>OZ001664.1:16599684-18999684 GCA_963924145.1 Pyrausta purpuralis
ACACAACTCATACGGATAACGAACGCGTAGTGATCAACTTGTCGGATGAAGTTTTAGATGACCCGTCAAAGAATGTGTTGGCTAAGGGAATGAATTTCGCCTTGACACCGCAGAGGATTCCTTACGAAGACATAGTGTGTAATGTGGAGCAGACTATTATCCGTAATAAAATTCCAACCGCAGACGCAGAAGTTCTGAGGCAAGACGTAGCGGTTATTTTACGTAAGTCGAAGCTACCTAAAAGTAACATTACAACAGAGGAGCGTCTAGCACTGAAACAGCTACGTGATAACGAGAAAATTTTAGTGTTAAAGGCCGATAAGGGAAACGCAACTGTTGTAATTAACACAGATGAATATGAAAAGAAATTAAGGAATTTGTTGTCAGACACGAATGTTTACAAACCGGTGTCCTATAACCCTACAGCCAGGGTAACACGTCGCATTCGAGCCTTGATCCACGAGAACCAAGATGTATTCACTGAAGACGAGTACAACGAGCTTTATAAACCAAAACCAGTGCAACCTCCTAAACTTTATGGTCTGCCTAAAATACACAAAAGCAACATTCCACTAAGACCTATTGTGAGCCAAATAGACTCACCGACATATGACTTGGCCAAACACGTTGCTGGAGTGCTGCAACCATTAGTTGGGAAAACACCGTCTTTTGTGAAGGATTCTTTACATTTCAGGGACATAGTGAAGAGCATAAGGTTGGAACCCGGAGATTTAATGGTGAGTTTCGACGTGGAGTCACTTTTCACTAATGTACCATTAAAGGATTGCATTGAGGTCATCAAGGATAAACTGTGTGATCATGAGTTACCCAAGGAATATATCGTTCTTATTGAAAATTGTTTGGACGGGAACTACCTACTCTTCAGAGATCAGTACTACCTCCAGATCGACGGCGTTGCAATGGGGAGCCCACTCGCACCGGTTATTGCAAATATCTGGATGGAGCATTTTGAAGACCTAGCTCTAGCTACTGGGCCGAGTACTGTAAAACTCTGGAAAAGGTACGTTGATGACGTTTTTTGCGTTATCCATGGAGGTCAACAGGAAATAGAACGATATATTGACCACCTAAATTCCATCCATCCGAAAATAAAATTTACTTATGAGATGGAGAACAACAGATGCCTCGCGTTCCTTGACTTGGAGATCAAGGTGAAGGTGGATGGAACATTGGCACACACTGTGTACAGGAAGCCCACACACACAGACCGATACTTACACGCCTCTTCTCATCATCATCCTCGGCATCTTCAATCGGTTATAACGTCATTAACGAATAGAGCTCACAACCTATGTGACCCTGAGCATTTACATAAGGAGCTTGCACATGTTCAGGAGGTACTACGACGAAATGGATACAAGATTCCGAAGGAAAGAAGAAGGCGCAGGGAGAGGGGGAAGGCTTCTGTGGCTAGTCGTCAAGCAGCATTTTTACCGTATGTAAAAGGCGTAACGGACAAAATTGGATCAGTACTTAGTAAATACTCCATTAAGACTGTATATACTCCGTTACGTAAAATAGCACAAATACTACGATCGCCTAAGGACGTATTGCCTTTTCAAACTCCGGGGGTTTACAAAATAGACTGCAGCTGTGGTAGTTCGTACATTGGCCAGACAAAACGGACTATAGCCGAAAGAGTCAAGGAACACATCGCTGCAGTGAAAAATCGGCAGACTAATAAATCCGCGGTGGCAGAACATTTGCTTAATATGGGGACTAATCACTGGATGGAGTTACATGACCCGAAAATCCTTTCCACGGATCGCCATTACCATACTAGGGTAATACTTGAAGCAATTGAAATCAAGAAGTATAATAATTTCAATCGGGAAGACGGATTTAAATTGTCATCGGCCTGGAATCCGGTGATTAATAAGTGCAAACCGTGTGTGTCGCCTTTATCAATAAACATTAACCCGGATACTGTGAGTGTTGTGTGTCGCACTGAACCTACTGACTCTAGTTCACGTGCACAACAAATATCGGATAGTTGGAGGGTAGCAGAAGAACCGGCCGCCCGATGCAGACGAAGACGCCGAGCGCCAGTCTCCTCGTGACCACGACGGTTGCAACACCGTTGAAACGTCGAGGGTGTAAGTAGTAACAATACTACTACATATTATAATATGCGTCGCGTATAGACCCGCAGTTATAAGTTTTAAGTTATAATGCAACGCGAAAGTTTAAAAAGTTAACCATCGTTATTACCCATTTTATTTTTCTCGGTATTTCTTGGATTTACGTCGACAATTTTGTAGTTAATTGTGTTATGGATTTTTATGGATAATTGTGTAATGGATAAGGAAAGCTTTGATTTTATCTGAGTTAATGACTAGTATTATTATTTTCTGGTTAATATTGTGTTAAGACAGCCTTGAGCTTTATACTTTATAAATTTTATTCTCGCGTCTAGATTGCGGAATCTTACTCGTAAATGGTAATGCACAGGCTACAGTGGCATTTAATTTATCTACATTTATCTATACTTATATACATATGATATAATAATATTATTAAAATAAAAGATTTGTTTGTTTTATTTGTTTGCTTTATTTGGCTCTATCACTTAAACCGATTGAAAAAAAACATTCACCATGAAAATCCTGCATGATTTTAATAAACATAGGATACATAATATTTTCAAAAAAGTTATAGATCCTTATGAAAACTTAAATTATGTAAACCTGTTGACAATAGAGCAAAGTGATGTACTACAGTTTTAAAGAGGACATAAATATCATTACTAAACTCCAATACCATACGTCTAACTTTTACAGTTTGGTCACAATTTTTATTTATTTTTAATTTTATGTTTAAAAATGCAATTTTAGCGCTGGTAAAAAGTAAGCCACAGATTTTGTTCCTTAATATTAATCCAAATCCAAATAAATTACGTCGTATTCAGAGTTATATCAGTACCTGTAAATTACTTTAAGAATTTTAAAAATAGGATATACCAGTGCAAAGTTATCATGAGAATGACATTTTATGAAAATTTAAATAAATGCACAGCTCGTGCCATGTCACATAGCATCTTGTTGACTCGCGGTATAGCTCGAGATTTTCGGTATAGCCAAAGCCGAGGACTGGAATGACCTGGAGGAAATAACTGGAAGGAGAAAAATGCTGCTGCAATATCAATATAAGTGTTTATAACTAAAAGCATAATTTAGTAAAAGTATTTTACGTACTGATGTGTGTACTAAATAAACGATATTTTTTTTCACTGGCAACCGAGTCTTGGGGTCTTTATATTAATAGAAAGTGAGATAGACTTAAGTTGATGATACGCCGGCTGTTAGGTACTATATTTTGATAGGTGTATATGATTTAAAATTTTGTTGCATTTTGTTTGTTTTGTTTGATAGGTGTAGTAGGCTCAAGTAGGTACCTACGTACGTTCTTGAGCTATGAGCTTTACAATGTACGTACGCTCTGGCCTCTACGAGGTCACCGCCGCCTAACCACCTCAAGAACCAAAATCACTTGCACTACTTGTTTATAGGGTTCCGTTGCCGAATGGCAAAAACGAAACACTTATAGTTTCGTCAAGTCTGTCTGTTTGTCTGTCCTTCTGTCTGTCTGTCACAGCCACTTTATTCTGTAACTCTAGGCATCACACTGTTGAAAACGAACTTTATTCTTTACACACTATGAAAAACAAAGTTAGATTTTCTGTCAACAAAATATCGTGGTATTTTAGCTAAGTGGAAGTAAGTGGATTCCCTAATTCAGTTAAAGTTGGCAGTGAACCCTTAGTACGTGAGTCCGACTCGCGCTTGGCTGTTTTTATTTAAAGGGAACCGCTAGTTTCCAAAAATGATTTCTTGACTTTACCATGCTCTCTTATTACAGCGACAGTTTCTACAGTTTCAGCGATGAAGGTTGTTACATTTGTGAAGCGTGACTACGTTGCGGATGAGTGCGTAAACGTTCTAACTCTAAAATGAATAGAACTGCCACTAAATCTGTGGCTTAGACCATTAGCTGTCAAATGGCACAATTCGTAGTTTTCAAATGCACTGATGCGCTGCAATAATAAAACATCTGGGCACCTATTTTTGATTAACTCGCTTAGTATGGCGTGTGGTTTTCGTTCGAAAGTGAACTAAAAATCAAGCTTTAGTGTCAAATTAGCAGTTCATATTGCCATTGCATTATATTTAAAATATAACATAATAAAACAACACAAATATTAATATTCGTACCATTACCGTATAGTATTATTATATTATAATTTTGATAATATTCGTTTACACTGAGTCGGAATTGAGCTGCCTCGAAATTGAACGGCTAAAGTTAAATCGCAATACGCCCCCTATGTGGAATTAAACTCATTTTAATTCGAAAATCGGACATAATTAACAAATATTTCACCCTTTTTGACGCGAGTGATTAAAAAATAGAGCTCCTGGGACCCGCGTTAAACTCGCATTTTTTTTTATCACTCACGGACAGTCGAAGGCTATACGCAGACGAATAGTTTTGTCTAAATTGGTCCATTTATGATGAGTATTCACTAAAGTCAGCTCGTTATTAACTGATACTTAAGGCCCTAATGGAAACAGAAATAATCAACGCACTGCTTTACTGTTAAGCGCAAGCGAGATAAATATGACACTGACGGGAGTTGGCATAATGCAGTTTATTTTACGCCTGCTATAATTGTATAATGTCAAGAATATAAAAGAGATACAAATGGCCACAGATGGTAATAGAAGCCATTAGCGAATGATGGTCAAGGTCAGATTTTTAGACCAAAATAAACAATCATGAGTTCTTGTATACCAGCGATGAGGTGTAATGTGTTAGTTTTAGGTTTAAGGGCCCTATTTTTTAATCACTCGCGTCAAGATGGCGTTTTTATTTATTGATTAAAGTCCAATTTTAGAATGGAAATAAGTTTAAATCCTCACAGAAAGGATTTCAAAACTGATAACTTAATTTTATGAGTACTCACGTCTATGTTTCGCGTAATTTTTGTTGATTTTTTATTCGTTTTCGAACGAAAATCACAAAAAGGTAATCAAATCTTGGTTATTTGATAATCTAGAGCATTGGTTGGTTGGTTATCTAGAGCGTTGGTCCTGCGCCTGAACTCTCTCCGGTCGTGTCAGATTGCTGTCCCATCGGGCTATGAGAGTGAAAGGAATAGAGAGTGCACCTGTGTTTGCGCACACACTTGTGCACTATAATATGTTTCGCGCAGATCGGTTAGTCGTGACTGACCACCTTAGTCGAAATCGGCTAGGGGGATTATTAATCTAGATCATTTAAAAGAGTCTTAAAGATCTGATAGTATATGGGATTGTTTATTTAAAACATGAAAACTGAAAGGCAAAAATCAGCTAAGAACCCACTTAACCGTAATAGTGACAGTTTGAATACATTCTTAGTCGTTTGCAATATGCCTAATGGGTGATTAATGCATTTTACATCTGCTGTTGACGCGACACGACAAAAACATTGGACAAACGACTTTTCGATCATTAGCTCAGTTTTGTCTTTTTAAAGCTCGCTATTGATCGCTCAGAGAGTGACACTGGCCTAATTATTTAGGCATTTTGCATTGCAGTGAAACATTTGGCGCATATTTACGCCTCATTTAGTTTGACCCCAAAGAAAAGCGTATTTTTTAACCGACTTTAACAAAGGAGGAGGTTATCAATTCGACTGTATGTTTTCTTTTTTTTTGTACCTATGTTACCTCATATCTCCGTCATTTCTCGACCGATTCGAAAAAAAAATATCTTACCTAGTGGGTATACCTTCTTCTTGGTCCCATTATTGCCAACTTGGAATCTGATGATGGGATCTTGGTGTAATCGAGGGAAACCCTCGAATATTAAAGGCACGTATAGTATTTTTTACTAGAATCTTGATGTTGGCGTGTTGTTACGTCTGATAGTCAACACCTTTTGGAGCTGAACTGATGTTGGAACTCCTTAATGCTTAGTGGTTTAGTTATTATAATGACAGCACTTATGCAAGGTAATTTGTAGCTTCTTAAAGAACACAGTCATAAGGTGCAACTCCCCTCTCCCTCCTGTGATCACTAAAAATAAATACATAAAATTATCTTTAAAAAAAAGGAAAAACCGACTTCAAAACCAAAATGCACTAAAAAAATTGCACTCCGGGAGTGCCGGCAGAAGTGAAAACTTGAATATCAACGTTGTGCATTTTTGATTTTTTGGAATAGTTAGGAATTAATTTTGAACGAATTGCTCTTATTATCAATATAAAAGTACTATCATTTTTGTGATAGAATACAATAAAAATAATAATAATAATAATAATACAACAATAATAATAATAATATAATATTTTTATAGAATACAATATTTATTTATTGCGCTATCGTACACAAACATTACAATTTATATCATATTAAATTACATTAAAAACTTTATCTCTCAGAAAAATCAACTTACATCCATAATTTCGCCAACCGTCTTACGGTTTTTCGATCAGCCCACGTGTCCTGACGCGAGTTTCACATTTTTCCCCCATCCCACAAAAGTGCTCAACGCCGCTAAAGAAGTTTTCACTTCAAAAGTCTTAAATAAACTCTTGACCCTTGAAAGGAAAGAAAGACATTTTAGGCAAATAATTTCTTTTTGGAGTCGGTACCATTACTTTGAACATCGGTCGGTGCAGCAACTATCAGAGCACCGACTCCAAAAAGAAATTGTTCGCCTAAAATGGCTTTCTTTCCTTTCAATGGCTAAGAGTTTATTTAAGACTTTTTAGTGCATTTTGGTTTTTACTTTTTGGAAGAAAGAGAAAAGAGGAGAAGACTACGTAAATGTCCAGATTAAATCTCCTACGGTATACTCGTACGGAAAATAATATTTCTGCAAAAAACCTTATTTATAATTAAAAATTTACGACTCCTCACTTCACGCAAAAATAAGCGACTGCAATTCCAAAAACGAAAATACTTGACATTATTTAAATTGTTTATAATAAGTTACCGTTCACGAATGTACTTCCACGCGACGTTACGTCCGTTCCATTATAAATAACCCTCCCTGCCTACTACCTCTAAATTAACGTAACGGGGTGAAACTATTTTACTTATTTCCTCTCAAAAACAACACAAAAGACGTGGAACAAAAGGGTCGTATTTTCCAAGTTAAATGACTATTTGCCGCTCTGGTTCGGACAAATTACTCAGGTATGTGGGGAGCACGTGAGGGGCATTTATAGAGGAGTCTACCCTATGATTCCAACCTGTCATCTCTTTTACTCACGCGTCCATGCACGCACGAGTGACAAGAATGGCTGTAATAAAATATAGAGGCATCGTCTTGCGGGGTATGCCTTATAGTTCGTGGACTCATTGACGAAATGCCAATGGATAATTCTGTTTGACGGACCTGGGAAAAAGGTGATTTACGAGACATTACTGCATTTATTTTAAATAAAATAATACATGTTTTTAACCCACCTGTTGTCAAGGTTAAATTAAGGGTAAATTTAAGAAAAAAAACCAATCATAATTTATTGAAGATGAATCAAATTATCATTTCAAATCAAATCAAATCATCATGATTTTGTTAAAACGAGAACTTTTACAACAAATTGCATTTTGATAAGTGAGAAAAATGATTGTAGTTTCTGTATTACAGTTGTTTTCTTATTCAATGTATATTTGTATTCATTAATTAACACATCTAGCATTCAATATAACGGATTTAATAAAAAAGATTCCCAATTAAAATTTTAAAGAAGAACTCTTAATTCTATCCTATCTTCAAGTTTATCAATTATAGCAAAACATACGTGTAAGTACTGAATGAATCAAATTAAAACAAATGAAGTAGATCTTGAAGTGCTTGACGAAATAAATAGCAAATAAAAGTAAAAGGATAATACATCAGATGTAAGTGATACGAACTGTTAAGGGCAACCTGTCACTTTCTTGAACAAATTACTTGATGGGGTTAGTTATTACCTTCGCAGATAGCAATTGATGTCATTAAGTAGATGTGGGTTATAAACAGTTTTAAATATAAACGTTGAACTGTTTAGTTTGAGACCTTGCTTGGTGTCATTTGAGGTTTGCATTAATTCAAAAACACCATGTAGGTTCAGCATGTCAAAGTAAAATGAAATTGCAATAACGTATTATTTTAAACAAAAATGTATATTCTGATGTGTTGGCGACTGTTCATACGTAATCACAAGACTGAAGGTTTTATTTTCAGATTACACATTCAGGTTTAACACGTTTTAGGCTGCTGTAATTGTGATAAATGACGATCATGCGCCCGTTGAAATGAAAAATCAGCAGCTACTTTTAATTTGCTTTTGTAGGTGTCCCCACTATCTCAAGTCGACTACCATCACTACACTTGAACGAGTTATTTTACCTTTACCTAATAGATGACACGGGTTAAGTCGAGAGTCGTGTGTGAAATTTTTATGGAGTCCGCCTCCGGCTCGCTTACTCGTACAATCGCGATGGCCCGATTGGCGTTCGCTCCACGATAACTTAGAGCTGAGTAATGTAGAGAAAATCGTATAAAAAAGACCTTTCTCCACTCCATCTTCTTCATAATTCATAACAGTATACCTCCGTGGTGTAGTGGCTAAACACGCTGGTTTCATAGCTTTGCCGCTCCGAGGTCCCGGGTTCGATTCCCGGTCGGGTCAATGTAGAAATCAATGTAGAAAGCTACTTACTTTGGGATCAGAGCAATGTATGTGATTGGTGTCCTATATTTATTATTATTAATATTTATTATTATATGCTCCGCTATTTCAGTGACGACAGCTGTCAGTCCTGGGAACCTTGACGGAAGAGTTATGAGATAGTCTGACACCAACGCATTCGTATGCTGTATGCAAAGTAATCATATGCTATGTCTCGTTTTAACAAAGCTAGATATTGTAGTTGCATCCTCGTCTTTCAGCCGCATCGCTACTTACTACATGCCAATGTGGTAACGGCGTAACTGCACGCATAATATTAGACCGTTTACACACTGCGATACTTTTAGCATTGATTGAAAAAAAAAAAAATGGCTTTTGACGCACTGTTTCTGCAGCCTAAAGGACTATTTTGACTGGAAGTAAATTTATTATTAATGTTTAAAATTGTATTGTATTAATGTTATAAATTGTATTTAAATAAATATAAATTATAATGTTTGCATGCCTGCGTGCAGGCGGAATACGCGTACACACACTATCAGAATTTTAAGACCCTATTTTGTAAATTGTATTCTTTGCAAATAAATGTTTTTGATTTGATTTGATTTGATTTGATGCAGTCGCGATGCTCACGCGCGTTAGCATCGATACTGAGAAACTGGAAATTGACAAATTATGTACTGAATTTTGGTGACTGCATCAATCAATACCATTGCGCGTTAGCATCGATGCAGTTGCGCTTCTGCATCGATGCTAACGCGCGACTCCGTCGATGCTGAATTAAATCTGTTCATTGCGTAAATCGGGTTGCTAAAGCGCGGTTTAAAAACGCGCGACTGCATCGATGCTAAAAGTTGCAGAGTGTAAGGGGTCTTAGGCGTAGTTTTTGATCTTATATAGGTAAAGCAGTTTTTGTATTCTACTAATTAGTGGCATATTGAAGCCTTTACTAACTATGAAAGCCTATTCAGAAACAAAACACACATCTGTGAAATAATAATCCCTTTTACGTATAAATGTTAAGCTAATTTGTCGTCTTGCCAAAGGCGAGAAAACAAGTAGACATTAGTTCGACATTCCTTCTCTAAAGCTACATAAGTAAATATAGTGTAGTGTATACATCGATACATTAATACATGCGTTAATTTGTTTTTGTTTTTTGTAGTATTATACTCTAAACTTTTCTGGCCCGTATTTATATGTCCTTCGGCCGTTCCTTAATACGTTAACAAGCAGTGGTTACTTATTTATGAACATACATTGTAATGTTTATAATGTCAGCGCAGAGCGTAGCGGCCCGGTGTATACAGTTTCTGCTTGTCGAATAATGTAAACAGTCTTTTTTAAACTGTTTAAACGATGAATTACATAATATAGTTGGTGAGTTTCGTGTTTATATTATTTAAAAAAAATATTATTTTGGTAAAAGGAATATCAAGATTGTATACAACATTCGAGAAGCAAAGAGAAACGGACTTTACTTACCGAATGCCCTCTCGACAGACAGTCGTCCGCGGAGCGACAGAAAATCCCATATGATTTCTAAATTACTTATTTTCTTTCAGAATTTGGTCAATAGAATTAAAATCATTTTAAACATTACACGTTGTATATAACTATTAATATGCGCCGATTGCCATGGTTATCCTCTTTTAGATTTATGCCTTTATAAAACTTCTGGCTGTAGGAAATCCTATCTCCGTTCGAGGATAACTATCTATGACTATATTTTGCATATTGGGAACGGTCGTTATATTGTTTCAACTTGTTAACTATAGAGGTACCTCAGTATCAATAATAGCCTTGATTATATGCTTTTGAGAATACTCCAACGATTACATTAGTGATTGCTAATTAATCCAGTTGAACTATTTTAGTTGAAAAAATAGTAAAGCGTTCCCTTGGGATCTTGAATATCCGACTTTCCATTGATGACGTTGATATCAAAGACTGATAAGATAAGATAAGATAACTCTCTATTATTGTTCGTCTCTTTATTGCATATCACACTTTCGTTTTTTGTACAATTTATTGTAGGTTTCGCCGTTAGTTATAAAGATACAGAAAAAATGGTCTGTGATAGGGTCTCCTACGTAGTTTCAAATACCGCTGTTGCGTTGCGACACACGCTGTTGCATTTTTATCCACTGCGTCATAGGTTCGAAAGCTTATGGACTCGAATGATGTTGTCGCGAATTCGAAACATATTTTCACTGCCTCATGCGCTCGAATGCTTGTGACTTCAATTTATTAGGTGCTTTATGTGTTATAATGAGTGTAAAATAATAGTTAAAAAAATAGATATTCGGAGTCAATTAACATTTATTAATTTTAATTTTTTTCTTGTTTGATACTAGTGCTGCTGTTGCTCTAAAAATGTGAAGGCGCACTTAATCTTATCGATATGTTTTCTACGTAACATCTCAGTTCTATCCAATAAATACTAACTAATAGTTGGAGATGTTTATGTGATCGAATGCGAGAAGGAGGTAGTTCGGACAGTTAATAAGCCGGGATCAATGGGCAGTAATTTATGTCACCGTAATACTACGGACTACGCTAAATGCAAAATTAATAGGCTCCTTTGCAAAGCCATAATTAGAGGCGGAATGCTTTAGGGGGTTTCAACTAAACTTTCCCCGGTCCGATTTATTGAAAATAATTAAATACGGTGTCGTAAGATGTATAATGTTATATTTTTACTGTCTGTTTAATTGCATTTGAAAAAAAAATGGATTAATATATCTGAAAACCAAATCTTAAAACATACAATGGATAACATAATACAAACATCGTATAGTCTGTTATAGGAGCATTTTTCTTATTAATGCTTCTACAAAAAATACGTAGTTATCTTGATCTTTGGGGCGGGCGTTTAATATATGATGTATTAAACATATTATGACGAAGTGAATGTGTAATTTAGCAAATACACTGGGGTTACATAAGTGAGTATGTGGTTTAGTGCAAAAGTATACTATAACAGGACTAAGGAAGTTAAAATGTGGATCGGGAATCATTGTATAACATATAGTTATACAAAGTTATAATCGATATGCAATGTATATCAAAATCGATGACTCGTTGTAATAAATGGCAATATCAAGATTTATGTCTGCACACATTTGTTTGCAATACTTAAATACATAGCGGGTTTGATTTTATTAGAATTATTTACTGGTTACTGAAAGAGCCTTTATTCAACACACTCTGAATAAACTAAACGAATTATATTGATGAACTAATTGAATTTTTCGTAATCTTTCTTGATTCAACGAAAATGTATTGCATGAAGTCAATATTCATCAAGTCCAATGTATAATGAATAGTCATTGGACAAACAGACTGAGACTGACCCATTCAACCACTCAAATTTAATAATTAATTAACTGTTAATTATGGCATATTGTATCCGATTCAGTGGCATACTCGACAGTACTCGGAAGCAGTTCGTGTTTTAAGGTTTACAAATTAAATAGTGGAGGCCATGGCATGAATAAAAATCGAATATTTTTTACAGGTTTTCAGTATTTAAATAGTTTCTTTGTTCTAGCGTTCGATGAGCTGTTACTGATAGGATAAACACACTAAGAGATTTTCATAGTGTGTAACAGTAATCTAATATATAAGGCTACCTCGTTTTAAGTGATAATATTTTAAAGGCAGATTCAGAAAAATAAATGAAATATATTTTGTACGAAAAAAAATTTTTTTTATACGCTAGTTTTCGAGAAAATCGCCTCTAAACATGTAGAAAAAAGAGTAAAATAAAACACCCCGTGCCGCGTGTTGCTGAGCGGAGCTCTCGGTCTTTCTTTGTAGGTATTGTCATACACGCCGCCCATCGCCGCCGTGTTGCCTGCCTGCCTACACGTGTCGCGCTCGCGGCCGCTGGGGAGCGGGGGCGGGGGCCCCACCGGATAGCCGCGGCCGCGCGCGCGACGCGAGTCAGTGTGCCAAAAAAATTCGCGTTGGTATGTCGTGTGCGCGCGCGTCGCGGACCTGCGGTGCGTTTTCCGAAGCCTGGGTCGTGTGACCAGCATCACATAGTTTCCCGCCGCGCCTTGACCTGGTACGGCACCGACTGCCAAACACCGCAGACGCTTGCTATGGCGGTTTCTGCACAACGAAGCCCTCCACCTTTATCACTTGAGGGTCCAAGATTTGCTGTTGGCGGGGATTACGCCTTTATCACTTGAGGGTCCAAGTTTTGCTGCTGGTGCGGACTATGCGACGAAGATCGAACAGCACGAGCTCGAGTCCTCCCGTTGACTACTGCGCAATTGCACGTTGTTGGGATAACGTGCATGCACAACACAATGCTGCAGTTATTCGCCACCAATTCCAGCAAAGGTTCAGTGCATACGTGTGTGAATGAACAGTGAATGCCGTGATGACTAGTGAAAAAAAAGCAGTGCTCGTGATAGCTAGATTGTCTAGTGCTCGCTTCAGGGCTCTTATTTTTGAATCACTCGCGTCAAGATGGTGTGTGATATTAATTGTTTAATGTCCGATTTTCCTATGAAAATTAGTATAATCTCACGTGGAAGTGATTTGCAAAAATGATTAATGAATTTTGTGAGTACCAACGCGAATATTTTGCGTGATTTTTATTGATTTTTAATTTGTTTTCAAACAAAACTCACACGCCATGTTCAAGCGAGTGTTTCAAAAATAGAGGCCCAGTTTGCATAATAATAAGGTTAGGAGGTATCGCCTCAATTGGCAATTGTAAAATAAGATGTTACCGTAAAAATAGTAACCTGTTTTACTTCAAATCTTTGACGTCATTTTTTTCAAATGTTAACTTATCGCTGCTAATAAAGAAAACGTATTTGTAAACCAATGCAGAAATCCTAGTTTTAATTTATTTTATTGTGAAATGAGACTTGTATCCACATATCTGTACAAAAACTGAGCAAGTGTGATAATTAAAAGTAAAAAATAATAAAAATGTACGTAATTTTCAAAGATGTGTTCGCGTTTTATGTGTTATGTTAATTTACGGTACCTAATAAACGAAATTTAAAATAAAACTGTGTTAATTTTACTCACGCAATTTTAAGTGCATATCCATCTTCTGAATCAAAAGGAATCAATAGGTACTCATTAGGTAGGTAGGTAGGTAACTACAACATCTGTCTAAGTTAAATTTAGTAAGATTGAGAATTTTAATAGGTATTCTTTTTAAGTTTACTTTCACATAAGATTTGTCTTATTATTATTAAATAAACAGAGGTAACACAACACAATTAGGAAGTTTACTTTCACATAAGCTTTGTCCCTTATTATTATTAAATAAACAGAAGGAACACAACACAATTAGGTAGTTTTAGTTTATCATACCTGCCCAGCTGTTCATGTTTTAAGCCTGCGATAAACACATAGGTACCTAAGTTGAGTTTCTGTCTTAGTTTATCATACATACCCAGCTGTTAGGGTTTTAGGCCTACGATTAATGAACACATACCTACCTAAGTTGAGTTTCTGTTTCAGAGAATCATACCTACCCAGCTGTTTTAGGCCTCAGATAAATGGGCACATACCTTCTTAAGTTTTTGTCTTTGTTTTCATACCCAGCTGTTTTGTTTGTTTAGCGTTTATCTAACTGATCTATCTGTTTGATTTATTAGGTACTGATACACGTTGATAATGTTTTTTACATATTAGTGTTTCGTTATAATAGGTAATCGAATGCAGTAGGTAGTTACCTTTATTATTATTATTCTGTAGGACCAAATAAATAGGCGCGCAGCGGCGCCCCCTACCGCTCGAGTACCGCGCATCGGCACGCCGCATGAATGAGATAGGCATCTTCTGTCACGCTCACGCCCACGCGTCTGTCTCGTTCTCGCTTAGCTAGTCCATCTTCCGTCACACTCAGGCCCATACGTCTGTCTAGTTTTCGCTCAATGTAGTACTTATGTAAGAGACGAAAGGCGATGTCGCGGAACAGGGTGCTCTTAAAAAATAATATTTTTTTTGTTAGGAAAAATAAAAACGTAAACGGGCCAGTTTTCAAAAATAATAATTATTGGGTCCTCTTTCTATGTTATTGTTTGATGCTCTGTTAAAATTTTATCACTTAAAACGAGGTAACCTTATATTTACGTTGTTTACTAAAACTCTATATTATCGGCTTTTTTTAAAAATTTAAGTATTTAATGCATTACGGTTGAGGTTTTATGCGCCTAACCTTTACGCTGTTAGTACACATACGCAGCAAGGCATTCATGGTGGAGCGATGAGGCTGACGACAAGGATGCAACTAGCACATCTTGCTACGTTAGAGCGAGACATAGCATATGCGAATTTTGCATGCCGCATGCAAATGCGTTGGTACCAACGGCGCACACTGGGGTTGCCTATATGAGACGGATGCGAAAAACTGATATTTTTAAATGAGGGTAATAACACAAAATGATGCTTGTTTAAAAAATTAGAGGGTATTTGACATATTTTGTCGTCAGGTTAACGGTCACCTTGGCAATTAGGTAATCAGTAGCTATTGACTCTTTAAGTGCAAGTGTTTAGTCATCCACACAGTTTAGTAGAAATTCTGTTGAACTTTGAAAATTCCAAATTCAGATTGTTAAGAGATTTTTCAAATTATTGATCATGTCTTATAAGGACCGAGGTATGTACTCAATGTATCACTTAAGACAATGTAGATTTTTTGATAAGCTGAAGAGATAATCTTGTCTTTTTAATTTTGTTAGTACAAAAATTTTGATTCGCGATATTTCGATTTTGCACAAAGTTCTTTTTAAATGAATAGTGTTATAAATACGTACGACCCTTTGGTATCATAAAACCAAAGTCCAAAGTGAAAGCCTGTTGCGCGATTTTTTTTAACAGTTTTTTAAACAACATTTTTTTTTCAATAAACTTTCATACCTACGTATTGTTTTTATTTTTTAGGATTTTTTTCCTTATGATATTTACAAAGCAAAGTTGTATATAACGCAAATCATACTTTAGAATTATAAATTAAGCTTACAAACTAAACAGAATTTAAATATACATAATTCAAAGTATTATAGAGTTTCTCGCATTCGTCTCATATAGGCCGCCCCAGGCGTAAGAAACGAACATCTCTCTCAAGCACTTTGCGTCGTCTTTTGTTTGATGTGTCAGCCGTTTTTGTTTCAAGTGTGCAGGCGATTTGCGTTGTATTGTAAAGTGATAAAGCGCGATAGACCTCGACCATACCTACTTAGCTGTGTGATCAGAAACACGCGTATCCTTCACAAAAAATATCCGTAAAATTGACATGAGAAACGCACCGCCATTACTTATATCATCGATATTACCCCCGTAGATTGCAATAAAAATAGATCCTTCAAAGGTATAAAATCCTGCATATCCATCATTTATAAGCCTCCACGTCGATATAACCAACGATGGATACATTCGAACCCATAAATGGCGTTTTATTTCAATTTTCGATATCAATTTAGATGTGCAACGGATAGCCTAACCTGGCAGGATAAAGCCCCTACTCTTGTAGATTATTCATGTTTTTTTATCCTTGTCTATCATTTGGGGTATATCGGGTTTGCATAAACGAAATAAAGTACAAACGGCGGACTTAATGCTTTAAAGCATTCTTTACCAGTCAACCATTGGGTGAGGCAGAAACAGTTCAGGCGGCGTAAAATAACAAAAAAAACTAACATAGTGAATGAACTACATATACTTACATAAATACTTTTTAAATAAACCTACATAAACATACATGAATACAATAAAATCCATACTTCACGCTGAACAGATATCATGTTATATCGGGTTATCGGGTTGTGTCAATATCGGTTGATATTAGTCGTACAGCCTAAGAAGAGGCCCTAGGGGGACTGGAGAATCAGCTAGCAAGATTGGGTGTTTGCCTTGTAAAATCCCTTTTACTGATCCGCCCGCACTGAACCGTCACCATGAGTTTACGACAATGTTACTCGCTAGCGACGATGTAAAAGAAGTCTATGAAAAATTGCACAGCCTGTCTAGCGGTCACTTGCAGAACAATTTTTTTTTCATAATTTAACATGGTAACGGTACTGAGCTCGCGTGGTGGAGTATGGCTCATACTACTTCTACTTGAGGTGATCCCTTTGTCATAGCAGTTGCTTATAGGCTAACATTACGTTATTATCATAAGGGTATGATAGTTTGAGTGATAGTGATGAAAATCTGTTAAAATAGGACTCCTGTGGTCTGCGGTCGGGACACGCTCAGATGAATGGCTAAATTCAAAACAAATGATATGGTTACATTACCGTTGTAAATCAAAATGTATTTGCGATTTATATCGGTGATACTATCATTTGTTTGACCCAGAAATCTCTATGCAGCAGTGATGTTCAATCTTTACAAAATCCATGTAAAATATGTTTTTGCAAAGCTTCATTTGGGAGAAGGGTTAAAAGTTAAATACACGTACAAGGTAACATAAATATGGTAAGTCGTGTGCTTTATCAAAAAGCTAACGAAAAAGGGATAGTTTGTGAACAAGTAGTATGTATAGGATCGTGTTTACTACATAGAAGTACTATGCCCTAAGGAATAATTATTGTAAGGTTTGCTACATCTTATGACATTTCTTATTGTGAATAACAGCCCGTTTGACGCTGTCGTCGACGTGTGGACGTATAGTCGTTAACTAGCGTGCGACGCGCCGTAAACGCGTTACAACGCATGCGCCGCTGGGCAAGAGTGGGTCCCGAGTTGGTCTCGATCCGAGGTGGTGACGTTACGAAGTTGATAGATGTACGTTGAAGTATTGAGTTTCATACAAAGAATACTGAACGCCTCGAGTTCCTACGGTGCAGTCACCGTGATGGGTTGATTAGCGGGCTTCGACCTTTAGTCGGTGATGGAACTGTCTTGTAGTCACAATTAAAAAGTTATAACATATTTTTAATTATCTTGCTTCAAACCGTTTAAGTTCCAAGCAGTTCCATTCCTACTTAACTATCCAAGTCACCAAAATGGTATTGCGATCCAACTTTCAATGTTTTTTTTTTATCTTACTCATTTGGTGGAAATTAAGACATGATTAGTCGGAATTATGATATCGCATACAAAATTCGCAAATCTATTCAAAAGCAGAGCAACTTAGCCGTCAATGCAAGATACGCACCCAGCTCAATCTAATACTGAAAGGTGAACCACTGAAAGTGTGTTTCCAGGTAAGAAGTAAGCAAGTGTTTTTATTTGTCAGTTCTCACCTGCCGCCTAATGAGCCAGGCCGTCGTAATTAATTCGTAACACCACCCGCCACAACGCGTGTCACATAAATTCCTCAAACTTAACGCAATATTATACGTACAGGAGCGTAGGGTGACCATTAGGTGGGTCTCACTTGGGACAAAATTAAGGTAAAGAAATAAACGTAACTTCGTGAATGGTTCTAGTACTGAAGAAGCGTTTGATTATTCTTTCATTTATTTATGCATGCATACTAGGTGTTACCAACTTACATAGGTGATATATACAGGTTGTAGTTTTGGTAAGTGGCATCTAACTCATGGATGATAATATGAGTTAAACTTATAATTATTATTTTTTAATTATATGCAAGTTTTATAAAAAAAAAGTCTTCACAACATTCTAAAACAATACAAAACGAATAGGGAAACTCATATACAAATACGACGCCGTAGCTAGTAAGCTACGAAGAGGCTACCTGGTGTTCATAGTTTTGACTCGATCGCTGTATCGCTTTAATAAATTGATTTTGTAGGATTTATTCCATTTTTTTTTGCACATCAACCCCTGAGTCGCTCGTCGCTGACTAAAACAGCACCCTGTATGTATTAAGTGTACTTATAACCTAGTTACCCAGAGGGTATAGCACTTTGAGGGCAGCTTAAAAGTGAAACGCATAAAAATCTAATATTAGATACTTAAGAATTAAAATATAGAGCAGACTTTTTACATTATTTTTCAGTTATTTAAATACAACATAAAAACAACTGGAAGCAATAAGTTATAGTCTTCAAACAATATGTTAGATCGAAGGTCATAGGTTTAATCGTCATCATGTCACTTTGAATTAAGCCTTTAAAATCCCAGTTGCGTGATCTAAAGTTAACCTTACTGATGGTTAAATGTCGTTACCAGCGGTTGAATATTTACGATTGTGTCCGTTTATAAGAAAAAATACCATAACCAATGGTCATTAGAATAGCCGCTCTATATCTAACAAGTAATAATTTTCTCAGATCATTCTTATGTCCTCTCTAATAGAGTAGGTAAGTTAAACTGCGATTTTTAATTAGATAGACCAAAATGGCATTTGGTGGGATGTCACTTTTTTATAATTCAAAAATAGTGTTGTACCTAAATAATCGACAACTTCAATTTTTATTCAATCTTTGTTTTGAATGATGATTATATAATTATTAAAAAGATATAGTTTGAATGTGTGTCGTGTAGAAGTTTATTAGCATAAAATAAATTATTGTAGGTAATTATGAACAATCTGCGAAAACGAAATCCGTTTATAATCATGTTCCCTACAATAACCAACATAATTTCTAATACATGTTTTTAAAAAGTAGTAAAAAGTCAAAATTAGTTTAAGTCCTAAAGAATATTGCTATAGCAAGCGTTTGTTTATAGTAAATTTCAACGTTTTACATGTATTTTTAATCCAAAAAAGCAGAATCACCATATCGAAAAATCGTATCACGAATTAAATTTATCGCTTACAATTAAATTGTTACAACACTATTGCAATACGCCTGCAATAATAAAAAATAAAAAGTGTGATTTAAACTGTCATTCTGGTCTATCGAATGAAAAATCAGTGTAGGTATACCTAGTTTAATCCAATTCGCTTAAAAAGTAACAGACATAGGATTGAGAAGCATTTTGTATTGCATTTCAAGGGATATCAGCATTGCATTTCCTCATTCACCGAAAGATGGCGAACCTACACACATAGATCACAGCCACATTATCCTCGAACTGAATTTCAGGATTGCAACAGCCCTATCTATTCTGCGTAAGGTCCAAAATGAAATGGCAGAGTACGCCAGATATGTTGCAAAATCTTGTCGACTTACGCTGTGACGTTTGTAGACAGTTATGGCAGAAATGTCAGCGGTTATGCTAAATTAAGTAGAGATGTTTGCTTTGTATGACTGAGTGAGATATCTGGTTCAATTCCTGTTTTACGCATTTAATATTTCGTGCGTGTGATTATTCCGCTCCGTCGTAAAGGCAAGAGATTGTGAACGAGTATGGCGCACCCTAAAGGGTCTTGTGCGTGAGTACTGTCAGATTGAGGAAGAAAATCACGTTCCATATTACGCTTTGAAGTATGAGCGTCTTTAACTCAAGGAGTAATCTTATGAAAAATTACATTACGGCAAAAAAAAACATTGATATCGATATGCTTATTTAAACTGATGGGCTTAAGCCCCATTTCTTCATCGAAAATAATGGTAAAATGACGTTACCAGTAGTTGAATATTAATGATTGTGTGTTTTGAAGAAAAAATACCTCGACCAATGGTCATTATAAAAAAGAATCGTCTTGTGATTTTTCGTTTTCGGGAAATCCTAAGACAAAGATACAAATATAAAAACACTGACATTCATATACATACGAAATTACTTTGCTTTTTATTAATTAAATTTGCACACTCACTAGGAAGCCTTAATCTGACTATATCACATACAAACAGGTCGAATTAATTACCTAATTTTTTGGAGTCAATAAAACTAGCCATTCTGGCATTTGATTTAGGTATGTTTCCTTCAAAACACACACACACACACACAATATGAAATATACAACCGCTGGTAACGACATTTTACCATTACTTTCTTACCTACTAAATTATTTTTATTGGTTGTGCCAGTTGCTTAAAGCTTCACATTTTTTGTTTTTGGAATGCCCTGCTTTTTAACGACTTTAATTTATCATGCTTAGTTAGTATCGTTTGCTGTCAGAATAAGGGGTAAGTGTAATCAGTGAAACTTCATTATAGTATCCATCTATAGTGCTCCGAAATTCGTCCTGACGAACAAATTGTCTGGAGAACCTTAACACCATACTCAGATTTAACGAACCACTTAAATGGGTTGACAAAATGGATTCCCATGCGTGCCCCATAAAAACCTCGCCGGCTGTTTCACCCCATTTAACCCATACTTATGGGAGCGATTTAATCCGAAAAGTTGATAAAATATTTTAAAACCTACGAGCAATTTCAACTACACATATAAATCAATTGCGTCGTCAACCAACAACAGATTCACTTTGTAAATTTAAATTTAATAAGTAAGCGCAATAAATTAATTAAATTTCGAAGTAGATTCATTTCGGCTCAATGGCTTGTATGGATCGGTATATGAATTGCATTAATAACAGACAACGACCATACGACGCGGGGTATTTTATTTCAGCTGGAATATTCTGCTCTGTTGATATATTTTAATGATTCTTCGATGACTGTATTTGTTCACACGTTAAAAAATATGTAAACTAGAGTCGTATTTGGTTAATTAACAACTGTAACCGACCGATTTTGCAAACGTCAGATTAAAATAATTGACCTATAATGTGTGACTGTTTTGAAGTCTCATTAAATATTACTGTCTACAATTAGGCTATGACGTTTTCAAATCCACCTGCAGAAAACTCTCATTGTCTGTCTATTCATATTTTAATATAAGCTCAAGTTTCTCCCTTTTCCGTAGTTGAAGTTTTACTAATGCAGGAGTCTTGGAAATGGTCTAAATAATTATGTTATTATCCTTAGTGTTTCCAAATAAAATCAGTAAGCATCAATCAAATTATGACGATGCTAGCGGTCCCCCGCAAATGCGACCGCACGTTTTGAGTTTCCTCCCTTCCCTTCCGTTGCAACGTGATGTTCTATAGCCTTAAGCCTTCTCTGATGACTAAGCTATCCAACACAATAATGTTTTTTTTTAAATCAGTCCAGTGGATCCTGACATTAGCGCGTTCAAAAAACAAACTAACTCTTCAGCTTTATTAATTTAGTATACTCGTAGATGATATGTTACGTTTGAAAACAAACTGTACGGAATGTCTTTTAATTTACAAGTTTGACGCTTCCTATCATAATAATAGAACTTTAAAGGCAAGTCAAGAACCTATATTGTAGTTAAATATATGGAACTAAAACTAATCACACAATTATTAGGTACGAGTAATTACTAAACTACAAAATGGAATTTCCCTGTATTCATGCATATAATGTTATTATAATAGCTAAAACTTGTTTTGATATAACATGTTCATATAAGGAAGCTTTTCCACACATAATACTAATACCCCAGATATTATAATACTACTTATACTAATAATTATTTGCGCAGCAGCCACTATGCGTACAAATTACATAAACATAGTTTCAGTTCTTTATTTATATCATAAACACCCTTCTTTATAAGCATCCCGTAGTTTTTAGACAGTAGGCGTCCCTTTCATTTAAAGCTTTCATTTCAAGCTAAAATGTTTTAATTCCTAAAATACCGCCCGCGTGTTTTCATCAATTGTAAAATACGTCAGCCTGTTTTAAATGAAGTGTCGTTACGACAATAGTTCTGTCAATAAATCTTTACTGGAAAAGAGGCCTTATCCATAATGTATGATGTTATGTCTTCGGTTGATTGTCATAATATTTGGGTCAGATTGTCGTCGTGATTAAGGCACATTTGTCATTGCTATAGGGTGCCATGGAGGTTTGGTGACACAATCTATTAAAATGTGACGTGAACTAATATTTATGACTTGGTAATAGTTTCAGTAGGTGACAGAATGTTAAAGCGAATAAAAATATTTTGAGTATGAACCGTTACATGGTTGAACGTTTGGATGAAATATTTAGTAGCTTCGAATAATGGAGAGCGGTTGGATGAAATATTTAATAGTTTCGAACAATTTTAAACTAAAGCCCAATGTTTTCAAAGATAGCATTTACAAATGTTGTTACCGGCTGTTAAAGATTTACGAATGTGTTTTGAAGAAAAAAATACCTTAACCAATGGTCCTAATGATAACTGTTCCCTATTTTTGAGTCACTCGCGTCAAGATGACGTGTGATATTCATATTATTGTCCAATATTCGTATTAAAACTGTTGAAATCTACCCAACAGTGCTTAAAAAAAGGAAAAGTAATTGAATTATCCTGTAACTACTAACGTCTATATTTTGCATGTTTTTTTTGGATTTTAACTCGATTTAGAACGAAAATCACCCGCCATATTCAAGCGAGTTCAAAATAGAGCTCCAGTACCCATACTATGAGTTTACTTGATAGCAACGACAGTTTTATTCGCTAGCAACGACGTAACATTTCTACGGAAAATTTTAGTTTTCTCAGTGACCGCTAGAGGCGCTGTGCAATTTTCCATAGACTTTTTTACGTCGTCGCTAGCCATTTGGTAAACTCATGGTAACGGTACTGATCTTTGGGTAAAGTTGTTTTATTACACGCTCTCATTTTGCTAGCAAGCACTTTCGCTTTCTTCTACTGTGCACACTCAAGTAATTATACAAGTTGAACATCAATCCCAATGTATAGAGCCGTGTACACAAGACGGAAAAGTTTTGTCCCTTCCACGCAAGCATACCCGATCGTCACGCTCGGATGCACATTTAAACTCGGACGCCGTGAAATCGGCGGATTTTATTCATTCCACTCGTCACCGAAATGATTCTGATCCGTATTCCGCGAACAGAGATGATCTTGTGCGTGCCCATTGAAGATTGGCTACGGATATTGTGTTGCGTAACGCATTGTTACACTTCAAATACTAAAAACTATTGCCTGTTATAAGCACGATTTTTGGGGCTCCGTAGCCGAATCGCAAAAACGTAACCTTTATAGTTTGTCTGTCCGTCCGTATGTTTTTTGAAAAATTTGATAATGTAGATCTAAATAAACACTTTTAAAGAAAAAATGTGTAAAAGAGATCAAACCAGCAGTTTCTGAGTTATAGCAAATTCTCAACATTTGCAAATATACCTTTGTCCTTTATACAAACATTTAAAAAACAATGATACATTTGCGGTGAACAAAATATTGTGTTATGTTGGCTCAGTAGACACCAAATTTAGTTAAAATTGGGACGGAACCCTTAAAGTACACCAGCTAGTTATTATTATATTATTTTTGATTTTGTCAATCTCATAATTTGACGACCTTCGTGGTGTAGTGCCTAAGCACGCTGGTTTCAAGGCGTTGCCACTCCGAGATCACGGGTTCGATTCCCGGTCGAGTCAATATATAAATCAAAATTGACGATATTGCCTCGGGTCTGGGTGTTGTGGTAACACCGTTATGTCTGATTTCCATGACACAAGTGCATTAGCTACTTACTTTGGGACCAGAGCAATATATGCGATTGGTGTCCAATATTTAATATTTATATTATAAATGAAATGTAATTTCGTTAAAGAATAAAGATCTTTAAACCTAAACCTAAAGTCTGACTCGCACATCGTATTAGTGAGTATTAAACTGGCCAAGTGCGAGTCAGACTTTAGGTTAGTTAATATAATGTATTAAGGATTTTAGGATTTTACACATTATATTAAGGTACCCTTTGACCGTGCCAAACTTGACAGGCGACGTAGCTATGTTGTAGCTCCTGCTTTTCCCACTCGTACAGTCTTTGCAAGACAGCAGTGCATAGCTCAGGCCCCTTACCTCTATAATAAAATAAACCGTTAGCTAAATATTTACCCCATGCCACTGTTTGAGTGTAAGCAAACTATGACTGAGTAGCTTTTTTATCTTAGTTAGTAGTTTAATATATTATTATTATTATTATTTTAATATTAGGTACCTTAACACACACACAAACATAAATCATAGACACTACACACACACTACTCATTTAGGTATAATAACAATATGTGCATATTTCTCCGTAACTGTTTTAACTTCAGTGTCACCTGCACATACATCGGTCCGTATTTTATCCTATTACCCTTCCCCTCTAGCTTTGAACCTAGTAGAGCGTAAGACTCTTTACACACTGTGACTTTTAGCAGCGATGCAGTCTCGATGTTAACGCGCGTTAGCTTCGATGCAGTCGCAAAATGTCAACCTTTACACACTGCGCTACTTTTAGCATCGATGCAGTCGCAATGCTAACGCGCGTGAGTATCGATTAGGAAATTTGGCAATTACATCGGTACTAACGCATTTAGCATCGATGCAGTCGCGCTTCTGGATGGATGCTACGCGCGACTGCATCGAGTGTGTGTGTGTGTGTGTGTGTGTGTGTGTGTGTGTGTGTGTGTGTGTGTGTGTGTGTGTGTGTGTGTGTTTGTGTGTGTGTGTGTGTGTGTGTGTGTATGCGTGTGTTTATTTACTCCACAACTCAGGGGCATGAAGAAGTTAGTGGCCTGCTTCTTACACTCATAAAGTGTTTTGTCGTATATAAAACAACCTGAGTAATACTACAGGGTGACTTTGTTATCAGTACCGAAATTTTGTGTAAAGACTCCACTGATGAATATAAACAACTTTTACTATGGGGGCAATAGTGAAATCGAGAAAAAAAAATCAGCTGTTCCATACATTTTGACCGCGCCCAATTGAACTTTTGTATGGAACAGCTGATTTTTGAGTAAAAGTTGTTCATATTCATCAGTTGAGTCTTTACACAAAATTTTGGTACTGATAACAAAGTTACCCTGTATAACTTAAATCTCCATGTAATTATTCTAGTGTCATTCATCACTACGAACTACAGACACTTCGTTAGAAGTTAAGTAAATCTTACAAAAATACAAGTATTAGCTTTTAATATCCAATTCATATTGACCAATCGTCCATGGCTTTTGCCATTTATTTGAAAAATAGCCACTTAGGATTAATAGCCTGCAAATGTTAATAAAATGAACAGGAAACAACAAAAGTCGAGCAATTCATTTACCAGAAACAATTACTTACTTTTTAGGCGAGTGAAGTGAAGTGTAATAAAAAGTCCATTAAAATTGCCTCCTATTTCAAGTACGAAGGACTTTTAACTTATAAATGGATATTTCTCATTGTATAGAGCTGAAATCAATGGATTTATTCATCTTGCTCATCTCAGTGATGCTTTATTTGGGATTATCACACTTGGAGACCTACTGCAAAAGTGAAGTAACATTTATACCTTATTTATAGTAAAGCAATCACAACTAGAATTCTGAATTTTAACTGAACTAATTTCAAATATTCATTATTCTAATTGGTGATCTATTCTAATCTTTCGAAGGTTGATTTGATGAATTTCATAACATTATTTAATTTTAATTGTTGCAATAAAAATGAAGTTTTTTTTTTAAAAATATTATGTAATGTTGTTGTCAGCTTGACAAAGTATCTTAGTAGGTAAGCCTCTGGTGCGCAAAAAATATGTTCTGATTATTTGATCGTGAACAACGTTTCGTACGTGTCCGCGGAAAATGGTTCGCTTGAACGATCGAAAAAATAAGATACTGGTACGGACTCCTCTGTAATATTTCAAGTTTAAAAGCTTTCTAACTACATAAATGATGAAAAAAATAGAGCTACATAGTAAGTGTACGCGTAAGAGTAGTTTTTACCAACTTCAAAAAAAGGCGATAATCTTCTACACGCATGTATGTGATATCGATATCTTTTATCTATTAAGGCTTCCTTACACGTGTTCAAAACTTCGTAAATATATGTCTGAGAATTTCTGAAAACGAGAAGACAGAGCGAGATGATCCTTTTTTTAGTTTAATTAGGTATAGTTTAAATAAGGGTACCTACAGTGTAGCTTACATCAAAATCGGTCTAGTAGTTTTTGATATATGATGAGTTATATTTTAACAATCATGAAATGAATAAAAAATATATTAGAAATATAACCGACTTTAAAAACTTACTAAGGACCGTTTTTACCAACGTTAAGACTTATCCCACTAAATAAGTTTAAAATGTCCGATTTTAAAATGACGTTCACAAAAGTGATTGCTGATAAATAGGTGATGTCTTCAAATTAGGCGGATAGTATTTTATTTGACGAGTATTCCTTATCTGACGTTGGAAAAATCAGGCCTAAAAGCCCAAAATAAACCATTTATCTTTTATTCAGGTGAAACCAATGCTTTTGGACTCGATGCATGATGTTAAGCTCACTTACACACATCATGCTTCAAAATACTACATACTACTACGTGTCATCAAAATGAACAGATAAAAACAAAAAAAACATCGATGAATTATGCGGAATGATTATAATTGTACATACTATCCACAGCTTATATAAATTAAAGTGTAGCATGTTACTCCAACCAAATATTAATACAAATCGCATCTTCCTTAATCATCTCCTGCGAACTTGCACACAGTTAATCATTGATCATTAGTACCGCAACACAAAAGAGAACCACTCCATTTATTCCGTTATGAGAATTGTGTGTTCCATTTCACTTAATGATCGTAATTTGCCCTAAATACGGAATGTATCTTATCTCTTCTGGTTAATACTAGCGGGACGCCCCAGCTTCGCACGGCTGCAATTATGATAGAAAAACCGGCTAAGTGCGAGTCGGACTCGCGCACTGAGGGTTCCGTGCCAACTTTAACTGAATTAGGGAATCCACTTACTTCTACTAAGTAAAATACCACAATATTTTGTCGACTGCAAATATAACTTTGTTTTTCATAGTGTTTGTATGAAGTACAAAGTTATGTTTGCGGTTGTTGAAAATGTGCTATAGCTCTAAAACTACTCATTCGATCCCGTCCGAATCAATTTTCGTTGAAAGTATTTATTAATTATCTACATCACATATTTTTTTCAAAATTTACACTTGCTTGGTTTAGAAGTTAAATGGGGGGGACGCCCATTTTACCACTTTGGAAGCGTCTAGCTATGAAACGTTAGACTGTAAAAGAAAATGGTTTTACGAACCTCAATGTCATTTTGAAAGACCTATCCATTGGTACCCCACACGCATAGGTTTGACTAAAAAAAATTTTTTTTGGTTTTAGTTTCATGTATGGGAGCCCCCCCTTGACATTATTTTTTATTTTTTGTATGTGACATACGGACGGACAGACAGACAGACAGACAGACAGACAGACAGACAGACAGACAGACAGACAGACAGATCGACAGACAGACAGACAGATCGACAGATAGACAGACAGACAGACAGACAGACAGACAGACAAAACTATAAGGGTTCCGTTTTTTGCCATTCGGCTACGGAACCCTAAAATATGAATATCATCGGTAAATACGGTATAAATATACGCGGTTGTTTTATTTTAAATGTTCTTCTTGATCTTGAGAGATTTTACGTATCTAATATAACTTCGATTCTAATTTTGAAGTGACTACGTAAATAGACGTTTCGCTAAAATACCAAAAACAAAACGTTCCGCTCCTGGAATGTCCATTCCGTTCACAATCAAAGTCGATCTCATTATGACAAATTATCAATTCACAGATATTTTCACTCGAAGTTCGTCAACTCGGCGCTCCCCAAAATGTTCTATAAACACAAAATTTGCCGGTAAGTATTTGTATTATGTTGCTAATAGTCCCATTGTCTCAAAGATTAATTTAGTAAACTCAGTGAGTTTGCAAGAGGGGGCTCCGACTTAGTCTTTCCTGGAAGTGTCTGAAAATGTTTCAGCTACTTTTCAAAGTGACAGATCACTTTGCTTTAGTGTAAAAGAAGCAGGAAGATTATTGGTACGTAGCTATTGATATTACCTTCTGGTAAGAGTTTCAAGTTGTTCATTTTGATATTGTATAAGCTTAATCACGTATAAGCGAACAATAGAATAAATTAATAGTAGCGCGCTTTAAAATTCGACAAGGAATATTGACTATCCTAAAATCATTAGCCATTTATATATAAAAAAAAAAACATAATAACGTGCGAAACGTAATAACATTACTTTACAAGGTGTCGTTCTGGTCAGCGACCTCTGACTCCGGATGGTTGTACGGACAACAACACGTGAAGGTAAACACTGCGGTATCTTATACAGTTGTAGTAAGGGCTAGTTTGCAACAAAAGTGGGTAACCTGATGTGCTGTCGACTGTACATATACGTTGATGCGAAAAATAATTTAAAAATACTTTATTTTTTCCCAAAATCAATTTATTGTTGCGATTTATTAGCGAGAACTACCAACGACTACTAGTCCGGTCAAATTAGACATCCAAGGTTACAAAAATTCCCACCTAGCTGAAAATTGGTAGGATTGTTTAAAACACCATCATAAATGAAATGTAAAAAATCTCCATCGATCCGATACCTGGAAAAAAAGTTACTCGGGGTCAAAGGTCCTAAAAACAGGTTTTTCGCGATTTTCAGCAAAACAGTAAGTTTTATCATAAAATTAGCCACGACAAAAATTGTAGAGCAGATAAATATCTACAAAAAATGTCTATATACCTTTCTTCCTAAGAGCCACCGTTTTTGACATATAACGATCCAAAAAGTTGAAAGAGTTGTAATTGTCATAATATGCACACGTTTCCACGCCACCTTTGAGGTAGGTAGTGTACTTAGCGCGTTTTTTTTAATGTGGTTTCTCCAGTAGGCCTATTCCACGAATCTGTTGTGATTATGTTTAATTTAATACTATTAAATAATAAAAGATATTGGCAACGGTTGAAAATGATAAAAGTGATAAAAGCAGTGTAAGTTAAAAAAAATATAGGGATATTTATCCATCTGACTCATAATTCTCTAATACTTCTGCTTCTTCTTCTCCTTGTTCTTCTTTTCCTCCTTGTTCTTCTTCTTCATCCTCGCTGCAAGTAAATTGCTCCAATAATGACAAATCGCATGTCTCCTCGTTAACATCAAATGAATCCTCAATTGTTGGTGATTCAACATTGGAGCACGACCGGTCTTGACAATTAGTACATGCTACAGAACAAAACAGGCCAACTTTTTTGCAACCACATTTAGCACTACATCCCTTTTTACAGTTGCGAAAAATTGTATTTAACAGTTTTTCCGGCGCAGGTCGGAGTAAAGTTTGAACTGGTTCTAATGTATTGTCGACCAACTTCCAACCCCACTCTTTTGGGTCTAGCTGATAACCAAGCCACCCTTGAACTTGGTAATATACCCGAAAAAAACGTTGATGAGCAGCCGCTGAGGTTGGAGGAAGACAAGCTAACTGCACTTGTTTTTTATTTCGGGTATTTTTAACGAAACATGCATATCAAAGCACGTAGTTTTTTTAGGAGCTAGCTTAGCTAGCTAGCGTAGCCTTTTTTTTAGTTACACTGACCGATAGAATAATATTTTTACTTGTATTACAGCTTCAGCGATGTATATACGTGGTGTACTTATACATATTATGACGATTACAACTCTTTCAACTTTTTGGATCGTTATATGTCAAAAACGGTGGCTCTTAGGAAGAAAAGTACAAAGACATTTTTTGTAGATATTTATCTGCTCTACAATTTTTGTCGTGGCTAATTTTATGATAAAACTTACCGTTTTGCTGAAAATCGCGAAAAACCCGTTTATGTGACCTTTGACCCCGAGTAACTTATTTTCCAGGTATCGGAACGATGGGGACTTTCTACATTTCATTTATGATGGTGTTTTAAACAATCCTACCAATTTTCAGCTAGGTGGGATTTTTTGTAACCTTACCCCTATTTTTATGTCTAATTTGACCGGACTATACTAGCTACGGCGTAGTATTTCGTAGCTACGCGCAATCTACGCGCCTAGCTACGAAATAGTGAGGATGCGAGTTTCCCCATACGTTTAGATTTTTTAAGACATGTTGTGACGAGGTTTTCTTTTATAAAAATTTGCATATTATTCAAAGTTTTTTTTTAAATAACCTTACCTAATAGGCATTACACGTTTAACATTGGTTTGAAATTTTAAAAGGTATGAACAGTTACTGGTAAAATGTAATCCTAGATCTTGTGAGGGACTGGTGCCTGAAATAGGTTTGGGAAAACCGGTTGTACAGGTCACCAGGCCACCTAATACATAAACCTAATATATCTCCGCTAAGTCGGCGACACAACATGGTCGCAGAGCCGTTGTCTGTAAGTTTGTTAATTTTATTGATGTAGCCCAATAAAATTTAAACGATGTTTTCGAAAAAAGTAATGAATTAGTGTGTTACATTATTTTATTGAAATTTATGTTTTATATTTTGCGTGTATTGAAATCCTTTTCCAAGCTCAGAGCATAAAGAGACCATATTATTTTTAATCTTTTGACTGAGCATGCTGTCGAAAACAAGAACACGTAGGATACCATTCATTAAATAAATATAGCTTACTAATTGATAGCGATCGCAATTTTGCATGCGGTTTTCATAATGATTGATTATTACAGCCACACCGGTTATTCGGACATATACGTTTTTAAACCGATTAGCTTTTTTCAATCACTGAAGTTCGAGTTTCATTCTATCTATATTAATTTTGGATTTATTTATAAGAAAAGAAAATTACAAATTATTCACGGTGGATCAAAATGAGCATTAATATTTAATAAGGTATTATTTTGATGTAATTCGTTCTTGAAATGTAGTATCCGTGAAACGGAAGAATGTATTATATCAAAAAATAAACTCAGCACTCATCGAAAATAAATGGACTATAACTGAACTACATTATTATTTCAATGAAACAATTATCAACTTACGAGTAGTTGTCACGCCCGAAACTGGATCGTGAAGCCGGACTATTCCGAGGTTAAGAACTCCGCAGATAAACTTAGAAAAGGTTGTGTTTGGACCACTTAGGGTTAGCACGATTAAGTTATGTTCCATGTTTTGTCTAATCGGAGTTAATGTCTGGTAAACTTGAGAGCTTATACTGTTTAATAGGTTCTTAAGTCTGATTTGTCAATAGCCAGATAAAAAATATTTGTCGAATAAAATTCGATTTAGCTAACTTGAAATCCCCACTTGTGTGTAAGCATTCATTTAGGTAAATAACAATTTAAAAACGGTTGTTTTATACTTAATCATTCCGATAAATTTTATCTGATGGCTCAGCTTTTAACTTTGAGAGGAACCGTAGTAAGTAGAATTTCAAGATAATACAACGCTTAAGCCAGGAATGCTACAATGCTATGCAACGTACCTAAATTGCCTTCGCGCAATTCATGAAGTGAAATGTCCGAATCGAGTCCATAACACTGAGATTCTTTAGCGGGCTAGCATGTCTGATATTGAGTCACTCCTTATCAAGGTCAATTACGATGGTATGGACACCTTATACGTAAAAGTAACGAACGGCTGCCCTAAGCAGTTTCTAACGGAGAGTTTTCTCAAGGAAAACGCAGAGCGGATGGCCAATATCAAAGTTACAAGGATCTTTTAAAAAGGCACCTTACTTATTGCGGAATATCACCAGAAAACTGGAAAGGCTCGTGATGCACAGACTTGAGTGGCAACAACGTATAAGACCTGGAAAAACGTCGTCACTCAAGGAAGACGCAACCCAAGCCTACCGACGTTTATACAAAAAAACTGCTCGGTGAATTATACTGTAACGAATACAGGCACATATTTTAAAGAAAATTCGAGTTTCCTAGCCACATTCGTAAGCACGCCAAGATGCAACCCTTAAGTGTCGCTGTCGACTGTTACGTCGAGTACATCATCATCATCATATCTGGAATAGAGACTAACTAAGAAGTAAGTAAACTAACAAGATAATAGCTAACGGTTCGTAATTAATTTGTTATTGTTGGGATCGTATTCAATTAATATTTTTGTTTAGGTTTTGTGTATCTATCAACGAGAACATCGATTGTTATTTGATTTTTAAACGAAAACCAGCAGTAACCCACAGTGAGTGATAAAAAAAACTAAACCCAGCCAGCCAGCACCCGTCAGGTTTCATTCTCTGTTTTGTAGTCAAAACCGTGATATTCTGTGACAACCCTAAGCTGCTAGGAAAAAAATCGGTGCTTCGTTGTTTACGCAGGTCGTAAGCAACTTGCAATGTTTTACCTGCACTGCAATCTTTCCCCTGGATTTTGCAAGTTAGATGGTATCCTGAATTACAAAGACTTTCTGGATTAGTTGTCAATCCGTTTATTCTGAAAGTTACAGGTTATATAGTCACATGTTTAAACTCATATATTTATTCATCATTAAATTTATATTAAGCTTAAAATATTAAGTTCAGTCCAGAATGTATCAGAATATCAAGAGTTGGAGATAGATCGAATGAAGACTTTTGAGGATGCCTTTGGCGATTGACAAGCTGTCGGAAAAGAAACCAATAGTCTATAATAAATATTGAGTTGTAATAATTTAAACAGCAAAAAGTTTTTTTTTATATAGCATCTACCATAATATTCATAAATCAAATAAATAATAGCTGTCTTTAAAGTTTTCGTAAGTTATATGCCGTTAAGTAAGATTTAAAACATTTAGTATTGCATTTAGAAGTTTTAAAGAAGATTGCAAACACGGACACAGAATGGCACTGCAATTTACTGTAGTTTTGACCTAGCAATGTATAATACACCGTGCTGTTTAAACCGTTTTAGAGCCGAAGGCCACTTATAGTTTATCAATAACTACTTGTCATTCGTAAAATAAAAATTGTTGATTATAAAGATTTCAAAGCCTAAGAAATTAAAAAAAATATTAGCACAATTAAGTACGCAACATGCTGTAAAAGAACACGCCTCGCGGGTCATTAACTCGGCTGTCTAACACTACTGACATTACAAGGGGGTGGTGGGCGTGGTCGACAAAGGATTGCGCTAGCGCATTACTGGGTAAAGGTCCTCGTGGACTATCTTAGATTGGCTAACGGTGCGGCACGCGTGAGACGGCAAGGTCAAGGAATGCATTGTTAAAAACGTTAACATTATAACCAGGATAATACATTACTATCTTGAATTATTAGATATTTTTTACACAAAAATTATATGGAGTTTAAAAAAAAGGATAACAAGTCCAAGAGGTTTATTAAGATAGTTACATAACGTGGATTTCGGCTCTCAGACGGTTAAAAACTCTAAAAAGCACGGTGTACGCAAATGTTTTATTTTTGAGTCTGCTTATATTGATAATCATCCTTTACTCCTCAGGTGACCCTAATAGATTGCTTCTTTGATATTTAAACACAAAAGACATATTAACATTTTTATTTTCGTATGGTTGCATTTAGATGACATTCCTGAAACTGACAAAACGAGTGAGGGGTGACAGCCCTACCAGCTTTCGATTCGGCGCTCACGTCCGCCGCGCTGTCGCGGACCGGAATTCACAAACATTTTCTCAATTACAAGTTTTAAATTTTGCGCAAACACCTAATTGATTTATGATTTTAATTTCGTTTCGGACTGTATAAGCTATGGTGTAAATGAATGAAATACGAGCTGGATTTCTATGAACTTGTTAAATCAGAGTTAATTTAACCAACGATATTATTATATACTAGTGTGTATGAACATTGCTAGTGAAAACAGAGGAACGGTTTCCTATGTTTTAATAATTAATAAAGTTTTCAATTTTAAACTACAACAGATTTCTTGTTACCGTGTATTGTTATAGGATTTATCAACTACTACACTAGTGTACTACGTCAGTAATTAATTTAATTTAATATTAATTGCACTTGCAAAAAGCCACTGTGTCAGAAATCAAACCCTGTGTATATTAGTCACGATGTGTCGGTGGCTAAGTAGTATTCAGAAACTTTATTGATAAAGGCACAAAATATAAATTGGGAGTTTCCCGAAAGTAAATCAATAAGAAAAAATATATTATATTCCGATTGCATATTATGCAATCGAACTACTTATTTTCCGGGAATCTAATTGATATTTTTGTGTATTCTTCAGGCGTAAACGTGTTGCATAACCAAGTATATCAGGTCAAAAAAGGTATCTTAAATATATCTCCCATTCATCAGGGATGATGGTCTTTCACGAATTGCAACGTGTAGTATCGCTCTCAGCTTGCGAATTGTATCAGATAATTTTTAAGGACTATGTTACTCTCGGTTTTGCTGGCAACCATCAAAAGGTTGAGGTACCTATTGGCAGGAAGTTTAGCAGATACCTAAGTAGCAAACAATTAGTGCATTTTTCATAGATATACGTACAAGATTTAGATGACGTCTTGTGACGTCTTTTTGAATGTTATCGCATATCTTTTGCCACTTACCTAAACTCTGCTTCAACACCCGAGCGGTTGCAGGCAACCGCATAACAATAGAATTTGCATTGTGTCTCGTTCACATACGCTTGAGGGATTAAAATTTATTTTTCTGTATAAAATAGTTAAGAAATAGTAGTCTTCCAGTATCTCTATGGCCTGCTCTTGGCTATCAATCTTGGCCGTCAGCCGCACGTCTTGCCGGTTCACGACAACGCTTACTTGAGTACATGCTCTAAAATTCGCGTTTTCTTCTACTGATAGTCAGCAATGAGGGTGGCTGCGAATGATTGTTTTTTTTTTTAAAAAATGGCATAGAGCAAAAAGAGAACTTTTAAACTTGGGCTACTTTGCTCTAGAAGTTAAGAGTACAAAAATCGAAGTACAAATCGATGTAAAAATTTGTTTCTGAAGTTTACGCGAATATTACTCATCGAAATAAAACTATATTTTACGGATTTACTTTTCGCGAATTCATTATACTTTAACCCGACGTTTCGAACACTTTACGGCGTTCGTGGTCACGCATACACACATACGCATAAACGCATAGACGGAATATAAAATCTGCAGTGTGTGAATATGCCTTAGACAAACACAACCACTTTATACGTTTTGACCAGCCCAAAGTACTGTCAAAATAACGTCGGTTTGTTCCACGTATGCTACCCGAAGCTATATACATATATATAACAAAACATACAAATTTCAACAAAAAAGATGGTTAGAAAATTTCACCATCCAGTGCTAGGGAGGCCACAAGCTAGACCACTCACAACAAAATCACAAGACACAGTTACCTCTTCCTGCGTGGATAAAAATGTTAATTAATACAATTGAGTGACGGTAGTTTAATTTTTCAATACTCTTCAAATATCAAATAACATCTTAGTCTACCCGTGACCACGAACGCTGTAAAGTGTTCAAAACGTCGGGATAACATTTAATAAATTCGCGAAAAGTAAATCAATAAAATAGAGCTTTATTTCGATTTCTAAATAATAGGATAAATTATACTTCAGTATTCGTCCTCGATATTAGTATTATACACATGTAGTATCGCTTGCACTTATTACCACATAGCACAATTTTAGAGCTAGAAAAAAATAAATTACAACAAAATACAACCAATTTCCGTGTCCGGTAAAAATAATTAAATAAATTATGAACATTTCCGTTACGTCGTATCCTCCACGCCATAGTTTTTGCAGTCTTCATTCGCTTATTGTGCTTCGCCACTAAAGCACGTCTATTTTCGTTACGTGCATTAATAATAAAACATTTATTAATATTTTTTGTGATTTCAGTGATTTTAGTGAACTATCAAGAATCGATTCTTTGAACTCAAGATCCTTCCGAATCGTTGAACAAATACGCATGTCTGTGCGTAAATACAAGGTTTATAGCACCTCGGAACTGTATTTCGGACTTTTCCACGCTTAAACCATTTCGGCCTCTACTGTTCAGTCAATACGCATCGTACAGTATTTTGGACTGTTTTGTGCGTACTACAAGGTTTCTAGCACTCGGATTTGTATTTCGGACTCTTCCACGCTAAAACCATTTAGCTTCGTCTCAAGACTTAGCTTGACTGAACACGGCCGCTGCAGTTGACGGGCAACAGAGAAAAAGCTACACATGTGCAACCCGCATGGGCGGCGTCGCATCTGCCCCTTACATCCAGAGATGATGTAGTCCTGCCACCATCAACACCGCCGAGCCACCCACGTCTCGCATGTATATATGTGTGATGCAGCTGGGACAAAGGGCGGTCGACGACACCACCAGAGATCGGGATACAACCGGTGAGTCGTTACAAATCCTGCAATAAATGGACGGTTTCCATTCCAAACCTATTAGATATTTTCTCTGGACCGATCCTACTACTTGCCTAAGCATGAAAATAGCCACACATACCTTTTTTTGTTTGTGTGTGTTCATCTGAACACGGCCAAACCTGGCTACGAAAGCTGAAATATTTATTTCACGCCACTGCCCTCGCCTTCTGTGCGACGCGCAGATTCACCACTCATCATCATTATATTTTATTTCACTTTTACCGCCTAAGAAACGACAAAAAACGCCTACTAGGTACTTTTTTGAAACTATATGTATAGTGTTTTATCACTACACAAACTTTGTATAGAACACGGGTAGATTCCTTGTCTCACAACGTTGTTTTTTACAAGTGTCTTTTATATAATTTATAATGGTTTTAACAATTTTGAAACAGTTTTATTTCGATTAGTGAGAGCGCAGCTCGATTAGTTGCCAAAGGTTGCAGGTTATTAAATAGCCCTGCTTAAATTAAGAATGTTTTTTTATGCAAATTTCTTATTTTATTTTGTTTATAACTTTCTCGTCATGAACAAACAGGTATTATTACCAATTAATAAAAGTTGGAATACAATGAGTGCACCGCACAGGTATCAAGCAGCTACTAATGGTTTTAACATCAGCTACCTCCATCGCCGTCGCAAGTGACGTCCTCGAGCGTGGGATCGCATCGGACCGCAACACACACGCAGACTGCAGAACACGAGGTACCTACGCTACGTGAGTCGACATGAGTCATTTGAAAAATAGTAGCATAATATGATCAGACACTATCTTAGTGAAAGGTTAATGAAACATTTTTGACAAGATGCGAGTCGCACCTTATTAAAAATTCGAATATCGAGCGCACATAGTTTTATAAATTAAACAAGTTTTTTTTTCCATTGCTGCTGCATGTATGATGTACAGAGCGTGATGTCATAAAAGTCCAGTTATTTCTTTTTTAAATTTAATAATCATTATAAGAAAAATGAAAAACACAATTTAACAGATGATATCTGTACAGTGCAAATTAATTTCAAAACATTGTTTTATAACCATCATCACCTTGAATACCCCTGTCGTGGCAGATTTTGTACTTTATTATACTATTGGTTGTTTTATAAAGGAAATGAATATTGTAGGTTTATTTCAATTTTCCTTAAGATATTTTTGAACTATTTTCCACAGCAGTTCTGTTGCTTTTTTCTCTTTTTATATGGAGATTTTGGTTGAATAGAAGAGATAACTAATTTTACAAGAGTTTTAGATGTCAAATATTACTGTTATTTGGTTGGTGCACGCCAATTAACCATTACATTTTGATATAGTAACCAAGGTAGACTTAAATTACAACCGTGGTTTCGTATACTTTTACTAATTAGACTACAAGAATTTTTGGAGTACAAAAAAGACCTCAAAAATAACTAGACAGTTGACACAGTAGACACAATGCTTAAGTATAAGGATATCTTTACTTTATTCTAAATACAGGAATAAAAAGCTACACATAATATTTAGTTATACAAGCCTAAATATTTAAACTTTACTTTTTAATTCTAAACTTTGACACACTAGTTTACTACAGGAAAACGGTGAAAAATCAAGTTAATTATCTTTGCTCACCTTTTCCTTATTTGTTTCCTAAAAACATGCAAAATCTGCATGTTTTGTTTTTGTTCTCAGCTGGTTTCGACTATGAATCAAAGCATACATGTAAATTTAAAAGGCTATGACGCTTATGATCGCTATATGAATATTATACCGACATACATTTTATCCGATATTATTGCTGGTTAAATATTATTTATAAATTCTATCCAGAAACTTAGCGATATTACTTTGGTTGCGAGATTATTCTGACGCCTCAACTACGGGGTAGGGCGCGGCCTGTGAGAACGGGTCAGCAAGCGCTCAGTGATTACAACTAGACATACTATTTTTTATCACATCGAATTTTGTGAAGCTCGAATATTTACTGCATAATTTCGAAATACCTTCATTAGGTAACGTAGCCGCATATAACTTATGAGGGTAAACAATAATACCTACCCACATTTACATTTCTATAAATATTTGCAATTCTGCTAAATATAAAATCCGTTGGTTGATAATACTGTTTCATAGGAATTAGTGACGCGCTATCACCCGAATATGACAAAGCCATTATTTTACACTGGGTTACTTACAGTGTGTGATTTGTTAATTTGGTACACCTATGACTGCTAATTGGCTAACCGCATTTACTAATATTAATAAAATATGTGCCAAATATGAGTCGTGATTGGAAGCGGATGCTATTGTCTTTAATACACCTATATATATATATATATATATATATATTTAACTTTACAGTTTCATATTTTCTCAAACGTGTAAGAATAAAATATTAATGATAACAGCAAAAGCAATAATCACGTTATTGTGGCACAAATATTATCGTTTTGTTTTTTACTGTCGATACTGGCAGATACCAAGCGTAGACCTTTTGATGCCAGTAATTACTATAACACCATTATCCTTTTTTGTCTAGATTTAATGACTGAAATATTGTGATTTGTACAAAATAACCTTTTTTCTTCAGTAAATTGTGCCGAATTGGCCAGTAGCAACAATGATACCCTTTTTTCGTTATGTCTGTGAGAGATTGTAATAACAGACTTATTTTTTTTAAATGGTTCAATTCGGGTTCGATTCCCGGTCGGGTCAATGTAGAGATCAAAATTTTCTATATTGTCTCGGGTCTGGGTGTTGTAGTACCACCGATGTCTGATTTACATAACACAAGTGCATTAGCTACTTACTTTGGGATCAGAGCAATGTATGTGATTGGTGTCCAATATAATACAATACTTTTATTGTACAACAACACGTTGTAGCATTTCAGAATGATATTTTTATCAAAAGATGGTATTGTTATTGCATAACTTACAATATACAGGGTGTCCAAAAAATGAAGGATAATCCTGTAACAGGGGACAGGTCACATTAAGGCCTATTATACGGCAAAAAAAAATTCAGGTAAAAGTCTCACCATTTTCAAGCTATGAATATTTTTAATTTTATTTCGGAATTTTTGTACTCGTTTAATATAATTTATGCCATTTTTACAAATGATGACTTTTTTGAGTCCTGTTTTTTTTGTAACCCTCACAAATGCTTGAGTCATCTAAAGCAATGTCCCTTTTAGTTTGGAAATGGTACGAAAACTAAAAAAAAATACATGTTTTGCAAATAATTTTAAAAAAAATATTCAATAGCTGACTTTCATAGCCTGTGGTGTAAAAAAAATGTACCAAGCGGATCGTGCCAATTACTTTAAAAAGTTGCTAGTTTACTGACAATTTGAGAAAGGTATTATTGTTTAGCAATTACTTTTAAATTAATTTTTTATTGTAATACTAATGAACAAACGTCGTTATTTCGGACTCTTAAAAAAAGTTACATCGAAACGAAGTAACTATGCAAGTCTTTTGTCGTTGTGTGAGTCATGTACGGGCCAGGTAGGAACCTTATTTGCGATTTCATTGTTCATAATTATGAACAATGAAATCGCAAAAAGGGTTTCTACCTGGCCCGAGGTTGACCTTAAAATAGCTACCTGATTGGTAGAGCGCGGCGCTATCGCACTGGAAATGGAAGGGATCCGAATCTCAAATAAACAAAAAAATGTTTTAGTGTCCTGCTTGACTCTGCTCAGTTGTGACGCGCACGTGATTTTTTTGGGTTTTGATTAGTTTCTTTTACGTTTTGTGCTTTGAAATTGGACTTGTTGTGCTTTGTGATTTGGACTTTGATACTGGTGATCTCGACGACTTGGCTTTTCAACGGACATCTAACCTTCGAGGTTATTTTGGGCCACTATGCCTAGACACGTGTACACGGCTAGCGAGTATGCTGATATGCATTTAATTTATGGAGAATGCCGTTGCATCGCTACCGCAGCTGCTCAACTCTATCGTGAGAGGTAAGATAGTTTTTACTTAGCCTTCTCTATCAAGTCATATTAATCAGAGCAGTCTTACAAATCTTATTTGGACGTTAATTAAAAACTTTTTCTTTTTCAAACTACGTCTTGTTACGGGTTTTTATGCAAAAAACATCTTTAAACGGTAAATTTCCTTTTCCGACGATACAACGCACGTTGCACAAACATTAGTGTTATTTCTTTTTGTTGTAGGTATCCTAATCGACATTCTCCAGGCTACCGAGTGTTTATAAACGTCCATCGCACGTACTCGGAAGGACGGACTCCAGGAAGAGGAGGCAGCCAAGGAAGACCAAGAATGGATATCGATGATGAAGTGTTAGGTGAAGTGGAAGCAGACCCCTCTACTTCCGTAAGGAAAATACAACGCGCTACAGGAATTCCAAAAAGCACCGTACATAAAGTGTTAAAAAGATACGAATTGCACCCATATCACGTGCAGCGGGTGCAAACTTTATTACCTGCCGACCACCCGCGAAGAGTTCAGTTCTGTAGGACAATGCTTACTAAAATTAATGAAGACCCTACATTTTTGAGTAAGATTTTGTGGAGCGACGAGTCTTCGTGCCGAAAAGACGGATATTTAAATATGCACAATGTACATAGCTGGCAGATGGAAAATCCCCATGCCATAAGAGAAGACCACTCTCAGACACAATTTAAAATTAACTTGTGGACCGGAATAATAAATGGACAAGTGATTGGCCCGTACGAGCTGCCACCAAGCTTAACAGGAGAAATTTATTTAGACTTTTTACAAAACCAATTGGAAAGTCTCATGTTAGACGTGCCGCTTGCAACAAGGCATCGCATGTGGTTGCAAAATGATGGCTGCCCAGCCCATTACGCTCGAGTGGTTCGAGATTATCTCAACGAAAGGTACCCAAGAAGGTGGATCGGGCGCCTCGGCCCTATTGCATGGCCAGCAAGATCGCCGGACTTGAATCCTTTGGATTTTTTTTATTGGGGCTGCTTAAAAGATTTGGTGTACTCTAAAGAAATGACATCTATTACACAGCTGAGAACAAAAATTCGAGAAGCGGCGGAACACATTTCACGCGAGGGTTATGCTCGCCGTATAAATCGGTCTTGCATTAAAAGATTTAGGGCATGCATAAGGGCAAATGGCGGCCACTTTGAACATTTACTGTGATTTTAAGTGATTTTCTAAATTGTATTGGTTAAATTAAAAATTATTTTATAGTTATTCTGTATTTTTATTTGCATTTACACTATTACAAAACCAATTTTCAAAGAATTGTTTAAAATGCAGAAATACTTTTTAAGAACTTTAAATTTTAATAAAAAAATAATTAATAAAGGAACGTGAAAGAATTATAACATTTTAAAATTGTCACTAAACAAGCAACTTTTTAAACCAATTGGCACAATCTGCTTGGTACATTTTTTTTACACCACAGGCTATGAAAGTCAGCTATTGAATAATTTTTTTTAAAGTATTTGCAAAACATGTTTTTTTTTTTAGTTTTCGTACCATTTCCAAACTAAAAGGGACATTGCTTTAGATGACTCAAGCATTTGTGAGGGTTACAAAAAAAACAGGACTCAAAAAAGTCATCATTTGTAAAAATGGCATGAATTATAATAAACGAGTACAAAATTTCCAAAATAAAATTAAAAATATTCATAGCTTGAAAATGGTGAGACTTTTACCTGAATTTTTTTTTGCCGTATAATAGGCCTTAATGTGACCTGTCCCCTGTTACAGGATTATCCTTCATTTTTTGGACACCCTGTATATTGATTTCTATCAAATGAATACTAAATGGATTTCAGATTACCCCACAACCAGAACCATAAAATAAAAAATAAAACAGTATTGCATATTTTTTTTTTAAAAAAAAAGCATTTATGTTGCTTTAAATTTGGTTTTAAAGATTTTGAAAAATAAAGTGTATTCAGGATATTATATAAACATAATATTACTTGGACTTTTTGATCAGTAAACTATCTGGATAAACTTTTCAATCGTGATGCAATTAGAACAAATGTTTTTTTTGTTACTACTCGTATTGACTACGTCAATTTACGAGTGTATACCATTTCAATAATCTATAAATATGTTCTTTTCTGATAACCTAAAAACGGACTTAAACCATTCCTTTCAGGCGCATCTCATGCGTTTACAATTCCAAAATGAACCCTTAAGAAAATCTAGTAATCTAGAAGGCATAAGTACCTTCTGATTAGAAAACCTTTTAAACCGTTTATCAATGTGACTTTGCGGACTAATGGAGTTGACATATTATCCATATTTTTCTACACAGCCCTAGGCATGCATCGACGTCCGCAGCCGATAGTCTAATTGTTCATGTCAACCTAATACAGTAACTTGGTTGGACAACTCCAAAATACCCTCGCACGGGTAAAAACCCGTAGTAGTAAAACTATTTTAAAAGTAGTCATTGTACACGGTACATATTTTTCTGATTTTGCCACTAGGGGCACTTTTCCTATATACATATTCTCATAAGTACCAATTTTTTTCATATGATTCTTTATAAGAATAGATCTGGCGCTTACTCATAGATGATATTTCCTGCTTTCATGCTCTAAACATCTACATGTGTATAATACTAATATCGAGGACGAATACTGAAGTATAATTAATGATTAAACGAAGTTACCTGTACGTGAAGTTCTATCATAATTATACGAAGTATTCGTCCGAAGATATTAGTAGAAAGTCCCACCCACCCGATGCATATTTTTTGTGTTGACAACAAAAACCCCTCTAGGAAATATCATCATATTATTATCTCTAAACTAAATGAAGACTGCAAAAACTATGGCGTGGAGGATATGACGTAACGGAAATGTTCATAATTTATTTAATTATTTTTACCGGACACGGAAATTGGTTGTATTTTGTTGTAATTTATTTTTTTCTAGCTCTAAAATTGTGCTATGTGGTAATAAGTGCAAGCGATACTACATGTGTATAATACTAATATCTTCGGACGAATACTTCGTATAATTATGATAGAACTTCACGTACAGGTAAGTTCGTTTAATCATTAAAAATATGGTCTTGGTATCAAATAATGTTAATTTATCAGTTCATTTTTTTGTCTAATACATGCACCTCATAATATTCTTGAAAGTTTGTCTGTCTAAATGTGTGCAGCTCACACACTGCGGCATGGGATTGTCGTGAAATTTTAACCAACGTCATATAAATTATAATTAGTTATAAATAAGATCACATAATCTTAATTGCACACATAACACTTACTATTAGTAATTAAATATCAAATAATTTAATTAACAATTACGATTGTTCGCAACAATTTGATTTTGTATTATATTCACATTTTGCCTATTCCTACCGAAATTGGTAAATAGTTAGTTGAGTAACCTACATTTGCTATTTTTATCAGCTGCCCTGCCTAACCAGCATTTCACGAACGTCACAACTTTTTCATTTCACTATCGGGCTGTCGTGTGACTAACGATGGAACGACTAGATTTTGTGACACATTTCCAACCACTGGGATTAAAATTTCAAACGAACAAAATGCAACAACAACTTTGTGTGTCCACAAAAATTTAATTTTGTTAGAATTTGACTGGTTGACTTTGATACAAGCAATATTCTGTGCTTATAATTAAATGCCAGCGCGACCTACAATTTTCGATCTCGCTGTCCTGATCGAAAATTGTAGTCCGCGCTGGCATTTGTATTTAAAATAATAGATTGAGATTCTCTCAAACTGCACTTAAGCTCAAAATGGAAGTTTAAAAAAGCTCCTCGCATTTTTGGTACTAAGTAGGCTTTCCACTGTCCAATAAAGTACAAACACGGATTACCGTGTTGAATCTCGCTTTGGCAGCATTATTTTTGTTTTCTCTTCGACAGATCAGTTCAATCCCTTGTTTACTTATATCCTTCTCATTATCCGCTTAATTAAAGTACGTTTGTTTAGGTTCGGATCAGGGGCCTCTACTCTATAAGCTGTTAAAAAAACGGTTGTAGACTTTTACCCGCTTTCTTAATATGGATATTAAGTTAAAGAAAGTAGAAAACTTTTTAAGCGTGGGTAATATTTAGACCCCTTACACACTGCGACTTTTAGCATCGATGCAATCGCGCGTTATGAAAACCCGTCACAGCATTGCGACTCACGCAATAAACAGATTTAATTTGGCATCAATGCTGACGCGCGGTTTTAAATGTCGTCGACGTATGTAATTTACTTACAAGGACATTTTAAATAACTGTAAAAACAAGTTAACTTGAATCTTAGCACCTCATATGTTTTTACTAATTCGTGCTTACATATCAGCAAATTCAGCAGGTGATCTGTGCATAGAACAAGCTTTTTTATGTGATAAGTTTATTATTTTGTTTCTACAAAATACATAACGCATTATTATACTACTCGTACTTAGTGGTCTCAGCAAACTTCGTTTCAGCTATGTCCAACTCGTGGCAAAGTCAAATCCAACAAAGTAAAAATTATGAAAGTCAGAAAAACAATCAAATAAAAGTATTTTTTAACAGGGTGCGTATGCATGCACCTTTGACAGTTAAGCAGCTCTGCTTTACTGTCAAATTAGCAATAATATTTATATTACAATACCATTAATATAACCCTTCATACGATTGTAGTATTATTATAATGGTTTTATAGGTACATAATGATAATATTCGTTTACACTAAGTGGCGATTGATCTGCCTGGAACTTGAACGGATTAAGTTGGATCGCAATACGCCCCGAGCGCTGGCTTGCATTAGCTTGGAAATCTTTCTACATAAAAGCGGCCTTTTAGAGTAGGCTCCATCTTATTTACGAAGAGCGCGAGTTTCCGCAACGAATATAGAACTGTCAACATCGATATTCTGGTTTGGGTTGTTTTATCATGCATGGGTCACCTAATATAGTTTACTAATTCTTAGTGGGTGGTTACTTCATCAAAGATTCGTATTTGCCACACTTATTTGGAACGGATTTGTAGAATCTTATTATTTTTATTATTTATAGGAGAGGATAGGGATAGGACGTTCTTTTTATTTCAGAGCTTAAAGACAGTACAGGTAAGATACTGCCTCGTTGAATAATATTTAAACTGTTGAGAGGTTAATCTTGAAACATTGATGAGGTGACGCAAACTACGCGTTAAAGAATGCACTTGCAAAATTTAACAGATTGAAAGTCCGATTTAACCAACGTCAGTGGAGTGTTCGTCGAATAAAATACAAGACGTCTAATTTTAAAACTTCACCTTTTTTTAAAAAAAAATTTAAAACTTATTTAGAGTCGATTTTACAATCGTCAGATAACCGAATAAGTATAAAACGTCAGATTTTAAATGACATTTTCATAAATGATTACTGTCAAATTGTTGACGTTTTCAAATAGGGATTTTTATAGTCCGCTTTTCTTAGCTAGTCTAATATTGTAAACAATCTTTTAATGACTTTTAAAATAATATCAGTAAATAAAATAAACAAACTGTTTGATTTCAAAAGATCTCAGTGTTTAACGATGAATAAATTAAGTTGGTTGTAAGTTTTGTGTTTATCTTATTTTAAAATGAATCATTTCGTTTAAAAGGAATGTCAAGATTGTTTGCAATATTCGGCTAGCTAAGAAAAATGAACTATATATCATATTCGACAAATATTCCTTACCTGACGGTGTGGGAAAATCGACGCCCAATCGGATAGGTCTTGTGTGACGTTGCAAAATCGGCCCTAAGTTGTTATTACAACGTGTTACTAGCTATGCCAAGCAAAAAAAAGGGTCACAAGTCGATGACAAGTTGTGACGCATTCCTTGAAATTTTAATATCGAATATTAAACGATATACGTTGATCATAAGTGGCGTCAAGTCAAATCATGAGACACGAAAGTTCATGATGTCAGTTCCATACGCTGGTAGTCCAATGCGCTGGTGGCCGAGTGATATAGATGTAGGCAGGTCTTTTTTAATCACTATAGCCATATTACGAGCCAATCAGCCAATATTACGAGTGATTATCGTTTGAAAATCAATCAAAAATCAAGAAAAATCACGTGAAATATTGACACAAGTACTTGCAAAATCAACAAAACTTTTTTAAATCTGTTTTGTATGGATTTTGTCTAGTTTTCATTCGAAAATCAAACATCAAGCAACGATAAACACACGCCATATTTAGGCGAGTAATTCAAAAATATGGCCCCCGGATAGCGTAAGACGGGTTCGATTCTGTATCTGAAACAGTTGCTTTTTCACGTACAATTTATGATATACAATATAAACTGTGAACTAATTTCTTTACTTATACAAGCCTTGCTAGAGAAAAAACTTCGTATCATGTTCAGTCTAATTACAATAGATATACGTACAGAGTACAAATACGAGTATATAATCGATATCACATTCAATATTACTTACAAAATCCAAGTTATTATCAAAATAACAGATTCATTATGATCAATACGGCACACATACCAAGAAACAGCGATAATACACATAAACGAATGAAATGAACGTAATAATGACTATAAACAGCTCGGACATAGCTCGCTGCGGCAAAGTTTGTTCGCGTTATTTAGCACGTACAGTCGGCACATCGGACGAAAACATTTAGAGGTCGTTTTTATTTAAATATAACCCTTATGACATCTGTAAACGATACCTAGTGCATACTGGGCAGTGTCTAGTTCAATATTATTGTTGTCCAAACAATGCAAGGTGTATTGCAACAGTGTAAACAAATTTTAGCGTTCAAATAATGGTTGTTAACGCAATTTATCACAAACTAGCGAAATCAACGAACTTCCTTTCGCCCCCGTTTAGCCCCAGCCTCGTTTTATAGTTATTTTTCGATTTGGGTTGGTTACAAATTATTCGAAAGAAAAATCATCAAAATTGCCACCCGTTTTTGTGTTGTACCGACACGACTTTCTTATAGGTATACCCATTGCACACTGCGACTTTTTGCAGCGATGCAGTCGTGATGCAGAAGCTGGACATTGACAATTTATGAACTGTAGGTATTTTGACGACTGCATCGATATTAATCCGGTTTAGCATCGATGCAGTCGCGCTACTGCATCGACACTAATGTGTGACTGTATCGATGTCAAATTAAATCTGTTCATTGCGTCAGTAGAAATGCTGTGCTGTGATGCTGCATCGATGCTAAAATTCGCAGTGTGTAAGTCGTCTAACATTTAAAATTTCCAATATAGGATTTATTTTTGATGATTGATTATTGATGATGATTTAAATTAGTTGGGTTATTATCTCAGAGAATGTACGGACAAAGGCACGTCAAGGTAAACACTGCGGTATTTAATGGCGTTGTAATAAAAGCTTATTTGCGACAAAAGTGGGTAACCTGATGCGCTGTCAACTATAAGTAAAAAAAATGAAATATTAAACATGGTAACCGATGTCAAAGTTGATAACGTTTGCCGAGAGATGACGTTACGAGTTTCAAACATTGCACATACCTACGATATACCCTGTATTGATATAGGCTACATCAGAGCAGTATAACGACGCGAAAATATCTGCATGCGAAGTTCGGTTGATATTTGTAGCAATATTAAATTTCCAGCTCAGTGCGCAAAGCATAATGCACCATGCTCCAACGAACCAGATATATTTTATAATAATGCATTTATACAACTTTTGTAGATGACATGATGTAGGTTTTGTAATAGGACTCGCTGATATGAAATTAATTGATGTCAACCGTATCTAGGTACACCGTACGGGATATTGCAAAAAAGCTCAAAAGCACACAGCGAGCGATGGAGAGGAGTACGCTCGGTTTTTCTCTTCAAGATGAAATCAGATTCGGGGAGAAACGTAGGAGAATAAAAGTAATGGACACAGCCCTGAGAATCAGTAAGCTCAAGTGGCAATGGGCAGGGCACATAACGCTAAAAACTGATGGCTGTTAAGACAGAAAAGTTCTAGATTTGAGACCCTTCGACCAAAGATGCAGTGTAGGACGTCTACCGACAAGATGAATAGACGACCTTGAAAAGATCACAGGATCGAGCTGGATGCAGATGCTTGGGGTAGTCCTATTGTTCAGCAGTGAACGTTTTTTGGCTGATAAGTTAACTTTTTTTCTTGAGTTTATTTACTCAGCTGCCAGAAGTGTGAGGTTGTAAATGGTATTTAAAGTGCCATCGGGATAATGCATTACGTAATAGGTATTAACGTTTCTGTGTTTAAAGTATTCTAACATTTATACCACCACATACAATTTGCTAATGTTAGGCGGTGAAGCAAAAATGCTAGTATTAATCGCAATCAAAATCATTTCTTCAGAGAAACCATTATTTCCAAAGACCAAAATGGCAAAACCATGTAAACCTGGTGTGCAAGCAACTCGATCACGGAAGCTATCATCTATACTAATATTATGAAGCGGTTTTGTACACTTCAGGAACTATTAGATCGATTTCTTTTTGTTTTGTGTTAGATAGTTTATATAAGGTAGGGAGCTAACTCAAAACGCAAGGACGAAGTAGCGGAGGATTGCTAGTAGTATAATAACTATGCCAGAAAATCACTCTATCTATTAAAACGATCAGAATTATTTTCAAGTTCCTATTTTCTTCAGTCAATTTGTTAGTTTAAATAAGGTCTTTGGAACAAGTAATTTGCCTAAGTACTCAAATTCATTACGCGTCAATTCGACTAAGATTTCGGGTCCGTTAACCACGCTGTTTCCTCACAATAAGGGTGAATTGGACCCAAATATACCTACTCCATTTTGTATAGATAGAACTTGTTCGTAATGTCCATTGTGTAGTCGTCACTGCCAGTCGACTAAATGAATTAATTCCCTGGTGCTTTGACAGCCGCAGGAAAACCAGAGGAAATTACGTTAAGGATTCACGGAAATGTTGGCAGCCACTTCCTTTGGCATAATGAAAAAAATAACAGGACGCTTTTTTAATGCTTAACGTCAGTCACGAGCTGACAAAAATGTGGTCGATTAAAGACTTTAATGTAATCACATAAGATCGCAATTGTACAGTCTTTGTCCGTTACTGTATTTTGAGATTTGAACTATAGATAGACTCTTTTTTAAATGAGTTCGAATTTGCGATATTTTCAGTGCTTCCTAGATTATTTTGTAAAAGTGAGGTATCACATCCAGTACGTTAAAATTAATACAGATTTTGAACACTAAAATTTTTTCATGTATAGGCTTGCAGGGTTATCTTGCATGCACTAAAATTGTACTTATATTGTGATGTATTTAAGCATTTCCTGAATCTTTAACGATCTTCAAGTAAAAATCTATTTAAAAACATATATTCATATAAGGCTATGTATAAGAGACAGACTTCGAAGGTCTTAACAAAAACGCAACGGAATTATAAAGCGTCTCGGGCATGAATAGTGGACGGCAGCACCGAAAATCCGCTTAACTGCGTAGGTCATAGAGACGTTCTACATCAGAAGGTACACTCTGTTCTGGCACAGAAAATATAATAGTACTACGTACAGAAGGATGACTGTGCTAAGAATGATAAAGTAAAAGCAACTTTCGCTGCAACGCAATGAAGTGCAATTAATTTCGTACGATTTTAATTCAAGGTTGTTTCATCTACCTATCTATACCTGTCTCTTTCTAACACGTAACGCTTTCCCTGTTTCGCGGCCTTGAATGTGTCAGGGTTGAAAACGGCGCGTGGCACAAACATACGCTTAGGTACACAACGCACTAGTCAATAGTCTAGAGGACCTAGCACATTTCTTGACTGTGTTCTATCGGAGAAAGTAATTGATAGTGTCAGCGTTCATACAATATTAAAATAAGTGTTTACTCTGTCTAATTTAATCATTTGGTACAAAATTACTAAATTCGGAGAAATGAAAGTACAAACCAAACACACATGTATAATGTACGGACAAAAGCACGTGAAGGTAAACACTGCGGTATCTTATGCAGTTGTAATAAGGGCTAGTTTGCAACAAAAGTGGATAACCTGATGTGTGCTGTCGACTGTACATCACACTTAACCAAATAAAATTGTACAGTAGAATTATTTTCTCCGTGCAGTTTGGGTCATGAATCATCATAGCTCGGCCTCAGCCTGGTTAAGGCGGTGAGTATGTTGCGCGGGCGAACCGCCGTTTTAAAATTTATATTATTTGAAAAAAAAATATAGTACATTCGCCAGCATCTTAGGTTACACACATTTTTGTTGCAAACTAGCCCTAATGTCGACTGCATAAGATACCAGTGTTAACCTTAATTTGCTGTTGTCCGTACTTAATTACAAAAAGAGACTTTTGTTTATGTGAACCTAATCTATCGTACCTTTATAAATGCTATCAAAATCGAGATTAATTTTATTGGAATACCTTAAAATTAAGGGTTATATTATGTAGCTAAAGTAAAATAATGAGCTGTAGCTCTTGGACTATTAAATTTTAGACTACGTAAAATCCTAACACAAAATTACTTAAGTAATTTGGTAGGTACTTATAAATATTTTGCTAAATTTAAAGTAAGTTTATTGACCTGTTTCCGTTTATTTTAAGTTAGATTGACGTAAAGAAACTGGGTAGGTATCTTAAACTCAAACCTATTTCTTTGAATAAGGAATGTTGAATACCTACCTACAAAAATTGTTTTGATAAATAATGACATAATTAGGAACACATATCTCAAATTGTTAATAGTTATTTCGTTGTAACGAAGTCAGTCACAGGCTGAGAAGATAAACACAGTGACAGGCGCGTTGCGCGGTCCGCGAGCGGCAGCCCCGCGCTCATTTATGCTCGGCGTACCGAGTCGCTCGAACGTACCTAAACTTCGGAGTGACAACCCCCTGGTTCTGGTTTAGAACGGCGCGGCGTAAACTTAAAAGACTTTGCGACAGATACACACATCTTGGTCAATTCAATTGGTTTTTATGTTTGCTGCAGTGTCTGACTAGCTTTTTTTGTCTTAACAAGTATGCGTTCTATCAAAACTTATAGCTGCACTGAGTCGAATACCTTAAACCAAACTTTTAGTCTAGAATAAATTCATGTAAGGGTTCCAATTGTTTTATTATAATTTATCAATTGAAATAACCAACAGCTTTAAAATAAGGTATACCTTCCATGGATCAGCGGAACAAATACTTTATATATTTCTACCCCGCCGTCGGGGTTCACATTCTGTTATCACTATTCATTGCCTAAATTTGAAGTGAGCCGCTCCTCAAGACCTTCTCTCTACGTAATCTGATCATCCATAGCTGGCTTAAGAAGTACGTAGAACAGACTACATTCTGTAAATAAAGGCGGTCAAAAGAAGTTAAAAATGCTTTGTAGTATTGAGAGAGTGAAGATGGTTTATAGATATACTTGAAAAACTGAATGAATGAATGTAGTCACGATATTGTGCGGGTTTTAGTATGCCTCAGTTTCTACTGTTTTTAGTACACAGTATATTAAGTTACAAGGTAGAAGAAAATACATCAACAGAAAGTTAATGATATCAGTTTAGTCAACATAAAGGTCAGCCTAACGATTATGTGGAAGATATACTGTATCATAGAGTATTCTCAGTCTTACGTCCTTGTACATCTATGAAGCCAGCTTGTTCGTCAAAAATAATTTATATATGTTTAAACATTGCCGACACCCCCTTTTACTTCCCGAACCAAGTATAGAAATGTACAGGAATAGTCCACAATATTCAAAATGAGAATAAATTGCATTCCTTCAAAAATAAACTGAAAAACCACCTAATAGAAATATGTTACTCCAGTGTAAATTAATACTTTGATGAAATTCATGATCATCATCGTCAGTATCAGCCAAAGGATGTGAACATAGGCCTCCCCACGGCTTTCCACAGCAACCAATCACAGTTTGATCCTGCATTCTTTACAAGGTCGTCAGTGCATCATGTCAGTGGACGTCCTACGCTGCGTCTCTGGTAAAAGGGTCTCCAATTTAGAACTTTTCTGCCCAAACGGCCATCAGTTCTTGGCGCTATGTGCCCTGCCTATTGCCACTTGAGTTTACTGATTCTCAAGGTTATGTCCGTTACCTTAGTTCTTCTACGTATCTCCTCATTTCTGATTCGATCTCGTAAAGAAACACCTAGCGTAGTCCTCTCCATCGCTCGTTGTGTGTTTTTAAGCTTTATCATAAAGCCTATAGTTAGAGACCATGTTTCGTATACGTATGCCATCACTGGTAACACACACTGGTTTAAGACTTTTGTGTTCAGACAGTGAGGTAATTGAGATGAGAAGACACTCTGGCGCAATTTCCCGAACTTTGCCCAGCCGAGTTAGATTCGTCGATTGACCTCTTTTGCAAAGTTGGATCTACCAATTGGATCACTTATCCCAGGTAGATGTACTCGTAGACAACTTCGAGAATGGAGTTCCCAACCGATAATGGAGTGGGTACAATAAGGGAGTTCGACATAATCTTCGTCTTTTCCCTGTTCATTTTAAGACCCGCTTATTGGAAGACTCGGTCGAGATCTTTGAGCATAGTGCCAAGATCGTCCAGTGTCTTTGGCACAATGACAATGTCATCGACAAATCGAAGGTGTGTGATGTATTCGCCATTAACATTGTTGCCGATTGCTTCCCATTCCGGAAGTTTGAAGCCGGCTTTCAATGCCACTTTTCGGTTCTTGTTATCACCTCCAGTAAAAAGACCGACATTTTCTTACAATTTCCAAGTCTTGTCCCTATTAGAGTTGGGTAGTTTCTGAACGAGTGCTTCAATTGAATTACTTCAGTTACCTATTACCTATTACCTTCACTCACTCGTTCACTGTCGTCAAATACGGCTCAGTTGTCCAGTCTTTCAGTTACTTGGTGACAGAGACCGTACGGATATCGCTATGCCTTGATCACACATACCGAGTTAAGTGCGAGAGAGCGTTTTCGGCCGAGTGCTTGGTCCGAATGTACCCTCTGATGAGTGCTCGGCCGACTACTCGGCGGAGCAAAATGGCTGGACAGTCCCTCGGACCTCATTTTGTTTACTAGGCCGAGTGCGCACCTCCGCGCTGTTTTTTTTTATACCGCACTGTCTCGCTCTCCCACTCGGCAAGTATCAACCGTTGCCAAGTGCCACTTGCTAGATTATTTTTCTATTCATTTTACGTTGAAATTTATAAAAATATTTTGCTTTCAATTTCCACTAAGCGACGCCGGTGCAGGCAACTAACAACAATAACAGTCATGGCGTTAAGTATTAGTTTAGGCAAATGCAGGATGCACCACCCACCCTCCCTCAATACGCATGTGGCACAGCTGATGCAATTATTAGTACCCAACACCAACGTGCAAAAAAACCTCGACGCGTTTTGCCACTACACGTGTCAGAACTGAGTTCAGTCGTCCGTGCTCCGCCGAGGCGACAACATCTCCTGAGGACGCTACGTGTAGATGCGAAACGCGTCGAGGATTTTTCCACGTTGGTATTGGGTACATATAATTGCATCAGCTGTGTCGCATGCGTATTGAGGGAGGGTGGGTGGTGCATCCTGCATTTGCCTGAACTAATACTTAACGCGGTAACGTAATAACCTTTAACATTTTTGCAATAACACTAAGTATTTAGTAAGAATAAAGTTTGTTTATTTTTGTTGTAATTACTAGTTGCATCTAGACAGCCGAAATCTTATAAAAGTATTTATTTTTTGTCCTAAGAATAGATGCGTACACGAAACATGTACAATTTAGCTGAAAGAATGTGAAGTAGTAAGTGAAATTGTGATATTAGACCTACTGAGCTAATTGAACTAGATGAATGATACATATCTTCGGCTCCCACTGAGCCTGGTTTACTACCTATATGTTATTACTCCAAAAACATTTTTCCGTCTGTGTTGTAAAAATCAAATTACGATGCGAATTAAAAGTATGTATTGCTTTAAAGTGTCCTCATTATAAAAAATATGTAGAGATATTTAAAATAGCTTTTCTGGATGTAATAAAGTACTAAAGTAATCCCACTCAGAAAAATTTACAAATAGAACCGCTTTCAAAAAAACGGACTTAAAAGCTTACCGCTTAGCCAACAGTCTACGCACATAACACATCGATTCCAAATGAATCTAATTTTTTCTCACTGGAAGACAAATTTCTAAGCTTTTAGTCAGATTTTTGAAGTCGGTATAATTTTATAATTCTCAAAAATTACTAAACTGAATTTGATGAAACTCACACTGTACACTAAGTATAACACTTCTCATTTTCGATAAATTCTACGGCAAACATACAAAAATTATACGCTAACGAAATTATGCATACTTGTTAGGAGACCAACATACTAAAATTTTATCGAATTCTGACGATATCACATACATACATACAGGTCGAATTATTTACCTCCTTTTTTTGAAGTTGGTAAAAACAATTTGAAGTACCTATCTTTCCAATCAAAATCACGCAAACATAACATTCATTCCCAGTTCATTCACTTACTTGTTGTACACATATTTGCTTTCGAAGTATATCTGAATCGGCTGCCACTTAAGTATTGATTTCATGTTGGCATATGGGAACATTAAACTCTCGTTAGGTGATTACTAGTTAGATAGTGTTATCAAAGTCTCTGTACGAGTATTTGTAAGTTTGAAAATGAGAGAATTATTTTGTGTTTAATATAATTTGCAGGTTTGTCGGACATGGCTACTGAAGTAAAAGATTGGTTGTACTGAATCACTTATCATCATCATTTCTTTGGCTCGCCCGGTTATTTCTTCAGACATATGAACATAACCGGAGACACTGCGAATTCTGCAATACAGAAGAAGAAACGGCCATGCAAATCCTCTGCTCATGCGGTCCGCTTATGAGCAAAAGAAGTATCCATCTAGGTCATACACCCGGATGAAATACTCGTAGCAGATATCACGCTCCAAAGAATCTGGCAATTTAAAGACTCAACGTGACTAAGCAGTGAACTTTAAACACAAGGGTTGCTACAATAGATCATACCTAGTCGAGTTGGCTAAATGATGAATGATGAGTTGGCGAGTGATAAAATATTTTAGGTGCCATTCAATATACACTATTAGAAAAGAAACTTGTATGAGTTAAGTAGTCGGGCAATATGTCGATTTTTTTTTTGTTTTTCGATGATACTTATTTACATTATGTTTGAAATGATGATGGTATCGCTCAACAAATAGGAGTAATTCAAAAATAAAAAGTGAGGGAAGATTAAGAATATTTAATTTAGTTAACAGCGGTTTTGAGCTGACTCTATGTTTAACACATTACATATCTGTAATTCTCTTTTTTGTACGCGAAATATGGGTACTAAATATATGTTAGCTGCGTTGCCCCAATGTAGAATACCGTACCGGAGGCTTGAAGCCGCGATAAGCGATCAGTCCTGCCTTTTGCGATATTGTGTTTGTTAATTTTCATAAAGGATAAATAAATACATTTACAAGTTAAGACCATGAACACTGATCCAAATAGTCCGCTACTAAAAAGTAGTGTAACTAATCGATGGTATAATAGTTAACCATTACTATCGATCACGCAATTGGGCCTAACTAACACAATTCCCATTAGTTATGCAAAGAGCAATTTTCAACTTTATTTACGGACTGTGTGTGAATTTTTTCAGTCTTCAAATAAAGGTTACCCCAAATCGCACAATAGGGGTTTACTCAACGTTTTGTTTCACCATCACCAAAAATCGAAGTGTGGCGAATGACAGAAAAAGCTAACACTAAAATCCTTTGTTATTCTGCGTACCGCGCTCATTCGGTGCGGTGTTCTTATGCATACCAAAAATAAAATTTCGTATTTTCGTACTGTAATTTCTTTTATGTAGGCTCATAATCCGGGTTTTGTTTTTTTTGTTTTTATCTGGCTGGCTGAGATTGTGCGCTGGAAGCTGGCTGTATGCCAGTTTTCAACCCGTGGGTATTAACGTAGCCCATCACGCTTGAATCGCTGGCAACGTTTGTTTTTAATTACAAAAAAGGTAGCTAAATCACGGTCTTGGGCCTTCGATCAGTGATTCAAGTGTTAGTCGTCTGAGGTAAGGACTGGAATTCGAAGAAGTTTGAATTGTGTGTATAACATTAAAGCCTTACTTAGATGCGTCTAGTTTATTTCTGATAAGTCAGAATTGTATAATGATAATACTTTTATACGTTCCAAACTTTCGTATCTTTTGATTCTAATGTAATGAACAATAGAGGTATCAATATCTTCGTTATTCAAGCAAAAGTGATGTTAGTTACTGGTAAACAAAACCATTAATAGCAGGCAATTAGCTAGCCAGCGAATAAAACCCTCTCGAACCAACAGCGCAAAGCAATCTAGAACAAATCGAGTGAGCGTTATAATCAAGTCAGCGCGTTCGCGATCGGCCAGTTTTGAAATCAGCCATTCGTTGTTCCGAAGTAAAACAACATTGTATACTTTAGCCGCTTTGTTTTATCGAGTTGTGATTATTGTTGTAGGGTAGCGATGGAGAGGATGATATCGATATCGATAGTTTAGTGGTCACAGAAATTTCCATACAAATGTTTTTCTACACATTTAAACTGAAAATACTTAACAAACAAAAAAAAACTATAAATTAGCATTATCATAAGTTTTATATATTTAAGGCAAACATAATACTAAAGTTCGAAAATGCGTATCCACGCTAAAAATCACTTAAAGTATCGGTGGTCGCCAATTTATTTCATAAATTAAGGGTATTTTTTTTTAAGAGATAATTCCGAATTTTCATCCATTTTTTTCATTTATTTATCAATTCCAATAAATTACATTCTTAAAAAAAATAATGGTTTCGAATGTTTTTAACACTTTCATCAATTCATAAAGATGCGTCACGCAATGACGTACTCATAAAGAGACCACAAATTAAAAGCTAAAAAAGTATTGTTTCAATTTAACTTTGATATTCTTATAATTAATATCAGTTACCAGATCTAACGGCAGGTTATTTATATGCCGTGGAATCAGGTAGCTAGTCGTGCGCTCGCCGTACGCATTGTTGGCGCTCGAGTTAAAAAGCCGGTTACTTGCATTGCAATTCCTCGAGTGAATACCGGGTGTACGTGCAATAGGGATTCGAATGGATTCATCAAAAAAAAAAATGTGCCTATTTATGAACTCACTTAAATTTTATGTTTTATATCGGGTTTAATTTTAATAATTAACCGTAGCAGAGTTCAACAAATGAATTATAATTGCGTCATGAATGCATGTTATTTGCAGTTTACAGTATGATAACTCGAATACTCGTACAACATTATTTTAAGGACACCGAAATTAAAAAAAAAAAACATATCCCAGTACATTGAACATTGAACACGACTACGGTATATTATCGACTACATTAATAGTTAGAAACAATACGTCAATTTAAATTATAAAAGCTCACCTGAACATCAAATATGACACTCTTAATACTTAACACATGCTATAACTTTATTATCAATTATTTCTGATTTTATTACCTGCTTAGACTGCTACGTCAAGCAAAATAATCAAAATTTCAATAACATGAAAAATTGTTGTACTAAACATTCGATTAATAGATTTAGAGTTTGCACTTGGATATAATTATACCACATTGTTAGCGACGTAACGATTATTTTTGTATTAAAACCTGTTGACTGCAGCGGCATCTCAAATTTTGTGAACAATTTTCGCCTAATTTTACTATACGCAATACCCGTATTCAGAAGATACCGCCAATTATCTAAGAGATTTGGCCTACGAGTAAAATTATTAAGTGATTCCACCTTAAGTATAAATAAATAAAATAATGTTATACCTCCTAGCCGCTTAGTCTTGATAACTTAAGCCTCTTAATTCTTGGATGAAGTTGCTGAGAAAAGTTAATCATAGAGTATCTGAATAGTCGTTTGAAAGCTAAGTATTGATTGTAAAGCTAAGCATACAAATGAAAAAAAGTGGTTTGTTGATAAATAAAGCACTGATATTTGGTATATTCGAACTCTTTCAGTCTGCTTAATAGAACGTAAAAGTGATGAGGTAGAATATTATTTAGGGTTCCGTAGGCGAATGGCAAAAAACGGAACCCTTATAGTTCCGTCAAGTCTGTCTGTCTGTCTGTCCATCCGTATGTCACTAACTACCTACTAACTATTAGTATTACACCGTTTAAACTTAGTAGGTATATGTATCTAGTTAACCGTTTTACGATTCTCATACAAAAAATAAAAAATAATGTTTTTTTTTTTGTCAAACCTATTCGTGTAAGTTGTCTATGGATAGGTCTTATAAAATGACATCGAGGTTTCTAAAAGTCTAACGTTTGAGAGATAGACGCTTCCAAAGTGGTACAATGGGCGTCTCCCCCATCTAACTTTTAAACTAAGCGATTGTAAAAAAAAAACTTGATGTAGATCTCGAAATACTTTCAACGAAAATTTGTTTGAACGTGATCAAACTAGGAGTTTTTAAGATAGAGCACGTTATCAATAACCGCAAACATACCTTTGTATTCATACAGATACTATGAAAAACATAGTTTTATTTGCTGTCAACAAAATATTGTGGTATTTCAGCTAAGTGGAAGTAAATAGATCTCTTATTCAGTTAAAGTTGTAACAGAACCCTTAATTTGCGAGTCCGACTCGCACTTGGCTGGTTTTTTATATTTATTTATTTACATACAGCATTCGCAAAGGAATATTGCGCTTGTAAATGCAGGTTTTAGGGTAGGTGTTGAAGTTTAATTACAATAACATGATGTAATTCAACTTCACTAACCCAAATTTATTAATTTATGAATGTCTTAATTCGAATGTATGATAATAATGTAATCTTCTTCTTTTTTTATTTGTTGTTGTTTTTTTAATATTATTATTATTGTTTTCTTCTTCAAGTGTGTGTTCACACCCAGTGCCTAGCAGGGGTTCCCGCTGAAAATCAGTGTCGTGGCATGCTTACCATCTGCTGTCACGATATATACTGAGCGGGGACCTTTTTGGCACACCTGGGCGCTTTGTTTTTGTTTTTTTTTTAATTTAATTTTAGTACTTTTGATTTGTTTTAATTTATTTAATGTAATGTATCTTGTGTGTCAAATAAATAAAAATTCTATTCTATTCTATTCAAATAAATATTTTATGTCAAGTATATGGTAGTGGGGTCTATGTTGAGACGTGCAATGTTGGCGTGTTATCAACGAGTTCTGACAGTTTTATGTTTATCTCACTTGCACGTACCGATTATTCTGCACGCTGTATTTCTTATCTCCATTTTAACGTTAGGGCCTCAGGAATCAATTGCGAACGAGCTGACTGTAGCGACTCTACATACATTTTTTTTTTTTTTTAATGTACCGGCAATGAGGAACCAATTGATTGAGTATGACTTACACCCTGGGACTTTTAGCATCGATGCAGTCGCGCGTTTTGAAAACGCGCGACTGCATCGCGACTCACGCAGTGAACAGATTTAATTTCGCATCGATGCAGTCACGTGTTAGTGTCGATGTAAAAGCGCGACTGCATCGATGCTAACGCGCGTTAGTATCGATGCAGTCGCGGAAATTCAGCACATAATTTGACAATTTCCAGTATCTGCATCGCGACTGCATCGCTGCTAAAAGTCGCAGTGTGTAAAGGGTCTTGGCATCGATGCAGTCACGCGTTTCTAAAACGCGTTTCAGCATCGCGACTCACGCAATGAACAGGTTTAATTTAGCATTGATACAATCGCGCGATAACATTTATGCAGAAGCGCAACTGCATCGATGCTAACGCGTGTAAGTATCGATGCATTCGCTAAAATTCAGTACACGATTTGACTATTTCCAACTTTTGCATCACGATTGTATCGATGCTAACGATTGTTTGCATCGCGACTGCAGCAATGCCATAAGTAGCGTTGTGTATAAATGGTTGACATTTTGCGACTGCATCGATACTTACGCGCGTTAGCATCGCGACTGCATCGCTGCTAAAAGTCGGCGTAATACTCTGATGGTACCTACTTTAAGGAAATTATATCGATAAGAACTATGCACATCATTATTATTAAAATTTCGATGAAACAAAGATTGTTTATTATTATACAGTAAAGTTTTCATAGAATTTGCGAAAAGGTATCTGTGCCGTCCGATAAATATACAGCTTCATTGAATTTAACCACTTTAAGTTACAGTAAGTAACTAAACTGAAACGTTAGACTTGTGAATAATTTGAGGTTAAATCAAAATCAAATGTCTGATATTAGGTTTCTTACGTATCGAACTAGATAGCAACGTTAACTGGAAAACACAAACAAATCTATTGTCAAAAATTGCAGAAATTTGTGTTACCCTTCAGAAAATTGACGAAATCAGTATCTTGTTAAAACGCAATTACTGCTTATTATGGTTACGTGGCATCAGTTCTAAGATATGAAATTATACAACGCACCTAGTATGTACGGTTTTACCGTAACATATTTAACTTTTAGCTAACTTGCACTTTAAGGCGCGCGCGTCACGGCCGTCGCCAAATAAAACTTGTGAATTTTTTTACAATTATTAAGTATCGCATAACCACGCTGTACCGTCGGACATTGTCCTACTTATTGTAATCCACCTACAATATACGTTTTATTACGTTCACGGTCACCGGAGTTTTACTTCTACCATCTGAGCGGATTGCGTGCTTCATCTTCACCTGTACATCCACTGCAAAGGCCACGCCGTGGACTGTACATAGTATATTTATTATTACTATTTCGAGCGCAAAAGAAATGCATCAGAGCCATATTAAATATTGCACAAATGCCTAGCTGTAGACCGATATTTAATGATTTAAAAGTGCTAAATCTTCCTTTAATGTACATTTTAAACATTTGCCTGTTCGTAAAAAATAACTTAAATTACTTTGTATGTGTAGCAACTAGGCATCCGCGGCAAACTCATATGTGAACTCATACATATTTCCACATCATCCATCTAAAACCAGTTTATCCTCAAATACAGTCTGTGTAATAGCCCCAAAAAAAACACATGTGTGATAGTTTCAAAGATTTAAGTAGTACAGGATTTAAAAAAATCTTACTAGTCATATTGTACAAAAAAACTATTACTCTCTTACAGAGTTTTTTGAGCTTTCATAAAATAAAAATAGAACTATTTTAAATATTTTAAAGCATAAAATTAGATTATTTAAAGATCATGATATACTTAAAATGTCAAATAGATCAAAAATTGACGCCTAAGTGGCAAGTTATAGCTCAACTGTATTATAAAATAAAAAAACTCCTATGTAACACTAAATGCTTTATTAATTGATTGATTGATTGATTGATACCAGTGAGTTGTTATTGCGACGTTAGAGAAGCTATCCCAAGCAAAAAATGTGTCACAAATACAACAGCAATATTGTGACGTACTCCTTGAAATTTGTATTTCTAATATGAAACCTTTTGTATGAGTTGACGACAAGTGACGCCAATTACTTAGTTTGTTGGTGTTAGTTGCATAAGCTAGTAAAAGTAGTTCAATGAATTATACCAAAAATAATAGCATTTGCTACTGACAAATTAAGCTTATTGTTGTGAAAGAGAACAGGATTACTTATAATTGATGTGTCACGACAACGACACTTGTGTTACAAAGTTCTACAAGTCTAAGCCCGTAACAAAAGTTTTTATTGATTTATGTTGGTAATTTGTAAAACGTAAGTACGAAAAGATTACTGTCAATTGTTTTCTGTACTTCTAAGACCCTTTACACACTGCGACTTTTAACAGCGATACAGTCGCGATGCTTACGCGCGTTAACATCGCAACTGCGTCAATGCATAAGCTGGAAATTGACAAATTATGTTCTATTTTTTGGCGGCTGCATCGTTACTAGCACGCGTTACCTTTGATGCAACATTAAATCTGTCCATTGCGTGAGTCACGATGCTGAATCGCGGTTTCAAAACGCGCGACTGCATTGATTCTAAAAGTCGCAGTATGTAAGGGGTCATAACATAAAGATTAAATTTAGCAACGAGATGTACAAAAAACAATTCATGTGATATTGTAGGTCTAACTCGGCATGGGATCGGCACCAGATAGCCAACGCCTTTCCTTTGATCGTGTTTGCTACAACTCATGTCAGTTTTTCTTGTAAATGACAGCCCGTTTGGCAGGGTAGACGGATAGTTAACAACCATCGGGCGACTCTCCGTTAGCGCGTTACGAGAGTGGGTTCCGAGTTAATCTCGATCCCAGATGGTGACGTTACGAAGTTGATAGATGTGCGTTGAAGTATGGAGTTTTATACAAAAAATACTAAACGCCTAGAATTGATTCAGTGTTGTTCACGTTACGGGTAGAAAGATGTGTTTAACCTATACCTATGAAATCAATAGCTCTTGGTGTCTTCTACCACCAGACACTCGCTGGCAAACTTTTCTTTGGACCCTCTGTATCAATTTTTCGCAAACTTTACTCTTCCTTAAGTATTAGTGCTCAACGCACATTCATTCGTACTTTTTTAATTTAATGGTTTTGTATGACTTTTTGATATTGACCATGTAAAATTAATAAATAAATCACTTGTCACCCTATATATCCCGTGCGTTACTGTCCAGTTCTCTTAAACTCCCCAAAAAACGCCCTAGATTTCCCCTAAAATCTTTGGTTATCCTGCACAGTATTGGATAGATATTGTGAACACGAGACTTAATCACTTTGTTCCATCTTCTGCAGCCAGGTGGTTTAGACTTTACTGGACTCTCTTTAAGATTAACCGTAGTTATTTTATGTAAATAACAATGTGGTATACCAACTAATAATAGTTGATGGGAATTAAATTTAATTCATACTAAACAAAGGTACACACACGGGTAAGGATTTTAGCTAACATAGTAATTACTGCCTGACGAGGTCACTGTCACCTGATATTATTTTATTATGCTACGTATTTCTCAGGGTTTTGGTTAGTTAGAGCAACTATATAGCGCTTAGTTTGGTAATCTTTGTTATTTGAGTACACAAACTGCAGGTAAGTTACAAGTTTGGCGAGCTTCGAGAAGTATAGACTCTATTCTATAAAACTGTACGGATTGTATTATCAGCATCTCTCTCACTCATAGACCCTGCTTGTATGGGTAGCAGGGACATCAAGATTCGAAAATAAGTAACATTGTCATACAAAGTAAACTTAGGTCCCAGTTCTCAAAAGGTGAATGACCGTTCAGATCACATATATAAAATGGCTGCTAACTTTTTTGCCAAACGCATCGTTTTTACTCCACAACGGCGAGTATGGAAGCAAGGATCATATAGGAAATAACCAAAATAATGTCTCACTTACACATGCAAAGGTAAATATATAATACATGTAGAGGAAACGGTACGAAGCTCTAAATTAAATACTTTCCTATTAGCAGAGACTATGAAAACATACCTGAACAAGCAAACTAATATTGGGTGCGAACGAAGGTAATTAATTTTCGACATGTCGATTAATCATAATCAATCTTTCACATTAACCTGTATTGATTCTGTAACACTCAAGGCTAACTATGTGTGTACCTTTACCGCGAGAAAAGTAATGTTTATGACATGGATTGGATTGGATCATAGAAAAAATGAATAAGGTTAGAATGGGCTTGATCGCTCGTTTGTATGGGAACCTCTGTCGCCGGTGGGAGTTACCGCGCTGTTGCTACAGTGTTTCAAGTGCCAATCAAAGAATCAACGCATCTATATTACAAACCAATCATATTTTCCGCTAGGAGCTCTGTGATTGGTGTCATTAGTACTTGAAACCAACTACCAATCACAGAGCTGCTAGAGGTAAAACCACCAATCCTCATTCAGATACGTTCGTTCTTTTATGTCAAAATACTAGTGATGTGGTAAAAGTCGATTATTTCCGTTGATAAACTCAATTACCGGTGTAATGTTGTTTCTCAATATGAACAACATGTAGGATTTAAGTTTGAGTTAATTTGGATGATTTCACAGCTCATTGGATTGCAGCAAAGGGTTTTACTATTGCTTTTCGGTAAAAATAATAAAAGAAAAAAATGAGTTGCTAAACGTTACTTGAAATATAGTGACTAATACCCATAAACATAAGAGTAGTATTTAAAAATAATTTTATTAGTAGAATTGAATCAATCTATGTTTAAAAAATAAGTAATATTTCTTATATAATACATATAAATTCCAATGTAAAGAATGGGTAAGAAAAGTGTTTAAAGATATTTGCATGGTCTAAATTATTCAGGTATTATATCTTACAATGCTTACAACTCGCGCACGGGCGGGACTCGAACCAGCAAGTTTCTGGCTAACCGGGCCAAACGCTCTACCAATTGAGCTACCGTGGTGTCTGTCCGACCTTGCGAAATTTGTGGTCTCTCATGGACACGTCATTACGCGTAACATTTAGCGCCATCTACCCGTCTTGTTTATGAAACAGTACGCCAAGTATGATAAATATGACTCAAGTTAGTATGGTGGTTAAGTTTAAGAAATGTACAACTGCATGATTTTAACAGTTAACTTTGCAGTGTTTTTGTTCGTGTTTTAATCACGTCACCAAAGGAGAGTTGTAGGGGTTTAAAAAATTACAGAATTATATGCAAACTAACAATAAATGTATATCTAGGTACTGACTTAAAATAACTGTCTTACAAAAGTATTTCATCAGTTTTAACCCCATAGTACTGTCAAAATTCAACCATTTCTGAGGAAATTTTCTTTTTGATGGTGTAAGAAAATATCAACCGATACTAGCTAACCTAACATAACGTGCTTTTTGAAGCACGGAGATGCTCGAGGTAAACCACGAGCACTTATATGGAGTCACTTATATGGTCGGAATGGTCACCCATTAAGTGAGCCGTATGTTGTTTAACTTCGATATCACTACCGAAGGAAGTACATTGTTAACAGTAAACCAATGTACAACTTGAGAAAGAGTATAGAATACATATCGATAATATAGCGGCAGCTCCAACAGCTTCCTGAGATCGGTCGCGGCGAGGTTGGATTGAATCCAGTGTCATTATTCGACACTGGATTCAGGTTCAACTCACCAAAGACACCAAAAATAATTATAATCACTTTTTACTGACATAGTTATTAAGAGAAAATGTTACTAACACTTATGGACATGTTTCTGTTAAATACATTTTATTTTATTTATTTATTTATTAAACTGTGTGTTTATTAAAATGTCGTACCCTATTTTACAAATAAATAGATCAACCGATAAATTAAAATCGAAATTAATAACAACGAAAGTACAAAAGTTATGAATTAAGCAGTGCGTTTTTGCCGAGTTATATTTTTATTGCAGGAATACGTTATTTTGGTTGCACGAATAAGAATATAATAAAGTTTTTTTTTTCAAATAGAAATAGCTCCAGTAGTTCCTGAGATAAGCGCGTCCCAACTTAAAAACTCTTCAGATTAATTGCATTTAATTATGTATTGTATTTCAAAAAAATAATAAACATTACTTATTTTTGCAAATATTTATTGTTAATCTCTTAATACAACAGTAGGGATATTACCATTTATCGATATTTTTACTGTGCTGTGAGTTACATCCCTAGTGATGCGTAGCAAGCGAACCAACCAAATTGGACGCGATACATTGCGTACTAAGATAGCAGATATGTTAGAAATATGCGTGGACTGTCATCAATGAATATTTTTTTTAAACTTGGGACGTAAGGGAGCTTAACCAAGACCCAAAGCTCCAAGCCAACCTCACCTTCACGCGGTGCGTCCTGTTTCAACAGACGAGGCTCTGGCGACCGATCGATGGCGGGATAACCATCCAACAAAAGGCGCAGTAAAATGTTGAGCTGTGACGGGCAGCAGCGTCACAGCTGCAAGGGGCTGCGCCTCTGCGCTCGCCAACCCGCCTGCCAAGCGTGGCGAGTACTGGCAAATACCCCCCTCATATGTTAGTACACAAAAAAACCAGGCCCCCAGTCTCCGGCAGCCCCGCTATTCCTGATTCCGGTAGCGGTCACGGTAACGGCGGGGCAGGGGGTGCTAAGAATCCCCGGAGGCGATCTCGCTACCACCCCCAACGACAACTGGCCCTGGTAACTTATAACGCGTGCACACTGAGGACAGACGAGAAGTTGCTCGAGCTGGAGGAAGAATTGAGCAGGTTACATTGGGACATTGTGGGTTTATCAGAAGTCCGTAGAGAGGGCGAGGACACGATAACTCTGAAGTCTGGCAACCTGCTCTTCTACCGGGAGGGTGACAAAAAGTCCCAAGGTGGTGTTGGGTTTCTTGTCCACAGGTCCCTCGTAAACAACATCGTAACCATCGAGAGTGTGTCGAACAGGGTGATATACCTTATACTCAGAATAACCGAAAGGTATTCGCTGAAGGTCATACAGGTATATGCACCGACCTCGAAACACCCGGATGAAGAGGTGGAGGAAATGTATGAGGACGTAAGTAGAGCCATACACACTTCCAAAACCTATTTCACTGTTGTTATGGGGGACTTCAACGCAAAACTCGGCAAGCGAGGCGAGGATGAGTTGAAAGTGGGACCTTTTGGATATGGTCAAAGGAACGCCAGGGGAAATAGGCTGGCCGACTTTCTGGAGAAGGAGGGACTCTTTGCGATGAACTCTTTCTTCCAGAAGCCGCCTCAAAGGAAATGGACCTGGCTGAGTCCGGATGGCAAGACGAGAAATGAGATAGACTTCATCATGACCACCAAGAGACGGTTATTCAATGATGTCTCCGTGATCAACAGGGTAAAAACCGGTAGTGATCACCGTATGGTCCGAGGCATATTGAATATAAATGTCAAATTGGAAAGGTCCCGCTTGATGAAGTCCACGCTCCGACCTACTCGTGCCCATATCCAAAATCCCGAGAGCTTTCAACTCGAGTTGTCAAACCGCTTTGATTGCCTAGAGAATTGCGTATCAGTGGACGAAATAAACAACGGGTTTGTGGAAACTGTCCAAACGGTCGGATCTAAGTTTTTTAGACCTGGCCGTAAAAATAGACCTCAAAAACTCTCGGTCCACACTCTCGACCTTATGGCAGAACGTCGATCTATGGCACTGCAGACCTCCGTTAATACTCAAACCTACAGGCAGCTTAATAGACGAATAATGAAATCTCTGCGACATGACATTCGTTCCTTTAACACGACTAGTGTTAAAGAAACAATAGAGCGAAACCAAGGCTCCAAAGTGTTTGCAAGGGACATGTCTATTGGGCAAAGCCTATTGACGAAGCTTAAGACGGAGGACGGCAGTGTAGCGTCGACGAAAGCAGAGGTTTTGAGGGAGATCGAAAGGTTTTATGGACAGTTGTACACCTCAGTAGCCAAACCCGTTGATAGCTCGACCGGAGACCCACGAGCTATCCTGACCCGACACTACACTGAAGACATCCCGGACATCAGCCTCTACGAGATTAGGATGGCCCTGAAACAGCTTAAAAACAATAAGGCACCTGGCGAGGACGGAATCACAGCAGAGCTCCTGAAAGCGGGTGGAACACCGGTACTTAAAGTCCTTCAGAGACTCTTTAATTCCGTTCTGCTAGAGGGTATCACGCCTGAGGCATGGAACAGGAGTGTGGTGGTGTTGTTTTTCAAAAAAGGAGACAAAACCTTATTGAAGAACTATAGACCCATCTCACTCCTGAGCCATGTCTACAAGCTGTTCTCAAGGGTCATCACGAATCGTCTCGCACGTAGGTTTGATGACTTCCAGCCTCCCGAACAAGCCGGATTCCGAAAAGGCTACAGTACCATAGACCACATTCATACGCTAAGGCAAATTATACAGAAGTCCGAGGAGTATAATATGCCTCTATGTTTAGCTTTTGTGGACTATGAGAAGGCCTTTGATTCGATCGAAACTTGGGCGGTGCTTCGGTCTCTTCAGCGGTGTCACATAGACTATAGGTATATAGAGGTGTTAAAGTGTCTATATAACAACGCCACCATGTCGGTCCGAGTACAGGAACAGAATACGAGGGCGATTCCATTGCGAAGAGGTGTAAGACAGGGCGATGTTATATCTCCGAAACTGTTTACAGCGGCATTGGAAGACGCCTTCAAGCTCCTGGAATGGGAAGGATTCGGCATCTCCGTCAATGGCGAATACATAACACACCTTCGGTTTGCCGATGATATAGTCGTTGTGGCAAAGACGCTGGATGATCTAGGCACTATGCTCGAAGACCTCGACCGAGTATCCCAACAAGTGGGTCTCAAAATGAACATGGAGAAGACGAAAATTATGTCGAGTTCCCTTGTTGTACCCACTCCAGTATCCATTGGGAACTCAACTCTCGAAGTTGTCGACGAGTACGTCTACCTGGGACAAGTGATCCAATTGGGTAGGTCCAACTTCGAGAAAGAGGTCAATCGACGAATCCAACTCGGCTGGGCAGCGTTCGGGAAACTGCGCAAGAGCGTCTTCTCGTCTCAATTACCTCAGTGTCTGAAGACGAAAGTCTTCAATCAGTGTGTGTTACCAGTGATGACATACGGATCCGAAACGTGGTCTCTTACTATGGGCCTTATAATGAAGCTCAAAATTACACAACGAGCGATGGAGCGGGCTATGCTCGGTGTTTCTCTACGAGATCGAATCAGAAACGAAGAGATACGTGGAAGAACCAAGGTAACGGACATAGCCTTGAGAATCAGTAAGCTTAAGTGGCAGTGGGCAGGGCACATAGCGCGAAGAACTGATGGCCGTTGGGGCAGGAAAGTTCTAGATTGGAGACCCTTCGACCAAAGACGCAGCGTAGGACGTCCACCAACAAGATGGACAGACGACCTTAAAAAGATCGCAGGATCAAACTGGATGCAGACCGCTAGTGATCGGTCGCTGTGGAAAGCCGTGGGGGAGGCCTATGTTCAGCAGTGGACGTCCTTTGGCTGATTATGATGATGATGATGATGATGGTGCAACGAATCCGCTGTCATTTGAAATATCATAATTTAAAAGTGTTTTTTTGCAAATAATGTCGAAATAACTACATTTTATTACTCTCCCTTGAAAAGATACACTTTCACTCTCATTTTGTATGACCTGGCTTCACGCTCTGCAAGTAATTATAGCACAAGACGGCATTTTTGACAAAAAATAATGCAACGCTCTTGTCACGCGACTGATACGGCTCAATGCAGGCATATGCCTACAATATTAGCACGCTGCCGCACCGACCACGGCCATTCTAACCTTATTTATTTTTTCTATGGATTGGATGGATGTGATTACGCCTAATTACATACAGAGAGACTTTTTAAGATAGTGTCATTTTCAAGGGGAATTATACAATCTATACTTACAACAACCTTAGCAATGTACGTGGTCAAGATACCTATTAAATAAAATTTCGAGTGTGTTAAATTAGGATTGAAGTAAAGTTGTTCTCTAACCACCGCCTAAAATTTGGCAACACCTTGCAATGACACCTTGTAAGAGCTTGTTTTTAGGGTTCCGTAGCCGCATGGCAAAAAACGGAACCCCTTATAGTTTCGTTTAAGTCTGTCTGTCTGTCTGTGTCCGTCCGTCTGTCTGTCCGTCCGTCCGTATCCCGTTAAAACTTAGAAGGTATATATATCCTGTTCACCGCCTTACGATTCTCATAAAAAAGGCATTCAATAATGACATAGATGTTCCTTAAACCAGTTTCTCTAAAAATCTAACGTTTGAGAGATACGCTAAGTGGAAGTGAGTGGATCTGTAAATCAGTTATAGTTGGCACGGAACCTTTAGTGTGCGAGTCCGACTCGCATTTGGCCGGTTTTTTTCACTATGGTATCATGATATCAATCTTCAGCAAAACTTCAGATGCTCATCACCAGCTACATCCCTTCGACGACAAAGAGCCAAAATATTTATATACACTTTTTTAAATTATGATGACTTCATACGTTATCATTGCAGATATTGGTGTTAGTTAGATACTCATTTTTCCCTCCTTCCCTTTTCATTTGACAACTTTCCAACACATTACTCAGAGTGGGTAATATCTAACCAAAGAACGACACATAGTGACTAATTTGGCTTGCAACTTTTTCAGGATCATTTGTCCCCAATCGATCTGGTTCCCTTAAAATATGCAATAATGCCGCCAATTTACAGTATCAGATGTGCCCGGATCTTGGCTCGCTGCCAGTTTGGCAGTGCCAATTGGCGCTCGAGGCGTTTTTATCAAAACATCGCCAGATTAGGCTTCACACTGGAGTCCTACTCTTGAAGACTATTTCCTTGTGCCAACTGTTCACGTAGACCGCACGTCATTTTACCTTAAAATTGCTAGCAGATTGCATGCAGTTTAGGTCGTAACGATCAAAACTGTGTTTACGGCGCGGCATACGATGCGGTAGGCCTTATGGCGAGATTTTAAGCAGTATGCTGCATTTGATACCTAATAGATATGCTGAAACAAAAACAAAATTATAAAGAAGTCAAATGGCCAGCATTTAACTTCTCTTCTTGTTGCTGTTCATGATCCCCCAGAATTTGACTCTCGGAACGTAGGTTTCTTATTATTCAGTATTTTTTACCGAATTCAAAAAAGGAGGTAATCAATTCGACCCGTATGAATGTAACATGATATTGTCAGTATTAGAAAAAAAAAATACGTTGATTTATTAAGGTTAACACGTATGCGAAATTTCGTTGCTGTACGTATGTTTGTCTCAAGATTTCCTTACTGTATTCATTATTCAGCTCTTTTTAAAGGGTAATTCACCACTATGCCTGAAACGTAAAGTCATAGACATGTGCATTCTCCCTCTCCTCACGTATGGCGCCCAAACATGGTCTTTGACCGATCGTCAGAGATCCAGCCTAAAGGTTTGTCAGAGATCAATGTAGCGCAGTATACTGGAGGTAAAACTGATTGACCGAATCCGAAACACCACATTACGCTCTAAGACGCTTATCACCGACATCTCCCAAAAAGCTGCTCAACAAAAGTGGGCCTGGGCTGGTCACGTTAGCCGAATGTCGGATGACCTCTGGGCCAAAATATGCACCGAGTGGATTCCCTTAAATTGAAGACGGCCACGCGGTAGACCTATAAAAAGATGACGTGACGAGCGGGACTCATTTAACAGGGACTGGAAGGCAGTTGCCCAAAATCGTGGAGAATGGAAAAGGGGTAGGGAGGCCTTTGCCCTGCAGTGGGACACTATGGGCTTATAATAAAAAATAATAATAAGGCAGGGGCCATAGTTCTTCTATAGTCCCAGTTACCCGGTTCACCTAACACCCATATCCATAACCCAGTATCTTTGTGTCCATATCTTGCAATAGCCCTACACAAACTGGGGGTTGTCCTTTGGTGCACTTGTATAGTGCATGCAGCATCGTCGGTTTGTGTCACACAGCTTTTATATTAATGTTGTCTAATGGGCCTCTGCGTGTTGGCTCCGGCTGCATGTACGCCTTCCAAAGGTCTGGGACCCCATGGTCTTGAGAATGGAAAAGACACAACATAACAATTATAATTTATAATGCGACTATTTATTTCTTGTTGTTCTGTGTAGTTTCAAAAAAATCAAAAGATTCAATTAAGTAATTACTTCGTAGTTTTGGACATGGACATGCAGTCAGTAAACCAAAAGAGCATCAAAAATACATACAGTGGTTCACAAGGTAAGACCTCTCTGGATTTTTTGGTTGCTCAAATCGGAACTTGTAAAGCTAGATTTAAAGCTAGTTTTTACCGACGTCAAAAAATGAGATACTTAATTTGAACTGAACGTACCTATGTGATATGTCAGAATTGGATACATTTTTATACTTTTATCAATGCTCTCTTACACGTGTGCCGTAAGTGTGTGTATTTGTAAGTTTGTCAAAGGATTTCTCAAAAACAGGAGATTACGAGAGAAAATAGGGAGATTATTCTTTTTTTGTTCAAATTAATACCTATATAGATCAACTTACGGTACAGTGTAAATTTCATCAAAAACTGAACAGTAGTTTTTGAGATATGAGTAATAATCGAAAAGCAGGAAGTGAAAAAATAATTTAAAAAATAACCTCCTTCAAAAAACTGACTGAAAAGCTTATATTTTTACCTTTTGAGTCAGTTTTTTGAAGGCGTATTTAGGTCCAATGTTTGATGTTCTGGTCAATCAATCGTGGCTTTGATGATGTCTAATTTATATTCTATTTGATTTATGATGATCGCTGAGACGTTATCATTAAGTCATTTTTCAGATAGACAGATATTTGATATTCGACAGATATTTTTCGGACAACGTAATCGATTAGTGTCTGACGTTTTTTCGTTGTAAATAATATTTTGCGTGTATTTAAACCCCTTCAAGCTCAAGGTCTATAAGTAATATGTAATTTTTAATCTTATTGAAAGTCGAATAAAGTAGGAAAACAGAAGTAAAACATTAACAAGTCGGATACCATTCATTTTAATAAATACAGCTTGGTATCGATAGCGATCATATTTTTCATGTGATTTTTCATTGATAAATATAGTGATTAATTATTCAATCACTATTACGAAAATTATGCATGGAACGAAACTCAAACTAGTTTCGTTCCATGCATAATTTTCGCTTTTTTATAAGAAAAGCAAATTACAAATCATTTACGGTGGATCAAAATAAATATTAACAATATTGACATTGTTTTATTATATTTTGGCAGTAATATTAATATTTTATTTTATTTACTTTGTAAAATAATATTTTCTTTCTAAGAATATAGTCTGATTTTCAAGGCTATGTCCCTTACCTTAGTTCTTCTACGTATCTCCTCATTTCTGATTTGATCCCGTAGAGAAACACCCAGCATAGCCCTCTCCATCGCTCGTTGTGTGATTTTGAGCTTCGTTATAAGGCCCATAGTAAGAGACCATGTTTCGGATCCGTATGTCATCACTAATGTCATCACACAGTGTGTGTTACACCGTATGTAACACACACTGGTTGAAGACTTTCGTCTTCAGACACTGAGGTAGACGATATGAGAAGACACTTTTGCGCAATTTCCCGAATGCTGCCCAGTCGAGTTGGATTCGTCGATTGACCTCTTTCTCGAAGTTGGACCTACCTAATTGGATCACTTGTCCCAGGCAGACGTACTCGTCGACAACTTCGAGAGTTGAGTTTCCAACTGATACTGGAGTGGGTACGACAAGGGAGTTCGACATAATTTTCGTCTTTTCCATGTTCATTTTAAGACCCACTTGTTGGGATACTCGGTCAAGGTCTACGAGCATAGTGCCAAGTAAGCTCAAGTGGCAATGGGCAGGGCACATAGCGCGAAGAACTCATGGCCGTTGGGGCAGAAAATTTCTAGATTGGAGGCCCTTCGACCATCGACGTAGCGTGGGACGCCCACCAACAAGATGGACAGACGACCTTAAAAAGATCGCAGGATCAAACTGGATGCAGACCGCTAGTGATCGGTCGCTGTAGAAAGCCATGGGGGAGGCCTATGTTAAGCAGTGAACGTCCTTTGGCTGATAATGATGATGATGATGAAGAATGTAGTATACGTAAAACGAAAGCATGTGTCATGTCAAGAAATGTCTCAGCACTCATCATAAAAAATAGACAATAATAAAGTAACCAATCAGGAAATCTATTGGTGTCGGTTGTGTAATATTGCTCGCTTCCACAAATTTTGAAAGGAATTAATTTTAATATTGTTAACAATATAGCATAATAAATTCTCGACCTATTTCAGAACCAGTAAACAAATTAAAATGCAATTTTGCCGGTTGAAATTTCATGCATTATTCATTGGGGAGTTCTTTATTAAATTCTTTCAATATAAATTATATTTTGGGCAGTGAGACCGCCCTTTCAGATAAATAAAAGGTCGAAGAAATATAGCCGTTATTATCTGCCGGCCAATTTTCTTACACCTACAAATAGCGTTTTATTTGGTTGAAAGATAGTTTTTATTTGCGATCATCAGGGGCGTCTGCAATTTGGAGCGTTTAAAATGGTTTCAGCATCAAGGTACCTATTATTAGTTTTTGGTTAGAAAAATAATTCAAAATAAAACCACAGATAACTGTATATCTGACATGCATGAATTCCTATTGGCGTAGACAACTTTGAGTTAAAATATTGATATATGTAGGGATACTAAACTAGCTAATCTTGAAATATTTCTTTGCATTTGCCTGAAGCATATGTGTTCTGAAGCGGTTTGGTCACCACAGGATCCACAAAACAGGCTTAAACTACATGATATAGGAGGATCTCGCATTCTTTTGTTGCGATCGCATCACTAAAACCGTTTCCTTTGATCGTGCTATTTTATTTCGCTTTGTTATATTGTGGGAAACTATCAAAGGTAAACTCATGTACTGGATTTCCATGGAAATGCAAAAACGAGAGAACGGTCCGTTTGATGTTCAAAAATCTCACTCGTTTCAACATCGCAAATGGATATCTGTAATTTATGTACATTTGTGAATTCAATGCCGACGATACTGACGTGAAATAGACAAATTAAAAATCACAGTTTTTTTATAAATTACATAGGTATAAAAGCTTGCGTGACTTATCTAGGATAGCATCCGTCAAGTCTCGGCAGGGTGTGGCCTTTGATTGAAAGGAAAAAAATAATGGATATAGGCTCTTTAAGTAACCAGTAGTTTAAATGTATTAAAATACAAAAATCGTATAAGTTTTTTTTATTTCTAATTTAGTTTCATTAAAATGAAAAATAACCTTTATTGTTATTTTTTAACAAAATAAATCTAACCAGTAATTTGTCGCAAACAAACACGTTCAGTGACATTGTCATTTATTCGACAAGTTACCGATTTTGAGCGGCTATATTGATTAGGGATTATAACTTTGGATTACTGTATCTCTGAGTTAAATTATTTTAGAGCTTAATGACCCGGTCAAGGGAACGACGTATACTTTATAGAATCATTGATCAAAAATGTTGCTTTCATTACAGGCCACACACTGTAAAATGCTTGTGTGACTATATGGTCACAATAAAATACAAATTTATTTATCTGACATAAATAGAAGTATAGCCTAGTTTTTGTATTAAAGTAACATAAATTTACAAAAAAATATTATTTCTCTATGTGGGTTTAAAATAGACTCCAATCGGACCCGTATATGAGAGTTTACAGAATGTCACTTACGAAAGTTTGTACATGTTCAGAAGCCACGTGTAGATCAACATACTGAAATATTATTAAACTATCGGTCCTCCTCGGCGTCGCCCGCGTAAATTTCGAATTATCGCGTAGAAGTACTATCCCCTTTTGAAGGAAGAGAACAGAAAACATAGCTGTTGAGCATACGCGTGTTGTTCTTAAGTTATTTTAAAACTGTAATAGTTTTTAAGATATTTATTTAATGAAATCAAATGATGGTAACGGCAATTTTGTTCAAAACTTAATGTTCGTGATGATGAAATCAAAACACCTATAAAAATAGTTCATTATTTTTTATCAAATTTATGAACAGAAAAAAGTTGTGAGTAAACCCTATAAAATAGACATATGATGTCACGGACTTCATTGTTGAAATTTTAAAGCGAAAAAATCCCGTCATAGATGATTTTTATGTATCTGAGGTTGGATTCGACCAAACATGTGCGTTACAATACGAATGATAATTTTGTTCCTCGATTTTATACACAAATAACTCTGAGTCATTTTCGACGTAAAAATGTATCAAGAAATACTAAACTCGCATAACAGAACGAATGATTGAACTGTATTATTATCCGGTAAATCAATGCTGCACCAAAGCAGTATGATGTGAAAGTAAAAATCTTGTCAACTAAATAATGTCGTTTTATATCGTTGGAAAGTATCATAAAATTAATATTCCTATCGGAATAGAAGGACAAGTAAAAGCTGTCAAACGAAACCGATTTAAGATGTCAGTAACTAACATAAGTATGAAACATTTGTAGCTTTTTAATGAGATAACCTTTCGATCAGGTGATTTATAAAAATGTTTCTAAGTTAATTATAGTAGTTTACTGCATGATAAACAGTCAACACAAAATATTGAACATGCAGCTCTAGTGTAAAACTAAATATTATTTTATTATACAAAATATTCGTCGATATTCCCTGTGTTATTCTGTCTTTATTTTTTACGTAAATTAACGTTTGTAGAATAGAAAAATCAAACTGCGTACTTTCAATTTGAAGCGCATTGATAAATATAAGTCGTTTATTAAGAGCAGGGATGCACAGACTTATTAAGACTAGGGGCCACTCGGGCAAATTATGAACTGATGGCGGGCCGCCAGAAGTATAGGTAATTAAAGACAATAAAGAATTGATAATTATGTATTAAAATTGAAAAAGAATTTATTAATTTGAAGCGTGGCACTGCATAGTGCTTACAATCTTTTTTATATTTGGCTCAAATTTACTTGTAGCAACACGTAAAACTGCTTCCAAACTTTCATTTGCAAGGCGGTTTCGATTTTTTGTTTTATTATTATTTAGTATTGAAAAGGTTTGTTCACATATATAGGTAGAACCAAATAAGCTGGCACATTTCAGAGCGTTTATGCGCAACTCTTTGTACGTATTTTTATCAATGCAGCGGTAAAAGTTCAGCAAGTCTCCTTCGTTGAATTTGTTGCGTAAATCTTGGTCGTTTTGAATGTCGATAATTTCTAACTGCATTGACTCTGGCGCATTTTCAACTGGAATCGTGAAAGGATTGCTGAATATGTCCAACAGAGGTTTCACTTTTTTAAACTCCGAAAATCTTTCTTGAAAAGATTGAATCAAAATATCTAGCTTTTCTACATAACTGAAATTAATCGCAGTTTTGTTGAATTTTTCAGCCATTTTCTTATAATTCGGAAAATGATTGTAATTTCCAGAATTCAATTGCGATCTGAAAAGTGTCAGCTTGCATTGAAAGGATGATACGTGAGCGTAGAGCTGGGATATCAGTTGATTTTTGCCTTGAAGCCGTGTGTTCAAGACATTCAACCAATCAGGATTTTTAAGTTCCGGGACATCCTTTTGCTTTTCCGCCAGAAATATTCCAATTTCTTCTATTAAATTTAGAAATCGTTCCAGGGTCAATCCACGACTTAGCCACCTTACTTCTGTATAATACAGTAAATCTCCATATTCGCTTTCGATGTCATCAAGGAATTGTTTGAATTGCCTGTGATTGAGTCCTCGTGATTTTATGAAATTTACAGTCGAAACTACCACTTTCATGACATTTTGAAATTAATTTTTTTTAGAACAGAGGGCTTCTTGGTGTATAATGCAGTGAAACTGCATGAGATCTTCAGCGTTTATGTTTTTTTCTTGCAGATGCTTTTTCAGCAAAGTAACTAGCCCAGAATTGACACCAATCATCGAAGGAGCACCGTCAGTGGCAACTCCCGATAATTTTGATAAGTCCAAATCAGTTTTTGAACACTCATCCAAAAGTACATTGAGTATATCAACTCCTCTGGTTTGACCTTTCAATGAACACATTCCTAACAACTCTTCTAAGACTTCAAAATCTTGAGTAACACCTCGTATGAATATGAGAAGTTGAGCTGTGGAAGTAATATCAGTGGATTCGTCGAGTGCTAATGAAAAAAATTCAATGATCTTAGTTTTTTCATTTAATTGTTCCGCAATATTACCTGACAAAGACATAATACGTCTTTGGATAGTCATACGATTCAGTTGAATTTTCTCAAACTTTTTTGCTGCTTCTGGACACATTTTCTTAGCGGCAATTTCTATGCATTCTTTTACAAAATCCCCATCATTGAAGGGGCGACTGCGCTTTGCTATCATTCGAGAAATTTCATAACTAACTTCTGTAGCTGTTTCTGAATCTTGGATGGGTTTTGTAAACATAGCTTGCTGACCAATAAGCTCCCGTTTTAAAGACAACATTTTTTGCTTTCTTAATTCGCCTGTAAACTTGGTAAAAGTAGGATGCTGCGTTTCATAGTGCCTTTTTACATTATATTCCTTTGCAATCGCAACAGAATTCTTGCAAATTAAACAAACGACTTTATTATGCGACCATACAAAAAAGTATTTCTCAGTCCAAATTTCTTGAAACTGCCGATTTTCATCTTTAACCTTATGTTTTTTACTAGGTCCTGGCTTGTCCATGTTGCGTTCTAATCCTGGCTAGGATTAACACAGCACCTAAAAACAATTACAGTACCTACTTAAATTACCCATCCTTTTTTAAATTAGCAAAAATAATTGATTTAAATAGGTAGGGAAACACTTATTAATAACAGAGTTTTACTTACGATTTCACAACACAATTATACACGGCACTTGACGGGAAATCTACGTTGAATGTGGATCAAAATATATGACACCGGCTAGTCGAGTTAAAATCTACACTAGAACTATTGACACTTCACTCAAATTAAAACCGAACTATGGGTCGCTGCGGTTAGCGTGGCTTTTATACCGCGCGTATAGAGTCGAAAACTGTCTGGAGAAATCTCGAAACCGACTCTGGAAGCTTCGTGTATCTACCTACGCGAGCAATCGGGAATTCGTGCACTTAAGAGCGCGCGCGCGAGATTCAAATTACTTTTCGAACATATTTTTTTTGGTTTTATTCTGGAATAGAATTCAATATTTTTCGAATGTACGAGAGTATTATTTTTGCTGTCGGCGGGCCACCAGTATTCGACCGGCGGGCCGCAAGCGGCCCGCGGGCCGCGGTCTGTGCATCCCTGATTAAGAGGCTTCGATTTGGACTAATCTACCTGTTAAAAGATTATTTGTTGGGGTTATGCCGCTGTAATGCATAATAATCAATCACCGATCAAGTCACCATGTTTCAAACGCATTATTTATCCAAAATATACACAATTTCACTTTTAAATATAAAAAATCAAATGCACGTAATTTCCAGCGAGCTTCTGCAGGGCGGTCAACTGTTTGACATCTGACAAAAATGGTTCTGCTACCCATCTCTTTTTATCACACAGTTTGCTGCTAGTGACATCTCGCTTTTGTCGTTCTATTCCAAAGGGATAATAATTTTATGGAAAGTATTGAGGTCAAAATTAATAAAGACACAAATTATATGGCAAGAGGACGTATTACGTTAAACTTCGATAAGCTCTTATTTCACGCAACATGGTGGGAAACCATGTTGCGTGAAATAAGACCTAATCATGTGAGACCCTTTACAAACTGCGATATTTAGCATCGATGAAATCGCGCGTTTTGAAAATGCGCTTCATTGTCGCGAGTCACGCAATGAACGGATTTAATTTAGCATCGATGCTAACGCGCGTTAGCATCGCGACTGCATCGATGCTTTTAAAGTAGCGCAGTGTGTAAGGGGTCTAAGAGTTATGTCCGTATAAACATGATATTCTAGAATAGTAGTAGATAGATGTTAAAATGCAAAATGTATGTACTCTCGGATGATAAGTGTATTATTCTAAGTTTAATTTTTAGTATCGTTTGGTCGAAAGCACCCTTAAACGGTTTACGCTGCGTACGCAACGTTAGCTCTCAAAAGTAATATTATATCCCGTTATTGCAACATTTACATTGTTGCTCTGCTTTTATAAGTAGTATTGTGATGTTTAAGCCTACCTCGATAAATGAGATAAGATAAGATAACTCTTTATTGTACACCAGAAAGGTAAATAACAAATTCATTTCGAGAAAATGTACAATTTAGGCGGTCTTATCGCTATAGGCGATCTCTTCCAGACAACCTTTGGGTAAAGAAATAATAAGCTATCCAACACAAAAATATTTTTTCATATCGGTTCAGTAGTTCCTGAGATAGGCGCGTTCAAACCAAAACAAACTCTTCAGCTTTATAATGTTATTACAGATGCTAACAATATCACATACATACACATTAAATTGATTTCCTCCTTTTTTTAAGTTGGTAAGAAGAGTGATTGAGTAACCTTTTAAGAAAATGAGCAACTTATTAATACATTAAACGGCAAATTAGAAAAAAAAAACTTTCAAAACAACTCTATCCTTTGTCATCGTGTGCTAACTTAATACATTTTTACATAATTTTTTGGCTTATCGTTCACGAAAATCTTCATATCAAACAATCTTATGATCATGTAATCCCTTAAGATTACATTCTCTCACAGAATCACTTGGGTATTACGCTGATCCGAAATTTTGCAGTCACATTAAATCATGTCCCAAGTAAATTATGTTTTGCTGGATCCAAGAATTAATGGTTCAAGACTTTCAGTTCAGTGTGCCTAGTTTTTGTTTTAAGTAGTCTTCACTTATATCTATTCAATAAGTCAGCCATTCAGTTTTCTAGTCAGTAAAGTAAGTCTGCTTTAATTTTTAGCCGAGTTCAAAAAAGGAGGAGGTTATCAATTCGATTGTATGTTTTTTTTGTATATATGTTACCTCTTATCTCAGTCGTTTGTCAACCGATTCGAAAAAAATAATGTTTACTTAGAGGATATACCTTCTAGTTGGTTCCATTTTTTCCAATTTAGCATTTGATGATGTGATCTTGGTGTAATCGAAGGAAACCCTCAAATTTGAAAGGCACGTATAGAGTTTCTTTACTAGAATGTTAATGTTGACGTGTTATTACGTCTGATAGCCAACATCTTGTGGGACTGAGCTGATGGTGGAACTCCTTAACGCTTAGGAGTTCGGTATTTATAATAAAAGAACTAATAAAAGGTAGTTTGAAGCTTTTTAAAGAACAGAGTAATAAGGTGCAATTTCTCCCCCCCCCCCCTCTCCTGTAATCTCTAAATATGAGGAAATAAAATTAACTTTAAAAAAAAGTAAAAACCGACTTCAACACCAAAATGCACTAAAAAGTCTGAAATAAACTCTTGACTATTGAAAGGAAAGGAACCTATTATAGGCAAACAATTTCCTTTTGCAGTCCGTGCTATCGGGAACCCATCACTTAATCGCAAATTTCTTAATCGATTTTCATTTCCCATAAAACGATTCGCAGATGTTTCAAAAGAATATTTAACAAATTCTAGAATCTTGTTACATCACAATTTCATTTACTCGAATGCTTATTATCTACAAACTTACTTCATCATTACTTCTTTTCATAAATTACTTATTTTATCGAAGTAACGTTAGCTTTCTATTTTGTTACCCATAATTTTATTTCCACGTAAGTTTCAATATGCAGAATTCTTGAAACATCGAATTTTACTTCACTAAAGTCCGTATTTCCAAACGAATTTGTTACTAATCTTATATTGCATACTTTATTAATAGACAATTTAAAGCATAACTGATATTAATATGTAATAAATATTGATCTAATAAATAAACTGCGTTAATCCCGACTCGCCGTGGTCTCCTTGCCGTGGTACTAGTCTGCCCGATACTAGAGTGTAATTTAAAAGCCGGTGGCGCGGAGGGAGAGCAGCCTCCGCCCGCTCGCCTACGCAGCTTCGGCTTGCTGGTCGCCTTCGGCGACCAGCCTCAGCCGCTCCGGCTCGCGCGGGTGCCTACACCTTGTTACGCAAGGGCGACGAGACTGCTATTCCCGCAGCGCCGGAGACGAGGAAATCCTAATGCATGCTGCTTGTTTGCATGCCTGCTTGCTTGCTGCATGCATGCCTGTTTGCTTGCATGCATGCATTTATGCATGCCTGCTTGCTTGCTGCATGCATGCCTGTTTGCTTGCATGCATGCATTTATGCATGCCTGCTTGCTTACTTGCATGCATTAATGCATGCATGTATGCCTTCCTACTTGCATGCGTATGCATGCGCATGCCGTCTTACTTGCATGCGTATGCAAAAATATATGGGAACCGTTACACATTGAAACAAGTTTTTATTAAAGGTTATATCGATAACTTAATAATTCTATGAAACATTAGTTTATAATATCGCTATTCTGCTTAACAAAACAGTTGCGAAACATTTTTTTGGTGAACTGCTTTTCGATTTTATGAAACGACGATAAATAACTATTCGATTAAACAAGAAAAAAAGATATTAACATTCATTGAATAGTTTTCTGTGAAATGAAATTCGATATCAAAAAAATCTGTGTTATGATAGATACCCCTTGCTATCACTATGACCATCAAGCATCAACCATCACGGCACCGATTTTTTTAAGTCAGATTTTTATTTTTTTGTAAAAGTTAATTTTCAAGTCTGTGCGCGTAAGTTTTGATGAATGATAAATGAATTGAAAACATGTCAAAAGTATAATAAATAGTCCCTAAGTACTTATATAGGTACTTAGTAATATTTTATTCTACAGAATATTCTACAGTTAATTGAGCATGTGGTAATAGTTCACTCACAGTACATATCAATATGCTGATATCAATCATAGTATTTAGTTTCAAACTGACAAGAACATGTATAGCGTATTTCCCATTATCATAGACTGTTAGTGATGATTGATAGCATCCACTTGCTGTGTAGATAAACCTCCGTATGCTTTATGATACAGAAGATTACATAAAATATAATTTAAAATAAATGTACAACCTTAAAAAAGCGGTCAAAAAGCTTAAAATAACGCATTCGTCTCTATTTATTAGGAGACAATTATTTTGTAGTCAGAGCATGAAGTGCGTCGACTGTCGGTGTGACTGACTGTTTTTTAGTTTAAGGTCATATAAGGAATATTCGTCGAATAACATACAATACGCCTATGATATAAGCTATATGGCTTATCTTATTTTTTTGATACCAGTAATTGGACCTGCAATCATATCGCGTGGTTCTCCTTGGGGAATCTGAAGGCTTCGGTACCGCAGTCGCGAGATCGCGCGTTCCGAAACCTCTAATTTTTTCCCTATTCTGACGCTTGGTGTTGATAATGCTCGTATTGAACGAACTTAGCTTGATATTAAAATAGCTAATACAGGGTGTCCATAAATAGTACCGGGTATTTGTTAGTTTAATAAAACATAAAGCATATAGTAGTTTTGTATTCTTTACCTGGCTGCCCTATAACCCTATAATAACCCTCCTTATGTGTTAGAGCGTATGTATTAATGTTCATTTCCTTGGAACGCTCTACAGCCTAACGGCTGAACGAATTTTAACATATGAAGAGTTATTAAATTTGAAATAATACAAGAAGTAACATAGGCTATATAAATATTGAAAATGATTACTAATATTGAAGAAAAGGAGGGGCTGAGGGATGTATTTTTTTCATATCATAGCAATATGGGTATAAAATGAAAGCTAATAACAAGGACACTGCAAAAATAAATACTAATATCATATATTATATTTATATAATTTAACACAAATTGTTAAAAAGTTCAGTATGTATTGGTAGATCAAGTATTATTTGTCCCCGCCTGCACCACCTTCAAAGTATTTAGTTTAATAATTTGGATACATACTTTTCTTATACAGTATTTCATAATAATGTTACTACCTACTTGTTTTATTAAGATTAATACAGAAACCAATAACATGCACATATGAAGGAGCCCACAACCTTTGCCTTGTTTTTTCCTTTTCAGTGCATTTTCATTAGCAGTCGGTTTTTTGTTATTAATAATATTTATGCCTGATGTTTTTTTTTGTATTTAGTATGGGTTCGCTCTTGACTTACGTTTTGATACCACCGCGTTTATAAACATGAAAAATAGTCAAGGTCGGGTCTCTAAGGTGCACAAAAGGTGCCACTATGTATGGTTAAGGCATAAAATTGGTTCTTGTTTTTAAGAAAATCGGAAAATTTTATTAAAAAAACAAATGCCTGATACTATATTTTTGGATACCCTGTACCTTATCTGATACGAAAATAGGCACAACTGTGATGATTTTTGTATTTAGATTCAATCAGTAGCCCTGTTGTAATCTTAACTCATTTTTAATAACAGTTAACGTTATTAATATTTCTAGAAAAACGAGTATTGTTACTTTACCGAATAATTTTATCGCTATTTAAAAAATGGCAACACTGGATGCCCCTTCCCTTCCTATTTTCTTACCTGCGGAGTGCACTCGAAAAGCGAGGCAGTCTAGTGCTGACCGCCAAAGCGAAAGGTTGTGGGAAGGAACCTATGTTAAAGTGCAGTTATAATTATTGTGGTTTGAGATAGTTATTGTATCAATGTATATGTATCATAGATAAGTGTGGAGATCGAATAAAGAACTTTATAAGCCCCACTGAGTTTGATTCACGACACAACTATACTATATTCGAACAAGAAGCTTGTTAAACGTGTTGAATTAAAAGAAACAGACAATTCAGCTGTTTGATATTAAGTTTCGATAAAGATTACACATTTTCATGACCTCACTATAGTTCAAAACTTCCAAACTGGTAAACATAGCCAAGAATTTATTCTAAACTTTTAATTAGTGGCGAGTTAGATGTCAACGATTTTCTCAAATTAGGATAAATTGGTTGAACTTACGCTTCACAAAGCAATTTTCGATGTTGTTGGCTAATGATAGATAATGGGACTGTCTAGTTTAATTTTGTGTTTTAGTTCAGAATCTGTATTCTTAAATTACTATTTTATCTCCAACCATTGTTGGTATCGGCATTCCCCAGACACTCGGAAGAAATCGATCATTTTGACCATACATCGACAAGCGGCATGTTGCAGACGCTGCGTTTTTGTGCGTACTATAAGGGTTGACATACCGGTTTCTTCAATTCTGTTATATCGGTCATAGCTTTATTCACTTATATGAATAGGTACGTCAACAACGTAATTTGTTGTGAGGCACTAACATAATAAACATTATGTGTCGGAGATGGTTTCTATGTATACGATAATAGTCACGAACATAATTCGTTGCAAATTCGAATGAAGACGCCACACACTTATCTCTTGGTAATGCAGTTCAATAACCTATTCGTTTACCATAACACACACAACCACATCATATTTATCTTTCACTGCATACCATTTTAATGATCCAAAAGTCTTAATAAACAACAAAAATCTAATGTAATTGTAATTTAAAGTAGCGGACGCCGCCGCTCCTGTGCAATGATCGCATCGCATACGTCAACTGTCAAAACAAACAAACATGGCGAGCATACCACTCATAAGCTGCTCCATCCGACGCGGGGATGAGGTAAATTGGACTGGGGAGAGGAGGTGAGTCTCCATTCTGTCATCATTATCATCATCATCAATATTAGCCAAAGAACGTTCCAAACATAGGCCTCCCCCACGGCTTTCGACAGCGACCGATAACTTGCGGTCTGCATACAGTTTGATCCTGCGATCTATATAAGGTCGTCTGTCCATCTTGTTAGTGGACGTCCTACGCTGCGTCTTTAGTCGAAGGTTCTCCAATCTAGAACTTTCCTGCCCCAACGGCCATCAGTTCTTCGCGCTATGTGCCCCGCCCATTGCCGCTTGAGCTTACTGCTTCTCAAGGCTATGTCCGTCACTTTAGTTCCTCTACGTATCTCCTCATTTCTGATTCGATCCCGTAGAGAAACACCCAGCATAGCCCTGTCCATCGCTCGTTGTTTGATTGTGAGCTTCTTTATGAGGTTCATAGTTAGTTCTTTCTGTACTACATATAGTACTATTATATATTCTGTGGTTAATCTGTGGTCCACGTATTTGAAAAAATATCTAATGTTTCACAAGAAATTATGTTACCTAAACTGTTAAGTGCAAACTTAAAGAAACTTTGTATCCAGAAACAAGATGAACAATAGTGCACAGGCAATCAAATATAGGGTGTGAGTGAGATCGTCAGCAATTACTTAAAAACTTGTTGGGAGTTATTTGGTAGTCAATACAGGGTGACTTTGCATGATGTTGCGAAATTTTAAGAGGTAAATGAGACAGACAATACCTGTAAATTTTAAACAATAGGGTCATAGTTCAAACCCTTTTTTTGCCTCCACATAGACTATCTTCCATGCAGCTGACTGATTTTGTATAGGCACCAAAATTTTTATTTAAGATTCGACCTTGAAAACATTCTAAAAGTGTTGTGTATTGATGGTCTCATTCACCACATAAAAGGTAACACCTTGTAAAATTACCTTGTACAGGTCAACAAAAGTCCTGAGATCTAATAGATGATTCGGAAAAATCTTTACAAATGCAAAGAATAACCCACGAAGCCTAAATTTTTACGCGTAATTTATAACTATTTTTTCCTTTTTTATAAACTATACAAAAAAAAAAAATTCAACTCGGGTCCGAGTTCTATACGAATTCAGAAACAGACATCGCCGTAAATACTCGGGCTCGAGTGGGCGGCACCGCCGGAATGGTTATCACGCACTCGGCCCCGAGTGCGCGGCACTATGCGAGTGATCAGGATTTTAAATCGAAAACATGCTCTACAATATGTTTAGCAGTATTCCGTTGTATGTTTTAGATCTTGCAACTGATTATGAAGATATTAAATTGTTATCATCAACTCCGTGGTGTAGTGGCTAAGTACGCTGGGTTTCAGGGCGTCACCGCTCTGAGGTCCGAATTCAATTCCCGGACGGGTCAATGTAGAAATCATAATTTTCTACATTGTCTCGGGTCTGTGTGTTGTGGTACCACCGTTGTGTCGGATTTCCAAAACACAAGTGCATTGGCTTCTTTTTTGGGATCAGTGCAATTTAAATATTAATCTAGGGCCACGGCACTCCAAGCTAAAGCCAAAAGTAAGGCTACCTTTTCTTGAAGTGCTTCGTCAGTTTTTTACACTATTTTGGGATCTCAAGGTCTAAAGGGAAGGAAGGAAATTATTAACATTAATGCACGGGTAGAAATAGATGTTTATTACAACAGAATGAAGACTATAATACACAACCTATAACGTTATTTTATTATATTACACGATACAATTTGTACATATTTTATATCGATGATTTTTTGTCAAAATTAAGCAATCATTTGATATGTCAATAGGTACTTAGTACTTTGCATTACACTGTAATGACTACATTTTGTTACTTAAATGATTTAAAGTACCTACACTCTAGAATTTAGTGAAAGTATAATTCATAAACTAGCCTTATTGTAGTTGAAAATAACACGTAAACGTCTCTTTCTTTTTTAATTTAAAACTAAAAATTTTTTGCTTTGTAATGCCAGCTATACAAAATGTGTATGAATTAACTATTGTCAATGTAATGTCATTGCCAACTAAGTGCCTTATTATTCGAAACCGCTTTCATCTTGCGACGTCATAATATTTGTAGTGGCGCCGTCGTGTGAAGCCCTTTGACAACGTCATATTAATCTAGTCAGAGCAAACAATTTTCTTCGAAAAATGGTCAGCGGGCCTAAGATGCGCGCCTATTTATCGTCAATCGATAAATTTCAAACGACTTTTTAATCATATTTAAAAAGGTTTTTACGAACTTTTATGTTTTCATTTATTCTTAAAAGAAATTAGGATGATATTATAAGTCAAACAAATGTGGGAAAAAATGTTGTTTCGGAAATAAAATTATTTTATCGACACGATAAACGGTATCGTGGCGTGCATGTTAGGCCTACAGGAGTCAGAGACCTCGATTGTAACTACCCTTTTTATATTAATATGAATGCGTAAACTCATAATTTAATGCTTCAGGAATATAAAGCAATACAAAAACCCATTATAAAGGTTTTAAATGTTATCAAATATATTATTCTAGCAATGTTTCGACAAAGGTATATTAAATGATATTACATTTTAACAAACACGTTGCGTACCGTGGTAACGGCAGTTGTGAATGTTTTTTTTAATAATTATAACCTTGGGATGTTTTAAATACATTTAATTTCCTTTAGAAAAAAGTATTTCATAAATCCTAATAAATCCCAAGCTTAAAAGAAGGACACAAATACTTACGGGTTTTACATATGGAGTGTTTTTTACTTTAACATAAATGAATTCATGGTCAAAAACTTATAAAATATATATAATACCAATTTCAACTGGGTAAAACGTGAAAATTTAATTCCAGCGGAACAAAGTAGTACCTAATAAATTTATGCAAAAAGTAACACAGCTTCAAGGGTCTGTTTGTTTTTGCCGAAGATTTTACGTAACTTTTTGTATGCTCATTTATATTTTTTTATGTGTTGGCAGCCTGTTCGGAGGCAATGACAAATAAGGAAAAAGCCAGAGTTCATTTCAGTTTGTACTTTTTACTTACATATTTACTTGCGAACTTCACAAAATGTTCAAAGTTGACTTTGTCACATTTCATTCTCCCCCTCTTCTTAACTAGAAACAATATTCAGTAACAGAAATATACTGCCTTACCAGAAATAAATAAACAAGGTCCACTGGACCACTAGGACCACTGTTTAAATAATATGGCTTATTTAAAATTAATCTCAATCAAGTTACATAAAATGATATAATGGTGACATACATTTCACTTCAGACGCATGACATTTACAGTGTGACAAGGATCTTCTTTCCAATAGATGACATTGAAAGGAGGGCGCTAGCATTCAATCAGCCATTCCTAAGACTCCATTGATTTGAGGAGTTCAGGCAGCTGTTTAACGAATATTTTTTTACCCAACCGTGGCAAAGTCAAAGAGAAAAAATAAACGCAAAAATAAAGATTAAAACAATTGAAAACTGTAACTTGTTCTGAGTTTAGCTCTACGGTATTAAAAAAGAATCATTTTAAAAGGTTACACAGAATATGTTTGAAAATCATACATTAGGAAAAATCTGAAAAACATTTGTAAAATTGGAGAGATTTGGCTACACTAGATCTGGCAACCTTATTTTTGAAGATTACAGAGTTAATTCTGATTGTCACCGTCAGTCAAAAGAGCTATGTCACACTGTAAAAAGCAGTTGAAACCCTGTTTATTTATTATAGTAAGGCTGATAGACTTTTTGACTAGCATTTAGACCCTTTACATACTACGACTTTTAGCAGCTATGCAACCGCGATGCTAACGCGCGTTAGCATCGATGCAGTTGCAAAATGTCAACCTTTACACACTGCGCTACTATTAGCATCGATACAGTCGCGATGCTAACGCACGTTAGTATCGATACAGTCGCGATGAAGGAGCTGTAAATTGTCAAATATTATACTGAATTTTGGCAACTGCAGCGATACTAACGCGCATTAGCATCGATGCAGTCCCGCTTCTTCATCGATGCTAAAAGTCACAGTGTGTAAGGGGTCTTTGACTAGCATTTGATGTGATTTACATCTAAAGTGGCATATTAATAATATTACTATTTTAACAATGAATAATGCCTAATCAGAAGTAAATATTCTCAAACATTTCTAATTGTATAATACAATTGTAACTCGTATTTACATTTGTGTTTCGAGATCAACATTTACATTTAAAGTACTCAAGTTGGAAATGTACACGACATAAACATAATAATATTAACATCTAATATCACAAATATCTTTGTTTCATTTCCCTAAGCGTGACTTAGAGCAGCATTTTTGCGAGTATCGCTGTTAAAATCGAATTAGGTACAATTTTGCCAGCTGCCGAGAAAGCTTTCAACCTAATTTCGTTTTGCACGGGGTGTCCGTAAGACTCCTCTATCGACTGCATAATTTCCTTCGGACAAGGCAAAGTTTCTAGCCGGATGTCAGTCAGTTTTTTAGCTGCCGTTTTTAGTTTCACTTCGTTGTAATCATCTTTGTCGTAATAGTCGTAAGTGTCATCGGAGAGAATGTTACTGTTATCGACGTCTTCAGTTTCTGGAGGTTTTTGGTGTCTGTCAAGAGTTTGGTCCTCGATACACGATACCTTTTCGAGGGCATGCTTCAATGCGCTGTCTTTGGTCTCGTTCCGAAGTGCATATATCCAGGATAGACGGCAATTACAGCTGAGTGGGTTACCTGAAATGGGAGGGTGAATTAGGATGTGTGTAGAGTAATGAAACACCACTATAATTTAGGAAGGCTTGGAGGCTTTTTGTTACACGAGCCTTTGCGAGCTCCGTCCTAATGGGTACTTCAATTCTATTTTCTAAAATTGTGCGAGATAATCTTAGAGATGGAGTTTAGGTTTCGATGTACCGTGATAGAAAAAAAAAACAGTTGGAAATAGATCCCAGTTATAGAAAGAAAAGAAAAAATCAGATGAGAGAAAGAGCTCAGAGTGAAAGAACCAATTGTTGTACAATTTTTGTATGACAGAGTTTACTTTTTTTTTGAGCAAAACTCCTTACAACACTAGCTTATAGTAAAACAATTCATTTGCATTCCGCAAACGTTGTAGAATTATCTGTGAGTTGCCAACTTGCAACCTGCACTGAACAGATAGTTCGACCCTCGCGCAGACAAGAAAAATGGGTTTTATCCTAACTTGGCTCGTGCTACTACCCAGGATTTTATCCTTGAATACTTAGGGTCGGTTGCGTCAAGCTCTGTTACTGTAACTGTAATGTTCATTAGTCAAAATAACATTCCAAATTCGTATGTAGCGGTTGTCGAACGTGCATTAGAGGTTCTTATATTGCAGTAATGCAATCGCGATTCAGTGTCAATTCAGGGTGTTGTTTTGGTCAGCGACGAGTGACTCGATGGTTGTACGAGTACTAAGACCAAAAAAAAAATTGGAACGAAAAAAAAATCAAAATCAATTTGAGTCAAAACCAGGTCGCCTATTCGTAGCGTACTAGCTACGGCGTAGTATTTCGTAGATACGGGCTACGCGTGCGTGTGCGTGTTTCCCCATTCGTTTTGTTTTTTAGAATATTGTGACGAGTGGTTTAGAGTATTTTCAACACTCAGTGTCATATTTTATATTCACAAAGATGAAATAAGTAACAAAAAAATTGCGCATGGGTGAGACTCGAAACAGCAACTTCTAAGTCATCAACGCATAATGACGTATCCATAAGAGACCACAAATTTCGCAAGGTTGGACTGAGAGCACGGTAGCTCAATTGGTAGAGCGTTTGGCTCGGTTAGCCAGAAAGTTGCTGGTTCGAGTCCCGCCCGTGCGCAAATTTTCGGTTTCTTATTTCATCTTTACGAATATATTGTCAGGAGGTTTTCTTTTACAAAACAAGCATATATATTTGAGAAGAAATAATTTTTAGAATAAGCATAACTCATATTGTCATCCCTGAATTGGGTATTACTGACCAAAACAGCATTCTGTATAGTAGCGAATTTTCGACGTATATATGTTAGAAATACTTGTACAGCGATACAAGCGTTATTCAGTCGCACAGCTGTCAAAGATGCGTTTGTATCAATGCAAAAAGTTGCAACGTGCAGGGGTCCTTATATTTATGCTACCAATAGGTCCTTATTAAAGTATCAAACCATAGGTATGTCATATAATAAAAATAAAAGATATTATGTAATGCTTCAGCCATCTTATCAGACACTAACTTACGCTTTAACAGTAACTTTACTTAACATTTGGTGCAACCTACTTTAGGATTAGATAACATTTTGGGGTGAGACTTTTGACTCAGTTAGTCGGCGATGTGAAAAAAATTCAAGTCGACGAAGACAGACCCTTTTGTTATAGTTCAGAAGAATGTGTTTTCTTTATTATAAATCACTATTTCATTTTTGGTACCATCTATTACATACGGATGAGTTCGATAAATATTAGGGGAAGGTACATAAAAATGGAGCGTATCAAATTAATCTCATTTTTTTTGGTTCCAAAGTTAACGCGAATACTACTCATTATAACGAAATACTTTACGAATTTATTTCGCGCACAATTTATTAAAACTATATGCCTGACATTTCGACTGCTTTAAAGTATCCGTAGTCACAGGCAAGACTAAGGTGTTATTTGTCATTACATAGTTATGAAAAATAAAACTAACATCACTCATTAATATATCGTCGGGGATAGTGTAAATCCGCGAATCTACCATACGTAAAGGCCGCGTATCTGCAATCGATCCAGTTTTACAGGGGAAGGTTAAAACTTAATAACTTTATTAATTCAATGAATTTTAAGCTCATTTTTATATAGAAAGTAATTAATAATGTGTTCTATCACTTGTTAGAAAAATATTTCAATTTATGTAAATAATTAAGGCCCTACTACAATTACGCGGATTTGCTTTGACCATAAACTTATAACATTGGAACTTAAGAGGAAGGTACGCGGTTTTGAAATTAAACAAATATTGTTATATCAACAATAATATTATTTAATGTTGAAAATAAAACTATACAAATTAACGTAGAATCTTTGCCTCTTGCAAAAGTTTGATAAAATGAATGTAACAAAACCAACATAAACTTTTTCTTTAAAATATCTTTGAATTACTCTTATAAACATTGATAGTACTAAAGTATCAAAACTAGTTTAATTAAATATTATATTTATTCAGACGATAATCAGCCTTTAAGTAATTTCAATTCAAAACTTCAGAATATTACAAATTTTAAACATATTAATAACATAATATACCAAAATCAATCAGTCTTAGTGCTTTGAATTACGTACTTATAAAATATATAAGGCACTTGTAGGTAATAATTAAAATCAAATTACAAAAAATCAACAAAGAAACTTAACAAAAAGAAAACATTCCTGACAAAAGAAATAATCAAATTATTCATTTATTAGGTGTGAACAGTTATAGATTACTGTTAATAATACGTAGGTACGAATTAAGTATTTCTGTATGGCAGGTTGTCATAGAATTCATGACAATCTGAAGGTATAACACTTTTTAATTGTTGTAAATGGTCATACTTTGATTTGGATATTGGCAACCTATCAGTAAAGAGCTGTGGTGGAATAAATGGCTCAATTCTTTTTGGCCTTTGGGGTAATAGTTGAAACTCGTCATTGTAGTTAAGTTTGTATTCAATGGTACCATTGGGATTGTATTTTAGTACTCTGATATCAACCACACATTTTGCACCAATCCCTCTCCCAGGGCGAATTGTATCATAAATAAAGTTACTTTTAATACTATAATCTTTAAAAAAAGTGTGGTCCACTGTTTCTACCTCATATGGAGATGGTTTTAGTCTAGCTCCTTTGGTAATCGAAGAGTACTGACTAGGCAAAAATATTTCATGATTTTTTAATTTTCTTTCAATTATAGAGTGAACTGAATCCACCTCAATCTGAGTGTGACCCTTTTCTAAAAATTTTTGTGTAATTACAATCTTTTTTTCCATCGCTAGTAGCAGGAAAGCGTTAGAAACCACAACATTTCTATTTTGTGATGTGAATCCATCACTAAAAATAACGACATCTTTTGGGCAGTCTTCTATAATTTTCTTTAAATAATCAATATAAAAAGAAGCGTAAGTGGATGCTTTTAAATCAGTAGTGGTCTCATCAAACCAATAACACTTTACATTATTAGTGCCCAGATTGTAAATTGTGAAATTATGAACCGTAAGCTTTGTTTTAAAATACAGTGCACTAGCTTTCAAAAATGGACACAATTTCACAGCTTGTAAGTCAGCAGTAATAAGATGAAGTGTTCCATTTTTCGCTCTTTCTTTGTCTAAAGTCTTTTCTTGTCTAGCTAAATCTTTTCGTGACAAGTGTTGCTGATATTCTTCTTCACTAATATTACCGACTCTATACGAACAACATAGATCACATGCATCTTTTTTTGGTTGAAACAATGCGATGTTTTCATCTTTCAGAACATCTTCGAATAGTTTTCTTGAAGCCACTCTCTGAGCCTTTTTTGTTGCCTCTTCAACATAGATACGATACAGTTCACGTTTAGACTGTATTATTGGCTCTAAGTATAATTTCGTACTGTCTCTTCTGCAGTAGTGAGAAGGCATTTTGGGCATATCCCTTAAAAATGCTTGCACAAATTCTCTTAACGTACTCGTAGGCAACGCGTTATCCTCCCTTCTCTTCATTGTTGTTTCGTTACTCGGTGTTTCTCCTAACCAGTACCTTACAGTCCACTCCTTAATACCTAATGTCCTTAAGAATGTCTTTAAACATACTCTATATTTTTGGTCATTTAATTTCAAATAATACACCTTCGTACTACTCCGTCTTGAATCAGCCCTTCCAGTGGTTTTTCGGTTAGTGGGTTTTTTATCTACTAAGGATGAAACAAATATTTTTTTCTCAATCCAGCTCATCTTCCAAAATTCTTTAAAAATATTTAATCGTACAGTTTCAGTAAACTTTTCACAGTTAATCACCTTACTCCTAATACAATTGCTCGACTTACAAGCCTCTCCAAGATTTCGCGCCGGTTTTATAGAGTCTTGTATGAATTTCTCATGATCCGTCTGACTGAAACCTATGTATTCCTGACCTAGCATTCTTAGCCTCTTATTCCTAAACCTTTTTGAAGACATTTTATCTGCTTTTCGTTTTCTTATCCTAGACTCAGCTGCAACTTCACGTTCTTAGTTACTTTCAGGAATTAGATCATTATTACTGTCTGTCGATGATGAAACTATCGGTGCAACATTAGTTATTTCAGACAATGGAGCATAATTTGGATCAGCCACAGAGTCATCTGATGAAAAATCAAGGATTGAAGATCCACTTAGTGCGTCAATACAGGCATTAATCACAGGAGAAATGGATACTACGTTGTTAGTAGCAGTTAAAGCAGGCTCAGAAACATTACCTGGATCACCAAATTTCAGCAGCTCTGCTGAATTAGTAGCATTGAAAGTAATTGTGTCAAGGTTAGATAAATCGCTGTCATCAGGATTCTCATTCTGATTTTCAGCTTCAGCGAAACTAGTAGTAAGAACATTTTCAACCAGCTCTGTGGTATTTTCACGAGATGCAGTCTGCTTAAGCAAAATTTGTTTTTTCATTTCCAATAAACGTTCGCGCCTTTTCTTTAAACTGAGTAAGGTAGTAACATGAATCGTTTCGTTTTCGCTACAGGAATCAGTTTCACTTTCCATTTTGATCCTAAAAGTAAATAAGAATTATTTTTAATATAGTTTTAATAAACACGTAACCCACACTTATACAAATAGCAATACCGCGTAAATGCATTTGCATGCATGCAAAGTAAATAAAGACAAAACAATAAAGTTATTTCTTTAAAATAGCGGTATTTTATATTATTTAAGTCATTTATAACAACGGGATAACATGCACTTGCATAATTTAAATAATTGAGTGTATTTAAAAAAAAAAGATATTAAAAGGGTTAGAATGATAAAAAGAACTACCTACACTTTTGATCAATACCGATTTTTATTTAAAATATACGAAACAAACATTACATATACACTTACCTGATATTTACACCGATAATTTTTAAGTAAATACACAATTTTATTGAAAAACTAAACCACAAACTCCTTGCCGGTGTCACCAGAACACTTACGCGGTATTGACACTTACGCGCGAAAGATACGCAGTGTTGTTACTGGGCGATTCCTGGCTTCCGATTGGTCGAAATGAACTCGTGTCAAGGCGGTGGCAGCCTATCATGATTTTGCAGGATTTGCCCGCGAAAACTTTAATTGGCTACATTTGTCAGATACGCGGAATTATCCAATGCTAGTTTCGCGGATTTGCACTATCCCCGACGATATGCTCACGGATGGGTTAAAAGGCCGCCGGCGGTCGCATAAACAAAAGCATAACAAAAGACTGTTGATGAACACATCCGTGAGGAAATATTAACTGACGTTCCTATCCACGCAGAAAGAGCTCACTGTGTCTTGAGATCTTGCAGTATGTGATGTCGCTGTCGAGTCTTAGAACATATAGGATCACCACGCTGGTGGAATTTTTCATTCATATCCTCTGTTGAATTTTGGATATTTTCTTATCCATGGCCTCAAATAGCATGCGAGGAATAAAACGCCGTTCTTTAGCGAGTATTTCAGGTTGGTCAAAATGCCCGCTAAGCGTAGTATAGGCGTGCGGATTAAACAAGATATAGCTGACATGAAACATCTTAGGCAGTCGCCTTAAGCTGCAGTATGTAAACATGCTTTATGATGCCACAGATTATAAAAACATTGTCTATGGCCGCCGCAATAAAGCCAAACCAAACTTTTTTTTATTTTATTTTATATTTTATATTATTTAATACACGTCGATAATATTATTTATAATCAAATGTTGTGTTACTTATATTTTATTGTTAATTTTGTGATATATATTTCTTATGGGTGTATAATTCATTTTCAAATTATTACCACCCACTAAGGCACCCGCTGAAAATCAGCGTCGTGGTATGCATCCCGCTGCCACGACTTATGCTGAGCGGGTGCCTTTTTGACTCAAGTCGCTTGTTTTTGTATTATTAATATAATTGATGTAATTTTATTTGAGTCATATAAATGCATTTTCTTTCTTTCTTTAGGTATACCCAACCATATTATACGTTTTGACCAACCTAAAATATCCTTACATTCGAAACTTCAGGCAATTAGTTTTAATAAAATGTGCGCGAAATAAATCCGCTAAGTCTTTCCTTTCAATCAATCACATTGTAATTTTATTATAACCTTGAGAAAAATATTACTGTATTTATTAAAATTTCTCCCTATTTCTGAACTGAACTTACTCAGTGAATAATAAAGTAGCGTAACCTGAATAATGCTTACTTTAGTTCATAGCAGTTCTAAAACAAAAACACTATTTCAGAACTTGTTTCGGACGTAAATTTTTGATGATTCTACTCTATGTTTGGTCTGAATGACAAATCGGCGCCTAAAAAGTTTTTGACCTTTTTTTCGTCAAGTTGGTCCGTAGACCGCTGGTCTGCCAATTTATTCAGCCTATTTATTACAGACTCGCCGCCCCCGACCTCGTGCAAAGTTTACTGTGCCTACTATTTACCCTTTCGACAAGCTTCCCTACTTTGAATTTGAGCGATGGGCGCCTTTTTTACCAAATTAAAAAGTAAGTATAGGTCTTTTGGTTGTTGATTTAATCAAATAAAATACAGTGTTAGTTTATTATACTATGCAGTAACTTTAATCACTGAGATATTTTAAGAGTTGTAGTTTCTAACAATATACAATAAATGACGTATGAATAATCTTATTCTGACTTGACAAAAACGTATTTAATAGCGCAGAAAATTTATTTAAATAAAAAGTATATGTAAAATTTATTGATATTGTAAAACACTGCAATATTAGTACACATTACCATTTACGGCAATTGCTTTGGCAGCTTTCGTTATGCTACCTAACATTATACTCGTACTAACAAACCGCAAATTATGCACAGAACTTAATATGAAATATGAAAATGAACAAAGATATTCGCTTTTTAAATAAACCTGGTAACCTGATGCAAATGTTCATTTAAAAGAAGGTGAGAATACGCTGAATAATTTTATAAACAAGGATTTTCATTCAAGAAATCCTGAAAGTCTAGGTAAGAATAGCCATCTACTATTTAAATTAAGTGTTAGACATAAGAACTTACTATTGTTTCAGTAGAACTTTCTGATTTATTGATAGAACGCTTAAAAATTAAGGAGTTATTTAAATTTTTCTTCGGTATCTTTGCATTCTTGTCTTCTTCAAATATTCGAAATGAGACCGCAAAAAAAGAAACTCTTTGTACTGATATAAGTTGGGGCAGTCTACTGATTTATAATGCAAACCGTATTAAATCTAAAAGTTACTTTGAAATACGCTGGGAAAATATTTCACACTGACCGAAGTTTTCTGGTACGCGAATTCAGATTCGTAAATTCTACCAAAATGGATGTCTAAATTATTTTTTCATTAGGTTCACAACGTTAGTCAGAAATAAATACAGTGTTAATATTTGTGAATACAGTAGTCTTTAATTAACATATTGTAAATTCCGTGATACCAGATATCATTAGATGATTTAAATTAAATTGCAGTGAGCATCTTTATCGAGTCCCGGAAAACTTAATTTAGATAAAAATATATATATTTTAACTAAAAAATCCGATAGCTATGTACACCGTTCGATAAACCGAATAGATATTTGCTTAAACCCTATTTCCTTTAAAGCTATTGCCTATTTACGATTCTCAATATCAAAATCTTTCACTCTCTTACTGCTATCTCAATTAGGAGGCCTTTTTTGCCCTGCTGAGTTGTCACTTTTGGAATGATATTAATATTGTGACAAAGAAAGAAAAGAGCGAAAGTTCAAAGTAAGGAAGCCAATCTTAATTGAATGTGAGTGTGTAGGTTTACTTAATTAACCTTATAACACACGTCAAGTTCTATCAGACTCGAAGATGGGTTCCAAACTTAGTTTGGTGGTGAGCCTCAAAGGACCGCGTGTTGATCGAAATAGTGTTCAGGGACACATTCTACATCAGAATAGTATATAAATAGATCAAGCGAGTGGATGACTACTTGATTCGCTTTGTAAAGTCAAAAAACATCAAACGGCACTTATATAACGCCACTGCAGCAGGTGGCATATCAGCAAACGCGAAAATGTTTAATAAATTCTCTGTTTGTCGGCATATTTGATTGTTTTCTTCCTTAGCTTCCATAGTTTTTGGTCCACGCTGTACATCACCAATCAATGTAAAAATATTTGGTAAATTGAATAAGTCAAATGGTTTTAAACGTAAGGTGATTTGTATCGTAATAGTGTGTGAATAAGGTTTAAATAAAATGTAAAGAACGGGGTTCCATGGAACTCCGTAAAGTTCACGTGACCGACTGAATTCGACCAATCGCGTACGCACAACAGAAAAATTATTAAAATAATAATGAAAAAAAAACTTTATTGCACTGTAAAATGTACAATTGACGGACTTAATGCCTTATGGCATTCTCTACCAGTCAACCACCTGGTAATGCGGAGAGTTTAATTAGTGGCGGAATATTAACTCTTTCGTGGACAGTGACCGCCTATAGGTGTGATAACAATAAAATTCCTATTGTGTCTGGAGTACTGTCCGTAAAAGTGTTAATAATACGTGAGAGGAGTGGTACAAAAAAATAAGTAAAATGTACTAACATAAACATACATAATAATATTACACAAATATATAATAGGATATATAAGACTAATAAACATACATAGAATACATATACTTAATAAATATTAAAACATGAATAATATTGATGACATACATTTATGACAGTCAGAAATATGACCATTTATGACAGTGAACAGTTGTTTTTGACTGTGTTTGACCGTAAATGACAGTCAACCTAATTCGCGATTCTACACGCACGTAAGAGGCGCAGTTTTCATTTTACACAGGTACAATGATATGCATCGTCTACTTTAATACATATCTATGGAGTTGAATCTCGGTCTGCAAAGGTATTATTAGATAAGTTTCCAGCAATAAAAGGACATCCTTATAGAGCATTATATATAGAGCAAAAACTTATATACAGAAAACAATCCGAATACCTACGACTGAAACACTTTTATGAATGCAGTTGACTTGTAATACCGCCCTCGTTCTTTTTAAACTAGGTTTCCTTCGCGACTACGTCGGTGCGTTTTGAGTTTGTTCTCTCCCCTCGCATTACATCATAATGTTTTATAGCCTAAAATCTTCGTTAAAAATTAACAAACATATCAGTTTAGTAGTTCCTGAGATAAAAGGTTGAAGCAAATCTACCCACCCGGCACGGGAACTGCACCAACCATGCGTCAACCATACGAAAGCACCTTACGTAAAGTGAACAGCAACGCCTCGGATTGGATCGGCCCCGGATAACAAACGCCTCGCCTCGGATCGTGTTTGCTACAACTTATGACAGTTCTTATTGTGAATGACAGCCCGTTTGACAGGGTGGCGGATAGTCGACAGCAAAAAACTGCTGCTTTCTAAACCTGGGTCTTTGTAACTTTACTTGCATTTTTCTGTTACTGAACTGGTCCGTACTTTCTTGTATTTCACAACCAACTCACAATAATGTTGTAATTAATTAGACTCTTTATATTTTCTGCTCGTCTGAAAACATTTTCTGTTTCTCGGTAAAAAATACTTTTACGTAATGTTACCGCCTCTAAAAACTGGTCAGAACAGGATAAAAATAAAATGGAATGTAAGGAAGACAAGATCCTTTTCTAAATTCTATAAGACTGAAGTGGGCAGTAAATGCGAAAGAGTATTCCTGGCCTCAGTTGCAAGATAGCGCTGGACTATCTTAGAAGCCTGTTGTAAGCAACCTATTTTTCTTCGAATATAATTTATTACTTTATTCGCGCCGCCCTGTTTTTCTCTGTTGAGACCTATGGGTGACTGGTAGAGAATGCTTATAGCATTAAACCCGCAATATATACCGTTTTTTTAATGAAGTTTTTAAATAAATAAAATTCTTATTTGCTGTATACAGGTCTCACAAATATCCGGTTTACTATATACACAGTAAGGTTCGCAACGTTAATAAGTATTTAATATATTAAGAGCTGATTTTTCACTAGTCAGATAAGAAATATTCGTTGAACAAAATATAATATGACTAATTTGAAAATGTCACCTAATTGTCAGCAATAGGTACCTAACATTTTTTAAAATCTGTTGCTTTATAATTTATCAGTCTGAATTTGTCTGACCATTGAAAAAATCAGCCCTTAATATAAACATTTTACAAATCAGTGTCGAAATTAAATTTTGGTGTTATGGGAATCAAAATTATTTTATATTTTTTAAAGTTTCAGTGTATATTGCGACTATCCTAGTAAACCACGTTAGCTTCATCGTTATCTTGATTTAAAGAAATTAACAGCAAAATGCAAAATTTTATTATAAAAATAATATTTTACGCTCCGCAGATTTATGGGTAGATATTTGTTAAGTGTTCCCAATTTCTCATACTGCAGCTCATTACATTACTGTAGACCCCAAAAATATAGAGCGAAATAAGAAAATAGCGTGTAAAATGCCCAGCACACAAGGTCTTTAATCCTTTATTCCTCTGTTTCTGCGATCTCAGCAGTAAATCAAACGGCCTCCGACCGTTTTATATTTCGTAAGGGTCCCGATAAATTTGGCCTTCCATCGAGAAATGGCTTTTATTTGCAAAAATCTTGTTTGTTTATTAGGCAGTTACAGCCGTTGTGCGCACCGTCTACATTAATGTTTTGGTTATTCATGACCCACTCGGTTTGGAGTTTTGTTTTGTCTTGCGATATATCAATGTGTCAGTCAGGGTTAACCAAACCAAAGTTTCTCAAGGAATTTATTACTTGAGTAAATGTATAACTGGCAGCTTCGGAACTTTTGCGTTTCGATACTAAAAATAATGATCATCTGGCCGTATTTAACAACGGAGGTCAATCTCAGCTGAGATTAACCAACGGCGCGGGATATTTATAGCGATCAAATGTGTGTGCAAAACACAAGGGTACTCTCATAATTCGGTAAGACGTTAACCAGACTCAAAATGATTGCTGGAGATCAGGCGCAGGACCAAGGCTTAAAGGGCTTTTCAAAACTTATCAACGGGGGTATTATCATCACCGTCTTCCTGACTAGAAGCAGCTAGTGCTTCTTAGTATTTTCGAGGTGACAAAAAATAGAAACAAACGGCCCGACCCGGGATTCCAACTTCTTAGGTACCCAGCAAACTGACTATTCGTTACTTCATTCATGCAGTTTTGGAAGGAAAAAGTCCGTTTTCTATTGGCGTAAGACATCATTGCATCAAAACAAAAATACTGCAATTGGCATCATTGACGATCATTTAATCGCAACAGCGGAGGCTTAGTTCATTTCAAGTCAAGTGATAATCTCTGTATAGAACGTTATTCTTTCAGTACCATGTAAGTACCTATAGTAACCTTATGAAATAGAAGATAATTGCGTGAAATATTGTTCACTGTTACTAGATATACTTCATCCTTATAACTGGAAACTATTAAAATAAATTACTGTTAATAATTTTCATAATTAAACAGCGTGTTTAGTGAGATAACTTTGCTGTTCGGATTGAACGCTGCTTCTCAACGTAAATATTTGTTTTATTGATGGAACTAGTATACGCTTTATATTAAGTTATTCCAATAACTCTTCAAATCGTATAAAATAAATTCAGCTACGAAGCGTCTGTCATGTTACCTAGAAATATGAATGAACCAGTTTTGTTTAGAGATGTGAAAAATTGGTTATGGAAAAGACCTCAAACAGCAAAACAAGTTTGTGTAATGCGCAATATCTAATGAGATATTGCCATAATTAAGAACATTGGTGCAGAAGCCTTACCTCAACTATGAGGTAGTTTGAGCCATACTCCGCCACGCGGGCATTTTCACTCCATTATTTCTCAGAGTCAAAAAGTAAGGTTATTACTAAGGATTTATGTATTTCAAAGACACTACATAGCACTGGGAGCGTATTGTAATCTTGTTGTCATCCGTTTAAGTTCCAGGCAGTTTAATTTCCACTCAACTAGTTGAGTTGCCGAATTGGCATTGCGATGCAACTTTAGAAATAGTAAATTATTTTTATTTCACTTCCACGTGCTTTACCACGCTAATCTGCAGAGTAAATTATGCAAAATTATAATATGAATACGCTAATCCATTCAATAGCAGAGCTGAATAACTATCAAGGCAACATTGCAATACGCACCCAGTACTATCTTTTATGTGGTTTAATATCTTTTCAGATTGGCCATTATTTTTTGAAATTAAACACAAGGTAACTATCAATATTTAATTGCCTAAGCGCTTTAGCGATAATGGATCACTTTCGATAAAACAATTAAATACCATTAATAACATCGATTATCATTGTTACATGATATTGTAATTACTGCGATTGCTAGCCCTGGGTTATTGATATGATCCGCTATGAATTTTAACTGACTAATTTGTTTTATTATAGCATATTTTATTATTTTGTATCCATTTGGAATTATTTTAATATCTTTCTCATTTGAAGTGATAGCTAATATGCTGTCAATAAAATTCGATACTGTTCTGAGTAATAGCGTGCCATTAAAACTAAAAACGTATCATTTATTGTAAGCTTTATAGATTGTGAGCTACGTGATAATCTTTACGTCGACGTACGTTTGTAGGCCATCATGGCCGTCGTTTTTTGATAAATTGGAATTTTATAAAACATACTCGTATATATTGAAGTTATCGTCAGCTGCACCACACTAGTGCCGAATATGAACCAGGTTTATAGTCTAGCTGTAGTCTAGCCGCGTCATAACTTATGATTCTCCTCAGGTCTCGGTCCGATAGCAAGATTTACGGCTATACTCGTAGTGATTTCCTTCGGTACTATATTATCCCCCTTCAGCTTGTATTACGGTTTTAGAGTGCACAAAGCTTGTGCTATTGCTTTTTTTAAATTATATGGATCTAATTTATGCCTTGCTAATAGACTAATTTTGTTATTCAGTTTAACAGTTGCCGAGAGTCTAGGTTAAGAAACTAAAGAATAATCTAAGCTAGTCCGTCAGTTCGCGTTTAAAATGAAAATGCGCAACTTGTATCTAAAAGTTTATGTACGGACAACAGCACGTCAGGGTAACACAAACACTCGACGACCTCCGTGGTCGAGTGGCTAGCACGCTGGTTCCAAGCGTCGCCATTTCGTGAGGTTCCGGGTTCGATTCCCGGTCGGGTCAATGTATAAAACGATCTTTTCTATATTGTTTCGGGTCTGGGTGTTGTGGTACCACTGTTGTGTCTGATTTCCATAACACAAGTGCATTGGCTACTTACTTTGGGATCAGAACAACGTATGTGATTGGTGTCCAATATTTATTTATTTATTATTAATATTACAAAGCTAGCTGAAACACTGCGGTATCTTATGAAGTTGTAATAATGACTAGTTTGCAACAAAAGTGGGTAATCTTATGTGCTGGCGACTGTACATTGGTAACGTCTACTTTTATGTCAGTGAATTTTAATATCATATCATATCCCTGATAATATTAAAATCAGTTTTTCCTCAAATAATAAATTAAAAAGCGTTATTTAAATTTCGTAAATATTTGACACACATGAGGTATAACTATTGCAATACAGTATTGTACATACTCAATCAATTACAATATACAAGCTTTTTTGAGAGTTTTAGTGAATATGTAATAGTCTTTTAACATTAAAATTAAGAACAAGAGCTTTCATTATTACGATCTGGCACGTAAGCTACAACACTGCCTCATTTAAACTAATTTTTCCGTACATTTATATGTAAATAATAACCGATTTACCACCGTCACCGTCCGCTTATGGAAGAAAAACGTGGCGTAAATTGTGATTGATTATATCAGCATTGTTTTGGAAGGAAGCATCATAACATTATTATTAAGAAATCGTTTTGCGCCTAAGATCACTGCTTGGAAACTCATTTTTTTTGAAAACTTAGTATAATATTAAGACCCATCTAGATATTAGATCTTGATATAATATTAAACTATTTAGCAGATACTTGATCTCCTTTTTACTCTTAAACTTTAAATAACATCTTTCACTCTGAGCGCCTTACCTACATGATAAAGATAGAAGTTTTTAAATAAAAGTTACGTACCGTCCAAATGAACTGCAACAGACGCCGACTTCTCGTTCTCAATAACAGGTCGTACCGACTCGTAAGAGATCGTCTCCAATAGGTTATCCCTTAAATCCAGGACAACAAGACTGTTTATATCCTCGAGCAAGTCTTCGTAAAATGTCGTCAATCTATTCCCGGATAAAGTCAGCTTCCGCAGTTGAGTGAGCCCGCCGAACGCGCGGTCCGAAATGTACTCTATAGCATTGTTATCAATCATCAGCTCCTTCAATCCCCACGACTCGCTAAATGCCAAGTTACCAATCATTGTCAGCTTATTATTCCGCAAGTTCAACCTCGATAAATTCTCTAAACCTTCCAATGTTTCCTTTGTCATTACTGATATGTAATTGTAATCTAATCTCAACTCTACCAAATTGTTCAAATGCTTAAAACAACCCTCGTGGATCAGACTCAAGTTGTTGTTTGATAAATGCAGGATATGTAGATTTGGAAGATTGAAAAAGACATCTCTCCTTAGCTCTGCTATCAAATTGTCTTCTAGACTCAAATTTGAGAGCATCATCATCTGAGCGAATGCGTGTTTTTCTAAACTGGTGATTTTGTTTGATTTCAAAACAATCTGCTTGATTGTAGTCGAGTTCGTAAAAGCGTGCGGTGGAATAGTATCGATAGATCCGAATTGTATTGACACGTGTTTCAGTTTGTCGAGTCTCACGATGGCTTTGGCCGGTATAAAAGTGAGAGCGTCGTCCGATCTTACGTTGAACATGAGGTGTTCAATCTCCGATTGCGATGAAAAGCTGGGCCATATCGCGTCGTCTTCTGTTATGCCTCCGCCGAACACCCAACAGTCTGCTTTTGTGGCCGTTTTGGGCTTATTACTGTCACAGTAGCAATGCACTTTCGACCTCCTATCTTCAATATCGCATACGTTGATAAACAGTGGAGCATAGTAACGTCTATCAATTTTCGGTTTTGTATCGTTTTTACTCTCAGTTATTGTGAGTTTGACTGTCATTAATGATGTTATGATGATCAAGTATTTTGTTATCTGTTCCATTGCTTCGTGACAATCTGAAACAAAAGAGAAATGATTTAATTATAATGTTAATTTTGTTTGCATGATATTTGCTGATTTGTATTCAGAATGTAAATTAAAAAACTAATAACACTAATGTTATGTTAACTTAATACGACGTTTAAAAATGACACGCAAGTGTGATTTAATAAATCATTTATACACTAACATTAATTTACTAAAGCTATTGTATACAGAGCAATGAGGAGTGGGCGTCAGTTTGTAATTTTTCGTGACAAAATGGCATATTTCACTGTCAGCTCAACGGATTTAAAACTATGAGGTTACTTTCGGCCAAAGTTTGGAGAGGATTAAAAAGTTGAGCCTCCACTAGCACAGTTAAAAATGCATTTTAACCGAGGAAAAGTTTTTATCTTTGTATACAAAAGTATGTTTTTACGATCCCCGACAGAGTTAGATTTTCCGCTAAAAGTTTTAGCGTTGTTTTTCCAAGGTAGCGCTTAATGAAATATTTTTATAGTCACCATACCTTTTAGGACTTTCCGTTTTGCTTTGGTGAGCTGACATTGAAAATTTAGACTCAACACGGAATTTGTGAGGCTTTCTCATATTTTTTTAAAAATGTTTAATAAAAAAAATAATTATGTACTAATTATTTACCCAAAAAGCACTTAGTTCTTAATAGTTTTACCAATTAATAAAGATTTTTAGTTCCATTTAGAAGTAGACAGTTACGTATTTCGTAATGTTACTTGTGATTTTCCATCCTAAAAGCTGATTTTAGTGCTGAAACGAATTAATTATAATACTAAAGATACGCCAGACAACACTCTAATTGTCGTGGTTTCGAAGTAAGGAATTTTCTTCCTTGTGTTACGAATACCAGACAACGATTATGACGGGGGCGTCTCCCATAAATACTTAAATACATATAAAACATCCGTGACTCAGGTACAAATGTTCGTGCTCATCACACAAATATTCGCCTTTTGCGGGATTCGAACCTGTGACGGCCGGCGTAATAGTCAAGCTCGCGTTTGGTGTATTGGAAGAGCTCTAACCAATACACCAAACGCGTCGTCAAATAATTGAATATTAATTATTAGTTTGCAGATACCGTATACCTTGTATATAAGTGAGCGTTAAAAGTAACTCAACTAACTTAATGACTGCAATACTAATTACTATTATTTCAGCTGACCAGCACAAAATATCTATAGAAAAATCTTTGCAGTAGTTGTAATGATTGTAACAATGTGAACGTGATAAACGGTACGTTAGTTAAAAGGAACTGTGTTCCAATAAAGAAGTTCTGGAAAAACTAAATTACAAGTTCGCTCCTTAACGGAGTTTCGGAACATTACGGGCATTTTCTAACTTCGTAACTAGTATTCCGTGGGTGTGTTTGCAGAAGACGATGCTTTGTTACTTTTTATAAAAGTATTAATTTGATAAAGTACTTATAAATATATATTTTGCCTTTCTTAAACACAACTAGAGCAATTGTCTAGTCTCTTACTCTTCTATATATTATAACTATAGCCAACTAAGGCCGAGTTGCTTGATTGATGGTTGACTTAACTAATGATTGAATGTCAGTTACCTGTGGTTGAATATTAAAAATATACCTTCATTAACTAGATATTACAATGGCTATTTAAGTGCCCATGAGCTAAGTGATTTTTTCTTCAAAACGCACACAATCGAAAATATTCTATTGCATTGAATTCTCAATCTTTTCATAATGATTTTAATTTACTTTCGATCACACAACTGAGCCTGAATATCATGATGTAGGTATGAGTAACGTATTAAGTTATGGTTTCTTAAAACGTTGCAGCGGAGACAAAGTTTGTGGACATTAACTTTTTCGGTAAAAAGACGGTTTTATGTTTTCATAGTCACAGCAAATACGCATTTAAAATGAGATAATCCCAAAATAAAAATACTTAGTATTTAAACGTGTACCTTTTCAGACTGCAAGAACAACAGTTTTATTTCTTGTGGTTCGTCTGAGAATTCACTTATTATTAATTCTTAAATGTGTATACATTTTCCCTCACCCATCTTCGCTATAGCAAAAATATACACGTGTAGTTTATTCTACTGAAATCCCAATCACAAAATATTTTCTGTATCCATTTCTAGAAAAAAAAAAACGCGTGACGTCATCACTGAAAGCCGATGGCTCGTGTATGTGATTCCATTTTAATGAATTAAAATCCTGGGTACCCTGTTACATACGTTATCGTTGAGCCGTTTTTAATCAAACTTTGACTTTTCAGTAATGGCAACATTGGTAACGCGAAAGTGAAATGCCAGGAGTGAATAATGAACGCATTTAACGTTTTTTTTTTTCAGTTTAAATTTTATTAATTCAAGCGTGAATTAATGCTTTGTTTTCACTTCTTTTCTTCAACTTTCAATCAGTAAATCGGAATAGTTTTAATCGTAAAAACTATCTTACAATGGGGTGAAAACAGCGGTTACGGTACATAGTTGTGCTGGTAGAGCAACGGGTAACTACAGTATAATAAAGAGAGCTAAGCATTCAAATCACTTCGTTGCAATGTGTGTTGCATAACACAGCTTCACAATAAAAAAATAAAGTATTAGTTACCTATATCACTATTTTGCGGGAAAAATAATGTTCATCCATCTATTAATTCACAGATAAGAACCGGTACATAAAACAAAATATACTGTAGCATCATGCTAACTTACAAGATAATATAAGAAAAATGAGTGAAACCTAAGAGATAATTTCTTAATGCCTGGAGTATTTTAAACAGACTGGTTTTACAATTAATATGACCACGATAATAATGCTCGTATCAGTATGATTTAGTAGCCCATATTTTCCGGTTTTTCCTTGTGTTATTTGTTTCTCACCGAGAAGGCAAATCTGATTATGCCTCCTCCTGATTTACTTCTGATTAAATTCGTTGGGATGTAATTCGGTTTTCCCTATAGAGAACTGAAGATGTGTTGTGCTAAATGAGCCACAGAAAGAGAATTAGGTAATTTTGTTGTTATAAATACATCTTAATTTAATTGTAATATAATGCAACATCGTATTAATAATAGGTAATGAACAAAAACACATCTTGAATCCAGGGATCCAAAAAAAATTGCAAGGGTTTAGGGATATAATAAAAATTAAATATACCACGAAACTCAGACTCGAAACAATACCTATTAAAGAAAACTTCAAACGATTTAAAGAACTGACCTGACCGAAAAAAAAACCCGGGACATAAAATAAGACATCATGATGACCGGCGTACAAGCTTCTTGACCACGTAGATCATCCATTTGTTTTTAAGAAACCTTTAGAACAGATATAGTATTTTTAAGTAAAACACCAAAACATTGCCATTTAAACTTTCTGTATTTAAAAATGTCTAGAGTTCAAATTTCACTACTCAACCGTGATTATTTGAGGTTTTTCTTTTTATTCCCGCATACTATAGAAAGTAGCCGTTGTTTATCTATTAAGTGCAATGAAGTCTACACCAGATCAGTTTCTAGGCCAAATTTGGAAATCCGATCGTCATTTTTTCGTCCATTAAGGCTGGAAACGCCTATCAAAACTGGTCAGAAGTTTAAAAGTGGGCCGAGCTAATATTAATTTAGTTGGTGGCCACTAAATCAACGCAGGGTTGGCAAAGATGTCAAATACTACCTCAATGGAAAATGGAACACATTTAATTACTGAAAAAAATCTTGGTCCTAAAAAGGTGTTTGATTACAACTATAAACGGCATTATGCTGGTTTCAGGCTGGTTACCAATTTTATATACTAACTGCCGATTTATTTCAATTCCGCGTCGCTATTGACCACTTTTCTCCCATCACTTTATAGCTATCACTAGATGGCTTTAGGATTTTTTTTCACGTTAGCAGAAAACCATAGACAAAAAAATGCATAAGTTATTATTGTAAAATACGCTAAAAAACTTTAGATTAATAAAGATACAACTTATTTCTCAGAACAAACAATTTTAACACGAACCATATTTTTTCTTAGCATTGTCTTCGCGAAATATCAAAAAATTTACTTCAAACTACGACCGCAGAAATGTCAGTCGTTTTACCATCAATATGCTAAGAAGAAGTGAATTGCCGATTGAATACCTCAGAAACCAGATGATTCTCACATAAGAGGGTCCGTTATTCTCCTAGTACATTATTAGTGCTGTAAACGTTACGTCTAATCATCTGTTTTTAGTATTAACTTTGCATAAGGTATAAAACCTCTCCAGTAACCAGCTAGCAATCACATAGTATTCATATAATTTCAGGGTATTTGAACTCATTACTATTTAAACCACCTTTCGTAAGTATTATGTACTGTTTTCCTCATCGTATGCACTTCTTAATTTTCAGGCCTCTGATTTGATGTCCCTGATTCGTACTAACATCATATGGTACGTTTGTTAAGTCAACATGCTAGTTTCCAGTCAGAATGAGTTCGTAAACTGACGTATAGCAGTTAAATTATGTGCATAATTTATTGGTGGATAGGTAACTACTAAGTTCGTCCATTTAATTAACATGAAGGTAGAGTCAATCATGTTTGTTATTATAACGTGATTATCAGGTCACAATATAAGGCTCCAAAAGAGGTAGAAATGCTATCTTTACTAAACACATTCATTTAAAGACTATTGCACAAATCATAGTGTACAAAGGTGGACTTAATGCTAAAATCATTCTCTGCCAGTCATAGCTTTACGTCATGCAGAGAGATAGATAGACAGATCGAAACAAAGAAACCTTCTTAAAATTACTGCAAAAACATGTTTTATGTTCCATATGCACTAAAAGATAACTTTAAGAATACGAAAAATCAATATTATTTAAGTTAGAACTACGTTCTATGATTCTCCATCAATTTCGCACTTAAAAGGTCTGTAGGAAGATAAATATTATGAAAACATAACAAAAGAAAAACAAATCGTTTTCGCCACTTTTCCTGGTTTTCCAAGAAACATTTGTGTCGGGACTTTTGCGAAGGCCGAATTAAGAGCCATGAAATTAAGCAATGAATCTTAAAGGGTCCCAAGGAACTCTTTGAATCCAGATTCTTGGGTTTTAAAATAGGAACTGGATGAAAAAAAGTACGGCAGAGTTTTCTCTATTTTGCTACCAGAAAATACTTTTTTTATTTCCGGTCAGAAAAAAATTAAACGGGTTTTGAAGGAAAAAAATCTTCCTTTCTAGGCACAGAATAGCAATATGAATAGAGGAGTGTTTGCGACAGTCAGTCGTAAAAGCAAAAATACAATACCTCTAATCTGATTCGGGATACAAACGAGTCCCGGCCATCCAAAACCGCTTAACCGAGGCTTTGTGGGACGTATCTACGGTGTATAGAATCAAATGTTCAGTTTAGAAATAGATTTTTCAATTCCATGTGCCCTTTTGTGATTGCGATAAAGTGTCTGAATGTTACTCAAAAGTATTTTTTGCATATGGAATCTTAAAGGAAATATAATACGCATCTACAAACTTAAACAATAAAAAAATGTCTGTGCTGTAATCATTAAATCAATAATTTAATATTTAGTGCCATTTTTCATGGGATACTACACATCATGAGTCTGTGGTACCATAATTTATTTATTTAAAAACTTTATTGCACAAAAAACAGTGTACAAAAGGTGGAATTAATGCTAAAAGCATTCTCTCCCAGACGTACCTTTAGGTCATGGAGTAAGATTTTAGAGGGTAGATTTTATCCGTGTAAGAAACATACGTCAGGGAGGTAGTTCTTCAATAGTACCAAATACCCGGTCCACCTAGCACCCACACCCATAACCCAGAATGTTCTATATCCATATCCTTACACGAACCAGGGTTGTCTTTGGGTGCAGTTGCACAGTGCATACCGGGATAATCGTCAGCTCGTGACACACTGTATTAAGATTAATGGCGTTTAACGGGCCTATGCGTGTTAGTTTTGGCCACTTGTACGCCTTCTAAAGGTCCGGGACCCTATTGACACGAGATCAGAAACATAATATTAGTACCACAGGATTCACGTATAATTAGTTCCAGAGATTAGACCAGACTTCATATAGTCAACTGTTGTTATAACGCAACGCAACATATACGATTGTTAGAAAATTTCTGCAATCAACGCAAAAGTCGTCATCTCGTATCCACTTGGTCCCGACCCTTAAATATCATGAATCAGATGAAAAAATATAAAACAAAAAAGTAACTGAATATTTAAGTTATCAAGAAACATACGTATTAACATCAAAGGTCGCCAATTCGAAATTTAAGCACGGAAAGCAGATGTAATATTACCAGTAAAATATTCTGCGCAGTATCAAAAATAAAACCTCGCATTTAAAACCTGCAAAATGTTGGTATCGGCAAAATTTCTAACCCATCTAATGAATCCCGTTGGTGAGCTGAGCCCAGATGCCATATTTGCTGAATCGTAAAATTTCAGTAAAATTGTGATTGTTCAATATAGATAAGATTGGTATCGGAACTAAAATATCGATATCGATACATAGACACAATTTAGGAAAAAATACAGCATCACTAATGTACCTATTGTTGACAACATAAACATACAGATATCAGTATAAAGCAGATGAACGATTTACTATGGTCTTCAAAGCTCGGATTACCACCATTGGCCGCATGTCAGGTGTTTAAATTATCGTTCTTCGGCCTGATGACCCATCATCGGGTCATCGTCGGCGGGTCTGGTCTTTTGTCTCGATTTTTGTCTTTTGTCATAGTGATTTGCGAGTTCCCAGTATGAACAAATCACAATGTAGGTAGTTTATAGTGATACATCATGATATGGAGATAACTAAAAAAGGATTCATGTATAAATTTAAATAAGGATTATTCATAATTCAGATTTTCCTGTATACACTTTTAATCACATGACGGTAAACGCCTATCAGAGGATGTGACCTCAAACCTTGTAAAACTTTTAAACTCTTTATGGTATTTTGCTGTCAAGACGAATCTTGACTTAAGCAGTGATGTTTTCTAGGATGCTATGACAGTTCGGGTATTTTTGAGGCCCATTCAAATTGAATTTGTAAAGGTTGAATATTATTTTAAAAATAAATAGGTTTTTTATTAATATTAATATGCAAAGTATTACCTAGTTTTTGTGGTCAACTTGCATAATAAGTTATTTTTTGTGATCCAACCAGTAGTCGCATCAGTGATCAGTGTGACCACGAGGAAGAGTCTACTTCTATTGACTATCGATAAAATAGAGTCGATAATTCAAACTCTGCTCATTATACTCTCAAATTAAATAGCCCATTGTGCGCCTATACATAATCTAGAAAGTTTCAGGCAGCTAAGACGAAGAAGGCAGTAAAGACTTTAATTATGATATTGTTTTTTTTTTTTACTACTATTGCCAGTCCAGCACTACTATTGACGCTTCAATTAGATGCAACTAAGCAGAATGTCTGTGCTATTATCCAGACAATTTATGATGTTTACTTTATTCAAATCAAGTAAGTCAGTTTTACACAATAATGCACATGAAACTATGTAGAACAAATCTGCAATCAGAAGCGGGGAATTTAATATGTTAGATCAACGTTAACTCTAATCACAATTTCAAAAAACGTTATGTACAGCTATTTCTCACAGATAAAACATATGTGCACTATTTTATATAAGAAAAAAGAATGATTCTACAGACTATACATACTCGTAGTGCCCTAAAATGCTTTAATTCAGTTAAAGTATTCCAAAGTTATAATCCTTAATGAATATATATCGAAATCGTAAACTCTTTGTAGTAATTGACAATGTCAAATTCTATGACAGTGTCGGAAGTCTCGACATGGTTCCCTGTAAAACCACCAGGTGGCGCTCGAAAAATGCCGTAACAAAATAAGTGTTTTCGTGTGTTTATTGATCGGAAGAATTTTCGAATGAAGCCTAAAAATTACATTTTTTTAAAGATTTATTAAAAATACAAGCAACATAAGTTACAATGATATTTGATGAATTAGAAAATCATAAAATTGAAATTGTCTTCGCGAAATGTCAAAAATGTTGCATCAGACTTCGCCCGCTGGACTCATTTTTTTGCAATACATTGCTGGTTCGTTTTATTTTCTTAAATTACAAATTTATTTTCAAAGATTAGTTTAAACTATGTACATTTGATTAGTAGTAACCACTAAAGGGCTCATATAAAAAAAAATACAAGCCACATATTTGTAACATCAAGTTACTTACTATTTATTAGTTTACATTTATTTGGTAATCCAAACTATCAAAACAAAAATTTTTTTTCGTGTGCTTAAAACTCATATTAACCTATTTTTAATTAAATGTTCTGTGCAGACTATTTATGAATCTTTATTAATAACAAACAAGAAAAAATTAAACTAAGACATGCAACATAAAAAATAACTTAATATTAATACCTATTCAAACACGAAACCATTTCCTTGCGGCAAGGAGGCTATGATGCTGGCTGCGTTGCCGCGTTGGATAGCTATGCTGATCCTTTGGGCTAGGAACCAGCCAGCTTTATTATTGGCTGTTAAAGAATTTAATTTTGGCGCAATTTTTCTAAACAGTAATTTAGCAGAGGGTCCCCACGGCCCAAATGTTTCAACGCCAAACGGCGCAAACACATAATCACTTGCAAGTGAAACGTACTTGCGACGCTTGGCGTTTTCAGCCAACTCCGCTGCTGCTCCAGCTTTAAGGGCTGATTCTCTGAGATGGGAAGGGGCCAAAGTATCGACACAAGTTGCATCCCAAACTAAGGCCCGACCCCGTTCCCAGGGAATAAGCGTTAGGCCATCGGGTCTCTTGCCATCATCACGGACCAAACCACGTGGTTCCAACGTGGAAGGAACATTAATGGTCGCAAGAGCTCTTCTGATGGCGTCATTAAGGGTAGCGTGACGGGCAAAACGCCCAGCGCTTTGCTGGCAACACAGGCAGTGGAGACCAAATTTATCAACCTCCTTGCCACATGGACACGTAAAAATTTCACATATAGGGGTACCAAGGCGGAGACCCACACACACCCGGAAAGACTCACTATCGAAAAGAGTGCCCAAATTTTTCGACGGTAAAGCATGAAGCCAATGACCAGAATCTTTGCAGGAAACTGCCAAGAGCCTTGCGCGACCACTGTCACTGACGGAATTTTGAAGTAAATAATTGAAGGTCTCTCTCGCAAGAGGGACATCCCAAAGTTTTTGCTGGTGACGTTCCTTTGGGATGTCTTCTCTAGGACAGAGGCCTTGCCAAAACTCCTCCGCCTCTCTCACCTCAGAAAGTTGGCGAGGATGTTCAAAGATTTTTCCGGCTAAAACGGAAGTGCTATGCAAAGAGGAGAGAAAAGCGGGGAGGGCTATACTAGAAATTTGGCGAATTCCGATACCACCAAAACGAATAGGAAGCGAAGCCTGAGCCCAAGAATTATTATCGAAATGTAAATTTAAAATTTTTTCCAAACTATTTTTAAGGGTGGTGTCAAATAGTTTTAAATAATTATTTTTTTTCCAGATAGGACTAGCACGTAAGAAATATGTAAATTTAGGCACAAAAAGACACGATTTAAGAATAGTAAATGCAATGTGTGAATTTAGGTGTTCTAATCTAGGGGCTGAAAGGGTGAAATCATTCAATTTTTTATCTAGAAAAGGTTCGATGCTGGGATCAAGAAGAGGGGCACCCAGGAGGCAAAGCGATTCAGAATTCAGAATTTTGATGTTAGGAGCAAGGGAATTGAATTTATCAATGATTGCCTGACGGGAACTAGACGAAACGTGATCATTAATAAAAAGTTCACATTTTGAAAGGTTCAGTTCCAAGCCTAATTTCTTAAATCCTTCTATAATCTGGACAAGGTCTTGGAAAACAACATCTGCTTTGCCTCCAAAGGACCCGTCATCCAGATACCAGGCATTGAATTTAGAATTTAAGGATGAAATGACAGGATGGATGCCTAAACTGAAAAGGGCTGGACCTAAAGGGTCGCCTTGCTGAACACCGACTGCAGAAACAATTGAATGTTCATTATAAAGTAATTTTGATTGATTATGGTAACACTGAAAAACAAAGGGATAAATCTGTGGAGTGTGAGTCTGAACTTCATTCAGCAAGACAGACCTGTCAAGAGAATTGAAAGCATTCTTCACATCAACTTTCAAAAAAACTTCAGATTCGTCACAGGAGAGGAAATTGCGAGCGGAATGAACCACGGCCTCGCAACCTCCCTTACTGCCGAAACCAAGTTGAATGGGTTGAAAATACTCTTTCAAAGGAGAAAAAAGATCACGACAGGCTAATTTGGCTGCAAGACGACGAAACGTTGAGCCAATAGCAATAGGGCGAATGCCACCATCTTTTTTTCGAAAGGCACAAAGTCTAGCACCAAATAAAAATGGGACAAAACTTTCAGTTACCTTGCCAGATAAGAGAAAGTTGCACAATTTCGTAATGTTGGAAAGCAAAATTCTACCGGCGTCAGCAGCGGAAGCACTCACCAAGTCCTTAAGGTGTTGGGGAGTGACGCCGTCGATGCCGCCAGCAGAACCAGCCGGAAATGACATGATGGCAGCAAACGTGTCGCCGTCATCAAGTATCTGTAAGGGTTGGAAATTTTGAGGAGGAGGAACAGGTAAAGATGGAGAATCTGGATGTGAAGGATGCTTACTACGAAGGCTCTCGAGAGTTTCCTGACTAGGGGGAGCGAGAGTGTCATCGGAGAACAAGATTCGGGCTGCGTTTTTCAGGTCGCCGTCCATAACCTTATTCTCAACGGTACGATAAACGTTAAATTTGGAAGATATCGTACTAGACGGACTGAATGGAAGGGACGGATTGTGGAAATTTGAAGCATTATCTAATAGCGCCCGAGTTAAAGTTTTAGAAGGAGAGTTTACGTGAAAAAATGAGTATGAAAAAGTAAAAAGATTTTGCCAGGCAGTTTCAGTATTATCGAAACATTTTTCAATACAAGAAGAAAGGCATTTAGCTAAAGCTATTCTCGCTCCCCTAGGGATCCGTTTAACCAGCGGAGTAGATTGGTGAAGGTTTGTGATGATAGATTCAAAAGATTGAGAAGAAGATAGAGGATTTGGAATAGAGGAAATAGGGAGAGACGCGGGTAAATTGGTGCTATTATGACTACGGGCAATATGAATATTAAGGCCTCTCTTACCTTTAAAAGTCCTATTTGAATTACAAATTGAACAGTGAAAGAACTGCGGCTGTGAGTGGGTGCCCACCGATGGAGATAAAGTACTCATAAGCCTTAACACTGATCACAAAAAGAAATTTGCAAAAACCTGCCAAAACACAAAATTAAAACTTATGAGACAATCTAAAAATGTAATAAAAATAAAACTAAAAGTAAATAAACTAGGATGACGGACGCTGACAGCAGGGGATGCGCAGGTCTGGTTGCCTTAGCAACCGGAGTGACTCCCTGCTAACGCCAAATGTCAACTGGAACATAAAAATGCAAGAATTTAATATGATACAGAGAGGTCTTCTGGAGGCCTGCCCACAAACTTACTGCCTCTAAACACAATAAGAAGACTATGGAGAGGCCCCGGGAAGAGGAAAAAAGGAGGAAAATATTTTTAAAATGAAAAAATCTATACGACAAATACTTATCTTTGGCAGGTGTCAGGTGTCCATTAAATGTTAGTTTTCGAAATATAAAGTAATATCTATTTTTAACTAACAAATTTTGTTCCTATTTTATACAGAAGAGTTTATATTTCTAAGCTAAGTGTATTGCTAAGATTGTTTGGGCGTTATTTGACGAGTCATCATCTTCGTAAAGCCGTCTATTTTAAGAAGCCCTCGTATTGTATACGAACCATATCTCTTGCGCACAAGAAATTTCCTTTATCTGCTCAATTCACAACAACAACCGCCTTTATAGACGAATACGGAACAATATTGCATTGTTATACAACCTGTAGGGCAAGCATAAACTTTACCGAGGTCGTAATCGTATTGAGTTAACGTTCCGTAGAGACGATAAGCGATACGAACACTGTTTTTTAAGCTTACCCCAATATTTATTTTGATACCCCATGAATTTCATATGTAGTGCTGAGAAATTGAATTTGCTGTCGATTGATTTCTAGTTATTTAGACTAATAATAACATAGACATTAAGAATCGAACGGCATTCGAATCACATAAAGTTATATAGGTGCAGGGTGATTTTAAAAAACATCGGCAATATTTTCAACGAAGAACCTACTCATATCAAATCCCTTCCGTATTTTAAAATTAAAATCAATTGTTTTGATGAGACTTAGAAAAACCATAAAGTTTGCTTCGATTTCCTAGATCCGTTAAGGCGGAGTAATGTATTTGATTCTTTAATATTATTTGACAATTTTAATAAGGGCTGATTTTTCAATAGTCAGATAAGAAATATTCGTCGAACAAAATACAATATGGCTAATTTGAAAACGTCACCTAATTGTCAGCAATTATAGGAACCTGACATTTTTTTAAATCTGTCGCTTTATAATTTATCACTCTGATAAGTTTTATCTGACCATTGAAAAAATGGCTCTAAATAAAACTGTAATTCGTTCGTTTAATTTTAAGCAAAAACTGATTCTATAGTGTTTGATATTCCTCGGTTTACCAAAGGATATTTTATAACTATTCATTTTATTTTAATATGTGGAAAGGATTTTCATTAGTAGGATCCTAGTCAAAAATATTACCAATGTTTTATTTTTCATTCAAAATTACACTTTGAGTAAACAGGAAAATGTTGAAGACGTGGCAACGAAATTGCAAAGAAAATGTTAGGCAATTTATAACATACCGCTAATGACTGATAATTATAAGTTTTAAAGATGACGTTGGCGACATGAATTTATAATTAGGGACTCTTATATTTCCCTTATAATCCCATTGACCTACTTCGCTAAATGTTTAAAAGCTTTGAAGACCCAAAGAACATTTATTTAATGCGCAAATTTTAAATTTAAATATTGGACCCGAGATTCATCCTTTCTGGTCAAATACCCTTTGCCTTTTTAGGAAAGACTGTTTTATTTGCTCTGATTAAAAATTCTTTTATGATTGACAAAATGCGGTGCTCTTTCTGCTTTACCGATTTTATACGTGGAGTTTGAACAATGTGAATGTACCTATATGCTGTCTGTAAGTAATCTCAAAATCAAATATTCAGGTTTTAAATCATGTTCTTTAAATAAAAACAAATATTAGTGAATAATCAAAATAAATTACTTATTTCCTGAGAATACAATTCGCAAACTTTGATCTTAACATTATCGTCTAACCGAGCCTACCTTTTATATGATATAGATCATGTAACAATGATCCTTAATTTATTTATTTAAAAACTTTATTACACAAAAAAACAGTCTACAAAGGGTGGGCTTAATGCCAAAAGCATTCTCTCCTAGTCGTACCTTTAGGTCATGCAGAAAGATTTTAGAGGGCGCAGGCGAATGTCGTAAGGTAGAACTTAAAAAATAACGCAACAAAATATTATGATGTACTATAAAAATATTATATAAATATTGCTCTTTAAATTTCAGATTATAAACTTAATGAATATAAGTATAATGTATATTATATCCATAAAATCAGAAATGAGGAGATACGTAGAAGAACTAAGGTAACGGACGTAGCCTTGAGAATCAGTAAGCTCAAGTGGAAATGGGCAGGGTACATAGCGCGAAGAACTGATGGGCGTTGGGGCAGGAAAGTTCTAGACTGGAGACCCTTCGACCAGAGACGCAGCGGGGGACGTCCACCAACAAGATGAACAGACGACCTTAAAAAGATCGCATAATCAAACTGGATGCATACCGCTAGTGATAGGTAGCTGTGGAAAGTCGTGGGGGAGGCCTATGTTCAGCAGTGGGTGTCCTTTGGCTGATAATGATGAGGATGATGATGATGATATCCGTAAAAACTAAATACATAAATAACTTTAAGAAAATCATATTTCGCAGTTTGTTTTTAAAAGACAATTTCGTCTCTGACCACCTTATCTTCAGAGGTAGTGTATTCCACATCCGTGTAGCCGTTACTGTGAACAACTTGTAATGGTATGAGGAGCGATGAGCCGGAATACCTAGCTGGAGATATTCGGAAGAACAGAGAGAGTAATTGTGAGATTGACACAGGTCAGAGATTTTGATATTTTCACTTATGGATAAAAACAATGTCTAATAAATGAACAGTAAACAAATCCACTTTTGCAGAATCTAAGCGCAGAAAGTTTTTTTAAACTCTTGAATCTCATTGCCAGTCGTTTGCGCTATCCGGCGCATTTTAGTGCTATCACAAAAGCCGGGGTATGCTAACTAAGTATTTCCATCTAGATAATATCTTAGCGAGTTCCCAACTGTTTGAGGGTCTCTGATGTTATCACATTCTTAAGGTAGTTCTTCGAGCACTAGGGTTGTCGAGGAGTATTCAAATTCACTTAAGAGCTTCACCGTCCAAGAATGTGCAAGCCAGAAAAATTATCGGAATAATAGGTACTACAGTGACTGGGATTCTAGAACTTTTATTTGAAAACTATTTGTATTTAACTAACTTCGAAATCAGCATCGGCATTAGAATAAGAAATGGGTGATAGAAAGTAATAAGAAAATGCATTTTTAGGGTTCCGTAGCCAAATGGCATAAAGCGAATTCCTAATAGTGTAGTCAAGTCAGTCTGTCTGGCCATTCGCATGTGACAGACTTAATTCTGAAAGTTAAAGTATTACACAGTAAAAACTTGGTAGGTAAGTGTATCTTGTTAACCACTTTCTGATTACCATACAAAAATAAAAAATAAAGACATTAACCCCCTTCAATGCCATTATTTTAGGTGGGGGGGGGGGGGGGGCATCAAGTCCTTATTAAGTCCAGCCTGAAGAATAGTAGGAATGTAATCTATGTTCTTAAGACCCTTTATTTTCTAATTACTTTTTTACTTTTCAAAATTCTTTATTAAATAATGATAGAAGATACAAGTACAAACACTAAAAGTAACATTAATGTATACTTACAATTTAAATATTTTTTAATTGGGTTTTTAGTTACAATGTTATATTACATATGTTGTGACGCATGACGCTCAACTACATCGTAATGAGGTGATAAATATCATATTTAATCCAGGTCCAACATTTAAATTTAACGAAAAAAAAAAATTTTAATGTAATTCCATTGTCTTCGTCACACTCAAGAATGTAATTTAATTCTGTGAATTATTTAGGTATTTAACTAGAACATGTCTAGTTCTAAACTGTATGAAGGTTGCACGAAACATTTCAGAGTTAGCCCCTGGGCTCCTAGCTAACAAAGAAGTTACATATTCCTCGGAAAGTTTGCTATCACAACCGCTGTAAAATATTTCGTAGTATAAAATAAGTTTGTTTTATTTTGAAATCTTTATAAGGCCTGGTTGCGTGGTTGATAATTAACTCAAAGAATGATAAAATGGCGTTAGTATCGCTTGAAAAAAAATCAATTTTTGAGTTTTAAAAAAAACAGATTTTAGCCTATTATATTGACCTTTGGTTATGTTTTTTTTTTGTTAAAGCACGCACGATCGAATATTTTTACCGCTGGTCACGACATGTAAACCTTAGTTGAGTTAACTATTTATCACGCATCCGGGTCTATGAGACTTTTATAAATGCAACTTATTTTGTTAATCATACCATGTTTTTAGTATTATGCCAAAATAAAAAATAATATAAAGAAGACTCGTTTGAAAATAACATCGTATCAAGATTGAAAACTAATGCACTCGAAGAAATATGCAAACAAGTTTTTGAACTAACCTGCTCGTACAGTAAGAGTTACTGTTAGCTCCTTACCATATACGCTTTCGAATATTAAACTTTGCAAACTTTATATTTGGTGATTCGGAGTTGGCAACACTGGCATATAACATAGTATGACGCTAAAGTATAATTTATCTGTTTATTTTTCGTTTCATCGTGATTTCGCATTTCACTATTGCAATTTCTGGTGTGTTAATGCCTAGGGTAGGAAAAAAAACCGTCTCTCGCAAAAAAGGGTAACGGATTTACGGCTTAGCTTAAATTGTCTGAGCTTGCAAGCAAGGGCTCCATAATAGCTAAAAGTAACTATTCAAGTCTGCGTTTCTACCAGGTGAGCAGCTCCAGATTCCATGAAATGTATATTTATCATTTAGTTAAAGGTTTAAAACAATTGTAAAAACAAGGTTTTCTTTTTGTAATGCGATTGAATGAAAGATATTTAGTTAAACGTGTGCTCACTCAGTCCTCACAAGCGGTCAGCCATATCTTCATACTGAAATAAGTTGGTCGAGTCATTCAGTGTTCTTTTTTTTGTTACACCTCTATTTAATTGGAGCCTGTAATTTCAGATCATCAAGTTTCATATTTAAACATTTACTATTAATTTATTGTGCTCACTCCATCCACACGCTATTGTTTCTCTATGAACGAACTATAGATTCGCATTCCATCGTTTACATTGTATGAATTGGCTAGAAATAGGACTATTCAGCATAAAACCAAACCACTTTTACTGTGCGGTTCATGAGTAAAACGGATGCCTGGTGCTCACTCCGTCCGCCATCGCTAAATACTAAAATATTTTTTGCTTAGTTAACTTAAAAGAAAGAGTGAACATATGATTTTTTTGTGCAAAAATACTATAAAATATTCGGCGGTACACAGTTTTATATTACTTTTTACTTTTATAGATATACAAAACTAAGTTTTTGGTTTAAATGACATATAATAGGGTGTCTCCATGTGAGAATGTTAATTGATTTGATTGGAATACGAATCTATAGTTGGATCATAAATTGAAATTAAACCAACCAATGAAGCATGAATATGATTTATTTATTTTCTTCCCCGCATTTCTGCAAATACTATTCAGTTTGGAACTCATCATTCAACTCGTTTCACTAATATCTCTAAGTAAATTCTCTGTTCCGATATTTTATCATAAAACATTACATGTGAAGACAAGTGAACAAATACACGAGCGATATGTTTTCGGAATATTACATATATTTGAAAGCTGTGAGTTCAGAATAAACAGGGTGATCCAAATAATAGTAGGTTGTTTATTGTGTAACAGGGTGGGTCACTTATCACGTGAAAATTCACGACTAGCGACAGTAGTGCAGTTGAAGAAGTTAATAATAAGAAAATTGAATAAAGAGTAGTCAATGAATCAATTTATTTTAAGTACGATAAGTTAATTCGTTGTTCGGTAGTGGTAAGACAGTAGACTTTTTGAGCTTTGTCGTGTTTTTGGTATCGTGTTAAAAGTTTTTAAATCCAAGAATGTAATGTATAATGTTTTTCGGTGAAATGCCGTCTATTTGTAAAGATAAAACAAGAAACCAAAAATTGCCCACGGACGGGACTTGAACCTGTAACTTCTTGCTAACCAGGTTAGACGCTTTTTTAAGTAGCTACCGTGCTGTCGTTCGGACCGTGCGAAATATCTGGTCTCTTATGGATATGTCATTACGCGTAATGCCAGCGCTATCTATATATCCGTACCTTTGGTTCCTTATTTTATTTAAAAAATATATAAAATTTGGCACTTTGAGTGATAAAAAAACATTCTAAGAAGTATATTGCTACACTTTCTTTTTACGACGAACAAAGAAATATAACAATTTAATACTTTGCTACTTCAGTGGTTCCTACAAAATATTAGTGCTACATCAAAATGCATATTCATGCTGTCTTATCAATCTTCCGCGTGACATTCTGTACATTATAATAATTTATTCGCCAGAGCTCACAATGTTGTTCGTAATGCAGATGCGATGCAAGCTTGCTATGCGGCCGCGTCGTGGCAATTTGAAACCGTCTTGCATGTAGACAAAAGTCGTATTACCTAACTTAAAGCGACTGTGATGGTAAGTAAGCACCCCAAACCACAATTAGCTAATAAGTATCAAAGGCAAAGATAACTTCCTTTGGCCGGAGATATGATTACTTCGATGGGAGATTCTTATACCAGAAGTTTTTATCTGTAGTAGGACAAAACCACAGACAGAATGGATATAGGGAATGAGCGTAGGACATTATCATAAGCCGTCGCTAAACATCGTCACATCAGTGGCTGGTCTTAGAATAGTGACAGTCTACAAATCAAACTCAATTTGATTCTTTGTGTTTGTCAGAAGAGCAGCGGTATCAAATTAAGTATAGGTCAGAGCGGTGCTAGATGCTAGTCACCGCTTCTTTCAAAGCTTTCAAAAAAACTGTTCTGTCATCATTATTGAATACGAAAGCCATCTGGTTAGGTAAAAGGAATTTTGCTTGCATAATAGACTTGTTTCATTAATTCGAGAGGTACCCGGAAACCCGAGCCTATTTACATGTCAAGTCGAATTAGCAACTCAAGATGCCAATTACCATGACCCATATTGGATAGTAACAGCACTGACAATATGAAGAATCTCTTTAAATATCATCATCATCAGCCAGGAAACGTCCACTGCTGAACAGATACTAACATGGTTATCCACAGTGACCGGTTTCAAGCAGTTTGCATTCTGTGTAAAAGGAATCTAGAACTTTTCTGCCCTACTCGTTCTTCACGCTTTGAGCCCTGCGTGTTGCCACTTGATCTTGCTGATTCGCAAGTTTAGGATTAGTAAACTTAAATTTAGTTAAAAATATATTCTGATATTTTATTTACTACTACTAATCCAATTCAATTAAGCAAGAAAGTTGGCACATGTACTATTTGACCAAATTCAAAATCCCAGTTAGTTAAGTTTGGACCCAGGAGAATACTTAAATGTCTTCAGTCCCGTCAAGAAACTAAATAGACAATGTATCTTTGGGTTCTGCTAGAATTCCTCAAAATATTATGAAAAACAAAAGACAAATTTAATAACATACAACAAGTTAACAAAATTGTAGGTACTTACATCATGTTGTATTCAAGTCCATAATTAACCTTATACCTGAAATAATTTACTGATATAGTGGGTATGGGTAGCTATACCAGTTCATGTTATTTTAATCTTGTATAAATTTACTGGCAGTAGTCAAAGTGAAATCTCAGTGTAAATACTTTCTACAGTTACGGTGTATGTACTCAGTTTGCTTTGAGCTATGCTATGAGAGGGTTTGCTACCATAGGTATCTATTGACGATCCACGCAATGAGGCCCTATTTTTTAACTCGCGACCTACAGCTCGCACTCGTGATATTCTAAGTGATTTTTGTTCGAAAAATTTTACAAAAAAATAGACACGAATACTTACAACGTTGAGCTATTTAAAAAAAAATCGTATGTGAATTACAACTGCCTTTCATAGGAAAATCGATCACTAATCACTTTCGGCGGTGGCCTGCGTACGCGTACGCAATTCGCGCGGTGTCAGGTTACACGTTACGTAAAAAGTTATAAAATCTTATTGGAACAAGCTATTATCATTCTGTAAAAAGCTTATTGTTACTGAATAAATTGCCTATGCTTTTATTTAAAAAAAAATGTATTCAAAAATGAAAACATAGAACCAAACAAATTCGTGGTAGGGTGACGACATATACGAAAAAAAAAGCGAGAAAAAAAAACGAATTTTAATCAATAACTGACAGCAACCGGATGTGTTTGGGGTCTATGGTATAGAAACATCTGTTTTCTACTCATAAAGGTCAACATGCCCAAGGAATAGCGCATTTATACACCCATTTTTTTTTTGAAAAAAAAGCAATTAAAAAGCGCCCACAGGTGGGCGCTTAGGAAAATCGCGAAACTCCATCGGGCGCTCTGGCTATCCAAGGCCAAAAATCCCTCACAAAAAATAGGATACCTGCAGCTCTATTTTGGAATCACTTGTATCGATATAACGAGATACTTTCGTTCGACAATCGATTGATTATCAACGAAAACCACGTGAAATAATGACGCTAGGAGTAACATAATCTAGTTTGTTTGAAATTATTTATGTGTGGATTTAACCCAGTATTCATTCGAAAATCAAATATTGAACAATAAAAACCAGACGCCATATTAAGGTGAGTGATTCATAAATAGAGCTTCTGGTTCTCCTGATTGAGAACCGTTTTACACTTAACAGCAATGAAAATCGTTGTACAATATAACATCAGAATTGGTAAATCGTAATAATACTCGTATGAAACGCATTTGAACTTTTATTGGACACCAATTCAATCATACATTGCTCTGATCCCAAAGTAAGTCGCTAATGCACTTATCTTGTTTTATGGCAATCAGAAACAACGCTGGTACCACAACACCCAGATCCAAGACTATACTATATTGACCCGACCAGGATCGACGCCTTGAAATCCAGCGTGCCTTGCCAACTCACCATGGAGGTAATTAAAATTGAATTTATTTTTAATTTTTTTAATTATGCTTGAGTGTTGAACTAGCTCGTAAGCTTAAAATAATTTTGATTTAAGTAAATGAATAAAAATAGGAAGGAAACTATAACATCAGTGCTCCCTTATGATGTTGGTGGTGAAGCGACGCTTTTTCTGTTATTGATGCTTTTGTATACCTATTTTCCTCACGATGCTGATGTTTCTTGATGATAATGGAAGATACGAAGTTGAAAACTGACACAGGTTGAAGTGAATGGCCGAATTGTACGGAAGTAAATAATGTCACTATAAAAAAAGTCAAATGTCACTGTCACACCCGTCACTTTTGGGTTGCTACTGTTTGCTAGTTCCTTATAGGCATAGAAATATATCATCTTCAATTTCGCGGAGTATTCATTGGGAGCTTGCCCCATTGTTGATTTTGACTAGGAGTCTCTAGAGTCAAAAGTTCATTGACCGAAAACCTCTTCCATTGGCATTGACCTACAGACGTTTAACAATTTTGAGTTCAGAACGTTTATTTTAATAACGACTACCTGAACCGTTTTCGTTACTATGAGAATTTCTTTAAAGAAATATAAACTGCACTTGTATAAAGCAACCTTGGTTGTGTGACAGATGAGGCAGATTTACAAGTGAAATTATATTATTAAGTTTGTACAGTGACAAAATAGTATAAAAACAAAAATGAAATTATTCTTTAAAGAATTTCATCATCTTACGAGTAAGTTACAAAGTAGTGCATAAAAAAATAAACAGCCTAAATAGCTACACTCTAGAAGTCAATCAACTGCAATTCAAAAAAAAATATCGTGTAAAATAAACAAGCATAATGTACTTTACATTATGCTTGTTTATTTTTACTCAAAGATGAAAATTGATTAATTTCAGCTTCATAGAAAACAATGCAGCATTCAATTTTTTTACTTCAGCAAAGAAAGCAGCCGAGAAATGTTGACTACAATTTATAAACTCTCTTTCCTCAAACAAAAACCGTTGTAAAGATAAAAATTGCTTGAAAACTTTATAGACATGAGATTCTGGCATTCTTATTTTGTATTTTCCGTTACATTTAATGTCCAAAAGATTTCATGGCTTTATTCAGCGGCTGTCGATCGGGCGGAAGGTTTCGGTTCGTTGGCTAGCAGACTTGAGCGGTGCCCACTGTCCAGCAGAAAATAGGACGTACGGAAATTCTTTTGTACTTAATATGTAAGAATATTACACTTGGACCATACTAGGGGTATTTGTAGGACGTAATAGGACGTAAGATTGTCGGAAAAGACGACGTGAAGTATGACATAATACAATGATGTACTACTACTAAACTATTTTTTGTATATTACGAGTATTCTAATGTAAGTGTGTTTTATAAGTAACTTAAATACTTGTCAGTAATATTTAAAAAACCGGCAAATGCGAGTTGGACGCGCGCTAAGGGTTCCGAGCCAATTTTAACTGAATTAGGGAGTCCGCTTACACCTAGCTAAAACACCAAAATATTTTGTTGACAGCAAATATAACTTTGTTTTGCATAGTGTTTTTATGAAGAACAAAGTTATGTTTGCGGTTGTTGAAAATGTGATATATCTCAAAAACTTCTTGTTCGATCACGTCGAAACCAATTTTCTTTGAAAGTATTTGTTAAGATCTACATTTTTTTTCAAAATTTACATTTGCTTAGTTTAGAAGTTAGATGGGAGGGGGACGCCCAATTTACCACTTTGGAAGCGTCTAGCTATGAAACGTTTGACTTGAAAAGAAAATGGTTTAGAAACCTCTATGTTCTTTTTAAAGACCCATCCATAGACACCCCACACGCATAAGTTTGACTAAAATTTTTTTTTGGTTTTAGTTTGATGTATGGGAGCCCCCCTTAAATATATCTATTTTTTTTTTGTATAAGAATCGTAAAGCTGTTAACAGGATACCTCTTCCTACCAAATTTCAACAGTGTGATGCTTATAGTTACATAATAAATTGGCTGTGACGTACGGACGGACAGACAGGCAGACAGACAGACAGACTTGACGAAACTATAAGGGTTCCGTTTTTTGCCATTCGGCTACGGAACCATAAAAAGGTGTAGCGATGGTCTTGTTTTAGTACTATTTTAGAGTAAACTACCCGAAAGCGAAAAAAACCGTTTAAAAAAACCTTTCGGAAATGACTCCGAATACCTAAAAATGAAATAGGTAATTTGATAGCGCTTTCACAAGTTAGCTAGTTTCACATTTCACAAGTTTTTTCACAAGTTAGCTATTTCACAAGTTAGCTAGTTTTTGTAAAAGTAAAAATAAAAATTACTGCAGTATGGTGAGTTTTTAGGGTTCCGTAGCCGAATGGCAAAAAACGGTACCCTTATAGTTTCGTCAAGTCTGAGTGTCCGTCCGTATACATACGTATACATATAGCCACTTCATTCTGAAACTATTTGAATTACACCGTTGAAACTTATTAGGAAGATGTATCCTGTTAACCGCTTTATGAGTCTCTCCCAAAAAATTAAAAAAAAATGTATTTAAGGGAGGGTAGTTTTAGTTTTAGTTTCATCTCATACATGAAACTAAAACTTTTTTTTGTCAAACCTGCCTAGGTGTAGGTTGTATATAGATAGGTTTTTTAAAATGACATCGAGGTTCCTCAAACCATTTTTTCTAAAAGTCTAACGTATGAGGGATAGACGCTTCCAAAGTGGTAAAATGAGCGTCCGGGCCCATCTAACTTTTAAACTAAACGAGTGTAAATTTTGAAAAAATACAAGATGTAGATATTGACAAGGACTTTCAAAGAAAACCGGTTTAAACGAGATCGAACTAGTGGTATTTGAAACAGAGCACATTTTCAATAACCGCAAACATTATTCATACAAATACAATGAAAAAAAAAGTTAAATTTACTGTCAACAAAATATTGTGGTATTTTGGCTAAGTAGAAGTAAGTGGATCTCTAATTCAGTTAAAGTTGGCACTGAACCCACTAAGGGTGCGAGTCCGACTCCCACTGGGCCGGTTTTTAGAATTGACCCCGTATGTCTTGTCCTCGATAAAATTAATAGAGATAGATAGTGCCCTATGATACTAATATAGTTTTATTACTACATGCCTGAACACAATGTATATTAAATAACATTTTCATCTCTTCTGTTCGGAAAATTGAACTTTCATGTGAAGATGGTGGGGTAGGGGATAGGGGTTGAAAATAGCTTTTCCATCCCTAGGGTGGAAAGTTATTTAGTTTTAATTGCTACGATCAGACATGGAGTTAAGGATAATAAAGTCACATCATATTATTAAAATAAACAAGCCGTTCATATTTTTTAGATTAGCTAAACATTAAGAGCTTGTTGATTATGGTCACTGATTTTAAATAATTTACATTAGGTCTTGTTTTTAACAATTTAATATCTACAAATATAATATTCGGTTACCCGCCATACCTAGTCATATGTACTTTTTTTTCATCTTAAATTGACAAATTTTTTTCGTCTTGTCAATATAAATTTTTTGAGCAGGCGGAGGCAACTTGTCGCGATTTTATTATTCTTTAATCTTGTTACTCACTCCTACATTTAGCTGTTAAAATTTATCTTGGAAAATGTCATAACCTGTGTTGGTTTTGGTGACCAGGTTAAGTTTGCGTTCTTCTACTATTATTATTGTCTGTGAGAAAAAATCTTGGACAAATAAACCACTGGACGGGCAATGACGGGCCTTTTCGCTTGCGCCCCTTAGCCACGAAGCGGGCTTTTTGGGCTCACTTACAGGTGACGTCTTGTCAGTATGGTGATAGAACTCAGTGAGAGACGTTGTCGGAAAAAATGGGTAAATCTGCCATATTTTTATGTAAAAATTATAGCGGTAACACAACAAATTTCATCCGTGAGTAACTTTTTATCCCAATAAAGCTGTTAATTTTTCTCGAAAATAGTGAAATGTGTTTTCCAAGAGAAAAGTTACATTGCCATTGAAAAGTAGTGGTCAGTTACTACAAAATCAACAAGATAACGTATACTTAATACGGTTGGATTGTCGTACGTTCATCATTAGTTCCCTTGTCTGTTTAGTTTCAATTGTGCTTGACAATTGTCGATAAGTCATATCAATAAACGTACTATTATTAAATTATTAATGTAAACACTTTTAAAATAAAATTATAAATCTTAAAAATGTTTCTCTAGAGAGTAGATTAAGATGATCTTAAAAATACAACAGATTGCTTTAAAATTTCAAACTTCATATTTTATGATACATCCTTAAAATATAATTTCAGATTTCCTGTGGATCCATTCAGTAATATAAAGTGGGTCGAAGGGAGACAAAATGGATCCACACAAAACAACAGCGAATATGTGGTATCCATTTAACACCAGTGTGATTTAATGCCAATGCAAAAATCTACTGCTTAATTATCCCATAGGAGGATTTAAATGGTGCTGGGCTGTATGTACGGACAACAGCACGTCAAGGTAAACACCACGCGATCTTATGCAGTTGTAATAAGGGATAGTTTGCAACAAAAGTGGGTAACCTGATGTGCTGTCTGTCGCCTGTACTTGCGGGCGGTTTCACAATGTCTTAGGAAGTTCTAGTTAGTGGTTCTTGCCAGACCGTTCATATAAAGGTTCTATGTTTTAGTAGTTCGATGGTTTGTGCATTAAACATGTCCAGAATGTAATTTATTGTTTTGGTGTTGAAAATTATATGTCTTTTTACAAAAGATTCGTTCATTTATTCGTCCCACACATATCGATAAAAAATATCGACACTTTCATGCACTAAATGTCAAAAATTGACACGACGAGCTCCCCCCGCCCCGCAGAAATTGGCTAATGATGTTTTCATACATTCGCTCTTGCGTTTCATATCCAGTGGTTAATTCATCCAAGGAAAAAATCTATCGATATCTTTAGCAATGATTTGAAATATTTTATATCGTCCGCGTTTTATGTACGCTGTTGTCTTCCGTGCCGTTACAGTAATATCGTGTGTTTTATGTATAACGACGGTAAACAAAATTAATGATATTTGATGTAAAAACTTGAGGTTTCATCCATCGCCAAACAACATAATATCTCAACATCGCATCACAATTACATAGCTCAATTTATTTATTTTTCCTCACAGTTGAAATCACTTATTTCACTCTCGAATAAAAACATCTCGAGTGAAATGGGTCACTTTCCCCCCCTTGTATAACAATCTACTGTTTAATTATGTTTGTAATTTCAGAGTACCTGGTTATAATATTTAGTGATCTCCATCAGAGTTACAAAACGAAATATTTTGTATATTTAGTTTCGTATATTAAACGTAATTACTTTATGACCTTATTTTTCAGAAACGTAAATCATCATTATCATTCTTGTAGAAATTGAGAAGACGCATATACAAAGCTCTGACAAAAACACAAACTTCATAAAAATCCGTTTAGGCATATGGAGGCTAATATATTAAATTCTTTTTAAGATTGATAGGTACTTAAAACGTTATAAATAATATCAATCCATTGCATTATATTGGTTTAAAATGACGTATTTATTATTTAATTTAATATACCAAATTAATTTGTCCAAATAATCATTGATGCTGATGACGTTTTAGTTTTAGACGATTTGTTTGATTAGGCGTAGATTTCCTATCATGTTAGCTCTTTACTGAGTTCAAACACATAGATGCAATTATCGCAATAAGGATGAGTGACTTGGTTAGTACCATGAAACCGGGCAACTTTGCCCATGGCAGACTACTTTGCCCAAACACGAAAATTAACTAAATCTGCCTATACACATTTTATTAAAGCAAATGGAATCTTTTTAGTTGTCTAGCGAAAACTAGGACATCTGTTAAGCAAGACTGACTGCTACAATCGCAGCTAGCTTCATTCGGGTATGTGTCAGCTACCGTCAAAGTGGCTTCGTCGAAAGTGGGCCAAAAATGTTATTTCAGTTTTGCGTCCCGCATTTCTAGATAATGCTGTGCACACAGGATAAATTGTTATTGCATTTAGGACATTAATTACTGCTGCTTTTAATCATGTTTTGCTTCAAATATTCGTTTTAACTAACGAGAAAGTTGTTTCGGCAATGTTACCAACCATTTTTTAAACAGAGGTTGACAACATTGCCCATCTCTTAAATGTTACTAGGATTGACACTGTTAAAAAATATCTGAAAATAATTATCGACTGAAGCATTTTATGTCGATGTGTCTTAATCAATAATACTAATATTCCAGACCTGAAGAGTTTTCTGTTTTTTGACTATAAAAATACACATTGGCTCAAAGTTATTTTATTTTCACCTTCACTTGTTTAGGAAGCTTTACTATATCATCATACTAAAAATTCATTAACTTCTTACGCAATCCCATTCATACAGGTCAAATTGATTACCATCTTTTTTTAAGTCGGTAAAAAGCTAGAAGCTTAAATAAAATCACATCGGAAAACCCCATTCCTGTCAACGACTTTTTAATTTAAAAAAAAAAACCGACTGAAATGCAAACAGCTTGTGCTTCCTCCACAAAGCAGAATGATACGAGTATAATATCGCCTTAACCCAGAAGACGATCGGATAAAGATCAATATGTGCCACCATTGCCCTAATGTCTCATTACTCTTCAACATGTATTAAAAGCGGTATATCGAAAACGTGTTCAGTATACCAATATTAGGTCAAATTGTCTTCGATGACTCCGTGAAATAGTGTAGCCTCTTTATCGATAGCTAATATCGATGAATATTTGATCCAGGGATACACCGCACGCTCAGAACATCTGAGGAATCCGTAATGAGGCCTTGGATAGATGTTTGTTGATAATTATTAGCATATAACTTTCAAGCGGGGCCCGCTCTCTAATCACGACACCTGAAACGGAACTTATCGGATGTGAAATACCAATGAACCGGGAAAAAAAGAACAAATACACTACTTGTTATTTTTTTGCGCTACGTGCTATTGTTAAAAAGGTTACTGATTTCAATAAAAGGTTTTTGTTTATCCAAATAAATTGAATTGATTTGATGAAGCGTAAAAATATGAATTTGCCAATTCAGCAATGAGTTGTTTTTAGTATTGCTAACTGCACGGTTCATGGCGTATTGGGTTTTCCACGTGTTGAAAGCATTTTATTTGAGAGAGAGTTTTTAGGGTCGGATGAAATACAATCCATTTTAAAATTTTAACTTTCGTTTTGTTTTAAATAATAAATGAATGCGTATAAATAAAATATAGCTTATGCTACCAAAAAAGTCGTGTTAAATTATGCTGAAGTAATTTGATCTTCAAAACTAATCCGTCTGTAGTGATGTGGTGATATCGATAGCGATGTCGATGACTCGACTCGACGGGTTATGACAAACTTCTCGATAAGTTATTCCGCCCGAAGGCAAGCGCTCCGCTTGTCTTTGCTTTTAGAGTAAATCTAGTTAACTATAAGCATATGACGTCAAAGGTTAGCCGAACTTAGTTTGGGCTCCATATTGTATGCGGTTATTAAATTCAGTTTTGTGGATTAGTTGCTCGCAAATTGAGTTCAATATTGAGAGCTAGGCTTTGTAAATAGAGGCCTGTTTCAAACCGTAAATGTAAACTGAAATGTATTTACGTAGTTTGTTCATGGAAATTTTAACTAATAGGCACACACCATCAAAAAAGTTTGTGATAATAATAAGCGGTTTTCATTTTTCAAATGTTCTGTGAAAACCTATCTGTATCTAGAACTATATCCAGAAAACATATTTGTTAAGTGCTATCTTGAAATATAAAAACACTGTTATAATATGGTTGCAACAATAACATGTTGACGACCCGTCTGGTGTAGTGGTTGAGAAATCACCTACTACGCAGCGGGTGCGGGTTCGATCCCCGCACAATACAAACATTTGTGTGCATGAACATGTCTGTTTGTATTGGTCTGGGTGTTTTCTATGTATATCATGTATGTATTTACAAACAAAAAGTATTTAAGTATTATATCCGTTGTCTGGCACCCATAACACAAGCTTTGAGTAGCTTACTTTGGGGCTAGATGGCGATGTGTGGGAATGTCCATAGGATATTTATTTATTTATTTATGTAAATAATTTACCGTAACAAAAAGAAAAACATTTTGATTTTTCAAAGTGATCGCAACCAGTTTTTGATCTTTGTATGTGTCTTTTATGGACTCTGTATTAGTTGAGTATTTTCAGGATTTAAAAAAAACCTCTGTAGAGGTTTTCGTTGAGCTCGCGGTGCTATCGGTTTACTCCGCGAAAATAGCTGATGTGTAGTAAGATATGTTTGTGAAATATTTAGGGAGTTTAATTGAAATCTTTAAGATAAGAAACGATAAACGATTTAATAAGGGAATGTATAGTTCTGATTATAGTGTCCTTAGTCATGATTTCAGATATTTGTATGGGTCTATGTGTATATTTAGGATGCGTTATTCTATTACGTACTCCGAGCGTTGCGCTCCAAATAAGGGCATAATTCTATGAAGTGGATCCATGATTATGTGGACTGGTCATTGCAGAAACAGGCGCAACATTTTTCATAACATATTGTAAAAAAAATATGTTTTGTCTGAATACCTATTTAAGGGGCTCCCCGAATTTTTAACGCGCCACTTTAGTAGAAAAAACATAACTCGTTAAAAAAAGACTAATCGTAGATAAATCTGATTGATGCAATTGTAGCTCTGGTTATGTGGTTTAGATACAATGTTTAAGTTCAATAAAACAGAGTTATCTGCAGTTACAGTTAGCAAAAATGCCAAAAATGCCCATATTTAGCAGTTTTTCTAACTTTAACTACAGAAAACTACTTTTGAAACAATTTAAACGTACTTAATAAACTATAGAACCTGTATTAAAATCGTGTCTACCAGATTTATGATTGTTTTTGTATTTAAGGAGAAATAATTATTTTAAATAGAGTGGCGCTAGTGTGCGCGTCAAAAATTCGGGGAGTCCCTTAAGTAAACTTATTATTGTTCTTTTTTTAAACTAGAATAAAATGCTATTGTTAGTAAATAAATCTTTTTTTATTGTTGACTAGCAACTAATATAAAGATGTTTTAATGAAGTATGTTTTAAAAAAAATGTATTTCTTCAGAAAGTTACACAAAACCTTAATTTCCGATAATGGAAATGTGGAATATTTCAAGTTCCCATTGAGAACTCTCCAATCTGTGGAATATTTCCACAGTCGTAATAGCTCAAAGATTTGGAAATCTGGAATTTTAAATTCTCACGGAAGATTTAACAAGAGTTACTGGAACATAGACCGAGTTTTAAAACTAAGGGATTCTAACAAGATAGATGCTCTAGTATAAAAGTATTTTAGAAATGTTTGTGTCATTTTATTTTTTGTAATCAGCTTGGTGACATCTGAGTAAGGTTTGAAATTTTTCAAACATACCTAGGTTGTCATTTGCACATATTTTTTCTACAAGGAACAAGGGAAGGTTATTTTTATATGGGACTAGAACATGTCTCCAAAAGATAAGGAGACATGTTCTAGCCCGATATGATTGATAATTCCACTTATTATTGACGTTCATAAGTGGCATTTTGTGTCCTAAGTTGAATAAATTATTTTTGACTTTTGACTTTGACTTGAACTTTGGGATAACGTGCTTTAATGACTTAAATATTGAGATAAGTGTGGTAATGGTGTATCCACACCACCCGGCAGCTTTGCCGGCGGCATATGTCAATTAACTGCGGCATACAATGCGATTGTTTTGTATAATTTTCTATATTCGTAAAATACTTTGGAAAATGCCGCTGCGGCATGTGCGGCATACTATGCGATAGTTTTCTTTACAATGCGAGATTCTGATATAGGTAAAGTAACCCTTCTTTTCTTTCATATCTGCTTCAAAATAGACGGTTTATTCACGTCAAAAACGTGTCACTGAATGGACTCAACGTACATTTCAGTACGAAAACAGTTCGAAAATATAAAAATTCAGTTCATATATTTTTATTCCCGCCTTACTTTACTGCTGATCTTCGTAGAAAATAGATTATATAAATACAAAAATGATCGTATATGTTAATAAAGCAGAGATGCATTTTCAGTGCTCGTTTCAATGAAGGGATTATTAGCTCGAAGCTGGCTGGATGTAAAAAAATACTTTGAAGATCAGTTCAGAAAATGCTTTGGTAGTTTCGCCCTAATATCAGAGCTAGGATATTGAAAGGATGTAATTTGTTAGCGTCGACCTAGCCCTTTATGTTGGTTTTCAGTAATGGAATAACGGATGAAGGTGACGACCCTTGAAAAAGAGGCTACATTTTCAATAAAATTTTACATATTGAAGTACAGCTTAATTTAATAGTGTTATTGTAAAGCTGTCTTTGCATCAAGATACATTTTCACACATTATAATCATAAAATAAAATAACTACCACCTATTATTTTGAGTCAAGCTTCAATTTAAACGTTGTCTGAATAAATGATACTAAGAACTTATATTACCATCAACAAATAAGCACTAACCTACGTACCTATACTACAAAAAAGGAACATCATTTCATATAAGGCAATGGGCAGATAACGCTGACAAAAACTTATTAGGTCATTGTAAAAAAGTCCAAAATCGAATGTGTTCGAGTCAACAATTATTCGACTACCTAAGAGCTAAAATTGTACACCCACCTTAATTTCGGTATAGATTTTCGTAGAATTGACACAATGCTCTTTGTTTTCGCAAATTCAATCTATTTTTAGCATCGCAACGCGAACTCGGTCACTCAGTGTTCTAGTGCTGCCTGAATACGCAAAGAAATAAATAAACCATGAGTCTATTCAATTGTCCCCTCGAGGTTCTATTAGAAATGGTGTGCTCCGAACCCAGGAGGTTTTCTTGAGATAGACAGTAAATATAACGGTTATAAGGTAAAAAGTAAAGTTACCTTGTAAGCATCCAATTTCTGGGCATAATCGTCACCTCAAATATGTGGTGGTATGAGTCTCAACCTCGCACGCTCAGTGCGGATAGGTGCATAAGGTATTTGCAGGACAATGAGCGTGACTGAACACGACAAAGAAGCAAAAAAGAAAAGTTAAATATATAATGTTGGAATGTTACGCTGACTGGCTTGAAAATTATATGTTTTACGCAATTTTAATATTTTTACGCACTTCACCAATTTTTAAATGTTTGTGTAATTATTTCCGTATTACGTCACTAACGGAATAATTATGTGTAATTATTCCGTTAGTGACGTCGTCGCTAGCGAGTAAACCCGTCGTCGCTAGCGCGTAAATTCATGGTAACTGTACTGAAAATACGCTGTCATAGTAGTTCGTAACAATGGCCATCGCTTTTCAGAACAGGTCTCTAGCTTTGTAATGGTGCTACACTTGGAGTGTTTGGTGTTGCATGGCTCTGCCTTTGTCGCTCTGTGTTTGTAAAGGGAAATGCCCATTAATGGTCTGCTTGGGCAAACTGTTGCGAAAACGTAGCCGGAATTTCATGCTATATGCTATGGTAAAACGACCATGCAGAAAATACATGGGTACTGGATGTAACGCGATTTTTTGTTTTGTGACAGAATTCATGGTACTTATAGGATAATAAAGGAAGATAGCAACTCACAAAATAACAATAGTGTGATATAAATATCTAGCTATCTAGCTAGTTATACTACTTATAGGGTAATAAAGGAAGCTAGCAAATCACAAAATAACAATAGTGTGATATAAATATCTATCTATATAGCTAGTTATAAATTAACTTTTAAGTTAATTTATAACTAGCGGTTCAGCGCTAATTGACTAGCGCAGATATCAGACTCCCGTATAGTTTCAACCTCAATTTCACTCCCTTAGAAGATGATTTCTGCGGTTTAAACTAAAAAAATATCGAATTTCATTTTATAGTACTATTCACTAAAATTTCGAGCTTTATCTCAATTTACTATACCCGTGCTAAGCTTAAACACTATTTTCTGTTCAGTGCCCCGTAACACGGTATAATAAAATTTATTGGTATTCCCTTCACTGAGAAATTTCCCGAAATTGGCTAAATTTGTAACCAAAGGCTAATGGAACAGTAGCTATCATTATCACCCTTTGTCTGAGCAAGGTTTTGTTCTAGCCAGATATTACTTACCTCTATTATGTTGAAAATTGTGTCTAGATACTCGTATCATTTTACGGTTTGAAACTTAGGAATTAATAACGGTAATAACTATAAAGCTGAATAGATTTTCGTATTCTGTTTCTTAACTAAAGGGGGTCAGTTCTGAACTTCAAATTTTAAAATTATTTGAATCTTAATAAAGTCAGTTATTATTTGGTTGAGGAATATTAAAAATAATCTTTATTTAACTCTAGAATAATATCAGTTAATAAAATAACTATCTGTGAGGTTTATGAAGATCTCAGAGTTCAACGATGAATGACATCTGTAGGTTGTGATTTTTGTATTTCAATTGTTTAAAAATGATGATTTTTTTTTAAATAGGTACGTCAATTTTGCTTACAATATTGCCCAGGCAAAGGAAAACTGACTTTGTGACGTCAGTCAAGTTTTTATATAATTGAATTTAACAGTGTATGACGCTTGTTAAAGTTGAATTTAATTGGTGCAACCACACCTTCAATGATTGACTTGATTCAGTTTTTAATTTAAAGTCATTATCGTGTCTAAATTAGCAGCACTTTATTTCTAAGCACTTCACATTTCATTTTTACCCAACTTCAAAAAAGGAGGACGTTATCAATTCGACTGTATGTTTTTTTTGTATGTTTGTTACCTCATATCTCAGTCGTTAGTCGACCGATTCGAAATTTTTTTTCGCTTACTTAGAGGGTGTACCTTCTGGTTGGTCCCATTGTTGCCGATTTGGGATCTAAAGATGGGATCTTAGTGTAATCGAGGGAAACCCTCAAATTTTAAAGGCACGTATAGTGTTGTTTTACTGAAATCTTAATGTTGACGTATTGTTACGTCTGATGTCGTCGGCTCTTGTGGGGCTGAGCTGATGGTGGAACTCCTTAACGCTTAGGAGTTCAGTTATTGTAATGACGAAACTTATGATAGGTAATTTGTAGCTTCTTAAAAATTAGAATCATAAGGTGCAACTCCCCCCCCCCCCCCTCTTATGTAATCACTAAAAATGAAGAAATAAAATAAACTTTTAAAAAAAGTAAAAACCGACTTCAAAACCAAAATGCACTAAGAAGTCTTAAATAAACATCACACAATCTTGAACATTGAAAGGAAAGGAAACCATTTTAGGGAAGCAATTTCTTTTTGGAGTCGGTGCCATCACTTTGAAAATTCAGCCTCACCTGAGCATCGACTCCAAAAAGAAATTGTTTCCCTAAAATGGATTCCTTTCCCTTCAATGTTCAAGAGTTTATTTAAGACTTTTTAGTGCATTTTGGTTTTGAAGTCGGTTTTTACTTTTTGATTAACATCATGGACTTGACCCATTAGTAAAAGTGTTGTAAAAACATAATTATTTCGCTTACCTACAGCTACTGGCTAAAACACACCCTATATATGAGCTCTCATGAAACTCTTAAAAACTTGCGTTTATAATATAACACGATGTATTTCCCGGGTCCTTACCGAACCTGATTATAGCACAAAATCCTTTCCATTTTGAAAACACAATATATTATCGTCCCTTGTTAGTTATTTGTCGTAGGATGCCCCTATTTTTTGTCACGCTACCTGAACTTACTTGTTTGGGCCCAGCTAAGTTTTTCTCCAAAACTTTATCAAGTTTTTGTCCGTCTATTTGTTGGAATACGGAGTTGTGTTTGGATAATAAACTACTTCGGCTGCCCAGTCATAATGTGCTACGTAACATCTACGTAGCTATAGTGCTACGAATTTCGTAGCCGAGTTCGTAGTACTACGAGAATGTGTGAGCGAGATTTTCATTGTCCGTAGTAATAGTAGATTTTTTATGTAATGCGTTTCGTTATAGCAAACATATTAAGACAATTATAAATGTAAAAACAAAGAGCATTTAAACCTTTTACGCAACGCTACGTACTTCACATAAAATGAATACCTATTTAAAATTTTAAAATTCCAATTATCTTATTACAAAATCATATCTGCTGCGGCATGAATAATTATAGGTATTAAAAATATGAAAAAAATATAAATATATATTGAATTTTTCAATGAAATAATTAAAAATGCTTGTTGTCTCTGTTGTAAAATCAAAATTTGTTGATCATATAAAATACCCATCAGTCTTCTAAACACTTTATTGGGAAGTCTTGATTGTCCTTTAATTAAGCACTGGAACCGAATGCACATGACAGTGGCACAAACTACCTTTTAAGTTCAATAATAAATATGAATTTCATTTTATTACCAATTTTGATGGTTCCAATCTATCCTGCATCTGCGGTTTCATCCCACAAGACATGCTCCACCTTCTATCTTGTCCTGCGTGCTCTGATTCTTGCTCTTTGAAGAACCTCGTGTGTGCAAATGACAAGGCAGTCCGCGTCGCAAATTACTGGGCACATCACATTTAAGTCGCTTTAAAAAAATATTTAAGTTGTTTATTGTAATCAGACTTATTATTATATCACATCAAACTGTTAACTTAGAATAAGAAACTACTAATGATACATGAATTGTATTATCTGACTTAATAAATGAAATTATAATTGAAAATTGTATAGTATACGTCATTTATATAAAGCGTTAATATTTTTGAACAGTGTATTTAAATTAGGTTTCAAATACAATAAGTTGGAATAGCCTATTTTCTTAAATTAAAATAGGGCTACCCAAACAATGAAAAAGGGTCAAGGAAAAGGTTTGAAGGCATCGTTGAAGCGAGCCCAACGAAATGACTCAGCCCCAGCTGTTGATAGTTTATGTACTTTAGATATTGCATAAATTATACCAAGCAAATATGGGATCATGCATTTTTAGAATATGGCCATCTTCGTTTTTTTGTTTGTTTTTATTTATGACTTTGTATAACAAGCTACTTATTCAACATTTTGACTGTCTTAAAGAATAGAAGAATAACCAAGGAAACCGCAATTTATACGCGTAATGTAATATAAAATCTTTGAAAAGTATTTGCGGTATTATTATTTAAAAAAACACACGCACACTCAGGCCCGACTCAAGCACTCGAGTCCGAGTGCTATACAGGTTGTTGTTTTGGTTAGCAACGAGCGATTAAAGGGTGGCTGTATAAACCATACTAAAGCCTACTTTATTTATTTATTTTGAGATTGAAAAACCCATAAAATCCATTGATTGATGCGATACAGCGATCGAGTCAAAACTACTAGAATAGTTCTAAAATTTTGTAAGTACTAACGTCTATATTTCGCGGATTTTCATTGACTTTTAATCCGTTTTCGAACGAAAAACCTACGCCATATTGAAAAAAATGATTCAAAATTAGGACCTTAGATCAAGTTAAATAATAGCTGTAGATATTTATGCTTAAAAAAAGGTAACATTTTTTGGTTTAATGACCTTATTCACGATGTCCTAATAAGTATTGGTTAGTGATATCTGTCCAATACTTCGTACAAAATAACGTTCCGTATTTGAATCATTCGTTAGTTAGTGCTTTTTTAACGATGGCGAAACTGGCGCAGTGTTTTGCTGTGCATTGAAAGATATCGATAAAAAACATCATTACATACACACCATTGATCTGAAGTCAGTCTTCTTTCCCATTGGGTAACCAATACTTTATTGAAAGCTCTCTACTTTGATAAAAGGCTGTACGCTGTGTAGCATCTTTATTCTTAAGGTTTTTTTATAGTTTCCTTTACAAAATTAATGAGTACAAATACAAATCTCATTTCTACTCACAAAAATACTATTACCATATTTTAAAAATAGCCATTTCATTTTCAATAAAACTATACATTTTTAACCGACTTCAAAAAAGGAGGAGGTTATCAATTCGACTGTATGTTTTTTTTTTTTATCATTATTTTTTTTTTGTATGTATGTTACCTCATACCTCAGTCGTTTGTCAACCGAATCGAAAAATTTTTTCGCCTACTTAGAGGGTGTTCCTTCTAGTTGGTCCCATTTTTTCCTTTTTGGGATCTGATGATGGGATCTTGGTGTAATCGAGGGAAACCCTCAAATTTTAAAGGCACATATAGTGTTTCTTTACTAGAATCTTAATGTTGACGTGTTGTTACGTCTGATAGTCAATATTTTGTGGGGCTGAGCTGATGGTGGAACTCCTTAACGCTTAGGAGTTCAGTAATTATAATGACGGAACTTATGAAAGGTAATTTGTAGCTTTTTAAAAAATAGAATCATAAGGTGCAACTCCCCCTTCCCCTCTTATGTAATCGCTAAAAATGAAGAAATAAAATAAACTTTAAAAAAAGTAAAAACCGACTTCAAAACCAAAATGCACTAAAAAGTATTAAATAAACTCTTCACCATTAAAAGGAAAGGAATCCGTTTTAGGCAAACAATTTCTTTTTGGAGTCGGTGCCATCACTTTGACCATCAAGCATCAACTATCACAGCACCGACTCCAAAAAGAAATTGTTTGCCTAAAACGGATTCCTTTCCTTTTAATGGTGAAGAGTTTATTTAATACTTTTTAGTGCATTTTGGTTTTGAAGTCGGTTTTTACTTTTTTTAATCATTTCATCAATCTGTTTATCTTTAACAGTGAAACAATTTAAAATCGTTAATATTGAATGCTTTATTAGGACAGAGTTAAATTGTATATCGGTGACCTACTTTTAAATCACTAGCTTTAAAATGTCATGTGATTTTCTTTCTTTAATGATCTAATTTCTAATGAAATCCGTTGAAATCCACAAAACAGTGAATGATAACTCAATATTAACTACTAAAGTTTTTATTTAGCGTGATTTTGTTACTGTTACTTGATTTTCCAACAAAAATCACCCCTAATATTGAAGTCGGTGATTCAACATATAACTCCAGGCATCAAATCATATTTATCTAATCTCTGTATAATTTATCACTCATTTGGTTGTAATGATAGTTAAAAGATGATACAGCTGTCACTTTCAGGTACACATCAAACTGAAAAATATGACTGAATAACTGCACGGTTGCTCGGTTAGTAAGAGCGTTGTACCGGTTTGCCAAAGGTTTGGGTTCAAATCCCACCCGTGCGTAAATTTGTCGGTTTTTCATTTAATCTTACAAGAAATATGACTAAACTGATTTTGTGACTATTTTACTGGTTTACGAGTTTCTCTGTAAGATCTCGAGAAGGCTGAAGGCTTTAGCGGTTACTCTCAGGGAGAGTTGCTCAGCAAATGTCTGTCTAACTAGCCAGACAGATCGGCACAAGGGATAATCTAATAGCGGTGAAAAATGAAAAGTTTTTTTTAATACTAGCTGACGTCTCACACTGCGATTTTGGTTAAAGGGTCTTCAATCTCTTAAACCTAAAATTTTCTGCCCCACTGGCCATCAGTTTTCGCGCTATGTGCCCTGCCCACAGACACTTGAGCTAACTGATTCACATGGCTTTGTCCGATACCTTAGTTGTTTTACATAATATTCTGATTTCTGATTCGATTTCTTATCGACGAGCTTAATTTTTTTTTGTTATTATCAAACAATATGCCATGAGCTTCATCAGATTTGGTAATAGCTAATTTGTAGGTCCTAACTGGTAGATATTTCTTGTACTTTCTATGAAATGAATTCCAATAAAGATTTAAAACAATCAAACAAATTTAAAAAACCAAACATATATAGATCGGATTTAGGTAATACATGACATATTTGTCACGTAGTAGGATTGTAAAAAACCAGACTAAAGTACATTCAAATACTTTACGTTCAGATAATACTTTTTTCAATATAAATGTACATTTTGTTATAAAAAATAAGTTATACACCAAAAAGGCTTCCCATGTCAATGTTGGAATTAAATTGACATCAAAGCATAAGGGCACGTTCACCAACATTGACAAAACATAAGAGCGCGTTCACAATAAGCAAGATATGCCAAATAATGGCGTCAATGACGTAAACCATTTCCGTACCGGGAAAATGACATAACAAATGTCAACTACAGCATTGAAATTAGTGGTGGTGTAAGTTTGAGTAGTTTAGCGAGTTTATGATAGATTGATATACCTATATTAAAACTTTACTAACTAAATTCGTCTTATTTGTTACTAGTACATACCAGCAAAATTAATAAATTAGACTGTGCTACAAGTACTCTTTAGAAAGAGGAGATGAAAGTTTACAGCTTTTAGTTGTTATCCACGATTACATTTATATGTAAACACACGCACTACACACATATACGCGAACAATTATCTAAATTGTCTCCAAAAGTGTTGTTTGTAGCTTAAAAAATGACGTAGTAAATAGTAAAGAAACGTACATAGTACAATTATGTATCTAACAAAGGTAATAATACTCAAAAGGAAACCTCAACCTAAGTAAATGTACATTCCTACAAGATACGTAATAAAAATTTGAAATATTCATTTAATTTTTCTTTTAAAGGAAATTTTCTGTTAATACTTTACTACAACTCATCTTAACCCTATACGATATTTTAAATAGTATACTCTTGAAATTTTTAAAGCGCGAAGAACTGATGGCCCATCGGATAAGTTCTAGATTGGGGACCCTTCAATCTAGAACAAGATGGACAGACGACCTTGTAAATATCGCAGGATCAAACTGGATACAGACCGCTAGGGATCGGTCGCTGTGGAAAGCCGTGTAGGAGGCCTATGTTCAGCAGTGGACGTCCATTGGCTGATAATGACGATGATGAAACTTTTGATAACACTTTAGGATGCAGACTGACTAGCTTCTTACAATAGATGAATAAAAGCACAGTAACTTAAATAAAGTTGTAATAATAACGTAAGTCAAAACATGTAGATTTTTATCATGTCTAGAAAGATGCTAACATGTACGAAAATCCGATATATTTATAGTCAAAGTGAAGAGCAGGCCTCCCACGAAAAACGAAATCCGTCAATACAATTATAGTTTTTCAGATACGAAACATTTTTAGTGTGAAAGGCTTACTATGTAATACTTCACATCCGCAGAACGAGTAATCGTATTGACAGATTTTGTTTTTCTTAGTAGGTACCCTAAGACTGCAGGTTTTTTCTGTGTTAGAACGCTTCATAGTCCCTGTCCAGTCTAGAGGTAAGAGCAAACCCATGATATTTTAAGGTCAAATCGATTAAATTGAAAATATTTTTACTGTTCTTTATTAAAAGCATAGAAAAAGGGCACAATAATTATTTTTTAGAAAATCGAGATTTACTTTTCAATTTAATTTCTCTTACAAAGAAAATATAATTATTTAAAACAGGACCCTGTCAATTTTAAAATTTATCTTTGACATCGGCTTCGCCCTTCTCATTTCGATGCCCAATACTTCTTATCCTCAAATCCTAACCTTAATTAATAAAAAAAACAAAATCTGCAAAAAATATTTATCTTAATCTCGATCTCTCAAAAAACTAGCGTATTAAAAGCTTAATTGTTTTCTACATAAAACGTTTTATTTATTGTGCTGAATTGGCCTTTAAAATATTATCCCTTAAAACAAATTGAACTTATATAAAAATACATTCGCAGACAAAGTCACAGCGCAACACTTGTGCAAATAATAGCGAAGCCAGCAAATTGCCTTGATCCCAAGATACATTGGGAAATTATAATAAAGCATCCGCTAACACCCGCCTGTATAACACTCGCCTTCACTTTTGCAAATCGAGCCGAGAAGATATAGCCGCCCCCTCCAACTCGAATATTTTAACCTAGTGATCGGTATAATGTTTCTTTGGAAGCAAAATGCTATGTGCATGTTAGGGTAGAATAAAAACATAAAGGGTGTGGCCATACCCAATTAATCATTAATACATAAAAGATTTAAGTTATTATTAATGAATGAATATATTTAACTACCACCACATATTAGGGGAAATACTCCCAATTGGATATGCCAACTAAAAAAAATTATCTAAATAAACAAACCAAACAAAAATATCGATTTAAAGAATAGAGGTACATTCCTTTTGAATAACAAGTGTCAGACTGTCAGTCTATCGGCGGAATTAATAACTAATTTCAAGTGATAGCTGACTGTCTATCCGATCATCAAAAATTCATAATTTCTTCGGAATGACTGAAACATACTATTCTGTTATTCCAAAAAATGGATATCTTGATTGACAGTTATCTTATAAGTTGGAATATTATTTATTAATTTTAATCGTAACCAAACGTCTAGAGGTAATAAGCAGGGTGTGGCCTGTAATAGGAGCATCAATTTTAAATACAGGCACTTCAATAAAACAGTAATAAATTCTTAATGGTTTTAATTTATTATAATGAAAAAGAAATTGTTTGTTATTTTTTTTTAAATAAATCGAACGAGCAACGTATTGCAAACTAATGTATCCAGTCATAGAACTCGACATTGTCATTTAATACAACGAGTTAACGATTTTGATATATATTAATTCGCAATTATAACTTTGGATTACTATATTTGTCAGTTAAAGCATTATAGACTACTTAAGTATTATCTGTAGAATCCTCCGCAGTAATCTCCTATTACATGCTACTGTATGTGTAAGGGATTTAAAAAATATTGAGTCTGACGTTTGGTTACAGTTTATGAAATATCATGCGGTGAAATCCCAGACTACAATATTTAAAAAAAAAACCAATGGTAGATATTTCTTGGAGACCCTAATACCAAAGGCGTAGCTTAAGACGTCCACTGACAAGATGGACAGACGACCATGTAAAGATTGCAGGATCAAACTGGATGCAGACCGCTAGTGATTGGTCGCTTTAGAAAGCCGTGAGGGAGGCCTATGTTCAGCAGTGGACTTCAGGACTCAAGCTTTTATGCCTTGCGCCAGCATTTCCGTTTATCCATTATTCACGGCGTCGACACTCGCCTAAACACGTTACTGGCCGTCACAGCTACTCGTGCCAGCTACTCGCAACTAACGTCTGAGTTGCAAAACCGCAAACTTGTACCACTTCGTAGTAGTGCTGAGTAAGTATGTACTAATTAATAGACCGAGAGTAGAACTAAAATAATTCGTAAACATAGTAACTACCTCTAAAAGGGACAACACGAACCTCCAATGGGAAAAAAATACAGTACCAATTTTAACGAACAATGAGATATAAATAAATAACGTGTCGATAGGGTGACATAGCAAGGTATTGCAAAATTAAGGAGTTGAATGAGACAATCAATAACTAAAACTTCTACTATGGAGACTCCATTCAATACTTTTTTTTAAATATCTCTTTCTACTATCGTCAATGAAGCTGACAGATTTATTTAGTTGTAGGTTTCATTTTCCTTCCAAAATTTGGCAACACCGTGTAATGTTACCCTGTTTTTTCAATTCTTAGTTAAACTGAACTAATATTCTGATAGCTAGGTAACTGACGTCAATGTTTGAAGTTGAGTGATTTAAAAAGAAAATAATGTGAACTGTCAGTCAAATCTATAAAAAAGTGTTTTTATCAAACAACGAGAATCCATTTATTTCGTAAGTGTTAGTTAAAAAAAAAACAATAAATTTTTCAACTAGTGTTAGTACTTAATAACTAAAAGCGATTGAGTTATCTGACCCCAATGCCTGATCAATGGACAGTCCCCACTTTCGGCGATGACCTTCAGGAAACTGTATAACGATAACGTCTGCCTTGAATTCGATTAACCAAAAAGTTGAATCAAAACGAGGTGCTTGTAGTAGTCGGTAGTAACACTTAAGTTAAACAACTTAGAACCTTTACACACTGCAACTCTTAGCAGAGATGCAGTTGCGATGCTAACGCGCGTTAGCGTCGATGCAGTCGCAACAACCTTTACACACTGCGCTACATTTAGCATCGATCAGTCGCGATGCAGAAGCTGGAAATTGTCAAATTGTGTACTGAATGTGGCGACTGTGTGAAAGGGGTATTACGTAACGGTCGTGTTTAAATAAGTGACCATTCCGATCATATAATTAACGTACATCCCTAGCATCTCCGTGCTTCGAAAGGCACGTTAAACGGTTTGTCACGGCTAATATCGATTGATATTGGTCGTTAAGCCTAGTCGGAAGCTCAACGGACAGTTTGATAACATCTGACAGTAAGGTCGGTCGCTTGCCTTGCAAACACCCCTCCACCAATCGCACTGAGCCCGCGTGATGGAGCATGGCTCAAATGACATCATACTTTAGTTTTATCCTTTACCCAGCAGTGGGCTATCTACAGACTGACTTAACTTTATTAAACCTAAGCAAGGAATATTATTGCACTACTACTAGTGAATATTTTTTGCTGGTACACTCTTTGGTACAATGTTTGGTCTTAACTTCCAGAAAACACTGCGTTAGAAAGTGTTTTAAGCGGATTTACGTGGCAACTCACGCTGTCGTATTTATGCTCTAAAACGAGTGTAAATGTTTTCTCTAGTGCAAAACACGCCATTTTAGAGCTCATCCCGAGGTTCTGCGGGTACTTATCTACTTTCCGAATGTTTTTAGGATTTTATTGCGGTCTTAAACTAGTCTGGTAAGTTTAAACTTGCCCGCTTAAGGTTCGGCAGTTTTCGCTAAGTGAATGGTATTACAAACAGTTTTGTAGTTATTTTCCAACTATCTTTAAAGGAGTTATTTATTTTAATAAACCAACAGTTCGGTTAATTTGCTATCGAAAAGAAGCGAAAAATATCTAACTCAAAAAACTTTTTACTATTTAAAAAAAAACTTAATAAACGTGATCAAATTGAGGCTCCAAATATAATCTAACCGTATTAAAAATAATTAAAACCATAACTCAAAACGAACATCAAAGTAACCGAGCCGTCTTGTTTGTTCAAATGGCGAATTACAATAAATCAGATTAAATTTTCGGAAGGATGGCAACGTGACTGGCATCTGTACTTCCCGACCCGGTCGGTCCCTAGGGTATTTTTCACTTACCCCCCGGGTATTACTTCTCAGGATTTCAAAAGGAAAACTCGGGTATTTTATTTAGTAATATTGTCTTTCGCTTTTTACTTCATCTTTGTCATTACGCATCGTGGAAGAATAATCCTTGAGCACACCATTCGATTACTTAATAGACACTAAATTTTAAGAGGTAAAGAGTCAGAAACTCAATAACAACCAAGATCTTTTGTAAAAAACCGGCCAAGTGCGAGTCGGACTCGCGCACTGAGGGTTCCGTGCCAACTTTAACTAAATTAGGGAATCCACTTACTTCCACTTAGTGAATACCACAATATTTTGTTGACAGCAAATATAACTTTGTTTTTCATAGTGTTTGTATGAAGTACAAAGTTATGTTTGCGGTTGTTGAAAATGTGCTATATCTCAAAAACTTCTCGTTCGATCCCGTCCGAACTAATTTTCGTTGAAAGTATTTGTTAAGATCTACATTATATATTTTTTTCAAAATTTACACTCGCTTAGTTTAGAAGATAGATGGGGGGGACGCCCATTTTTCCACTTTGGAAGCGTCTAGCTTTGAAACTTTAAACTTTAAAGTAAAATGGTTTTAGGAACCTCGTCATTTTAAAAGACCTATCTATAAACACCCCACACGCATAGGTTTGACAAAAAAAATTGTTTTTTGGTTTTAGTTTCATGTATGGGAGCCCCCCCTTAAATGTCATTATTTTTTATTTTTTGTATGAGGATCGTAAAGCGGTTAACAGGATACATATTTCTACCAAATTTCAACAGTGTGATGCTTATATTTACAGAATAAAATGGCTGTGACATACGGACGGACAGACAGACAGACAGACAGACTTGACGAAACTATAAGGGTTCCGTTTTTTGCCATTCGGCTATGGAACCCTAAAAAAGATAATACAAGGCTTTTCTAAATCACCCGATTGTCAGAATCAATAACTTGACAACATTCTCCTAGAAACATGGGTTAAAATATGCCAAAAATATTTTACTCTATAGTATCAGACGGGTCAAGTGACTGATTTAGTATGACAGATAATTTTTTTGGCCTATGTTTTAAGATGAAACTTGGTAAGCTACTGATTTCGAGTAGCTCCCTCGGTTTTAACGAGTTTTAAAATAAATAAATAAATATTGGACACCAATCACATACATTGCTCTGATCCCAAGGTAAGTAGCTAATTGCACTTGTGTTATGGAAATCAGACACAACGGTGGTACCACAACACCCAGACCCGAGACAATGTAGAAAATTTTGATTCCTATATTGACCCGACCGGGAATCGAACCCGGAACCTCGGAGTGGCGACGCCTTGAAACCAGCGTGCTTTAGCCACTACACCACGGAGGTTGTCATAGAATAGGTACGGGATAGCTTCTATGTATCTACCTACAGGTACCTTATTATTATATTAGTGACCATGAAAGTTTGAGAGAATATATTCCTAACAAGAAGTTTTGATACACCTTGTATATTTAATCAAAAGAATTGGTATGCGATAAGTTTTATGTTATTCCTTGAACACAAATAGATTGACCTGTATACATTCCATTCACTGCTGTGATGATAAAAAGATAGCACTTAAAACTAATGTGAACCTTCTGAATAACTGTTAAATTTCACAGCTCACAAACCGAATGTTATCATGAAGGTACTTTTAAATAATGTATTCGCACTCTCATTTTCTCGGGAATAACTTTGCAGTGCGATCGCAGGTCATAATAATGTGTAAAATTACACCGACTCAGACACTTAACTAGAAACTATTAGTCTTACAAATGTTAATTAAACTGTAACTAATATTAGGCTCTATGGAGCTGTTAGATATTCCTGATACAAGTCTGAGTATTATGTTGGTATCATTTCGCTAGTTCCTCGCAATTCACGAAATTGCGTGGTGACTAATTCAAATATTTCAAGCGTAACAAAATAATTATTGAATTTCGTTTTTAGGATGAAGCCTATACGAGAACAGTTCAAAATTGCAAACAATATTCTTTTACGAGCAAAGCAAAACGTCGGAAAAGAGACAAAAGACATCCGGAACCACGTCTTGATTCCGAAAGTGAAAGGTTGCTCCAAGTTCCTATCACAATTGTTGACAGAGTTAGATTCTTTTGTAGAGATATTTCAAGCATTGAAAAGTCACTTTTTTTAAATCAATTTCCACGCTTTGCGACAGACGTAATCAGACATCATTGTAGTTTAAAAAATTCTGTTCGTTCATAGTTAGTCAATACAGAAGACATAAAATGCTAATTCATAAAAAAACTGCCACAACTATGTCATCAAAACTTAATTAATTAATTATGCTTGTTCTACAGCCACATAAATAATGTACGCTACACAATGCTACAGCTTTAGATTACTTCCAAATAAAGCCAGTGCATAATACTTTAATCTGGAGTGTACACAATTACGTGGATTAGTTAGAAAAGTTAATTTGGGATTGCTATCTGCTCTTTTGAAGCTGCACTAACCAAGACCGCAATCTGAAGAAAAAAAAATAAGTGCTTGCTGCAACAGCTTTCGTTTTGCAAGAACAAATGAAAACCTTTTTTAAATGTACAGTTTTGGTACATCTACAGTTAGGTACTAAAATATAATAAAATAAGTATTTAATTGAAACTAAGTTTTATATGCAGTGTCTTAAATAATTACTGCTGGCTTGATAAACATTTTAAAAGCTTGGAAAAATTATTACCTAGATGAAATCAAAACAAAGTAATTTTAACTACTCCACAATGTTTGAAATGTGAGCATACAAAACAAAATATGGGTAAACTACGCTAAAGTCCACTTTGTAAATAAATGCCATATTAACTCTCGTATTACCCGAGTGGAAAATGTAGTTATGTGTATACCTTCCTTGCTTCCTAAGTATCTGGCAAAGCGGAACGCAGACCTCTCCAATTTTCCGTAAAGCACTCACTTGTATGGAACTGCAATTTGTGATATCCAAGATATTTTCATTTTATATATTACTGTATTTATGATCGTAGCAGAGTTTTTAACACTAGAAACCAAAATCTCGCGTGAACTTAAATTATTATGCGACCTAGATTGGATCGTGTCTCACTAGTAACAGCCTAGTCAAATCTTAGTAAATAAAAATAGATTTTTAGTTTTTCTGTTAATTGTCACTGTTACGAAAGTCTCGACATAGTTTCCCTGACGAACAACCAGGTGGCGCTCAAAAAACGCTGAGGTAAAATGTGATTTCTTATATCAATTGATTGTGAAAATTATTTACAAAAACTTTTTTTACAATAACTCAAAAATTTAGCTATGTTAGATAAAAGGGTATTTGTTGCGGCAGAAAATAATAAAATTTAACTTATAAGGGTACAATTTCAAAAAAATGTAATGGTTAGTGCTTCACTTGACTTCGGCTGCTGGTCTTTTTGGAATAGTTTGATAATTATTCATCATTGATTTCAGTCCCCAAGACCCTTAATCAAAGGCCTTTGAAATGAAGCTCCTCTGAACTCGGCAAAGTAATTAATTTTGCTAATGTCCGCGTGATTGATGAGATTTAGTCACTATTAATGTCAACGAGATTATAAATAAATATGATAAGACAGCTCTGGGTTATCAGAGAAGATGATAGCCTTGCGAGTTTGCGGTAAATTTTATACTCACCTCGTTGGTTCGACTTAATATATACTGTTTTGTAATTATTATCATACTAGCAGTCCCAGTGTACCAAGTTTCCCCCTTAAAAAGTAAAAATCTCATAAATCGGTCCGATAATGGTTGTAACTATCACAACTTACTTCTATGTTAATAGAAAGAAGATAAGATATAAGAAAGAAGATATATATATATAGATAAAGATAAATGAACGCATAATGCTGCTCATTTCACGACTTAATTATGTCGAAGTAAAAAAATAAATATTTTCATTATTATTAGTTTTACTGTTTTTTTACTACAAACTTATTATTATTATTCGAACTTGAATAAACCAACTGTCTTTCAAGGATAAGCAATTGGATTTTTACAAGTGCAATTTAAAATTTATTTGTTGTTTTCTCGAAAACGTATTTTAATCTGCACAAAACCTTATACCGATTTCAGTATGAAGGGAAAGATCAAGACATAAGAACAAATATTATTATGTCTTTATTCCAAGATTTACTTAACCGTATTACGTACTTAGCTAAAAATAAACATCATAAACATTTCCTGGAACACCCTTGAGCTCACGCTTTTCGATTAGGACGTTATCAATAAAACATGCTTCATTTATCTTGCAACCGGGTTAAAGTTACGACTGGATTACTAGTTGCGTAAAAAAGATTTAAGTTAGAAGGAACTAGTAAGACGCATTTTTATTAAAGTATTTTGTCAAAAGAAAACTTGAGATAAAATAAATTAATCAAAAAGACTTTACAAAATTAAATGAGCAATGATCATATTGAATAACAAGTAGGTATGAGTTTGGAAAACTTTTGACCAAAGACGCAGCGTAGGACGACCACTGACGAGATAAACAGAGGAACTTGTAAAAATTACAGGATCATACTGGATGAAGACCGCCTCTTTCTGATCGGTCGCTATGGAAAACCGGAGGAAGCCTGTGTTGAGCAGTAGACGTCCTTTGGCTCATTATGATGATGATGACACTTAGGAATTTAATAATAATTCGCCAACTTAGTGTTTCTGTCTGTAGTGATAGTGACTGTAAAGCCCGTTTCTTTGTTTGTTGAATATTGTTCACAAGATTTATTCTCTTTCTTCATCTTTTTAACCCTGACGAATAAAGAGTGGGTTGTTATTTATAAGTTTAACGTGTCTGTATTTGTGTACTCGTATATATCTGTGATTTACGTTTAGTATTTTTTTGTGTCTTGAATAATTTTATCCCCAGTTCATGATAATCTGATTAGCCGTTTGAAGATCATCAGCTTTTTAATACATTGATGAGGGGATCTGAATACCTTCTCTATACCTACTCGATTCGAAATTTGGTACCGTGCTCTTCAATGATATTGAAATAACATCATTACTTCAAACAAACGATTTGTGTGGTTTTATAAATAACGATTTTGGGCAAATACAAAAAAAAACACTGATTTTAAGCTGTCCAATGGACAATCTATTCGACCATATTATTTACCTATATATTCGACCTAGACTCGGTGATCAAAACGTTTCTGGTTTTAGGTTTTTGAGGTAAACGAAGTAGTACTTGAAACATTGAGTGGTAAATTCTAAATACTGTTTTAATATAATATAAATAGAATTTACTGTTTTGTACCATTTAAAAAGCTCTTACATATCCCACATAAAGTGGAAATTTTACTCTACATCACAACAATATATTAAGTTAAAATTACAATGGAGTTGTAACAAAAGCCATATCTTATCATGAATTTCTTGTATCTTATCTCAAGGGGCGCAAGTATCAAAATTAAATGAGCCAATATTCTTGAGTGGCGGGATATGCAAATTTTAGGCCGAAATAATATCAAATATTTACAATACTCACAAGATACCAACCGTGAGCACGTTAAGAATTCACACTAGGCGAACGCAAGTACGGTTGAGCATACATTTTGAACATTACCTGCGAATTTATCGAGTATAATTCCGCTTTAACGTATAGAGCCTACAGTAAATACTCTTCAAAGGTTTTGCATGTTTCTCTTCCATATTTTAGTATGTTAAATTGTGACGTCCTTACTCAAGATCGTGATAACAAAGAAAAATAAGGAAAAAACCGTAGTAATACAGTGAAAATTCTGGACATTTTATGATTAGCTCTCTCCGACTTGACAACAAAGATAATGGAAATTCTTTGAACAGGGTGACCTTACGTTGAGAAAACAGTCAATTAAGTAGGTAGTCTTATGAAGTAGTTACTTTTATTTCTTATTTTCAAAGGAATATGTTTTTTTAACATTTAAAAGGATTAACGTCACGCTCTTTTTTATCTTTTCTTTCTTCGCGCCGCCTGTGTTTTTTCTGTTAAAATCTATATAGCCTGTTAGAGAATGCTTTTAGCATTAAGCTCACTAGGTACCGTTTGTTTGTGCAAGAAGTTTTTAATAAATAAAAATATAACATTATTTGTTGTAATTATCATAATTGTTATCATTACAAATCCGACCGAATTTAAATATTCGATTTTAAAGTTAGGTGTCTAGTTGAACATAAACTTTCCTTCGTCGCATTATAAGAAGTGGCTTAGTATTATGTAATGTTATACCTTACGTACTTTTTATTAAATTATTCATGCTTCCATAAGGGAACTTTCTGTAAAAAACTACATTTTTAAGCAGTTATTAATAGTGGTATGCAGATATCAGTTTTTGCAAGCTTCTTTGTTTACGTGTACTTCATCATTATCATTTTTAGCCAAAGGACGTCCACTGCTGAAAATAGGCCTCCACCACGGCTTCCCAAGAAAACCGTTTGTGAGCGGTCTACATCCAGTGTAATCCTGCGATCTATACAAGGACTTTTGTCCATCTTTTTGGTGGACCTCTACGCTACGCTTTTGGTCAAATCGTGTACTTTTCTGTCCTAGCGGCCCATAAGTTCTTCGCGATATATGTTCTGCCCACTGCCACTTGATCTTGCTGATTTGCAGGGCTATGTCCGTTACCTTACCTAGTTCTTTTACATATTTCCTCGTTTCTGATTCGATCTCATAGAGAAATACCGAGCATAGCTTTCTCCGTCGCTCGTTGTGTGATTTTGAGCTTATTTATTATGACTACGTCTTGGATCGGTAAGACATCACTAGTAACACAATGGTTGAAGACTTCTGTCGTGTATACTTTATGTGAATTAACATAGTTATATGAATGTCGACAGATTTTATTTTATTTATTTATACTTTATTGCACAACCAAAAATTTGTACAAAAGGTGGACTTAACGCCATATGGCATTATCTACCAGTCATACCTTTGAGCTAAGCAGAAATGATTGTATGTAGGCGATGCGATAGAAAAAAAAGAAAATGGGTTACTATTAAAAGAAAAAAAATACGATCAATTTCACACATAAAAAAAAATACATGAAAAACATATCTCATAAAACAAAACAAAATAACTACAATTTACAATAAATACAATATGATCTAATAAAATATTACATATACATAACGCAAGCGATAAAATAAATACATATACTTGTTAAAATAAATACATATACTTGTACATACTATAATAATTATATACTATGACGATGTATTAGAAGCTTATGGATTACGCTTTGTTGATGCTTCCGATATACAAATTATGTAGAAAGTGTGCACGGACGAGTCTCTTGAATGAAAATTTACTGGGAGCCTGTTGAATTTTTGTCGGAAGGGCATTTCAGAGACGAATGGCCTGGACAATAAAAGAGTTTGAAAGGAAACCTGTGCGGTGAGAAGGAGTAGCGAGATTTTAGTGTTAGCCATACTAACGTATGGTTACTTACGTAACTTTGCGCAACATAAACTTAGTTAAATTTTCTCAACCGGGCCGTCACCTTGTAACTTATATGCAATAACAGCACTTGTGTTTCAAATGAAATTATTGTGGAAGGCCTAACTTATGGGTTTACGACCTACCTTTATTGTCTTGGCACAAATTCTCAATTTCGCAAAGGCAGAGCCGTTAATAACTATGAAGACGTAGTTAAGTAAATTTTGAGCAGATTGTTCAAAATGTAATTGTAAAGTTGTGTAATATTTGTATTAATTAAAGTCCTATTTGTAAGCAAAGGCTAAGGCCTCATACTGATAAGTCAGTATGAAGTAGAATGAGCAGTGCGGATTGGCGGAGAGGTCTTTTTAAGGCAAGCGACGAACCTTGCTGTCAAATTTTATGAACTCTCTGAGTTGGCTAACGACTAAAATCGATCCATATTAGCCAGGACTAACTACTTAACGTGGCTTCCGAAGCACGAAGATACCCGTAATATCCGTAACTTATATGGTCGAAATTGTCACCCATCCAAACACCACCGCGCCGTTTGACTCATATGTTACGTTACAGCAATTACGTTTTCTGTCGCTGATATTATGTTTCTTAAAATATATAAGTACTTGTGTTTTTAATGAAGTGAATAATAGAATTGGTTTTTTTTTAAAAAAACATGCTAATGCCCGGGGGCTTATTCATAATCACAGTAGAATATAAGTAGAAATTTTAATAAAACTTGACTTTAGCCTTGCAAAACTTAAATTACTTCGATTATACGCGTTCGGTTGAAAATTTCAAAGCTATCGAAGTTTTCAATAAACTTCTGACGACTGTTGCTGATATTCTATTCAACTGATATTTTTTAAATACGTTTGATTCAATTTATGTTTTCTTAAAGGGAAGTTTAACGTATTTTTTTTAAGTAAGCGTTTGACGCACAAATTGAATTTTACTAAGTATTATTTAATAAATAAAAACACTACTTTTATCAAATAGTAGTGATTTTGATTGATGCTTAGCTAACTTATTTATCTTCTTTGGTAGAAATCAAAATAATACTAAATTTCCAGGAAGGACCACACATTTAAAATTTACTCAAAACAAAATATGCTTGTGATCCCAAAAGATTACATAAAATAATTACTTAAAACGAACGCAAATCTGTTGGAATTTATGTCCCTTTTATGAGTATCTTTGTTAATTAACAAGAAAACGCTACTAATGGTCCCTTGGGTTAACATGGGATTTTATTTAACCCCATGAGTAAATTAAAGGATTAAACAAAACGTAACTAAAAAGGTAAACAGCCAAGTTGTAAATTTTAACTTTCGGGTGGTCGGCCTAGTTTGCAATAGGATAGTTCTCAAAACTCTATAATAATTATGTTTCATTTAAACATTTACAATTTTTTTTAACTTTATTTAACAATTGAAGTGTACAAAAGGTGGACTTAACGCTAATAGCATACTCTCCTAGTCATACCTTTAGATCATGCAGAGAGATAGTTATGGGTGCTGGAGAATATTGTAAATAGTTATTAAAATTGCAATATATGCATACCATAATAATAAACTAAATATACAGTATAAAAGAGTTTAGATACATTACTTCCAAAAGCATATATAACTAAAAATATACATACATACTAGTCCATTGAATAAAAAGTTCTAGAGTGCGTAAGTTAGTAACGTAAGATGTTTCTTCGGAAACATGTCAAGAGTCCCTAGGTAATAAACATACTAAAACCCCGGGACACTAGGAGGAGCCCCGGAGTGGGGGGAGGGGGGGAAAGGGTCCATTTTTTCATTTTTCGCTTAAATCTCAAAAACGGCACATGTTAGAGAAAAACTTTCAAGGAAAAGTTGAAAGGCCATAAAATTATCTATAAGTTGTACCTAAATCATTTTTTCCTATATCCTACCATTTCTAAGTTACACGCAGTAAAAAATGATTTTGGCTCAAACAATTTCCCCATACTACATACCCATGTTTATCACATCAATCGATCAAAAAATATTTCTTTCTTCCAAAAAACTCAAATGTGCAACTTGTGACCGGTACTGATAGATTGCTCTTAATTAGGTCTATAATTGGTAAAATAAACACATTCCTCCATGGAAGCCTTTAGGAGGAATCGATTGTCAAAATATTATATTAGGGTAGTTTGAGTTACTGAACTTGATCTTTTTTATTTTTTTCTTCCAAAAAGCTCAAAAGTGCAACTTGTGACCAGTACCGATAGATTGCTCATAATTAGGTCTATCATTGATAAAAATACCAGATTCCACTATGGAGGCGTTTTCGGGGAATTGAATTTTATTAGGGTAGTTACGATACTTGAACTGTTTTATTTTTTTTCTTCCAAAAAGCTCAAAAGTGCAACTTGTGATCGGTACTGATAGATTGCTCTTAATTAGGTCTATCATTGGTAAAAAAAACACATTCCTCCATGGAAGCCTTTAGGAGGAATTGATTGTCAAAATATTATATTAGGGTAGTTACGCAACTTGACCTTTTTATTTTTTTTCTTCCAAAAAGCTCAAAAGTGCAACTTGTGACCGGTACTGATAGATTGCTCTTAATTAGGTCTATAATTGGTAAAATAAACACATTCCTCCATGGAAGCCTATAGGAGGAATCGATTGTCAAAATATTATATTAGGGTAGTTTGAGTTACTGAACTTGATCTTTTTTATTTTTTTCTTCCAAAAAGCTCAAAAGTGCAACTTGTGACCAGTACCGATAGATTGCTCATAATTAGGTCTATCATTGATAAAAAAACCAGATTCCACCATGGAGGCGTTTAGGAGGAATTGAATTTTATTAGGGTAGTTACGATACTTGAACTTTTTATTTTTTTTCCTCTAGTGCCATCATATGACATCATATGACATCAATGTCCCAACATTATCGGTTGTTCGGATTTTTTCGATGAAGTTTCACACGTAGCATGGGAAGGGGTCCGCCCTCGTTAAGCTTATGCTAAAGTTTGCTTATGTTTTCGAATTTTTCACCTTTCATGGGATGTAGCTCGAAAACGGCTGCTAATAGAAAAAAATGATTTAGGTACAACTTGTAGATAATTTTATGGCCTTTCAACTTTTTCTTGAAAGTTTTTCTCTAACATGTACCGTTTTGGAGATTTAAGCGAAAAATGAACAAATGGACCCTTTCCCCCCCTCCCCCCACTCCGGGGCTCCACCTAGTGTCCCGGGGTTTTAGGATGTTTATTACCTAGGGACTCTTGACATGTTTCCGAAGAAACATCTTACGTTACTAACTCACGCACTCTAGACCCCCCTTGGAGGGACTCATTCAATGGACTATACATATTTTACATATTTTGCAATCACTGAAACAGAAACTTTCGCAGTTTGTTTTTGAAACACAGTTTCGTCTCTGACCTCCTGATCTCAAGAGGGAGCGTATTCCACAGCTGCGTAGCCGTTACTGTGAACGACTTGGACTGATAGGAGGATCGATGAGCCTTGAAGATCTTCGGAAGAACGGAGAGCACGATCATGAGATTGACATAAAAAGGAGAACATATCCTTAAGATAAGAAGGTGATGAGGGGTTATTGAGAATGCCGTACAGTACACAAAGAATTCGAGAGTTTCTACGTTGTCGAATAGGCAGCCAATTAAGTTGCGCTCTGTAGCGGGAAACATGGTTATGGCGGGAAACATGAATCTAATACAGCTGTTGAGAAGACGTTCAAGCTTGTCAGTGAGTGCCTCAGTGAGGTTAGTACAGCAAGAGTCCGCGTAATCAATGATAGGGATAATGAGAGTTTGCATGAGAAGAAGTTTTGTCTTGAACGGATGAAAAAAAAAACAGTAGAGACCTCAAGCACGTGATGACTTTACGGCTGACCTCAGCCACGTGTCCATCTCAACATCAGGCCCAAATTCTTCACACTGGTATAGTAAGGTATAGTAGGGCCCTCATACATAACCGGTTCCAACTCTGCCATACCTAGCTTAGAGATGAGCTATTTTCGTCTTTCAATCAATCAAATATTTTAAATAGTAAGCAAACTATATATCAATCAAATATTTTAAATATTTATCAAAACTATAACATCTTTGTATGTAAGTGATTTCAACCATTTTACTATGCATTCTTTACAAGCTTAATATGTTTTTATACTGTATATATCTATAATTTTACGAACGTATTTATAAACAAAAATAGATTGACGTCCAGAAAAAGCTGAATGAAACCTTTGAGGGTTAGTCACGGCCAGTGTACGCCCACACTTTAATGTAGCAACGCGCACCAGTCTTTTGTGCAATTTTAAAATTGTATCGAGTATACATGTTTTCTTACCGTAAGAAGGTTACTTTATGTAAACTTTCTGTAAACTACTAACTTTGTGTAAACTTTCTGAGGAGTATATCCTAGATCCTTTACAAGTTGCAACTTTTAGCAGCGATGCAGTCGCCATGCTAACGCGCGCTAGTATCGATACAGTCGCAAAATATCAACCTTTACACACTGCGCTACTTTTTGCATCGATACAGCCACCATGCAGAAGCAAGGAAATTGTCAAATTATGTACTAAATTTTGGCGACAGCATCGATGCTAAATTAAATCTGTTCATTGCGTGAGTCACGATGCTGAAAAGCGTTTCAATACGTGCGACTGCATCTATGCTTTTAAAGTTGCAGTATGTAAGGGGTCCTAGGTTTAGAATACATAATTTTAGTGACCTCTGAGATCTCTTAATTTCAAGGAATTTGGTCTTTGTTGCACTTCCCAGACTGGAACACAGTATGTTAAAACAGACTTAGCCAAATCCACGTAGACTCTGTATACCAAAGTATTTTACATAACATGCCTTCACGACTCCAAAACTCACATAAGTTTTCTAATCCTTCCTATGTTTAAATCAATATGGCTGTGCCAATTATTATTAGAATTATTTCTCTTCTACCATACAATCCATAATGAAAGTAAAAATTTGAAATAATTTTGTTAAATATTTAAGAACAAAGTACATAATGTAACTGAGGTTTTGTTTCTAGTCACGATCATAAGACAATACAAGTTTTGGTTGGTATCCGACTCTTACCCCATTCTCAGGAACACGCACCAATTTTAAGCAATTGTCTAACGAATCCCTTAACAAAATGAAAGGGTCTTAATGTATACTTAGTTGATTTATTAGGTACGCGAAAGGAAGTACGGGAATTAGACAATTGTGCACAAGATTAATGGATTGGGATATAGCAAATTTCACGCTCTGAATCTTACACCAGACTGGTAAGGGACCGGGCTATTTTTGGAACCGTTTAAACAAAAGCTTAGGGGCTAAGACCGTCATGAGTTGTATGATTAGGACTCTGAACATTAGTTTTCTAATCTCCTAATGGATATAATGAGTATTGTCTAGTCTATTTTCGGATGTTTTGTCTTCAACAGACAAGAAATAATGGTTTCTGTAGACTTTACCAGTTTCTTCTCAAATAGTGTTTATTAGCTCCAAAAATGTTGAATCACTTGCCTGATAGTTTAGAATATGTGGATAGAAAGCACTTTAAAAAAACTTACTAGTAATATTGATAAAAAAACTACTCTCTTTTACTCTCTCTACGGAGTTTTTAAAGTATAAAATAAAAAATAAATATTGTATCACATACAAAATAATCTTTAATTATTTTAAGAACATGTCATACTTAAAATGTCAAATGGTACTAAAATTTAAATAATAAATACTGTTTGCAAATGGCATGTTAAAGCTGGATTGTGTTTTAAAATAAAAACGACTTGTATAGTTGAAACAATATAATGCATTTTTTTATTGATTCTAGATGTTTATGACTTCTAAGATTGATTTCTGATGTTTTTTTGTGCCTGAGTAATCTAATACTTATAAAAAAATCTCGTGTCACAATGTTCGTTCCCGTACTCCTCCGAAACGGCTTTACCGATTCTTACCAAATTTTATATGTATACTCAACTCTCGAAGTTGTCGACGAGTACGTCTACCTGGGACAAGTGATCCAATTGGGTAGGTCCAACTTTGAGAAAGAGGTCAATCGATGAATCCAACTCGGCTGGGCAGCGTTCGAGAAACTGCGCAAGAGCGTCTTCTCGTCTCAATTACCTCAGTGTCTGAAGACGAAAGTCTTCAACCAGTGTGTGTTACCAGTGATGACATACGGATCCGAAACGTGGTCTCTAACTATGGGCCTCATAAAGAAGCTCAAAATTATACAACGAGCGATGGAGCGGGCTATGCTCGGTGTTTCTCTACGAGATCGAATCAGAAACGAGGAGATACGTAGAAGAACCAAGGTAACGGACATAGCCTTGAGAATCAGTAAGCTTAAATGGCAGTGGGCAGGGCACATAGCGCGAAGAACTGATAGCCGTTGGGGCAGGAAAGTTCTAGATTGGAGACCCTTCGACCAAAGACGCAGCGTAGGACGTCCACCAACAAGATGGACAGACGACCTTAAAAAGATCGCAGGATCAAACTGGATGCAGACCGCTAGTGATCGGTCGCTATGGAAAGCCGTGAGGGAGGCCTATGTTCAGCAGTGGACGTCCTTTGGCTGATAATGATGATGATGATGATTCAGTAGGTCTGAGAATCGGCTTCTATCTATTTTTCATACCCCTAAGTGATAGGGGTTGTTCACCCTTATTTATATTCTTTTAATTTTTGGACGGTTTTTTTTTTATAATGTGGCATAATAAATACATACAACCCACATACAACCCCTTAATTTTTACTTTTTTATCACCAAACCCTATTTTTAACCGACTTCAAAAAAGGAGGAGGTTCATAAAGATGAAATAAGAAACCAAAAATTTGCGCACGGGCGGGACTTGAACCAACAACCTTTTGGCAAACCGGGCCAAACGCTCTTACCAATTGAGCTACCGTGCTGTTAGTCCGACCCTGCGAAATTTGTGGTTTCTTATGAAAACGTCAATTGCGTGACGCTTAGCGCCATCTAGCCGTCTGTTTATGAAACAGATGGCCCAAGCAGTTATTCTTTACAGAATAAATTCAACTTGGAAATTGATGTCGCTTCGCTATCTAATGATTTAGAATGTTTTTAACACTCACAGTGTCATATTTTATATTCATAAAGATGAAATAAGAAACCAAAAATTTGCGCACGGGCGGGACTTGAACCAACAACCTTTTGGCAAACCGGGCCAAACGCTCTTACCAATTGAGCTACCGTGCTGTTAGTCCGACCCTGCGAAATTTGTGGTTTCTTATGAAAACGTCAATTGCGTGACGCTTAGCGCCATCTAGCCGTCTGTTTATGAAACAGATGGCTGTTGGTTCAAGTCCCGCCCGTGCGCAAAATTTTTGGTTTCTTATTTCATCTTTATGAATATAAAATATGACACTGTGAGTGTTAAAAACATTCTAAATCATTAGATAGCGAAGCGACATCAATTTCCAAGTTGAATTTATTCTGTAAAGAATAACTGCTTGGGCCATCTGTTTCATAAACAGACGGCTAGATGGCGCTAAGCGTCACGCAATTGACGTTTTCATAAGAAACCACAAATTTCGCAGGGTCGGACTAACAGCACGGTAGCTCAATTGGTAAGAGCGTTTGGCCCGGTTTGCCAAAAGGTTGTTGGTTCAAGTCCCGCCCGTGCGCAAATTTTTGGTTTCTTATTTCATCTTTATGAATATAAAATATGACACTGTGAGTGTTAAAAACATTCTAAATCACAAGGAGGAGGTTATCAATTCGACTGTATGTTTTTTTTTATCATTATTTTTTTTTGTATGTATGTTACCTCATATCTCAGTCGTTTGTCGACCGAATCGAAAAATTTTTTCGCCTACTTAGAGGGTGTACTTTCTAGTTGGTCCCATTTTTTCCATTTTGGGATCTGATGATGGGATCTTGGTGTAATCGAGGGAAGCCCTCAAATTTTAAAGGATCGTATAGTATTTCTTTACTAGAATCTTAATGTTGACGTGTTGTTACGTCTGATAGTCAACATCTTGTGGGGCTGAGCTGATGGTGGAACTCCTTAACGCTTAGGAGTTCAGTTATTGTAATGACAAAACTTATGAAAGGTAATTTGTAGCTTCTTAAAAAATATAATCATAAGTTGCAACTCCCCCCCCCCCTCTTATGTAATCACTAAAAATGAAGAAATAAAATAAACTTTAAAAAAAAGTTAAAACCGACTTCAAAACCAAAATGCACTAAAAAGTCTTAAATAAACTCTTCATCATTGAAAGGAAAGGAATCCGTTTTAGGCAAACAATTTCTTTTTGGAGTCGGTGCCATCACTTTGACCATCAAGCATCAACTATCACAGCACCGACTCCAAAAAGAAATTGTTTGCCTAAAACGGATTCCTTTCCTTTCAATGATGAAGAGTTTATTTAAGACTTTTTAGTGCATTTTGGTTTTGAAGTCGGTTTTAACTTTTTTTTAAAGTTTATTTTTTTATAGCCATTTTAGTAATTTAAGGGCAAAATAAAATTCGCTGGGAATGCTTAACTTTTAAAATAACGGGACTCGGCAGGATGGGGCTGGGAGCGAAACAAAGTTGGCTGGGTCCGCTAGTAATGTTATAAAATAATGCTTTTAACGTATATGTGCCGTTTTTGTATGCCCACTGAACGAAATACATCGTAAAATACGAATACTATGATAGTTGATAGCAATTGGTTTTGATAATTAAAAAAAAGTAAAAACCGACTTCAAAACCAAAATGCACGCAAAATTCTTAAATAAACTCTTCACCATTGAAAGGAAAGGAATCCGTTTTAGGCAAACAATTTCTTTTTGGAGTCGGTGCTGTGATAGTTGATGCTTGATGGTCAAAGTGATGGCACCGACTCCAAAAAGAAATTGTTTGCCTAAAACGGATTCCTTTCCTTTCGATGGTAAAGAGTTTATTTAAGAATTTTGAGTGCATTTTGGTTTTGAAGTCGGTTTTTACTTTTTTTTAAAGTTTGTTTTGTTTCTTCATTTTTAGTGATTACATAAGAAGGGGAGGGGGGGGGGGAGTTTCACCTCATGATTCTATTTTTAAGAAGCTACAAATTACCTTTCATAAGTTCCGTCATTATAATTACTGAACTCTTAAGCGTTAAGAAGTTACACCATCAGCTCAGCCTCACAAGATGTTGACTATCAGACGTAACAACACGTCAACATTAAGATTCTAGTAAAGAAACACTATACGTGCCTTTAAAATTTGAGGGTTCCCCTCGATTACGCCAAGATCCCATCATCAGATCCCAAAATGGAAAAAATGGGGCCAACTAGAAGGTACACCCTCTAAGTAGGCGAAAAAAAAATTCGATTTGGTTGACAAACGACTGAGATATGAGGTAACATACATACAAAATATTAATAATAAAAAAAACATACAGTCGAATTGATAACCTCCTCCTTTTTTGAAGTCAGTTCAAAAATAAGGAAAACATTTGCAATATACATACTTAACTAAGCTCTTGGTTTACAGTCTTAAAATTATATTAATTCTAAATTGCAAGTCCGAATGTGTTAAATTTATTACACAAATCAATGTCATATTCCATGCCAACGTCGTGAGTTCAAAAGGAGTAATCGTTTGTAATGATTAATGAACGCAAGAAACCAATATGCGGATATTTAGTTTTTTCTGCTAACTTAGTTAGACAAAATATTGGAAGTCGACCAAACACAATCAATTTATTTATTCGTAGACAGTCTTGTAAAACTAAGTAAGCTGTTTGATTTTTTATAATATGGATGAAGCTTTACAGTAATCAATAAAATATTTTTGAATTAAAATACGTGAACGTTATCAAATAAAAGTTATACAAACAGTAACATAGATAACCAACACGTATCCCGATCCATCCGATAAGTGATTGGTTCTGCTTTGTGGGTTCAATTTCTAAAATGCTGGGGTTGAACGAATGTTTGAACGTTCGAGGACAACGTTGTCAAATATTAACGAAATTAGGTCAAGAAGTCACTATTTCCTTTCATCGAAGAATTCACAACATTATGGTGATAGGATTTTTTTAATTAAAATTATTTGTGTAGTTGGAGGATCCAGAAAACTTATCAAGACATATCATCCTTCCAGTTTACCAAACACATAGTAAGAGCTGCAAAAGGACGAATGATTTTAAAGGACTTTGTATATTATGTAGAAAATATTCCATAAACAAACAAGTCAACACGAGACTTTTAAACGATACAAGCAAATACGTTAATGAAAAAACGTGAAAGGGTTACCGATCGGCCGTGTGCTCGAAACAAAATTAAACTTCGCCAAAATAGGTTTAACATGGTCCCAACAGAATTAAAATTTCAAAAATAAACCCTTCTGGAGCGCTTACCATAGGCTTAAATTACTCAGAATATTGTGGTGTTAGGGTCATATCTCATACAAGTTTGAAAAGAGTTTATCTTTGTATTTGTTAAAGCATACGTAAATAATATACCAAATTTTAGGAGAATAATGAAATGGATGGAGTTTGTAGTACTTAAAATATATTTTGAATATTAGAATAAATAAATCTTTGGCTGCGATATTTCACACGATATCGAGTTTTACTTATACCTAATAGGAACTAAAACTCCAATGTAACCTGACACACTATTTGGTAAAAGATACCAACAAAAGGACCTGTTTGAGCTCATGCCACAGCACCTTTGAAACCAAGCAAAGCCATACGGTTCAAATGTGTCTTCATACCTATATATATAAATACGCCAAAGTTAAGCTTTGAAATTTGCTGCAACGTACAAAACAAGTTGACAACAAAAACGACGCAGCATCGTGACATGTGCCATGCATCAAAAGCAGCATTGTTTTACTTTGCTGTTTCTGTGTAATGTTGAATATAATTTCAGAGAATTCGTGTTTCTTTTGTACTTGATACCTATTTTATTTTAGCCGAAATTTGCACCAGGTACCGAAAAGCTTACATTGCTTAACTATACTGATTTGCAGTTCATAAGCTAACAAAACAGCTAACAGCTAAAATATGAACTGTTTTGTTTTTTTTAATTTGTGTTATAGATTAGGCCTCTTTTTTTGAGTCGATACAAAGGAGTTTTAAAATAAGTCCGCTATAAAAGTTTTAGGTAAAAAACAGATATTTGGTTCTAAATTTAACGAGAATACTACTCATTGAAATGAAAAACTCAAGACTCAGTAAGCTCTTTCTGCGTGGATAGAAACGCCAATGGTAGTTTCATATTTCATAACTATGTAATGACAAAAAAAAACAACCTTAGTCTTGCCTGTGACCACGGATGCTGTTAAGCATTCGAAACGTCAGGCATATAAAAAAAAAAAAAAAAAAAAAAAAAAAAAATATTTTATATGAGAAGTGTGCCATTGAGGGTGTCAGGAGATCGCACATAAAAAGTGATAGCAAATGCAAGAATAACCTTAAAGACATAATAAAAATGTTTAAGGAAACTGATCCGACAAAGCAACCTACGTTTGTCGCCAAAGACTTGAATCGTTTACCTCCAGTGACGTTTGACCACGTTGACGTCACTCGTCTTTTAAAAGATTTGACGTTATTGAAGACAGAATTATTGACTATGCGTAATGATACATTAACTAAGACGGAAATTATGCAATTTCAAGCAAGTGTGACTGAGGAGCTAGCCGCTCTGCGTAAAACTGTTCGACAAGAATATAGTTCAGAAACCAAAACATGCGAATCTATATTAAATAAAAAAGTGAATAGAACACCGACACAGAAAAGTCGAACTCATCCGCTACCGCCTGTGAGCAAAACCGCGCCGCTAAGCCCACAGCGGTGCGTGCGCTCACAACCGGTCGAGGAGATGCATACACCGTCTTATCGCGATATAATACAGAGAAATAAACAAACGCATACCAAATCCACCTCTTTTGACATGTCTATTAAGAGTAATAGTGAAGAGGGATTCACGAAAGTTGAATATAAGAAACGCAAAAAGATTGGTAACTTGTGTGGTAAGGGACAAAAGCCGAGTAAACTGCAAATAGCAGATATTACGACGTCGATCTATATTTCGAGACTAGCAAAAAACTCATCGATAGATGACGTTAAGGAGCATGTTAAAGATATGGGTGAGACATGTTTGGATGTGCAGATATTAGAACAAAAACACGAAACATCATTTAAATCATTTAAAATATTAATATCGAACAGTAAAATTGAACGTTTTCTCAATGCTGACTTCTGGCCCGAGGGCATTAAATACAGACGTTTTCGTGAGCGCCGGCCAGAATACCGACATATAACAACTCAGTATGAATAGTAAGCCTAAAGGTAACTTTATAACCTTGATGTCTTTTAATTGCAAATCAATTAAAAGATCCGCCTGTTTTGTTCGCCACCTCTGCTCAAAAGCAGATATCATTGCCCTGCAGGAAACTTGGTTGCTGCCACATGACCTAGGCTTTATGCAGACTATACACAATGACTTTGGATACACAGCCAAGTCTTCAGTTGACACGTCAAAGGGTGTTCTGCGTGGGAGACCGTATGGGGGAGTTGCACTGCTGTGGAATAAAACTAAACTAAAACATGTTTCTATACTGGAGTGCCAGAACGATAGGATTGTCTGTATTCGGATTGCATCGGCTCAGGGGGAATATCTCGTTTTCAGCGTATACATGCCAACTGATGACCCGGACAACTTGACAGAATTTACTTCGTGTTTGGCAACAATCAACGCTATACAGGAAGACAATGATGTTCCCGCCATATTTGTGCTGGGAGATTTTAATGCGCACCCTAATGCTTATTTTGGCCGGGAGCTGTTTGGTTTCTGTGACGAGCAGGATTGGGTATGTGCTGACGCTGAAAAACTGGGTCTAGACTCTGACACGTACACGTTCGTAAGTGAAGCCCATGGATCTTCGAGATGGCTTGACCACTGTGTGACCACTAGGGCGGCATGGGACACAGTTTTATCTGTTGATGTGATGTGTGACTTATCGTGGTCGGATCACTTTCCCCTTCGGGTAGTCTGTGATATAGGGAATCTGTGTAAGGTGAATTTTAACGACACGCATTTAAAATATGCAAACGGAATTGATAATTTAATGAAATGGGGAGTACGCAATAAGAAAGAAGTGCAAAGTTATTATGAAATGTGTGATACTATGTTAAATAATATAAGTGACTTTTTTTACTGTCACTATTGTGATAAAAATATTAAATGTATAAGGTTAAATGATCATTTTAAATTTATCGAATGTTTATACAGAGAAATTGTTAATGCTTTACAAATTAGTGCTTTATTGAGTGCTACTACAAGATGTGAACCGAGAAAGAATCCCACTCAGAAAGAAGTTGTAGGTTGGAACTTACATGTTAAGGACTTTCATGATACATACAGACAAAATTTTAAAATGTGGGTGTCGTTGGGTAAGCCAACTACAGGTAGCGTCTATGACAATATGTGTTTAAGTCGTAAAATCTTTAAAAATAAAATAAAATGGTGTCAGAAAAATCAGGAATCTATAAAATTAAATAATCTAACCATGCAACATAAAAATAAAAATTTTGTTAAGTTTTGGAAACAATTTAAAAAATTCGATTATCATCAAAGTCGCTCCGAAGATATTAATGGTGTTCGTGACCATAAAATTATAGCAGACTTGTTTGCCAGTCAGTTTAAAGTTGCGCCTACACCCGTCAATCAGTCTAAGAGTCTGCAAGTGAATAGCGTTAATTCGTTAAAATTAGGCAACTTTTCGTCACGTGATATACAGAATGCTGTTTTAAAAATGAGTAGAGGAAAATCACCTGGACACGATAATCTAAGCATTGAACATATACTGTGTGCCAGTACATCTGTGTATGACAAGCTAAGTATATTGTTCAATACTTGTATAAGATATGGTTACTTGCCTAAAGACTTAATGAAGTCCAGCGTGATACCCATACCTAAAAATAAAACTGGCAACTTGAGTGATAGCAACAATTATCGTCCTATTTCCTTGGGAACGGTGATAGGGAAAATTCTGGAGAGACTGCTGCAGCCGGAACTGCTGAAATGCATGAAAATTGATGATGCGCAGTTTGGTTTTCGACCCGGGCTTTCAACGGATTCAGCAATATTCAGCCTTAAGCAAATAGTTACTCACTACACAACTCGTGAAACGTCCATCTACGCGTGCTTCCTAGACCTGAGTCGGGCATTTGACCTTGTGAATTACGATATTCTGTGGGACAAACTTGCTCGTCTTCAGGTTCCATCTGAGCTGTTGAATCTGTTGAAGTTCTGGTACGATAACCAAACAAATCATGTTAGATGGGGCGACGCGACATCTAATGAATATAAATTAGAATGCGGTGTCCGCCAAGGTGGGTTAACATCTCCGGATCTTTTCAATGCCTACGTCAATGATTTGATAGTGGGGCTGAGACAGACCAAAATCGGCTGCCATATAGGTGGTATGTGTGTCAACAGCTTAAGTTACGCCGATGACATGGTTCTGCTCAGCCCTTCTATCAATGGACTCAGGAAGTTGTTACTGATCTGTGAACAATATGCCAATGCTCATGGACTTAAGTACAACGTTAAAAAGACTGAGATGATGGTGTTTCGAGCTGGGAAGGGTCCGAAGAATGTACCGAATGTCTTTTTGAACGGTTCGGCGGTTGCGGTTGTGCAGCAGTTTAAGTACCTAGGCCACGTATTAAGTGGCGACTTGAAGGATGATAGAGACATGGAGCGAGAGAGACGGGCACTCGCGGTTCGGTGCAATATGCTCGCACGGAGATTCAGCCGAGCTTCCAAGAGTGTTCGGACGCTGTTGTTTAGGACATATTGCCAGGGTCTATACACATGCCAACTATGGACAAATTACTTGAAAAAGTCGCACAGTGCCATAAGAGTGCAATATAATGACGCATTTCGCATTCTTATGCATTTGCCGCGATACTGCAGCGCGTCAGGAATGTTCGCGGATGCGCGGGTGCCGGACTTCTTTGCTGTCCTTAGAACGCGGGTTGCCTCATTCTGGCAAAGGATAAGGGACTCCGACAATGAAATTTTGAAGGTGGCCAGTGAAGCATCACGTGGGCCTATTTTTAACCACTGGAGAAGTCTTCATCAGGCTGTGCACTAATGACGTCGGGATTCTTTCTCGGTAAAAATTATTTTTAATTAATTTTATTTTATTTTATTCGTATTTTTATTTTTATTGTGTAATGTATACTTTATATGGGTTTTTTTATGCCTGCAATAAATGATTTTATTATTATTATTATTATATAGTTTTAACTAGTGGTCCCCCGCGACTTCGTCCGCGCGTTTTGAGTTTGCTCCCTCCCCTCCCGTCGCAGCGTCATGTTTTATATCCTAAAGCCTTTCTCGATAAATAAACTATCCAACACAGAAATATTTTTTCAAATCGGTCCAGCAGTTCGTGAGATAAACGCGTTCAAACAAACAAATTCTTCAGATTTATAATATATTAGCGCAAGCGCACGTTGTACTTAAGCTGCGAACATTATTTTGGTGCGGAGTTATGTTAAAACTGTGATAGCTGCTAAGATATTTATTAAAATCAAATGATATAAAGAGCAACTTGGTTCTTAATGAAATGCTCGTGATGATAAATGTATTTATTTTGATGAGAATAAATACCTGTGTGTATAATACACCTCTAAAAATAATTCATTATTTTTTTACAAATTTATAAACATAAAAAAGGTAGTAAGTCAACCATAAAAGATAGACATATGCTGTTGCGGACTTTATTATAGAACTCTTAATGGTGAACAATCCTGTCATACATGATTTTTGTGTAACTTAAGCGGTTTCCGCAGCGTATGCAGCGGAAGCTCTCAAAAGGAATATCTTTCTCCCGTTTTCGCAACATTTTTCATTTCTGCTGTGGTCTTATGAGTTGTATCTTTATGTTATATAGCCTAAAGCCTTCCTCAATAAATGGACTATCCAACGTAAAAAAAATTTTTCAAATCGGGCCAGTAGTTTTTGAGATTAGCGCGTTCAAACAAACAAACAAACAAACAAACTCTTCAGCTTTATAATATTAGTATAGATAAAATGTGCGTCTTTTAATTTCAATAAAAAACAGATTTTTTGTAAGATTTATTTTTAAAATAAAGCTGTCACGTTCATTTTTGGGCTTAAAAGAGGTATGAGAAATTCTACAGGCAATAGACAAACATTTTCAGAGTTAAGCTTGTTCATATAGGCTTTAGCGAAACTTAAGTAATTCCAAATTAATTATCTTCCAGTGAAAGAGGACGTCTACTCGTGATTTATTGTTACAATTGCGGATTCAAAATCGGATAGTGTGAATACTGGTATGAGGGTCAGCTTTATATATACGTACGTACGTTTTAGAACCTTTTGTTTTTTCTATTAAAGGCTTTTAAAATTTCTTGCGTCTGCTATGAGGTGTTGTAAACACCGCACCGCACACGTAAAATTAAAATCAGCTGAACGATAACAATAGTAGTATATTACTTGAAAATTTGCCATGTATGCCTAAAACGTAACATTAACGTGATATATCTAAGTCTCATGCAACATGCACCGAAAGCTTTGCATGTTAAGCAAAATAAGATAGTGGTTCTGCATTAACACACATGAATTTAATACAAATGCCTGTGACAGAAGGGGAAATATAAATTGAAGAGATGATTTCCGATTGAATTTCTAACTTATACATTCATTGTTAGATTAATGCATGGGCTACGTACTACGGTTAGAAAAATTAGAAAAAATTTTTTTTGATTGAATGCTAATCTCAGGATTTGCTAGACTGATCTGAAAAAATATTTTTCTGTTGTATAAAGGGATTGTTTCGCTTTCAAATTTCTACATTAAGTTATCGACAGCATAATATTATGCCTATCTGATATTGTTTATTTACTACAAACTTTTTTATGTTCATAAATTAGATAAAAAATAATGTACTATGTTCAATAGCGTTTTATGCATATGAGTATTTATTCATAACAAAATTATTATATGCATCACTAAGAACATTTCATTTTTAACACATTTGCCTGTTACATCTTTGATTTCAATAAATATTTTATAAGCTGGCACAGTCTTAAAACAACTATGCACCAAAATAATGCTCGCAGCATATAAGTACGGCACGCATTTCCGCTAACCGCTATGTTTTCTAGGCTGTTACAAAAATATATGTCTTGCGTTGAAATATTTTACGGGAAATCCGAAATTCACGTGGGCGACGCTGTGGGAGACCACTAGTCTAATATAATTACTACGAACTCAGTATTTGATACGACGTACGGCTGACACGTGCCTTACTAGGAACAGCAGAAACAATTCTGCGATCTTGTACTATCAGCTATTACCTCTAATTTATAAATGTTTTACCTCGTGCCGGCCCTTCAATTTTTTCAACTTATTAATCATTTACTTGTTTATTTTCCTCAAAAATGTAGGCATCCTTTCCCTGATGGATATAAGCCTCATCAATTATTTTTTAGACTGCTCCACGGAGGTGGTTTTATTATTTTATCTGACCAAAGTATTTTAGGGTTCCTTTAGAAAAAATAAATAAAATACTATAACGTCATTATAAAAACGAACATAAATCTTGAATGTGTGCTTATTGTAAGACACGTGTTAGTGTTTGTACTTGCCTTATAATATTTAAATAAAAATTCATTTTCGTTTTACTTTTCAAGCCATTCGAGACTCTAACACGATGAACACTTATCCTATAATCGATATTGTCAGTTTCCTGAAGTAACGAAACCTCCCGTTACGCGCCATTTATATGAAAAACATTTGAAAAATCCTTTCTATATTATTTTAAAATGCAAAAGCATTACCTACAGGCTAAGAAATGTAACCATGATTGTCGGTTTATACGAGTAATACGATACGACTTGATTCTTATTTAAGGAACTCCAGTTGAGTATTACAGCGAAAAATTTCAAACCAGTTTGAAGAGGCATTTTAAAACGTTGAGTATTTTAGTTGCAAAACCTTAAGCGGTAACATTACGCATGCTTAGCTTATTTGGTTTGGATTAAAGTACCTCAGGCCCGATGGACTTAAATTTTCTAAGCGCTCGAAGTATTTTTACTGTACAATTTGCATTTCAAACGTTGGTGGTGGTGGTAACCAAATAAATGCACCTTCAAAATTACATTTCATTATTTGGATGGTTCCAATTCGGTGATTAACTTCTTTTCACGCATAAAACCAAGCACGTTTAATTAATATGTAGATATACAGTTATATTCAAATAATATCTGTAAAAATACAACTTTTATTTCCATTTATAATTTTTACAGGAGTGAAATAGGCTCTTTTACGAGATATACGACATTTTTCCAATTTATTTGAAGGAAATGTCATGTCTAAATAATTTATCTAATCAGCTTTAATTTAATAAGAGTCTGTTTTACCAGCGACAAATAAGAACAAACCAAATAAGTTAAGATGTATTCTATGTATGTTAATTAGTCTTTTGCTTATTTATCCTATTATTTATTTGTGTAATATTAATATGTATGTTTATGTTAGTGAATTTACTTCTTTTTTTTGTAACGCTCTTCTCGCTTATTATTATTATTCCGCTACTGATTTAACTCTCTGCATTACCAGGTGGTTGACTGATAGAGAATGCCATTTGGCATTAAGTCCGCCAATGTCCAACTTACAGTGCAATAAAGTTTTAAAAAAAAATGAAATACGGGACGAATTCCAGAAGATTAACAATATCCAGAACTGACTAGGACATTGTAAAATGGGCCGTAAGTGTGTGGTACCTGGTTTGTTTTATACCTTAAGGTATTTTTCCACTGCACCGCACCATACCATGACTGTGCTAGGAACGTGTCTGGTAAAAACTAATCTTTTATTTTATTTTGGAATCTTACACTTAAGCGTCTATCTCTCAAACGTTAGACTTATAGAGATCATGGTTTTCGGAACCTCAATGTTATTTTAAAAGACCTATCCATAGACCACACGCATAGGTTGAAAAAAAAATAGGTTTCAGTTTCATGTATGGGTGCCATTCGGCTACGGCACCCTAAAAAGGTCCCAATTTTTTTTTCATGTTTCGCCACTGGTTAGACTCTCTGCATTCCCATCCCAAGCGGTTGACTGGTAGAGAATGTCTTATGGTATAAACTCTGCCAATCGAACAACTTACAATGTAATGCATTTTAAATAAATAAAAAAGGGGAAAGAGACTAGCTTTGGCTTTAAATGCTATTTTTTTATAAAAACTACCTTACACGTGATTCAATGACTAAATGCCTCTTTACATATTGAAAATCACAGATGACCTTCAGACGGTGATTACTATGATTTTGTAGAAAAATATATTCCCAGGGGCTTTGTAAAGATTATCCAATTTCAACCAAGTGACACGAAAAATATTTTTGTCATCGAGGTTTTTCTGAGAAATACATCGTATAATTTCTTTTAAGTGACTAAGTCCCGGTTGCGTGATCGATAGTGAACGCAACTAATAGTAAAATAACATTACCAGTATTTCGAATTGTGCGTGTTTTCAAAGAAAAAATACCTTAACAAAACACAAGAATTACTTTTAACCATTGGTTAAAGCAGTTTTTCTTTAAAACAGAATTGGAAATATTCAACCGCTGGTAACGATATTAACCACTAGTTGAATTAACAATCAATCACAAAACTGTCCCATAGTCGTGGTGGATTTGTCTGATACCTTAAGTTTGTACAGATTAAATAATATGCCGATTATTGTAATGGCGTCATCCATCACGTAAACAGCTTCAAAATTATGTAAACCCTCTATTAACTCAAATGGTATTAAATTACAGTATCCCGTGGGATTCTAGATTGGGAGAATTGGTTCGTAATTTAGGCAATCCTGCGGGTTGGTAGGCATCAATCCTTGTTAAATGGGCTCAGATCTGCTGTATACAGCCGGGTATATACTCCAGATAATTCTCTCAAGGGCCGATTCTGCTGCTGCTAATACAAACTGTCTTAATGGACCTAGTGCTAGATGATGTGTTTATTCAAGAGAACTGCACTTTGTTACAATAGCTAACAGCTAGTCATACAGAAAATCTTTTACATTTTGGTCTTGCGCCAATTGAACCTTTGAACGGAACAGCTGTCATTTTTTCTTGATTTGACCATTGGTCCCGTAGTAAAATTTGTTCATAACCATTAGTAGAGTTTTTATGAAAAAAAAGGATACTGGTAGAATAGTCACCCTGTATGCTTTCTTTGTAACCAAGTACTTCTAAGGTATGGATTTCTTACTCTTATTATGAAAGAAGTAAAAAAATGATTATTTACCATCACAAATTAAGAGTATTCTATGGATTTCAGATTTATTTATTTGCTCTTAAACGGAGTTACACACAGAAGGTTTATAATCACTTCAATGTCCGGCCCATTTAACTGTTACACTATTTGGCATGGCCAATATATAGCTTTGCAAATATTTATAATTTTATTATGTAATTAACTAAAGAAATAAAATTAATTCAAAGTCAGCATGTCAGATCGTAAAATTTTTAGTAACATAACATTTCCTTAAATATATTTCGCAATTCTCTAACGCTGGTTTTCAGATCCGGCTGTTAAGTGTCATTAAAACCTTTTTAATATAAAACGATACAGCACTTTTTTTTGTATAAAACCTTGATATTACTCTTTCATGTGTTGTTCATATTTCTTGACAAATATAACTTAATGAATCGTGGAAGGAAGTGACGTCAACAAATAGTGAAATGCTCCTCAAATTTTCGTGAGAGAATTTTCAGATGCCCTTTCAAATCAAATATTGTACTGTGACACGAATACAGCATACGAGAACGAAATGTTGATGAAACTTATTTGTGTCGGGCTTTGCCATACTCAATTTTTTTCGAACATCAGTGTATCTAGTCAAATGGAAAAGGAAAATAACGCATCTGTCAATGTTGACAAAAACTCACACAAACATTATTTTTAAATAATATATATGCATAAAAATTGACTGACACGGTTAATTTAGTGGAGTTGAAAACAAATTAAGAAATAGTGTTTTTCCGTCAGGCCCAACTCCCGGCCAACCAAGCGCCTACTAACGACCGAGATAACAAATGAATCCTATTGAGACACGAAACTTGGTGCGTGGTGGGTTTTTTCTTATAATGAATGCAACAACTATGATGCAAGTTACTGCATACGAGTCTACACTGTGACCTGAGTCTAGATATTTGCACCCGTCAGTCGTAAAACAAAGAATTGCCTGACGAATAGGAATGATCAACGTTTGGAGAGTGTTTTGAGAAAATATACTTTCAGAATATAAAACATTACCATCAAATCCACTCGTATCTGTATAACTTTAATCATTCATTATTAGTTGATGAGTGTACTAAATTTTCACTTGAATTCATTACGTTTTGTACGTGCAATCCTTAAATTCAGGATTCACCATACGAGTATAACCAAAATATTATATCAATTCTGTTACAAGCTCACCATTTTTACCATTACTTTACAAAAAATAGATTCTATTTTATGCAAAATAAGTTAGATTTGAGTGCAAAACTATTATTAATAGAGTATTTGACAGATGATTAACAAACGAATACAATAGAAAGCACAAGAATTCATAATATCATAAACCTACTTAAAAGATAACGATTCACATCATCATAAAAGCCTCTTAAATTTTATGGCCATTATAAATCACAATTTCAGATGGAATCAATCTATTTAAGTGTTCAATTATTTCACAAAACGATATCCATAAAAAAGATATTGGAACAATGATCGCATCAATCAAACAATTCAGTTCAGTTTACTTAACCTCAAAGATTAAGTTGAGTGGTTTGACTGATCGTTGAGTTTCAGGCACTAATAAGGGGTGTCCCTAGTTGGTGAATTAAACTGCTACAGCAACTATTTTTGAATCACTTGCGTCAAGATGGCGTGTGATATCAATTGATTAATGTCCGATTTTAAAATGAAAATTAGTATAATACGCACGCGATTGATTAAAAAAAAAACTGAATTTGGTGAATACTTACGTCTATACTTTACGTGATTTCCATTTATTTTTAATTTATTTCCAAACGAAAATCACATGCCATATTTAATAAAGAAATAAATAATAAATATAAGACACCAATCACAAAAATTGCTCTGTTCCCAAAGTAAGTAGCTAATGCATTTGTGTGAGCACAACAGTGTTACCACAACACCCAGACGCGAGACAATATACAAAGTTTTGATTTCTACATTGACTCGAACCCGGGACCTCAAAGCGGCGAGGCCTTGAAACCAGCGTGCTTAGCCACTACAGCACGGAGGTCGTCAAATATTGAAAAGAAAAAACCTTTTGAAAAGAGGCATTGACAATAGTGACTGAGTTTGTTGCGCAGCTTCTTCTCAGCACTAGCCCAAAATTGCTGTGGTAGGGTTTCTATAGGGACGTTTAAAAGTGTCCTTAATGGGCGTATTTGCATAAACAAATGACTTTTAATTATTTATTCAAGCGAGTGATATAAAAATAGAGTCCCAGGTTAAACATACCTTTATTTAAAAACTTTATTGCACAGAAAAGTGAACAAAAGGTGGACTCTATGCAAAAGCATTCCATCCTAGTCATAATTTTAGTATATGTAGAACGATTGCAAAGGAAGGTATGGATAAGATCATTTTGCTTGGTATCACTTTACTTACTATGTTTTTATCATTATTTAGAAAGTCATCGAGAATTTCCTTAAACCTTATTTTCGTCTTACTTGCAGTTGCTTACTTGCAGTACTTACTTAATAAGAGGATTTTCCTTTCTTTTTTTTTAAGTTGCCAGGGTCACAGTGTCTCTTCACCATCATGTGTACAAACTAAATCGGTCAAACAATTTAAGCAGACATTTAAAAACAGCCTGTATTCTATTTGCTTTTAGAAAGCTTACCGATATATTATCTTATTACTAGCAATATCATTGCCTTTGAGATAACAGCCTTATTGCTCTTCATGGCAGATAATACTAATCGGAGCTATTGTAGTCAAATCGCGAATGAACTCAAGTCAATTGGTTGACAGCTTATCAACGAATGAATAGATATTTAAATCGTTTGAGACCTAATCCTATTACGTGTGATCTTATTAAACATCTGAGTAAAGTCACCTTGAAATTAAATAAGGTCAGACAGGTTCTTCAAATAAAAATGAGTGTAAAGGGAATTCATTACTTACTTTTTTTATTTAACCTACCTCATCCTCCTTGTTGAGCAAAGATCTTCCCCAACACCTCCCATTGGTCCCTTACGGCATCTAGTCATACCCCATCTCTCGCAAAGTTGGTCAAGACGTCACACCACCTCTTTTTACCCAGCTATGGCAAAGCAAAAACGAGGGTTATGATTTTGACCTGTATGTATGTATGTAGGTATGTATGTATGTGAGTATGTATGTTCATCTGTTCCCTCATTACTACTAAACTATTTATCATAATTGGACTCGGAATGAGGTGTCGTTTAGAGCCTCTTGATTGTCCGCTGGTTATAGGCTACATGAAGTTATGTTGAATTGACTACAGCGCCCCCTAGGAGACTTAAAGTACAAAACGAAAAAAAAACCTTTTGGTACGGTGTCGTGCACCTTTTGGTACCAATTCAAAGAGCTCTTTGAGCACATTTTAAGATTTAAAATATAGATATAGGTAATAAGATAAACAATATTATTTGTTGCTCACGGCTTTGCTTGCAATCACCTGATAATTGCAAGAATTTAAAAACTCACTTTTAAACTAGTTAGGTTTAAGGTACCACACTAGGTCTGCTCTGCATAATAATTATACATAACATAAATTTAAATAGTTCCAAAATAAGTAAATTGAAAATATAGTTTACAAAACTAAAACCCGACTAATTAAAACACGCTTTAAAAGTACGAAAAAAGAAAATAGTCTTAGAGGATAGCCGGGATTGTATGCCACCTAGACAGATTTATTATAATTATAAAATAAAATCAAAGTGGCACATTTTCTTATTTCTATTTATTCGTCGGTAGGAGTTTATTGTTAGCCAAAATTTGTTAATAATTAATTAAATTAAATATAAATGCATGCATTCTGGGTCTTCGCTGCCCCTATTTTGTATCAATGTATGTAAAAATTAAGAAAAACTATCACTAGTTTTGAACGCAATTCCAAAATCAACTCATATAATTATTTTCAGATTCACTCCAAAAATAGAGCGGCTACCTTAACACCCTGTATAGTTCTATCACACGACACAGCAGTCTGATAAACAAATGGACAGTCCGGTCGGTCCTATTTATAATTGGTGATTAAATCGAATGGCCCGAACGGTTCCGAACTTGATGAGCGGTTTTGCATAAATGAAGTCGCGATCGATCACCGCATTACGTACTACTGTCGTTGACACAGATAGACTATTATTCAACTCAATCGCCTTCATATAATAATTGTCTTAAACAAAGAAAAATATCGTTACTCTAAGACATGTATATTAAAAATACTTGTAGTACAGAGGCCTTATTTTTTAATCACTGGCGTCAAAATGGCGTGTAATATTCATTGATTAGTAACCCTTAATTCTTAAATACCTAATATTAGTTTTTTTTTGCCTTAACTTTTAAGCTGCCCTCAAAGTGCTATACTTTCTGGGTAACTAGGTTTAATAACTTTATAATTACAATTATATCAACCATGTAAGTTTGTAACAACTCGTATGCATGCATAAATAAAAAGATGAATAAATGAATGAATGAACAGAAAATTTTCGATTTACACTAGGGCTGCATCAAGTTATCGATATTTCTTGACGACTGTTTATAATATTATATGTTTATATGTTTTAACTAATATGTTCGGAACCGATTGCACGCGATTCCGACTCGTACTTAGCTGGTGTTTTATATTGATACCTACTAAAACTGATACTAATGAATATTAACGATATCGATATTAATGCAAAAAGCTGTATGGCAAACATCACTGACACGCAAAAATAAACAATTTTACACACATAAATGTCACATGAAATCGGTTTTGTTTGACAGCTTTTATTTGTCTCTTCCGATAGGGAGATTTGTACTTCTATGGTTTTTACCAACTTTGATGTACTCTTTAATTTTAAAAACAATAAGAATTGATTTTCGAGTTCAATAAATGTGAGAAAGCATGTTGTTTCGGAAAGAAAACATTTTTATCGAAGCGATAAACGATATAGAGCGTTCATGTTAGGCCGTAAGATATACGGATAGCAATCGCTATCGTGCTAATAAGTTGGGTAGTACGCCTACGGGATACTGTTTAATTAGTCGTAGTAACTACTTTTCATATGCAAGCATCAGCAGTCAAAGAGGGTAAGTAATCAGTTACGCCAAAGTAATTTAAAATGTGGTAAAGCATAATTAAAATTCTGCGAACAACGAAAACCTGATGTATCTACCATCAATGAAAATGTATAGCTCAAACTGTTGATACCTCATAGTTAAGGTAAGGCTTTTGCCCAGCACGTAGGACATTACAGGCTAACTTTACTTGTCATAATGTAGATAGTGTTTGAGAAATAACCTAAACTTGCGTATATAAGCAACGAATACTACTAGGAGCTATCTTTTTCTTGCTCAAGCAAGTTAGTATGAAATAAAAGTTGATTCAATTAAAAGAAGAATTTAAAATTTACAAAATAATTATGTTTTGAAACGAAAGTACTGTCTAAACCCTTTTTTAGTTCATAAATATCATTATGGTCATTTATGTAAAACAAAAAATATATACGTAGAAATAAAAATAAAAGAAAAGCCGATTACATTTAAGGCCCTAAAAAAGAACTCAACATTATCTCACCAAAGTAAAGACCACACTAAGGTTTTAATAATGTTAAGTTGTGTGAATAAATTCACTTTACTAAGTAAATTCATTCATTTGTTACTAAAAGCTTAGTGTAATCTGATTAAAAAGGTACGTACTTCTTAATCAGTAACTACATGTAATGATTATGCTTAGCATTTACATAAAGTACCTTGTGAGTACGTCATTTTAAAACGCGAAAAATGAGGTAATCAATTCAGAATGTTTGTATGTGATATATCGTTAGGATTTTAAAATATTTGTGTATGTTTATCTAGGAAGGCTTCCATACACGTGTGCTAAATTTTGTAAGTGTATGTATGTTTGTCCACGAATTTTTCTAAAACAAGAAGTCCTTTTCAGTTAAATTGGGTATATTCGATCTAAGGATACATTGTAAGTTTTTTCGAAACGAGTAGAGTATTTTTGAAGTATTGTTAATAGTAAAAAAACTTTATAAAAAATTAAACCGTTTTCAAAAAACTGCTACAAACAACGCAGTTATCTTTTATTTAGAAAAAAAAATTGAAGTCGGATCATGATGTGCGTACACTGTTGGTATACGTAATCTTGATGTCATACATTGACTCCAAAATAATTTGTTTCTTCTAAATCCTACTTATATTATAAGTAAGAAAGTTTGTGAGGATCGATCTTGGATGAATTAACCACTGGATATGACACGCAAGAGCGAATGTATGAAAACATCATTAGCCAATTTCTGCGGGGCGGGGGAGCTTGTCGTGTCAAATTTTTACATTTAGTGCATGAAAGTGTCGATATTTTTTTATCGATATGTGTGGAACGAATGAATGAACAAATCTTTTGTAAAAAGACATAATTTTGCATCACCAAAACAATAAATTACATTATGGACATGTTTAATGCACAAACCATCGAATGAACAACTGAAAAATAGAACGTTTATATGGCGGTCTGTCAAGAACCACTAACTAGAACTTCCTAAGACATTGTGAAACCGCCTGTAAGTACGTACATACAGCCCAGCACCATTTAAATTCTCCTATGGGATAATTAAGCAGTAGATTTTTGCGTTGGCATTAAATCACACTGGTGTTAAATGGATACCACATATTCGGTGATGTTTTGTGTGGATCCATTTAGTCTCCCTTCGACCCACTTTATATTCCTTAATGGATCCACAGGTAATCTGAAATTTTATTTTAAGGATGTATTGTCATAAAATATAAAGTTGAAAATTTTGAAGCAAATTGTTGTATTTTTAAGATTATCTTAATCTCCTCTCTAGAGAAACATTTTTAAGATTTATTATTTTATTTAAAAAGTATTCATATTAATAATTTAATAATAGTACGTTTATCGATATGATTTATCGGCACTTGTCAAGCACAATTAAAACTAAACTGACAAGGGAACGAATGATGAAGGTACGAAAACCCTACCGTATTAAGTATACGTTATCTTGTTGATTTTGTAGTAACTGACCACTACTTTTTCAATGGCAATGTAACTTTTCTCTTGGAAAACTCATTTCACTATTTTCAAGAAAAATTAACAGCTTTATTTGGATAGAAAGTTACTCACGGATGAAAAGAAATATTTTTTGTGTTGCCGCTATAATTCTTACACAAAAATATGTCACATTTACCCATTTTTTCCGACAATGTTTCTCACTGAGCTCTATCACCATACTGACAAGACGTCACCTGTGAGGCCAAAAAGCCCGCTTCGTGGCTAAGGGGGCACAAGCGAAATGGCCTGTCATTGCGCGTCCAGTGGTTTATTCGTCCAAGGGATCGATGGGGATCGTCAAGGGTATAATTCATAACTATATATTTTGAGATCCAACATTTACGTGGGCAAAGCCGTGAGGAACCGCTAGTATATGACAAATGTTTTGTTTTTATATCTTTAGTCAGTTTTTTTATAGATGGATATAAGTTCCCGTATGGATATATATATGTGTGCTGATATCAATATGTGAGCGAAAAAAACATACAAAGCTGGAATAATCTTATAGCACAAATGAATTAAAATTCATGATTATTTTATTTAAGGTTATCGGAATGACGTATTCCAAAAATTTGGGTGATAGACAAATGTATGTGGTAGAATAAGCCGGTTAATATTCCGATCAACTTTAAACATTCCGATTGATAATGCAAAAGAAGACTATTGAAAGAAGTTGTCATATTATTGAATAATCCGTTTATTAGTATGACGAGTGTCTCTACCTTATCAATAGCTCCGCTACGACCTCAGATAGTCTGCTTTTAATCTGTCTGGGTAATTCTGCTGTCGAATTATCCAAAATTACAATTTTACTCTAAAAAGTATGCTACTCTAAGTATAAAAATTATATTATATATATAATATTGGACACCAATCACATTCATTGTTCTGATCCCAAAGTAGCTAACGCACTTGTGTTATGGAAATCAGAATAGTACCACGTCACCCAGACCCGAGAAAATGTAGAAAGTTCTGATTTCTACAGTGACCCGACTGGAATTCAAACCCGGGACCTCGGGGCGGCAACGCCTTGAAACTCAGCGTGCTTATCCACTACACCACGGAGGTCGTCAACTCTGTGTTTTGATACAATTAAAATAGCACATTTGGCCATGTGGTGTGAATCAAACTGCAAAATAGAGCGAGTTTATTCAACAACAGTAATGTAATAATGTAATGCAATGCAAAGAATTTATATATAAATAATATATGCTATAAATTTTACCATCACCATCATCACAAGCCCAATTTTATCCAGTCTTGGATGTATCTCATCCATGATTGGCGCTCTTGTGCAAAATTTTACCATATCTTGCAGTCAATCCCAAATGAGATAAGCCAAATACGTACGAGTTAATAATGATAGAGTGATCGTGATCTGTATTCGGTTTGAGAACTGTACGTTAAAAAAAGATTTTGAAATTTGATAATATAAGATAAAGCACACGAAAAGGTCGTAAGTCGTAAGCACGCTGGTTTCAAGGCGTCGCCGCTCCTAAGTCCCGGGTTCGATTCCTGGTCGGGTCAATGTAGAAATCAAAATTTTCTATATTGTCTCTGGTCTGGGTGTTGTGATACCGTCGTTGTGTCTAATTTCCATAACACAAGTGCAATAAGCTACTTACTCTGGGTTCAGAGCAATGTATGTGATTGGTGTCCAATATTTATTTAAAAAAAAACTAATTTCTGGTACTTATAGATTCAACAAGGACGGTTGAATGGAATCTAATAAAGATTCAAACGTATATTGGATGCGTATCAGTGCAAAAGCCTCATCAGTTGGTGAAATGGATCCCAGCAGTCCAATATTAATAGAGGAAGAAAAAAACGAACTAGGTATTCAAACTAGTCAGCGCCCATTTCCCACTCTGACTGTAGCTTAGCTTCAACACCCTCCCAAGGTACTCTCGGCAAAATAAATCCCGAGCTTTGATGTCATTGTGGATAACGAATAAAAAGAAAGCCCCTTGGAAAAGAAATCTACAATCTCACCGTCATACTTGTAACTACGCAGTGAAATGATTGAAGGATTTAGAGAGAGAGAATGTTATTCGAGGGGAAATAACCCTTTGTTCTTTTATCATCATAGAAAACTATGTTTTGATACAGTCTAATTGCTGACAAAAATTTGAAACCGAAATGTTCCATTAACATAAAACCTACTCAACGTACCAACCAACCAATTTAAAAACAAAACCGTTTCCTAGAGGCAAGAAGATGATGATTCTGATGATTAATTGTAATGTTTCTTATTAAATTATTTAAAAAAAGATTTTGAAGGCTAAATAAGCTCTATTTATTAATAAAGAGTTACAAAATACCATGTTCAAAGCACTATTTTTTACATAAGAGTTGTAGAACAATTAATTTATTAAGTTTACTTCTCTTTAAATTTTTGAAACGTAATTATAAAAACGCGTATTTATAAATGCCATAAGATGAAAAAAAATGGATGTCGCAGTCAATACATGTTTATCAGTACAAAAAATGTTGAGTGATAACTTTATATTTTTTATCCCATAGAAAGTACCTATGTTGAAAAGTTTGCCGCGTACATCTTTTAAAACTTACTGCTAACTTATTCTTAAATCAAACTTTTGAACACCAATCACAACTCACCTCGGAAATCCAATGAGAAATATCACCAAACTGAAGTTTCCACACAGTTTTAATACATAACGTCGATTCGAACAAAGTGAGCGTAACGTAACTTTGCTAGCGTCCCGAAACACAACCTACCGCGGCCGGGGTCTATCACCGACTGAATTTTCCTTCAGAACTGTTGCACTGACAACCATGCCGCAAAGCGGTCTTTAGTACAGTACGTCTCAAAAACACATATCAAATTATCACCCTTATAACTTTGTATCAAGTCCTCACGGCACGGTTGATAGGAATGGATACAGTTTTTTGAAGCAGACTGTACTCACATCACCGAAAGCAAAACCCTATCCATTACTGGCTCAACACACTCTTGTACCTCAATAAAAACGTGTTCTAGTTTTTTGTGATAATATGTGCTTAGGTTGTGCTTCTAAAGTGCGATAAACAAGTATCTTTTGAAGTCAACTAAAGTTGCTAAGCACGGTAAAAAGTTAAATCTTAGCACTTTTTATAATTTAATAGATTTTTTAAAAGGGCATTTGAGTTTTCGTCTATAGGTAGTAGTTATTTAAAAAGAAGTTATTATTAAGATGAAATAAGAAACCAAAAGTTTGCGCACGGGCGGGACATGAACCAGCAACCTCATGACTGACCAGGGCAAACGCTCTTACCTATTGAGCTACCGTGCTGTCAGTCCGTCCTTGCGAAATTTGTGGTCTCTTATGGATACGTGATTGCGTGATGTCATTTCATCTTTATGAATATAAAATATGACACTGTGAGTGTTAAAAACATTCTATACCATCCATCCATCCATCCATCCATCGCAGCCTTTATTTTAGTCCTTTTAGGATATAGGCCTCCTCCATATTTATCCATTTCCGTCTCTCCCGTGCCACTTTCATCCAGTTCCGTCCGGCGTGGTGCTTAATATCGTCCACCCAATGAAGTGGTGGGCGGTCTCTAACGCGCGTGTTGGCCCATGGTCGCCACTCCATAACCTTTCTGGTCCACCGATTTTTGTCCATTCTGGCTATATGTCCTGCCCATTTCCATTTCTGTCTGGCTATTTGTTGGTCAGGGACGTTGTATGAACAACGTCCCTGACCTTTGTTATTTGACGAATACGTTCGTTGCTTATCCGGTCGAGTAGAGTTATGCCCAACATTGCTCTCTCCATTGCCCTCTGCGCAACGCGCAGGCTTTCAGTTGAGTTCATTGTAAGGGTCGTTGTTTCCATCCCGCAGGTAAACACTGGCAGGACACATTGGTCGAAAACTTTTCTCTTAAGTCTTAGTGGAATATTTTTGGATCGGAAGATTTGCTTGTTTGCACCAAAAGTTGACCATGCTTGTGCTATACGTCTATCAACCTCGACTGTCTGGTTGGTGAAGCCCAAGGTTAATTTGTGTCCCAAGTAGATGTAATGGTCGACGACTTCTACTGGCATTTGGTGTAATCCTGCATCCGGGATGTTTGTCTTCGTTTTCGTCTGAGAGGTATTCATTTTTAAACCTACTTTTGCAGATTCCTTTTGCAAATCTTCTATCATGAACAGCAAGTCTTCGATGTTGTCAGACAATAGTGCAATATCATGAGCAAACCTTAGGTAATTCAGCCTTTCGCCATTGATGTTCAAACCCCTGGTTTTCCACTGTAGCTTTCTGGACACATTTTCCAGCGCCGCTGTAAATAACTTTGGGGATTTTGTATCGCCCTGGCGGACTCCTCGGCCAAGCTTGAATGGTTCTGTCAATTTGTGTAGCCTGACAGATGACGTACTATTTTGCTGCAAATGCTTAATGAGGTTGATGTATTCTAAACCATAAGAAGTTATTATTTAAAAAAACGGCCAAGTGCGAGTCGGACTCGCGCACTGAGGGTTCCGTGCCAACTTTAGCTGAATTAGGGATTCCACTTACTTCACTTAGTAAAATACCACACTTTTTTTTTCACAACAAATAACTTTATTTTTTATAGTGTTTGTATGAAGTACATAGTTATGTTTTCGGTTTTTGAAAATGTGCTATATCTGAAAAACTTCTAGTTCGATCTCGTCCGAACCAGTTTCGTTGATAGTATTTGTTAAGATCTAATTTACATTTTTTTTTCTAAATTTACACTCGCTAAGTTTGGAAGTTAGATGGGGGGGGGGGTATCCATTTTACCACTTCGGAAGCGTCCAGATTTGAAACGTTAGATTTGAAAAGGAAATGGTTTTAGGAACCTCTATGTCATTTTCAAAGACCTATCCATAGACACCCCACACGCATAGGTTTGCAAAAAAGATTTTTTTTTGGTTTCAGTTTCATGTATGTCATTTTTTCTTGTGTTTTTTATGAGAATTGTAAGGCGGTTAACAGAATACATATTTCTATTAAATTTCAACCGTGTAATGCTTATAGTTACAGAATACATTTTTGCCATTCGGCTAGGTACGGAATCCTAAAAAACCGGGTGTTTGTTTCTTTAATAAAACATATATTTTTCCTGATGTTTTGTTACGATTGCGTTATTTTTAACGAATTATTGTTACAAGTTACTGTGTGCACATGAGAAATATTCAAGCGGGCTAAGGTCGTGCCTCTTGGGCCACACGGCCGCCATGTCTGTTAAAGCATTAACTAGGTTCTTGTTTTCACGAAGATAGGCTAACCGATCGTTCCAATGTTAATAGTGCCATCAATTGTGATATGCTGAGAATTTTTTAAACCCAAAGTTGCAGAAGGTTATGATTTCAACTTAAAAACTTGTCACCAACAAGACGTAGCGTAGGTAGACCTATTAAATCAATAAATTGAAGCTGTTAAAATTATTCCTGAATAAGGTGGAGCTAAGTAAAAGTATCATCAACTGGCTTCCAAGAAGCTTCGATTTTAGCTCTTTTAACTGTTTCGCACGGAAATACTTTAACATTATATAAGGTATAAAATGAGAGATATGAGAGTAATTCGTCCAATTTAACAACAACTACAATTTGAAACAAAACATTAGGTTAGAAATGGTAGCAAAATCGAAGGATTATGAGTCAACGTGTCATCAGATTATAATAGTACATTATGATACAAGTGTGCTAAGTTGACCATTATATACAAGGCGGTATTGTGTGCGCACGAGCGTAAGCGAGTGCGCCATAAGAAAACCGCGTATATTATGGTCACAGGCACACGTGTTTCATACGACGTTTTTCAACACACTTGCCACATTAATCCAAACTTCGTCACAACACAGCCGCCAACCACTAATCTGTGCCGCCAACTATTCACGAAAAATGGCGCGTTGTTTTTTTTTTCTTGCCGCGATACCGATGCGCGCGCAAGGTTAAGGCGCGAACTAGATCGGCCAACAGCCAAGATTAAAAATGTAATAATTCGTTATTTAAAACACAAATTACAGAAAATTTTAAATTAATTTGAGTTATTTTTAGTAATAAAGCTGGATTTACCATTTATTCAAATAAATATGTACATACTGTTATTTTTCGCATAAATACTGTTTGTTGTGTGAGTTATAACCCGACTAAATTATATCGCTTCATCTTCTTACTTACTACTTGGTACTAGGGTACAAATGTAAATTGGTCGGGTTAATAAACAAAAGGCACTAGTGCAATAATATGCTGAAAAAGCACGCGTGTTTAATATCTATGATTATGTGCCAAAAATTGGTGGAATAAAAACGTCATTTTGAGCAAGTGTGTTGAAAAATACTTTTTTAATTGAATAAACAAGTACCCATTATTGAAATCAGGTTCGTAGTACGTAGTACAAAACATGATATTTTTAGCATAATGTTTTTGTTTTGAATAATTCGACTCGTTTACGTACGTCGTCATACACTTACAAAAAAAAAAACAAGGAAAATTAAAACTCATCTCTCACTTACAAAGTGCGATCATATTGTATTCGATTTGTCTGAACTGAATCGCGGGCAGACATTACAGACAGACATGTGACATGGCGAAACTTTAAGGGTTCCTTGATGGACTACGGAACCCTAAATGACATTTAAAATGTATAACTTCGTATGTTATAGAAAAGAACAAAGTCTTGTTTAAGCATTTTAAAAATACAGCCTTAGAATTGTTAGACATGGGATTGCTACTACGAACCTGATTTTTAGGGTTCCGTAGCCGAATGGCAAAAAATTGAAAGCGTTTCTTCAAGTCTGTCTGCCTGTCTGTCTGACCGTTGTCCGTTCGTATGTCACAGCCACTTTATTCTGTAACTGTAAGCATCACACTGTTGAAATTTGGTAGAAAGATGTATCGTGTTACCTATGGTGTCTATAGATAGCTCTTTTAAAATGACATGGAGTCTAACGTTTCCTAGACGCTTCCAAAGTAGTAAAATGGGCGCCCCCCCCCCCCCCCCCCCCAATTTAACTTCTAAACTTAGCGAGTGTAAATTTTGGAAAAAATATATAACGCAGATCTTAGCAAATACTTTCAAAGAAAATTAGTTTGGACGGGATTGTACGAGAAGTTTTTGAGATATAGCACATTTTCAACAACCGCAAACATAACTTTGTTATTTATACAAACACTATGAAGAACATAGTTATATTTGCGGTCAAAAAAAAAAATTAAATTATTTTTCAATGGTCAGATAAGACTTATCAGACTGATAAATTATAAAGCGACAGATTTAAAAAATGACAGTTACCTATGATTGTTGACAGTTAGGTGACGTTTTCAAATTAGCCATATTGTATTTTGTTTGACTGATATTTCATAATATCTGACTATTGAAAAAATCAGCCCTAAGTGGAAGTAAATGGATTCCATAATTCAGTTAAAGTTGGCACCGAACCCTCAGTGCGCGAGTTTGACTCGAATTTGGCCGGGTTTTTTTTATGAGCCTCCAAAATTTCGGGACCGCTGTAAGCGCCATCAATGATCACGAAATAACTAAAGTGTACAATTATAACTTTCTACTCTAATGTAAGTGACCATGAAAGTTTAAAACAATAAAACCAGCCTTAAGGTTGTAGCACATCTATACAACTTGTTTCTATATTCTCTTAAAAGATTTTACTGTACTTATACTAGTGTAGATGCAATAATAAAATGAATCACTGTTATTATAACGGAACTTTTGAGTTTAGAAGGTGGAGACCTGGTGTCTTGTATTACAGAATGTCTCAATCTATAGGAAGCACCAGTCTTCATAAAAGTTTATCTGTAACACCATTCATATAACCTAACTGTAAAAATTATGTAAAACTTTTTGTAAAAAAAAACATTAAAAAGAAAAAAAGTGTATCTATTTTCACGTACCGGTAACAGCATCGTATCAACTCGATGCATTCAGTATTCTTTGTATAAATCATCAATTCATACTTAAATGTACATATGCCAACTTCGTTCGTAACGTCACCACGTCCGATCGAGATCCACTCTCGACCGGCGGAGCATGCGTTGTAACGCGCTTACGGCGAGTCGCCTGATGGTTGCCAACTATCCGCCAACCCTGTCAAACGGGCTGTTATTCACAAGAAGAACTGATATAAATTGTAGCAAACACCATTCGAGGCAAAGCGATCACTATCTTAATAAAAATAATAATAAAAATCATTTATTTCAGAGTTATTATCTCCATAAGGATTAGTAACAATGACACTTATTAGCTATGGTTAGTAGATACACAGGCACAAAAAGTCAGCTGTTTGTGAGGGTCCCGCGCTGCCTAAAAAAATGTTGACGCCTAGTAGGTGCTGTTCCCGTGCCAGGTGGGTAGATTTCCTTCAACCTTTATTTCGCATTTAATTTTTAATATTCCCTTAATTAAGCCGCCTATTGTTTCCCCTACAAATACCTACCGAAGGCGACAATGATTCGACGGTAAAAAAGCTTTTTATGCACCCTAGTCCATTCCATATGTGGCTCATTTCCCGTGTCCTCGAAACCAAATTGTCACTTCCGCTCCTTTGAAAGCCTCTATTATGCATAATACATGCGTATCGAGTAGAGTGTGTTACTATACTAATTAGTGGTAAAAGGCGGTGTTGAATATTGTGTTTGTTTATTTTGTTGGAGATGCTGGAATAGTTTTTTTTTATTATTATTAGTTAGTATGGTTTCGCTTTTGACTCTAGCCCAAGCCTAGTGCGACTAAGATGAAGTCGAAGATGAAACGAGCTCGCCCAGAAGAAGCCTGTTCACTCGAACTTTGGAACTTTGAAAAGATTCGGATTGTAATCCCTAGGAAACACCGACGCGGGCAGCGAGTTCCACTCCTTTTATGCCTTTTAAACTTTTTAACTGTCCAATAATTATGTCTGATCGTAAAAGTCTGGTAGTGAAAAAGAGCATAGTTAAATACAATATTGTTTCCTCACGGATGTGATTATCAACAGTCAGACAGTTTTGTTATGCTTTTGTTTATGCGACCGCTGGCCGCCTTTTGATCCGTGAGCGTCTATGTTCGTTTTGATACTATGCATTTTTGGCCTTCAGTACTGTATAACCGGTACCGGTAACAACATTGTGTTATGCAAGTATATTGTCAAAGTAATTAAAGTAATTGTTTTTGCTTCGAAAATGTATAAGTAGAGGTAAAAAGTAATGTTACATCTATAAACAGCTTAACCATTTCGTACGTTAATACAAACAAATTTTAATACAAACAAACAAGATAAACTGCGAACAATAATCAACATAATGGTCTTGAGTGGGACGCCATTTTTTAACAATGAGCACAACGCGAACAGTTTATATGCTAATGAATTAATTACAAAAATGAACCGTACACAAAAATCCGAACGCTTTCTGTCGGAAATCCCGAATTATTAACTTTGGGCGACGCTTAATCCCGTAAATTTGGTAATTTTGTACTCGAAGTGAATGGGGCCGACTGTTTAATTATGTTTATTCTAATTTAATTTCCGACACTCTGTATTCTGCGGATTGGCCACGCACACTGATGTGGAGTACTAGATAAGAGCCGTGACAGATAATTTTAATACTTAGACTCTAAGTTGACATTTGCTGATCACGTAACTGTATCTGTCAACAAGGCTTTTAAAAACCTGGGATTCATACTTCGCGTAAGCAAACCATTTTCAGATACTCACTGCTTGAAAGTATTATATTATGCATATGTGCGGAGTATCCTAGAATATTGCAGTGTAATTTGGAATCCTCATTATCTGGTTTACAGGGAAAAGATCGAATTAATACAAAATAAATTTACGAAGCATTTAAATTATAGAACATTAAAAAAAATTAAGGATTATAAGGAGTCGTGTAACTATCACCGGGTGGTACCTCTTGAAAGCAGGCGCACTGTTTTGGATATGTCTTTTTTGTACGATGTATGTAGCGGTTCGATAGCCTCCACTGACCTGACATCGCTTTTCTTAAAATTACATGCGTCGTCAATCCGGACTCGACACACAGTATCTACTCTATTCTCTGTACCTTTCACGCGAACGATTTATGCAAAAAATTCCATTGTTTGCCGCATATTGCGATCATATAACAAACATTTTCACTCAGTAGATCCATTTCACCTTAGTAAAAGAACATTTAAAAAACGTGTGCTTGAACTTACGCAATCTGACTCCTAGAACACACACACACACACACACGAAAAAACGAAGAAATCTTCTGTTTTGAGACTTATTTACATGATTCTTAGTTTCTACGTAAATTATGGAAGTTTTCTGCCATTGAAACTCTTGTGTAGCCCGGTTTTGGAACTTGACTCTTACATGAGTATGCAGTTCCTGTTCAACACTGCGACTTTTAGCACCGATGGAGTCGCGATGCAGCATCAATGCAGTCGCAAAATGTCAACCTTTACACACTGCAAAACTTTTAGCATTGATGCAGTCGCGATGCTAACGCGCGATAGCAACGAAGCAGTCGCCCTTCTGCATCGATGCAGTCGAGCTTTTGCATTGATGCTAAATTAAATCTTTTTCTGCGTCAGTCGCGATGTTGAAGCGCGTTTTCAAAATGCGCGACTGCATCAATGCTAAAAGTCGCAGTGTGTAAAGGGTCTTAGAGATACTGGTTGTGTACAGAGTGTTCATTTAGGGTCTGGGCCCACTACACCGCATCAAACTATGATCGTGCTAGGACCATATCAGACACGAAATTCTGATCTACTATGCCCACTAAACGGAACTACGGCGTTCTGTCCCACCGTTACTTAGGTCGGTGAAGAGGTAAGGGTGTCATAGTTTTTATTATTAACATTATTTTTTGCGAACACTTTCCTAGCACGGTTCTAGTTTGCCACAGTGTAGTAGGCTAAAACCTTTTTACTGTCTTTAATTTAGCTTAATTTAACACTTTTCGTGACAGTGAACAGCTATAGTCGTAAAACAATAAAAGTTCTATTGTGTCTGGGATACTGCCCTGGAAAGTGTTAATTCTTCATTACACGTACTTCCTCGACTTTTCTTTTTATAGTTAAAATTATACATTAAAAATATAATAAATAGATACAGCGTAGGAATTTTCTAGCAAGATTTACCTTATTTTATATTGTGTATGTATTCAATACTGTCCCATACTGCGATTTAAGGACTGCGCAAAACGCGACATGATCGCATTCAACATCGATCGTGACACATGGGAGGACCTGGCTAGCGACCGCGATGAGTGGAGAAAAGCCATCTACGAGGGCTGTGAGACCCATGATAAAGCCTGGTTTCAAATTCTGGCCCAAAAACGGGAAAAACGACATGCTCGTGCAGAGGGTTCCGTCACAACGGACTCTCAGTTCGCGTGCCGCAAGTGCGGACGAAAGTGTCGTTCGAGGATCGGTTTGTTTAGCCACGAGCGACGATGCTCCTCTCACGTAGGCGCTGTTTAAATCATCTGTCAAGATGAAGAGGCCTATTGATGATGTATTCAAACTACATGAGTTTGCTTGTAAGCACAAAGAAAAGTGTTATTAAAACCATAGTTTATAGACTAGACCAGACTCTGCTGAAGCAAACGGTTTATTTTGATATTTTATAGTAAAATATCAAATAACGCAACGTGTATTTTGCATTTCGCAAGTTCACTGAAAATTATTATCACAATTTATCATGCAGAAAAGTAATATTACTTTTTCTTTCTTTATTAAGTGTGTCATGGCTCATAATCATGTGTGTTTATACATACTTGAGTGTAGATTCGATCTTTCTATAAGAGCAGTACTCTTAAGACTTTACAATGTCATAATAAGTTTTATAGTGATATCTGCTACGTACGTAAGTACAAGTTCATACAAATGGTGTTCGAGTTAAATTATTTGTTAGTTGTAGAGCCCAAGCCCGTCACTTATTAATAATCCCCTTTATGTAATTAAAACCTGGGTACTTTAATATTGTAACATTTTTTCCAAACAAAATCAACTACATTACCGAAACAACGACGAAAACTAATTGTAAAAATACAACGAATTGTTAAAATAACGTCTTTCTCAACTCACTTTAATCGAACAAAGAATTATAATGCCCCGTCATGTCGCTTCTTGACAGCAAAACCCTGAGATTAACGTCAAGGGTCACAACACGTTGTAAAAATAAAAGATTCATTTTTTTGTCAGCACGTAGTAGCAAAGCGAGTTTATTTTAATTTAGCTGTTGCAGCGGCAAAAAATAATGAAGTGAGAAAAATTTAGCCAGAACGCTCACCATCACGGTTATGGAATAATCCAATAAGGCACAGAAGGCTTCCAAGTAGTGAAACTTAGCCTGATGACATAACTCGTTTAGTGTTGACCACTCCGGCCTGAGTGCGCGCTAATCCGAACAGATCCAAGTGTATTTTTTTCTTAGGGTTCCGTAGCTGAATGGAAAAAAGGAACCCTTATAGTTTTGTCCAGTTTGTCTGTCTGTCTGTCTGTCCGTCCGTCCGTATGTCACAGCCACTTTATTCTGTAACTATAAGCATCACACTGTTGAAATTTGGTAGAAAGATGGATCCTGTGAACCGTTTTACGATTCTTATACAAAAAATAAAAATAATGATATTTAAATATAGTTTTGCTTCCATACAGGAAACGGAACCCGAGAAAAAAAATTTTTGTCATACCTATGCGTGTGGGGTGTCTATGTATAGGTCTTTTTAAATGACATAAAGTTTTCTAAAACCATTTCTTTTAAAGTCTAAGGTTTCATATATAAACGCTTCCAAAGTGGTAAAATGGGCTCTCTCCGTGTTAACAAATATAATAATCTTAACAAATACCTTCAACTAAAATCTGTTTGAACGGGATCGAACAATGTACTAGTTTTTGAGATAAAGCACATTTTCAATAACCGCAAACATAACTTTGGTCTTCATACAAACACTATGAAAGACAAAGTTATATATTTTATTTAAACTTTATTGCACTGTAAGTTGTACAATTTGCGGAATTAATTCCTAGTAGCATTCTCTTCCAGTCAACCACCTGGTTATGCAGAGAGTTTAATCAGAGGCGGAATATTAATAATATTTAAGAAGAGCGGTAAAAAAAAGCACTAACATAAACATACATACAATATCACACCAATATATAATGGGATACATAAGCAAAAGACTAATAAACATACATAGAATACAAATACTTAATAAATAGTAATTATGAATGATAAAGGTGATGATAATGACGACATCCAAAAAACACAAATTAAAAAAAATGGTTGTTAATTCTAAAGAGAACCAAGGTTACGATAGTGGGTGCGAAGAGATATTTTAAAAGTAAATTTGTTGGAGGACATTCTGATTTCATTGGGGACAGAATTCTTAAGTCGAATCGCAGAGATGGTGAAAGAGTCCGACATAAAGCTGGAAAAGAATATAAAGAAGAAAAGAGATGTGAAATCGGATACGATGCGATTTCGAATGGAAAACCATTTAAGCTTGAACCGATAAGCAGAAATGTCGTACTTACGGAGACCGAAGATAAAGCGAATACGATTGTAGAGGAGACGGTCAAGTTTATTAAGATAAGATTCACTGATGTTCGTACAACAAACATCAGCGTAATCGAGAAGAAGAAGGACAAGAAACTGTACAAGAAGAGTTTTAGTATGAGGAGGGAAAAAGTTTCTAAATTTATAGAGAGCCCGTAAAGTGGCGGTTACTTTCCTGCTGACCTCGGCAATGTGTTTAGACCAGCAGAGGGTGCTGTCCATGTATAGCCCCTGGTTCTTGACATTTTAATTCTAATTCAGTTAAAATTGGCACGGAACCCTCAGTGCGCGAGTCCGACTCGCACTTGGCCGTTTTATTTTTTAAATAAAGTTTTATAAATTGCGGTTTCCTGGGATATTATTAGTAAATTTTTAGGCTTTAAAAGTGTTATTATACCGTTTTGTTTGACGTGTCGAGACATATATTCGTTGGTGGTTTGAGGTATACTAGTACAAAATTGTAGGCAGAATTTAGTTGTAATTTTTTTTTTCACCTAGAAGCTATGTCAAGTACAATTTAAACTTTGTTAACTGTGCGCATTTGCGTTACTTTTTAAGTTTGTCTTTGAACAGTAACTAAACGCAACGCGGTTGCGTTGCGTTTTGTTTAAGTGTTTTGGAGTAAACCTACTGCAAAAATCTCAATTTTAACTATACAAACTGCTCACAACAATTAAAAATATGGGGCAAGTGTACCTGCACGAGGCTATTAGTGGATTTTTATCAAAACCAAAGGGTCCGACAGGCCTACTATTGTAGAAACTTTTGTTTTAACACAAGCAACCTGCGTACGGACTAATTATATTTAATTCACCTCAAATAAACATGCAATAATACTTCATATTCAAATCTCATTCGAAAAATAAACTTTATTTCTAAATTAACTGTTTAGCTTACTGTTGTTGAATAAAAAAAAACTGATAGTAAGTACTTATGAGCAATTTTCTAGTACTAGCGTAATCACTGGATGTTAGTCAATCATCACGAATGTGACGATTACTTTAAAGTCTTCTCATTAAACAGGTACTAAGTCTTTCCATTACAAAAGCTAAGTACAAAAAAGTTTTATAATATTTTGAAACTATTTCGACTTACCCGTCTTAAGCATTCTAGCAACATCGCTGTAAGATGTAAGCGCCAAACTTGCAAAACTTTGCCAGTCTAGTAACTGAACTTAAAATTCACCAACACTTTTCTTAATTAACGAGTTACGTTATTTTGTTGCGCACCGCTGGGTAAAATTATTTACCACTAGCATGAAGATAATTTTACACAACGTGTTATTGCGAAGTTTCTTATTTTTAGACTGCCTTAGAAAAATAATTAAATGCTTATCACTATTAAATTCTAGCACATTATTGAAGTCAGTGGCTTTCGAAATTTACTTACACAATGTCGAGCAACTTGGAAATCCATAAATTAATAATAATAATAAATATTATAAAAGCAAACATCTTAACTATAACGTAGAAGTACAATTTAGGCGTCCTTATAGCTTGAAGCTATTTCTCCCAGACAATTTTAATGCAAGGAAAATATAAAGAATGAGAGAAGTAGCATAGCGATTGTGGCATAGCATATTTGAATATTTTAAACAAAAGAGAAAGTGGACAGATTTGATTAAAAGAGCGATAAGAAAAGAGTCATCGTATACATTATATAAAATTTCATGTTTAAAATAATAACAATACAAAATTCATAATTATTATACCATTTTTTTTTACAGAAATTAAACCGCCTTCAAAAAGCTTATTTTGTCCTCTATTTAGGGGAACACAATTCAGTCGGTTCAGGATGTGCGTAGACTGATGTGCTGTACTTAAGCTTGACATCATGCGTTAAATATAAAAGTTCAATCATCATTTATGGTCAAACCAAAAACAGTTAGCCAAAGATAGTTAATTAGTCTTCTCCTAGACATCCCTTGCCTCCAGTTTTTTGGGGGTTTACAATTGCAGTAGTGGGAATATGTGGTATAAAAGTTATACTTAACGATGATCAGGAGACAAGGGCTTGCATGGAGTTACATGTACTCTAGGTACTAATATTCTTTATTTGTGCTGGGGCCGAAGTCTGAAGTTGTTTTTCTACATCTAACGCAAACAATTTTGTTTTTTTGATTTTTGCTGCATCAAATATTCTTTTAACTTACGTAGCTATACGAGTATCTTTATTCAATGTTAGAAAATATTTGTATTGAATTTTTTTAAGCCTAATTCAAAACTTACACACGAAAACAGCAATTTTGTCTCAATACTTTTCAAGCGCCACCTGATTGTTTTACAGGGAACTATGTCGAGACTTTCGTAACAGGTTACATATAACATATTATACAAGAAAGCTTTCAAAGCACGACTGAAAAGGTTTTTTTCTATAGTCAAATACAAAGGATTGCTATTTTTATCATAATTATACGTTCTCGTCATCAAAGTTATAATTGTACGTAAAATTGTGGCTACTCGTTATAATTTTATCGAGCTTTAAGGAGGATTAAAACTTGGCCTTTGAGCTTAGTAGTTGGACAGGGGAATGCAACTCTCTGGATTTTACATGTACTATGTTCACGTTGCTGCAAAATTTCGAACATTCTATGTTAAGTCGTAGTAATTGTTTTAAGTATATTACGACAGCTGTTTCAATACTTTTGTTGAAATTTCACCACAGTAGAGTTAAGAACATTAAATTGCCACCATCAATTGATTTATAGACGACTGCACAAAGAACAAACCAAAAGAGATTATCTAAAGTAGTGTTGATGTTGTACGACATTTAGGAGTTTCAGTAACTTGCATGCTAGATACTGGTATGTGCAAGTTAAGCAATTTGCGTCCTTGCATGCCTATATTCATACTTCCTTATAATGATATACACATGCGCTAGTCCCCCGCGTCCTCTTCCTCACATACAAGAAGATTGCCAGCTACAGGCATATGTATTGTAGCCTTTATTTCAGCTCAACCACCAACAATTAAAACTATCGGTGATAAAAGATGAAATTGGCCTCAGTTGTATTTTTCTGTTATTTCACCTAAAACTTACCAGTATGATGTTATCTATCGACCCTTTTTACAGCAACAAAGAAAAAACTTCACAGTGAAATTCAGCATCGTGCAATTTTAACAGCAATATACCTGTTGTTACGGGCTTAATCTCGCCGTGTCGGTTAGATTAGTACTTATAGCACGAACCGGCGAGCGATGAAAATTTCAGTGCTTTCCCGCGTACCTATAGTTTGTGTTTTGTGGCGACACTAGTGTCGTATTTAAAATGTGTGAAATGCCAAACCAGTTAGGTTCTTATTTAATAAACAAACAAAATTGATCTGAATCGGTTTTGCTAAAACCCAACATAATTATGATATTTCTTTAAAGTAAAAACAGTCAGATGCTTTATATACAAAACAAAAATAATAATATTATATGTTCTTGCTAGGTTGTTAAAAGTTGTAAAGTTAGCCTGTAACGTTCCACTGCTGGGCAAAGCCCTCACTTCAACTATGAGGTAGTTTGAGCCTCCACCACGCGGGCTCAGTGTGGGTTGGTGGAGGAACAAAAATAAATTATAACAACTCTTAACATAAATTGTAAACGTTAAAAGTTGGGATAATATTTTTTCTTCTTGCCATAATAATTTGCGGCCGAGCCAAGTAAATAAAGGATTTAGGCTTTGAAAGGATTAGGGATTATACAATACGATCTTTAAAATTTCATACGAACGAGGCTTTAATGCATCAAAAATACCGAGCTCACAGATTTCGTTAGAAAAATAAAAGTATGCCGTAAAAATATGTGAAACCTTTCAGCATACAATCGTACTCATATTTAGGGCAATGAGAACATTCTAGAAGCCATTTGGATTGTGTCTCGGCTAAATTTTTTATTTATTTTTGAAATAATGTCATAGTTTGAATGGATGTCGATATGTCAGTTCGGAAACAAATATAATATAAGAACACAATACTTGTATTATGCTGATGTGTGCTATCCTGATTTAAATAAAGACCTTTAAAGCAAGCTTGACCGCCTAATAAATTCTGGCATCCGCTCGATTTTCTGTCTGCGTAAATTTGATCACATCTCTTCTTTTCGGTCACAAATTGTATGGTTGTGGGAAGATGTATCCTGTAAACCGCTTTACGATTCTTATATGTAAAAAAATGATATTTCAGGGAGGGCTTCCATTTATGAAACTAAAACCGAAAGAAGTCTAATGTTTGATAGATAGACGCTAAGCAAGTGGTAAAATGCCCCCCTCACCCCCTCCCTCTAAAGTCGAAACTAAACGAGTGTAAATTTGGAAAAAAATATATAATGTAGATCTTAACAAATATTTCAACGGAAATTGGTTTGGACGGGATCGAACTAATAGTTTTTGAGATATATTTGACCGACTGTCTGACTTCGCACCACATCCATATATATATATATATATATATATATATATATATATATATATATATATATATATATATATATATATATATATATATATATATATATATATAAATGAATTGCTGTTCGTTAGTCTCACTATAACTCGAGAACGGCTGAACAGATTTATCTTATCTTAGTCTTGAAATGTTCGTGGAGGTTTAGGGAAGGTTTAAAAGGCGAGAAAAAATCGATAAACGCGCGGACGACGTCGCGGGGTACCACTAGTGTCATAATAAGTTTTATAATGATATCTGCTACGTACTTCCTTCATACAAATGGTGTTTCGGGTAAATTGTTTGTAAGTTGTTAGAACTGTCATGTCACTTCTTGACGGCAAAATCCTGATATTAACGTCAAGGGTCACAAAATAAAAGATTCATTGTTTTGTCAGCACGTAGTAGCAAAGCGAGTTTATTTTAATTTAGCTGCTGCAGCGGCAAAAAATAATTAAGTGAGAAAAATTTAGCCAGAACGCTCACCAACACAGTTATGGAATAATCCAATAAGGCACAGAAGGATTCCAAGTAGTGAAACTTAGCCTGATGACATAACTCGTTTAGTGTTGACCACTCTGGCCCGAGTGCGCGCAAATCCGAACAGATCCAAGTGAAGATGTTTTTTAGGGTTCCGTAGTTGAATGGCATAAAAAGGAACCCTTATTGATTCGTCCAGTCTGTCTGTCTGTCTGTCTGTCCGTCTGTATGTCACAACCACTTTATTCTGTAACTATAAGCATCACAATGTTGAAATTTGATGGAATGATGGATTCTGTGAACCGCTTTATGATTCTTATACAAAAAATAATTATGTTTAAAGGGGGTTGGGGGGGGGGAGGGCTTTCATACATGAAACATCTAACCTTAGCCAGAGTAAATTTTGAAAAAAAAGTGTAATGTAGATCTTAACAAATACTTTCAACTAAAATTGGTTTAAACGGAATCGAACTAGTCGTTTTGAGAAAAAGTACATTTTCTACAACCGCAAACATAACTTTGTTCTTCATACAAACACTATGATAAACAAAGTTATATTGGTTGTCAACAATATATTGTGGTGATTTACCTAAGTAGAGTAAGTAGATTAATTCAGTTAAAATTTACACGGAACCCTCAGTGCGCGAGTCTGATACGCACTTGGCCGGTTTTTTTTTAAACTTTTATATATTGCGGTTTCCTGGGATATTATTCGTAATTTTTTAGGCACTGAAAGTAATTCATCGTTTTGTTTGTCGTGTCGAGACAAACATTCGTTGGTGGTTTGAGGTTCACTAGTACGAATCTGTAGTCAGATAATTTACTAGTATGTTTTTTTTTCACCTAGAAGCTATGTCAAGGACAATTTAAACTCTTTTAACTCTGCGCATTTAGGTTACTTTTTAAGTTTGTCTTTGAACAGTAACTAAACGTAACGCAACCTGTTTAAGTGTTTTAGACTAAACCTACTGCAAAAATTTCAATTGTAACTATACAAACTGCTTGCAACAATTAAAAATATGGGGCAAGTGTGCCTGGACGAGGATATCAGTAGATTTTTATCAAAACTAAAAGGTCCGGCGGGCCTACTGTTGCTGAAACTTTTGTTTTTTATAAGCAACCTGCGTACGGACTAATTACACACATCAAAAATGTCTAGGGATCAACATATATTTTTGCAATAAGTTTTCTCCTGATTGATATTAATTAAAATTTTCTTTAAGGATTCATCAAATAAAGTGTTTTCGTTTGTCTACAGTAACGATACACCAAGTCACCTTTGCAATAATAAAGAAATTTGCCATTTTCCTAATAAAGGGATTTTTGACATTTGAACTAACAGTTTTCTTTAAAATTTAATTGGGTACCTTAAACAATTAATAATCCGTGTTTCTACCGCAAACACTAACAACACAAGAACATCGGTTTGGCATACTCAAAATGAGTTCATCCAAGTCACGCTATGGAATGGCCGTCCATGTTCGTTGAAACAACAAAAAAAGGTCTTCTTGCGACTGGATACCCTCCATATTCGGCAGAGCTCTTCTCTGTAGCATATCCCATGCATGCTCAATCGGGTTCAAGTCTGGCGACTGAGCAGGCCAGGGCAGGACATTGATGTTAGCTGCGGCGAGAGTCTGTCTTACAACTCTTGCGGTGTGCGGTCGTGCATTATCATTCATTAACTGAAATAAGGGGCCGATTTGCACTTGTAGAGGAACGATGACGTCTGATACAATCGTCTCAGCATAAATTTGAGCGTTGAGGTTGCCTCTGATCCGAATCAAATCAGTTCTTCCGCCGATCCAAATACCCGCCCATACCATGATGGTTCCACCACTATAAGGATGGACTTCCTGGCAGGATTTTAATCGCTGTTGGCGTCCAGGGGTTCTCCAGTGTCGTATAAAAGTCATAAAAGTCATTTATTTATGCAAATAGGCCCACACGGGGCACTTTTACACGTCCTAATATAAACCCTACCACAGCTTCGGGACAATTGTGGGCTAGTGCTGAGAAGAAGCTGCGCAAGAAACTCAGTCACTATTGTCAATGCCTCTTTTCAAAAGGTTTACAATGTTTGTAGTGATCATGCAAGTCCATACATTATTATCTTTTAAATAATCATCTACTTTATAATACCCTTTCGTCATAAGGGTTACTTTAATAACAGTTTTAAATTCATTAACCGGTAAGTTTACAATATGTTCTGGTAGTTTATTGAAAAATTTTATACCTTTCCCCATGAAAGAATTACCAACCTTTCAAAGCCTAAATTGTAGAATAGCAAGCTTATCCTTATTCCTAGTATTATGTTTGTGTATGTCACTATTTTTCGTGAATGAATGTAAATTTTTCCTTACATACATTAAATTTTCGTAAATATACTGAGAGGCTAGAGTTAATATTCTAATTTCTTTAAACACCTCTCGTAAGGAATCTTGAGGTTTAAGATTATAAATAGCTCGCACGGCTCTTTTTTGTAACACAAAGATTGTTTCTACATCAGCAGCCGCGCCCCACAGTAAAATACCGTAGGACATCAAGCTATGGAAATAACTAAAATAAACTAACCTAGCTGTTTCTACATCAGTCAAACGTCTTATCTTCCTTACAGCAAAAGCAGCTGAGCTTAGTTTCCCTGACAAGGCCTCTATATGAGGACCCCATTGTAGTTTGGAGTCTAATGTGATTCCCAAGAATGTTGTGGAATCAATAGTATCAAGCGGTTTGTCTTTTATCCTAACTTGAGTTGATGCCTGTCGGACATTAGGCATCGTAAACTTTACACATTTAGTTTTACTTCCATTAAGAAGGAGATTGTTAATAGTGAACCAATGTAATACTTGTGAAAGAGTATTATTTACATCGTCAAAATTTCCTTCACCTTTTGGAATTTTAAATATAAGTGAAGTATCATCAGCAAACAATACTATATCACAAAGATTCCCTACAAAATGCGGGAGGTCATTTATACATATTAAAAATAAAAGAGGTCCTAATATAGATCCCTGGGGCACACCCATTGTTAGAGGGGCTCCAGAAGACTCAGTTCCGTTTATACATACTTTTTGCATTCTACCTGAGAGATATGAATTAATTAAGTTTAATGATTTCAATGATGCCCCATAGTGACATATTTTTTTAAGTAATGTTTCATGATCCACACAATCAAACGCTTTCGATCGATCATAGAAAATCCCTAAAGCATCATGCCTATTATCATAGGCATCAAATACATGTGTTAAAAAAGCAACTCCTGCATCAGTGGTGCTTCTTCCTTTAGTAAAACCGAATTGTTTGTTATGTAATAACTTGTTCGATGAAAAGTGTGCTAAAATTTGATTGAATATAATCTTTTCATATATTTTACTCAAGACTGGCAGAATCGATATTAGCCGGAAATTTGAGGGGTCACTTTTGTCACCCGCTTTGAAAAGCGGTATTTTTTTACTAATCTTCATTAAACAAGGAAACTGGCCTTCATCAATACACTTGTTAAAAATTAATGCTAGTTGAGGGGCTATTATGTTAATAATTGACTTAATAATATGCACAGATCCTCCGTTTTTTTCATATTCAACACTAAAAATGTTTTTATTATTACTTCAAGTCCTACATGCCTAAAGTGCAGTTGAGAATTACATTCATTGACATTTACTTTTAGAATAGATTCGGCTATTACTGAAGAAGAAGCAAGTTCCTTCGTTGTTGTTGGTGCAATATGTAAAAAAAACGATTCAAAAGCAGTTGCAACCTCTTAATTTGAATTTATTGTTTTATCATTTATTTTTAATGCAAATTTACCATCTCTCAATTTATTTTTACAAGTTTCTTTATTTATGATGCTCCATGTAGCTTTTGCTTTATTTTTGGAGCTAGAGACTATTCTACGAAGATGATGGGATTTTGCTATAGCACAAACTTTTTTAAATATTTTTGAATAATTTCTAACGTATTCAATAAAGTTTTGGTCTTGAGAGTTTTGTCGTAGACTATATAATTCATATAATTTAATCCTACTTTTATGAATTCCTGGCGTGGCCCAATTATTAAATTGACATTTGACCTTATTTGATTTAGTCTTTTTATGGGAAAAGTTTCATTAAAATCGTTTTTAATTAAGTTAAAGAGGTCATCATATTGTTTATCTACACTATCATTAGTATTTTGTTTCACTGAATATAGTGTATCGTTAATTGTATCCCTAAATCTATCTAACCTATTTTCTGTGACATATATATTTATGTGGCCTATACATAGTTTCCACAGGTAAACTTGCGGTATGATTGTGTTCAAATAAAACCTTTTGACCTCTATGATCAGAACTGAGGCCAATTAAAATACCTTTAAAATATTATCTAAGCAAGTGGCCGTGGTAGGAGTTACCCTTGTAGGTTCACAAAAGAGATTTTTTAAATTAAAAGATTTGAAAAGGTTAAGAAATCGAATGGCGGTATTCCATTCTTTTAAAATATCAATGTTAAAATCGCCACATACTATTATTTTCTTATTAGATTTTGAAACCTTTTCTAGCGCTGATTCCATAATTGGTTCAAAAAGTTGGTAAGTAGCGTCGGGGGGGCTATACACAGATAAAATAATATAATATTCGAGCTCAGTTCACGCTAATTCGATAGTACGTTCTAAAGAGAGTGACACAATATCCCTGCGATCTTTATAATTTACTTCATTATTTATAAGTATGAGTGACCCCCCTCTAGTTGTGGTCTCTCTTGAAAACGAGCTACCGACTGTATAGTTTTCAATACTAATCATTATTTCACATTTTCTATACCAATGCTCTGTTACACACATTACATGAACACTTAAATCGTGTAGAACTAATGATAGTTCAAGCTCTTTGCCAGCCAGGCCTTGTATATTTTGGTGAATAACATTAAAACTAGACCTGGTCTTTGTCTGCCCTCTTAGTTTAAAGCCTCAGAGGTTGTCTGGTTGATAACATCAACATTACTATTATTACTTACAAATTTTTAAATTAAATTTTTATTACTTAAAAATTATGCAATTAATGTTATATGCTAACAAATTAGCAATTAGTTTTTTGATTCTATACGTTGTATACGTTGTATACATCTTGTATCCGGTCTCATACCAAAACGAGGCTCATCAGAAAAGCACACGAAACGCCATTGTTCTTCTGCCCAATTTCTGTGTTCAAGAGCCCATTGATATCGAATCCTACGATTGTGCATTGCTATAGGTGGTACCCGTAGCGGTCTTCGGGAATGAAGGTTCACTTCATGCAAGCGGTTTCTGACTGTTTGGTCGCTAATTCAGTTCCCTGAAGAGTGATGAAGCCTCACGGCTAACATCATGGCGGTTATTGTTGGAGCTCCTCGAGCTGTGATTTGAATGTATCGGTTTTGTCTCCGTGTGGTGCAGCGATACCGTCCTCCATGGCGCTCAGCCACGGTACCAGTGCTTCGGTAACGCGTCCAAAGTCGACTGATAACACTCTGACTTGTATTCAGAGCTAAAGCCACAGTACGTTGCCGGGAACCAGCTTCTATCATTCCCACGGCTCTGAGCATTTCTTCCCTGCTTTAATGACGTCGTCGCTTCATAATTACGTTGGTTTTAATCAACAGTAGAGAAAAAGTAGCACTAATAATGTCTTCAATGCGTTGTATGTTTTTATAGGGAAAATATTGACAGCTGATTTTCATCTTTTACTCGAATTTGATTGACAGTTCATGTTTCAAATTATGAAATGCACCAAAAAGAATCCATATAAATTTATAAAATCATAAATTTATTACAAAGCCACATCTCAATCTCAAGAAATCCGCATTAAAATGCTTGATCTCTAGACACTTTTGATGTGTGTATTTTCAATTCACCTCAAATAAACATGCAATAATACTTCATATTCAAATCTCATTTGAAAAAAAAAAAAATTCTTAATTAACTGTAACACCAAAATAAAAACATTTGAATCAAAATAAAAACAGCAATATACCTTTGTTAAAATAACTGTTGTTGAATAAAATAACTGCTAGTAAGTACTTATGAGCAATTTCCTTGCACTAGCGAAATTACTGGATGTTAGTCGATACAATACTTTGCGAGTTAAAGTCATCACGAATGTGACGATTACTTTAAAGTAATGTCATTAAACAGGTTCTTAGGTTAAGTCTTCCAATTACAAATGCTAAGTTCAAAAAAGCTTTATCATATTTTGAAACTATTTCGACTTACCCGTCTTAAGCATTCTAGTAACAACGCTGTAAGATGTGAGCGCCAAACTTGCAAAACTTTGCCAGTCTAGTAACTGAACTTAAAATTCACCAACACTTTTCTTAATTAACGAGTTACGTTATTTTGTTGCGCACCGCTGGGTAAAATTATTTACCACTAGCATGAAGATAATTTTACACAACGTGTTATTGCGAAGTTTCTTATTTTTAGACTGCCTTAGAATAATAATTAAATGCTTATCACTATTAAATTCTAGCACATTATTGAAGTCAGTGGCTTACGAAATTTACTTACACAATTTTGAGCAACTTGGAAATCCATAAATTAATAATAATAAAAAATATTATAAAAGCAAACATCTTAACTATAACGTAGAAGTACAATTTAGGCGTTCTTATAGCTTGAAGCTATTTCTCCCAGACAATTTTCATGCAAGGAAAATATAAGGAATGAGAGAAGTAGCATGGCGATTGTGACATGGCATATTTGAATATTTTGAGACTGATGTGCTGTACTTAAGCTAAACATCATGCGTTAAATATAAAAGTTCAATCATCATTTATGGTCAAACCAAAAACAGTTAGCCAAAGATAGTTAATTAGTTTTCTCCTAGACATCCCTTGCCTCCAGTTTTTTGGGGGTTTACAATTGCAGTAGTGGGAATATGTGGTAGAAAAGTTATACTTAACGATGATCAGGAGACAAGGGCTTGCATGGAGTTACATGTACTCTAGGTACTAATATTCTTTATTTGTGCTGGGACCGAAGTCTGAAGTTGTTTTTCTACATCTAACGCAAACAATTTTGTTTTTTTGATTTTTTGCTGCATCAAATATTCTTTTAACTTACGTAGCTATACGAGTATCTTTATTCAATGTTAGAAAATATTTGTATTGAATTTTTTTTAAGCCTAATTCAAAACTTACACACGAAAACAGCAATTTTGTCTCAATACTTTTCAAGCGCCACCTGATGGTTTTACAGGGAACTATGTCGAGACTTTCGTAACAGAAAACATATAACATATTATACAAGAAAGCTTTCAAAGCACGAGTGAAAAGGTTTTTACTATAGTCAAATACAAAGGATTGCTATTTTTATCATTATTATACGTTCTCGTCATCAAAGTTATAATTGTACGTAAAATTGTGGCTACTCGTTATAATTTTTCATTAAAACGAGCTTTACGGAGGATTAAAACTTTGCCTTCGAGCTTAGTAGTTGGACAGGGGAATGTAACTCTCTGGATTTTACATGTACTATGTTCACGTTGCTGCAAAATTTCGAACATTCTATGTTAAGTCGTAGTAATTGTTTTAAGTATATTACGACAGCTGTTTCAATACTTTTGTTGAAATTTCACCACAGTAGAGTTAAGAACATTAAATTGCCACCATCAATTGATTTATAGACGACTGCACAAAGAACAAACCAAAAGAGATTATCTAAAGTAGTGTTGATGTTGTACGACATTTAGGAGTTTCAGTAACTTGCATGCTAGATACTGGTATGTGCAAGTTAAGCAATTTGCGTCCTTGCATGCCTATATTCATACTTCCTTATATTGATATACACATGCGCTAGTCCCCCGCGTCCTCTTCCTCACATACAAGAAGATTGCCAGCTACAGGCATATGTATTGTAGCCTTTATTTCAGCTCAACCACCAACAATTAAAACTATCGGTGATAAAAGATGAAATTGGCCTCAGTTGTATTTTTCTGTTATTTCACCTAAAACTTGCCAGTATGATGTTATCTATCGACCCTTTTTACAGCAACAAAGAAAAAACTTCACAGTGAAATTCAGCATCGTGCAATTTTAACAGCAATATACCTGTTGTTACGGGCTTAATCTCGCCGTGTCGGTTAGATTAGTACTTATAGCACGAACCGGCGAGCGATGAAAATTTCAGTGCTTTCCCGCGTACCTATAGTTTGTGTTTTGTGGCGACACTAGTGTCGTATTTAAAATTTGTGAAATGCCAAACCAGTTAGGTTCTTATTTAATAAACAAACAAAATTGATCTGAATCGGTTTTGCTAAAACCCAACATAATTATGATATTTCTTTAAAGTAAAAACAGTCAGATGCTTTATATACAAAACAAAAATAATAATATTATATGTTCTTGCTAGGTTGTTAAAAGTTGTAAAGTTAGCCTGTAACGTTCCACTGCTGGGCAAAGCCCTCACTTCAACTATGAGGTAGTTTGAGCCTCCACCACGCGGGCTCAGTGTGGGTTGGTGGAGGAACAAAAATAAATTATAACAACTCTTAACATAAATTGTAAACGTTAAAAGTTGGGATAATATTTTTTCTTCTTGCCATAATAATTTGCGGCCGAGCCAAGTAAATAAAGGATTTAGGCTTTGAAAGGATTAGGGATTATACAATACGATCTTTAAAATTTCATACGAACGAGGCTTTAATGCATCAAAAATACCGAGCTCACAGATTTCGTTAGAAAAATAAAAGTATGCCGTAAAAATATGTGAAACCTTTCAGCATACAATCGTACTCATATTTAGGGCAATTAGAACATTCTAGAAGCCATTTGGATTGTGTCTCGGCTAAATTTTTTATTTATTTTTGAAATAATGTCATAGTTTGATTGAATGGATGTCGATATGTCAGTTCGGAAACAAATATAATATAAGAACAAAATACTCGTATTATGCTGATATGTGCTATCCTGATTTAAATAAAGACCTTTAAAACAAGCTTGACCGCCTAATAAATTCTGGCATCCGCTCGATTTTCTGTCTGCGTAAATTTGATCACATCTCTTCTTTTCGGTCACAAATTGTATGGTTGTGGGAAGATGTATCCTGTAAACCGCTTTACGATTCTTATATGTAAAAAAATGATATTTCAGGGAGGGCTTCCATTTATGAAACTAAAACCGAAAGAAGTCTAATGTTTGATAGATAGACGCTAAGCAAGTGGTAAAATGCCCCCCTCACCCCCTCCCTCTAAAGTCGAAACTAAGCGAGTGTAAATTTGGAAAAAAATATATAATGTAGATCTTAACAAATATTTAGGGATCGAACTAATAGTTTTTGAGATATATTTGACCGACCGTCTGACTTCGCACCACATCCAGCTCGTGCCGTGTTATCCGGCTCATTGCATATATATATATATATATATATATATATATATATATATATATATATATATATATATATATATATATATATATATATATATATATATAAATGAATTGCTGTTCGTTAGTCTCACTATAACTCGAGAACGGCTGAACAGATTTATCTTTATTAGTCTTGAAATGTTCGTGGAGGTTTAGGGAAGGTTTAAAAGGCGAGAAAAAATCGATAAACGCGCGGACGACGTCGCGGGGTACCACTAGTGTCATAATAAGTTTTATAATGATATCTGATACGTACTTCCTTCATACAAATGGTGTTTCGGGTAAATTGTTTGTAAGTTGTTAGAACTGTCATGTCACTTCTTGACGGCAAAATCCTGATATTAACGTCAAGGGTCACAAAATAAAAGATTCATTGTTTTGTCAGCACGTAGTAGCAAAGCGAGTTTATTTTAATTTAGCTGCTGCAGCGGCAAAAAATAATTAAGTGAGAAAAATTTAGCCAGAACGCTCACCAACACAGTTATGGAATAATCCAATAAGGCACAGAAGGATTCCAAGTAGTGAAACTTAGCCTGATGACATAACTCGTTTAGTGTTGACCACTCTGGCCCGAGTGCGCGCAAATCCGAACAGATCCAAGTGAAGATGTTTTTTAGGGTTCCGTAGTTGAATGGCATAAAAAGGAACCCTTATTGATTCGTCCAGTCTGTCTGTCTGTCTGTCTGTCCGTCTGTATGTCACAACCACTTTATTCTGTAACTATAAGCATCACAATGTTGAAATTTGATGGAATGATGGATTCTGTGAACCGCTTTATGATTCTTATACAAAAAATAATTATGTTTAAAGGGGGTTGGGGGGGGGGCTTTCATACATGAAACATCTAACCTTAGCCAGAGTAAATTTTGAAAAAAAAGTGTAATGTAGATCTTAACAAATACTTTCAACTAAAATTGGTTTAAACGGAATCGAACTAGTCGTTTTGAGAAAAAGTACATTTTCTACAACCGCAAACATAACTTTGTTCTTCATACAAACACTATGATAAACAAAGTTATATTGGTTGTCAACAATATATTGTGGTGATTTACCTAAGTAGAGTAAGTAGATTAATTCAGTTAAAATTTACACGGAACCCTCAGTGCGCGAGTCTGATACGCACTTGGCCGGTTTTATTTTAAACTTTTATATATTGCGGTTTCCTGGGATATTATTCGTAATTTTTTAGGCACTGAAAGTAATTCATCGTTTTGTTTGTCGTGTCGAGACAAACATTCGTTGGTGGTTTGAGGTTCACTAGTACGAATCTGTAGTCAGATAATTTACTAGTATGTTTTTTTTTCACCTAGAAGCTATGTCAAGGACAATTTAAACTCTTTTAACTCTGCGCATTTAGGTTACTTTTTAAGTTTGTCTTTGAACAGTAACTAAACGTAACGCAACCTGTTTAAGTGTTTTAGACTAAACCTACTGCAAAAATTTCAATTGTAACTATACAAACTGCTTGCAACAATTAAAAATATGGGGCAAGTGTGCCTGGACGAGGATATCAGTAGATTTTTATCAAAACTAAAAGGTCCGGCGGGCCTACTGTTGCTGAAACTTTTGTTTTTTATAAGCAACCTGCGTACGGACTAATTACACACATCAAAAATGTCTAGGGATCAACATATATTTTTGCAATAAGTTTTCTCCTGATTGATATTAATTAAAATTTTCTTTAAGGATTCATCAAATAAAGTGTTTTCGTTTGTCTACAGTAACGATACACCAAGTCACCTTTGCAATAATAAAGAAATTTGCCATTTTCCTAATAAAGGGATTTTTGACATTTGAACTAACAGTTTTCTTTAAAATTTAATTGGGTACCTTAAACAATTAATAATCCGTGTTTCTACCGCAAACACTAACAACACAAGAACATCGGTTTGGCATACTCAAAATGAGTTCATCCAAGTCACGCTATGGAATGGCCGTCCATGTTCGTTGAAACAACAAAAAAAGGTCTTCTTGCGACTGGATACCCTCCATATTCGGCAGAGCTCTTCTCTGTAGCATATCCCATGCATGCTCAATCGGGTTCAAGTCTGGCGACTGAGCAGGCCAGGGCAGGACATTGATGTTAGCTGCGGCGAGAGTCTGTCTTACAACTCTTGCGGTGTGCGGTCGTGCATTATCATTCATTAACTGAAATAAGGGGCAATCGTCTCAGCATAAATTTGAGCGTTGAGGTTGCCTCTGATCCGAATCAAATCAGTTCTTCCGCCGATCCAAATACCCGCCCATACCATGATGGTTCCACCACTATAAGGATGGACTTCCTGGCAGGATTTTAATCGCTGTTGGCGTCCAGGGGTTCTCCAGTGTCGTATAAAAGTCATAAAAGTCATTTATTTATGCAAATAGGCCCACACGGGGCACTTTTACACGTCCTAATATAAACCCTACCACAGCTTCGGGACAATTGTGGGCTAGTGCTGAGAAGAAGCTGCGCAAGAAACTCAGTCACTATTGTCAATGCCTCTTTTCAAAAGGTTTACAATGTTTGTAGTGATCATGCAAGTCCATACATTATTATCTTTTAAATAATCATCTACTTTATAATACCCTTTCGTCATAAGGGTTACTTTAATAACAGTTTTAAATTCATTAACCGGTAAGTTTACAATATGTTCTGGTAGTTTATTGAAAAATTTTATACCTTTCCCCATGAAAGAATTACCAACCTTTCAAAGCCTAAATTGTAGAATAGCAAGCTTATCCTTATTCCTAGTATTATGTTTGTGTATGTCACTATTTTTCGTGAATGAATGTAAATTTTTCCTTACATACATTAAATTTTCGTAAATATACTGAGAGGCTAGAGTTAATATTCTAATTTCTTTAAACACCTCTCGTAAGGAATCTTGAGGTTTAAGATTATAAATAGCTCGCACGGCTCTTTTTTGTAACACAAAGATTGTTTCTACATCAGCAGCCGCGCCCCACAGTAAAATACCGTAGGACATCAAGCTATGGAAATAACTAAAATAAACTAACCTAGCTGTTTCTACATCAGTCAAACGTCTTATCTTCCTTACAGCAAAAGCAGCTGAACTTAGTTTCCCTGACAAGGCCTCTATATGAGGACCCCATTGTAGTTTGGAGTCTAATGTGATTCCCAAGAATGTTGTGGAATCAATAGTATCAAGCGGTTTGTCTTTTATCCTAACTTGAGTTGATGCCTGTCGGACATTAGGCATCGTAAACTTTACACATTTAGTTTTACTTCCATTAAGAAGGAGATTGTTAATAGTGAACCAATGTAATACTTGTGAAAGAGTATTATTTACATCGTCAAAATTTCCTTCACCTTTTGGAATTTTAAATATAAGTGAAGTATCATCAGCAAACAATACTATATCACAAAGATTCCCTACAAAATGCGGGAGGTCATTTATACATATTAAAAATAAAAGAGGTCCTAATATAGATCCCTGGGGCACACCCATTGTTAGAGGGGCTCCAGAAGACTCAGTTCCGTTTATACATACTTTTTGCATTCTACCTGAGAGATATGAATTAATTAAGTTTAATGATTTCAATGATGCCCCATAGTGACATATTTTTTTAAGTAATGTTTCATGATCCACACAATCAAACGCTTTCGATCGATCATAGAAAATCCCTAAAGCATCATGCCTATTATCATAGGCATCAAATACATGTGTTAAAAAAGCAACTCCTGCATCAGTGGTGCTTCTTCCTTTAGTAAAACCGAATTGTTTGTTATGTAATAACTTGTTCGATGAAAAGTGTGCTAAAATTTGATTGAATATAATCTTTTCATATATTTTACTCAAGACTGGCAGAATCGATATTAGCCGGAAATTTGAGGGGTCACTTTTGTCACCCGCTTTGAAAAGCGGTATTTTTTTACTAATCTTCATTAAACAAGGAAACTGGCCTTCATCAATACACTTGTTAAAAATTAATGCTAGTTGAGGGGCTATTATGTTAATAATTGACTTAATAATATGCACAGATCCTCCGTTTTTTTCATATTCAACACTAAAAATGTTTTTATTATTACTTCAAGTCCTACATGCCTAAAGTGCAGTTGAGAATTACATTCATTGACATTTACTTTTAGAATAGATTCGGCTATTACTGAAGAAGAAGCAAGTTCCTTCGTTGTTGTTGGTGCAATATGTAAAAAAAACGATTCAAAAGCAGTTGCAACCTCTTAATTTGAATTTATTGTTTTATCATTTATTTTTAATGCAAATTTACCATCTCTCAATTTATTTTTACAAGTTTCTTTATTTATGATGCTCCATGTAGCTTTTGCTTTATTTTTGGAGCTAGAGACTATTCTACGAAGATGATGGGATTTTGCTATAGCACAAACTTTTTTAAATATTTTTGAATAATTTCTAACGTATTCAATAAAGTTTTGGTCTTGAGAGTTTTGTCGTAGACTATATAATTCATATAATTTAATCCTACTTTTATGAATTCCTGGCGTGGCCCAATTATTAAATTGACATTTGACCTTATTTGATTTAGTCTTTTTATGGGAAAAGTTTCATTAAAATCGTTTTTAATTAAGTTAAAGAGGTCATCATATTGTTTATCTACACTATCATTAGTATTTTGTTTCACTGAATATAGTGTATCGTTAATTGTATCCCTAAATCTATCTAACCTATTTTCTGTGACATATATATTTATGTGGCCTATACATAGTTTCCACAGGTAAACTTGCGGTATGATTGTGTTCAAATAAAACCTTTTGACCTCTATGATCAGAACTGAGGCCAATTAAAATACCTTTAAAATATTATCTAAGCAAGTGGCCGTGGTAGGAGTTACCCTTGTAGGTTCACAAAAGAGATTTTTTAAATTAAAAGATTTGAAAAGGTTAAGAAATCGAATGGCGGTATTCCATTCTTTTAAAATATCAATGTTAAAATCGCCACATACTATTATTTTCTTATTAGATTTTGAAACCTTTTCTAGCGCTGATTCCATAATTGGTTCAAAAAGTTGGTAAGTAGCGTCGGGGGGGCTATACACAGATAAAATAATATAATATTCGAGCTCAGTTCACGCTAATTCGATAGTACGTTCTAAAGAGAGTGACACAATATCCCTGCGATCTTTATAATTTACTTCATTATTTATAAGTATGAGTGACCCCCCTCTAGTTGTGGTCTCTCTTGAAAACGAGCTACCGACTGTATAGTTTTCAATACTAATCATTATTTCACATTTTCTATACCAATGCTCTGTTACACACATTACATGAACACTTAAATCGTGTAGAACTAATGATAGTTCAAGCTCTTTGCCAGCCAGGCCTTGTATATTTTGGTGAATAACATTAAAACTAGACCTGGTCTTTGTCTGCCCTCTTAGTTTAAAGCCTCAGAGGTTGTCTGGTTGATAACATCAACATTACTATTATTACTTACAAATTTTTAAATTAAATTTTTATTACTTAAAAATTATGCAATTAATGTTATATGCTAACAAATTAGCAATTAGTTTTTTGATTCTATACGTTGTATACGTTGTATACATCTTGTATCCGGTCTCATACCAAAACGAGGCTCATCAGAAAAGCACACGAAACGCCATTGTTCTTCTGCCCAATTTCTGTGTTCAAGAGCCCATTGATATCGAATCCTACGATTGTGCATTGCTATAGGTGGTACCCGTAGCGGTCTTCGGGAATGAAGGTTCACTTCATGCAAGCGGTTTCTGACTGTTTGGTCGCTAATTCAGTTCCCTGAAGAGTGATGAAGCCTCACGGCTAACATCATGGCGGTTATTGTTGGAGCTCCTCGAGCTGTGATTTGAATGTATCGGTTTTGTCTCCGTGTGGTGCAGCGATACCGTCCTCCATGGCGCTCAGCCACGGTACCAGTGCTTCGGTAACGCGTCCAAAGTCGACTGATAACACTCTGACTTGTATTCAGAGCTAAAGCCACAGTACGTTGCCGGGAACCAGCTTCTATCATTCCCACGGCTCTGAGCATTTCTTCCCTGCTTTAATGACGTCGTCGCTTCATAATTACGTTGGTTTTAATCAATAGTAGAGAAAAAGTAGCACTAATAATGTCTTCAATGCGTTGTATGTTTTTATAGGGAAAATATTGACAGCTGATTTTCATCTTTTACTCGAATTTGATTGACAGTTCATGTTTCAAATTATGAAATGCACCAAAAAGAATCCATATAAATTTATAAAATCATAAATTTATTACAAAGCCACATCTCAATCTCAAGAAATCCGCATTAAAATGCTTGATCTCTAGACACTTTTGATGTGTGTATTTTCAATTCACCTCAAATAAACATGCAATAATACTTCATATTCAAATCTCATTTGAAAAAAAAAAAAAATCTTAATTAACTGTAACACCAAAATAAAAACATTTGAATCAAAATAAAAACAGCAATATACCTTTGTTAAAATAACTGTTGTTGAATAAAATAACTGATAGTAAGTACTTATGAGCAATTTCCTTGCACTAGCGAAATTACTGGATGTTAGTCGATACAATACTTTGCGAGTTAAAGTCATCACGAATGTGACGATTACTTTAAAGTAATGTCATTAAACAGGTTCTTAGGTTAAGTCTTCCAATTACAAATGCTAAGTTCAAAAAAGCTTTATCATATTTTGAAACTATTTCGACTTACCCGTCTTAAGCATTCTAGTAACAACGCTGTAAGATGTGAGCGCCAAACTTGCAAAACTTTGCCAGTCTAGTAACTGAACTTAAAATTCACCAACACTTTTCTTAATTAACGAGTTACGTTATTTTGTTGCGCACCGCTGGGTAAAATTATTTACCACTAGCATGAAGATAATTTTACACAACGTGTTATTGCGAAGTTTCTTATTTTTAGACTGCCTTAGAATAATAATTAAATGCTTATCACTATTAAATTCTAGCACATTATTGAAGTCAGTGGCTTACGAAATTTACTTACACAATTTTGAGCAACTTGGAAATCCATAAATTAATAATAATAAAAAATATTATAAAAGCAAACATCTTAACTATAACGTAGAAGTACAATTTAGGCGTTCTTATAGCTTGAAGCTATTTCTCCCAGACAATTTTCATGCAAGGAAAATATAAGGAATGAGAGAAGTAGCATGGCGATTGTGACATGGCATATTTGAATATTTTAAACAAAAGAGAAAGTGGACAGATTTGATTAAAAGAGCGATAAGAAAAGAGTCATCGTATACATTATATAAAATTTCATGTTTAAAATAATAACAATACAAAAATCATAATTATTATACCATATAATTAGTTTTTTTTACAGACTTCAAAAAATTAAACCGCCTTCAAAAAGCTTATTTTGTCCTCTATTTAGGGGAACACAATTCAGTTGGTTCAGGATGTGCGTAGACTGATGTGCTGTACTTAAGCTTGACATCATGCGTTAAATATAAAAGTTCAATCATCATTTATGGTCAAACCAAAAACAGTTAGCCAAAGATAGTTAATTAGTTTTCTCCTAGACATCCCTTGCCTCCAGTTTTTTGGGGGTTTACAATTGCAGTAGTGGGAATATGTGGTAGAAAAGTTATACTTAACGATGATCAGGAGACAAGGGCTTGCATGGAGTTACATGTACTCTAGGTACTAATATTCTTTATTTGTGCTGGGACCGAAGTCTGAAGTTGTTTTTCTACATCTAACGCAAACAATTTTGTTTTTTTGATTTTTTGCTGCATCAAATATTCTTTTAACTTACGTAGCTATACGAGTATCTTTATTCAATGTTAGAAAATATTTGTATTGAATTTTTTTTAAGCCTAATTCAAAACTTACACACGAAAACAGCAATTTTGTCTCAATACTTTTCAAGCGCCACCTGATGGTTTTACAGGGAACTATGTCGAGACTTTTGTAACAGAAAACATATAACATATTATACAAGAAAGCTTTCAAAGCACGAGTGAAAAGGTTTTTACTATAGTCAAATACAAAGGATTGCTATTTTTATCATTATTATACGTTCTCGTCATCAAAGTTATAATTGTACGTAAAATTGTGGCTACTCGTTATAATTTTTCATTAAATCGAGCTTTACGGAGGATTAAAACTTTGCCTTCGAGCTTAGTAGTTGGACAGGGGAATGTAACTCTCTGGATTTTACATGTACTATGTTCACGTTGCTGCAAAATTTCGAACATTCTATGTTAAGTCGTAGTAATTGTTTTAAGTATATTACGACAGCTGTTTCAATACTTTTGTTGAAATTTCACCACAGTAGAGTTAAGAACATTAAATTGCCACCATCAATTGATTTATAGACGACTGCACAAAAAGTTAGCCTGTAACGTTCCACTGCTGGGCAAAGCCCTCACCTCAACTATGAGGTAGTTTGAGCCTCCACCACGCGGGCTCAGTGTGGGTTGGTGGAGGAACAAAAATAAATTATAACAACTCTTAACATAAATTGTAAACGTTAAAAGTTGGGATTGTATAAAAATTTAAATAATAATATTTTTTCTTCTTGCCATAATAATTTGCGGCCGAGCCAAGTAAATAAAGGATTTAGGCTTTGAAAGGATTAGGGATTATACAATACGATCATTAAAATTTCATACGAACGAGGCTTTAATGCATCAAAAATACCGAGCTCACAGATTTCGTTAGAAAAATAAAAGTGTGCCGTAAAAATATGTGAAACCTTTCAGCATACAATCGTACTCATATCTAGGGCAATTAGAACATTCTGGAAGCCATTTGGATTGTGTCTCGGCTAAATTTTTTATTTATTTTTGAAATAATGTCATAGTTTGATTGAATGGATGTCGATATGTCAGTTCGGAAACAAATATAATATAAGAAAAAAATACCTTATTTATTATGCTGATGTGTGCTATCCTGATTTAAATCAAGACCTTTAAAACAAGCTTGACCGCCTAATAAATTCTGGCATCCGCTCGATTTTTTGTCTGCGTAAATTTGATCACATCTCTTCTTTTCGGTCACAAATTGTATGGTTGTGGGAAGATGTATCCTGTAAACCGCTTTACGATTCTTATATGTAAAAAAATGATATTTCAGGGAGGGCTTCCATTTATGAAACTAAAACCGAAAGAAGTCTAATGTTTGATAGATAGACGCTAAGCAAGTGGTAAAATGCCCCCCTCACCCCCTCCCTCTAAAGTCGAAACTAAGCGAGTGTAAATTTGGAAAAAAATATATAATGTAGATCTTAACAAATATTTCAACGGAAATTGGTTTGGACGGGATCGAACTAGTAGTTTTTGAGATATATTTGACCGACCGTCTGACTTCGCACCACATCCAGCTCGTGCCGTGTTATCCGGCACATTGCATATACATATATAAATATATATATAAATGAATTGCTGTTCGTTAGTCTCACTATAACTCGAGAACGGCTGAACAGATTTATCTTATCTTAGTCTTGAAATGTTCGTGGAGGTTTAGGGAAGGTTTAAAAGGCGAGAAAAAATTTGATAAACGCGCGGACGAAGTTGCGGGGTACCACTAGTGTCATAATAAGTTTTATCATGATATCTGCTACGTACTTCCTTCATACAAATGGTGTTTCGGGTAAATTACTTGTAAGTTGTTAGAACTTACCCGTCGCTTGTTAATAATCCCATTTTCTTGATAAAAAACCCCTAATTAGAATAAAACCTGGGTACTTTATTCTTGAAAATTTTGTCCAAACAAAATCAACTTCATTACCGAAATTACCACGAATTGTTAAAATAACGTCTTTCTCAACGAACAAAGGATTATAATGCCCTGTCATGTCACTTCTAGACGGCAAAATCCTGATATTAACGTCAAGGGTCACAAAATAAAAGATTCATTTTTTTGTCAGCACGTAGTAGCAAAGCGAGTTTATTTTAAATTAGCTACTGCAGCGGCAAAAAATAATGAAGTGAGAAAAATTTAGCCAGAACGCTCACCAACACGGTTATGGAATAATCCAATAAGGCACAGAAGGCTTCCAAGTAGTGAAACTTAGCCTGATGACATAACTCGTTTAGTGTTGACCACTCTGGCCCGAGTGCGCGCAAATCCGAACAGATCCAAGTGAAGATGTTTTTTTGGGGTTCCGTAGTTGAATGGCATAAAAAGGAACCCTTATTGATTCGTCCAGTCTGTCTGTCTGTCTGTCTGTCCGTCTGTATGTCACAGCCACTTTATTCTGTAACTATAAGCACCACACTGTTGAAACTTGATGGAATGATGGATTCTGTGAACCGCTTTATGATTCTTATACAAAAAACAAAAACAATTATGTTTAAAGGGGGTTGGGGGGGGGGCTTTCATACATGAAACATCTAACCTTAGCCAGAGTAAATTTTGAAAAAAAAGTGTAATGTAGATCTTAACAAATACTTTCAACTAAAATTGGTTTAAACGGAATCGAACTAGTCGTTTTGAGAAAAAGTACATTTTCTACAACCGCAAACATAACTTTGTTCTTCATCAAACACTATGATAAACAAAGTTATATTGGGTGTCAACAATATATTGTGGTGATTTACCTAAGTAGAGTAAGTAGATTAATTCAGTTAAAATTTACACGGAACCCTCAGTGCGCGAGTCTGATACGCACTTGGCCGGTTTTTTTGAAAACTTTTATATATTGCGGTTTCCTGGGATATTATTCGTAATTTTAGGCACTGAAAGTAATTCATCGTTTTGTTTGTCGTGTCGAGACAAACATTCGTTGGTGGTTTGAGGTTCACTAGTACGAATCTGTAGTCAGATAATTTACTAGTATGTTTTTTTTTCACCTAGAAGCTATGTCAAGGACAATTTAAACTCTTTTAACTCTGCGCATTTAGGTTACTTTTTAAGTTTGTCTTTGAACAGTAACTAAACGTAACGCAACCTGTTTAAGTGTTTTAGACTAAACCTTCTGCAAAAATCTCAATTGTAACTATACAAACTGCTTGCAACAATTAAAAATATGGGGCAAGTGTGCCTGGACGAGGATATTAGTGGATTTTTATCAAAACTAAAAGGTCCGGCGGGCCTACTGTTGCTGAAACTTTTGTTTTTTACAAGCAACCTGCGTACGGACTAATTACACACATCAAAAATGTCTAGGGATCAACATTTATTTTTGCAATAAGTTTTCTCCTGATTGATATTAATTAAAATTTTCCTTAAGGATTCATCAAATAAAGTGTTTTTGTTTGTCTACAGTAACGATAAAAAAGTCACCTTTGCATTAATAAAGAAATTTGTCATTTTCCTAATAAAGGGATTTTTGACATTTGAACCACTAATATCAAAGTTCGAAAAAAAGACTTAAATAAGAGTTTTCTTTGAAATTTTATTGGGTAACTTAAACAATTAATAATTCGTGTTTCTACCGCGAACACTAACAACACAAGGACATCGATTTGGCATACTCAAAATGAGTTCATCCAAATCACGCTGTGGAATGGCCGCCCATGTTCGTTGCAACAACAAAAAAAGGTCTTCTTGCGACTGGATACCCTCCACGTTCGGCAGAGCTCTTCTCTGTAGCATATCCCATGCATGCTCAATCGGGTTCAAGTCTGGCGACTGAGCAGGCCAGGGCAGGACATTGATGTTAGCTGCGGCGAGAGTCTGTCATACAACTCTTGCGGGGTGCGGTCGTGCATTATCATGCATTAACTGAAATAAGGGACCGATTTGCACTTGTAGAGGAACGATGACGTCTGATACAATCGTCTCAGCATAAATTTGAGCGTTGAGGTTGCCTCTGATTCGAATCAAATCAGTTCTTCCGTCGATTCAAATACCCGCCCATACCATGATGGTTCCACCACTATAAGGATGGACTTCCTGGCAGGATTTAAATCGCTGTTGGCGTCCAGGGGTTCTCCAGTGTCGTATACGTCTTGTATCCGGTCTCATACCAAAACGAGACTCATCAGAAAAACACACGAAACGCCATTGTTCTTCTGCCCAATTTCTGTGTTCAAGAACCCATTGATATCGAATCCTACGATTGTGCATTGCTATAGGTGGTACCCGTAGCGGTCTTCGGGAATGAAAGTTCACTTCATGCAAGCGGTTTCTGACTGTTTGGTCGCTAATTAAGTTCCCTGAAGAGTGATGAAGCCTCACGGCTAACATCATGGCGGTTATTGTTGGAGCTCTTCGAGCTGTGATTTGAATGTATCGGTCATGTCTTCGTGTGGTGCAGCAATACCGTCCTACATGGCGCTCAGCCACAGTACCAGTGCTTCGGTAACGTGTCCAAAGTCGACTGATAACACTCTGACTTGTATTCAGAGCTAAAGCCACAGTACGTTGCCGGGAACCAGCTTCTGTCATTCCCACGGCTCTGAGCATTTATTCCCTGCTTAAATGACGTCGCCGCTCCATAATAACGTTGGTTTTCATCAGTAGTAGGCAAACAGTAGCACTAATAATGTCTTAAATGCGTTGTATGTTTTTATCATAAAATTATTATCCCTTTGGAATAGAACGACAAAAGCGAGATGTTATTAGCAGCAAACTGTGTGATAAAAAGAGATGGGTAGCAGAACCATTTTTGTCAGATGTCAAACAGTTGACCGCCCTGCAGAAGCTCGCTGAAAATTACGTGCATTTGATTTTTTATATTTAAAAGTGAAATTGTGTATATTTTGGAGAAATAATGCGTCTGAAACATGGTGACTTGATCGGTGATTGATTGTTATGCATTACAGCGGCAGAACCTCAACAAATAATCATTTTACAGGTAGATTAGTCAAAATCAAAGCCTCTTAATATACGACTTATATTTACCAATGCGCTTCAAATTTAAGTACGCAGTTTGATTATTCACGTAAAAAATAAAGACAGAATAACACAGGGAATGTATATCGACGAATATTTTGTATGATGAAATAATATTTAGTTTTACACTAGAGCTGCATGTTCAATATTTTGTGTCGACTGTTTATCATGCAGTAAACTACTATATTTAACTTAGGAACATTGTTATAAATCACCTGATCGAAAGGTTATCTCATTTGAAGCTACAAATGTTACTTACTTATGTTAGTTACTGACATCTTAAATCGGTTTCGTTTGACAGCTTTTACTTGTCCTTCTATTCCGATAGGAATATTAATTTTATGGTGTTTAGGAAAATATTGACAGCTGATTTTTATGTTTTACTAGAATTTGATTGACAGTTCCTGTTTCAAATTATGAAATGCACCAAAAAGAATCCATATAAATTTATAAAATCATAAATTTATTACAAAGCCACATCTCAATCTCAAGAAATCTGCATTAAAATGCTTGATCTCTAGACACTTTTGATGTGTTTATTTTCAATTCACCTCAAATAAACATGCAATAATACTTCATATTCAAATCTCATTCAAAAAAAAAATATTTCTTAATTAACTGTAACATCAAAATAAAAACATTTGAATCAAAATAAAAACAGCAATTAACCTTTGTTAAAATAACTGTTGTTGAATAAAATAACTGATAGTAAGTACTTATGAGCAATTTCCTTGCACTAGCGAAATCACTGGATGTTAGTCGATACAATATTTAGCGAGTTAAAGTCGTCACGAATGTGACGATTACTTTAAAGTTATGTCATTAAACAGGTTCTTAGGTTAAGTCTTCCAATTACAAAAGATAAGTACAAAAAAGCTTTATCATATTTTGAAACTATTTCGACTTACCCGTCTTAAGTATTCTAGAAACATCGCTGTAAGATGTAAGCGCCGAACTTGCCAAACTTTGCCAGTCTAGTAACTGAACTTAAAATTCACCAACACTTTTCTTAATTAACGAGTAACGTTATTTTGTTGCGCACCGCTGGGTAAAATTATTTACCACTAGCGTGAAGATAATTTTACACAACGTGTTATTGCGAAGTTTTTTATTTTTTAGACTGCCTTAGAAAAATAATTAAATGCTTATCACTATTAAATTCTAGCACATTATTGAAGTCAGTGGCTTACGAAATTTACTTGCCCAATTTCGAGCAACTTGGAAATCCATAAATTAACAATAATAATAAATATTATTTAAGCAAACATCTTAACTATAACGTAGAAGTACAATTTTGCGTTCTTATAGCTTAAAGCGATTTCTCCCAGACAATCTTCAGTAAGTAAAAGCAAAGAAAATGAGAGGAGTGGCATGGCGATGAAAGATTTTAAAAAAAGAGAAAGTAGACAGATTTGTTTAAAGAGATATAAGAAAAGAGTCAACGTACACATTGCATAAATTTTCATGTTTAAAATTATTATGACAATACAAAATACGTAAACTTATACTTTATATAATTATTCTATAGTAATTATTATACTTTATACGTAAAACCCAGACGTTCCTACTGTTCCTTTAAGGACACAGCAGAGTTATTAGAAATGACAAGTAGTTTTATCAAGGAGCTGACTATTTATCAGTTTTACGTGTGTTTCCATATAAAGTTAGGAAAAAATTACTATTCTAAGTTCTTAACACATTAACCAACCCATTTATTATAAATATGATCTTTTGAATATATTAATATTTAAAATAAACAAGTATTGTTCCTGTTTGGCACATAGTACCTTATGTATCTAAGACATATGTTTTCCGGAATATCTGGATTTAATGTTTTAATACCGACTTTATAAAATTAAACCACTTTCAAAAAGCTTATTTTGTCCTCTATTCAGGAGAACACAATTCATTTGGAGTCGGTGCATGATGTGCGTAGACTGATGTGCTGTACTTAAGCTTGACATAGTGCGTTAAATAAATGAGTTCAATCATCATTTATGGTCAAACTAAAAACAGTTAGCCAAAGATCATCATCATCATCATCATTATCAGCCAAAGGACGTCCACTGCTGAACATAGGCCTCCCCCACGGCTTTCCACAGCGACCGATTACTAGCGGTCTGCATCCAGTTTGATCCTGCAATCTTTATAAGGTCGTCTGTCCATCTTGTTGGTGGACGTCCTACGCTGCGTCTTTGGTCAAAGGGTCTCCAATCTAGAACTTTCCTGCCCCAACGGCCATCAGTTCTTCGCGCTAGTTAAGCCAAAGATAGTTAACTTGTTTTCTCCTAGACATCCCTTGCCTCCAGTTTTTGGGGGTTTTCATTGCAGTACCGATACTGATATATTTCGCTGACAGACTTTACCGATATATTTCGCGAACATTTATTTAAAATTATACGCCTGACGTTTCAAATGTTTTATAGGATCACAGGCAAAACTATATACCACCTGTCAAGTGCCACATACCTCTTTAAGATGCAGCGGTATACAGACTGGAATGTGACTGTGGCCTCTCTTACATCGGTCAAACAAAGCATATTATTCGTATAGACGTGCGAATTAAATATTACATAGCTTACATAAAAAATCTCTTAAAATCTTTCTGCATGCCCTAAAGGTACGACGTATAGGGAGAAAATACTTGTAGCATCAAGTCAACCTTTTGTACACTGTTATTAGTGCACTAAAGTTTATTTTAAATTTGTTTGTTTTAAATCAATAAATCATATATTGATTTAATCTTACATGGTTATTAATATAAGGTCACGGCATAACTTGAAGCAGTGCCGAAATATCTGAAACTCGAAAATAATGAGGTACATAGTAAATATATTTGTTTTTTTATAATAACGCTTGCATTTTGATCAGACTATTAGCAGTATCTATTGAGCATACATTTTCTTTAAATAGCGACTATAAATATTCGAGATCATGAAATGTATGTCCTCCGTTCTAATTAATGCTATGATATCAGCTTCTAGGAGTTGCCTTGTTGCAATTACTTGCATAATAAAAAAAAAGCTTGCCAGTGAATAAAATGTTGGAGGTATCTAAAGTTACTTGACCTAAATCACTTGTTCAAGGTCAGAGTTATAAAAAGTGTTTCATCAAGTTTCATCAAAATTATCTTTTTTAAGGTACAAAACATGATATTTTTAGCATAATGTTTTTGTTTTGAATAATTCGACTCGTTTACGTACGTCGTCATACATTTACAAAACAAAAAACAAGGAAAACTAAAACTCATCTCTCACTCACAAAGTGCGATCATTTTGTATTCGATTTCTCTGAACTGAATCGCGGGCAGACATTACAGACAGACATGTGACATGGCGAAACTGACATTTAAAATGTATAACTTCGTATGTTATAGAAAAGAACAAAGTCTTGTTTAAGCATTTTAAAAATACAGCCTTAGAATTGTTAGATATGGGATTGCTACTACGAACCAGATTTTTAGGGTTCCGTAGCCGAATGGCAAAAAACTGAACGCGTTTCGCCAAGTCTGTCTGTCTGTCTGTCTGACCGTTGTCCGTTCGTATGTCACAGCCACTTTATTCTGTAACTGTAAGCATCACACTGTTGAAATTTGGTAGAAAGATGTATCGTGTTAACCGCTTAACGATTGTCATAGTAACTAACTACACAAGCGAACCCAGATGATTTACCTAAATGTGAAATTTCAACATCAAAACGAAGCAGCGGCGCCGGCCAGACGCAACCCGATCGCCACTGCTGACACTGCAACGGACAGCCCGCGCGTCACCGACGCGATTCCACGATTTCTACATTTTAACGAGGAGACACTCATTATCTAGCATCGATAGGGTCAACTCATGTAACTAGTTTTATTTTGAATAAATTACTTTTAGACCAATTTTGGTTTTTCTTGAATCCTCCGACCGCGACCTCCATATTTGGCGCAGTCGGTAGGATACTCAAGCCGCCTTGAGTTTAGATTCACTAGGGTATTCACAAATCGGTATCCGCGTGAAATCGCTATCGTCGCGAGCGATCGGGCGTCCTTGGGTATCCCGTATAAGAAGAACCTGGAGTAGTGGCTGGAGGATAAATCAAGACATCGATTTCAAGAATACCAGAATGCAGTTTATGTAAGTACGCTGAAATCGTTTCTGTGTTGCTTCCTTTCTATTCCTTAGTTTCCATATTTTACCACCATTTTTCACCCTAAGCAAACTACCCCTATAGGGCCTGCTCGATCTAGACAAGCCCGTAGGTTAGATTTAGATACGAATAGGAATATTAGTGTAGACTTAGATAATTCATTTCTTAGTTTAGAGGATTCTGTGAGCTCTGAGAGTCCAAAAAATCCTATAATGGCCGATGTAGATACCATTTTTAAGGCCTTGCGCCTAGTGCCTGAGTTTGACGGCAACCCGCATATCTTGCCGCGATTCATACACCTGTGCGATCAAATCGCAGCCGAGTATACAGAGCAAAATCCTGGTAACGCTTTAGCTAACCTTTGCCTAGTTAACGGTATCCTAAATAAAATTACTGGACCCGCCGCACGAATAATAAATTCAAACGGCATTGCTGAAGATTGGAATAGCATTAAACTTGCATTAATTAATAATTTTTCTGACCAAAGGGACGAGACCGCCCTTTATAACGACCTTATGTTAGCAACTCAGGGTAGTAGTTCGCCACAAGAGTTTTATGATCGGTGTACGAATTTATTCAGCACAATCATGACTTATGTAACTTTACACGAAAGTGTCGCGACTACAGTAGAAGCGAAGCGCGTGCTATATAAGAAACTAACAATGCAGGCATTTGTACGTGGATTAAAAGAACCCTTAGGGTCCCGCATCCGGTGCATGCGTCCTGATAGTGCTGAAAAGGCCCTTGAATTTGTGCAAGAGGAATTGAATGTAATGTACCTACAGAATCGTAACGAATCAGTAGATAAAAAGTCACTAGTGCCACAGTTGCATAAACCTATGCAGGCAGCATCCCTGCCCGTCGGGTTCAAACCATTCAATTACTCGACACTGGCCCCACCTATGTCTAATTTTAAGATTTCACAGCAGCCAATGAAACCTAATTTCAATCACCAAAATTACCCAGTTTCGTATAGGCCAGTAGGTATGCCTTCGCGTACGCAACAGATCTTTCGTGCGCAGCCCCCTAATTATAACGCGTATCAGAATAGGTTCCAAATGCCGCCGCGTAATAATCCATCTAACCCTGGCCCTAAGCCTATGAGTGGCGTTAGCCACTACGCTGTAAAAGAAAGACCGACCTTCAGTCAACCAATTGGTCACGATTGGCAAAAATACGGTAACCCGCCGCCATCCAATTATTTTAAGACTAGGGAGATGAACTTAAATGAATGTGCTAACTATTATCAACCCGAATATTACAATTATGAGCCCGAAAACTATTATAACGTATTTAGCCACCCGGAATACGAGTACTTTGACGCGGAACCCGTGTATTATTTAGAGCCATCCCATGAGTCATCTTATGAGACGGCCCCAGCCTCCAGTAGCGAGCCTGAGCCATCTACCAGCTCTGCTCAAGAGCAGGATTTTCAGAATCGCGGGACGTCACACACTTTAAAATAGAATTAAATATGCAATGTCAACGGCAGCTTCCTTTTATACAAATTTCAGATCCGCCCTTGAAACTGTTGATAGATACAGGCGCGAATCAATCGTTTCTTAGTCCGGAAGCTGTAGAGAGATTCTATGATTACGTGCCCTTAAATTTTGATCCTTTCGAGGTCACCAATGTCCACGCTACTACGCGTAATAATTATTCTATCACTATTCCCTGTTTCAAGGAATTCCAAGAACCCGATAGTGATATTAAATTATTCATTTACAAATTCCACGAATTTTTCGATGGCCTTATTGGTTTAGATCTTTTAGAAAAATGGGAAGCTAAAATCGATCTTAAAGACAAACATTTAATTACGCGTAATTCGATCAATGAAATCTCTATGCATAACTCTAAAAACGTAAATCTTTATGAAGACGTTATCCCCGCGAACTCCACCAAATTAGCCAAAATTCCAATTAACCTTCATGACGGTGACGCCTACATTAACGAACAAATCTTATGTAACTGCGTAATTACTGAGTGCCTAACTAAAGTTAAAAATAGCCGAGGTATTGTAGAGATAAGAAATCCCACTACGCATGATGTAATTTTTTCTATGGACCGCGCCGTTCAAGGGGAGATCTATAATGTTCAGTGCAATCGAATCTTAGATGCTACGGATCGCTCATGCGCTACAAGTGTGCTACGGAACTCCCATACTACGAGAAATGATGCGCGTCATAATGCTACGAACTTAAATAGTCACTCTACGGATTCTTTGAGTGCTACGAACGAGACGCGTGACGCACACGCTACTTATAGGAATGAGCCGGTACATTCGAATGCTACGAAACTTAGTAGCCGTGCTACGGACGTTCTCTCTCGGCTACGAACCGATCATTTAAATCCCGAAGAGCGCGCTAACCTAGAAACACTCTGCGCGAAGTATGCCGATATTTTTTATATAGACGGTGAGGCTCTGACCTTCACTAATAAGATAAAACATCAAATTAAGACCACGGATGAGACACCAGTCTACACAAAAAGCTATCGGTATCCTTACGTTCATAGGGATGAAGTTAGAGATCAAATAGAAAAAATGTTGAACCAGGGAATCATTCGCCCTTCAGAGTCTGCCTGGAGTTCCCCGATATGGATTGTTCCTAAAAAGGCTGATGCCTCCGGAAAGTCTAAGTGGCGTTTAGTCGTCGATTTTCGTAAATTAAACGAGAAAACTTACGATGATAAGTACCCCATTCCAAACATCAATGACGTCCTTGATAAATTAGGCAACTGCCAATACTTCTCAACTCTTGACCTTGCAAGTGGCTTTTATCAAGTAGAGATGCACCCAGACGATATTCCTAAGACCGCGTTCAACGTAGAGAACGGACACTATGAATTTTTACGCATGCCAATGGGTTTAAAAAATTCACCCTCCACCTTTCAACGTGTCATGGACAATGTTCTGAGAGACCTCCAGAACACCGTTTGTCTAGTCTACCTTGACGATATCGTCGTTTTTAGTACCAGCCTTCAAGAGCACATTGTCAACCTTGAAAAGGTATTCTCAAGATTACGCGATTCTAACTTCAAAGTCCAAATGGATAAATCCGAATTCCTTAAATTAGAGACAGCTTATTTAGGTCACATTATTACCAGAGACGGTATCAAACCGAACCCTGACAAAATTGGAGCCATTCAGAAATATCCCCTACCAAGGACACCTAAAGAAATTAAACAGTTTTTAGGTCTCGTTGGGTACTATAGAAAGTTTATACCGGACTTTGCGCGTATTACTAAGCCTCTTACGCAATGCCTCAAGAAAGGTAGGAAAATCGTAGCTAATTCAGAATACATTAACTGTTTTGAGAAATGCAAACAACTCTTAACCAACGACCCCATTTTACAATATCCGGATTTTTCGCGAGATTTTATACTAACCACGGACGCTTCTAACGTAGCTTTAGGTGCGATTTTATCTCAAGGCACTATAGGCGCGGATCGACCAGTCTGTTACGCGTCGCGAACTCTTAATGAAAGCGAGATGAACTACAGCACTATCGAGAAAGAACTGCTTGCGATAGTGTGGGCTACTAAATATTTTAGGCCTTATCTATTCGGACGAAAGTTCAGGATCGTTACGGACCATAAGCCATTGCAATGGATTATGAACCTTAAAGAGCCGAACTCACGTTTGGCTAGATGGAGACTCAAACTATCTGAGTACGATTTTACTGTAGTTTACAAAAAAGGTCAATCTAACACTAATGCAGATGCCCTTTCGCGTATCGAAATACACAACGAGGAAACGAGTTCTATGGCTGTTAACGCATCCGAACAACTTACATGTGCTGCTAACTCGTCGACAGCATCCGTGCACACCAGCGAAGAGGACCCAATTCTCGAAATCCCGATCGTAGATGAACCGCTCAATAGATTTAACAGACAGATTGTCATATCGGTAGTCGGTGATATTAAGAAACGGCCCTCTATTTCAAAACCCTTTGACACTCATTTAAGAACAGCTGTACAAGTATCCCAATCCAATTTAGAAAATGATATCGTAAGCCTTGTTAAAGAATACGTCAATCCGAAAGTTAAGACCGCTTTATTAATTAATCCCCCGTTAGCAATGTATGATATTATCCCGATTATTCAAAGTAAATTCAAAAACTCCGCTATGAACTTAGTATTAGCTAAAATTGAAGTCGAGAATATAAAAGATTATCTCAGGCAGCAGGAGATAATAAAACAGTATCACGAAGGTAAAACAAATCATCGTGGTATAAATGAATGTCATCTTGCTCTCTCTCGTCGTTTTTATTGGCCTAAGATGAAAGATGAGATAACAAAATTCATTAACAACTGTATCATATGTGGCCAAGCCAAGTATGATCGACATCCAATAAAACCGCAGTTTAATGTCGTGCCTCCCGCTACCAAACCATTCGAAATCGTACACATAGACTTACTCAGCATCCATGGTGAAAAATTCTTAACTATTGTAGACGTGTTCTCAAAATACGCGCAAGCATACCACATTCGCGATGGTACAGCCATCACCATCCTTCAATCACTTCTAAAGTTTTGCACCCATCACGGTCTACCTTTAACCATAGTTTCCGATAATGGAACGGAATTCACCAATCAACTTTTTAGTGAGTTTGTTAACCTTCACAAAGTAAACCACCATAAGACCTTGCCCTACTCACCAAATGATAATGGTATAGTTGAGAGGTTTCACTCCACCTTGTTGGAACATCTTCGAATCCTAAAATTAAAGCATAAAAGTGAAGATGTAGTTAATCTTGTTCCTTACGCAATTTTAGCGTATAACAGCTCAGTTCACAGTTTCACCAAATGTAGGCCTTACGATATTATCACTGGGCATTTCGACCCGAGAGATCCCTTAGAGATAAATTTATCTAAGCATCTTATGCAGCAGTATATACAGAATCATCGAGAGCAGATGAGATTCGTTTATGACATCATAAATGAATCCACTCTTCCTACTCGTACTAATATAGTAACTAATCTGAATAAAAACCGCGAGCCAGAGGTTGAATACCAGCCTCAACAACGTATCTTTGTTAGCAACCCGCTCGCTAGCCGCCAAAAGTTAGCACCTAGGTACAGTCACGACACAGTTATAGCAGATCTACCCATACACATCTATACCTCGCGTAGACGAGGCCCTGTTGCTAAAAATCTTCTTAAGAGAGTACCAAAAAGTGCCCAATTGTTACAGGGTACTACTGGTCCTGACTGCACACGTGCTAATATCCAGAGGGATGACTCAGGGGATAACACTTGAGAGCCTCGATGAGGGTCCCGGGCTGCTACCTTTTCGCCTCGGTGCTACCAGGCTTACTACGCACTATCATTCCTTTATCCAATACGTAGATTTAAAAGATATCAGTACTAAAATTTATCTCTTACAAGATCAGCTAGTAGATTTTAAACATCGATTAAGCAACGATACTTACGTCCTTTATGAACTCCAAATAGACTATCTTTCCTCTAAATTGCTAAAAGTCATCAGTCAGTTAGATACGCTAATACCACGTCGCTCAAAGAGAGGTCTCGTTGACGGATTAGGTTCAATAATTAAGAGTATAACCGGAAATTTAGACACTTCAGATGCTCAGAGATATGATAATGCTATTAAAATTCTTCAGAAAAGTAACGACGAAATAGTTCAAGAATTTAACAATCATGTAAGCTTAAGTAAAGAATGGATGGTCCAGCATTCCAATATTATTGATAAGTTAGTTGATAATCAGGCTAAGATAAACGAAACACTAGAATTAATTTTAAATAGCGAAGCTCATAAAGAATCGAGTCTTATAAAATATGCTAAATTTGCCCAGCATCTCGTTATTATAACTGAAAATATCGATGATGTGTTAGGAGAACTAAACAGGATTGAAAATATATTAGCTTTTATTCATGCTTCAACCTCGCATCATTCGATGTTAAGCATTGATATATTAAATCATATAATTCAACGATTAGTAAAGATCTATGGCAAAGAACAGGTGTTAGAATTAGAATTAAGAGAATACTATGATATCATAAAACCGGGCTATTACTATTCAGATAATCGGATAGTTATCTGAATAGTAATAGCAAGATACCGATATTCAGTAATGATAGTTTTGACTTATATAAGCTCTCAATAGCTCCTAATAAGAATAGACAGGCCCTTATCCCTCCTTTTCCTCTAATAGCAACTAACAGGAAAGGTTACGCGTACATAGAGGCTGAATGCCCGAAGTATAACAACTGGTACCTTTGTGGAGAGAAGACCAATTACCAGCTACGCCAGGATCCAGACTGCATCCAGGGACTTATTGCAAATCAATACATCGACAAGTCCTGCGAGATTGTGACTGTTACCCTGTCAAGAATAGCAATGGAAGAGCTGAACGAGAAACACTACGTGATATCATTCCCCAATTCCACGAGAATACACACACTCTGTGGGAAAGAAGATTACGACATCCTCAATGGAAGCTACCTTGCAACTGTTCCTGCGAATTGCTACTTATACACTCCCGAGTTTACGATCACCAACGCCAACGATCAAGTCGAAGGTCAACCCCTGAAAATAATGAAGCTTACTTACGACATGGACTCGCTGCCTGGAGACAAACCTCGAATTCATCTTAACTCCATCGACCTTAGAAGACTACATGATGTTCAACAAAAAGTAATCACAGAACCTGCAGTACAGATAGACCAAGCTTCAACGGAATCTGCAATCTACCACACGACGATCCCGGTGTACGTCATGCTATCGACTACACTTGCTCTCGTCATGTACCTACTCACAAGACATTACAAGATGCTGCAGCGCAAATCTGAGAAGTCTGCTCCCGAGGACAAAACCTATGAAGATCCTGAAAAACCCGCAACCCATACGCAGCAACCGTCACTATTCACTCAGCTTCGGCTTCAGAAATAGGTGACGTTCTGAGGGGGGAGGTGTCATAGTAACTAACTACACAAGCGAACCCAGATGATTTACCTAAATGTGAAATTTCAACATCAAAACGAAGCAGCGGCGCCGGCCAGACGCAACCCGATCGCCACTGCTGACACTGCAACGGACAGCCCGCGCGTCACCGACGCGATTCCACGATTTCTACATTTTAACGAGGAGACACTCATTATCTAGCATCGATAGGGTCAACTCATGTAACTAGTTTTATTTTAAATAAATTACTTTTAGACCAATTTTGGTTTTTCTTGAATCCTCCGACCGCGACCTCCATATTTCGATTCATACACAAAAAATAATAAAAAAAATATTTAAGGGGAGGCTCCCATACATGAAACTAAAACTGTTTTATTTTTATTTTTTGTTAAACCTACGCGTGTGTTAGTGTTACCTATGGTGTCTATAGATAGCTCTTTTAAAATGACATGGATTTTCCTAGAACCATTTTCTTTTAAAGTCTATCCTAGACGCCTCCAAAGTAGTAAAATGGGCGATTTTTCAATGGTCAGATAAGACTTATCAGACTGATAAATTATAAAGCGGCGGATTTAAAAAATGTCAGGTACGTATGATTGTTGACAGGTGACGTTTTCAAATTAGCCTTATTGTATTTTGTTCGACTGATATTTCTTATCTAACAATTGAAAAAATCAGCCCTAAGAGAAAGTAAATGGATTCCATAATTCAGTTAAAGTTGGCACCGAACCCTCAGTGCGCGAGTTTGACTCGAACTTGGCCGTTTTTTTTATGAGTCTCAAACATTTCGGGACCGCTGTAAGCGCCATCAATGATCACGAAATAACTAAAGTATACAATTATAACTTTCTACTCTAATGTAAGTGACCATGAAAGTTTAAAACAATAAAACCAGCCTTAAGGTTGTAGGACATCTATACAACTTGTTTCTATATTCTCTTAAAAGATTTTACTGTCCTTATACTTGTGTAGATACAATACATTAAAATGTACTACTGTTATTATAACGGATCTTTTGAGTTTAGGAGGTGGAGACCTGGTGTCTTGTATTACAGAATGTCTCAATCTATAGCAAGCACCAGTCTTCATAAAAGTTTATCTGTAACACCATTCATATAACCTAACTGTAAAAATTATGTAAAACTTTTTGTAAAAAAATATTAAAAAGAAAAAAAGTATCTATTTTCACGTACCGGTAACAGCATCGTATCAACTCGATGCATTCAGTATTCTTTGTATAAATCATCAATTCATACTTAAATGTACATATGCCAACTTCGTTCGTAACGTCACCACGTCCGATTGAGATCCACTCTCGACCGGCGGAGCATGCGTTGTAACGCGCTTACGGCGAGTCGCCTGATGGTTGCCAACTATCCGCCAACCCTGTCAAACGGGCAGTTATTCACAAGAAGAACTGATATAAATTGTAGCAAACACCATTCGAGGCGAAGCGATCACTATCTTAATAAAAATAATAATAAAAATCATTTATTTCAGAGTTATTATCTCCATAAGGATTAGTAACAATGACACTTATTAGCTATGGTTAGTAGATACACAGGCTCAAAAAGTCAGCTGTTTGTGAGGGTCCCGCGCTGCCTAATAAAAAATGTTGACGCCTAGTAGGTGCTGTTCCCGTGCCAGGTGGGTAGATTTCCTTCAACCTTTATTTCGCATTTAATTTTTAATATTCCCTTAATTAAGCCGCCTATTGTTTCCCCTACAAATACCTACCGAAGGCGACAATGATTCGACGGTAAAAAAGCTTTTTATGCACCCTAGTCCATTCCATATGTGGCTCATTTCCCGTGTCCTCGAAACCAAATTGTCACTTCCGCTCCTTTGAAAGCCTCTATTATGCATAATAAATGCGTATCGAGTAGAGTGTGTTACTATACTAATTAGTGGTAAAAGGGGGTGTTGAATATTGTGTTTGTTTATTTTGTTGGAGGTGCTGGAATAGATTTTTATTATTATTATTAGTAAGTATGGTTTCGCTTTTGACTCTAGCCCAAGCCTAGTGCGACTAAAATGAAGTCGAAAATGAAACGAGCTCACCCAGAAGAAGCCTGTTCACTCGAACTTTGAAAAGATTCGGATTGTAATCCCTAGGAAACACCGACGCGGGCAGCGAGTTCCACTCCTTTTATGCCTTTTAAACTTTTAAGCTGTCCAATAATTATGTCTAATCGTAAAAGTCTGGTAGTGAAAAAGAGCATAGTTAAATACAATATTGTTTCCTCACGGATGCGTTTATCAACAGTCAGACAGTTTTGTTATGCTTTTGTTTATGCGACCGCCGGCCGCCTTTTGATCCGTGAGCGTCTATGTTCGTTTTGATACCTATGCATTTTTGGCCTTCGGTGCTGTGTAACCGGTACCAGTAATTTACGTATTTGTTTTTGCTTCGGAAATGTATAAGTAGAGGTTTAAAAAATGTAACCTCTATAAACAGCTTAACCATTTCGTACGTGAATACAATCTAACCAATTTTAATACAAACAAACAAGATAAACTGCGAACAATAATCAACATAATGATCTTGAGTGGGACGCCATTTTTTAACAATAAGCACAACGCGAACAGTTTATATGCTAATGAATTAATTACAAAAATGAACCATACACAAAAATCCGAACGCTTTCTGACGGAAATCCCGAATTATTAACTTTGGGCGACGCTTAATCCCGTAAATTTGGTAATTTTGTACTCGAAGTGAATGGGGCCGACTGTTTAATTATGTTTATTCTAATTTAATTTCCGACACTCTGTATTCTGCGGATTGGCCACGAACATTGATGTAGAGTACTAGATAAGAGCCGTGACAGATAACGAAGAAATCTTCTATGTTTTGAGACGTATTATTTACAACATGCTTAGTTTCTAAGTAAAGTATGGAAGTTTTCCTGCCATTGTAACTCTTGTGTAGCCACGTTCAAGAACTTCACTTTTACATGAGTATGTAGATCCTGTTAGACTCCTTACACACAGCGACTTTTAGCAGCGATGGATTCTCAATGCAGCATCGATGCAGTCGTAAAATGTCAACCTTTATACACTGCGCTTCTTTTAGCATTGATGCAGTTGCGATGCTTACGCGCGTTAGCAACGAAGCAGTCGCGCTTCTGCATCGATGTTAATGCGCGACTGCATCGATGCTAAATTAAATCTGTTTATTGCTTGAGTCACAATGCTGAAGCGCGTTTTCAATATTTGCGACTGCATCGATGCTAAAAGTCACAGTGTGTAAAGGGTCTTAGAGATACTGGTTGTGTACAGCGTGTTTATTTAGGGTCTGGGCCCACTACACCACATTATACTATGATCGCGCTAGGAGCATATCAGACACGAAATTCAGATCTACTATGCCCTCTAAACGGAACTAGGGTGTCCTGTCCCACCGTTACTATATGGAATATACCGTATAACCATGACTATAGTTTAACTGGCTCGGTGGCACAGCGGTAGGAGGGACGCACTTTAAAGCGACAGCTGCGCCAGAGGTCCCGGCTTCGATCCCCGGGTCGGGACAAAAATATGCACCTGGGTTTTTCTACATCGAAATTCTTCGGGCAGCCCGGAGTTTGGAAGTTGGCGGTGTTTCACCGCCGTGTCTCGGAAAGCACGGAAAGCCGTTGGTACTGCTCCTTATCTCTCTTTTCGGTCGTGTCAGATTGCTGTCCCATCGGGCTATGAGAGTGAAAGGAATAGAGAGTGCACCTGTGTTTGCACACACACTTGTGCACTATAATATGTCCCGCGCAGTTGGTTAGTCGTTGTGAGTGGCCACCATAGTCGAAATCGGCTAGGGGGACTATTACTACTATTACTATATGGAACGAAAGTTAAAGCGAGGGAGAGCGTATTTTGCCGGTATTAGTGGGAAAGGTGTCATAGTTTTTATTATAAATATTATATTTTGTCTACACTTTCCTAGCACGGTTATGGTATGCCACAGTGTAGTAGGCTGAAACCTTTTTACTGTCTTTAATTTAGTTTAATATAATTCTTCTTAGTAAAGACGACTTTTCTTTTTAGAGTTGAGATTATACATTTAAAAAAAATAATGGATAACAGCGTAGGTATTTTCTAGCAAGATTTATATTACCATCATATTGTGTTTGTATTCAAACAACATGAGTTTGCTTGTAAGCACAAAGAAAAATGTTATTAAAACCATATTTTATAGACTAGACCAGACTCTGCTAAAGCAAACTGTTTATTTTGATATTTTATAGTAAAATATCAAATAACGCAACGTGTATTTTGCATTTCGCAAGTTCACTGAAAGTTATTATCACAATTTATCATGCAGAAAAGTAATATTACTTTTTCTTTCTTTATTAGTGTGTCATGACTCATAATCATGTGTGTTTATACATACTTGAGTGTAGATTCGATCTTTCTATAAGAGCAGTACTCTTAAGACTTTACAATGTCATAATAAGTTTTATAGTGTTATCTGCTACGTACGTAAGTACAAGTTGATACAAATGGTGTTCGAGTTAAATTATTTGTTAGTTGTAGAGCCAAAGCCCGTCACTTATTAATAATCCCCTTTATGTAATTAAAACCTGGGTACTTTAATATTGAAACATTTTTTCCAAACAAAATCAACTACATTACCGAAATTACAACGAATTTTTAAAATAACGTCTTTCTCAACTCACTTTAAACGAACAAATTATAATGCCCCGTCATGTCGCTTCTTGACAGCAAAATCCTGAGATTAACGTCAAGGGTCACAACACGTTGTAAAAATAAAAGATTCATTTTTTTGTCAGCACGTAGTAGCAAAGCGAGTTTATTTTAATTTAGCTGCTGCAGCGGCAAATAATAATTAAGTGAGAAAAAATTAGCCAGAACGCTTACCAACACGGTTATGGAATAATCCAATAAGGCACAGAAGGCTTCCAAGTAGTGAAACTTAGCCTGATGGCATAACTCGTTTAGTGTTGACCACTCCGGCCTGAGTGCGCGCAAATCCGAACAGATCCAAGTGTAGATGTTTTTTAGGGTGATTTCATACATGAAACTAAAAACGAAAAATTTTTTTATAGTCATACCTATACCTATGACATAGAAGTTTCATATATAGACACTTCCAAAGTGGTAAAATGGGCTCTCCCCGCTAACTTCTAATCTAAGCCAGTGTAAATTTTGAAAAAAAAGTATAATATAGATCTTAACAAACACTTTCAACCAAAATTTTTGAGGAAGGAGGTTTTAACGGAACCGAACTAGTAGTTTTTGAGATAAAGCACATTTTCTACAACCGCAAACATAACTTCGTTCTTCATACAAACACTATAAAAAACAAAGTTATATTTGTTGCCAACAAAATATTGTGGTGTTTTACCTAAGTGGAGAAAGTGGATTCCCTAATTCAGTTAAAATTGGCACGGAACCCTCAGTGCGCGAGTCCGTTACGCACTTATCCGTTTTTTTTTTTAAATTTACTTTTATAAATTTTACTTACCTGGGATATTGTTCGAAAATTTTTAGGTTTTAAAAGTGTTATTACACCGTTTTGTTTTTCGTGTCGAGACAAACATTTGTTGGTGGTTTGAGGTCTACTAGTACGAAGTTGTAGTCTGAATTTAGTTGTAATTTTTTTTCACCTAGAAGCTATGTCAAGTACAATTCAAACTCTGTTAACTGTGCACATTTGCGTTACTTTTTAAGTTTGTCTTTGAACAGTAACTAAACGTAACGCAACCTGTTTAAGTGTTTTAGAGTAAGAAGTATACAAACTGCTTACAACAATTAGAAATATGGGGAAGTGTACCTGGACGAGGCAAGTAGTGGATTTTTATGAAAACTAAAAGGTCCGACGGGCCTACTATTGTTGAAACTTTTGAGTTTTACAAGCGACCTGCGTAAGGACTAATTATTTTCAATTCACTTCAAATAAACATGCAATAATACTTCATATTTAAATCTCATTCGAAAAATAAACGTTTTTTCTAAATTATCTGTAACACTATAATAAAACCATATAAATAGTTTTACTTTGTTCAGGTTACTGTTGTTGAATAAAATAACTGCTAGTAAGTATTTATGAGCAATTTCCTTGCACGAGCGAAATCACTGGATGTTAGTCAATACAATATTTAGCGATCATGTCATCACGAATGTGACGATTACTTTAAAGTTATGTCATTAAACAAGTTCTTAGGTTAAGTCTTCCAATTATAAAAGCTAAGTACAAAAAAGCTGTATAATATTTTGAAACTATTTCGACTTACCCGTCTTAAGCATTCTAGCAACATCGCTGTAAGATGTAAGCGCCAAACTTGCAAAGTTTACCAGTCTAGTAACTGAACCTAAAATTCACCAACACTTTTCTTAATTAACGAGTAACGTTATTTTGTTGCGCACCGCTGGGTAAAATTATTTACCACTAGCATGAAGATAATTTTACACAACGTGTTATTGCGAAGTTTCTTATTTTTAGACTGCGTTCGAAAAATAAATAAATGCTTATCACTATTAAATTCTAGCACATTATTGAAGTCAGTGGCTTACGAAATTTACTAACCCCATTTCGAGCAACTTGGAAATCCATAAATTAATATAATAAATATTATAAAAGCAAACATCTTAACTATAACGTAGAAGTACAATTTAGGCGTTCTTATAGCTTAAAGTTATTTCTCCCAGACAATCTTCAGTAAGTAAAAGCAAAAAAAATGAGAGGAGTGGCATGGCGATGAAATATTTTAAAAAAAGAGAAAGTAGACAGATATGATTAAAGAGATATAAGAAAAGAGTCAACGTACACATTGCATAAAATTTCATGTTTAAAATTATTATGACAATACAAAATACGTAAACTAATACATAATTATTATACTTTATACGTAAAACCCAGATGTTCCTACTGTTCCTTTAAAGACACAGCTGAGTTATTAGAAATGACATGTAGTTTTATCAAGGAGCTGACTATTTATCAGTTTTACGTGTGTTTCCATATAAAGTTAAGAAAAAAATAACTATTTTCAGTTTTTAATACATTAACCAACCCATTTATTGTAAATATGATCTTTTGAGAATATCCTAAAACTAGGTAATAACTTATTTAAAATAAACAAGTTTTGTTCCTGTTTGGCACATAGTACCTTATGTATCATAGACATAATTTCCGAAATATCTGGGTTAAATGTTTCAATACAGACTTTATAAAAGTAAACCACCTTCAAAAAGCTTATTTTGTCCTCTATTCAGAGAAACACAATTCATTTGGAGTCGGTGCATGATGTGCGTAGACTGATGTGCTGTAAAGCTTGACATCATGCGTTAAATACATGAGTTCAATCATCATTTATGGTCAAACAAAAACAGTTAGCCAAAGATAGTTAATTAGTTTTCTCCTAGACATCCCTTGCCTCCAGTTTTTTGGGGGTTTTCAATTGCAGTAGTGGGAATATGTGGTCGAAATGTTAAACTTAACGATGATCAGGAGACAAGGTCTGGCATCGAGTTATATGTACTCTAGGTACTTAAATTCTTTAACTTTATTATTTGTGCTGCGGCTGAAGTCTAGTTTTTTTTTACAACAAGTTCAATCCAATTTCAATTTTCTGATTTTTTACTGCATCAAATATTCTTTTAACTTACTAAGCTTTATCTTTATTAAAGTTAAGAAATATTTGTATTTTAAAATTTGTTAAAGCTCAATTCTAAAATTGCTCAACCACTAAATACACGAAACCAGCAATTTTGTCTCAATGTTTTTCAAGCGCCACCTGATGGCTTTACAGGGAACTATATCATGACTTTCGTAATAGGTCACGTATAACATATTATACATAAAAGCTTTCAAAGCACGAGTGAAAAGGTTTTTATCTATGATGAAATACAAAGGATTGCTATTTTTATCATTATTATACGTTTTCGTCATCAAAGTTATAATTGTACGTAGAATTGTGGCTACTCGTTATAATTTTTCATTAAATCGAGCTTTACGGAGGATTAAAAACTTTGCCTTCGAGCTTAGTAGTTGGACAGGGGAATGTAACTCTCTGGATTTTACATGTACTATGTTCACGTTGCTGCAAAATTTCGAACATTCTATGTTAAGTCCTAGTAATTGTTTCAAGTATATTACTAGAGCGGTTTCAATACTTTTGTTGAAATTTAACCACAGTAGAGTTAAGAACATTAAATTGCCACCATCAATTGATTTATAGACGACTGCACAAAGAACAAACCAAAAGAGATTATCTAAAGTAGTGTTGATGTTGTACGACATTTAGGAGTTTCAGTAACTTGCATGCCAGATACTGGTATGTACAAGTTCAGCAATTTGCGTTCTTGCATGCCTATATTCATACCATTAATATACACACGCGCTAGTTTTAAAGTCCCCCGCGTCCTCATCCTCACAAACAAGAAGACTGCATGTGCAAGAAACTGGCATGCAATTGTATTTTCATTTCAGCTCAACTACCAACAATTAAAACTATTAGTGATAAAAGACAAAATAAGCCTCAATTGTATTTTTCTGTTATTTGACCTAAAACTTACCTGTACATTGTGTTATTAAGCTCTATCGACCCTTTTAATACCTCAACACCCGAGCGGTCGCATGCGACCGCATAACAATAGAATACCTATTGTGTCTCGTTCACATATGCTTGAGGGATTAACAGTAACAATGAAAAAAACTTTACAGTGAAATTCAGCATGGTGCAATTTTAACAGCAATATACCTGTTGTTACGGGCTTAATCTCGCCGTGTCGGTTAGATTAGTACTTATAGCACGAACCGGCGAGCGATGAAAATTTCAGTGCTTTCCCGCGTAGCTATAGTTTGTGTTTTGTGGCGACACACGTGTTATATTAAAAATTTATGAAATGCATGATTTAAATAAAAAAGAAGAGGGTACAAACAGGTAAAGCAATATATCAAATGAACTATTTAAACAAGTTAGTATCGTTAATATAATATTAGAAGGTTTTAAAATATATAATTTCTTTTTTTGCTTCTTTTCAGTATAGAGATTTGTGATAAACCTGAAGTGCTTACAATACTTTAAAATTTTTGAAATGCCAAACCAGTTAGGTTCTTATTTAATAAACAATTAAAATTGATCTGAATCGGTTTTGCTAAAACCCAACTTTTTGATGATGTTTTTTTAAGTAATACAATAAGATCCTTTAAATACAAAACAAAAATCTAATATAATAGGTTCTTGCTAGGTTGTTAAATTTAAAATTGTATAAAAATTTAAATGTTTTTTTTTCCTTGCCAAAATAATGTGCTGCCGAGCCAAGTAAATAAAAAATTTAGGCTTTGTTATGCTCTTTAAAATTTCATGCGAACGAGGCTTTAATGCATCAAAAATACCGAGCTCATAGATTTCGTTAGAAAAGTGAGAGTATGCCGTAAAAAATATGTGAAATCCTTTAGCATACAATCGTACTCATATCTAGGCCAATTTAGAATCTTCTGGAAGTCATTTGGCTTATGTTTCGGCTAAATTTTCTATTCATTTTTAAAATAATGTTTGAATGAATGTCGATTTGTCAGATTCTAAACTAATATAATATAAGAACAAAATAAAATTATTGCATCGGATAATTCCACGTTATTATAATTTTATTAAAACGTAAAAGTAAAAGAAACGTAACCGAATCCGAGACCTAATGGTTCTGAATCAGGGGACAGGGGGCAGTTAACACTTTCCCAAAACCACAATTAAGAATCTGGTTTATTTTTGTTCCTCTAACATTAAAAACAAAAGCCTTGAAAAATGTGAAATAAAAAAATATGTTAAATCATGCCTTAAAATCCGAACATAAAATCAATAGATCAATGACATACACGAACAATTCCTTTCGCCATTTTTCTTTAGCAAACTTCAGACCAAAGGAGAATCTTATCGCTCTTTTTAAGATTTTTTGCCGTTAAACTTTGTCAAGTTTAAAAGAGACACCGAAGCTGAGGCGTTTTACTTTACATCAATCGGTTTTATGAAAAGTTGAACGCTAAGCCAAGGGCGAAGAGATAAGACAATCAATATCGTGAACAAAGACCCTGAAATATAATTATAAAATAAAATGTTGGATACTGATTACATAATATTAAAAGACAAGGAACTTTGGCTGTGCTTATGAAAATAGTAATTGTGGCTTCGACTCGTTTAGGCAAATTTATAAGAATCCAGGGTGTGAAAAAGTACGAGCCAAATTCAAGGGCGTGGTAGTCAATCGAGGTTAGAATACAGGAAAAATAAAATAAAAATCACACTGTTAAAATTTGGTGGGAAGATGTATCCTGTAGACCGCTTTACGATTCTTATATGTTAAAAAATGATATCCTGAAATATCGTTTTTTTCCGGGTTTTTTTCATGAAGGGATTTCATTCATGAAAAAAAAAACGAAAAAAGTCTAATGTTTGATAGATAGACGCTTCCAAAGTGGTAAAATGCCCCCCTCCCCCCCTCCCTCTAAAGTCGAAACTAAGCGAGTGTAAATTTTGATAAAAATGTATAATGTAGATCTTAACAAACATTTTTAACGAAACGGTTTGGACGGGATCGAACTCGTAGTTTTTGAGATATAGCACATTTTCAACAACCTTTGTATAACTTTGTTCTTCATACACACACTATGAAAAACAAAGTTTTATTTGCTGTCAACTAAATATTGTGGTAGTTTAGCTAAGTGGAAGTTAAACTTGGCACGGAACCCTTAGTGCGCGAGTCCGACTCGCACTTGACGGTTTTTTGTATACCTGCTTAAAGCATTTTAACACTCTTCCGAATTGAATTGAGTTCTTACCAAGATTAGATTCATGAAATAGTTTCCGATTTCTATGTGATTTATTTTTCATCACGCCCTAAAACTTTGCATGAAGACCGCTTCTTTGATGATTATCGCTGATTGAAGTTAAAGACACGAATGTTTTTACCAAAGATTTGGGTAAAATAACAGGGTATTCGAGTGACGCTCGCGGCAGGCCGACATAAAAGCGATCATGTGTGTTGTTTAAAAGAGACACGGCTTCCTGTCTCTAGAAGTTAGTGGTTTAATTGAAAAGAGATAAGATTTTTCTGAATTCAACAGCTTATTAATTGAAATCGGGCATTAATATTAACAAAAGTAGAAATATGCATGAAGGTATACTGTAGTGTATACACATATATATATCTCACGTAACTAATAATAAAACCGTAAGTCAAAGTCTAATGTAATTTATTCAATTTAGGACACATTGGCACAAAATGCCTCTTATGAACGTCAATAATAAGTTCATATTAATCAATAATGGCCCGTAGACACAGGTAATCTGGCAAGTGCTGAGAAGTAACGCCGGAACAATCTAAGTCACCACTAGCTGCCACAAAAATGATACAAGTCAAAATAAACAAGTAGGTACATCAGTTTGGTGCAGGCTGGACTGTCCATACATTCTCGTCATTAAGATAGTCTTGAATTTTTTACATAAATATGCAACAGACAACAAATACAACTGTCTTAGTCAATTAAATAATTATAAAGCTAAAGAGTTTGTTCGTTTTAACGCGCTTATCTCAGGCAGGACTGGACCGATTTCAAAAAAAAACTTGTGTTGGTTAGCTTATTTATCAAGGAAGGCTTTAGCTTATAAAACATCACTCTGCAATGGGACGGGAGAGAGCTAACTTAAAACGCGCTGGCGATGTCGCGGAGGGCCGCTATAGTCTTTAAAAAATCCGTTACAAGTAATACAACCATAATTAGGATATGACTAACAGTATCCCTTCATCATCATTATCATTATCAGCCGCAGATCACCCTCTGCTAAACATGGGCCTGTCCCGTAGGCTTCTACATTGATTTGTGAAAGCGGTCTGCATCCAGTGCGATCCCTCAAGATCGTCTTTCCATCTTACCGGTGGTCGTCATATACCTCCAATCTAGAACTTTTCTGCCCCAACCTAACGGCCATCAGTTCTTCGTGCTATCTGCCCTACCCATTGCTACTTGAGCTTACTGATTCGCAGGGCTACTCGTATGTCCGTTAGCTTAGATCTTTTACGTATCGCCTCATTTCTGATTCGATCTTGTAGAGAACTAAATACCGAGCATAGCCCTCTCAATCACTCGTTGCGTGATGTTAAGCTGCTTTGTCAGGCCCATAGTTAGACAAAATCACAGTCATTGTTTCGCTTGTCATAACTATTGGTCAGAGAGGGTAGTATACTTTTGTTGGGTGATGTAATAAAAAGTTAGTTGAGTTGTCATTTTTTTTTATTGTTATAAAATTCACAGCTCTTATTCCAAAAACTTAGTTTATCTTACGTTCTAAACTTACAGCCAATAATGAATTTACTTTATATACATATTGCAAGAAATTATCAAAGTTGACATGGTTTGACTTGACACAAACTACAAGTGATATAATGTGACCCGCCAATAATACTCAAAAATTCAATTTTTATACTAAATAGAGATATGTGTTTATATTTATTTATTGTTTATATATGAATTATATTTAAAGTTGAATACAACAGTTTAATTTAGTAGATTTTTAAAACAAGAATTACAATTTATTTTTCACAACGTGAGAGTGGCTCAAGTACTCTGATTACACTTGTTTTGAACGCTGCCTTCGATAGGTGGAACACGTCCACAGAGGAGAAAAGCTTATTATACGTATTAAGAGTTCGGGATACTACAGAGTTACGTGCATAGTTGGTCCGTGAAAGTGGTGTATGAAACAAGGATGAGGCCGTGTGTCTAGTGCGGGTGGCTGGAGCAAATAACTTCAAAAATGAATTTGATAACCTTACCGAGTCGATCTCCGCATTACAGATATCAAACAAGAAAGACATATCAATAAGCGCCCGTCTATGCTCAAGGGTAGAGATTCCATGAAAACTGCATGCATCATCATAATTTTCGAATGATTTAAATGAGCGGTAATTTAAATGTTTGATGAATAATGCTTAATTTTTTTCTAGATTTTGATTATACGTAATATATTGTGGGGACCATATGTTACTTAAATATTCAAGAATACTACGTACGCAGGAATAATATAAAATTTTAACACAATGAACATCAGAGAATGGTTGAGTTACAAGAATGATAATGATACGGATCAGTTAATTAGTGGAAATATCTTCGGTACTCGGTATTTTTTATTCGGTGAACGGTACAAAAAAGAGTAAATTGAGTGGGACACAATATATTATAATATTTGCTACGAACCGTGGACTTACAGAAGTGTAAGAAGTGTTGGAATAATTTACAGGGCGGTGGCGAAGTGCAAGTGTAGTATTGTCGAAGAAGACGAAAGGTATCTAGTTTTTAGCATTTATTATACATATAATTTTAATAAGTTAAGCAGCTTCGCGTATCGCAAACAATATAGTCATATTTATAGTAGACTAGCTCTCCCCCGCGACTTCATTAACGCGTTTTGAGTTTGCTTCCTCCGCTCCCGTCGCACCGTGATGTAGGTACTATAGCTCAAAGCTTTGTTCTGTCCCACCGTTACTATATGGAATGAAAGTGAGAGCGAGCGAAAGCGTATTTTTCCGGTGCTGATGATATAGGTCGGTGACGGAACGTTCTAGTGGGAATGGTGTCATAGTTTTTATTACAAAGATTATTTTTGGCCTACTCTTTCCAAGCACGGCTATGGTATGCCACAGTGTAGTAGACTGAAACCTTTTTACTATATTTAATTTAATTCTTTTTCATACGTACCTCCTCTAATTTACTTTTTAAAGTTGAGATTATATGAATGGATAGCAGCGTAGGTATTTTCTAGCACGATTTATATTACCTTCATATCGTGTTTGTACTCAAACTACATGAGTTTGCTTGTAAGCACAAAGAAAAGTGTTAATAAAACCATATTTTATAGACTAGACCAGACTCTGCTGAAGTAATTTGTTTATTTTGATATTTTATAGTAAAATATCAAATAACCCAACGTGTACTTTGCATTTCGCAAGTTCACTGAAAATAATTAACATAATGTATCATGTTGAAAAGTAATAATTCTTTTTTCGTTCTTTATTAAGTGTATCATGGCTCATAATCATGTGTGTTTATACATACTTGAGTGTAGATTCGATCTTTCTATAAGAGCAGTACTCTTAAGACTTTACAATGTCATAATAAGTTTTATAGTGATATCTGCTACGAACGTAAGTACAAGTTCATACAAATGGTGTTCGAGTTAAATTATTTGTTAGTTGTAGAGCCCAAGCCCGTCACTTATTAATAATCTCCTTTATGTAATTAAAACCTGGGTACTTTAATATTGAAACATTTTTTCCAAACAAAATCAACTACATTACCGAAATTTCCACTAATTGTTAAAATAACGTCTTTTCGTCTCCCACTTTAAACGAACAAAGAATTATAATGCCCCCGTTATGTCTTTTTTTGACACCAAAATCCTGAGATTAACGTCAAGGGTCACAACGCGATGTAAAAATAAAAGATTCATTTTTTTGTCAGCACGTAGTAGCAAAGCGAGTTTATTTTAATTTAGCTGCTGCAGCGGCAAAAAAAAATTAAGTGAAAAAAATTTTATAGTCATACCAATACCTATGACATAGAAATTTCATATATAGACGCTTTCAAAGTGGTAAAATGGGCTCTCCCTTCTAACTGCTAATCTTAGCCAGTGTAAATTTTGAAAAACAAAGTTTAATATAGATCTTAACAAATACTTTCAACTAAAATTGGTATGAACGGAATCGAACTAGAACTTTTTGAGATAAAACACATTTTGTACAACCGCAAACATAACTTTGTTCTTCTTACAAACACTATGAACAACAAAGTTATGTTAGTTGTCAACAAAATATTGTGGTATTTTAGCTAAGTGGAAGTAAGGAGATTCGCTAATTTAGATAAAGTTGGCACGGAACCCTCAGTGCGCGAGTCCGACTCGCACTTGGTCGGTTTTTTTTAAATAAACTTTTATAAATTGCGGTTTCCTGGGATATTATTTGTAAATTTTTAAGACACTTAAAGTGTTATTACACCGTTTTGTTTGTCGTGTCGAGACAAACATTCGTTGGTGTTAAGAGGTCTACTAGTGCGAATTTGTAGAAAGAATTTTGTTTTTTTTGAAGTGAAAACATCTTTAGCGGCGTTGAGCACTTTTGTGGGATGGGGGAAAAATGTGAAACTCGCGTCAGGACACGTGGGCTGATCGAAAAACCGTAAGACGGTTGGCGAAATTATGGATGTAAGTTGATTTTTCTGAGAGATAAACTTTTAATGTAATTTAATATAATATAAATTGAAATGTTTGTGTACGATAGCGCAATAAATAAATATTGTATTCTATAAAAATATATTATGATTATTATTATTATTATTATTATTATTGTATTCTATCACAAAAATGATAGTACTTTTATATTGATAATAAGAGCAATTCATTAAAAATTATTCCCTTACTATTCCAAAAAATCAAAAATGCACAACGTTGATATTCAAGTTTTCACTTCTGCCGGCACTCCCGGAGTGCAATTTTTTTTTCACCTAGAAGCTATGTCAAGTACAATTTAAACTCTGTTAACTGTGCGCATTAACGTTACTTTTTAAGTTTGTTTTTCAAAAGTAAGTTAACGCAACGCAACCTGTTTAAGTGTTTTGGAGTAAACCTTCTGCAAAAATCTCAATTGTAGCTATACAAACTGCTTACAACAATTAAAAATATGGGGCAAGTGTACCTGGACGGGGCTATTAGTGGATTTTTATCAAAACTAAAAGGTCCGGCGGGCCTACTGTTGTTGAAACTTTTGTTTTTTACAAGCGACCTGCGTACGGACTAATTATTTTCAATTAACCTCAAATAAACATGCAATAATACTTCATATTTAAATCTCATTTGAAAAATAAACGTTATTTCTAAATAAACTGTAACATTATAGTAACAACATATAAATAGTTTTACTTTGTTCAGATTACTGTTGTTGAATAAAATCACTGCTAGTAAGTATGTACTTATGAGCAATTTCCTTGCACGAGCGAAATCACTGGATGTTAGTCGATCCAATATTAAGCGAGTTAAAGTCATCACAAATGTGACGATTACTTTAAAGTTATGTCATTAAACAAGTTCTCAGGTTAAGTCTTCCAATTATAAAAGCTAAGTACAAAAAAGCTGTATAATATTTTGAAACTATTTCGACTTACCCGTCTTAAGCCTTCTAGCAACATCGCTGTAAGATGTAAGCGCCAAACTTGCAAAGTTTACCAGTCTAGTAACTGAACCTAAAATTCACCAACACTTTTCTTAATTAACGAGTAACGTTATTTTGTTGCGCACCGCTGGGTAAAATTATTTACCACTAGCATGAAGATAATTTTACACAACGTGTAATTGCGAAGTTTTTTTTTATTTTTTAGACTATCTTAGAAAAATAATTAAATGCTTATCACTATAAAATCCAGACAAATTATTCAAGGCTGTGGCTTAAGAGATTTATTTACTCAATTTCGAGCAACTTTGAAATCCATAAATTAATAATAATAATAAATATTATAACAGCAAACATCTTAATTTTAACGTAGCAGTACAATTTAGGCGGTCTTATTGCTTGAAGCTTTTTCTCCCAGACCATTGTCAGTAAGGAAAAACATAAAAAATGAGAGGAGTGGCATGGCGATGAAATATAAAAAAAGTGGACAGATTTGATTAAAGAGAGATAAGAAAAGAGTCATCATACACAATGAATATACATATATTATGACAATACAAAAAACGTAAACTTATACATAATTATTATACCATATACCTAATTAAAAAGCTTCAAAAAGCTTATTTTATCCTCTATTTAGGGGAATTGATTTGGAGTCGGTGCATGATGTGCTGTACTTTAGCTTGACATCATGCATTAAATATATGAGTTCAATCATCATTTATGGTCAAACTAAAAACAGTAAGCCAAAGATAGTTAATTAGTTTTCTCCTAGACATCCCTTGCCTCTAGTTTTTTGGGGTTCTTCAATTGCAGTAGTGGGAATATGTGGTAGAAAAGTTATACTTAACGATGATCAGGAGACAAGGGCTGCATGGAGTTATATGTACTCTAGGTACTAATATTATTTATTAGTGCTGCGGCTAAAGTCTAAAGATTATTTTTACACAACTTCAATTCAATTTCGATTTTCTGATTTTCTACTGATCAAATATCCTTTTATCTTAAGAAGCTATACGAGTATCTTTATTAAAAGTTAGTATTTTTTAAGCTTAATTCAAAAATTAATCTACACGAAAACAGCAATTTTATCCTTTTATTTTGAAGTGCCACCTGATGAATTTATAGGGAACTATGTCTACACTTTCGTGACAGGTTATGTAAAGCATATTATACACAAAAGCTTTCAAAGCACGGGTGAAAAGGTTTTCTTTTATAGTCAAATACAAATGATTGCTATTTTTATCATTATTATAGGTTCTAGTCATCAAAGTTATAATTGTACGTAGAATTGTGGCTACTCGTTATAATTTTTCATTAAATCGAGCTTTACGGAGGATTAAAACTTTGCCTTCGAGCTTAGTAGTTGGACAGGGGAATGAAACTCTCTGGATTTTACATGTACTATGTTCACGTTGCTGCAAAATTTCGAACATTCTATGTTAAGTCGTAGTAATTGATTCAAGTATATAACTAGAGCGGTTCCAATATTTTTGTTGAAATTTAACCACAGTAGAGTTTAGAACATTAAATTGCCACCATCAATTGATTTATAGACGACTGCACAAAGAACAAACCAAAAGAGATTATCTAAAGTAGTGTTGATGTTGTACGACATTTAGGAGTTTCAGTAACTTGCATGCCAGATACTGGTATTTACAAGTTTAGCAATTTGCGTCCTTGCATGCCTATATTCATACTATTAATATACACACGCGCTAGTTTTGAAGTCCCCCGCGTCCTCACCCTCACATACAAGAAGATTGCATGTGAAAGAAGCTGGCATGCAATTGTATTTTCATTTCAGCTCAACTACCAACAATTAAAATATCACCAATAGATAAAAGACAAAATAAGCCTCAATTGTATTTTTCTGTTATTTGACCTAAAACTTACCTGTACGATGTGTTATTAGGCTCTATCAACCCTTTTAACAGTAACAATGAAAAAAACTTTACAGTAAAATTCAGCATGGTGCAATTTTAACAGCAATATACCTGTTGTTACGGGCTTAATCTCGCCGTGTCGGTTAGATTAATACTTATAGCACGAACCGGCGAGCGATGAAAATTTCAGTGCTTTCCCGCGTAGCTATAGTTTGTGTTTTGTGGCGACACTCGTGTTGTATTAAAAGTTTATGAAATGCATGGTTTAAATAAAAAAGAAGAGGGTACAAACAGGTAAAGCAATATATCAAATGAACTATTTAAACAAGTAAGTATCGTTAATATAATATTAGTAGGATTTAAAATATATCATTTCTTTTTTTGCTTCTTTTCAGTATAGAGATTTGTGATAAACCTGAAGTGCTTACAATACTTTAAAATTTTTGAAATGCCAAACCTGTTAGGTTCTTATTTAATAAACAAACCAAATTGATCTGATTCTGTTTTGCTAAAACCCAACTTTTTGATGATATTTTTTAAAGTAAAAACAATAAGATCCTTTCAATACAAAACAAAAAACTAATATAATAGGTTCTTGCTAGGTTGTTAAATTTAAAATTGTATAAAAATTTAAATAACATTTTTTTTTCCTTGCCAAAATAATGTGCTGCCGAGCCAGTAAAAAAAAGATTTGGGCTTTGTTATGCTCTTTAAAATTTCATGCGAACGAGGCTTTAATGCATCAAAAATACCGAGCTCATAGATTTCGTCAGAAAAGTGAGAGTATGCCGTAAAAAATATGTGAAATCCTTTAGCATACAATCGTACTCATATCTTGGCCAATTTAGAACATTCTGGAAGCCATTTGGCTTGTGTTTCGGCTAAATTTTCTATTCATTTTTGAAATAATGTCATAGTTTGAATGAATGTCGATTTGTCAGATTCTAAACTAATATAATATAAGAAAAAAATAAAATTGTTGCATCGGATAATTCCACGTTATTATAATTTTATTAAAACGTAAAAGTAAAAGAAACTCAACCGAATCCGTGACCTAATGGTTCTGAATCAGGGGACAGGGGGCAGTTAACACTTTCCCAAATCCACAATTAAGAATCTGGTTTATTTTTGTTCCTCTAACATTGAAAAACAAAAGCCTTGAAAAATGTGAAATAAAAAAATATGTTAAATCATGCCTTAAAATCCGAACATAAAATCAATAGATCATTGACATACACGAACAATTCCTTTCGCCATTTTTCTTTAGCAAACTTCAGACCAAAGTAGAATCTTATCGCTCTTTTTAAGATTTTTTGCCGTTAAACTTTGTCAAGTTTAAAAGAGACACCGAAGCTGAGGCGTTTTACTTTACATCAATCGGTTTTATGAAAAGTTGAACGCTTAGCCAAGGGCAAAGAGATAAGACAATCAATATTGTGAACAAAGACCCTGAAATGTAATTATAAAATAAAATGATGGATACTGACTACATAATATTAGAAGATAAGGAACTTTGGCTGTGCTTATAAAAATAGTAATTGTGGCTTCGACTCGTTTAGGCAAATTTATAAGAATACAGGGTGTAAAAAAAGTTTTCATGAAAAAAAATGAAAAAAGTCTAATGTTTGATAGATAGACGCTTCCAAAGTGGTAAAATGCCCCCCTCCCCTAAAGTCGAAACTAAGCGAGAGTAAATTTTGAAAAAAGTATATAATATAGATCATAACAAACATTTTTCACGAAAATTGGTTTGGACGGGATCGAACTAGTAGTTTTTGAGATATAGCACATTTAACTTTGTTCTGCATACAAACACTATGAAAAACAAAGTTTTATTTGCTGTCAACTAAATATTGTGGTAGTTTAGCTAAGTGGAATTTGGAGTTGGCACGGAACCCTTAGTGCGCGAGTCCGACTCGCACTTGGCCGGTTTTTTGTATACCTGCTTAAAGCATTTTCACACCATCCGAATTGAGTGCTTACCAAGATTCGATTCATGAGATAGTTTCCGATTTCTATGTGATTTATTTTTCATCACGCCCTAAAAATTTGCATGAAGACCGCTTCTTTGATGATTATCGCTGATTGAAGTTAAAGACAAGAATGTTTTTACCAAAGATTTGGGTAAAATTACAGGGTATTCGAGTGACGCTCGCGGCAGGCCGACACAAAAGCGATCTCGTGTGTTGTTTAAAAGAGACACGGCTTCCTGTCTCTAGAAGTAAGTGGTTCAATTTAAAAGAGATAAAGTTTTTCTGAAAAAGCTTGCATAGAATACGCAGTAGTCAAAAGTTTATTAATTGAAATGGGGCATATTAATATTAACAAAATTACAAATGCATGCAAGTTTATTGTATTGTACATCAACTTCAGGTTTCTATGACAATAAAACGGTAAATAAATATATATGTGCCAGAAAACACTGTTTTAATCAATCTATTCTTAGATTATAAAGCTGAAGAATTTGTTTGTTTGTTTGAACGCACTAATAAATACGCACTAAATTTGTGAACTACTGAACCGATTTGAAAAAAAAATGTGTTAGATAGCTTATATATGTATATTAGATTAACTATAAACATCACGCTGTAATCGGATGAGAGAGAGCAAAACGAGAGAGATAAAAACGCGCAGACGATGTTGTGGGGGACCGCTAGTCTTAAAAGAAAGCCGTTACAAGTATGACAATCATAATTGTGATATGACTAACAGTATCCTTTCATCATTATTATCATTATAAGCCGTAGATAGCCCACTTCTAAACATGGATCTGTCCGGTGGGTTTCTACAGTGACCAGTGGAAGCGTTTGCATCCAGTGCGATCCTGCAAGGCCATTCATCTTGCCGGTGGTCATCATATACCTTCGGTTGAAAGGTCTCCAATCTAATTTTTTTCTGCCCCAACCTATTGACCATCAGTTCTTTGCGCTATGTGCCCTACTCATTGCTACTTGAGCTTACTGATTCGCAGGCAATGTCAGTCACCTTAGTTATTCTACGTATCCCCTTCGATCGTGTAGAGAACTAAACACCGTGCATAGCCCTCTCAATCACTCGTTGTGTGATTTTTCGCTGCTTTATCAGGCCCATAGTTAGACGAAATCACAGTAATTGTTTTGCTTGTTAAAACTATTGCTCAGTTAAAGGGTCGACTTATATACTTTTGTAGGGTGATTTAGTAAAAAGTTAGTTGAGTTGTCAAATGATACGGATCAGTTAGGAGCTGGGCTCCGCTGTTTACTGTGGAAATATCTTCGGTACTCGGTAGTTTTCGTTTTGAACGGAATAAAAAAGAGGAAATTGGGTATGACACAATATATTATATTATTTGCTTCGAACGGTAAACTTACAGAAGTGTAAGAAGTGTTGGAATAATTTACAGGGTGGGGGCAAAGTGCAAGTGCAGTATTCCTGAATAATAAGAAAGGTTTTAGCATATATTATATATGTTATTTCAATTAGTTAGGCAGCTTCGCGTATCGCAAACAATACAATCATATTTATAGTAGACTAGCGCTCCCCCGCGAATTCGTCCGCGCGTTTTTAGTTAACTTTCTCCCCTATCGTCGCAGCGTGATGTAAGTACTATAGCTTAAAGCCTTGCTTGATAAATAAACTATCCAATACAAAATATTTTTACAAATTGATCCAGTAGTTCCTGAGATTAGCTCGTTCAAACAAACAAACTTTTTACCTTTATAATATTAGTATAAATGTACTTACGTGACTACAAAAATAAGCTCACATCTCTCAGCTTATGCCCTGCCTCCCCAAGGCAAAACCTCTGAACAAAGAGGCGACAAGGACCGCCACTCCACTCTCTTTGTCTACCGCTACATTGTTTCATTTCGTGGATGAGGTGCGTTGGCTCGATGTTGCCTTTTGATGTGGACGTGATTTTATTAAGCTCTGTAGATGAAACGCTTGGACAAGCTTGGGTTTGGATGAGGCACAAATTTGAAATGATCGTAATCTTATCATGAAAAATATATTAAGTAAAAATAAAAAGTATAGATAGAAACATTGAAAAAGGAATGCCAATTTATTTTTGACACGACAAACTACTATAGCAATCGTCAATAAGCGGAAGATTTCTGGCCCTATTTTCAATAAAATTAAGCAAACTAAAATCTATTTTTGTACAATCAAAAACCCCGCAAGGGAAATACTCCCCCGACGTTACTTTTTAACTCAAATAACTTTCATAGCCTTAAAATGTTAAGAGACCTTAAACTTAGCATTTTGTTACAAGTTTTAAAGTTGAATTTTGATTTTTCACAAGTCACATTTGGAAATCGGTTCGGAAAATATTCAGACAAATTAATATTATTCTTCAATCCGTCAAACTAAATGCTTTCTGTTGTAAAGGCCGATCAAAAAGTAATATTGGTTTAACGAGTTTTTACTCATCGATTCAACCCTCTAGGGTCGAAATATAACCATGACAAACACATTATTGACTTGTATAACTTAACGGCTAGAAAGAAAACTATATATTTAATACTTTTTTTAAGTTTATCACTTCATTCACGTATTTTACGGAACTCATTTAATTCTACTTAACACTGTTTAGTGATGTGATATGAAATTTGATAATAGGTACCTATTTATTAGTTTTTCAAAGTACTTAGGTATTACTTAATTTTAATCACCAATTTATTAAATATGACAGAATTACAGCTCTCAAACTATCATTTACTTCATCCTGTACGTTATCTGTAATTAAAATCGGGGTACGATCACTGAAAATGCACTTAACAAAAATATCTATGACTATCAAAGCTTAAATTCAATTAAACGAAACTCTTTGAACGTACACGCTGTAAAAGCAAACGATCAGTTTGCAAGAAACGAGTCTCTTATTCCGGCATTGGGGGAAAATAATTTTCTTTTAATTATCTCTCGCTGCATACCCCGTTAATAAGTCCTGTAAGCAAATAGACATACACACAAAGGTGCTAACAAAGGCATGAAACGTTTACAAAGGATGTCACAACCATGCCATTCCGACTATATTTATCACTGCACCCAATCTAATCTTTATTAGCTTATAATAAGATCCATTATAGTTGAACTGGTTCTTTTATAACTTTGCAATAAGTTCTTGGGAAAACAATAAGTCCAGTTTTCTATTTTTAGAGTAATAAAATCTCTGAACGGCTGATTTAGCATCATTTCATCGTCACTGAGACTTGTCAGGAACTTTTTTGATGGCAAACAGTTTTCGTTGGTTGGTTTTAAATTCGTGTTCAATAAAAAATTGGGTTTGAATCGAACGTTTGGTTTTTCGAAGTCTTTGAAAGAATAAAAAGCTTTTTGAGTGTAATCGCATTGGAAAATCGTCTCAATACGCATCAAAATATGTTGTGTACAGCTCTACCAGATAAAAATCCCGTGCACAATGTAATTATATACGGACTCACGGACTGGATAATTCGAACTGTAATAATAATAAAAACCGGCCAAGTGCGAGTCAGACTCGCGGACTGAGGGTTCCGTGCCAACTTTAACTGAATTAGGGAATCCATTTACTTCCACTTAGTAAAATACCACAATATTTTGTTGACAGCAAATATAACTTTGTTTTTCTTAGTGTTTGTATGAAGAACAAAATTATGTTTGCGGTCGTTCAAAATGTGCTATACCTCAAAAACTTCTCGTTCGATCCCGTCCGAACCAATTTTCGTTGAAAGTATTTGGTAAGATCTACACTATTTATTTATTTTCCAAATTTACACTCGGTTAGTAGATGGGAGGGGACGCCCATTTTGCCACTTTGGAAGCGTCTAGCTATGAAACGTTAGACTTTAAAAGATGGTCTTAGAAATTTCTATGTCATTTTAAAAGACCTATCCATAGATACCCCTCACGCATTGGTTTGATTAAAAAAAATGGTTTTAGTTTCATGTGTGGGAGCCCCCCTTAATTTTTTATTTTATTTTTAGTATGAGAATCGTAAAGCGGTTAACAGGATACACCTTTCTACTAAATTTCAATAGTGTAATACTTATAGTTACAGAATAAAGTGGCTGTGACATACGGACGGACAGACAGACAGACAGACAGACAGACAGACTTGACGAAACTATAAGGGTTCCGTTTTTTGCCATTTGGCTACGGAACCCTAAAAAACATCCTTCTTCAGACGCAGTCGTGGTCAAATAGGGTGAATGTGGGATGATTTTACCAAATAATAATTTTATTTCCAAACGGTTAACTGCATCTTGTTGGATTAAACTTAGTACCTCACTTTTCTTACATCGACAAAAGAACAGAACCTTTTTTTATATCCGGGTAAATTCACATCCACTCCATGTTTTATGCAAATTGCAAATTCAGAACTAAACAAGCTTTAGTCTAGAATTTTCGTAGCTGTCTTGACTTTGTCTTGTTCAATTGAAACGCGCACTACAAAATGAAGAAAGTCGGTCTTTTGTACTGAAACAAGTGCTCTGAGAAATTGCTTGCATTTTTCTTGAAATTTTTTCTAAGATGTTATGAAGCAGGTTCAATATATCGAATGTTAAAATGTTGCCATGACCTATCCAAAGAGCTTTTTAAGCAACATGGCGTCTTGTCATGTCTATCATGGCCTCTGACTCGTCTTATAGACGACTATCATTTGATATTGGCCAAGACCAACGGCTTAATAAAGCACTGAGATGCTTGTAATGTATCAACTTTACTTATAACAAATTGTTTTTTTATTACATGCAAGTTTTATAAAAGTTAACCGCTTCACAACGAAAATAAACTAATGGGGAAACTCGCACTTTCGCTCGTAGCTCGCGAATATCTTCGAAATACTAAGCCGTAGCTAGCTACGAAAAGGCGCCGTAGCTAACTATGAAGAGGCGACCAGGAGCTCTGTTTTCGAATCACTCGCGACAAAATGGCGTGATATTCATTTATAAATGTCCGATTATCGAATAAAAAACAATTTAATTCCTCACAGAAGTAATCAAAATAATATCACTTAATATTGTTAGCATTTACGTATATATTTTGCTCGGTTTTCTTGGAAATTTAGTTTGGTTTCGCACGGAAATCACACGCCATATCCAAGCGAGTGATTCAAAAATAGAGCTCCTGGTGTTGGTAGTTTTGACTCGCTCGCTACTATCGCAATAATATATTGATTTTGTCGGTTTAACGCCGTTCAAAAAAAAAGGCATCAGTATCGTTTGCCTTGAGTCACGATTGCACCCTTGACGAGCGACTCGTCGCTGACCAAAACAATACTATGTATTGTCAGATTGGTCACCCATCCGTATGAGTCCGTGCCGTGGGTTGCCTAACTTCGGTAATCTCTACCAAAGCGCTGCCCATACTGCCCTTCGAGCACCTCAAGATACAGTAAAAAACCAAAATATTCTGTCTCCTTTATTCTTATTAATAACTAGCTGACCCGGCGAACTTTGTTCCTCCTTAGACGCCATAAATAAGCTGATTTTTGATTTTATTAAGTTAATTGTTTTATTATATAAAGTTGTCAGGTTAATCTAGCTGACCCGATAGTTACGACTATGAATATTGAATTCGAATTAATATAATTCTTAAAAGGAGTGTTTTTTATTCTAATGCTTCCATCGATTCCTTTCTACTTCATTTCGCGCTTCGCGTTGCTCGTCATTTTGACTTGCTCTTGTATATCTTTGACTCGCAGCATTGCGAGTTCTGCGACTTAAGTTTGTACGTCTAGCTGCTGGCATTTTTATAAAAGAAAATTCACCTGTAAATTAAATAAAACTATTGTATTCTTCTTTATAACCAAGTAGATATATACCACTTGTTATGTTAGTAACGTGTATGTTAGTCTATCCAAACTTTCATTACCAAAATTCCATATTAAATTGAACTTTTAATATTAGGCCTGATGGCTCTAAAGTAACCGTCATGTGAACTAAGAAAATCAGGTTTCTTAGATCTTTTAAATTAATTATTTTAAATGTATTGTTTATCAACAAAATAAGATTGCCAAAACACTCCGTTTTAAACGTCTTTTTTTCATCCTCTTTAACTATATTTGCAGCACGCATTCAGGCAATTCTATATCAAATGTCTTAAGGTTACATTAAAAAAGTTTAATAATTTTATATGGTGGTTAAGTAATTTTATATTTTCTAATTTTCCGCGCAATTTCCTTATTTTTTTCTTTCATAAGAACCTTTTTCTGTTAATAACGAACAGAACAAAAAAATAATTAGCAAAATCGGTCCAGCCTTTCAGGCGTGATGCCGTGACCAAGGGAAATAGGGATTCATTTTTATATATATAGATGAAACAATGTTCGGAACACATCAAAGGCACACGTATTTCCATGGAATGTGAATTACAACTTAGTCACCCGTGTGAGCCTTCCTAAGTTCAATCGAATATCGGCCAAATTCCAGAAAGGATTGACATTCGGTACCGCGGTCACAATGACTTGTATTTCCTGGGTAGGACGTTGCAACATTTAGGCCTTACCATAAATATATAGGCAATGTTTGGACCACTGTTTAAATGTGATACGGCTATATCGAAATGTATCTCACTCGTGTGTCATGTGACTTGTATTGACATTGCCCACGAAAATTTACATCTAGTCGTCCGTATTATAAACATGCATTCTAGTTACATAGAAATAAAAATACGGATATTCATTGTTTAAAAACACTAACGGATTGATTTCACACATTTATTTGTTAACAAACGCCTAATATTTCGAATGCTTTGCAGCCTTTGTGCTCACAGGTAGACAAAGGAGTTATGTGTCGTGTCATTACAAAGTTATGAAAAGGATATTGACCAATGCCGGACCCAGATTGCGTCTTTGTAGTTTATGTTTCAAAAATCTTGTTTGAATTACAATTGCACTGGTATTTTACGGGTAACTAAGTAAGTTACCTTTTGAATGTATCAAAATGAATGTAGGTGAGGTGCAATAACTCTGCAATCACAAAACATCACCTCAAAATGTCTAATCTGCCATTGAATTCCTCGTAAATCCATAATTAATTTTCAAGATTATGTTTTGTCTATATTTTTTCAAATATTTATATACTTTATCCGAACATTTTGTTAAGACGCATGCAGACGCAAAGTGGGCTGAGTTTCTATAGAGTTTTGGTCAAGATCCTTTAACTTTCATCACTCATAAATATTATTTGACGTTCCTATCTACCAAACCACGTTCTTGTGACCACGGATGCTGGAAAGCATTCAAAACGTCAGGCGTTTAATCACAAATAATGCGCGCAATCACTCCGTGAAGTTAATTAGTAGTATTCGCGTAAACTTCAGAACTTAAATATAATACGGATATTGTCTTTCAGAATAGAGTATTGTCTATCCTCTATTGAATCACGAAAAAGGTTCCTCGAAAGACGGAACATCGAAGAATGTAACCGTCTTAATAATTAATGTCAAACTGTTCTATGGTGTTACGAGAAAATATTGCTATGACATGACAGACAAAACCGTGTTTCCTGTAACATTTTGATCTCCATTCAAAATTAATCAACTAAAAAATCAAAATCTATTAATTCAATTTAGGTGTATAAGTCACTTATTAAAGTCATCAAATTACATAGTAAGAACAACAACAAATTATAACAATAATAATTTTGTTTTTATAGTGTTTTTTCACTATTCAAACTTAATAGTATAAATGCACTTGAAAAAAGCAACTTTGATTGTTTGATATTGTGAGAGCAATCTCGCAACATTGATGATGTCACGCAGTCTACGCGTTAAAGTAACATTCAACAATCTTGCTAATGTGACGGTGGCCGAGTGATAAAGACATACGCCCGGATAGCGTAAGACAAGGGGTTCATTTCCTTTTCTGTCACAGCCAAAGTTGCTTTTGACAAGTGCAATTTATATTCATCATCATCATCATCATAATCAGCCAAAGGACGTCCACTGCTGAACATAGGCCTCCCCCACGGCTTTCCACAGCGAACGATCACCAGCGGTCTGCATCCAGTTTGATCCTGCGATATTTTTAAGGTCGTCTGTCCATCTTGTTGGTGGACGTCCTACGCTGCGTCTTTGGTCGAAGGGTCTCCAATCTAGAACTTTCCTGCCCCAACGGCCATCAGTTCTTCGCGCTATGTGCCCTGCCCACTGCCACTTAAGCTTACTGATTCTCAAGGCTATTTCCGTTACCTTGGTTCTTCTACGTATCTCTTCGTTTCTGATTCGATCTCGTAGAGAAACACCGAGCATAGCCCGCTCCATCGCTCGTTGTGTAATTTTGAGCTTCATTATAAGGCCCATAGTAAGAGACCACGTTTCGGATCCGTATGTCATCACTGGGTAACACACACTGATTGAAGACTTTCGTCTTCAGATACTGAGGTAATTGAGACGAGAAGACGCTCTTGCGCAGTTTCAATTGGATCACTTGTCCCAGGTAGACGTACTCGTCGACAACTTCGAGAGTTGAGTTCCCAATGAATACTGGAGTGGGTACAACAAGGGAACTCGACATAATTTTCGTCTTCTCCATGTTCATTTTAAGACCCACTTGTTGGGATACTCGGTCGAGGTCTTCGAGCATAGTGCCAAGATCATCCAGCGTCTTTGCCACAACGACTATATCATCGGCAAACCGAAGGTGTGTTATGTATTCGCCATTGACGGAGATGCCGAATCCTTCCCATTCCAGGAGCTTGAAGGCGTCTTCCAATGCCGCTGTAAACAGTTTCGGAGATATAACATCGCCCTGTCTTACACCTCTTCGCAATGGAATCGCCCTCGTATTCTGTTCCTGTACTCGGACCAACATGGTGGCGTTGTTAGACACTTTAACACCTCTATATACCTATAGTCTATGTGACACCGCTGAAGAGACCGAAGCACCGCCCAAGTTTCGATCGAATCAAATCTTCTCATAGTCCACAAAAGCTAAACATAGAGGCATATTATACTCCTCGGACTTCTGTATAATTTGCCTTAGCGTATGAATGTGGTCTATGGTACTGTAGCCTTTTCGGAATCCGGCTTGATCAGGAGGCTGGAAGTCATCAAACCTACGTGCGAGACGATTCGTGATGACCCTTGAGAACAGCTTGTAGACATGGCTCAGGAGTGAGATGGGTCTATACTTCTTCAATAAGGTTTTGTCTCCTTTTTTGAAAAACAACACCACCACACTCCTGTTCCATGCCTCAGGCGTGATGCCCTCTAGCAGAACGGAATTAAAGAGTCTCTGAAGGACTTTAAGTACCGGTGTTCCACCCGCTTTCAGGAGCTCTGCTGTGATTCCGTCCTCGCCAGGTGCCTTATTGTTTTTAAGCTGTTTCAGGGTCATCCTAATCTCGTAGAGGCTGATGTCCGGGATGTCTTCAGTGTAGTGTCGGGTCAGGATAGCTCGTGGGTCTCCGGTCGAGCTATCAACGGGTTTGGCTACAGAGGTGTACAACTGCCCATAGAACCTTTCGATCTTCCTGAAAACCTCTGCTTTCGTCGACGCTACACTGCCGTCCTCCGTCTTAAGCTTCGTCAACAGGCTTTGCCCAATAGACATGTCCCTTGCAAACACTTTGGAGCCTTGGTTCCGCTCTATTGTTTCTTTAACACTATTCGTGTTAAAGGAACGAATGTCATGTCGCAGAGACTTCAATATTCGTCTATTAAGCTGCCTGTAGGTTTGAGCATTAACGGAGGTCTGCAGTGCCATAGATCGACGTTCTGCCATAAGGTCGAGAGTGTGGACCGAGAGTTTTTGAGGTCTATTTTTACGGCAATTTATATTATTAAATAATAATACATCAGTTTGTATAAGCTGAACGATTGGTCATCCACACATTGGTTAAGATAATCTTGAACCTTATAATAACCTCTTGACATTAGGGTATTTTTAACATGGGTTTTAAAATAATAGGTAATTCAAGAAGATTGTGAGGTATATTATTTAAAAAAATATATATTACCTACTTACTACTTAACTTAAAGACCTACTTGTTTTAATTAGTATGTAGTTTGGAACGACAAGTTTGTTTTTATTTCTGGAGTTATATTAGTGAATATCACTTTGCTTCATGAAAAGATCTAGATTTCTACGTAAGTACATAATATTGTCAAAATGTATTGGAAAGCCACAGTTTATATGTCAATTTCAATAAAGCGTTCCCTAAGGCATAATATAAGTCGTAGTTTTATTGGTGGAAAAGTTGTAACAAAAAAGAGTTAGTTTAAAATAAGTTACGCCGTACAGTAATCATCGGAAACTAAGCTGCTTCAATTGCTTAGGTATATTTGCCTGTTATATGTTTTGAAAGAAGATGCTTCATTATATTTGTATTATGCCACAGAGGCTTGTATAATTTTCTTTTGATTGATATTTACAGGATAGCTTTTGCAGTTACAGATCACGAAACTTGCTAGTGACAAATTGGCAGGTATGTTTTGATATGTTTTACAATAACTGTGGAATGGGACATAACATACACTGTTAGGTAGATTTCAGGCATTGACACTCTAGTTCAGTACTAGTTTATAAGGTAGAATAGCCAATAATGAAATGTTATTAAATGGTACCTAGTTAACAAGCAAATCACATTTTGTTTAACATAATGTGGTTTGCTGACTGCCTGAATTGTTTTTTTTTGTCGCAAAAAGTAGGAAAGTCTAAATATGTGTTGGATTACAATTTTTTGTTAGTACAGAAAGAATTTTGAAGTATCGAATAACTTTTTCAAGTACATATTATGTCTGCACTTAGAGTGCACTTTTCTGACTGATAAACTTAAGCCTAAATAATAATAAATTGACATGCAAACCTGAAAACGCCTTAACTCTCCAGGATTCAAAGCACGAGCTCAAAATCCTCTAGTGCAAATCCCGCTTCAGATTATTCCATCCAAGATGGTTTCGGAAGCGATTCGGGTATTAACTGAAATTCCTTTCAGATTGGCCCAGAGACCCTCATCAGTTCGGACATTGTCATTATACATTGAACAATTCAGATGGCCTCATGTAACATAGGCTTGGCAGACAACTTAGTACTTTAGACGCCTATTGCAATCGAATATTAAAATTTATACTCGTAGAAATTTTGAAATGTACGATGAATCTGCCGCGTAACTACTTTCAAATAAAAAAACTGCAAGGGATTTTCACACGAAACAAAAGAGTCTCATCGAACCAAAGACGACGCAAGGGTTTTGCGATATTGGTTCTCAGGGTGGTTTGGCGGCTGTGACCTTAATAGTACATACGATACAATAAATTTACTGTGTTTTCCGTTCAGAAACTTTCGCCATTTGTAGTATGCGTTCGCATGGAGCTCGATGCAGTTGAACGATAACAATAAGGATGCAATTAACACATCTCGTTAAAAGCATTTTATAGTGAGACATAATATTATAAGAACTAGCGGTCCCCCGCGACTTCGTCCGCGCGTTTTGAGTTTGCTCCCTCCCCTCCCGTTGCAGCGTGATGTTTTATATCCTAAAGCCTTTCTCAATAAATAAGCTATCTAACACAGAAATATTTTTTTAAATCGGTTCAGCAGTTCCTGAGATAAGCGCCTTCAAACCAACAAACTCTTCAGCTTTATAAATAATTAGCGCAAACGCACGTTGTACTTAAGCTGCGAACATTATTTTGGTGCGGAGTTATGTTAAAACTGTGATAGCTCCTAAGATATTTATTGGAATCAAATGATAAAAAGGGCAACTTTGTTCTAAATGAAATGCTCGTGATGATGAATGTATTTATTTTGATAAGAATAAATACCTGTGTGTACAATACACCTCCAAAAATGATGCATTATTTTTTTACAAATTTATTAACATAAAAAAGGTTGTAGTAAGTCAACCATAAAAGATAGACTTATGTTGTCGCGGATTTTATTATAGAACTCTTAATGATGAACAATCTTGTCATACATGATTTTTGTGTAACTTTAGCGGTTTCCGCAGCGTACGCAGCGGAAGCTCTCAAAAGGAATATCTTTCTCCTGTTTTCGCAACATTTTTCATTGCTGCTGTGGTCTTATGAGTCGTATCTTTATGTTATATAGCTTAAAGCCTTCCTCGATAAATGGACTATCCAACATAAAAATATATTTTCAAATCGGGCCAGTAGTTTCTGAGATTAGCGCGTTCAAACAAACAAACGAACAAACAAACAAACAAACTCTTCAGCTTTATAATATTACTATAGAAGTATAAATTTTACATGCGGCATGCAAATGCGTAATTTTACTGACGGCGTAAACGATAAAACATTCAAGGGCGACTTGAGTATCTGTCATTCCTTTTTCGGGTCCATCGTGGTTGTCTTCTTGTCTAAACAGATTACAACGCATCCCTTTTGCCGGCCCATAACAATAAGGTTTGACCATAGTATAATTTGGAGGATATGGACATGGTGATGAAGTAATTATTAGTCGTTTGGGACATGTTATTTACTTCCAAAAGATACATTTCATTTTAAAACAGTTTTTTTTTTAATTTTTTCACTGTTGGTCCATAAAAATTGCACATTTAAGTAATATCTATACATGCGGTCTCTATCTATTACGTTTTCCTGTCATCGACACCGCCAAGGGAATGAGCCTAATTTAAACGGATACCAATGAAAACGACGTTTTCAAATTGCTTAATACGAATTTAATGTGGTCAACTGTTTAGGCATGGTTTGTTATCGACCTTAAGGGACCAGTAATACGGCAGTATGAAATTTTAATTAACTTTTACAGGAAATGAAACTCAAATGTTGATAGTTTTGAAGCTTAAAATTTTATGGCTTGTTGGGGTGTTATGGGTGTAAGTTGTAAATGTGCAAAGCTTCATTTGATGTTGTTAAATTGATTTAAAAGCGTTTTAAATTTTATGTAGGCTTATGTGATAAAATCACTTACGCCTTCATAAAATTTAAAACTTAAGTAACGTGAGCGTGATCAGACCATCAACTTTACTGAAATTGATGATAGTTGTCTAGACCTACTTTACGTGTTCTAAACTAAATGTTTAAATTAAACCAAAAATAGCCGTGATAAAACTTATTTATCAATTTCACAGTCTCAAATAGGAACATTATTTAACTTTGACATAAAATAATCTCGTCACTCGTCACCCTAAGGCCCGGTTTTGTGATCGATAGTTTACTCACCTATTGGGTAAATGGCGTTACCACGCGATTGATTTCCAATTGACCATGTTTTGGAAGAAAAATACCTCAGCAAATGATCATTAATTAATAGCCATTCTGACATTTGTTTCTTTTTTCAATATCGCACAATTGTAAATATTCAAAAGCTGGTAATGAAATTTTACTATTAGTTGAGTTAACTATCGAACACGAAACCAGTCCTAAATAGTCAGGCAACTAAGTATTTAGTGTCTATCTGAGTCATTTCTCAGAAACTCGATTGACGATGTAAATAATATACTCTTTCACAAGTATTACATTGGTTTACAATTAACAATCTCCTTCTTAATGGAAGTAAAACTAAATGTGTAAAGTTCGATGCCTAATGTCCGACAGGCATCAACTCAGGTTAAGATAAAAGACAAATCGCTTGATATTATCGACTCCACAACATTCTTGGGAATCACTTTAGATTCAAAACTACAATGGGATCCTCAAATAGAAGCCTTGTCACGGAAACTAAGCTCAGCTGCTTTTGCTGTAAGAAATATTAGACGTTTGACTGAAATTGAAAGAGCTAGGTTAGTTAATTTTAGTTATTTCCATAGCTTGATATCATACGGTATTTACTGTGGGGCTCCGCTGCTGATATAGAATCAATTTTTGTTTTACAAAAAAGAGCCGTGCCAGCTATTTATGATCTCAAACCTAAAGATTCCCTACGAGAGGTGTTTAAAGAAATTAGAATATTAACTGTAGCCTCTCAGTATATTTACGAAAATTTAATGTATGTCCGCAAAAAATACATTCATTCACGAAAAAAAGTGATATACACAATTATAATACTAGGAATAAAAATAAGCTTGCTATTCCACAATTTAGGCTTCGAAAGGTTGGTAATTCTTTCATAGGGAAATGTATTAAATTTTTCAATAAACTACCAGAACATATTGTAAACTTACCGGTCAATAAATTTAAAACTGTCATTAAAGAAACCCTAATGACGAAAGGGTATTATAAAGTAGATGAATATTTAAAAGATAATAATGTATGGACTTGCATGAATACTACAAACATTGTAAACCTTTTGAAAAGAGGCATTGACAATAGTGACTGAGTTTGTTGCGCAGCTTCTTCTCAGCACTAGCCCAAAATTGTCCCGAAGCTGTGTGGTAGGGTTTATATTGGGACGTGTAAAAGTGTCCTCAATGGGCCTATTTGCATAAATACATGACTTTTATGACTTTTACTTTTATGACTCTAAAATCTTCAAATACTGTGCACTGATGACGACCCGTCTGGTGTTGTGGTCGAGAAATCGCCTACTACGCAGCGGGTTGCGGGTTCGATCCCCGCACAATACAAACATTTGTGTGCATGAACATGTCTGTTTGTATTGCTCTGGGTGTTTTCTATGTATGTATTTACAAACAAAAAGTATTTAAGTATTATATTGTCCGTTCGCCATTGAGTCGTGGCTTTGAGTAGCTTACTTTGGGGCTAGATGGCGATCTGTGGGAATGTCCAAAGGATATTTAAGGATTTAAGGACTTACATTTAAGTGCATAAAAAGCGATATTCCTCCTCTGCAATACCTATATTTAATTAAATTGAAGAACCTTAATCCAAAGACGCAGCGTAGGGCGTCCACCTACAAGATGGGCAGACGACCTTGTAGAGATCGCAGAATCACACTGGATGCAGACCACGCGAAACCAATCGCCGTGGAAAGGCAAATTCTCAGCAGTAGACGTCATTTGGCTGATAATGATGTGTAGGTACATGTCCCCACTGTAAGAGATCATACTACCGTGTAGTTCCTAGCACCGTTATGTCACGGTCATGGTACTGGGCACAGAGCTTAAGCCTAAACTTTTTTATAATTCTACCCAACTGTTACCTAGTACCTACTTAGATCACGCAGAACACTGATATCTGACGTCGAATGAAATCCATGAAGTAAGGATGATTTCCCTCTAGGCCTGGCCTGTCGAAATCTCACCCTTCTCATGATATAGTGCGGGCAACCGACAGATTGATGCGAAAATTACAATTAGGATAATGTTATAAGTTAAGCTGTCAAGATTTTACGATTATTAACGTCGAGTTTGATTGAACGGTCATCTATGAGATTGGATTCTATAATTGTTGTAGTTTAATCCGAGTTGGTTTAGTGTTGAAGTATATATTTATAGGATTCCTGGAATTGAACGATCTTATTGAGATGAAATTTGTGGAGCTGTAATATTGAAGCAATATCTATAAAGTAAAGGATGATGACTGCTGGAATACGGGTACCAAGGACTATGTATGTTTTGATAGTGAATATTAATATTTACTATTTAACTATTGTTCACATAAAATACAAGACAAGTTTCCGGTACGCACACATTTATTGTTTCGCGTTTATTAGGGGCAAAGTGAACGAATAACATAATTTTGATTTAAAAAATATAGACACTTAACTACGGTCAGTAATATCTCCAATTGTTAATATAAAACGTTACCTACAGCTGGAGCGGCGGCGTTTGCAATCTCGGAAGGAATAGTGACGCGAACAACTTTTAATTTATCCAAAATATCCGATAATGAACGGTCGGATACGTACAATGATTCGAATAGCAGATAATTTATTAAGTCAAACATTGTACGACGTCATTTGTGCAATTAATGATGATGCGACTGAGACAAATATGAAAATTAAATGTTGAATTGCTTGTGTAGTATATTTTATATTGCTTACAATGATATTACATATTTTGTAGTTAGAATGAAAGATACTGTTGTAACAATAATTTAAATCTATTCAAATTATTTACTATTCTTCCAACAAACGGCCTCAAAACCGATTTCAAACGGCCTACATGACGTCGATTAGACGTTTTGTATTATATTTGACGGATATTCCTCATACGCCATTGGTAAAATCAGGTCCCAGTCTGATAAGTCGTACATAGAGTCTTTCATAGATATTCATAAAATAAAGTCCAGTTATACTTAGAATAAAATTTAGTGGAAATCTATCTGAAGTGATTTGAAATTAGATAGGTAGCCTAATTTTGTGAGCGCTCATTTCTATATTTCGCGTGATTTTTGTTGATTTATTTTCTTTTTTGAAAATAAATCACACGCCATATTCAAGCGAGTGATTTAAAAAAAAAGGGGCTTTACGTTAAAACTGATCGGCCCTAAGCTTTATAAAAGCAACAATGACAGCAAGAGAGCGCCATCTAACAACTTTAATTGGTTCTTTTTACTCCAGAGCAAGTAACTTTTATACTTATTATGGTATGGTACCTATGAAAGATAAGGATATCTGAAGTTGGAAAAACTAGGCCTTAAAAATATTTATCGTTACAATCTAGATCGTAAAGGTGATAGTGAAGGTCAGGTGATTGAGTTTTGAACTTATAGCTTCCTCTTAAGAATTATTAGACCATTGAATATCTTTTTTAAGTTATTTCTTACCCGTTTAGAAACAATATAATAAACAAAATTAAAAGTTGCAGATCCACTCTTACAAAAAATCAAAATACTTACTTAATATAGAACAAAACAAACTGCTACCGTTACGCTTGTGGAATATTTAAAATGTTATTATTTTTATTTCTCTTCGTCCATAATTTTTTTTCCCAATCTAATGTAATTGACTCCCCGAAGCTAGCGGCAGAAATAAGGTTAATTGGGCACAATTAAAAAACGCTGTGGGCTCTAAAAATATTGTTACATTGGATACGTTTGTATGGAAGAGCCGCAGTGCATTTTATTGGTAAAATACCAACTAAACTTTGTAGCAAATGCAAGAATTTTATTCAAAAGAAACTAAAGAATATTATTTTAAGGTTAGAATTAAGCATCTATTATACGGTTTTAACCAACAGTATAATATCAATTTATTTTATCGAGGTGGTGAAATCGATAACGAAAATATCAATAAGATTACATGATCAGTGGCATTAACCCATCGAAGTGAGTATTCTATGTCTATGCAATCCCACATATGGAACGTCAAGCCGTATGAAGCATTGGACAGATAGCGCATTTAATAGAAACTTTTTCAGACAGCGTGAAGAAGGCCGTAAGATTTTCAAGGGAGACTGCCAATTTTATGTTCACAATAAAAATCCCTTCCAGTTAGTTAATCTGCTCGTTGTACACACCAGTGTAAGCAGCTTCCGCTCAGTCAGTTAGCCAGCCTGCCAATTTAGCTTGCCTCAAAAATACAGCGGCTAATTAACTTTACTTCTTTCGCAATAATTAAAAAGAAACGGGATTAAATCTGTAAAACCTGATAAGGGTAAGTTTGCCTCGCGATGTGAAGGGTCCCTAAATAAACTAGTTAAGTGTTCAAACTTTTGACACATTGTTAATTTGTTTTATTAAAGCACATTGTAAATATACACTTAATTTAAGTTTCATTTAAGGACATTGTTAATAATTAATTTTTAACAATGACATTCTAGCTAATTATACAGTTACATTCCCGAATAGTTAAATTTCAGAATCACAATTGGTTTTTAGTATTCTAGCTGTATGGCGAAAAAACGGAACCCTTCTAGTTTTGTCAAGTCAGTCTGTCTGTCTGTCCGTACATATGTCACGATCACTTTATTTTGAAACTATTAGTAAGACACACAGTTGAAACTTGTTAGGCAGATGTATTATGTTAACCGCTTTACGAATCCCATTCATAAAATAAAGAATAATGATGTTTGAGGGGGTACACGAAACTAAACCAAAAAAAACCTCACACCAATGCGTGTGCGGGGTATCTATAGATAATTCTCTTAATTGTTATTGAGGTTCCTAATCATTTTTTTTAAAGTCTATCATTTGGGAGAAAGACACTTCCAAATGGTAAAATAGGGGTCCCTACCCTCTAACTTATGAAGAAAACAAGTGAAAATTTTGAAACAAAAAACCCAATGTAGATCTTTACAAATACTTTCAACGAAAATTTTAATACACAGCAAATTTTAAACAACCGCCACTCATACAAACACCATGAAAAACAAATTTATTTTTGCTTATAACAAAATATTGTATTTTGGCTAAGGTGAAGTACGCACCCCTTATTCAATTAACGTTGGCACACTGTTGATTGTTTCTTTTCTGTATCTGTCCCAGAGACTTTCAGGTGCTTTGTAGTTCAACCCACGTAACTTATTTCAAATTCGCACGGTCGAGTAAACCACCGCAAGGCACTTTTAAATGATACCGCTTGCAAATACGAGATAATAACTTGCGTCCCTTCAAATAAAATAGGTGGTTGTGCGTGGTCTGTTTAATGTATTTTACTAGCGACATCTGCCATCCAAGGCACGCACTACGGGCACTGCCTTATCATCTGATTCTAGTGTCCCTTAAAATACATAGAGGGCGCTAAATCGTCATAATTTGAAATAAGCACATTCTTTAAAAACAAATTCTTCTGTCTTCAGTAATTGTCACCCTTCAAAAAGCTCTTCAAAATTTTCCCCATATAAAATTACATGATCGTGTATAACTGATTTGCTGCACCAGATTTTATTATTTCACCTCACCAATCAATTCACCGCGCGGTGCATCGCTGCTTCTCTTCACCGGAGTTTTGGTAAGTGCCCACCTTAGTGTGTTTTAATTTGTCGTATGGTAGAATATATTACCGTGGACCGCCGCACCTGTACAGCCCCCGCTAAGAAAGTACTCCGAATTCTCCCATCTTCACCCTCGAGAATTAATTTCTCCTCCTCCTGAAGGTGTGGTCTTTACACGCTACACCAATAGGTATGCAAAGTGCAAGAAACTTTGGCTCTAAAACTGGTAAACCAATAGTGTCCTCAATAGTACCTACTCAACAAACTTGACCACTCCGCATGTGATGTTAACTGACTGTGGTCTAGAATGGTAATACCCCTGCAGACCTCTGCTTTTTAGCTTTATATTCACTTTTGCTTTAGAGGTCGTTGCGTAGGGAAGGCTTTAATACGAAAGTAATAGAATCAGGCGTTACTTTGCGGTAATCCATGAGTAAGTTGAATTTTATAAAATTACTTTGCTTTAAATTTCCGCTAAGCGACGCCGGCGCAGGCAACGAATAACACGAACCGATACCGCGTTGAGTATTAGTTGAGGCAAATGCAGCCAATGCAATTATTAGTACCCAAAACCAACGATACAATATAATAGAAATCTTTTTTTTTAAATCTCCATTCGTTCCTCAAGAGTTACCTCTCAATATGAAGTACGATGCTACGTTCAAGTGCTGTTTGCTAATCACTCCCATCGAATTTCTACTGTTTTTCGCTCGACTGCATTAACAAGGGTCCCTGCCTACTTGTTGTACAAACGTTAAACAAAATGAAGTTTTACAGTGCAACAAGGATCTTTTGGCCGATAGATGACATTTACAGGGCGGCGCTAGCATTCAATCAGGGTAGCAAATTCAAAAAATCTCCCTTAATTCAGGGAGTTCAGGAAGCTGCTTAGCTAATGTATTTTTCCTAACCATGGCAAAGTCAAATGAGAGGGGTACTAACTAAAAGCAGTTTAAGCATGTGTTTTTGTAATTATGTATGTTACATCAATTCTAAGCGCAAAATAATTGTATAAACATAACTACTGAAATTGTTACCTTTATTTCAGGAGTTTAACTGAAAACTATTTAAAATAATCATTTTATTAAAAAAAAGTGTACACAGAACATTAACGAAAGTAAAACGTCAGGAGACATTACGGAAAATCTTCTGTAAGATTGGGGAAATTTGCCTGCCCTAGATCTAACAACCGTATTTTTCAAAATGTCTGCGTTAGTTCACATTTTCGCCATTGGCTAAAATATACATGTCGCACTGGTATGACTTTTGTTTAATGCCTATTATTGTAACGTCACTCGTATATGCCAACAATATGTTATCGAATGATATCAAAAATATATGTATGTTCTGAAGTGCGGTACCCTAAAAAGCATAACTTTGTTCCTCGTCGCGTCGCGTTGGCTCGTAAAATTTTTCACCAGATGAAAGTAAGTTGTAACGAACGGGATTATTGTGTCAGCGTTTCAGGTGAGTTTTAAGTCCCAGTTAGCTTACTTTGTCTGATAATAAAATAGGTAATATGATCAAAGGATTACATTATAGAGAGTGGCCCCACAGTAAGCGTTTTAAGTGAAAATATTTTTACTGAGTCTTTGTATACATCATAGGTAGAAAGGATACTATCATATTTTTTTAGATAAACGAGATTTTAATTTTTTGTTCTTTTTTCTAACAAAGAAAATATTTTTTTTTAAACAGCACAATCTACGTCATTTGCTTTGCCCTACTCACTTCAAATCTTTTGTCATCTATTTTAAAAAAAACTCAGTCTCCATAATATATATATATATATATATATATATATATATATATATATATATATATATATATATATATATATATATATATATATATATATATATATATAAACTCAATGTGTTTTCTACAAAACATGTTTACAATTTATTGTGCTATATCACTTAAAACGATGTAGTGACCTAATATTCCAGATGCTATGTCTTTTTTTGTGTCGTTGCCTTTAAGTATTGTGTGGGGCAACATGAATTTTAATAATTATCACATTATGACAAAATAGAAAATTATTGCTGATCGTATTTATAACTATAAAAAAACATTACACTAAATAAACAACTATATAAAAACACATTGCAAAATAACTTACATTAATCCAGTGCCAATGTTTCAATGTATCACAATTTTATACCACTCAATTTATAAAATACTTTTTATTATATCAATTTTGTAGCAACGACACTAATGTTTATAAAGTATAAAAGAGTGAAGCTCATAAACCCACAACTAATTTTGGAGTCACGATCCAGTGTAGTGAACAAAATAACAATGGATCAACTTTTTCTTAGTGATGTCGGGAGTCATGGGTTAATAAAATTAATAATTATCGACTAAGGTTTTCTTAATTAATACGTTAGTTTTTGCGACTTCAAAAAAGTAGGTAATCAATTCAATGTGTATGTTTGTGATATTGTGAAATTTGAAAATATTGAAGTATGTTGATCTGTTAAGGCTACCTAAAACGTGTGAAAAATTTCGTAAGTGTAAGTTTTTCCACGATTTCTCGAAAACGAGAAGTCATAGCGAGCGAATTCTTTATTTTGTTCAATCAGGTATATTTTAATTTACGATACAGTGTAAATTTTATCGAAATCGGTCAAGTAGTTTTTGAGATATAGGTAAATAATAAAATATCATGAAATTAACAAAAAAAATAATGAATTTGTTTCTCCTACGTAGCCGGCAAAAGCTTAGTGTAAAGCTTTTGAGTCAGTTTTTTGAAGGCGTTTTTTTTGTTATTACAATCTGTCGGTCAGAGGCCTTATAACATCTGACAGCAGGGTAAGTCACTTGCCATGCAAACACCCATCCACAAGTAGTAAGTAATGAAATCAGAATGTTCCTCAACAAGTTTATTTTAAAAAGTATTTCCGCACCCACTATCTTAACCTTGGCTCTCTTCAGAATTAACAATAATTTTCTTTCATTGCTGTTTTTTGGATGTCGTCATTATCATCACCTTTATCATTCATAACTTTGTATTTGTTAAGTATATGTATTCTATGTATGTTTATGTTAGTGCATTTTACTTTCTTTTCTTGTACCACTCTTCTCACTTATTATTAATATTCCGCTACTAATTAAACTCTCTGCATTACCAGGTGGTTGACTGATAGAGAATGCCATTAGGCATTAATTCCGCCAATTGTACAACTTACAGTGCAATAAAGTTTAAATAAATAAATATGTATCTATATGTCACGCAATTGACGTTTTCATAAGAAGCCACAAATTTCGCAGGGTCGGACTAACAGCACGGTAGCTCAATTGGTAAGAGCGTTTGGCCCGGTTTGCCAAAAGGTTGCTGGTTCAAGTCCCGCCCGTGCGCAAATAGTGTTAAAAACATTCTAAAGCATTATATTCAGCGTTCATAATATGTGAACTGATGTCGTAAGAAATGTAATGTCTTATGTAACTAATGTATAACTGCATTTTGTAATCATAGTCGCAACGTTCACTGTTTGCATTGACGTTACCCTGCCATTCGTTATCTTCTCCGTGAAAATTCACAGTTTCACATCACTACGCACTTTTATGTAGTGAACACAAAGCGCGGATGCAAGGCTTATGAAATATATTTGAAAAGAGCGGCTATAAAAAATAAAGGCGGCCGTTGAATGAAGTAGGTATGAAATTTCGCCTTATACAATGGCTGCACTACAAAAGTTTCGAATAAAAGACATCCCTTTGCCTGGGTTGACAACCTTGACGTAAAAGGAGGTACCAACTTTTTGTTTGCATAACATCCGCCTGCATAGAAAGCTGTGACTTAACCGAGAATTACATCCAGGATAGGGCGAAGTGGAGGAAGAATGGTCGGAAAGCAGACCCCGTCACCAGACGGGACAGTTGCTAGGAAGAAGAAGAGAAGAACATCCGCCTACGTGCTTTAGTTTAACAACATTTTTTATAGCAATATGTTCATTTGATTGTAGATCCAAATGAAAGTATGTTCATTAACCTTTTTTCGCGAAACAGTCATATTCTCAATACCGGGGCGTTTGGACTCTATTTTGTGTTTGGTATTCTTATATGATAAAATTAGTAACTAAAAATTGCGCACAGGTGGGACCTGAACCTACATCTCTGTGGCTAACAGGGCTTACGCTCGTTCCAATTGAAATACCGTGCTGTCAGTGCGATAGCATAAAATTTCGGGTCTCGTATAGATGCGTCATTACGCGTGACGTCAGCGCTATCTACCCGTCTATTATGCAACAGTGGGCCAAGGAGTTATTCATGGCAGAATAAATTCAACTTGGAAATCGATAACAATTCGCTATTCAATGGTTTACAATGTTCCAACACGCACGGTGTTATTTTTGTTTTCTTGTAAGATGAAAGTAGAATCTAAAAATTGCGCACAGGTGGAATTCGAACATATATCTTTCTGGCTAACCGTATCTATTTTGTGTATTACAAGTATTCAAAGTAAACTTTTAAAATAAAAATTTGGATTTTAAAAGATCATGAAATCCTTTATTGAAAAAGCTATGTGGTGTCGGTAAATCTAAACCTTTCCTTTTGAGTTAGTCCTAGTCGCAGTAAAATAAAACCTATTTTAGATTTTCCTCAATCTTAAAATTCGTAGTTTCACGTTGTTTTCATTCATAAATTTAACTTAGACTAAATTTAAGGTAAATCAACAAACAATCAATTTTCCTGAATGAATGCAACTCCTAACTTCCAAAGTTAATTATTTATAGCCTAAGTTTGAGCTTCGCTTCTTACTTTACTCATTAGCATAATTTAAAATGTCTTGTCTCTCAGTACGAGTACAGTCAACGGCATATCAACTAAGTCCAAATAATATCTTTTTCACAAACAATTTTAGTCTCTATGCTTTGTAAACTAAGTTAAATTTCATGCAAATAATCTGACTTTAAATTGTAGGATGTTAGGCTGTGGGTACGCGCTTGGGAAGAAGTTTTATTATTTCAAAAACTTTTTGTCTCCTTTATTTAGAGTATATACAAAGTTAATCCACTTTAGAATTAATTTAAAACAATGTTAGCTACATTACTTTCTGAGTAATTTTATATCATTTCTTATTCAAGAGCGAGCGAGAGATTTTTAAAAAGACTTTAAAAAAATCATCGCTTTATGTAAGAGCACAGTTATGTGAAAGCTACGCCTCAAGTTTATGGTGGTATAAGCCATACTCTGCAACAAAGTGAATTTCAATTATTAGTAATTTAAACGACTATTGTTCTACCCCTTGGATTAATCCAATTCAAAAAAGGGCACTCCAACATATGTGCCATTACTTGAGATTGGGCAAGTCCATCTTTAAAGTAGCAAAAATGTGTGACAAGAAGTTTGAATTGTTTATATGTTCATTGGCATTTTTTTCTTGTCTCTTTCAATTATCCTTAGCCCTATATCGCCACAAAGCTTTGATACGAGCTCTGCGGTGCTCATTAAACCCAATATGCTTCTACAAGATCGATAAAAATAAGTTAAAAAATCTGAACTCTTGGTATTTAATGGTAAAAGTATATAATGAAGTACTTCTTTTCGTAATCCCTTAAAATCGTAACAGCATTTTGAGTTAGGTTAGATGATTCCCAAAAGAGAACGTTAGTCATTATACTGTGATTATGATTTTGTGAAATCAGTGCACCGCGCAGTGCCTATTTTAAGGTTTTAAAAAATGGTTTTAGGGTTTATAATTAATTAACTTTACTCTAAATGCATGGTTGCATACATGTCACGAACACAGACGTCACTTTAAACAAAAGACGAACCATGGTGCAGGAAATTTTGCTCAAAGGTGATTAGGCAGCGTTGACTCTAGTAAGCGCTGCTGACGCATTGTAATCTTGCATGTAACTCGTTTGTTCGTCTATGTCGTTGATTGACACACCAACACTGATTAAATTCAATTAAAAATCTTCTTCTTTTTTCTTCTGAATCTACCTTCTATATCAGATTTTCTTTATATGCATAAAAGAAAGACGTGTAAGTTACACTACTAATATAAGTAGAACTGGTAATCTGACTTTCATGATTTTTACTTTGTTAGATTGGTCGCTGTCTGGGATCAAATACTAACTATAAAACATTTTTTTATGAAAATGGGATCGTTTGCCATATCTTAATAGTTAAGGGCTGGACAACGTAGTTGACTTTCAAGAATATTATGCGGCAATAGATTGTACACCATTTGCATCGGAACAATACGTCTGCTACGTTTTTGTAACATCCATTCGTCTTCCAAAGTGCGAAGTCGAAGCGTGAAGCGATACATCTTAAATTTTTCCACTAATAACGAAGTGTTTGCTCGACGAACACTGACTGATGGCCTGACATTTATTTCGTAAATACATCGCTCCGCCATTGTTGGCTTCCTTTATGAAGAAAGATAAAATATTTCCTGAAGCGAGACGGGCCTTGTGGAGAAATGTCGCGGGCAGGGGCTTGAAGGTTCGCCACAAGAGGTGGTGCAAATGACAGGCGATGAGTTTCGAAATGAAAACATAATGAAGGCTGTAACTAAACTTGACATCTTTGAAAACAATTAGGTATCTAAAATTGAAGACCATTGAAAGAACTGATGATTCATTCAATGTGGCGAAATCAAGCTTGTACCGAAAATTGTTATGGGTTTTTTAAGTTTTGTGACGGATAGTACGGATAAAACACCCTGTGTCTCAAAACTATACTAAAACTTTTCGGTCCAGTCTCATATTATCTCTTTAGTAAACTTACGTCATCTCGCAGACTTACGAGGATAAAGACACAGTGCGTTCATATATAAATTGCCCACATACTTGTGAATTATTAATATCTCCTCCGCAAGAGTGTCTTCTCATCTCATCTACCTCAGTGTCTAAAGACGAAAGTCTTCAAGCAGTGTGTGTTACCAGTGATGACATACGGATCCGAAACATGGTCTCTAACCATGGGCCTCATAAAGAAGCTCAAAATCACACAAAGAGCGATGAAAAGGGCTATGCTGGGTGTTTCTCTACGTGATCGAATCGGAAATGAGGAGATACGTACTCGTAGAAGAACTAAGATAACGGAAATAGCCTTGAGAATCAGCAAGCTCAAGTAGCAATGGGCAGGACACATAGCGCGAAGAACTGATGGCCGTTGGGGCAGGAAAGTTCTAGATTGGAGACCCTTCGACCAAAGACGTAGCGTAGGACGTCCACCAACAAGATGGACAGACGACCTTAAAAAGATCGCAGGATCAAACTGGATGCAGACCGCTAGTGATCGGTCGCTGTGGAAAGCCGTGGGGGAGGCCTATGTTCAGCAGTGGACGTCCTTTGGCTGAGAATGATGATGATGATGATTATGAATATCTCCTATTCTCCTCCATCATCCATCGTGGTCTGAATTCGGTAAAGAGGGTAATGATTTCCTTATAATCATAGGCTAATGCTATGGTGGCAGCTAAGCCCTTACAACCTCCTATAAACACGAATCAAATATCTTATTGATTTCCCGCACGTTCAAAGGTTGTCACTTGGACCAAACTCAAGTTACTATTCGGAGCCCTCACAAAGGCGCATACCATCCTCACGGAATCGACGGATATTTACAACGTAAATTCTACTACACATGTATCGAATATAATACACACTTGTCAGTCAAAGAACTTCGGAATTGTACGAAATTCCACATCATATTTCATATTTATTTGCATTGTTTACAGGAAGGTATTAAAAAGGGGTAACAAAACTCGCATAAATATAATTTTGACCTAGTGAATTCATCATCATCATTATCAACCAAAGGACGTCCACTGCTGAACATAGGCCTTCCCACACGGCTTTCAACAGCGACCGATCACTAGCGGTTTGCATCCAGTTCAATCCTGCGATCTTTACAAGGTTGTCTGTTTATCTTGCCGGTGGACATCCTACGCTGCGTCTTTGGGCGAAGGGTCTCCAATCGAGAACTTTTTTGCCCCAACGGGCATCAGTTCCTTGCGCTATGTGCCCTGCTCATTGCTACTTGAGCTTACTGATGACTCAAGGCTATGTCCACTATTCACTAGGTACAACAAAATATTTACTTTTTTATCTAGATCCTTAAATAGTATATTTTAACAAAATTCTCAAACTAGGCTTTCTCACTGCTTTGTTTCGGGATTATTAAGAGTAAAATATTGTTTACCACACCACGTACACGATACTACATACAACACATGAAAATTCGGTCCTTTAAATGTTACACTACGACAAAATAAAGCAAGTATGTAGTTTGCAAACTGTATAAAAGTACTTACAGGTGGAGTTTGGGAATGTTCCTAACAACTTCGCGATCGCGCCCGAGGCCATAGATTAAACATTACAAAATTCGGAAAACTTTCACCAAATTAAAACGTGTAGGTAGTAAACCTCGAGTTTTCAGAGCATGTATTTGAGAATAGTTTGACAGCGCTCGTAATGGGTCTTGCTTGATAGGCAAGTTATTTATTTCATGAACGTGCTTGTTCTTTAAAATGTGATTTAAATGATTCCTCGCCTTGTGTTTGCCAGACAACTGTGGGAAAATGACTATTACCAATATAATATTGTCGAGATAGAGAACAAAATACGAAAAATTCAAATTTATTTTGGTTCTTGTCGAAAAAAGATTTCTTGGTTACACAAAAAATCTGATGAAACAAAGAAAGTTTCTCGCCATTCATACGAATATTTCACACAATCTTACTGCGAAAATTACCCAGTTCCTTTCTTTCCCCCGCCAAGAGATGGCGAATAAAACTTAATGCGGCATCATTTTCGGAGCTATCAAAAATTTTCTACAGCGAAAAAACATCCATGTTTCGAACAAGAAAAAACAGGCATCATTTTAATATCTCCTTCGAGAGCGAACCACTCTGGCACTCACTTAAAACTCCCAAAGATTGGACCTAATCTTTTCGCAGCGGCATCTAAAGGAAACTTTTCAATCGGATTTAACTCAGTTCCTTATCTAATCGTAAAGTTACGTCAAAATTTCAAACGGTTCCCAACTCGATCGAAGTTAGGGCTATCGAGGTGTTGAAGAAAAAATATTCCTATTGGCTCTTGCCATAGACTGCGTGGTATTTAGAGAGAAGTGATACTGAATTGAGTAATAGTCTACCAAAGGTTGGAAAAACGATTCGACGAAGGTCATAGATAACTTTCATTCAAATGACAAAAGTTTTGAGCCTGAGGTTATTTCAAATTGGTCATTGAGTCATAACATTAATATAATTAGGAAGTTGTGTAAAGTATGAGGTATAGATTGACGACCTCCGTGGTGTAGTGGATAGCACGCTGAGTTTTAAGGCGTTGCCGCTCTGAGGTCCCGGGTTCGATTCCTGGTCGGGTCAGAAATCATTATTTTCTATATTGTATCGGATCTGGGTGTTGTGGTACCACCTTTGTGTCTTATTTCCATAACACAAGTGCATTAGCTACTTACTTTGGGATCAGAGCAATGAATGTGATTGGTGTCCAATATTTATTTATTTTACAGGTGTTTTCATTACCTGTAGTTAGTTAACTCGAGTGAAAATACTACTTTATGTAGGTTATTACTGCATGATGGGAAGACTGCAAATTAAAATAATAATAAAACATAATATGCAGGATTTAATTGAATCATAATGGTTTTTTAATTGACTCACAAGGGAATGCTTGCAAACGGTGGACTGCATTATTTTAATCTTTGTTGCAGCTTTCAGCTTGTAGATTACATAAAAATAAATATAAAACCAACTTCAAAAACAACATGCACATACAACTCAACTCTTTAAAACCAAAATGCACTAAAAAGTCTTAAATAAACTCTTGACTATTGAAAGGAAAGAAGCTCATCTAAGGCAAACGATTTCTTTTTGGAATCAGTGATGTGATGCCTGATGGTCAAAGTGATGGCACCGACTCCAAAAAGAAATTGTTTGCCTATGATGGGGTCCTTTCCTTTCAATAGTCAAGAGTTTATTTAAGACTTTTTAGTGCATTTTGGTTTTGAAGGCGGTTTTTATTTTTTTTAAAGTTAATTTTATTTCTTCATTTTACAGATTATAGGAGAAAGAGGGGGGGATAGTTACACCTTTTGACTCACATTAAGATTCTAGTAAAGAAACACTATACGTGTCTTTAAAATTTGAGGGTTTCCCTCGATTACACCAAGATCTCATCATCAGATCCCGAAATGGAAAAAAATGGGACCAACTAGAAAGTACACCCTCTAAGGCGAAAAAAATTTTCGAATCGATCAATTTCAAACGACTGAGATATGAAGTAACATAGATACAAAAAAAAACATACAGCCGAATTGATAACCTTTTTGAAGTCGGTTAAAAAGAAAGGTCGCCATTTTAGGCGAACAATTTCTTATTAGAATCGGTGCCCTGATGGATGATGCCTGAGATGGCCAATGCGATGGCTTCGACTCCAAGAGCGTTAAGGAGTTCCACCATCACCTTAGCTTTACAAAATACGTGCTTTTAAATTGTAAGTTTACCCTAGATTACATCAAGATCAATCTTGTACATGATCTTGATGCCGATTGACGATTGTGTTATCGTCAGATCCGGACTTGGTAACAATAGGGGCATAGAAGGCAAATCCGCTAAGTGAAAAAAAGAAATAAAACACTACAGTTGACAACCTCTTCCTTTTTGAAGTCGGTAAAAATTGCGCCAAAATTAAATTCTGTAACAGCCAATAATAAAGCTGGCTGGTTCCTAGCTCAAAGTTATGTTGCATTTATTAGTTTTATTTTTTCTTGTTTATTATATAAAGTATTATAAAGCACGGTGTATTAATTCATTGGCATTAAGTTTCAGCGGTGTCTATACTTTTCCAACCCTATATCTCACCCTGACAAGTGTTTGCGACACGCGATAACGGTATTTTCGATGAAAAAAACTTCTCAACGAGTTTATTTTATTTTCAACTGTGCGAACGATTGAGTGATACACATTTCGAGTTCAATAGAAATCAATGATTTGATTGTAACATAGCAAAGTTGAGGCTTTTGCATACACGCAATTCCTCGTTAACTCTAAGCAAAATTACGTCTTATAGTCAAGAGCGAACCCATTTCGAATAAACAAATACCTATACGAGTACATATCTGTAACTGGGACTAAAAATGATACTGCTATTAAAAACGCTACTGTAAAATTTCTTTCAGTTTCAGGCCTCTAAAAAAAAATGTAAACTCTACGATTGCAGCTACGGAGAGCGACAGACGTGTCTGTGAATAATTTGCTACTCTTCAATTAGGAATTTGTTGAGGTGAATTTCTAGCCCCTTTAACTGTGGGTGGACGGTTTACAGACAAAGTGAAACGATCCTGAAATTAAATTAAAATCATCAGTGAGATTTTAGCATTATCTATGTAACGACTATGTTGGTATCTAGTAGATGGTATTTAGATACTTATTTCCTTTTTACTGACTTCAAAAAATATGGTAATTAATTCGACCTGTATGTGCGCTATCACAGATAGAAACTTACTATAATAACACAGGTGGGAAAGTTTCGTAAGTGTATGTATATTTGTATGTTTGTCCTCGGATGTCTAGAAAATTAAACCGCCTTCAAAAAACAAACTAATTAAATTCAATTCGATTCATTTATTTCAATTAACATTAGGTTCATAAAATAGCAATTTGATTAATTATAATAAATATACCGATTGAATATAAATTTGCATAGCAAACTAGCGGACCCAGCGAACTTTGCTTCGCTCCTAGCACCGTCCCGCCCCGGCCCCGTTTCGCCCAGCCTCGTAAATTTAAAAGTTAAGAAAAACATTATAATTGATCAGTTATCGAGCGGGATGAAAAATGATCAAATTACTAAAATGGCTAAAAAAAATAGGGTTTGGTGATAAAAAGTAAAAATTTAGGGTTGTATGTATTTTTAATGCTATATTATAAAAAAACAAACACAAAAAATTTCGTCCAGATATTTAAAAAAAATTAAGGTTGAACAACCCTTATCACTTAGGGGAAAAATAGATAGTAGCCAGACCTACTGAATACGCATATGAAATTTGGTAAGAAACGGTAAAGCCGTTTCGGAGGAGTACGGAAACGAACATTGTGTATTGTGTAATAAAGAAGAGTGATCCAGTGCTTTATGTGGGCACTATCCCATTTTCCCACGAAATCAAAAATATTAAAAAAAAATATTAAAAAAATCGCATTTGTCATTAATTAAGAAAAACAAATATCTTAGACCCTTTACAGACTGCGCTAGTTTTTTAGTAGCTGGAAATTGTCTAATCATGTACTGAATTTTGACGACTGCATAGATACTAACGCGCGTTAGCATCAATGCAGTTGCGCTTCTGCATCGATGCAAACGCGCGACTGCATTGATGCTTAAACTCGTAGTGTGTAACGGGTCTAAGACCCCTTACAAACTGCGACTTTAATTTGTCAATTTCCAGCTTCTGCATCGCGACTGTATCGATGTTTACGTGCGTAAAAGTAGCGTAGTGTGTAAAGGTTGACATTTTGCGACTGCATCGATGATAACGCGCGTAAGCATCGCGACTGCATCGCTGCTAAAAGTCGCAGTGTCTTTGGTTATGTCGGTACATGATGTCAAGTTTACGAACACCAATGCCAAAACTCTCTGCAAATTCCATAAGGTTTTCTCTCTTAAGACAAATGCGTTTTTTTAAGGTTTTTAGTCAGTTTTTTTAAGGTGGTTATTTTTCAGTTTATTAACTACCATACTAAAAACACATTATTGAAGTACTCACAAGAAGACTCTTTAAGAGCGGAATAAGTTAAACAACACAAGTGAAAAGTCAACGTAAAAGATATTTATAAGCACTAAACGCTCGGGCTTCCCGTAAATTTTCACAACCTTGTATTTTCCGGTTTTATTGCTGAATAGCTATTTCCAACAAATTTGCTCGCAACTTGAAACGTAAATATTTAAGGTAAAGGCAGAGCCTGAATTTACCAATTCTTTTTTTTTACAAATCGTATACAAAACAGTTATGTTTATCATAAAGTTACGTCTATCAAAATTAAAGTCGAATGATAAAAAATATAAAACATGTCGCAAAAGTAGACAAAAAAACATGTGTTTTTTATCAGTAGAGCAATGATTTTCAGCATACACTACTTTGTCACTGCAGTGGTCAAAGAAACTTGACAACCGTGCCTAATTAGCTAGTCAACAATTTGCTTACAAAACCCAAAAACCGGTCATAAAAGAGTCTGTAAGTTAAAGATTAGATTATAAAAGATTTAACGCAATCATTATCCTTTTAAGTAAGTCTCTGCTGTTTACCACCATAATAAATCAACCCGAAAGAAAAATCGCTCTATGAAAGAAAGTTTTGGCGCTTAAACCGAATGGAAAAGTTCAGTCAAATCGCTTATTTACGTTCAAATTAGTGGTGAAGCACGGCGGAGGTTGAAACCATATCGATAGAAAAACGAATAACATAATTTATGCCTTTCCTATTAAACTAGTCCGTTTATTTAATTAATGAATTAGTACATTGAAACGATAATTGAAAAATACATGATTCCTAGCAAAATAATAAACAACTTATAAGACCCTTTGCTCACTGCGACTTTTAGCAGCGATGCATTCGCGATACAGCATCGATGTAGTCGCAAAATGTCAACCTTTACACACTTGAGCTACGACTCTCACGCGCGTTAGCATCGATACAGTCGCGTTTCTGCATCGATGATAACGTGCGACTGCATCGATGTTAAATTGAATCTGTTCATTGCGTGAGGCGCGATGAACAGATTTATAGATTGCCGTTATTCATTTAGTCTATAGATTAAGACTAAATAAATAACGGCCATGATTGGCCATTATTTATTTAGTTTGAAGCTATCGTTTGCTCTAGTCAAGCTGAAGTAATACATAACCTTTACAAGCTGAAGCTTCAATATAATACGTTGTATTCAAAATTGTAGCTTGACTAGCTAGAGCAAATTACGGTTAACAAAGAGCAAACGAACACAAAAAACAATAAATAACGCTCATTCACTGTCAATATCGGTTTTTTGTCTGCCAGTAATACTATTAATCATCTCTACTGGGCACCATATAACTTTTTTTTCATATTTCTATCAATACTGTACACGTATTTATACCCTAGTACCTATATTAAGAACCAATATTTTTGTTACACTGTGATTCAAATATTCATCCAAATTATCGACATGATGTCACATCACTAGTGTAAATACAAAACAAATTTTACGATACTTGCGAGCCGGACGAAATTACAACCTAGTTCGATTCCCGGCGGTATAAAGAGAGCTATTTCAATCTGTTTTACGACTTGCCCGGGATCTTCGCAATATCAATGAAGTGGATTTTTATGAATAAAGAATAACGTTTTAAGTCAAAATCGAGGATAGTCCACGTTAGGACCATGACGTAAACAGTTTTTGCTTGCCACTTGAATTGGTCTGTGTTGGTTTCTGTTACATAAGAGAGTGGATTTGTAGCGAAGTTTTTGTATGGTTATTTAATTCCAAGATTAAGTGTGAGGTTTGCAATCATAAAAATATATAAAGGGGCTCTTAATCAATAGGGTTCTTTAGATTTCTTATATATCAAACTCAAAACAGTTTACAGTTGAGAAGAAACAAATTTTATACATAAATAAGTATTAAGTAGTAGTAGTAGTGTAAGTAATGAATTACATCGTTTCGCCAATTTATTTTTTACTAATTATTTTTTATGACCCACAAATTTGTGAGGATGGAAGCTTGCTACTTTACAAACTGCTACTTAATTTAGTATTTTTTTTAACTTTGTGATATTACAGCTTACTCATACAAATAATAGCTATGAGTTGTCTTTTGTAAAATATTAAAATCGGGTGAAGCCGCGGAAAACTATTCAATATTTCATATATTTTAATCAATCGAACACGATAATGTTGTATTGTCAAAATAATACAACATTATCGTGTTACAAAATGGAATGAGGATCAGACAATAGAGGATAACTCTTGCTTATCAAAAATTGTAGAATCAAATCAATTAAATATAGTACTGCTTTTAGAATGTTTTTAACACTCACAGTGTCATATTTTATATTCATAAAGATGAAATAAGAAACCAAAAATTTGCGCACGGGCGGGACTTGAACCAGCAACCTTTTGGCATACCGGGCCAAACGCTCTTACCGATTGAAATTGACCCGGCGAAATTTGTGGTTTCTTATGAAAACGTCAATTACGTGACGCTTAGCGCCATCTAGCCGTCTGTTTATGAAACAGATGGCCCAAGATTGATTGAAGACAGATGGATTGACGTTTTCATAAGAAACCACAAATTTCGCCGGGTCAATTTCAATCGGTAAGAGCGTTTGGCCCGGTATGCCAAAAGGTTGCTGGTTCAAGTCCCACCCGTGCGCAAATTTTTGGTTTCTTATTTCATCTTTATGAATATAAAATATGACACTGTGAGTGTTAAAAACATTCTAAAAGCATTAGATAGCGAAGCGACATCAATTTCCAAGTTGAATTTATTCTGTAAAGAATAACTGCTTGGGCCATCTGTTTCATAAACAGACGGCTAGATGGCGCTAAGCGTCACGCAATTGACATTTTCATAAGAAACCACAAATTTCGCCGGGTCAATTTCAATCGGTAAGAGCGTTTGGCCCGGTATGCCAAAAGGTTGCTGGTTCAAGTCCCGCCCGTGCGCAAATTTTTGGTTTCTTATTTCATCTTTATGAATATAAAATATGACACTGTGAGTGTTAAAAACATTCTAAAAGCATTAGATAGCGAAGCGACATCAATTTCCAAGTTGAATTTATTCTGTAAAGAATAACTGCTTGGGCCATCTGTTTCATAAACAGACGGCTAGATGGCGCTAAGCGTCACGCAATTGACGTTTTCATAAGAAACCACAAATTTCGCCGGGTCAATTTCAATCGGTAAGAGCGTTTGGCCCGGTATGCCAAAAGGTTGCTGGTTCAAGTCCCGCCCGTGCGCAAATTTTTGGTTTCTTATTTCATCTTTATGAATATTAAATATAGTACACCAAAATATTCAAGGCTTTTCTGGAAAAGATTTGGAAATTGAATTGTTTTTAAATAAAATGAATATTCATGTTCTCTGCATAACTGAGCACTGGCTCAAGCAGCATGAATGATGTTATCGATAGATAATTATAATCTTATTAGTTCGTTTACTAGGGAGACTGCCATTCGTGGCGGGACACTTATATTAATTAATAGTAAACTAAAATGTAAAGAGCGAAAAGACATAGTGTCTCTCACTATTGAGCGAACAATTGAGATATCGTGTGTGGAGCTGGACGACTACATTATTGTCTGTGTTTATAGACCCCCCAGTGGAAACTTTAAATTAATTGAATCTGTAATGGAAAATGTGTTAAACAAAATATGTAAAACTACAAAGAAAATAGTTGTATGTGGAGATTTCAATGTGGACATAATAGATATTACGGAGGAACATCGCGTTCGGTTTTTGAGCATTTTCAAATCATTTGACCTCACTCCGGTATTTGCTGAGCCCACTAGAGTAACTCCTACAATAGCTACTTGCTTAGAAAATATTCTCTGCAACTGTAAAATCATCAAACAATCTATTATTAATTTTGTAACATCGGATCATTGCGGTCAGATAGTTACACTACAGAACCGTTTTATTCCATCCCGTTTAGAAAACAAATGCAGGCCGGTCACTGCATCTCGTAAGGACAAATTTAAAAACCTTGTAAGTGATAAAATACCGTTTATACCTTTTGATAAAAAAGTTACCGTTTATTCCATTTGCTAGTGACTTGTATGAACAATTATTTCAGGTAGTTAAAAAACAATTTGATATTACTTTCCCTCAAAAGAAAATTTTGAGGATTACTTCTGTAATATTTCTATAGAGACGACTAAACAGTTGAGTTCTTGCTCAAGTCACGCGAAATCATTACTAGTGTCGAGTGTTCATAGGTGCCAATCCTCATTTAAATTCAGAAATATTGGTCCTTCAGACATCATAAAAACATTTAAAGAATTAAAACAAAAGAAAACAGAGGATAAATCGGGTATATCAATAGACACAATAAAACCCATTATACCTCTAATAGCTCCTTACTTATCTTATATCTTTAATGAATGTATTGACCAAAATCTGTTTCCAAATTTATTGAAACATAGTAAGGTTGTCCCTTTATTTAAACCAGGAGACAAAAGTGACCCCAGCAATTTTAGGCCTATTTCAATATTACTCACAATAAGTAAAATTTTTGAAAAACTCATTTATAATCAATTACTTTCCCAATTTAAACTTAATAATTTACTACATGAAAAACAGTTTGGGTTCTCAACAGTTGGGTTCAAGATAGAAATACAACTGATGCCGGAGTAGCACTCATCAGACATATTCTTGATGCTTATGAAGACAAACATGATGCCGTAGGTGTATTCTGTCTTGATGCTTATGAAGACAAACATGATGCCGTAGGTGTATTTATCAAAGGCGTTTGATTGTGTAGACCATCAGACACTGCTTATTAAGTAAGAACACTATGGTGTCTCGAAAAACTCATCTAAGTTGTTAAGTTCGTACTTATCAGGTAGAATACAATCAGTTAACATAAATGGTACCTACTCTTCCGGAGCCCCTCTTCAAATGGGGGTCCCCCAGGGCTCAATATTGGGGCCTTTACTTTTCCTGATATATGTAAACGACCTGCCATTTTATTCCACAAATCTTTGTGAGATAGTTCTGTATGCTGATGATACTTCTTTAATTTTTAAAATGAAAAGACATGACGAAAATTTTGACGAAGTAAACAATACTCTCTCCAAAATATTGAATTGGTTCACCACCAATAATTTGTTGCTGAATGCTAGTAAAACTAAATGTGTAAAATTCACTTTGCCTAATGTAAAGCAACTTACACCAAATATTGTACTAAGTGGTAATAATCTAGTCTTAATAGACTCCACTGTATTTCTAGGCATTACACTTGACTCAAAATTACAGTGGGGACCTCATATTGAAGCCCTAGCTAGGAGGCTAAGCTCGGCTGCCTTTGCAGTTAGAAAAATAAGGTATCTGACTGATGTTGAAACGGCGAGGCTTGTGTATTTTAGTTACTTCCACAGTATTATGTCTTACGGTCTTCTCTTGTGGGGTTCTGCTGCAGACATTGATACCATATTTATTTTGCAGAAAAGAGCCATTCGTGCCATTTATAAACTTAGTCCTCGTGACTCCCTGAGAGAGGTCTTTAAGAAAATCAACATATTAACTGTGGCTTCTCAATACATTTTTGACAATATAATGTACGTCCGTAAAAATTTAGATAATTTCATAAAGAAGAGCGACATTCACTCATATAACACAAAAAATAAACACAAGCTTGTCGTTCCTAACTTCAGATTAGTTAAAACTAGTAATTCTTTCATGGGAAATTGTATAAAATTCGTTAATAATATACCACACAAATTTGTCGAATTGCCGGTTGATAAATTTAAAAAACACGTTAAAAACACGCTTATGTCTAAAGGATATATATAAGGTTCAAGACTACCTGAACGACACGAATGTGTGGTCCGTCCAGCCTGCACCGAATGATGTACTTACCTTTGATGATTTTAATTTTACGGCAGCTAGTGGTGACTGAGTTTGTTCCGGCGTTTCTTCTCAGCACTTGCCTAATTGTCTGTGTTCTGTCTCGAAGCGCTGGTTGGGCCCAAAAGATAAGAAGACATGATTCGGCCCCTTCAGGGCACATTTATTTTAATTTTATTTTTCACTGTAAATTTGACGTTCATAAGTGGCATATTGTGTCCTAAATTATATTATACAATATTTGAATTTAAATTTGAAAATTTGAATGGACATTAGACACATCACCCAGACCCTAGACAATATAGAAAATTTTGATTTCGATATATTTTTTTTTTAAATAAATAAATAAATATAAATAAATATATCCTTTGGACATTCCCACACATCGCCATCTAGCCCCAAAGTAAGCTACTCAAAGCTTGTGTTATGGGTGCCAGACAACGGATATAATACTTAAATACTTTTTTTTTTTGTAAATACATACATGATATACATAGGAAACACCCAGACCAATACAAACAGACATGTTCATGCACACAAATGTTTGTATTGTGCGGGGATCGAACCCGCACCCGCTGCGTAGTAGGCGATTTCTCGACCACTACACCAGACGGGTCGTCCCGATATTGACCCGACCTAGATACGAACTCACCTCAGAGCGGTGACGTCTTGAAACCAGAGTGCTTAGCTACACCACGGAGGTCGATCATTTTAAGTACACCTCGGAAGCGTCAATCTTCCAAATGTTCGACTTTTAGAAAAACTGGTTAAAGGAACCTAATATGTCATACAAAATTACCTATATATGTCTTGAAAAATGGAATAGGTTCTCAACTCGACTGTATGTTTTTTTTGTGGCTGTGGACTTGATGATGGGATCTTAGTGTAATCGAGTGAAACCCTCAAATTTTAAAAACACTGAGTTATAATGATTTTGACTAGAATCTTAATGTTGACGTGTTGTTACGTCTGATAGTCAACATTGTGTGAAGCTGAGCTGATAGTGGAAATCGTTTAAGCTTAGAAGTTCAGTAATTATAATGACAGAACTTATGATAGGTAATTTCTAGTTTCTTAAAAAGAATAGAGTCCTCCTCTACTGCACTCACTAAAAAAATTACTTTAAATAAAGTAAAAACCGACTTCAAAAGCAAAATGCACTAAAAAGTCTTAAATAAACTCTTGACTATTGAAAGAAAAGGAACCCATTTTAGGCAAACAATTTGTTTTTGGAGTCGGTGCTGTGATAGTTGATGCTTGATGGTCAAAGTGATGGCATTAGTCAAGAGTTTATTTAAGACTTTTTAGTGCATTTTGCTTTGAAGTCGGTTTTTACTTTATTTAAAGTAAATTTTATTTCTTAATTTTTAGAGATTACAGGAGAATGGGGGGGGCACCTTATAACTCTGTTTTTTAAGAAGCTACAAACTACATATTATAAGTTCTTTCATTATAATTCTGCCGTCAATAGCATAGTTACAGTAAGTACGCTCTCGACGGTTTTGAGAAAAACGCGCCAAAAGTTTTGGTACGAAAATCTTCCATAAATCCTTTGTTAGTTATCGGATCATGATGATTGTAGCTTTAAATGAAAGAGGACCTTAGCACCTGTGTATTACTGATTTACAAACAAGTACCGGGCAATTGAAACTCAGAATAAGTTCACTACTTTTGTTAAACTAAGTATCTCTTAAAAACTCTCTAATGGGAACTCTAAGCATAAACGTTTGTTTGTTTTTTACTGTCTTTATGCTTAGTAACCATGTAAACGTAAGCGTTTATAAGTTTTATTTTATAACGCTGGTGTTGAAAATAAAACAAAAGAAGCTAGGTTTTACTATGTATTTGAAAATCACAATGATGATCACATTTAATCAAAATTGTCATCATCCTAATTACTAACATTTTACTCAATTAAATCAGTCTTTCTAGTTAAAAATTGGCATAACCAAGAAATAAGGTTTCTTAGATTTACTTAACTTAATATAATATTTAAGAATCACAGACGATAATGTAAATCGAACTTAATAATCTTAAGTACTTAGCTACACATTTTGAACAAACTAAATATTATTTCTTCGGTATCAAATCAACACTTCTTAAAACTACTATTCAAACAACGTTTACACGGATCTTATGAATACTTAAGTCATAAATAGCAACAGTTATAAATTGGCACCACCAAGAACTCTGTTTCCTTCATTAACCACTACATATAATGAACACTTGTTAGTACCTATATCGAAAAACACTTACGTTTTTATAGATACTTAAGTCATAAATAACAGAAGTTATAACGATTTAGAAAAAAAATACAACATTGTTATTTAACATTCAAACAAAATTATAATATTCATTGAAACAAATAGTACCCAATCTTTCTTCTACGAAAACACGAAGTTAAGAACTAATCGTCATCATCATCATCATCATTATCAGCCAAAGGACGTCCACTGCTGAACATAGGCCTCCCCCACGGTTTTCCACAGCGACCGATTACTAGCGGTCTGCATCCAGTTTGATCCTGCATCTTTATAAGGTCGTCTGTCCATCTTGTTGGTGGACGTCCCACGCTGCGTCTTTGGTCGAAGGGTCTCCAATCTAGAACTTTCCTGCCCCAACGGCTATCAGTTCTTCACGCTATGTGCCCTGCCCATTGCCACTTAATCATACTGATTCTCAAGGCTATGTCCGTTACCTTAGTTCTTCTACGTATCTCATCATTTCTGATTCGATCCCGTAGAGAAACACCCAGCATAGCCCTCTCCATCGCTCGTTGTGTGACTTTGAGCTTCTTTATAAGGCCCATAGTTAGAGACCATGTTTCGGATCCGTATGTCATCACTGGTAACACACACTGGTTGAAGACTTTCGTCTTAAGACACTGAGAAGACACTCTTGCGTAATTTCCCGTACGCTGCCCAGCCGAGTTGGATTCGTCGATTGACCTCTTTCTCGAAGTTGGACCTACCCAGTTGGATCACTTGTCCCAGGTAGACGTACTCGTCGACAACTTCAAGAATTGAGTTCCCAATGGATACTGGAGTGGGTACAACAAGGGAACTTGACATAATTTTCGTCTTCTCCATGTTCATTTTAAGACCCACTTGTTGGGAGACTCGGTCAAGGCCTTCGAGCATAGTGCCAAGATCGTCCAGCGTCTTTGCCACAACGACTATATTATCGGCAAATCGGAGGTGTGTGATGTATTCGCCATTAACATTGATGCCGATTCCTTCCCATTCCAGAAGTTTGAAGGCGTCTTCCAATGCCGCTGTGAACAGTTTCGGAGATATAACGTCTCCCTGTCTCACACCTCTCCGCAGTGGAATCGCCCTCGTGTTCTGCTCCTGTACTCGGACCGACATGGTGGCGTTGTTGTAAAGACACTTTAAAACCTCTATATACCTATAGTCTATGTGGCACCGCTGCAGAGACTGAAGCACCGCCCAAGTTTCGATCGAATCAAAGGCCTTCTCATAGTCCGCAAACGCTAAACATAGAGGCATATTATACTCCTCTGACTTCTGTATAATTTGCCTAAGCGTATGGATGTGGTCTATGGTACTATAGCCTTTTCGGAAACCGGCTTGTTCGGGAGGCTAGAAGTCATCAAACCTACGTGCGAGACGATTCGTGATGACCCTTGAAAACAGCTTGTAGACATGGCTCAGGAGTGAGATGGGTCTATAGTTCTTCTATAAGGTTTTGTCTCCTTTTTTGAAGAACAACATCACCACACTCCTGTTCCACGCCTCGGGCGTGATGCCCTCCAGCAGCACGGAATTAAAAAGTCTCTGCAGGACTTTAAGTACCGGTGTTCCACCCGCTTTCAGAAGCTCTGCTGTGATTCCATCCTCGCCGGGTGCCTTGCTGTTTTTGAGCTGTTTAAGGGCTATCCTAATCTCGTAGAGGCTGATGTCCGGGATGTCTTCGGTGTAGTGTCAGGTCAGGATAGCTCATGGGTCTCTGGCCGAGCTATCAACGGGTTTGGCAACTGAGGTGTACAACTGTCCATAGAACCTTTCGATCTCTCTCAAAACCTCAGCTTTCGTCGACGCTACACTGCCGTCCTCCGTCTTAAGCTTTGTCAACAGGCTTTGCCCAATAGACATGTTCCCTGCAAACACTTTGGAGCCTTGGTTACGCTCTATCGTTTCTTTAACACTATTAGTGTTAAAGCAACGGATGTCGTGTCGCAGAGACTTCCATATTTGTCTATTGAGCTGCCTGTAGTTTTCAGCATTAACGGAGGTCTGCAGTGCCATAGATCGACGTTTTGCCATAAGGTCGAGAGTGTGGACCGACAGTTTTTGAGGTCTATCTTTACGGCCAGGCCTAAAAAACCAAAACGGCCCTAACACAGGATTTGAGTAAGTTTAAGTATGTATTTCTAAATGGAATTTTATTACTTTTAAACTTTGTCTTCATCAAAATATGTGACATTTGCAACTTTATATCATAGATCCAAATAAGAATAAAATACGAAAATAAAAATACCTCTGTGATACGACTTCATTTTGATTACCTCCGTGTATGGGCATTTTTTCTTACTTTATAGTTATATTCTAAACATTTTATTTATTAATGGCTTATTTCTGTGGCAATAAGAGGCATTCTCAGTACACAAATAAAAGTACGATTATCTTACTTACCGTTTGTGCGCCAACGTGGTAGTAAACGACGCGGCCGAGCGCTAAGAAAGCAGCGACAGACTGTCGCCACCTTCACAGTGCCCCTGCATCGCGTCGCGATACTGAACGTCCCCCGCACATACCCGCGCACCCCTGCGCCACTTACCTCGCCGCAAATCGTAGGTATTTGAGGACGAAACATTGAATTTTTTTTTTCTCCGATCAAGTTACTGCTTGTATTATAGGATAAATTGAATGTCAGGTAAGTTACAATGACTTACTATATTTACAGTGAAACAACTATACTGCACTGTATTTATGACGTAGCAGTTTACCGCAGCTAATCATACATACAGTAAAACCGACTTACAATTCTTAGAATAAGTTGTAAGACCATTTAGTATGTATGGACTTCCATAGTATGATCACAGTAGAGCTAATTTACTGTTCCTATGGTTAGTACACCGTCCGTTATCGCTACAATTGCTGACTTAACATTAACACAAGATAGCTACATGCTCTCATTATATTAAGTAATCCTAAATTAGACCTGATTACGTTTTACATATAATAAACACAATATCGCATGAAACTGTATTTGTGGTAAGTATAATTTGCATCCTACAATTGGATCGTTCCTAAGCATACATGTTGTATCGCATCTCACTGTCTGTATTAGATGTAACCTGTAGGTAAAGTTTATGATATCAACTAAACATAATAACAGTATCGCAACATACCGTTTTTAAGAGTAGACTACTAATGTAGTCAATATTGAGAAAGTGCTAAGGAACAAAACAGTATATCTTCTTAGTGTTTATTTGCTTAGCATATATCCAATTTTTAGAACAGTAAATGACTTAACATATTAATGGTATAGATGTCATACTGTAGTTTTGCAGAGAGGCTCTGAATAAAAACTTTTGCAGTAAGTGTACCAACTGTAATCATGCTTGGTGACGTTACAATAATGCTCGACTTACTGCAAAATGTTAATTGTTAAATTTCGAATAAAAAACGATACAAACGTATGGGTTAGATGGAAATGTAGATCTCGTTATGGTGATCACGGCTACATATCTAACTCAGTTTTGCCAAAAATCCGACTTACTGTAACTATGCTATTGACGGCAGAATTACTGAACTCCTAAGCGTTAAGGAGTTCCACCATCAGCTCAGCCCCACAAGATGTTGACTATTAGACGTAACAACATGTCAACATTAAGATTCAAGTGAAGAAACACTATACGTGCCTTTAAAATTTGAGGGTTTCCCTCGATTACACCAAGATCCCATCATCAGATCTCAAATTGAAAAAAATGGGACCAACTAGAAGGTATACCCTCTAGGTAAGCGAAAAAATTTTTCGAATCGGTCGACAAACGACTGAGATATGAGGTAACAAACATACAAAAAAAACACACCGTCGAATCGATAACCTCCTCCTTTTTTGAAGTCGGTTAAAAATGAAGAAATAAATGAAATTTTAAAAAAGTAAAAACCCTGTTCAAAACCAAAATGCGCTAACAAAATTTAAAAACTTTTGACCTTTTAAAAGGAAAAAAATCCATGTAAGGCAAAAAAGAACTTTTTGCCTTAAAATTGCCATCCAACAAATAACCAAGCACCGACTCCAAAAAATAAATTGTTCGCCTAAAATGGATTTCTTTCCTTTACAGGATCTCGATTTTATTTAGGACTAGTGCATTTTGGTTTTGAAGTCTGTTTTCTTGTATAGGGATCTTAAAACGGTTAACAGGATATACCTACCTACCAAGTTCTTACTGTAATGGCAATAGTTTCAGAATAAAGCGGCTGTGTCATACGGACTGACAGACAGACGGACAGACTTGATGACTTTTTTCTTTTTTTTATGTGACTTAATTAAAAAAAATATTCAACCCTTTATTTGATTTTCCTAAACCTTTAAGTTACCATCATAGCCACAAACAACTGTAAAAACTAAGAGTAGGTGTTTGAGTAGGTTTCTCTCTTAATAGATAATAAGATATTTTTAAAAACAGAGGCGGGCAAAATTAACTCCCAAACCTGACATCTTTGCCCTTCCTTAATATCTAAGCAAGTTTTATTTTAAGATAATACATTATTAGATAATGCGAGACATTGTATTCATCGCTAGAAATAAATAAAAGCCTGTTAAAAGTTTTTAGGGCAATGTTACCCTCACATTTAGTCGATTAAGTATGGGTTAAGGCTGTGCATCAGGTAAAAATAAAATAAGTACCTAACTTTGAGCGAGTGTATTTTTTTATAGTTAAGCAAACAGAAAACTCTTGACTAAGCAATATTAGTATGTTTGATTGTAATGACAAATGAATGCTTTAAACAATAATTACCCTGTCTGCGCAGCATTTGTAAAAATACAGGCCGCTAAACTGAAATAAGATTTTTGGCCAACTTTAGACAAAGCCACTTTGACGGTAGCTGACACATATCCGAATAAAGCTAGCTGCGATTGTAGTATTCAGTATTGCTAAACAGATGTTCTAGGTTTTGCTAGACACCTCAAAAAGTTTGCATTTCCTATAATAAAATTTCTAAAGGCAGATTTAGTTAATTTTCGTGTTTGGGGAAACAAAATGAAGTATAAATAGCGGATTTAATGCTTTAAAGCATTATCTACCAGTCAACCATTGGGTGAGGCAGAAACAGTTAAAGTTGTCTGCCATGAGCAAAGTTGTTCAGCTTTACGGACCTAAACACTTAGGTTAATTTGCAATAACTTTTTCGGTGACACTTACTTGTATTATAAGTAGTAGACGCAACATCATACACGTCTGTTAACCCATACTCGTTAAAACATTGCACCCTGAAAACACCCAAGGTAGTTCTAAATATCTGTCCCTGCAGCCGAAAACATTATTTCCAACCCGAACTTTCTCTTTTGGGAACAGCAAAATAGGAATTATTTTGCCGCAAAAACTGTTGCAGTGATAATTCTCGAGTTGCACCTAAAGAGTAAATTGAGGCCAAATTAATTTAGTCCGCGGTATGCCGCGGCCGTAGCAATGTAAGCTAGGTTTCATGGCGGAGACACACTATGGCGACGTGGCACTATTAGCACAGAAAATATAATAGTATTAGTTAGCATGTTAGCGACTGAGTCATGAGGCCTCTAATGTAATTAGAGGTAGTGGAAGTGCAATCCATGATATACTCCATGACAGAACACGACACACCAAGTGGAGCTTTTCAAATATCATTGAAGGGTAATGTTACGCGAAGATCGCAGCAGTTTGCAATTGACAACATTTCATTTTTGTAAAGGTATGAAAATTCAAAAACCATTTCAAGACTTAGCGATTTTAAACACGTAAATATTTTTTTGAGTTTTTTTTTGTGTTTTAATTTTTTACGTTGAATTAAAAGACTGAAAAGAACATGGAAGTTGGAATTTCACAGGTTACGCCTTTGCAATGTCATTTCATGCTGAAAAAAAACTTTCATAATAAATTCATCATAATAATATTAAATAAGAAAGGATGCTAGGTTAGCTTTATTTGGTTACTGTTTGCATAACTAAACAAGGGAATGTTACATAATAAAGTAAAATTAAATACTTAATGGATATATCATTGATATCGACATCTTAATTCTACAATTGCATACCACAACACTATAAACGACAGTTTTTTTTTTCGAATAAAGCAAAGACGTGACCTCGTGACATCCAACCTCATGTACTTGCGCTCTTTTAGAATGGAGAGTTTAAAAAAAATATAATTGTAATTTGTCAAATATGAGCGTCTAATGTGGTATCCACACCACCGGGCGGCATACGTTGGGGGCTGTGCCGGCGACCATGCCGCTTATGCCGCAGCGGCATTTGGCCGGTGTGGATACACCATAAGCGACGACGTTAATACTTACTTGTATATTTTGTGTGTATGACGTGGATTATCCTGTGTTTGTGATGTCCTAAATTAAAAATAAATATATCACTTTAGAGCACCAAAACATCTTTCTTACTTCGCATGCCATCAGTTATTACGCCGCAACCGCATGCGGAATGTGACATTTGAATGCGGTTTGTGACATTGAGATACGTCATGTCTCGCTCTGACATAGCTAGATGTGAGTTGCATCCGTGTCGGTATCGTTCAGCCGCATCGCTGCCGCATGTGAATGCGTTGGTGTAATAACGGCGTTATTGTGTTCAGAGCCTAACAGAAGGCATTAAAGTCGCTACGGCAATGTTGCCAGAGATATTTTCATTTGCTGAGGAATGCCGCCTATGAGGGTTAATAAAGACACTACGTAGAACTACTATGGAAATATTTATCTACTCTAGTCTGCAGCATTTTTTAAACTATTTTTGCGTCATGACGTAGTAGAAATGTAAAGTCAGTGCTTACTATTACTAGTCGCAACAGAAAAGTGAATGAATCAATTAATTTTGTTCTTACGTATGTTTCAAATCATCAAATTCATATGTATGAGAAAGATTAATTATTACTCCTCCTAACTCATGCTTGTATGTAACCCCTTACACACAGCGACTTTTGCATACGAGTATTGCAGTCGCGTGTTTCTGAACGGTGCAACAACATCGCGACTGATGAAATGAACATATTTTGGCATCGATGCTGTCACGCGTTAGTATCAATACAGTTCCTGTATACAGATACAGTCGTCAATAGCTAGCTTCTACATTGATACGAACACGCGATAGTATTACGACTGCATCGCTGCTATAAGTTGTAATATGTAAAGAAAAATAATATCTATTTTAGTTATCTATACTAATATTATAAAGCTGAAGAGTTTGTTTATTTGTTTGTTTGAACGCGCTAATCTCAAAAACTATTGGCCCGATTTGAAAAAATATTTTTACGTTGGATAGTTTATTTATCGAGGAAGGCTTTAGGCTATATAACATAAATATACGACTCATAAGACCACAGCAGCAATGAAAAATGTTGCGAAAACGGGAAAAATATACCCTTTTGAGAGCTTCTGCTGCGTACGCTGCGGAAACCGCTTAAGTTACACAAAAATCATGTATGACAGGATTGTTCAACATTAAGAGTTCTATAATAAAGTCCGCGACAGCATATGTCTATCTTTTATGGTTGACTTACTACAACCTTTTTTATGTTAATAAATTTGTAAAAAATAATGCATTATTTTTAGAGGCGTATTATACACACATGTATTTATTCTTATCAAAATAAATAAATTCATCATCACGAGCATTTCATTTAGAACCAAGTTGCCCTTTATATCATTTGATTTCAATTAATATCTTAGGAGCTATCACAGTTTTAACATAACTCCGCACCAAAATAATGTTCGCAGCTTAAGTACAACGTGCGCTTGCGCTAATCTATACTAATATTATAAAGCTGAAGAGTTTGTTTGTTTGTTTGTTTGTTTGTTTGAACGCGCTAATCTCAGAAACTACTGGTCCGATTTGAAAAATTATTTTTATGTTGGATAGTCCATTTATCGAGGAAGGCTTTAAGCTATATAACATAAATATACGACTCACAAGACCACAGCAGCAATGAAAAATGTAGCGAAAACGGGAGAAAGATATTCCTTTTTGCGAGCTTCCGCTGCGTACGCTGCGGAAACCGCTAAAGTTACACAAAAATCATGTATGACAGGATTGTTCAACATTAAGAGTTCTATAATAAAGTCCGCGACAGCATATGTCTATCTTTTATGGTTGACTTACTACAACCTTATTTATGTTAATAAATTTGTAAAAAAATAAAGCATCATTTTTAGAGGTGTATTATACACACAGGTATTTATTCTTATCAAAATAAATACATTCATCATCACGAGCATTTCATTTAGAACCAAGTTGCCCTGAATATCATTTGATTCCAATAAATATCTTAGGAGCTATCACAGTTTTAACATAACTCCGCACCAAAATAATGTTCGCAGCTTAAGTACAACGTGCGCTTGCGCTAATCTATACTTCTATACTAATATTATAAAGCTGAAGAGTTTGTTTGTTTGTTTGTTTGTTTGTTTGTTTGTTTGTTTGAACGCGCTAATCTCAAAAACTACTGGCCCGATTTGAATTTTTTTTTTTACGTTGGATAGTCCATTTATTGAGGAAGGCTTAAGGCTATATAACATAAAGATACGACTCATAAGACCACAGCAGAAATGAAAAATGTTGCGAAAACGGGAGAAAGATATTCCTTTTGAGAGCTTCCGCTGCATACGCTGCGGAAACCGCTTAAGTTACACAAAAATCATGTATGACAGGATTGTTCAGCATTAAGAGTTCTATAATAAAGTCCGCAACAGCATATGTCTATCTTTTATGGTTGACTTACTACAACCTTTTTTATGTTAATAAATTTGTAAAAAAATAATGCATTATTTTTGGAGGTGTATTATACACACAGGTATTTATTCTTATCAAAATAAATACATTCATCATCACGAGCATTTCATTTAGAACCAAGTTGCCCTTTATATCATTTGATTTCAATAAATATCTTAGGAGCTATCACAGTTTGAACATAACTCCGCACCAAAATAATGTTCGCAGCTTAAGTACAAAGTGCGCTTGCTATATTATAAAGCTGAAGAGTTTGTTTGTTTGAACGTGCTTATCTCAGGAACTGCTGGACCGATTTGAAAAAAAAAATCTGTGTTGGATAGCTTATTTATCGGGAAAGGCTTTAGGATATAAAACATGACGCTGCGACGGGAGGGGAGGGAGCAAACTCAAAACGTGCGGACGAAGTCGCGGGGGACTGCTAGTTATATTATAAAGCTGAAGAGTTTGTTGGTTTGAACGCGCTTATGTCAGGAACTGCTGAACCGATTTGAAAAAATATTTCTGTGTTAGATAGCTTATTTATTGAGAAAGGCTTTAGGATATAAAACATCACGCTGCGACGGGAGGGGAGGGAGCAAACTCAAAACGCGCGGACGAAGTGGCGGGGGACCGCTAGTATATTATAAAGGTGAAGAGTTTGTTTGTTTGAACGCGTTTAACTCAGGAACTGCTGGACCGATTTGAAAAAATATTTTTGTGTTGAGTAGCTTATTTATCGAGAAAGGCTTTAGGATATAAAACATGACGCTGCGACGGGAGGGGAGGGGAGGTAGCAAACTCAAAACGAGCGGACGAAGTCGCGGGGGACCGCTATGAGTAAATAAAAACAAATTGATGATTCAAAACATATTCGCGTTACTTTTAACCCAAAATAAGAACAAAAACGTTAAATAAACCAGAACTAGATAACCTACAAATTATAAATCATAAAGGCTAAATTAAAACAATGCAACCGAGCCTAAAATAAACTTATGTGCATCTCATTCTTAATAGAAAATCTACAATTACAAATACATGTGTTATTATAGTTAGTTTATGAGCTTGATTAATTTTCTTTACCTACTAATTTATTTATTATAATTTTCGTAACTTTACTGGGGAGTTAACCAGGGGTTAGCGTACCCACATCACTGTCCCTTTCATATTTAAGTACCTGTACGTCAGTTGATTATTCTGCTTGGGCGGATGCGTATATCCGTTTCCGGTTGGTCATATCACAAATTACCCGTAAAGCTTGGTATTAACAGCGAGTATGGTCAAAGTAAAAAATAAAAACGGCCACTATTAGGTTACAAAATAAGAAAAATACCGAATTTAAGTGACATGAGAAATGCTTATCAAGCGATTCATGCTCATTGTTTAAAGTCACAGTTTAACTAGAAAATTATGAACTTAGATGTTGGTTATCTTTGTGTGATTTGCCAGTGTCTGAAGGCTCCTAACAATTTATTTTGTTGTAGGAATAATTAAAAAAAAAACCGTCTTAATAAAACTGACTTATAAGCTAAAAGTATCGCATTCGTCCTCTATTTAGGAAAAACAAATTATTTTGGAGTCGGTCCATGATGTCAAGCTTACCTGTCTATCCTGGTGTAGGTAAGCTTAATATCATAAACCGACTCCAAAAGAATTTGTTTCTCCTAAATAGAGGATTAATGCCTTATTTAAAGAATTTTAATCAGATTAATGAAGTCGTATTTTGTTTAATTATTATTTTATTTCATGATTATTAGTAATTACCTATATCTCAAAAATAACTCAACCGATTTTGATAAAACTTAAACTGTATCTTAAGTTGAAGTATGCCTGATTGAACTTAAATTCTTAATTATCTCGCTAATGCTTTTCGTTTTCGAGAAATCCGTGGACGAACATACATACACTTACGAAATTTTGCGCACGTGTTTGAAAGTCTTAGTAGATCAATATACTCAATTATAAACAAATTCCAACGATATCACATACATACATATTGAATTGATTACTTCCTTTTCATGAAGTCAATAAAAAGACGTCAGCAAATTATAATCGGCACTTGATCTCTTTTGGCTTCATTTTATGAAACACATGATTAAAGCTAATCGTACCTGATAAGAAATAGTCTGAGCTACCGCTCGTAAACCACCTTATAACGAATAATTAGTATTTGAAGATAACCAGCCACTATCTATACTTATATTATAAAGCTGAAGAGTTTGTTTGTTTGTTTGAACGCGCTAATCTCAAAAACTACTGGCCCGATTTGAAAAAATATTTTTACGTTGGATAGTCCATTTATCGAGGAAGGCTTTAGGCTTTATAACATAAAGATACGACTCATAAGACCACAGCAGAAATGAAAAATGTTGCGAAAACGGGAGAAAGATATTCCTTTTGAGAGCTTCCGCTGCATACGCTGCGGAAACCGCTTAAGTTACACAAAAATCATGTATGACAGGATTGTTCAGCATTAAAAGTTCTATAATAAAATCCGCGACAGCATATGTCTATCTTTTATGGTTGACTTACTACAACCTTTTTTATGTTCATAAATTTGTAAAAAAATAATGCATTATTTTTAGAGGTGTATTATACACACAGGTATTTATTCTTATCAAAATAAATACATTCATCATCACGAGCATTTCATTTAGAACCAAGTTGCCCTGAATATCATTTGATTTCAATAAATATCTTAGGAGCTATCACAGTCTTAACATAACTCCGCACCAAAATAATGTTCGCAGCTTAAGTACAACGTGCGCTTACGCTAATATATTATAAAGCTGGAGAGTTTGTTTGTTTGAACGAGCTTATCTCAGGAACTGCTGAACCGATTTGAAAAAATATTTCTGTGTTGGATAGCTTATTTATCGAGAAAGGCTTTAGGATATCAAAAATGACGCTGCGATGGGAGGGGAGGGAGCAAACTCAAAACGCGCGGACGAAGTCGCGGGGGACCGCTAGTTACTGTATAAACTCCTAATTTTGTGATGATCGTAGACTTCAAAAAAGTGTACTCGTATATGTAGGTGCCTAAAGCTGTGTACCATATTTTTGGTAAATAATTGATGTTAAAGCAAACTCAATTAGATTATGACATAAGAATTTAAAGCATGTTCGTACGTAAATCATATGGATGTTCTTATAAAAGAAACGCGGGATCCATGACAACTAACTTTATTCCGTTCGTTCAGCAAAAAACATACAGAGCTACCAACATTACATTATATATATTTTTTTTTTAAATAAATCTGGGCAAAGACTTTGTTACTTATGACAATTTCACACTCCCACTTAACAAAGTTAAAGCAACAAAATAAACCTTTACAACATTAATCATCTCTAATTCCAAGCCCTAACAAACTTAAAAATTTACTATGTTTTGCAGGACATAAGCCTTTTGTGAGTATATCTGCAGGCATGTCTATTGTTGACATATACTTAATTTCGACATGACCATTTTCAATACATTCCCTGGTGAAATGGTATCGCACATCAATATGTTTTGTCCTCTTATGGTATATAGGATTGACTGCCAACTTCAGGGCTGACTGATTATCATTAAATATTTGTATAGTGTAATTTTTATTTGTTATCTCAAATTGTAAATTCTTAAGATAAATTGCCTCTTTACAGCAGTCAGACAACCCCATATACTCTGCTTCGGTGCTACTAAGAGCTACAGTACATTGTTTTCTGGTTTCCCAACCTATTGCAGCACCAGACAATTTGAAAAAATAACCAGTATATGACTTTCTGTCTATTTGGTCATTTGCCCAGTCAGCATCAACATATGCTGTCAATTTAGCATTATCAAATCTTTTAAATTGAAGACAAAGATCTTTTGTTGAGTTTAAATATTTAAGTACACGCTTTGCATAATTCCAATGTTCTTCACTATAGCAATTGTTAAACTTACTTAAATAATTTACTGAAAAAACAATATCCGGCCTTGTCAAGACCGCCACATACATCATGCTCCCTATTAATTGTTGATAAGGCAAATTTTTATCACAAACACTACTTCTACTTAAATTTAACTTTTGTTCAATTGGTGTGCTCACTGCTTTACAATCAGTTACATTAAACTTTTTAACAATTTCGTTTATATAATTTCTTTGGTCAATGCTAATAACACCTTTTTCTTTATCAAAGTTGACATTCATTCCAAGACATCTTTTTATAAATCCAAGATCTTTTATTTTAAAATTCTGAGACATTATCCTTTTTAATCTATCTATTTCAAAAGCACAGTTAGAAAATAGAAAGAAATCATCAACATACAAAAGGATTATAGTTTTTAAAGTGCCTTCATTTTTTGTAAATAAACATGGTTCTAGTGGTGATTTTTTATACCCAATACTTGTGAGCAAATCCTCAACTCTCTGATACCAAATTCTAGATGATTGTTTCAGACCATATATAGCACGTTTAAGTTTAAGTACAGAATTTTCATGATGACATTGGAAACCAACTGGTTTTTGCATGTAAATTTCCTCAGATAAGATGCCATTCAAAAAAGCTGTATTTACATCTAAGTGATACATTTCCAAATTTAACTGAACTGTTAAAGCAAACATTAATCTAAGGGTAGAATGGCGCAAGACTGGTGAAAAAGTTTCATCAAAATCTATACCTGGCCTTTGGGTAAATCCTTTAGCCACCAGTCTTGCCCTGTAACGGACACTATTGTCAGAGTTAATTTTCTTTTGGAACACCCATCTACATGAAACTACAGTACCTGTTTCTGGGGGCTGTACAACCTCCCAGGCTTCATTGTCCTCAAATGATTTTAATTCTTCTGCCATGGCCTGCTTCCACTGCAGACTCTCTGGTCCATTTAGCACTTCATCAAGGGTAAGTCTACTTTCATTTACATCACTTTTTGCAATGCCTACTAAACCGTACCAGTCGGGCTTTTTACGCACACGTTTGGAACTCACTACACCGCTACCTTCTGGCGCACTGCCGCCTTCTTCTGGCGCGCTGCCTCCTTCCTCTGAAGCTGGGACATCTGCTGTGCCACACACTACTTCTGTACTTATTTCAGGCATTTCCTCCTTTTTCTGTGTGATAACATGTGTCTGTGTGCTAGTTTCTCCCACTGTTTCTGTACTTGTTTCATCTTTAATTTCAGTACTTGTTTCTGACTTTATCTCTGTCTTTTCAATAGCATCTGGCGTACTTCCATCAATCTTGATTTCTACACAATCTGATAAAACACCTTCTTCGATAACCACAATGTCTCTGCTTGTTGCTATCTTATTTGTCAGAGGGTTGTAATATCTATAGCCTTTCATGTGATCGGGGTAGCCGACAAGTATACACTGATACGCCTTTTTGTCAAACTTAAGCCTTTTTTCTTTAGGTATATGAACCATGATTTTGCTGCCAAAAATGCGTAAGTGGCTTACATCTGGCTTCTTTCCAGTCCACAGCTCATAAGGTGTTTTTGAGTTAAGTCCTGCTACAACCGATCTGTTTCTCAGGTATACTGCAGTGTTTACTGCTTCTGCCCAAAAGGTTTTTGTGAGATTTGCGTCATATAGTAAACACCTAGCTTTTTCTACTATTGTCCTATTTAGACGCTCACACATGCCATTCTGCTCTGGCGTATAGGGATTTGTTTTTTGATGCACTATGCCAGCTATCTTCAAATAACATTCCATGTCGTGGGAACAAAATTCTCCACCATTGTCTGTTCTTATTGTTTTTATTTTCTTATCTGTCTGATTCTCTACTTCTGACTTGTATTTCTTAAAGCAACTAAATGTCTCATCTTTTGTTTTCAGGAAATACACATAAGCCATTCTACTGAAATCATCGACAAACAATAAGAAGTATTTGGAACCACCCAATGATCTGGTTTCCATTGGTCCACAAATATCTGCATGAACGGTTTCTAGCAGTTCTGTACTCCTGTTACCAGCATTAGGGAATGGTAACCTGGTCTGCTTCCCTTCACAGCACACTATGCAATTGGACTTTGAAATCTGGGACTTTTCTGTGAATGACATTCCTGTTACAGCTCCATTTCTCATTTTGTCTAGGTCACTGCTGTTCAAATGTCCAAAACGACGATGCCACACTGTCCCTGGTACTGAAGACAATAAACATTGAACTTTTTCAATATTCAGTTTATATACTCCTTCTTCTAGTGTTGCTGTTGCCACAAGCTGATCCTTCGCATTGTAAATATTGCAGTTGTTATCGGCAAAAGACAATCTGTTACCATGCTTCATTAGCTGGCTTACTGATAATAAATTGGTAGCAAGACCCGGAACACACAAAACTTCAATAATTGGGATGTCAAAGGTCGTGTTATTTATGACTGTTGTGATTTGTGTTTCTCCACAGCATGTCACTGGTAATCTCGACCCATCTGCAATGACTATTTCTTGCACACTTGATTTGATTTTGTTACTCAAACAATCTTCGTTAGGCGTCATATGTTTACTAGCTCCTGAGTCTAGATACCAATCTGAATTACTGAAGTTCCCACTCAGAAACACTGCACTGAACGCATTTGAAGTTTGCTTGCTTTGTTTTTCACATTGGTTTTTGTAGTGCCCCGGTTGTTTACATTTATAGCAAATAATGGCCGCCTTGTCCTTTCTTGTTTTTGACACATCTGACATTTGTGTGCTGCAGTTGGTAGCTTTGTTTTTTCGCTGCTGCCAACTTTTCGTTGCAAATGCAGTTTGAGAACAGTTGGTACTAGTGCTTCCGTCCTCTTCTATGTCAATTAATTTCGATTTGATGGCGTCCGCCGTTATGTCTATGCCCGAGTGTTCGATCGCCATGATCATTGGCGCGAATTTTTCAGGCAAGCCCGCCAACAACAATGAACCGATCCACTCATCATCTATCTTGAATCCTGTATTATTCAATCTCTGACTCGTTTCCACCATCTGTGTAACATACTGAGTCATTGAATCGCAGTTTTCACGACGAATTGAGATGAGAGTCCGAAGCAATCCAATTTTTCTACTGAAGCCGGTGTCGTCAAACATTTTTCTTAACTTCGTCCACAGCGCCATCGCACTTGTCTCGTTCTTAATGTGAACGTAGAGACTCGGATCAATAGTTAGAATAATCTTGGCCTTTGTTTTTGCGTCATTTTCATTGCCTTCTTTGGTGATGCATTCTTGCATTCCCTCCAAAATCAGGTAGTTTTCAACCGCAAACGCCCAATCTTCATAATTTTCTCTGCCCTTCAACTTCGAAATAGTCGAAATGATGCTTGAAGCCATTGTAACTCTCTTTTGCACTATTAAAACAATTTATTTTAATTACTTTCACGTGCGGACCATAACCTCTTATAAAAGAAACGCGGGATCCATGACAACTAACTTTATTCCGTTCGTTCAGCAAAAAACATACAGAGCTACCAACATTACATTATATATATATTTTTTTTTAAATAAATCTGGGCAAAGACTTTGTTACTTATGACAATTTCACAGATGTAACCCTTCGATATCGGGCTTATATTCCGTGCCTTGAATTAATTAGGTAACATTGATGCGATGCGCACAATTATAAAGACTATGAGTTATTTGTTGTGCAGATATATCTTTTTTCTAGAAAGTTAGGCCCCATTAAGTGATTGATAGTTAACTCAACTAATGGTTTAATGTCATCACCATCGGTTGAATATTTCCGATTGTGCGTGTTCTGAAGAAAAAGTACCTTGATCAATGGTCAATAAAATAGCCATTCTGATATTTTATTCGGGAATTTTCTCTTAAAAATTCCCGCAACATCGTAAACATTCAATTGCTGGTTTCGATATTTAACCATTAGTTGAGTTATATCGATCATTTATAATGACCAAACGGACCACAGTTTTTTTGCAACGGCTGTTTCACTCTCATCCACATTTAATTTTAGTGCAGCTTGAGGTTGCTCCATGAATTTTTTTATGTAATCGGATAAGTAATATGTCGACCCAAACTTTTAATGAATTTCGAACGTAAGACCAAACGTATTCGAACCAGATCACGAACCGAGAATCAGATGATCGCGTTCATGCGACTATTAGAGTGAAGGAAGACCCCACATAAAACCGTTTGTTTGTTTGTTTTAACGCTCTAATCTCAGGAACTATTAAACCGATTAGAAAAAATATTTTTGTGTTGGATAGCTTATTTATAGAGGATGGTTTTCAGGTCATTAAACATCACGCGGTGACGAGAGGGCATAGAGCACACTCAAAAAGAGTGAATGCAGTCGCGGGGGTTTCCTAGTCGATAAATAAACTGAATATAGTTTTTTTTTTTATGTATATTGACATATGCTTGCGAAAGGTGTGAGATCTTTGAACCGATCTTATGTTGAGCGCGAATATGTGTACCTAAGTCATGGATGTTGAATATGTATTTAAGTATTTATGGGAGACGCCACCGTCATAATCGGTGTCTGGTATTACTAAAACAAGGAAGAAAAATCCTTTCTTCAAAACCACGACAATTGGTGTGTTGTCCGACGCATATGTATCACTGCACGTGCCAATGCTACATAATTTCATTTTTACAGGATGTGGCCAGTAATAGGAGCAAACATTTTATATATAGGTCCATAAGTAGCCAGTAATCAGCGTTAAATGGTTTTAATTTATTATAATGAACAATGAATTTATTCCTTTTCCTAACAAAATATAACCAGCAATGTATTCAAACAAATGTGTCCCGACATAGCAATATACAAACATTGTCATTTATCACAGTAAGCTAGCGATTTTTATTTACCTTGATTAGGCATCATAACTTTGGATTACTTTTTCTCCTTTTATAAGCATTGAAGAGCACGATGACCAGATCAAAGTTATTAAGTATACTCTGTAGAATCATTTATTAATTTTTTTTCTACTATTACAGGTCTTGGTATATATTTCTTGATATCTTAGCAGATATTTGACATCGATCGCACCTTCACACTTTTCTTAACCTTTTTAATTAAATCGCTCTATTGAAGTTTTACACAATGAAACGCTTAATTGTTAATACAAAAAGGACAAAGCAAATGAATAAACATGGATGTCAATATCGCATTATAACACACACGAGTTCGGAATATCCATCCATAGTCTATGAAACATCCCAATATTGAGATATATGACATTATTTGTTAGGCAGTATATTATCATTATGTATTTAAGCCTATAGTTATTGCACAGATGATAACGCGTTTAGCGCCTATTTCACCAACGACAAATAAGCACTAACCAACGAATAAATGAAATTTGGAACGTCTTTTCATTTAGTATGAAACATTGGACGGAAAATGGTAACCAGAACTTATTAGAATAATGTGTAACCGGCCGATATACTTATTTTTATTAAACATAACTAATGATAGTATATTGTATCGTCGCACTACGTACAACCATATATTGGTTGTAATACCAAATATGTTGTTTTTAATAGCGTCGCCATATGAATTACATAAATAAAACTTTTTAAACATAAAATATAAATCATCACATTTCGTGAAATCAGTTTGCTCTCAATAATATGTTACGTTCAGCACCCCTATTAGCTAACAAAAACAATTTAGGGGCATCAAAGTGAGAAATTTTCATGTTTGTTATTCCTTCCACGTTTGCTAAGGTGGTGCAAATGAATGGCTTATCTGAAGAGTAAGTGGGCTTGAATTTCGAACAAGAGCACACATTTGTTTTTGTCGTGTTAATAATAAATCTTTTGTATCTGTTTTTAAAGATCAGTACCCTCTTGACTTCTTATCATCGGTACCTAGACCTCAATAAACAAAACTGTTCGAATTTTCTTTTTTCAACAAAATTTTGTTTTTGCTTTATTAGGGTTAGCATTTCTTTGCATTTTGATTTCTATGGTGCCGGCTTTTTTCGTGCGCTTTATTTTTTTATTTTTTCGGTTAAATAATTAAACTCTTAATCAAACTGCCACACAAAAAAAGTTCAATTGACGCTAGAATCTGGGCCCTGGGTACGGACAACAGCACGTTTAAGTCAACACTGCGGTATTAAGTTGTTTTGTTAGGGCTAGTTAAAAAAGGAATGTATAACATAATGCGCTGGCAACTGTACTTTTAATTAGTGTGTTAGGATTGAGTACCGCATTTAAGCCTCTAGCAATAGCAATAATTTAAACAAAGTGAAGAGTGGACTTTAATATTGCGACACGTCTAAAAATGAGAGCCATCTAACTAATCCATCGTTTCAGACTAAACTCAGAACAAAATCTCACTGTTTGGGAAAAATTGAAACACGAAATCCCATGCGATCAAGAAAAAGATACGCAAAAGTGGGACCAAATTAAACAAGCACACCCAATACAAAAGCTCCCCTAAAAAACAATCAAGAAAAAGAAGTCCGCAGAAAATAGTCCTTGAGGCGAACTAAAACCGGCCACCAATCAGCGTCAAAGGTAAAGAACAAAAGAACGGATCAATTTCGTGTAATTGCATCACTTTTCACTCGTCCCCCATTAACGTAAACCTTTTTTAATCCAGTTTTTTCCGGCATAGTCCCGATATGGCCGGGGAGTAACGGACCACTTACTCGAATCTATTGAATGGGCCTCTTGGACACTAACTACTACTTTTCGAGTTTCTAACCCGTTTAACGGGTTTTAATAGATTGGGAAAAGCGATATATGGGGCCATTTATTTAGTTTTTCCTCTTCTTGCCGGAATGAACCGTATAATGGAAGTTGGCACGGATTTCTGACGTGATTCTTTTGCAAATCGGTGTTTCGGCTCGATACTTAAGGTTGAAGCTAATCTACCCACCTCGTACGGGAACAGCACCAATCAGGCGTGAACCATTCGGAATCATATTAGGTACGTAAAGGTAACAGCAACGTCTTGTGTCTAGCTACTTATGTTAGTTTTTTTTTAATGACAGCCTGTTTGATAGGGTAGGCCAATAGCTGTAACCATCGGGCGACTCGCTGTAAGCGCGTCACAACGCGCCGCTGGTCGAAAGTGGGTCCCGAGTTGGTCTCGATCGGAGGTGGTGACGTTACGAAGTTGATAGATGTGCGTTGAAGTATCGAGTTTCAAACAAGCAATTCTGAACGCCTAGAGTTGATACGATGCTGTTCCCGTAACGGGTGTATAGATGTGCTACAACCTTTACTCTTTCGCGAATTTGTTGCCATTTGGCGAAATCGAAATAATGTGCACCTATTTAGAACGTAGCGTACGCACTGCTGTTTCATATGCATACCCACCGAGGAAGGGTTTCTTTATTGTACAACAAGGTGTGCTACACTAAGACATTTACAAATTTATCCAACTTTTGTGTCTGTCTCTAGGGACTTATGTTGAGGCTGCCATTAGATACTGTTGCGCTATTACGGGCCAGCTTGTACCCACGTACGTCACTATGTCTTTTTTTTTGGAAGCCTTATATCTAGGGCTATCCAAATATACCCTGTGTATGTTAGCCGAATTATCCGAGATACTATTTTTTATTTCGCAAATTTTGTAATTTTTTAAACAAGTAATTCCTCGTCTTTTTATGGTTTTTTTGTATGGTGCATTATGATCCTTATAAATTAAACTAGCGGTCCTGTATTCAGGGTAACTTTATTATTTATAGAAATACTATGAAAAACAAAGTTATATTTGCTGTCAGCAAAATATTATGGTACTAGCGGTCCCCCGCGACTTCGTCTGCGCGTTTTGAGTTTGCTCCCTCCTCTCCCGTCGCAGCGTCATGTTTTATATCCTAAAGCCTTTCTCAATAAATAAGCTATCTAACACAGAAATATTTTTTCAAATCAGTTCAGCAGTTCCTGAGATAAGCGCGTTCAAACCAACAAACTCTTCAGCTTTATAATATAATTAGCGCAAGCGCACGTTGTACTTAAGCTGCGAACATTATTTTGGTGCGGAGTTATGTTAAAACTGTGATAGCTCCTAAGATATTTATTGGAATCAAATGATATAAAGGGCCACTTTGTTCTAAATGAATTGTTCGTGATGATGAATGTATTTATTTTGATATGAATAAATACCTGTGTGTACAATACACCTCTAAAAATGATGCATTATTTTTTTTACAAATTTATTAACATAAAAAAGGTCCTAGTAAGTCAACCATAAAAGATAGACATATGCTGTCGCGGACTTTATTATAGAACTCTTAATGCTGAACAATCTTGTCATACATGTTTTTTGTGTAACTTTAGCGATTTCCGCAGCGTACGCAGCGGAAGCTCTAAAAAAGAATATCTTTCTCCCGGTTTCGCAACATATTTTATTGCTGCTGTGGTCTTGTGAGTCGTATCTTTATGTTATATAGTTCAAAGCCTTCCTCGATAAATGGACTATCCAACATAAAAATAATTTTTCAAATCGGGCCAGTAGTTTCTGAGATTAGCGCGTTCAAACAAACAAACAAACAAACAAACTCTTCAGCTTTATAATATTAGTATAGATTTACTTATCGAAATAAAAACAAGTATACTCAGAAACAAGTAAATTTACTTAGATAAAATTTGAAACTAAGACTAAGGAAAGTTTCAATAAAATAGACAACTCTGGATGTGAAAAATAAAAAAAAATATATTTAGAGACCACTGTTTGGGCCACCTGTATTACAGTCGAGTTTAAAAGTCTTGCGTCTAATCTCTTTCAGGTCATGTAGGACTACCGTCTCACCATGAAATTGACAATACAGTACCACCTGTGTTTACTGTGTGTCCTGTGTGTCCTGTTTCAACAGACGAGGCTCTGGCGACCGACCGATGGCGGGATAACCATCCAACAAAAGGCGCAGAAAAATGTTGAGCTGTGATGGGCAGCAGCGTCACACCTAAAAGAGACTGCGCCTTTGCACTCGCCAACCCACCTGCCAAGCGTGGCGAGTACTGGCAAATACCCCCCTAAATGGTAGGACACAAAAAATCCAGGCCCCCAGTCTCCGGCAGCCCCGCTATTTCTGATTTCGGTAGCGGTCACGGTAACGGCGGGGCAGGGGGTGCTAAGAATCCCCGGAAGCGATCGCGCTACCACCCCCAACAACAACTGGCCCTGGGAACTTATAACGCGTGCACACTGAGCACAGAGGAGAAGTTGCTCTAGCTGGAGGAAGAATTGAGCAGGTTACACTGGGACATAGTGGGTTTATCAGAAGTCTGCAGAGAGGGCGAGGACACGATAACTCTGAAGTCCGGCAACCTGCTCTTCTACCGGGAGGGTGACCAAAAGTCCCAAGGTGCTGTTGGGTTTTTTGTCCACAGGTCCCTCGTAAACAACATCGTAACCATCGAGGGTGTGTTTGCATCGCTTGACGACCCGTCTGGTGTAGTGGTCGAGAAATCGCCTACTACGCAGCGGGTTGCGGGATCGATCCCCGCACAATACAAACATTTGTGTGCATGAACATGTCTGTTTGTATTGGTCTGGGTGTTTTCTATGTATATCATGTATGTATTTACAAACAAAAAGTATTTAAGTATTATTTTATTTATTTATTTGTTTATACTTTATTGCACAATTATAAAATTCTGTACAAAAGGTGGACTTAACCCCACTATTATTATATCCCTTGTCTGGCACCCATAACAAAAGCTTTGAGTGGCTTACTTTGGGACTAGATGGCGATGTGTGGGCGATGTCTAAAGGATATTTATTTATTTATTTGTGTCGAACAGGGTGATATACCTTATACTCAGAATAACGGAAAGGTATTCGCTGAAGGTCATACAGGTATATTCACCGACCTCGAACCACCCGGATGAAAAGGTGGAGGAAATATATGAGGACGTAAGTAGACCCTTACACACTTCCAAAACCTTTTTTACTGTTGTTATGGGGGACTTCAACGCAAAACTCGGCAAGCGAGGCGAGAATGAGTTGAAAGTGGGACCTTTTGGATATGGTCAAAGGAACGCCAGGGGAAATAGGCTGGCCGACTTTCTGGAGAAGATGGGACTCTTTACGATGAACTCTTTCTTCCAGAAGCCGCCTCAAAGAAAATGGATCTGGTTGAGTCCGGATGGCAAGGCGAGAAATGAGATAGACTTCATCATGACCACCAAGAGACGGTTATTCAATGATGTCTCCGTGATCAACAGGGTAAAAACCGGCAATGATCACCGTTTGGTTCGAGGTACATTGAATATAAATTTCTAATTGGAAAGGTCCCGCTTGATGAAGTCCACGCTCCGACCTACTCGTGCCCATAACCAAAATCTTGAGAGCTTTCAACTCGAGTTGTCAAACCGCTTTGATTGCCTAGAGAATGGCGTATCAGTGGACGAAATAAACAACGGGCTTGTGGAAACTGTCCAAACGGTCGGATCTAAGTTTTTTAAACCTGGCCGTAAAAATAGACCTCAAAAACTCTTGGTCCACCCTCTCGACCTTATGGCAGAACGTCGATCTATAGCACTGCAAACCTCCGTTAATGCTCAAACTTACAGGCAGCTTAATAGACGAATATTGAAGTCTCTGCGACATGACATTCGTTCCTTTAACACGAATAGTGTTAAAGAAACAATAGAGCGGAACCAAGGCTCCAAAGTGTTTGCAAGGGACATGTCTATTGGACAAAGCCTGTTGACGAAGCTTAAGTCGGAGGACGGCAGTGTAGCGTCGACGAAAGCAGAGGTTTTGAGGAAGATTGAGAAGTATTATGAGCAGTTGTACACCTCAGTTGCCGAACCAGTTAACAGCTCGGTCAAAGACCCAAGAGCTGTTCTGACCCGACACTACACCGAAGACATCCCGGACATAAGCCTCTACGCGATTAGGATGGCCCTGAAACAGCTTAAAAACAATAAGGCACCTGGCGAGGACGGAATTACAGCAGAGCTTCTGAAAGCGGGTGGAACACTGGTACTTAAAGTCCTTCAGAGACTCTTTAATTCCGTGCTGCTAGAGGGCATCACGCCTTAGGCATGGAACAGGAGTGTGGTGGTGTTGTTCTTCAAAAAAGAAGACAAAACCTTATTGAAGAACTATAGACCCATCTCACTCCTGAGCCATGTTTACAAGCTGTTCTCACACCTTCGGTTTGCCGATGATATAGTCGTTGTGGCAAAGACGCTGGATGATCTTGGCACTATGCTCAAAGACCTCGACCGAGTATCCCAACAAGTGGGTCTTAAAATGAACATGGAAAAGACGAAAATTATGTCGAGCTTCCTTGTTGTACCCACTCCAGTATTTGTTGGGAACTCAACTCTCGAAGTTGTCGACGAGTACGTCTACCTGGGACAAGTGATCTAATTGGGTAGGTCCAACTTTGAGAAAGAGGTCAATCGACGAATCCAACTCGGCTGGGCAGCTTTTGGGAAACTGCGCAAGAGCGTCTTCTCGTCACAATTACCTCAGTGTCTGAAGACGAAAGTCTTCGACCAGTGTGTGTTACCAGTGTTGACATACGGATCCGAAACGTGGTCTCTATCTATGGGACTCATAAAGAAGCTCAAAATTACACAACGAGCGATGGAGAGGGCTATGCTTGGTGTTTTTCTACGCGATTGAATCAGAAACGAGGAGATACGTAGAAGAACCAAGGTAACGGACAAAGCCTTGAGAATCAGTAAGCTTAAGTGGCAGTGGGCAGGGCACTTAGCGCGAAGAACCTATGGCCGTTGGGGCAGTTTTAGATTGGAGACCCTTCAACCAAAGACGCAGCGTACGACGTCCACCAACAAGATGGACAGACGACCTTAAGAAGATCGCAGGATCAAACTGGATGCAGACCGCTAGTGATCGGTCGCTATGGAAAGCCGTGGGGGAGGCCTATGTTCAGCAGTGGACGTCCTTTGGCTGATAATGGTGATGATGATGTGTTTACTACACTTAAGCTCTTTACCGTTACCATGAGTTTATGACGGTTTTATTCGCTAGCGACGGCGTAAAAAAAGGCTTTAGAAAATTGCACAGCGCCTCTACATACAAAAGTCATACAAAAAGTTACGTCATCGCTAGTGAGTAAAACCGTCGTCCTCGTCGTCGCTATCGAGTTAACTCATGGTAACGGTACCGAGTGTTAGTAAACCTACATATCTGCATGCGGTAGCGATACGGCTGAACGATACCGATAAGAAGACAATCACATCTAGCTTCATGTTAGAGCGAGACATAGCATATGCAAATTCCGCATGCCATATGCGAATGTGTTGGTGTACTTGGTCGTCAATACCATTTTAAGGTCGAAGCCCACAACTTTAACCTTTAACGGTCGTACTAGCCAGTCTCTTTTATAAAATAATATATAATAACATCCAGTGGACTTATTGAAAATCAATACTCAAGAAGTAAGCAGCACTTGGCTTATCTCCTTAATTTTAAAGTCAAATTCTTAATCCTTCGAGTATTCGGCGCACGGCGCCGCGACGGGCCGGCCGAGCTGTTTTGCTTTGCAAATCCCTTTGTTGATGTAGGTTTAAGGTTTGTTTATTATAAAATTATAGTAAACTGCCTGTTAAACGTTGAGCGTAACAAGAAAACTAGGGCTAGGTTGCACTATCTAGTTTAGTTCTTAGCTGACTTACAATTTTTTGTTATTAATCGTCATAAAAGTTAAAAAAGGAAGAGTATTACGAGTAATTCGACTGTATGTTTTTTTCTCTTTTTTTGTGGCTGTGTTACCTCATATCACCGATTAGTAGACCGATATGAACTTTTTTTCGCCTTCCTAGAGGTTATACCTTCTAGTCGGTCCCATTGTTGCCAAGTCAGGATCTGATGATGGGATCTTGATGCAATTGAGGGAAACCCTCAAATTAACGGTTTGTATTATGACTCTGTTCTTTAAATAGCTACAATAAGTAGGAGGAGGGAGGAGTTAAGGAGTTCCTCCATCAGCTCAGCTCCACACAATGTGACTATCAGACGCAACAACACGTTAACACTCAACACTCAACATAAGCCCCTAGACAGGTTGGATAAATTTGTAACGCATGTGGGCGCATTTTGGCTTTGAAGTCGATGCCTATACCACTCGGTCACCTACACATTGGCAAGCCTGTTGAATATTGTAACTATTTTCTGCTTTAATGCAGTAGGCTGCGTCCGTCATCTCATCAATGTTGCGAGATTGCTTACTGAACACCCGAAGGCAATATTGTTACAATTTTTTTAACAATCGGTTAAGATGAAGGTTGAATCTTGTTACACAAACAATAAGATGGTGTTAAGTCAATTTTCATAGCTAGTCGAATAATGTTTACAATCTTTTTATGCATTTTTAATAAATATCAGGGAATAAAAATCATTAAATATTTCATTTAAAAATATCTCAGTGCTAAACGATCAATTGGTGTGTTTTGAGTGTTCCGTAGCCGACTGGCAACAAATGTCTGTCTGTCTGTACATCCGGTAGAAACTTGGTAGGTAGGTATCCTGTCAACAGCTTTACAATTACCATACAAAAAATAAAATAAAATGTCATATGAGGGAGGTTCCCATTCATAGAACTAAAACATTTTTTTTTGTTGCTCAAACCTTTGCATGTGCGGTGTCTATCTATGGATCTCAAAATAATATCCAGTTTCCTAACTGCTTTTTTTCCATTTTATCTGGAAGTCAAACGTTTGTGAGATAGATGCTTTCAAAGTGGTAAAATAGGCGTCCCCCGCCCCTAACTTTAAAACATGATGTAGATTTTTACAAATACTTTCAATGAAAATTGGTTATATAGCACATTTTCAACTACAGTAAAATATAACTTTGTGCTTTATACAAACACTACGAGAAACAAAGTTATTTTTGCTGTCAACAAAATATTGTGGTATTTTGGCTAAGTGGAAGTAAGTAGATTTCTTAAAGTTGGCACGGAACCCTCAGTGCGCGAGTCCGACTCGCACTTAGCCGGTTTTTTTTTGTTTATCTCATTTTAAAATAAATTATTAGAGCAACAAGGAATGTGAAGATTACTCACAATATTCGTCAAAATATTACAAACGTACTTTAACTGAACCAACTGAAACGTTGATTATGTACTATTTAGTAAGAAGTATATTGGGGTAATTTTTTCTGCAAATCGTATTAACATGAAACGAACTAGGTTGCGCCAGTAGCCCTTGGAATATACAATAGCAAAATAACACAATCCTTATTATTTATTTATGTAAACCATTTTCCACTGTGAGTTTGCACAATACCAATCAATTTTTATATTTATCGAATCTATCTTATCAGTCAAAGTTTTAATTCAAATAATTATAAACGGTGCCAAACCTACAAAGTCATCTGCCTAGTAAAAGTGTACTAACTTTGTGAAACAAACCGTATATACGTCTTGTGTCAGTGTCATCTCAAGTTGTGGTTTGCGTTATCTGTCCAATACATTACACGAAATGACGTTCCATATCTAAATTATTCGTTGGTTAGTGTTGATATATACCGTTAAAGAAACAGTTCTTTGCCATCTTGTTTAACCTGAATACTTTTTGTCTGGAAAAGTTTACTCTATTATTTAACTTGGTTTCTGGTTAAGTATCCATCACCGACCTTTACGAGTAGCCACGAAGCGATTTGCAAGTCGAACGAAACAACGGCGGTAGCTTTGAATTTTGTATCGGCGATTTGACTTTAAAATACGATGCACCCGCTTATCTGCAGCTCTTGAGGGTTTCAACTGAATGTTATTTGGTAACAAATACAATAGGAAAATGGGAATACCTGAATGGGACTATGGGAAACCGATCTCAAAAAAAAGTTAATTCAATGTGTATGTATGTTGTATCGTTGAAATTTTATAATATTTGAGTATGTTGATCTAGTGAGGCTTTCAAACACGGGTCAACTGGCCCTAAAGTAATACATTATTTGTAATAATAGTCCCCTTTCCTCAATTTCGACTACGGTAACCAGTCACTACGACTAACTGACTGCGCGTGACATATTTAGTGCACAAGTGTGTGCGCAAACACAGGTGCACTCTCTATTCCTTTCACTCTCATAGCCCGGTGGGACAGCCATCTGACACGAACGAAAGAGATCAGGCGCAGGACCAACGGCTTTACGAGCTTTTCCAAGGCACGGGGGTGAAACACCGCCAACTTCCAAACTCCGGGCTACCCTAAGAATTTCTGAATAGAAAAACTCAGGTATACATTTTTGACCCGGGGATCGAAACCTATGGCGCAGCTGTCGCTTTAAAGTGCGACCCTCCGTGGCAGTAAATAAGTAATACACTAGATGAAAACCCGGCTCCGCTCGGGTGAAATGTGACTCATAATACACATCTGGGTACACAATGTAGGTAAATATTTCTGAAGTCATCGGTTATCAAGGAATATATAAAAACTGCAATAGTTTTTACACAAGTATTTTTTATTTCAAATCGCCATTCTAACTAAACCAACATAAATTTACAAAACATATAACTTTTAATTAAAGTTTATTCTCTGTAAACCGCTTTGTTTTAAGCACTCAGTCTCTTTCTCTTATTTGGCGGGTAGATGAATACCTACTAATTTTAAAAATAAAAAATCATCTAATCAGCGCTGACAGCGGTGCATTAGTGCGCTAGATTCGAATATGTTCTCGAGCCATAAAAGTGCTAAATCGGCTCCGCTTTTTACACAAATAAACACTTCTGTTTTTTTTAACTATTCTCTGTAACTACATGATCTAAAATTAAAAAACGTATTTATATAACTTTATCGCATAACATTTACGGTGGAATTAATGCCGAATGGAATTCTCTACCAGTTATAAATAGCTAAATACAAATTAATATCTAAGCCGGTTGTTAATGAGAATTAAAATATATTCATATAAGGTTTCGGTCGAGTCTACAGTACACCTTGACGAAATTATTAATATAAAAAATAGGGTGTCATTTAAAATCTAAGCCGGTTGTAAATGAGAATCAAAACATTATAACATAATGAATGTTTGATGGTTTTATATCTTTGCCTGTATATCATCCGTATAAAAGAAAAATAAAACGACGCTAGCGACACCACAGGTTGCTTCACCAAACTTTATAAGGGTCCTAAACGCTCCAAGAGCTTTCCAATTTAATCTGTCATATCTATGCACTATAAGCCTTGTCAAAATTGTCAATGGCGACTGCGGTTTGTTTGTCAGTGCTATTAGTATTTAACGAAATTCTCCATAATCCGAATTTTGCGGATATATGTTGTCGACTCGAAATCAATATATTTTAATGTTTTGTTATTCATATAAGGTTTCGATCGAGTCTACCGTACCCCTTGACGAAATTATTAATATAGATTAATAATATACCTGAACACAATGCAGTGGCACCAGCCTACACAGTGGATCTCAAATCAATGATCGATATTTAATCGTACATTCAGGAATCCACAAACACTGGATAAGCAAGACAATATCCACTTCTGCCTTCTTCACATAACATTTCCACCGAGTGAACCAACAAACAACTGCTAAGAAGCGCTGTAATTCGCCATTATGACAATTCACTATTCATTCTAATTCATTCATTCACTTTTATCAGTCTAATTAAATAAGTTGTACCTATCTGAGTACTTGTGTGCAAAATATCGTCAGTCGATCATCAGTGTTTGTATGTTTGATACGTGCAGTCATAGCGAGGTGATTCTTAATTAGTTCAATTAGATGGGTACGTATTACAATACCGAACTTCATAAGCCCTACGAATGGCAGGCCATTAAAATGCTGAATGTTTTATGATCAAATGTTCTAAATACCGAAAATTTAAAACCCGATAATTAAAAATACTGAATTTTACAAGACCTATATACGAAACGCCAAACAAATTGTATACCATTGAGATTGAGATTCAATAAGAAAAACAAATTTTAGTTGACCCCGACTCGCCGTGGTACTAGTCTGCCCGATACAAGAGTGTAATTCAAAAGCCGGAGGCGTAGAGGGAGAGCAGCGCTCACCTGCTGTAGCAAATCTCAGGCTGCCGTGCGAGCTGGAGCGGCTGAGGCTGGTAGCCGAAGGCGACCAGCAAGCCGAAGCAGCGGAGGCAAGCGCTAAAAGGGCGCTAGGGCGAAAAGGCTGCACTTCCCGTAGCGCTGGAGACGAGCTAAACCTATGCATGCTGCTACATGCATGCCTGCTTCATTGCTTGCATGCTGCATGCCTTCTTGCTGCATGCATTGGGACTGAGGCTCATTAAGAAAAACACTACTATCTACTACTGCATACTATCGATATAATCATACGGAAACACTAATACACCAAATCTGAGTATGCGCTCCCCTACCATGAAATTCAGACCTTGGTTCCTTTTCGACTTTGCCTTACTTTAAGAGAATATCTTGTATTGTATAGGAATCGAATAAACGCTTTCTTTATTTTAAAAAATAATTTTGATTTCCAGGGGGTTCATGCATAAAGTGTTATAACTATAACACTTTATTTTATTACGACTCATCATTAAAGATGTTTCCCGTGCTTTACACAACTAATTGACCGAATACTACAAAAATGAGACGACAGTCGGTAAAAAATTGAATGGAGGAAAGAAATAAACAGGTAATTATAATTTCTATTATTTGTTAAGAATTGTTAAAAATTTCTACATCTTTGTATGACATGACCTTTTCTTGCTATTTTGTTTTACATTGATGGCTATTTAAATGCAACTGATACGACGTCGTTTGTGCGTACAAACAGAATGGCTTGTTTTTTTATTATTATAATATAGGCAGACATTTGGCCACAATCTCACCTGATGGTAAGTGATGATGAGGCCTAGGATGGATCATGTAGCCAACCTAGCATCCAAGCTGTCAGACCCATTACCCGAGGAAAATGTAGTGCAAACTTATAATGACCAAATAATGAATGCCATAAACGAAAGATCAAAACAAGCCCGATGAAAAACCCAGGCTGAAAAACCGCATAAAATATTATCAGCTGCTACTTTAAAATTGCATACAGCATTAGAAACGAACTATCTGCACATTGCAAACTCTTAAACTTCTCTTAAACTCTAAAAAAATAAAAAATAAAACACCTTTTTTAAATTGTTTTTATGGTACATTTAGTTATTTCAATATATTTATAATCTTATACCTATATATGTTCGAATGTCCTCCTCAGACTGAAAGCACTGATCGTAATGCAATTGTGGCGTACCCCACTCGCCGAGCGAGCTAGTCTCACAGGCAGGATCGAACACCCACGGCCGGTCGTACTTGCCTACCTACCTCCCGTGCCGCGCGCGAGTAATTTGTTTGCATTTATAACGTAGATTGGACGTTAAACATCTTGATGCTTAGTTACATACCTACCTGTTCTGATTCTCTTGTCGCGTTTTCTTTTTTATTTTTTTTTATTTTATTTTTGTACACTATCAATACGTTTGCGAACTTATATTAAAATACTGAGGATTTAAATGTCAATATAAACAAAGTGAATTCCCTACAATTCAGTTACTTTGAAATGATTCGTCGTTTGTACCATACAAGTAACATACATAACTGCAAAATTTAGCTTGCTACACTTTCTGACACACACGCTTACCCCCAGTGAATGTACAATGTCTTAGTATTAGGATAAGTTTGCCTAAATTACATGTAAATTGAATTGTTTTTTTTGTTCATGTATATGCCTATACCTCAAATACTTATCGTTGTTTCTATATTCTCTTAAAAGACTTTACTGTACTTATACTAGTTTAGATACAATACATAAACAGTTACTACTGTTATATTATAAAGGATCTTTTGAATTTAGGAGGTGGAGACCTGGCGTCTTGTATTACAGATTGTCTTAATCCATATCAAGCACCAGTCTTCACAAAAGTTTATCTGTATCACCATTCATATAACCTAACTGTACAAATTATGTAAAACTTTTTGTGAAGAAATAAATATTTATTTATTATTATATTTAAAAACAAATATATGAAGAAAGACTACGACAAAACACCATAGAAAAACACCTAAAACAAACAGAAAGCACAAAAAAGCCTACAAGGACTTTTGACAAAACCTGAATACAAGGATTAAAAAAGTCAAACGAAGAGCTACTTCGACGATATTATTACCACAGCACCGAATGTGAGCCGAATATACACACATCAAAAATGTCTAGGGATCAACATATATTTTTGCAGTAACTTTTCTCCTGATTGATATTTATTAAAATTTTCTTTAAGGATTCATCAAATTAAGTGTTTTCGTTTGTCTACAGTAACGATAAACCAAGTCACCTTTGCATTAATAAATAAATTTGCCAATTTCCTAATAAAGGGATTTTTGACATTTGAACCACTAACATTAAATTTCGAAAAAAAGACTGAAATAACAGTTTTCTTTAAAATTTTATTGGGTAACTTAAATAATTAATAATCCGTGTTTCTACCGCGAACACTAACAACACAAGAACATCGGTTTGGCATACTCAAAATGAGTTGCAACAACAAATAAAGGTCTTCTTGCGACTGGATACCCTCCATATTCGGCAGAGCTCTTCTCTGTAGCATATCCCATGCATGCTCAATCGGGTTCAAGTCTGGCGACTGAGCAGGCCAAGGCAGGACATTGATGTTAGCTGCGGCGAGAGTCTGTCTTACAACTCTTACGGTGTGCGGTCGTGCATTATCATGCATTAACTGAAATAAGGGACCGATTTGCACTTGTATAGGAACGATGACGTCTGAAACAATCGTCTCAGCATAAATTTGAGCGTTGAGGTTGCCTCTGATCCGAATCAAATCAGTTCTTCCGCCGATCCAAATACCCGCCCATACCATGATATTTCCACCACTATAAGGATGGCCTTCCAGGCAGGATTTAAATCGCTGTTGGCGTCCAGGGGTTCTCCAGTGTCGTATACGTCTTGTATCCGGTCTCATACCAAAACGAGACTCATCAGAAAAGCACACGAAACGCCATTTTTCTTCTGCCCAATTTCTGTGTTCAAGAGCCCATTGATATCGAATCCTACGATTGTGCATTGCTATAGGTGGTACCCGTAGCGGTCTTTGGGAATGAAGGTTCACTTCATGCAAGTGGTTTCTGACTGTTTGGTCGCTAATTAAGTTCACTGAAGAGTGATGAAGCCTCACGGCTAACATCATGGCGGTTATTGTTGGAGCTCTTCGAGCTGTGATTTGAATGTATCGGTCTTGTCTCCGTGTGGTGCAGCGATACCGTCCTCCATGGCGCTCAGCCACGGTACCAGTGCTTCGGTAACGTGTCCAAAGTCGACTGATAACACTCTGACTTGTATTCAGAGATAAAGCCACAGTACGTTGCCGGGAACCAACTTCTATCATTCCCACGGCTCTGAGCATTTCTTCCCTGCTTAAATGACGTCACCGCTCCATAATAACGTTGGTTTTAATCAGTAGTAGGGAAACAGTAGCACTAATAATGTCTTCAATGCGTTGTATGTTTTTATAAGGAAAATATTGACAGTTGATTTTCATCTTTTACTCGAATTTGATTGACAGTTCCTGTTTCAAATAATGAAATGCACCAAAAAGGATCCATATAAATTTATAAAATCATAAATTTATTACAAAGCCACATCTCAATCTCAAGAAATCCGCATAAAAATACTTGATCCCTAGACACTTTTGATGTGTGTAGAAAAACCAACAACAATCTAGAACACAAAGATTGGGCAAGCGGTAATTAAATTAAAGTTAGACAAAAGTCCCAGGCTCGGACAATTTAACAAATGAAGTAATTAAAGCAGCACACGCAATTTCGACAATACCAGTAACTAATCTGTTTTATTTAATACTGGAGAATGCCGAAACACTAGCACAATGGTTAAAATACTTATTTATAAAAAAAAAAACTAACGTGGGTGAAGCCACGGGGGGCTGCTAGTATAAATATACAACGTGTAACGCTAAATGCGCAAAACCTGAAAATAATTTTATTGTAATAACGAGCAGACTCAAATGAACCACTTTTTGATAGGGGTCATTTTTTTCTCAATATCTTCATTATAATGTTGCTCTGTCTATCACTACATAGTATAAAACAAAGTCGCTTTTTCTGTCCCTATGTCCCTTTGTATGCTTAAATCTTTGAAACTACGCAACGGATTTTGATGCGGTTTTTTTTAATAGATAGAGTGATTCAAGAGAAAGGTTTATATGTATAATAACGTCCATTAAATAGTGGAGAAGTACTGTTATTTTTGAGGTTTCTAATGTGATGTCGTAAATAATTACATTTTTTCCGCTTACATTGCAAACGCAGGCTGAACCCTACGAGTTTTATCAAAATAATGTACTTAATATTGTACACATTGAAAAGGTCTACAGAAAAGTGATGGTATATGTCTATATCTTATGGATAACCCACAATAACGTTTTTTTTGGTATTTACTTTTTACGACAAATAATGGCTAATTTTCGAAGCGATTTTAACCAATACAGCATTAATCCTTAACCAATCAAATACCTTGAATACATTGTTCATTTAATATAGATCTATATGGCACAACGTATGATTTGAGTGAATATTTTCGAAGATATTACAGATTTAAAAATTGCGGGACGGGTACCTAGCGTTTGCGGCGGTACCGGCCGGCCGCCTGGTGCGGCAAGAGCGTGCCTATAAATAGCGCGTCTAGGGCCGCGGTTTCCCCTGTATCACTTTGAATTTAGCAGCGATCGGACGCGTTTATTACATCGGAGCTGTCCAGCGAGGAAAATAGCAATACTTAGGTAATAAAAACGTGCTTTTCAGCGCGACAACGTATCAGTAATTATAAGTAAGTTACGATAAATAATTGTATGATAGTAGTTTTAAAATATAAATTATAGAGTGGGCCGCTATGTTTTTTATATACAACGTTCACAGTTTTTCTATAGTGTATTAAGTATCAGCATTGCACCCGTGCGGAGCCGGGGCGGGTCGCTAGTTTATTAATAAGACAAGGTATCATCAGCGTCATCGTGCGCGAACTCGTGGAATTACGTAAATAAACAATGGTTAGTTCTTTATGAGCGTAGTTAGTAATATGAAACGCTAAGCCTGCAACGCCTCAGCCAAGCCGATGCCTACCCGACGACAACGCAATACCAACCCAACGCCAAGCTTGCCAATCCGCCCAAGCTAGCCGAGCCATAGACAAGTAGCCGCTTGTAAGCCACGTTCTCCCACCACAACTTCCGCCTGTCATGCCTGTGATGGAGGGAACAGGCCTAAATAAGTACTGATTCCTCTTTCGCAGAGCGTCGTCCGGAGAGCAAGAAATGATCAGAAGTTCCAGTAAAACAAAAACGCTATGTACAACCTTAAGTTATTTTTAAATTACCTTTTTTTATTTACAATTAGGTAAATTGAAATAAAAACCATTTGGGATGTCTGAGGTTTCGCGTATTTAACATTACATAAAAAATACCTCTTTCTAAGGAGAGTACGATACTCAACTTTAATTAAAAGCAGTACGCAGTTTGAAAATCAACAACATTTACTGAATTCATACGGTACGAACGAAGTATATGCCGGGTTAGTATAAATAAAATCAAATTTCATTATGTATTTATAATAAACAAATGTTATGTATAATGATAGAAAGAAAGGAAACAATTTTATTCGACCGAAAATTTACATTAAATGTACATGCAATTTATAATAATAAAAACAGATTACTCGAGTCGAAAAAATTAAAATGATAATAACATATTTTCTTTCTTTCATATTATTATCTGATTTTTTACTCTAAAATTTTTATTTCACAGATGAAAGAGTTTCTGTTTTCGCATAAATCTGTATCTAAATATAATTGACTATTTCTTGACGAGTCCCTTGCTACTCCACATTCATTTCCATTACGTTCATACCAATTTTCAAATCCAGTGTCACTCAACTTGCGTCCTGTAATAATAAAATACAGTATTAGTACTTTTAAAGTCTAAATACGGCACTATATTAAAGTATACAATGTATGTAAAAACGTAAAACCTTTCGTTTTCTATACCTAATAAACTTAGGTTGCCTGGAATGATGTCCGGGAGTTTTCAGATTTAGTAATTCTATAAGATTCTAACGTTAGAATTTAACTTCTCCACCTCGTATCTCAGGTGTTTTCGCTGAGTTATTAAAAAAAAGTATAATAGAACGTTTTAGAAGATATCTCCTTTTCGGCTTATTTTACAAAAAATAATATCTATGTCAAAATTTCAGACGAGACAATTTCTCATAAAATCAATAGTTTCGGTGTGACATTGATTTGATTGGTGTGACATTGACTATCAAGTGCATGTGTAAATTAGCTAACTTTGTTAATAATCTGAATGGTTGTTATTTACTTAATACTGCAGTAGGTTTGCAATAGAGTTATTTGGCGAAATTGTGTGTTACATTACACTTTACGAATTTCGTACGCCGAATCTATTGACTATACGAGAAAAAATTACAAACATAAGTTGTAGAATATTTCCTCGAGATGAATAATGGCGTAGATTGTTTATCTTAAAATTAATTCTAATTTAAGATATTTTATTGCTTATAATATTAGCTTAAAAAGCGGCGCGAGCGGCAGTTATACAATGATAAACGGCGAAAAATAAAACTAAAAAAAGTAAAAACCGACTTCAAAACCAAAATGCACTAAAAAGTCTAAAATAAACTCTTCACCCTTTAAAGGCAATGGATCTATTTTAGGCAAACAATTTCTTTTTGGAGTCGATGCTGTTGTGATAGTTGATACTTGATGGTCAAAGTGATGGCACACATGGCTACTTTTTTTTAAAGTTAATTTAATTTCTTCATTTTTAGAGAATACAGGAGAGGGGGGGGGGGAGTTGCACCTTATGATTCTGTTCTTTAAGAAGCTTTAAACAACCTATCATAAGTTCTGTCATTATAATTACTGAACTCCTAAGCATTAAGGAGTTCCACCATCAGCTCAGCCCCACAAAATGTTGACTATCAGACGTAACAACACGTTACCATTAAGATTCTAGTAAAAAAACAGTATACGTGCCTTTCAAATTTGAGGGTTTTCCTCGCTTACACCAAGATTCTATCATTAGATCCTAAATTGGCAACAATGGAACCAACTAGAAGGTATACCCTCTAGGAAGGCGAAAAAAAATTACGAATCGGTCCACAAACGACTGAGATATGAGGTAACATAAATACAAAAAAAAAGTCATACAGTCAAATTGATAACCTCCTCCTTTTTGAAGTCGGTTAAAAACAGCATAATATCAGTGGTTTTATTATGAATATTGACACTCAGTGTTATTTTTTTATCAAGATAAAATTCAAAAACTTGCGTAGGAGCTGTATTCGAACCAGCAAGCTTTGTCTAACCAGGTTCATCTTGTCAGAGCACATCAAGCTTATACAATAATTTGCTAATTTTCTGTCAAAATTTAAAATTTCATAAAATTTGCAAGCTTGGTCTCTAAAATATAGTACAAATAATAAAATATAAAAATTATACATACCTTTAACAGTGTAATATTCTTGGCTAAACAGTTTTTTAAAGCCAATGTTGTAATACTTATCGCCATTCATATCTAATTTTCTATGAAGCACGTCAGCTTCAAACCCACTTTCAATAACAAGCAAGAGTCCACCTTCCAATAAACATGTTTTCATTGCTTCTGACCACGTCATTGCATTCTCGTTCAATTTGTAACATTTCCTTGTTTCTATGAAGTACTTGTACCCTGTGACAAAATTATTCGCGGTCAATAAATATTAAAATGTCACATCATAATTAACAGCTATTGCTTTCAGCGCTCTGAGAGTTCAATACAATAACGCGCTGAGGGTGCTGGTTGGGAGAGTAATGTTTGCTGAAAAGCAAACAAATGAATTCCGCGCCATTGGTTTAGAATGTTACAGTGCATTTACTTTTACAGTGCAGTGCATTTACAGTGCAGTTACTTACAGTGTCATATTTTATATTCATAAAGATGAAATGAGAAACCAAAAACTTGCGCCCGGGCGGGACTTGAACCAGCAACTTCTTGGCTAACCAGCCCAAACGCTCTTCAAATTGAGCTACGTGACGTCTGTCCGACCTTGCAAAAAATGTGTGGTTTCTTACGGATACGTTATTACGCGCGACGCTTAACGCCATCAACCCGTCTGTTTATGCAACAGTGGGTCAATTGGTAGATCAATCAATTGGTAGAGCGTTTGGCCCGGTTAGCCAAGAAGTTGCTGGTTCAAGTCCCGCCCTTGCGCAAATTTTTGGTTTCTTATTCCACGCCATTGTTAGAAAGCGTTCTGCGTCGCTTTTAAGTCCGCTGAGGGGCAGCCCAAACAGTATCCGCAGCGCTTTAGCCAAACGGTGGGACCCACCGTTGCTAAAATGCACCGGATGCGCCTGCACACCCTAAATGGTATATAATATGCGCACCCTGTGTGCGGCAAATAATCAATGTTGTTACAGTCAAAATAATTAGTAACAACTTATACTAGTTTTCAAGATTGCGTGTACTACTAGAAATCTATGGACATGGTATAAAATAAAAAAATAATTTCCATTAATTTTACGACAAGAGCTGAAACGTATAATGATACTTTTAAGATTAGCCAGAGAGATAACTTCTAGGGTCAGCCAGGCAACTTCTAGGGTTAGCCAGAAATATAGCTTTAACTCAATTATATTATTTAACAAAGTGGATACCCTGGTAACAGTTTAAGGATAATGCTTAGATCTCTTAGTTTTTTTTAAAATACCTAAGCATGAAAGTTGTATCGTACTGGTTAAGAAAACCACCCTATTCAAACACGCCCAAGGTACTTTATCTTTGTTTTCTAGAGAAAAGAAGATGGTTGACATCGTTATCGCTCGTGCTGAACTGTTTCTATAGTAAATTGACAGATTCGTCTCGTCGCGACCGGTCGAAGACGAAGCTTAAGATTCTAAAGCACTTACTCATTTAGGTTTTTGAGGCTAGACTGTAGCAATAGTTGCTACAGAGCGCAGATTTGCAGTAGTAAGCAAATTGATATTGCACGAATCGTACCTTTATCAATTGTTGGACAGGACGTATCCTCGACCTTCTTGCAGACAAAAGGTCTTATGTCATATTCTGTGGAACAATCGTTAGCTTGAAGTGCACCTGATTCCATATCCAGGGTAACACACCTTCTTTCGTTTTCAAGATTTTCCGAGTGCAAAATTGGTGTGGAGGTCGAATAGCCTAGAACCAGTAAAAAAAATACTGATACACAAAACAAATTTGTAAGCATCTTAAAAAAAATAATGTGGTCACGTTTCGTTTCGAATATTTTAATTACAGTTTCGTTTTTAAAGTGTTTTGTCATTCTACAAACTACAACACGCAGCCTAAGCGTTAAAGTGAGCGCTTGCAAAATTCAACAGGATTGCTGATGTGACAGTGGACGAGTGGTATAGGCATACGCCCGGATAGCGTAATACACGGGGTTCGATTCCTCGTCTGTCACAGCCAAAGTTGCTCTTCACAAGTGTAATTTATATAAATATTTTAAGCTTGAACTTACCGTTAATAGTAACGAACTCACCAACGCCGAATTGGTCATGAATTCCAACGAATACATCTGACACATTAGGCGCAATAGGCATAGTCTCTACTAACTTCTTGACCACGGTCCATTCATCATTAACCTTAAACGCAAATGGAAAACCTTTATTGATATTAGTTTATCAACAAGCTCGGGTTAGTCTCTCTATACAACACTCATAAATATAAAAAAGTTTGATGCGAGCATAGTGCCATTTTTAGGGTTCCGTAGTCCAACAAGGAACCCAAATGTTTCCCATGCGTGTCCGTCTGTCCTCAGTCCAGCTCAGGGACCCTCAACACTAGAAACTAGAACCTGTAATTTGGCATGGGTATGTATTCTAATCTCTCCGCCAAAGTGGTAAAATAGAATTTTGTAAATTATTTATTTTTAAGGTACCTTTCAAGTGAGTTATTTTCTCTTGCCCAACCCATCGTATGGGGTATAATCGAAGAGGTCTTTTAAAATGAGGATATCGGCTTTCTTAATCGTTATACAGTACATATTATTAGTTCAATTAAAGTGCTTACATACATTGTAGATACGGAATCCTTCGTACGCGAGTCCGACACGCACTTGGCCGGTTTTTAGTATATTTTATGAGTGGTGCATAGTGGGACAGGTACATACTGGTTAATAATCTCTAATTCAAATGATTATTACTATTTCGAAAAACTAGCGAACTGAAGAACTGATGGCCGTTGAGGCAAGAAAGTTCTAGATTGGAGACCCTTCGACCAGAGACGCAGCGTGGGACGTCCACCAACAAGATGGACAGACGACCTTAAAAAGATCGCAGGATCAAACGGGATGCAGACCGCTAGTGATCGGTCGCTGTGGAAAGCCGTGGGGGAGGCCTATGTTCAGCAGTGGACGTCCTTTGGCTGATAATGATGATGATGATGATTTCGAAAAACAAATATGCCAGTAGCATTAGGATTATTGCTACTGGCATATAAGTTTGCTATTAAAATTCACAGATAACTTATTTTTAATGAAATGATAATGAATAAGCGTGTCTTATTTTAGTTTTATTACATCATGAGCAAGAAGAAAACAGAATAAGGAGTCCTTACTTAAAAAATTAACTGAGATTTGATTTCAAAATAAATGTAGTGGTCTAACTTACTTTATCGTCATTAAAAAGGGCATTTTAAATAATATCTACGATTTGTATGTCAAAAGAAAATGTTAATAAAATGGAAGTACCTTTGGATAAAACAGCTCCGCACCCTCTTTTTCGCAATCCTGAAAGGCCGAGTCCCAGCTTTTTCCATTGTTGTCCCAATGAAGCTTATAGAAAGCGTCGAACTTATCGAAATATGTGTAGTCTTTGCGATAGAAATTTACATGCTTCGATGTCACGGTCGAAAACCCAGTTGCTGAAAAAAAGCACAAAAATAAAATAAAAAAACACCTTCAAAAATGTTATTAAAATCTTTGAATTACGCGTTCATAATCTAAGTATTTAGATGGAATAAACTCATTTAGTCGGTGCATGATGGCATGATTTGGACAGCAATGATCTATGTTTACAGTTTAGCATAAGACTGAAAATGAATGTGTTTTTGTATTTACGAAAATATAATGTGAATTTGTTTTTAATAAGAATTGAAAGGCAGTTAATTGTTCTTTTTATGATGGTGTTTTGAGCTTATAATATCTTAATAACTACAAAATTGATTTTGATATATCTTGTATCACTGTACCTCATGTTTCATTTCAGTACACTGTTACCGTGAACTATATAGTGAAGCTATGCATATATCTGAATTAATTTAAACCAAAAATAATTCTAAGTGGTACTGTTGGATTGCACTGTTACTTTAACTTACACTAGTTCAATCCTTGATAAAAAGAGGGAAGATTAAAAGTAATTAAAAAAATCAAGAAAACAATTTTATCATGGCTAAACATTCTCATAAATAGAAACTTATTTATTCAAACAAAAATTTAAACTTACCAATCAAGAGAACCAGTAGCAAAGACATGGCGGTTGCGAAGTAAGTTCACGTATGATCCAATAGCAAAGCAACGGTATACATATTATGTGATCCTCATTATTTATATCTCACGTCCTGTTATCTTTTAAATACCAAATAATTTGTTTGAATGCCCGTTTGTCGCCAACAACTTAATTTTAATATACTCAAGACTTTGACCGCGTTATGAGTTGGATGATTTATCAGTCATTTCTTTATCGTTATTTTACAGGTTGTAAAGGCGTAATTGTATTTATTATGGCGATGATTAGTTATTAATCAATCATTTTCGTTTAAAAAAATCTAAAAGTAGCCCAGAAAAAGAAAAATCCGACCTTTAAAAAAATACATTAACATTGCAATATTTCTCCTTACATTTACCCTCTAATCCTAAATCTGCTACAACCTTGAGACAGTAAAATAGAAAAACATTATGCATTGATTTCTAAACAACATTTAAAAAGTGTAGAAGTGCTGTAAAAGTAATTCTCTCGAGTAAAGTCACAGGAAAATAGTTGTAAGATTCGAGATATTTTCTGTGGAAGGGGAAGAACCGTAGTTACACCGTTTAGACAACAGGATGAATCTTTCATTAATTTTATTTATCTAAATAAATAAATAAAAAAGGCTACACATTACTTATTATGCAATGCAGGCCCATAGAACAAAAACCTTTAAGACTAACATACATTCAATAATATTTATAATTCACAATTGAAAAAACAAATAATGCACAATTACAAAGGCGTAGTGTTGCGCAATTTGGTGTCCGGTAACCGTCCACGAAACGAAGATATAAAACACATACTAATTCCAGAACTCATGCTTTCATGAAGGTCGACAACTGATCGATCAAGGCGTAACAAACACTACGCACAGGTGGAACTTTTTATAATGATATAATGCAACCAAACTTAGTCGCGTTACATTGGGCTAGAATTAGAAAAACACTAAGACAAAGTCGTGTTTTTAACCGCCTTCAAAAAAGGAGGAGGTTATCAATTCGACTGTATGTTTTTTTGTTGTGGCTGTGTTACTTCATATCACAGTATTTGCAGACCGATTAGACGGTTTTTTTCGCTAACCTAGAAGATATACTCGTACCTTCTAGTTGGTCCCATTGTGGCAAAGTTGGGATCTGATGATGGGATCTTGTTGCAATCGAGGGAAACCCTCAAATGTTAAAGGCACGTTTAGTGTTTTTTTTACTAGAATCTTAATGTTGACGTGTTGTCATTCAACATTGTGTGGAGCTGAATTGATGATGGAACTCCTTAACGCTTAGGAGTTAAGGCAACTATCAGAACACCGACTTCAAAAAGAAATTGTTCGCCTTAAATGGATTCCTGTTAAAGGTCAAGAGTTAGTTTATTTAAAACTTTTAGTGCATTGGTTTTAAAGTTGATTTTGACTTTTTAAAAGTTTATTTTCGTTACTAGTTGAGAACATTTTTTTAAATAAATTTACTACATCATAACATCAAAATATAATTGTCACATTTGAAATCATAAATTTGGAAACAGTTTGAATAGTTCTTCCGATTCATTAGTAACAAAAAGATAAAAATAATTATAGGTATAAACCTAAGAATTAAACATGACGGGTCAAAACACGAAATATTAAAATGAGTAAATGCTACTCACTGCTCGACGTTTCGGCTGTGTTGCAACAGCCTTGGTCACGAGCTAACTGGTGGACCGCGGCATCGCCTGCGTGGGCAACAGGTCGTGGTATTAACCTATTCAGATTATAACATCCTGTGTTACGGTGTTATCACCCAGAGTCCATAGGTCATTGTTCTTAAGATAAAAGAAGAACGTGCAATTGAATATTTGTCCTTTGTGTTTGTTTTATTCACTGTATGTAATGATCTGAGTCTTATACTTTTAACCTTCTTTCTCTAGCTTTTTACAGTAAAGATTAACTACCTTGCTAGCTAGCTTTGTTACATATGGTTTGTTTTAACGGGAACAAGTAAGTTAAGTATAAATATAATAGGTAAACATACGCCAGACAACACACCAATTGCAGCTGTCTTGGGGCTTATTCCGAAAGTCTCATCAGATCAGTCTCAAATGTAAAGATGTCATAATTGAGACCTATTGTAAAATTGTGTGTTTTACCAGTAGCAGAATAACGCAATGTTTTCATTCTTTGTTGTCAGTAACTGACACCTTTTTATTTTAAGAAAAATACTAAAGTTTTTTTGTCTTATCTTTCCTAAACTGATTGTAACGCCATGTTGTGTACATGACGCATTAGTTTAAATTTCTTCGGATTATTTCTTTGATTTTATGTAAAGAAGTATTTATCATTTGTTTGCTGACCTTTACACCATGATTCAACCATTAGAATCTACACACTCTTATGTTTTACCTGACCTATATACAGTCCACTTTCGTCGAATTCGTTTGTTGTTATTAACTTGATTGTTGATTCATGGTAAATGGCAATGATGTCATTTCTGGTCATGGCGGGTGGAATGTCTAGTTGTTAAATACCTATGTTTTAATTTGAAACCGCCAAATATCTTATTGATTATAATACATAAACCTAATTTTATTACATTATAAACAGATAACTTCGTTCAGAGTAAATAAAGAAACTACCATCAATTAAGTTCAATGAAATATCAACAGATGTCGCTGATCGATGTTAGATCGCGCAATAAGCTGTTTTTTTCGGAGAACTAGGTCAAGGCCTTATCTAAATAGAGTTATCTCATTTCGCCTAACGGAAGTTGGTGTTTTGTACAGGTACCTAATTTAATAAATCGGTGAGCGTTAGGTCACGTAGATATGGGTAGGTCGTGTGTGTCTCAATCAATTGTTCATTGAAGTTATTGTTCGTTTTATTGCCTAGCCTTAGCCTGTTGCCTGGTTTAGCTTATTAAAAAAACAACAATGTTTTCCAATAAGATGTACTACTACGTATAGAAAAGCTATGCCAAGCAAAAAATGTGGCACAAATACGCCGACAAGATTGTGACGTTTTTCTCGAGGTTTCAATTTCGAATTAAGAATCTGTACTATAAGTTGAAAGACAAAAGTCTTCAACCAGTGTGTGTTACCAGTGATGACATACGGATCCGAAACATGGTCTCTAACTATGGGCCTCATAAAGAAGCTCAAAATTACACAACGAGCGATGGAGAGGGCTATGCTGGGTGTTTCTCTACGGGATCGAATCAGAAATGAGGAGATACGTAGAAGAACTAAGGTAACGGACATAGCCTTGAGAATTAGTAAGCTCAAGTGGCAATGGGCAGGGCACATAGCGCGACGAACTGATGGCCGTTGGGGCAGGAAAGTTCTAGATTGGAGACCCTTCGACCAAAGACGCAGCGTAGGACGTCCACCAATAAGATGGACAGACGACCTTATAAAGATCGCAGGATCAAACTGGATGCAGACTTCTGGTGATCGGTCGTTATGAAAAGCCGTGGTGGAGGCCTATGTTCAGCAGTGGACGTCATTTGGCTGATAATGATGATGATGATGATTATAAATACTATAAGTTGATGTATATGTCATCAATTCATGGAGCACGAAATTTGTTCGTGGTGTCACGGTCGTCACCACGGTCGACGGTGTCGTGGCTTATTTATAAATATAAATAAATTATGAATATAACCAACCAAAATCAGATAACGAATATTCGTCGAATACAATACAGACGCTTATTTTGAAAAAAGAAACACAATTCTTATTTATTTATTTAAACTTTATTGCACTGTTAATGGTACAATTGGCGGACTTAATGCCTTATGGCATTCTCTACCAGTCAAACGCTTGGGAAATGCAGAGAGTTAAATCAGTGGCGGAATATTTAAAAGTACTGAGAGGGACAAAAATTTAAAATGCATTAACATAAACATACATACAAAAATTACATAGATAAACAAAATTACTTGTAAATATATAAGCATTGGATTAATAAACTTACATAGAATACATATATTTAATAAAAAATAAACTACAGATAGGGAAGTGAAGATATTGATGACATCTATTAAAATATTACCGACAGCAATGAACGAAATTGTGGTTAATTCTGAAGTGAGCCAAGGTTAAGATAGTGGGTGCGGAGAGACTTCTTAAAAGAAAGTTTGTTTGAGGACATTCTGACTTCCATGGGAAGAGAATTCCAAAGGCGAATCGCAGAGATGGTGAAAGAGTCCGACATAAAGCCGGACTTTTAAAGAGGAGTGTGAAGAGTAAGAAAATGGGAAGAGCGCAGGTTGCGAGAAGTTGTAGAAGTCAGATAGTTGAACCGCTGTGTCATATAGGTCGGAGAGTGAGGGTTAAGAAGTATGTTGAAGAGTGTACACAGGATTCTTGTTTCTCTGCGATGACGGATGGGAAGCCATTTAAGCTTGGAACGGTAGTAGGCCTCTATGTGGAATTCTTAACGATCATTTATGTATATAAATTCTAAAATAGGTCGTTTTATACTTATTCGGTAGGATAAGTCCTATCTGACGTTGGTACAATCGATCCTAAGTAACGATAGCGACGACATTATAACACCGGCTATTATTATACAGGGTGTTGTTTTGGTCAGTGACATCCAACTCAGGGATGATAATATGAGTCATGCTCATGCAAATATCATATAAGCTTTAAACGCTCACAGATCAAACGGCTGCCTGCGGTCGCATAAACAAAACCATAACAAAAGACTGTTGATAGACACATCAGTATATTTACGAAAATTTAATATATGTACGGAAAAATTTACATTCATTCACGAAAAATAGTGACATAATATCATCATTATCAGCCAAAGGACGTCCACTGCTGAACATAGGCCTCCCCCACGGCTTTCCACAGTGACCGATCACTAGCGGTCTGCATCCAGTTTGATCCTGCGATCTTTTTAAGGTCGTCTGTCCATCTTGTTGGTGGACGTCCTACGCTGCGTCTTTGGTCGAAGGGTCTCCAATCTAGAACTTTCCTGCCCCAACGGCCATCAGTTCTTCGCGCTATGTACCCTGCCCATTGCCACTTAAGCTTACTGATTCTTAAGGCTATGTCCGTTACCTGGGCTCTTCTATATATCTCCTCGTTTCTGATTCGATCTCGTAGCGAAACACCGAACATAGCCCGCTCCATCGCTCGTTGTGCAATTTTGAGCTTCTTTATGAGGTCCATAGTAAGAGACCACGTTTCGGATCCGTATTTCATCACTGGTAACACACACTGGTTGAAGACTTTCGTCTTCAGACACTGAGGTAATTGAGACGAGAAGACGCTCTTGCGCAGTTTCCCGAACGCTGCCCAGCCGAGTTGGATTCGTCGATTGACCTCTTTCTCAAAGTTGGATCTACCCAATTGGATCACTTGTCCCAGGTAGACGTACTCGTCGACAACTTCGAGAGTTGAGTCCCTAACAGATACTGGAGTGGGTACAACAAGGGAGCTTGACATAATTTTCGTCTTTTCCATGTTCATTTTAAGACCCACTTGTTGGGATACTCGATCTAGGTCTTCGAGCATTGTGCCGAGATCATCCAGCGTCTTTGCCACAACGACTATATCATCGGCAAACCGAAGGTGTGTCATGTATTCGCCATTGACGGAGATGCCGAATCCTTCCCATTCCAGGAGCTTGAAGGCGTCTTCCAATGCCTCTGTAAACAGTTTCGGAGATATAACATCGCCCTGTCTTACACAAATATCATAGTTATACGTACGTACGTACGTATAACTATGACATTACATACGTAGTCATAGTTACACTAGTGACATACACAAATATAATACTAGGAATAAGGATAAGCTTGCTATTCCACAATTTAGGCTTCGAAAGGTTGATAATTTTTTCATGGGGAAAGGTATAAAATTTTTCAATAAACTACCAGAACACATTATAAACTTACCGGTTAATAAATTTAAAACTGTTATTTAAGAAACCCTTATGAAGAAAGGGTATAATAAAGTAGATGATTATTTAAAAGATAACAATGTATAGACTTGCATGATCACTACAAACATTGTAAACCTTTTGAAAAGAGGCATTGACAATAGTGACTGAGTTTGTTGCGCAGTTTCTTCTCAGCACTAGCCCACAAGTGTCCCGAAGCTGTGGTAGGGTTTATATTGGGACGTGTAAAAGTGCCCCCGAGGGCTATTTGCATAAATAAATGACTTTTATGACTTTCATCTGTGAGGAATTAAATTATATTAAAAATCAAATGAATGAGGAAACCGATGCGTAGCTCGCGAGTATCTACAAAATACTATTGCCGCTGGTAAGCTACGAAGAGGCGTTCCTGGTATTGGTAGTTTGTATTCCCTTGCTAGTACCGCAATAATAAATTGTTTTCGTGGATTGTTTCAATTTAAAAATATATTTTTTGGCATCAGTATCATTTGTACAACCAACCCTTAGTCGATCGTCGCTGACCAACACAAAACGCTGCATTATATGTAAAATATTATTATTTTAGTCCATTTTTATGTTCTACATATTATTTTCATCACTGATATTACAGTAAGCAAGGTGGCAAACACTAAAATAGCCTACATTACAATTGTTTATAACCCTAAGGTATAAGTGGTACAGAGAATGTCATTCGGCGTTAATTCCATCTTTGGTTGTGCAGTAAAGGTTGGAAAATGTTAAAAAGCCAGAAGTATTTACTTATGTGAAAAGCGGAAACCCTTTTCGATCGTTGCGCCATTCTGTCATTCTTCAGATAAATTGATGACACTATAAGCAACCATCATACATGATTGGACCTTTGTGAAACAGACTCCATAACAATCCCATGGAAAAAAGCGCGGGAAACGGTGAATCGTGTAGGCGTCCTTTTTTTGAGTCTTGTTAAAAATTTATAAATAAGGATCAGCGGGGGTGTTTAAAGTGTATAGTTAGTGAGTTTATAATTGTATGTAATTTTTATTTATTATACACAATTTATTTTGGAGATTATTGGGTAAGTTAACCAACTTTTCTCTCCTATGAAAGAGCCGCCTGACGATCCTGGCGGGACATTTGTCCCCCAGACATCGAGTTTCGTGACTATTCCACAAGGTTTACCGGATATGGACACTGATGGTTCGATTTTTGAGACTGATTGTTCGGAAAATAACAATAGCACTGAACCTAAACGTAAACGCTCCAGACCGCGAAAAATGTGCAAACACTGTAATAGAAAAAGGTCGAAAAATCGTACAGACGGATTAATTAATGAATTTGAATGCCAATGTATAGATGAGCAAAACAGAACAGACAAATATTCTCAAGATAGTAAAAGTATTCACCCCTCGGTCCACCCTCGTACTCCTCAGGTAAATAACACTATTGACACGCAAGCCTCAATTCCTATTAGTCTGTCACAAACTGTAAAAACTTTTGATGACTCTCATGTTCCTATTGGTAGAGTGAAGTATCTAGCCTCTGACTTATCCCCATATGTAGTACATGTCCTTAAAGAACAATCTACTCCTAATGAGAATTGTATGATGCACCCAGTATCATTTGGGTACTTCCTTAAAAAGCATTCCTTTAAAAATATTGTAAATGGTAGTCTCAAAAGGATTGGTAGGAATAGGTTATCAGTCTCATTCACAAACTTTGAAGATGCCAATGCTTTTCTCACCAATGAAACCTTAAAGTCAAATTCCTATAAAGCTTTTATTCCAACCTCCAATGTAACTCGTATGGGGGTAATTAAAGGGGTACCAATTAACTGGAGTGATGAAAACATCATTGATAATATTAGTGTGCCTACAGGATGTGGTAATATTTTAAAGGTGAGGCGATTAAAGAAAAAGAACACTTTCAATGGTAAATCTGAGTTTATTCCAATAGAAACAGTTGTAGTCACATTAGACGGCCAAGTTTTACCTAAAAGAATTTTCTTATGTTACAATGCATTACCTGTTGATCTCTATATTTACCCCACCATTCAGTGTTTCCAGTGTTGTAGATATGGACACGTTAAAAGTCAATGCAGATCTTTGCCAAGGTGTTTTAAGTGCGGACAGGGTCACACTGGCGACTCCTGTGAAATTGATGAAGATAATATAACATGCTTATTGTGCTCAGGTTTTCATATCGCTACAAGTCGTAAGTGCCCAGAATACATGAGGCAAAAGAGCATAAAGGAGACCATGGCAAAGAACTGTGTATCATACTCTGAAGCACTGAAGTTACACCCCCCAATAACAAAGTCATTTGCAGATGTGTTAATGTCTAGTCGTTCAGTCCAAGATCACATCCCAACTTCTCAATCTCTTAACCGTCGTCGTTCACCAATACCAAATTATATTATGGATAATTCAAACACCAACTCCTATAAAAAGACAGTGTTTTTGAAACCTAAAACTCCACACAAACCTGTTAGAGGTTATAATCGCGATGAACATGAATCACTTACAAAAGATTACAACACTCCGTTTGCACCCAGTAAGAGCATTTTAATTAATAGTGATGCAAACAATATTTCTAATTTATCGGTAAAAGACCTCATTGACGTGCTTATGTCGTCTTTGACACAAAACAATCTTATTTCACCGTCCAACGTTGCCATGCTAAAAAATGATTTAATGACAAAAAATAGTAACACTGTTTATGGGAAAGAAGTCTCAGGTGCAGTGGAATTGCAGGAGTATCAATAATAAGAAAAGTGACCTGATTTATATTTTAAATAGTTCAGAGCCCTTTATAGTGGCTCTACAAGAGACTTGGCTTCGGCCAGAATATATCTTTAAAGTCTCTGGATACTCTTGTATCAGAGAAGATAGATTTGATAATTATGCTGGTGTCGCTTTATTAATAAAACATCCTTTAACATTTTCATGTATCCCTCTTCCTCAACACAGCGACGATATTTCTATCGTAGCTGCCTGTGTAAATAACATTTCTTTCGTTTCAGTGTATATACCTCATCCCTCAACGACTGTATATAATGAATTAGAACAACTTCTTTCTTGCATTCCGCAACCGGCTCTCATAATGGGCGATTTCAATGCGCATCACCCAACTTGGGGAAGCACGATGTATAATCACTACGGCAATAGGATTTTAGATATCTTGGATGCAAATAACTTTTGCATACTGAACACTGGCTGTTCCACTAGACGCACTCATGTAGGTGTGAGTGTTCCTGATTTAACCATCTGTAGTGCAAGTCTAGCATCTTCTCTAGCTTGGTCAACAGTTTCATCAACATTTGGTAGTGACCATTTTCCTATTAAAATAACTTTCCCTGCTTGTAATAAGCCATCGCATATTCGCTCCCCACGTCTTAAACATAAATTACAAAATGTGGATTGGAACTTATACACAGACAGAGTGGAACAGAAAATTTCTTTGTTACCGCCCATTAATAATAGTAACCAAACAGAGTGTGCTGAATCATTAGCATCACTGTTAATGGAGACAGCAAATGAGACATTTCCTATTAAAAAAACTGGTAAAAATAAAATTCCTTCTCCACCCTGGTGGGACAGCGAGTGCTCAGATGCAATAAAACAGAGGAAAGCTGCTGAAAGAGCTTACATGTCGTGTACTACAATGGAGAATTTGGAAATCTTATCTAAAGTTACAACCAGTACAAGAAAGCTTTTTAAACAGAAAAAATGGGATAGTTGGAGAAATTTTTGTCTCTCTATCTCCCCTGACACCTGTCCTTCTATAATCTGGTCTAATATAAAACGTTTCAGGTCAGCTTTTAAAGAATCACAGCCTTTTGTTCTACCTGAGAAGTTAACTGAGTCTTTCCTGGACAAACTAGCGCCTTCATCTGTTTCCCATGACTTCATCATGTATAAATCCTTATCAGTTTTTGAACAAACCGGTCTTAATAGTCCCTTTAGCCTCACGGAACTAAAAGGTGTATTGTCTTATGTAAAGGACTCGGCGCCTGGTCCAGACGCAATTCCATATTCTTTTATTTCTAATATGTCTGATTCAAGTTTAGGATATTTCTTGTCTTTGATTAATTCAGTTATGATTTCGAGTAATGTTCCATCTTCATGGAAGGTACAAGAAATAGTTCCTATTTTAAAACCAAACAAGCCTTCATCTTTACCTGGGTCGTATCGTCCTATAGCTCTTTCATCAGTATTAGCCAAAATAGCTGAACACTTGGTTAAAAATAGATTAGAATGGCACGTTGAAAGTAAGGGACTATTAAGTGATAATCAGTACGGGTTCAGAAAAGGCAAAAGCACTGCTGATAGCCTTGCAATCTTTACTACAGATATACGACTAGTTTTTTCTAATAACCAGCACCTATTAGCAGTATTCCTTGATATCTCCTCAGCGTACGACGCCGTAGTGTTATCCATTCTTGTAAATAAACTGCAAATATTAGAAGTTCCTTCAATGTTAATAAACTTTATTGTAAATATTCTTTCGGAAAGGAGCATATATCATTGATGAAAGTTTAGAGAAAAAATATAGAGTTTTATGGAATGGCTTGCTGCAAGGTTCTGTATTATCTCCTATCCTTTTCAATATTTATTCGTACGATTTGCAGCACTTCTTAGGCGACAACATAAGTATCTTACAATATGCAGATGACCTCCTTTTGTATATAGCGGGTTCCAATATCTCAAAACTATGTGAGGACATCAATTCGTCGCTCCAAATGCTAAAACAATGGCTAGATACGAATGGCATGTTTCTTTCGGTCCCTAAAAGTTCTGCAGTACTTTTTTCTAGAATGAAGCGTCCTCCTCCGATTCATCTTTTTTATAATAATATTCCCCTACCTTGTGACAAAAAGGCAAAATTCCTTGGGCTTGTTTTAGACTCTAAACTTACAGGACTTGATCATTGTTACTATATTAGTGATAGATGCGAACGGCAACTCAATATCTTACGATGTTTATCTGGGGTATGGTGGGGCGCTCATCCTTTCTGTTTAAAGCTTCTGTACAATGCTATTATCAGAAGTGTGCTTGATTATGGAACTCATTTTCTGGAACCATGTAATGTCGTTGGTATTCAAAAACTAAATGTTATACAGGCTAAAGCGCTCCGTGTCGTAGCAGGAGCAATGAAATCAAGCCCCAACAACGCTTTGCAAGTAGAGTGTGGGGACCTTTGCAATTACGACGCCAATATTTGAGCGACACATTTTTATTCCGTGCCCTTCAGTGGTCCAATCACCCCCTTTACTCTAAACTTGCCACTTTATCTGATCTTATTGGTAACTCTCCGTACTGGTCTCACAAAAATCCGCCATGCCTTGTTCTTAGTTTCAGAAAATTCATTTCAATACAAGCGCCCATGCATAGATCAACTTATCTGCCTTTATTTTGTTCAGATTTTGAGTCACTTATTTTATCGAAATAAAACAACTTTTTTACGGATTAACTTTTCGCGAGTTTATTAATTTTATCCCGACGTTTCGAACACTTTACAGCGTTCGTGGTCACGGGTAGACTAAGATGTTATTTGTCATTTACAGAGTTTTGAAAAATATACACTACCGTCACTCATATTATTAATTAACGTTCCTATCCACGCAGTTTAACGTTAAACATAGACGAAACATAAAATCTGCAGTGTGTGAACATGCCTTAGACAAACCCAACCACTTCATACGTTTTGACCAACCTAAAGTACTGTCAAAAGAACGTCGGTTCATTCCACGTATGCTACGCGAAGCTATAGAAATAAGAAAACATCCAAATTTTAACAGAGAAGATGGTTGGAAAATTCCACCTGCATGGGATCCAGTTCTAACTAGGACCCAAGCTAGACCACTCACTGCAAGATCACAAGACACAGTTAGCTCTTTCTGCGTGGATAGGAACGTTAATTAATAATATGAGTGACGGTAGTGTATATTTTTCAAAACTCTGTAAATGACAAATAACATCTTAGTCTACCCGTGACCACGAACGCTGTAAAGTGTTCGAAACGTCGGGATAAAATTAATAAACTCGCGAAAAGTTAATCCGTAAAAAAGTTGTTTTATTTCGATGAGTAATATTCGCGTAAACTTCAGAAACAAGTCACTTATTTTACCCATAGAAATGATTGATGTTGACATTTCTAAAGATGATCAGCAAGCTAGCATAAAGTTCAACTTTATTCTTGATAGTAATTGGCATGATTGGCACTATTTATACAGTGATGCCTCAAAACATGAGACTAGTCATGTTGGAGTAGGTGTATTTCATCAACAGTATAAAGTAAACCAGTTGATAAAGTTGCCTCCTGAGACTTCAGTTTTTACAGGTGAATGTTTCGGTATCTTTCAAGCATTGGAATATATTCTTCTAATAAAGTTACGAAAAGCTGTTATATTCTCAGATACAAAAAGCGCTCTTCAAGCGCTCACGAAATATCCATTTAAGTCCAATAAATGCTACCCCATTATCATCGAATGCAGAAAATTATTAAATAAATGCTTTTCTTTAGGAATACAAGTAGCGTTCGTATGGATTCCTGGTCACAGTAATATTTCGGGGAACATAAAAGCTGACAGTTTGGCCAATGATGCTATCAGTATTGGTGATATGTACCCATATAAAAATTACAGTCATGATTTAATAGCTCTCCCTAAAACTTACCTTCATGACCCGTGGGCACAGTATTGGAATAATAGTGGTCAAGTTAAAGGAAGATACTTCAAACTTATTCAACCATTTATACCAATAAAACCGTGGTTCTATAAAACAAGCCTTAGCAAAATTTCTACTACTACTCTTATACGACTAAGATTGGGTCATGTGTGTTCCCCAGCACATTTAGCGAAAATACATGTCATTGACTCTGATTTGTGTGAGTGTGGATCTGATGTAGGTGATGCAAATCATATATTTTTTGCCTGTAAAAAATATGATTGTTCTACCTTTATAAAATCCTTAGTATCCCTCCGTGTCCACTTGCCTACATCCATAACTTGCCTTTTATCTTCAAATGATATAAATATTTATAAATGTATATCTTTATTTATCAACGCTAATAATATAAAATTGTAGTTTATCATATTTATCTCACTTTCCCTGATCCTTCCTAAATTGTAGCTCCCGGTATCTTTTTTCTCCTATACCTTTTCCCTACCTTTAACATCGTCGTGGCAAATGCACAAGCCGTGCTAGCCAAAAACGAAAAAAAAAAAAAACAATCCCATGACGCGTTAATATTGAGTTTTGATAAATTTGTAGATTAAGGTCAGTTTACAGACACGAACTGCATGGGAGAACATAATTTATTTAGAGACACGCTTAATTGTAGATGTAGATCTCAAAATGGATATTTTAACGACTATTGATATAGACATTTTATCTTCAATACACCACAAGTGTGTTATAGAGGTTGAGAAAATTAAAAATTTAACCGCCTTCATAAATTACTGTTTCTTAAAGCTGTAAATAACACATTCGTCTTCTATTTAGTAGAAGCATTTTTTTTAGGGTCGGTGCATGATAACGTCTAAACCACTACAGTAAACTGTAGGTACGTGTAAGTTTGACTCGAAATGAATTAGTTTCTCCAAAACAAAGGCGACTTTTTAAATATTTTTTAAATCTCATGTTTTTAGTTATAACTCATTTCTCAATAACTACTTAATCGATTTGAATAAAACATACACTGTACGCTAAGTTGAATTATACCCAATTTTACTAAAAGAGAATTATCTCGCTATAAATTTCTCCTTATCAAGAAATCTTGAGATAAACATACATACATTTATGAAATATTGCACACGTGTTAGGAAGCCTTAATAGATCAACATACTTAAAATTTATCACATACATTTAGTTCTAATTGATAACCTCCTTATTTTTGAAGTCGGTAAAAATAAAATACCTCTGTTGTCGAGGCACAGTCTGGAAATCGAAAGCCAAACCTCACAAAAGGAGACCTGTCCTGTTTTCTTTTTTTTAATTTATTTATATTCAGCAAGGCTTTAATAGCCTTTTGGTTATTGATTTATTATAAAGTGTCGTTATACTCGTTTTTAAAACTCTCAATATTGTACCATGAGTTATATGCATGCATTACATGTATTAATTATATAAAATAATTACTTCAATGTTCTCTGATATCAAGTATCACTATTAGTCAATGCTCAATAAACGACAGTTCGATCGACGCTGTCACAATGTCATTATACATGGTGTAAAAAAATACGAGCCAAATTCATGAGGGTGGTAGTCAATCGAAAATAGAATACAGGAAAAAAATGAAAAAGATATTTTAAAGTTTTTTTATGAGGTAAATTCAAGAGGTTTCTTGAATTTACCTCATACTTTTTTACACTCTGTATTCAATGTTCCTTTTCAGAAAAACACGAGCTTCAGTTTTCACTTGCCAGGCTATAGAATCGACTAAATATAATAATAATAATAATAATCCAATCCCCCTAGCTGATTACGTCTACGGTGGCCAGTCACAATGACTAACCGATTGCGAGGGACATATTATAGTGCACAAGTGTGTGCGCAAACACAGGTGCACTCTCTATTCCTTTCACTCTCATAGCCTAATGGGACAGCAATCTGACACGACCGGAGGGAGATCAGGCGCAGGACAACGGCTTTACGTACTTTTCCGTGGCACGGGGGTGAACATCGAAACAAACTTCTAAACTCTGGGCTACCCTGAGAATTTCTGAACAGAAAACCCAGGGTACATATTTTTTGGCCCGAGGGCCCGGGGATCGAACCCTGGACCTCTGGCGCAGCCGTCGTTTGAAAGTGCGACCCTGTAACCGCTGCGCCACCGAGCAACTGTATAGGATAATTAAGGAAGGAACCTACACCACCGAAGATTTGAGAAAAGAATCGTTGGGAAAGGTTTAGAGAAAAGGTACTTGATCAATCAATTAATGAATGCATAGGGAATACCTTGGAGATTATATATGTTTTATTGATCATCAAATACAGTATCATATTCGGTTGTTACTTAATGTATAAGTTACATTACATCTAGTAAGACGCAAAACCGAGATGCGCTAAAAATTTAACAGAGAGCATCAGTGCATCTCACAGAAAACATAAATGATTTTGTTACACGTCCTAGACCAGCTAACAAAAGTGTTTATTTAAAAAGTGCCGCGAATTTCACAAATAAAAGGATTTTCGTTAGTAGCGCACAACTCCGAGAAAAGATAGAGTCCCGTCAAATAAAATGATTTATATATTGCCAAACAATGGTTAACTTGCCAATCGTAAGAAATACTGACGTCTACAGTGAGATTTTTTCCTGAAACACACAAGAAACACAATTTAAAACCCTTAATATGAGTAAATAGTAATACCTCGCTAAAAGCAGGGCTGTGTATAGGCTTATTACATACTAAAATATAAGAAAAAAAAACAGATATGCAATGAAAGCGCTGTACGTAAGAACTCAAATACACAAATATCCCCATATCCCGTATTTTGCAGGTACTGTTTTCGGCATGATGCCATTAGTCGCATATGCGTTTCAATGCTAATATTCACATATTCACAGGGCCATCTCGTTTGCGGTAACCCGCAAAATACTGATATCGAATTTTTACTGATTCAGTTTCGTAATGAAAACTGCAAATCCCTGATCCCGCAGAATTGAACTGCCGGGGGAAATGACATCCATTTCCAAACTTTTTTCATCTGCATACATTATTATCTTTATGTTATTATCTCCTTCTCATTGTCTTATTTATGTAATCCTATTAATTATACTTTGTCCACAGAGTATCGGGTATTTGTTTATTTCATATTACAAAAAGTACTAGGCAGTTTTGTATTTTTATGTTGATTACTAGAAAACAAAATAGAACTTTTATTTTGACAAGACAATGTTATCAATTAGTGTCCGTTATGCTGCTGGCAATAGCAAGGATTGGTGACGAATCGCTGACACGTAGATCGATGTTGCTGCCGTTTTATCATGTTTTTTTGTTAAGACTGCGTTATGTTTGAAATATTCTCATAAACCTTACTTTAAGGATATTCACATGAGAAATTGTCAAGATGGCTAAGGTCGGGCCTCATGGGCCCACGGAAAATTGTGTTTGATTCCTAACACGCAAAAATTTTGCTACGTAGTTTTAAATTGAAACTCCGCAAATTGGCATTATTCAATTTCTATAAATCATTTGTATAACAGTTTTTTGTGTCACTTATAATTATTAAATAAAGTTTTATTTAAGGAAACTTCTTAAACTCATTTACCGACATTGTCATATAAGCCCAAATTACATTTTCTGCATCTTTTTATCCGCTACAGAACGACTGTGTTTTCTTTACAAGAGTATCCTTACTGACATTAAATTTTACGAGAAATTGAGGCACTACAACATAAGTGATAATTTTCTATAGAATAGTATTAACGATGTAATAAAATAAAATCATGTTACAAATAGTTAGAGTAACTACAGCTATTTCGAAAAAATAAATTTTTACTTTCTGGTATCAAAATCTGCTTTACTTAGCATGTACTTTATGGGCGTTAAAGTACAAGGTATTAAATAAATATTTTTGCATTATTTTTATTTGTTTACAAAATGGCATGATTTTCAGTTCGAATATTATACCCATCAAAAACAATACTTGTCAAAAAAACCAAGTCTCGCAACTCAGTTGTTCTGCGGTAAAAAGTTGTGAGATCCATGTAATACCAAGTTTGTTATTAATTTATTCAGTCTCTACTTGAGCGACTTTCTGTCTTAATACGTCCAGTCTCTAAGACCACGATCGTGGTCCATAACAATGGAAAATCAATTGTGTCTGGAATTTCCGTACTCGAAGCATTAAGTTGTTACGTAATAATTAACAGCATCTCTTCATAGCCTCCTTGCCTCAAGGAAATGGTTTCGTTTTTGAATAGGTAGACTTTAAGTTTTTTTTTATGTAGCATGTCTTAGTTTTATTTCTTCTTGTTTGTTATTAATAAAGATGTTTCACAGCATCTTATAGTGACGCATATCAATATTAAAATTCTTTAATGTTTTATGTAAATATATTGTGACTTGGCCATCGCACTAAATAATTGAATTTACATGTGTTTTCAGGCGATTGAATTTACACGTGTTTTCAGGCGATGGCCTTACATTCAGGGCCAGCCCTGAATGTAAGGCTTCTAAAAAAAATTTGGATGTCACTGTTTGGGTTACCCTGTATATTCAAATATGTATAATATACAAATACGTTAACTTGATTTTTCAAAACTTATAATTTAGGCGATTAAAAAAATAACTTTAAAAAAGTAAAAAACTGACTGCACTTCGGTGCTGTGATAGTTGATGCTTGATGGTCAAAGTGATGGCACCGACTCCAAAACGAAATTGTTTGCCTAAAATGGCTTCCTTTCCTTTCAAGGGTCAACAGTTAATTTAAGAATTTTTGGTGCATTTAGGTTTTGAAGTCGGTTTTTACTTTTTTTAAAGTTAATTTTATTTCTTATTTTTTTGTGATTTCGGGAGAGGGGGGGGGGTTCACCTTATGACTCTAATCTTTAAGAAGCTACAAATTACCTTTCATAAGTTTTGTCATTATAATTACTAAACTCCTAAGCATTAAGGAGTTCCACTATCAGCGCAGCTCCACAAAATGTTTACTATCAGACGAAACAACACGTTTACATCAAGATTCTAGTAAAAAAAACACTATATGTGTCTTTAAAATTTGAGGGTTTCCCTCAATTACACCAAGATCCCATCATCAGATCCCAAATTCATAATAATCGGACCAACTAGAAGGTATACCCTCTAGGTAGGTGAAGAATTTTTTCGAATCGGTCGACAAATAACTCAGATATGTGGTAACATAGATACAAAAAAAAACATACAGTCGAATTGATAACCTTCTCCTTTTTTGAAGTCACTTAAAAAATAACGATTTTCCTAAAAATCTTCAGCGATAAAAACAATAGAGATACTCTTTGCTTACTATTTTCAATACGGTTGGCGAAAAAACTGCGCGCCAAAATAGAATGCGAACGTGCCGCTTGGGCAACGGCCACTGACGCTTAAGGTATGATTCCGAACTCGGCATCAAGCAGCAGTGCTGTTGCTGCAGTGCTGCCACTAAGGTGCTGCCCAGCAGTGCTGCCGCGACACTACTGGTCCCCATACACTGGTCTGTCGAGGCGGCAGGGCGACACTGTTGCGCAGCAGTGCTGCCGCCACATTGCTGCCGCGACATTGCTGCCTAGCTCGGAATGTAATCTCATAAAAGCTTATAGAAATTGTATGGGGACCAGTAGTGTCGCGGCAGCACTGCAGCGACAGCACTGCTGCTTGCTGCCGAGTTCGGAATCATACCTTTAGACGTTTAGTTAGCGATAGAAACGTATAAAACATTGATGAGACGCTGCGGTATCAGCTATTTTAGTTTGTATTGCATACGGTAACCGACATATGACAAAACATGAAATTGGTGTAAGTAAAAACTAACCGCCATACTTTCAAAGTATCAGCAGGGAGAATAAGGATTAGCGCCACTATAAATAGTAATATCTGCGTAGACGATTCGTCCTAAGTGATTTGTCGTCCTATTTATCAATTCTAAAGCCAAATTTGGCTAAGTGAGCATTTTGAAATAAAATTATTTCCAACCACCAGAACAAAAAAATATATCACAATACCTGGCGCTTATGACGTATAATTTATGCTCTAAAGCTTAATTTACCAACCTTTTAACCGACAAAAAATACGTGCTAGAGGAACGAAACCTAGATAGAAATCCGGAGAAAAAAAAAATACGATTCCAACGATGTATATAACTTAATTTTGTAAAAAAATGACGTTTATCCCTTTTTGACTGTTAGGCATCGCTATACTTATAGATTTATAAAAAAAAAACCGACGCTCTTTCTGGACATCCTGTACATTAATCCTGTACATTTTGACGACCCGTTTGGTGTAGTGGTCGAGAAATTGCCTACTACGCAGCGGGTTCGGGTTCGATCCCCGCACAGTACAAAACATTTGTGTGCATGAACATGTCTGTTTGTATTGGTGTGGGTGTTTTCTATGTATATCATGCATGTATTTACAAACAAAAAGTATTTAAGTATTATATCCTTTGTCTGGCACCCATAACACAAGCTTTGAGTAGCTTACTTTGGGGCTAGATGGCGATGTGAGGGAATGTCCAAAGGATATTTATATATTTATTATTAAAGAAGATGTATTATTTTCACCCGACTTCATATTTTCATTTTTATAACTCCAGAACGTGTGGACTGATTTTCATCATTTTCATTGCTTCAATACCTTATAGTGATGTGCCCATTACCCACCTGTTACGGTTTGGTATTCTTCTTCCAATTTTCTTCTAGCACCGATATTAAAACTAACATAAGCTAAATCATCCGGTATTATTGTTTTGACAATGTTTGCTTCGGTTTGACTTTCCACAACTAGTAAATTGCCGCCTTCTTTTACGCATGTTTCCATTGCTTTACACCATTCCATGCGGTCGCGGTGAACTTTGTAACACTTTCCAGTCTCATTAAAATATTGATAACCTGATAAAAATTGTTAGGTATTGCTATGATTCCAGTTTAAAATCCTTATGATATCTTAACATACCTACTTTATATTATTTTTTAATATACTGTCTAACGTAATTTGCATTAAACTTTTATTATTATTTAAGTGTAACTTCCAATTAATATTTTTATGACCTGAAAAATGAATTTAATTTCTTCTTTATCACTTACTATTTGAAACTTACCATAGCTTGGACAAATGGACTCCTTGTTGGTCACGTAATTGTTTTTCTTACAAAGAGAAGGAATTTGGAACGAATCCATTAAACTACAGTTTTTCGAATTCAATAAACCAGTGTTTATGTCCAAAAAAACACAATCCTCGTCGTTTGAAGTTTCGAAACTCCACCTCAAAGCAGGTTTTGAACTCACTGTGACAAAAAAAATATGATATTTAGTACTTATATAGCCCATAAATGCTTAGAATAAAAATAACTGAAGCTTTCTGAAGCACGTTTCTGAAAATTTAATGAGTGCACATATCAATGTGCAAGTAAGCCACTTGATATAAGCAAGATCAGTATAAGAAAACTTCCGTGGAATAAGCAGATACTTTGAAATAGGCGTAACTCGCTTATGTTAGTGTACTTCTTTATTTAGATACAGCAGATTATACAATAACTCCGTACTACTCCATCTGATAGCTCTTAATCACTCTCAATGACTCCCAAAGACTCACGCGAATATGAATAATATACATAAAATATTTAAATTCAAACGTTCTTTCTCCTTTCTCACTCTCTCTGTCTGTTGTCTGTCACCTCTTACGTCTTACGTTCCGTTCCACATCCAAGTCGTACATAAATATTACGGTTTCTTTTTCTTCATATTATGGTGATCAAATTCATGCGTAATTTTACTCTTTACTGGCCAACTCCTATTTGAGGCGTGTTCTTATAATTTAATTATCTTATAGGGTCTAACAAAATTAACTTCATTCCTTCTAGGGGCCAATTCTGACCCTCAAATACAAAAACTTTTTGTATGGGACCGACATCGCAATCCCAAAAAAGATTTCACTTTCCCATACTAGAGTGCGATCAGCTGTTTCTAGTTTAGGGGAAGTCAAATTTTTTCTTGGGATTTCGATGTTGCTCCCATACAAAAAGTTGTTGTATATAAGCAACAGAATCACCACCGAGAAGGAATGCAGTTGATTTTGTTAAGCCCTGTATATAATCATTTCCTTACTTTCATCCATTATTTCAGTAATATTACCTTTAATGACATTGAATGGGCAATCGTCATATTTCTTTCGAGTCCCGACGAAGATGTTGTTTATAGATGGCGAGTAAGGGAGTCGTTCCATCACTTTTCTGACCACTCTCCACTCGTCTCTAGTCTATAAGAATAATTTAGAAAATTATTATCAGATGTTTATTATTCGTAAATATTTAAGGTGGGTTCAGTATCTAGTCGAAAATTTAGGCTACGTATAATTAATGAAAATTTATAGTTTTTAAAAACACTAGAATTTTTTTCATAAGAATTACATACAGCTGCCAATTTTCATAACGCTACAATCCTTGAAAGATGGTTAAAGGAGATGGCTAAACGACTGCCCTAAGAATGTATAAAGATTTGTCAATATCCTACAACTCTGAAATATTCATTAATTAAATTATTCCGTATTTATTATTTCTCAAGAATTTAGTAAAATAATTAAAATATATAAGTCTATTGATTTTTTTCGACAGTAATGACTTCAAAAAAAAAAAACAAATAAAAGTTAGGCAGGCGATAAAAAAGACGTTACACGATCGTGCTCACTGTCGCCTTGTTTATTGTTAGTGGATCATTTCTTTTTAAAGGCACGGTTACCCATCTTACTAAGAAACTTCAAACGCTTTATAAAACGTCACAGCAAAAGCATTTTTTGACAAGTTTGTGAACCAATCAAAGTAGGAATTACCACGATTTTATTTTTGAGATTGTTGGTTTTTGAAAAGTTCCTGAAACTTTTTTTTATACAAAATATTAACATAAATCTATTCAACATTATACATATAACACTAGGTGTCATGTTTATACATTGTTAGGGCAGTCGCCCATACTTTTATCTAGCTATGTCTTTTGTTACCAAATATTCAATTACATAGTTAGTTACATACACGACGGCCTATTAAAAGTGTGTTAATAAAAACTGATCGTTTTTTTCGAATAGGTACCTTCACAGTTGATATTATTTTAGAACATCATTTGTATAAACCAAAGTTTCCTAAATGAACGACTAGATTTTAAACCGTCCCCTAAAGTTTGACTAGTGTGGTAAAAAAAATGATTTACAACTACCCGTTAGGAATGAAGGAGGCGTGGCTACTCAGAATCAAAAGGTCAACTACGAAAATCGAAATGCGATACGCCATCCGAAACGAAGCCCCAACGATACGTAAGCGTTTGGCTTACCATGAAACCCTTTCGGATCTCAATGCTTCAATCGCATCCAAAGACATTATTTTGGAGCGGTATCGTGAACGAATAATAGGGTTGTATTTGATCTGTTTTTATTAGACTTTTTCCCAAAACCGATAATTATAATAAAATAAATGATTGAGGACCGTGATAGATTTTTAATGTCTGAATAATAGTTGTTTGATCTTCCTATTGCTAAACCGAATAGTATTCAATTGATATAAGATCTTTTCTTCGAGTTTTAATTGCAAATGTTGGCTCAAAGTCTTTATCCCAAACCTTAAAACAACGATTTAAAAAGTTATTGTCTATGGGCTGTCATTTGTTTTGATAAATATTGTTGTTGATTTTCTCTAATTTTCTCATTATAAAATGAACAAAATCATAGGTTTTATCAGGTTTTGTGAATTTCCGTTTATGTGTTAACTGTGTTATAGCGTAATTTAACAAGTTAACCAAGACAAATAAATAAAAAATAGTACGGCATCTGTTGTCATGCAACACCTGAAAATTATGTGGTCCTGCAGACCCACAGCATATCACAAAAGGGGTGACGATCATCTCCCTCGACGCAGAGGACCGGCATAGCCCTGTATGGATGAACAAGGTGTTCAATCTTACTAAAAGTTACCTAATTAACATGACCTATAAGTAACGTAATAGAGACAAAAGGCTGCTTTTTGTAAGAAGAGTTTTAAACCATAACAAACATAAAATAAAATTGGTAAATAAACATTAATAACAATATATTGTTGATGCTAGTTGAACACATTTTTGGCAATTTATTATTAAAATTTGTTGATTGACAGTAATGGTTTTGCTCAAATTGCTCAGACTGAGATTGTGCTTAGTTTTGATAAATTATTTTCATGTACAACCTGGAACGTAAATGTAAATATAAGTGATTGATATACTTTTTATCATAACTGAAGTATAACCTGCATTTTTTGTTTCTAGTACAATTAAATTAAATAAAAATTCTAATTTTCAGAGCCTTGTGGGGAATTACTATGAGTCAGTCAGCGCTACTAACTGCAGCCAAAATTCTCAAGGAAAGTCACTCATAGTCGGAGTCGGAACAGAAGCACAATGCTAACCCAGGCTGTTTGGAAAGTTGAACATTGAGCGTTGAACATTTTGAAATCAAATGTGATTGTTGTTATGTACAGACTCAAATAATAACTGTGGTAACTATATAAATAAATTGGACTACTGTCAACCAGAGTGGTTACTGACTGGCAGCACTAATACACTAGATATAAAACTTATTAGAGCCTCATTACAAATCATAAAGCTAGGTCTGATTCAAAATTCTTCCTGGCTCTTTTCTAATATGTTGAACTTGAAGGACTTGCAGTGTGTGCAAGTATAGAACTTGCTCTTGGCGCAGCGCCACTTCCTTTTAGGCATATTCTTTCCAGTGCTTCAATCTTGTGAACTTAATTGAAGTCTAGCAGTGACACTCACACATGTTATGCAAGTGTTAGACTATGTCTTGGCATGGCACTTCGACTGAACTTCCTTTAGTTCTAGGCATATCCTCTCTATTTGGAGTTAAATCTTGTGAACTTAATTGAAGTATAGCAGTAGAACACACGCATTTTAAGCAAGTTAGATGTTTCTTGCCACGGCACTTTGATATTAAAATTTGTGCACCATTATGCATATTCTCTTTAATTTGTGCTTCAAAGATATGAGCATCATGAAGGATTAACATCTAATAGTCGGGAACATTTTAACAACATTTTGTCTAATAAATCCTCTCTCACTTGTTCTTTTCTTGGAAGTTTCTTCTAAATTGCTTCTTCAGTGAGAAGAAAATGCATACTTAGCATAATTTCATTGTTTTTTGATAAAGTATATCGAAACGATACCTTTAGAGCTATCGAGTGTTTTGAGGTTAATTTCCGAAATTCATACGTCAAAATATGATCTTTCGCCTGTCAGTCGCGGTTTCGTAGTAGCATATTTCGACGAATACGTCAAAACAACGAGCTTCGTTTCCGATGACGGAGCGAAGTGTTATTATAGTAAGCCATCCGCTAAACGCTAATCGTCTTGACAGATTTCGTTTTTCGTAGTTGACCTACAGTAACTTAACAACTTTCTCCTAGAAACATAAGTCGAAATATATCCAAAAAATTGACTCTCCATAGAAATCAGACGGGTCACGTAACCGATATAATATGGAAAGTAAAAAAAAAAAAGTCTTTCGACCTATGGCTCGGGGAGAAAGTAATTTAATAACTGATTCCGAGTAGATCCATTCATCCCTAACGATGAAAACATTTTTAATTTTTTACTTACCCGTGGATAAAAGAGTTCTGCGCCTTCTTTTTCGCAAACCTCGTAAGTAGAGTGCAAGGCACGCTCACTATTAGGACAGTACCGGTAACATTCGTTTTCCATTGGCAAATTAAGTTTGTAGAAAGCATCGTACACATCGTCATAGACGTAGTTATGGTGTAAGAAGGACTGGTGTGACGCCACGGTGTATGCGCCGGCTGTAAAATTGAAAACAAAATTATTATATTTCCTTTGTTTCCTCGGAAATCATCCACGCATCAAAAAGTTATAATTAACATGTTTATCAGTCATTTTATTATTTCATTAATTGTGTATCTTATGCAGCCATGATTGGTTTATTTTTAACCACTCTAATTATTAAAGTCATTATCAGAGGTTAAATAATTACGATTCGCTTTTTCGCTAAACCTAAAAAACAAAATATTACCGATTTATTTATCTTCCATACCTATGATATACAGATACAATGTGCTGCAAGTTTTCACACACTTTTATCTCTTGATCAACTAAGTCCCTTTTAAAAACGCGGAGATTTAATTCGTGTTTTCATGTATTTATTGATTGAAAAGAATTTTTAATTTAGCTTATAAAATACAAAAAAAAACGTTTATTAAAAAAAACCTACACTTACATTTATTGCGAAAAAAAGTGATGTACAGAAATATAATATTAAGTATAAGGATAAGCTTGCTATTCCACAAAAAGGTTGTTAGTTCTGTTATGCGTGGGAAAATGTTTTTTTTTTTTATTATTTTACATCCCTACTGAACATTGTAAACTTACCGTTTAATAAATTTAAAACATTCATTTCTAAAGAAAGTAATGATCAAAACGTATTAAATAGTAGATGATTACTTAAAAGATAGTAATGTTTGGACTTGCATGATCATTATTATCAGAATTTAAATATTTCATTTAGGAAATTGCAATAGTGTACTCGATCCTCGTTCTACCAATTTATACCTACACTAGCGGTCCCCCGCGACTTCGTCCACGCGTTTTGAGTTTGCTTCCTCCCCTCCCGTCGCAGCGTCATATTTTATACCTAAAGCCTTTCTCGATAAATAAGCTATCCAACACAGAAATATTTTTTCAAATCGGTTCAGCAGTTCCTGAGATAAGCGCGTTCAAACAAATAAACTCTTCAGCTTTATAGTATATTAGCGCAAGCGCACGTTGTACTTAAGCTGCGAACATTATTTTGGTGCGGAGTTATGTTATAATAACTGTGATAGCTTCTAAGATATTTATTGAAATCAAATGATATATAGGGCAACTTGGTTCTAAATGAAATGCTCGTGATGATGAATGTATTTATTTTGATAAGAATAAATACCTGTGTGTATAATACACCTCTAAAAATAATGCATTATTTTTTTACAAATTAATTAACACAAAAAAGGTTGTAGTAAGTCAAGCATAAAAGATAGACATATGCTGTTGCCGACTTTATTATAGAACTCTTAGTGTTGAACAATCCTGTCATACATGATTTTTGTGTAACTTAAGCGGTTTCCTCAGCTCTCAAAAGGAATATCTTTCTCCCGTTTTTGCAACATTTTTCATTTCCGCTGTGGTCTTATGAGTCGTATCTTTATGTTATATAGCCTAAAGCCTTCATCGATAAATGGACTATCCAACGTAAAAATAATTTTTCAAATCGGGCCAGTAGTTTTTGAGATTAGCGCGTTCAAACAAACAAACAAACAAACAAACAAACTCTTCAGCTTTATAATATTAGTATAGATACCTAAGCTAATGTGTGGTCAAATGAACATGTGGGAAATCGGACATACAGGGTTTAACAAAATCAACTGCATTCCTTCACGATGGTGGTTCTGTTGTTAAAATACAACAACTTTTTGTATGAAACCATCATCGAAATCCCAATTTTTATTTTATTTCTCCATAGAAACTAGCATCAGCTGATCGACACTCTATGGGAAAGTGAAATAATAATTTGGGATTACGATGTTGGTCCTAATCAAATTATTGTATAGGACCTAATGTAATTATTGTATTTGTTAATGTATTTGAGTGTCAGAATTAGCCCCAATAAGGAATGCGGTTAAGGTGCTACCCGGATTTTCAACGCGCACACTAGCGCCACTTTAGTAGAAAAATCATAACTCGTTAAAGAAAAGACCAATCAAAAATCTGGTAAACAAGATTGTTGTACAGGTTCGTACGTTGAAATTGTTTCTAAAGTAGTTTACTGTAGTTAATGTTAGAGAAACTGGCAATTTTTCTAACTGTAACTGCAGATAACTACTCTAGAAACAATTTAAACGTACTAAATAAACTGTAGAACCTATACTACAATCTTGTTTACCAGATTTTTGATTTTTTTTTTTTTAACGAGTTATGATTTTTCTACTAAAGTGGCGCTAGTGTGCGCGAAAAATCCGGGTAGCCCCTTAATATTGATAGACCCTATATACGCGGAGGACCGCTAGTAAATAAATATCTGATATCGATAAAGGATTACTTTCCTTAATTTATGTTCCTCCAGTATTCTATACTCTAATATTTTGGATTGCATTTAGTGAAAAAAATAACATAACTATGACTCGATTGTAGTCATCGGTGACCTTTTGCTTTTACCTACTGGTTTGTTCGGAATCCTTGATGCGCGAATCCGACTCGTACTTTGCCGGATTATTATTTTAATTTAGAGATTTTCTTGATTTTAACTTTGTTGGATTCATTTTTGCCCCGAATATGGCTATACGTTCTGTATAAAGAAAGACAGTTAATCTTGCGTCGTCCGTTAATTCCTATTTAAAATCCAACATAGGAATGTTAGTATATTTATAAAACTATTGTTTATGCTAGGCCCCGTCAAAATATAAAACAAAAGTCCTTAGTCAACTGTCTGTCCGTCAGTCTGTCAGTCCATGTCGCCAGTCCGTCTCTTCACCATGGAGGCTGGTCGCTGCGACAATGGCATAAAGCGGGAAACTAAGTTTGCCGAGACTGCCAGTAACAAATATGATGACAAATGTGATCCATTGGTTTTCATAAGAATAAAACATCTAGAAAGCTATGTTTTTTTAAAAATTTCCTTGTGAAATAAAGCTAGGAGCGCAGAAAGCCCTGTTTTAACTACTCTGTCACTGAAACTAAAGACCTACCCAGTTATCTGAAGAATGACAAGATTGCCTTGTTTTACAAAAATTACAACTTTTGGGGGACAATTCTCGTGCAATTCGTATGCGAAAAAAGTTCACCGATCGATTACTTTGTCGAAAAAAAAATGATTTTGATTTCTCAGGGTCACGATTTCTATGTATTAAGATTATGTTTGTGCGATAGTTTTTTTACGTGTAGATATTTAACTTTATTAATTAGGTAAAACGGTTGAACCCGCAAATCGAATTACCACACGAAAAAAGTTCAATTGCCGCAAAAATCGGCCTTGTTTTTTTTTAAATAATTGTCGTAATTATACGATAAAATATTAAAAATCAAATATTTTCTTGTTAACCTGGGCACCTAGGCCCCCTTTTATCACGGTAATATCCTAAATTGGTAGTAAACATGAATACATGCATAAATAATGACTACTTTTTAAGCAAATCAAATCATTTCAGACTAACAAGATTAGCACCTAACACTCATTTGTACCACGTTGTATAGACCTACCAAGTTTTCTGAAGAATGATAGGATAGCGCTACAATCTTAAAGTTTTTTTTATCAAAATTACACTTCAAAATTTTCTATACTTGTCGTAACTAAATAATTAAAAATATGTATTTATTTGCACTTTATTGCACAAGCAAAGGTAAAATAAACGTCCAATGTCATTCTCTTACACTAAAATTAAGTACTTAAGAGAAATAAGAGTGCTAATGTACCTATATAATATGCGCCATTTCACTATTCGGCTAACGCCTGTTTTTACATGAGCCAAGATGAAGTTATAAACAAAGGTTTTATGTGTACATATTTAGCCGCCTTAATACCTTAACTTCATCGAGCTGTATTGGTACCAAAAAGTAAAAACCGACTTCAAAACTAAAATGCACTAAAAAGACTTAAATACATTCTTAACACTTTAAACGGCAGGAATCTAATTTAGGCGAACCATTTCTTTTTGAAGCCGGTGCTCTGATAGTTGATGCTTGAGATAATCAATGTGATGGCACCGACTCCAAAAATAAATAGTTTGCCTAAAGTGGATGTCTATCCTTTAAAGGGTCAAGAGTTTATTGAAGACTTTTAGGTACATTTTAGTTTTGAAGTCGGTTTTCACTTTTTTCAAAGTTAATTTATTTTTTATTTTTTGTGATTACAGGAGGGGAAGTGAGGGGGGAGTTTACCCCTTATAACTCCGTTCTTTGACAAGTTACAAATTACATATCATAAAGTTCCGTCATTATAATCACTGAACTCCTAAGCGTTAAGGAGTTCCACCATCAGCTCGTCTCCACACAATGTTGATTTTAAGGCGTTACAACACGTTAACATTAAGATTCTAGTACAAAAACTATGCGTGCCTTTAAAATTTGACGGTTTACCTCGATTTCACCAAGACCACATGATCAGATCCCCATATCAGATGAGACCAACTAGAAGGTATAACTTCTAAGTTAGCGAAAAAAAAAATTCAAATCGGTCTACAAATGACTGTGATATGAGGTAACACAGACGCAAAAAAACATACAGTCGAATTTATACCTCCTCGTTTTTTGAAGTCTGTTAAAAACTAACTTGTACCCGGCAGCAATGACATTTTCAAAGTAACACCTGTAGGTAGTTCTTGGCCATTCTTCAGATAAGTTGGTGGCACTTTACGATATATTTTTTATTTAGGTCAAAATGTGCTTGCTACCCACGCTGATGTCACAGCTGTCTTATCGTGCGACAAAGACCGCATCAAGGCATCCACAAAACTCCAAGACCATGTTAAAAAAATTGGTTCATGGTAAAAAAATGGAGAATTAAGGCAAGCGCCGCAAAGTCTGTACATATGGCGACATTCACACTCGATGGCGACGCTCTACCTCAGAAAGATAGCGTCAAATATCTAGACATGATCATTGACAGATGACTAACCTGGCGAGAACACATCAAAGCTAAAAGAGATCAAGCAAATAGGAAGCTACTAAGCCTGCACTGGCTATTAGACCAAAAATCATCACTAACCCTAGAAAACAAACTTTTGATCTACAAGTGCATCCTAAGGCCGATATGGTGTTACGGATAGAACTCTGGGGGTCAGCGAGCCACACAAACATAGAAATTATTCAGCGCTTCCAGAACAAGGCTCTGAAAATATTGTACAATGTGCCATGGTTCACAAGAAACGACGAAGTTCATGAGTACTTGGGAATCCCAACTGTAAGGGAGACAGTAGAAAAACTTATAAAACATATAAAAAAGGACTCCAACAACATAAAAACAAACTCGCTGTGACGCTATTGAAATCCTCGAGTTCTGCGCACCGACTCAAACGGAAAAAAATTGCATCAATATTAGGACACTCACCTCCAACCAATTTAGACCAATTAATACTGAAGTGATGACACATCACAGGATGTGAACAATCTCAAAACCGTTATTGTAAGGAAGAAAAAATATCTTATTAAAGCTCAGAGGCTGATTGCAGATGAAAAAATCGAAAAGAAAAAAAAAGGTTAAAAAGTTTTCATGATATAAAGTTTTAGTTTAAAAGACTTACCCAACAAAAGAATCAACTGAATCGGAGTCATTGTTAATTTGATTATGGTTTGGTAATATTTCCCTCAACACTTTTATAGTCACCCCAATTATGCGCAGAGGAAAATAAACAAAATAAATTAATACGCATGTATAATGTTTGCCAAGTTCAACTTGCATGCAATACTTAATTAATGCGATAATTTATTTGTTATAAAAAACATTTTTTTATCTACGGTCTCGACGCTTGTACAAAATTTATATGCAAAAGTTTTTAAGGTCGCGTAGATGTGGAATTTTAATTTAACAATTTTATATCTTCATTTTAAAAAAAAAAAATCTACCCTCTATGGTCTAAGAAATATATGAAAAAAATTTCGTTTCTTGTGGCGTAGATTACTTTAAAGTTTTGAATTTATGCTGAATCAAATATCCTTTTAACTTATCTATTATGTAGGTATATTTTTAATAAATCGTAAAAATTACTAAAGAAACTTAGACGAACAAAACTTTTATTTTTCTAACAACTAGGTGGCGCTAAAACGCTGAGAAAATATTCGTGTTATCGTGTATTTATTGAATGAGTCATTAAGTTATTTAGTTTATTTGTTGATTATTAGAATACGAAATGAAAAAATATTTCAATTACATAATTTTATTCAAGTGATGATCGTTATGGTTATGCTTCTGGATATTATCTGGAAAGAAGATTACACATTAACTGGTACTCTAGTACTGGTCCTGGTACTGGTGCAGGCTGTCGCCTTTTTTTAGCAATCTGACTTTGAATTGAAGACTGAAATGTTTTTGTAAAGATTACCCTCAATAATCAGTTAGTACAGTTCCATCTGGGCTCCTTCATATTAAGTCGCATCGCAACAGGGCCTGAACTTGGGCGACGGTGGCGTTCCCCACTTAGGCTTTCATGCTAAAAAGAGCATCGCGTGCACGTGATTAATATAGCGGAAACCGAGTGAAATTAGTAAAAGATAGTAACTGATTGCAAGCAACCACCCGTACGTTGCTGCCACTATGCTGACCGACTGCTCTGACGTTGTCAACCGGGTGATCACCATCAGTCAGCGTTGCGATGTTGCCCCTAGTCGTATGGTTGTATTGTAGGATGTAGGTAGTTAGTTATAATAACACCATGACGTTGGGTGCAGTGGTTCCCGCTCCAGACTTCAAGCCCTGCGCAGCTGCAGTCCCCGGTTAGAATGCCGTAAATATTCCAAGTCAAGTTTATATGTGATTTATTAAAATATTTATGAGAGACGTACCCATCATATCGTTCGTTGTTCTAGAAAGCAAATTTCTTACTTCGAAACCAGACATTTGGGTTGTGTACCTACACTTCTGCCTGGCGCATTATATCATTTGGGGTACTCTTTCGACATTGCTACCACTTCTGCCCTAACGTTTTATTTCAATCACGATAGATTTGACAAATTATTCTCATAAACCTAAATTCTTAGTTTCTCACAACTAATAAAACACAGAAGATATAGTAGTACCTAGACGCGTACTAGTCGCGAACTTAGTTTCGTTTCTGGCCCCGCCCCGCCCCGCCCCGGTTTTATTTTTTCAAAGTTTTGAATATGTTAAATAGCCTATTATTATCTCAGATAAAGCAAAATTTTAATGGTGAAATATTTTTTTGAATCGTTTAAGTAGTTTCGGAGCTTATTCAATGCATACGAGCAAGGAAAGCTTTGCTCGTATATATATTTTGACAGCTTTCCTGTTTATAATATTAACTAGCGGTCCCCCGCAACTTCGTCCGCGTAAATTTTAGATTTCCTGCGAGCATTATTTTGGCGCGAAGTTTAATACTCATACCTTTTTTAAGATAGCTATTGAAATCAAAAGATGTTTATATTTTGATAAAAAAATTAAGTATATTTCTTCCTTGTGTTATATAAATACCAGTCAACGACTATAAATGATATTTAGCGCATACATTTTAGTTCATTATGCCTACTCATAATACTCTCTTTCTCTGATAAGTCTGCTCTTTCTTTTAATTTCTTATATTATTATTTTTTTTTACTTTTTTATGATATTTTTTAATTATTTTTTTTAAATTATATTTTTGACTATTTATATGATATTTTTTAAATTAATTCCGATAAGACAGTTTATTCTTATTCTTATTATCACGCCAGAGCTTCCTTTTAAACGGTATTTGCTGTCATTTTATTTTGTGGCAGCAAATTAAATTGTTTTTCAGGAGCCCAGACTCGCGATACAGTTGTCTATGGGTAAAACATTCTTTTCTTATATCGGTCCCTACTAATTTGAATGTTTGACCCTGGTATTGGTTAATTGTTATTGCGAAATGAAATTAAAATAAAATGAAATGAAATTTATTTGCTTATGAAAAAGGGTACAGTTTAGATGGAATCATTAAGTATTAGCTCATCTTTTTAAGCCATATAAAGATAGCATGCAAATATTTAATACATGAATACGTGAAAGATGTTTCAACTGGAAATTGTAGTCGTTTGAATGGGATTGGCAGGTCTGTAGGAATCATAGGTATTCGTGGTAAGTGAGCTAGTTGACCAGCTGCTGGGCCGGTCATAATGGTAGCTACAATCAAATTGTCCTTCAATTCCCTAATAAGTAGCCTTGTCCCATTACACATGCTCGGCTTAAGTTTTTCAAAAGCATGATTGGCGTTCCAACTTTTAAGAACAATTCGTGTGGTGGCAGTCCAGATGAATTAAGAGAATTTGCATTGAAAGTCCCTTTCATGCAAATTCTCTGCGCCAGAATATATATGTATTACATTTATTAAAACTTCTAAATCATGGACTATTTGGCTTAAATTCATATCCTAATTTCAGGTTTACCAATTTACTTTGGGAAAAATCGAGTTTTACCGCGAGACAAAAAGGTACAGCGTCATCTATAGCCGATAAACCAAACCAGAGTCAGTAAGAGCAGAAGAATCAACTGATGATTTTGCTAAATATTAAACTCATGATATCTTTTGAATAGTATTTATGGATTTGAATAATTCAAAAAGTGATTTACAGGTTTTGATATAACCTTGAATATGAAGTTGTTAATTTGGATAAGGATTAATACCAAGGTACGAATAATGTAATCTACTTTGTACCGTCCGTAATCTTACATAAAAAAAAACGGCCAAGTGCTAGTCGGACTCGCGCACTGAGGGTTCCGTGCCAACTTTAACTGAATTTGGGAATCCACTTACTTCCACTTAGTAAAATCCACAATATTTTGTAGACAGCAAATATAACTTTGTTTTTCATAGTAGTAGTGTATTATTGGGCATTCTGTCCCCCAGTCGTCCGCTTCGCTCCCGACCGTTCGCTGCGCTCACTCTGGTATGACAGAATGCCCAATAATACACTACGAATTAATGGGACACGATTAACTGCGGTTTGTAAATATCTTTAGAGAGACCCGTGGCAAGATTTGCTCTCCGAATTACTACCTATCATGATACAAACAGCTCCGGACCCATGACAAGATTCCATTACTGTATGTATCGCCTAGCAATTTCGGCTGAAGAACCAAGGTAAGTATCTTCAGAGAGACCCAAGGCAAGATTCTCTCACCGAATTACTACCTATCATGATACAAACAGCTCCGAACCCATGACAAGATTCCATTGCTGTATGTATCGCCTAGCAATTACTACCTATCATAATACAAACAGCTCCGGACCCATGACAAGATTCCATTACTGTATGTATAGCCTAGCAATTTCGGCTGAAGAACCAAGGTAAGTATCTTCAGAGAGACCCATGGCAAGATTCTCTCACCGAACCTTCCTACTTACTAACATAATTATATTTTGTTTAAATATCAATTTAATTCAATCATTTTATTACCGAATGAATTCCATAAAAAAGTAATGTATTTTATCGTAATAAAAAAAATTAAATATTATTGTTAATCAATGTAAAATTTTAATTAATGGTAAATATTATGCTCAAAATATATACATTTTTTATTAACAATGCAAATTTTTAATGTGTATCTACCTACATAAGGTATAATAACTCTTGAACTTTTTACATGTCAACAAAATAAAAAAAGTAGTTTGTGCTAAATGCAAAGAAAATAATTAAAACACTTTCACACTAATCATCTCTTCTTGAAATACTTCACCAATATCTGATTGTTTTTCATAAAAATGTTCAACAATCTTCTTCATTTTTTAATGGAAATGTACAATTTAGAATTAATACATAATAAATCTTACCCATTTTCTTTATACGCAGTAAATATCTATACCGTTGTAATTTGTGTTGTATGGCAGCCTCCCTACAGCATAGCAACCTGAAATTGATAACAGCTGTATTTTAATTAACCAGTTTAAAATATGAATTGAAAGATCAATACGGAATACCTAAACACGGGTGGATCAGGGTTATGTTTTCAGATGACATTCCAAATGAGACATTTACAGTAAGATTCTGATATCAAAGTAGGTACTAGTTGCAATGTAACGCGAAAGTTTAAAATCTAATCGTATAATAAAGTGTTAGAGTAAATCCAAAAGTTATGATCGAGGTAATTCTGGATAATAAGTAGGTACATTACAACAAAACAAAAAATAACATATGTAGATACAAATGAATTTAAAGGAGAGTCATGCTACTTTTATGCTTACTTGTCTTACTAAATCTTTTTCATCCAAATTAAATAATAATACATTTGATATAATCAATTAATAAACTTTACTTACTGCTACAAGTCAAATAAGTGGATGAAAAAAAAATATACTTACATTTTGTAATCAATTAAACACTGGCACACATTAAACACACTTTTAGTAATTGTCACTTCAAACTCATGCTAACTAACTCGGAGCTTAACTGATGCGATACGCGGCGCGTTGCGTGGGAACGTGAGTTACCTGTGTCTAGTCTAGGAGTCAGATGCATTAATCTGTCATTATTACTAGAACACTTTTTGTAGGTAGGTATGCTCGCATGGCATTTAAGATCCTAATGCTTTTTATAATTTGAAATATTCATGAATGAAAATCTGGATATCTACTAGTGTTTTTTTTTTTTTTGTTACTTATAGACTTATAAGAATAATCTTAGATCGTAATTATATAAATGAACTGAACCACCAATTCAAGTTATAAGGTCAAAAAAAAAAAAACAAGAAATAAAAGCTTAATATTCCTGTTAATGATTGATTAAATCATGTTGGCTCCTGTACTAACGATGCAGTTGCAGACTCAGCTTTTAAGCTTTCTATGTAAATGCTTGAGAGCTGTAACTTAACACTCTTCGTGTTTACTTTATGTTGCATTAAAAAGAAGCAAATGACTGTTTGAGTTTTGTCCAGAAATACCTCATGGATACTATGTTTACCTCACGTTTACCTTTAATTTTATTATGTATGATATGCACTTTCAAATATTTATTTCAATTCTTATAAATGAAAAACTTTGACATTAAAACTGTGTCAAATGGATTAACTTTACAACTATCATATTTCGAGTAATAACTACTTATAAATGTTTCTGAAAACCATATATACCTACATAAAAAAGGCATGTACTTGGTAAGGTTATTGATTGAGTACCTACCCATTTTAAATATTAGCACTTATTGCACTCAAATTTCTTTTTCACGTTGACTGCTACATAATGAAACACGACTATGATTTCTTTAAATGTGAACATGAAATAACGATAATGTTGCAATGTATAAGGGAATATGTTACATACTTACTTTTCATAAAATGTATGGACTGTCTATTATATTACGGTATACAATCGCTTGCTGTTTTTGTAGCAACTTACGTTATCAACCAAATAATGATTTCATTTTGCTGATGATTCATTATTAATCGCATAAATACGGATTTCTGTGGCAAAAATTTATTATTCCTCAAGATTTTTCCTGTGAAAGCACAAGACACCAGATCCTGCAACCCAAAAATGTTAGTAAGTACCTTCATTATTTTATTATTTTAATCATTTTACAAAGTTTTATTTTAACGATAGTGATTATCGTCGTTACTTTCCTGAAGCAAGTGTTAGGCAGTTTGATTTCCGCCTTGCCATTAATGATTATTTTTTTCGCTTTAGACTCAGTCCAAAATAATTGTTTTTTCTTTTTTATAAATATTATCATATTTTTTCTTTTAAGGTCGGATTCTGAGTACGCATCAAGCAGCGATGAGGTAGCAGCTGAAGAGCCCTTGCCACCACCGCCACCACAGCAATCGTCGGCCAAAAGCAAGAGCAAAAGCAAGAGCAAGCCTGCCCCAGCTGCCGTCGCACCAAAGCCCAGGAAGCGGAAATCCGCCATACCTCCTGTTATCAACGTGGAAGCCTACACGCAGCCTTCCTCTTCCCAGTAAGTCCAGTTTAGTAGTATTTTTTATCAGGTTATAATACTTATACATGTGGTTGTCGATGCATTCAATTCAAAGCTCTCTGCTACCGCCAGTTGAGAGTAATAAAATAACCACTTAATAATACATACACAATAGACATAAAACGTTAAAAAAACTAATACACTATATCCAAACTAAAACTACTCTATACTTGTATACCTATTAACTTGAAGCATATCTACTATTTCTTATTATTATACTGACGACCCGTCTGGAGTAGTGGTCGAGAAATCGCCTACTACGCAGCGGGTTGCGGGTTCGATCCCCGCACAATACAAACATTTGTGTGCATGAACATGTCTGTTTGTACTGGTCTGGGTGTTTTCTATGTATATCATGTATGTATTTACAAAATAATTAAGTATTATATCCGTTGTTTGGCACCCATAATACAAGCTTTGAGTAGCTTATTTTGTGACTAGATGGCGATGTGTAGGAAAGGATATTTATTATTTATTTTAAGGCTATTTATTATAATTGATTTTTCAGATCGCACAAAAAGCCGAAGAGTCTGTTCGCCATTATAAACAACGACGAGCGGACGACCAACAAGGACTCCGGTCGCCCCAGCCTTGGCTCCAGCTTTACCTCCCGCGTGTCGTCCGGTCAGTGTCGTCGCGCCGCAACTGTCGATGGAGAGTTTTATGTGGACCTGAAGGTGTACAATACCGACGATGCCAGAGACACCCCTGCAGACCAGCGATACAAGAAGGCGTTGGCGTCGGTGAAGCTGCAGTGCTCCGAACAGTCTCGCGAGTGGGAATCCCTGCAGGACTTCCTCGCCAAGGCCTACGACATTTTTAATAATAGTGACCCGGTATATTACAGTAATAAAATTAATATTAAGTAAGTAGATTTTAGGAGAATTTAGCAATAAGTTTATAAATATTAATTACATTTTGAAATATTAATTACATTTTCGTATCTTATATATTTTTTTTGATTTATTATTGTTTTTGATAGGTAGGTATATTTAACATTGCAAATAAAAGTAAGTTAAGCAATTATGCCATTCTGTTCGGTTTGTAATACATCGATCGGCTCAAAGTCTTGGATAGGTCATATACGCAGTCGATCGCATAAACAAAATAAGTCCACCCAACCGCATAGCGATGGCGTGGAAATTGTTGCATCTGCATTTCGCTCTCGTATCATTTCATATCGAATCGTTCCAATTGAAACTGATAAAGCCTCGTTAGACTCCTTTTTGTATTCAATCAGTAATAAAATAAAATTACTTATTGATGATGCCTTAAAAAAGCATACCACTATAAAAGTTAATTTTGAGCTATTTTCCCTGTTCATACTATTTAAAGACAGCACACAAGAAATGAAATCATTTCTCACAAAAAATTTTGTTATTTATCAGAACTATGATTTTAACACTATTTTTTTAAAGCTTCAAAGTTCTTTAAAAAAGAAAATAGACGAATTTCAGGAGAATGATAGTGGTTGGGCATTTCTTGACAATTCACATTTAGAAATTAACATAAATAAATATCAACCATTAGGAGGCAGCTCTTTTTTGCCACTACCAAAATGCATTCAAAATAAGAAAGCATGCATAAATATTCATAATAAAGATCAGTTTTGTTTCTTATGGAGCGTTGTAGCTGCTCTTTATCCTTCGCAAAAGCATCCTGAACGGGTCTCATCTTATCCCGATTTTCGTCTCGTTCTAAATGACGAAGGAATGTCTTTTCCTGTCACATTCGCAGATATAAATACATTTGAGAAAAACAATCCTAGGTTGAGTTTCATCATTTACGGTTTAAAAAATAATAAGACTATCATTGGACCTCTTTATAAGTCCGGAAACAGTCAAAACAAAAAGACTGTACAGGACGGCGTCTAAATGTTAAATAGTATACATTTGTTGTTAGATCTATAATTTGTAAAATCGTTTATTTGTTAGTTTTGTTTAAAACTTATTGTGAATATTTGTATGTTAATAAATAAAGTAACAGCCGGGGGTATAGGAAACACATTTAGTAGGCACACACCCTCGTATAGGCTAGCGAGGACTAGAAGAATCATAGGGAAATAGGACGCGGCTCTCTTTACGGTATTGCCTTTTTAAATCAAAATATAAGCCCGCTGTATTTCCCTCTCTTTCTAATCATGAGATGGCACGCGGCTTTCCTTACGGTAACGCCTTTTGACCGCATATATCACGCGCGGCCATCTCCCCTCTCTTTCTGATCATGAGATGGCACGCGGCTTTCCTTACGGTAATGTCTTTTCACCGCGAATATCATGCGCGTGCCATTTCACCTCTCACTCCCACTGACTTCCTGCTCGCACATTTGGACACAAAATTGTATAAAAGACGAGCAGAAACACGTAGAAAATGAGTTCGACGAGTCCACGAGCCCCACCAGCCGCAGCTAGAAGAACCATCTCTCCTAAGGAACAGGAAGAGCCCTAGAACACAGAAGAAAGAACATTCTAGGAAGAACACATTGGAGTTCGATCCAGCAGCGGCTAGAAGAAACATCTCTCCTGAGCAACATAGGAAGAGCACACAAGAAAGAACATTCAAGAAAGAACATTCAAGAAAGAACGTTCAAGAAAGAACACTGAAGAAAGAACATTGAAGAAAACACTTGGAACAATTAACGGCCACCTCACCGCACACAATACAGTCCACATTAGAACATTGGGTTGGCTGTTACTCTGAAACCTGACATAGGAGTTTCTCATTTACGCGTCCAACATCAAGACACAAACGGGCGACCGACCGTCTGACTTCGCACCAAATCCAGCTCCGTGCCGCGTTATCCGGCACATTGCTGGTCCTTCGAGCCGGATCTACGTGTGAAGACTGAAGATTGTCAAGATGCCCGTCACTCGTTGGTGAGGATAGTGAGCCGGGGTGCGACAAATAAGACGACGAGGCAGGTATAGATGATTTTGAATGTATTTGAATAGTAAGCTAGGTACAATTTCGAAGAAGTGTTCTTGAAATAAGAGTGACATAACACGTATGGATTGGTTGCTGCCTGGAGACCGAATGGCCGAGTAATGGGTCGCGGGGCTCCTCGCTCGCATCGTCGCGCCGCAGGCGCCGAAACAGGTAGCTCGTTCTTTGTGTGCGTTGACCGTAGGCACGCCGTCCATATGTGTGCGTGCGTTAACAAGCTGCCGCCCTTGGAACATTCTGTTCCAATATAGGAAGAGGGCAGAGCCGATTGAAGGCTCTTCTCATTGTTCCTGTTGTAGTCTTGACGTCCGCCACCCGGATGACACCATCAGCGCCAGGGAAGACAGCTGTGACTCGACCCAGCAGCCATCTATTGGGTGGTAGGCGATCATCTTTGATAAGGACCATCTCGCCCATCTTTGGTTGTCCGCCATCCTTGCGCCATTTGTTTCTTTTCTGTAATTCTGCAATATATTCTGTATAATAGCGATTCCAGAAATGAGCCTTTATTAGCTGGGTCCTCGCGTATCATGTCAGACTATTAATCTGACGGTCATGTACCTGGGGAGCAGGCAACATCGTTAAAGTACGTCCAATCAAAAAGTGCGCAGGTGTTAATGGGATCAGATCGGAGGGATCATTTGAGAGTGGAGTGAGAGGTCTAGAATTTAATATTGCTTCAATTTCTATGAGAACTGAATTTAATTCCTCATAAGTGAGATGAGTCATTGATAAAACTCTTCGTAAGTGATATTTTATTGATTTAACGGAACTTTCGGCTAGTCCGTTGAAGTGTGGGCTATAAACGGGACAGAACTTGAATACAATTCCCTTTTCAGCTGAATATGAAACAATATTGTCGAAATTATTTTTGATGAATTTAGACATATCGTTATATGCGCCGACGAAATTCGTGCCGTTATCGGACAATATAACGGCAGGCTTGCCTCTGCGAGCAATGAAACGATTCAGTGCTGATAAGAAGCCTTGTGAAGTTAGATCGGTGACAAGCTCGATGTGTACTGCCCGAACTGCCAAACATACAAATATACATAAGTATGATTTTATTAGTTTACAGCCTCTGCCTTTCCTGTCGGCTATCAGAACTGGTCCAGCATAGTCCACAGCTGTATTATGAAAAGGATATTCTAAATGAAGTCTTTCTGAAGGGAGATTGCCCATAATAGGTTGATAAGTTTTGCCTGAAAATCTACAAGTCAAACAATCTCGTGTTGTTTTCCTAGTTAAGTTACGTCCGTTTATAATCCAAAATTTGTGCCTTAAATTTGCTAATAAAAGCTGTGGGCCTGCATGTAATAAAATATTGTGATAGTGTGAAACGATTAATTTAGTAACATTGTGCGACGCGTGCAACAATATTGGATGTTTTGTATCTAGATCGTAATTGGAATTAGCTAGTCTTCCGCCTACTCTCATTAAATCTTTTTCGTCTAAAAATGGATTCAAACTAAGTAGTTTGTCTTTAGAAGGCAAGGATTCACCCTTTTTTAAAATTGAATATTGTTTACAAAACATATCTTGCTGCACTATTCGACAAAGTGTTTGTGCTGCGAAGTCAAGTTCCGATGTCGTAATTGGACCCGTAATTTTATAATTTGGATTTTGACAGTTATGTATAAATCGCTTTAAATAAGCTGTAACGCGTTGTAATTTTCTGTAATTTGAATAATTGTTTGTAAAATCATTTTTATGCGGTTCTATAGCTGACAAATGACATTGGAACTTTGTTTCAGGTAAGTGATCAATGTTTATGTTTTGAGGTTGTGTAGGTATTAGTATTTCCGTTTCGTGAAGGAAAGGAAGACCTCCCCACCACAAAATGGAGTTTTTAAGCTGAGACGCGTTTAGACCTCGCGATCCTATGTCGGCCGGGTTAGACCCTGTGGGTACATAGTTCCACGAGGAAGGTTCAGAGTTCCGTGTGATTTCACTTATACGATTGTAAACAAATTGTTTGAGTTTTGATTTACTACATGTTTTTATCCAACCAAGTACAATGGTTGAATCACACCAAAAATGCTTTGAATTAATTATCAAACGTAAAGAACTCTCAACCTTTTTGCATAAATGAGTAGCCAGAAGAGCACCCATTAGTTCGAGTCTAGGTGTGGTTAGTTTTTGTTTTAATGGAGCCACCCTGCTTTTTGCTAACAATAAATGGACCATGACAGGGCCATTGTTTGAAATTGATCGTATGTATACGCATGCTGAATAGGCTTTTATTGAAGCATCACTAAAAATATGCAGCTCGATTTTAATTGTTTTATCACTGATAATAACACAGCGTGGTATTTGAATTTTATTCAACTCAGGTAGGTTTTTAATGAAATAGTTCCACTGAGATTGAATTTCAGAAGGTAATGGTTCGTCCCATGCAATATTTTTGGACCAGAGTGTTTGTAATATGAGTTTGGCCTGTAACATGCATGGATTAATAAGACCTAGAGGGTCAAATACCTGAGCGATTGAAGCCAAGATAGAACGTTTGTTTATTTGTGATTTTGAACTTTGTATTTGTGTTGATGAAAATAACAATGTATCCTCCTTGCATGCCCAATGTAGACCTAATGTTTTTGTATGTTCATTTTTGCTCAAATTAACTAAATCATTGTCATTTTCACCAACAATTTGATTAAGTATGTGTGGAATGTTTGTATGCCATTTACGCAAATGAAAATGAGCACCTCTTAGTTCGTGAATTACTCCTTTGCATATTTGAATTAATTCTGAATAGTCTGAATGACCTGTTACCAAGTCATCAGCGTAAAAATCAGATAAGATTGTTTCCCTAACATTCTTATCGGTGCAGTCAAGGCCAAGTTGTACAAGACATCGAAAAGCTAAAAATGGTGATGCAGACATTCCGTAAGTTATTGTGTTGAGTTTGTATTGTTTGATATCTTGTGTAGGATCCGATCGCCATAAAATCTGCTGTAAGCTGCGTTGCTTTTCAGCTACTAATATTTGTCGATACATTTTTTCAATGTCCGCAGTTACAACAAACCTATGCTGGCGAAAACGAATCAAAATGCTTATTAAATCGTCTTGTATAGTAGGACCTACATGTTGAATGTCATTTAATGACTTGCCTGTACTTGTGACTGCAGAGGCGTCGAAGACTGCTCTTAATTTTGTTGTTAGGCTGTCTTCTCGCAACACCCCATGATGTGGCAAGAAATATGAAATTTCTGTGTCTGTAGGATTAGTGTTTTCTGTCATGTGTCCTAATGAAATGTATTCATTCATGAATGCTATGTAACTTTGTTTGAATGTAGGATTGCGTTTGAATTTGCGTTCCAAGGCTTGTAATCTATTACGAGCTTGTTCGAATGAATCACCTAGACAGCTAGGCGACTCTTTGAATGGTATGGTGACCATGAATCTGCCGTCTGGTTGACGGACAGTCGTTTTCGTGAAAATTGATTCGCACTCGCTATCATCATCTTTTAGAGGGATTTTTTTTATGGTGTCTACTGACTCCAATTTGAAAAATTGATCGAGCTTTGTTTCGAGCTCAGTATCTTGAATGAAATTGCAGTGAACTGTATTTTGATTGTAATTTGAGTCTCTTACATAGCCAGAGACTATCCAACCGAGCATTGTTTCAGCTAGGATTGGTTTGTTCTTACCTAACGGTATTTTGTTATTAGATAAAACTTGCCAAAACAAGTCCGCGCCTAACAACATCTGCACTTCTGACGGAGTATTGAATTGAGGATCCGCGAGGTGGATGTGTGGCGGTATTTGGATGTGATCAATATTGATCGAAATGGAAGGTAATAACTGCGTGATCTGTGGCACTATGAAACAGTTAACCCTTGCGGTGTAACCGCTGTTTGTGAGTGACGATATTGTGACATCGCATCTGTTAGAAATGTTTGAACATTGATTATTTAATCCTTGAATGGATATAGAAGTAGAGGTAAATGGAATTTGTAACTGTTTATGTAAACTTTCGATAATGAAACTGCTTGTACTACCGCAATCTAATAATGCCCTGATTTTGTGTAATTTCCCATTGTTATCTTTGATATGGATTTGAACAGTGGATAGTAGTACCTGCCCTGAATGCATAGTAGAAAGTGTAATGTTATTGATTTGATTTGTCGGAGAACTTGATTCGGTCTGGCTTTGATTTTGCATTGCAGGTAGGACTACGCACTCCTTTTGTGTCTGAGGTTGTGGTTGTGTAATTTGTTTGGATAAATGTAGCATAGTGTTATGCTTGTGAGAACATAATTTGCATGCTCCAGATTTGCATCGTTTTTCATCATGACCACTACGTAAACAATTCATGCATAGATTTAACTGTTTAACCTTTCCTATACGCGCTTCTATCGGTAATTGTTTAAACTTCGAGCAATAATATATTGAATGCGACATTTTGCAAACTGGGCATGGAAATTGTGTATGTTGTGTAGTTGCTGGGTTAGCTATGAATGTTTTTGGTCGAATGTGTGTAATGTCACTGTGTCTGCGTAATGGTTGTCTGTGTTTTTCATCCATTGTTTCCAGTAAGTCAGCCCGATTTTTTAAGAAATCATTAAAGTCTTTTAACGTTGGCAAATCCTTGATTATATTTATATGTGACTCCCAATCACGGATTGTGGCCGGGTCTAGCTTGTTGGATACAATATGTATGATGAGAATGTCCCAATGTTCTGTAGGAACATTCAATGACTTTAGGGATCGTAAATTTTTATTGACAACATCGATTATATTACGCAAGGCCCTTGCGGATTCCTTGGTAATGAGTTCAATATTAAATAGAGCTTGCACATGATTATTTATTAGAATACGATTATTATTGTAGCGATTACACAAAAGATCCCAAGCAACATTGTAATTTTCAGATGAAAAATCTAAACATTGAATAATTAGAGCTGCACTGTCTCTCAAGGAGGCACGTAAGTAGTGGAATTTGTGGATGTTTGGGATGGATGAATTTTCGTGAATTAGTGATGTGTATGTTTCGCGATATTCTAACCAGTCCTGATAACGGCCAGAGAAAGTAGGTAAATTGATTGTGGGTAATTTAATGTTTGGTAAAGCACTTGCCACATTCGAACCTGCCACCGACGCGAAGTCATTGCCCCCAGAAGCAAGGCCGCCGTCCGCCGCGTGTCTGCTCAGCAGATCCTGCGCTGCGGCGATGGTGCTGAAGTAGGAGCTTTCGAAGTTCTCGCGCTCGGTGAACTCGGCATCTGGAATGTCGTTGGCATTTGAAGGGCCCAGTTGCAAAAGTCCTTAAGTCCAAAAACTGAACTTGTCAATAAGTCATGTTGAAACAAAAAAAAATCGCTGAAATATTTCTATGTAGGTTATGGGAGAAAATCAAACTTCACGGTATTGGGAATAATTAGCCTTTTGTTTTATGAACAAGTATTGAAAGTTCATTATTATAATTCCCTATAAAATCAACTTTTAATAAACTGGACTTAGGTCCCAATTATTGGACTTAGCCTTTTTTGACACTTATTCTAAGGACTTAGAAACTTTGGTTGCACATTTGGTGGACTTAAATCAGTACTAACAAAATATTCTGGACTTTATAAGCAAAAAAAAATTACAACAAATTTATTTTCATATAATATCAAATACTACCTTGCTTTGTACGATCATTTTATAATCCTCAAAGTCTACTAAACTTCTACCATCTGTATAAAAAATGTTTTCAACAACACATACATAACTGAGAAAAATACATTTATCAATGCTACTTTGGTAACATATTTGTTTTAGGTTCTTATAATCTATATTATAAAACTTAAGAACTTGCTTACATTCTTAAGTTTTATATTGACATATAAAAGTTTTAATTAAAAGTAAAACTTTTTAATTTTGTAAAACATCTAATTTTACATTTAGTTTAGTTTAGTTATAATTAAAATAATCACAAAAATATTTTAATGTAAGATCAATATTCTTCTGGATTATTCTTTATCATCCTCAGAGTCAACTAATGATTGTTCTATCTGATTTGATACAATATTTTCATCAGCTGGCAGTATATCAGAATAAAAATATTTGTCATCATCACACACATATGTGAGCAAATTCAAAATATCTTTAATTTTTCCAGGCTTTAGTCTCAAAGGTGACTTATATGCATTTTCAGGGTCACATCCTATATTTCTTTGTACTCCAACACGATAGAACGTAAACGGATTATGATTTATTTTTTTATGTTGCCAGCACACTAATGGCTTTTAATGTACAAATCGGATGGACTTAGGAACTTTTTAATATTAAAAGAGGTCACTTAGTGACTTCTTGATCAAAATTGTTGAGACGTAGGGACTTATTAAGCGCCAAGTGACTTTTTAACCTCAAAATTCATTTAAAAAAGTAAAATGTCGTTTTTATATTGAGACCTAGGCACTTGTTAACAAAAACAAAAAGATATGACTATATGATATTTAACATGGCCAACACGTTGGCGTTATCAGATGATAAAGTCCCTAAGTGGACTTAGGGACTTCTGCAACTGGGCCCTTCATTTTCTATCTGAGTTTGGTTTGCATCAAATTCATCGTACAAAGCCTGAATTTTTGCAAGGCGTGTATTTAATTCGTGAATCTGTAAGCTACTAAGTTCCTTGCAAGCTAATAGCGGTTGCAGGTATGATTTAAAAATGGTAAGCTTTGCTTTGTGTGAGGCTCTGACCTTCTTAAATAATTTAAGATCTTCGCCCATTGTAAAATAAACTTTTAATGAAATGTGAGAATTCTAAAAAAAAAGCTTAAGCTTAAATTAATTCAGCTGAAAGTGAAAATTCAATTAAAAATATATGAAATTTAAATTGAAACTTGTGAAATTAGAAGATAAGTGGATAGAACGATACTTAAAATGAGAAAGGAAGTGTGCACTGAAGCGAAAAGAGGCTATGCATGCGCTTGCCACGTGCATGTGCGTAGCGCGGTTTTTGACCTTGCGAGTGCCAGCGGTCAAGGAGCGCGCGCCCGACCCGCGCTTTTGATGTTTACTGGAATGTGAAATGAATTGCACTGGATTATTTCTGTGAAAAATGATTTACGAAAATAATTGTTGGTAAGCTAATAATTAAATCTAGAAACCTCTTAAAATGGGTAGGGAAACTTATTAGGTGAATAGATAATTAAAAAGAAAAATATTGGATTCAAATTAATTGGAATGATTTTACATATGATGAAAAGGTAGGTTAGGTAAAATTTGCGCTTTGCTTGGAACGAACTCACAATGCTCTGTCCTCGGTAATCTCTGAAATCTCCGTAATCACGTCTCGTTTCTTGAAAGGTCTGGACCGTTATTTTCCTTCTCTCATTCTTGACTGGTGTAAATGAGTTCTCGTCTTGAGAATTTTAGGCTGCCACGCCGCCACGTAGTTGCCGCGCGACGCCCTTGCCGTGTCCTCCTCACCGATGCGTCCTTGGCCGCCGTGCTGTTTCCAGCCGCTCCAATTTCGCATCCGGCTCGAAATCCTGGTGAGGATAGTGAGCCGGGGTGCGACAAATAAGACGACGAGGCAGGTATAGATGATTTTGAATGTATTTGAATAGTAAGCTAGGTACAATTTCGAAGAAGTGTTCTTGAAATAAGAGTGACATAACACGTATGGATTGGTTGCTGCCTGGAGACCGAATGGCCGAGTAATGGGTCGCGGGGCTCCTCGCTCGCATCGTCGCGCCGCAGGCGCCGAAACAGGTAGCTCGTTCTTTGTGTGCGTTGACCGTAGGCACGCCGTCCATATGTGTGCGTGCGTTAACACTCGTTCTCGTACGCAAGAGAGAACGCCTACGTCCGAAACAGAAACACCGTCGGGGACCGAGTATACTGGTACCACTATGCCAGATACGTCGGCCACGAGTCAAGCGTCCAGTCCGCTGGCTACTGAGCCAGAACACCTCGAAGAAACAAGAGAACAACAAACAGCGCCGCCGCTGGCTGCACCCACTCAGGAGCAACCGCCCGCGGCACGTGCGCAGACGCCTTCAGCAAGATCAAGAAAAAACAAGAGACTACTGAAGGCCCAAGAAGAGCTCCTGCGCATCCAACTGCAGCTCGCCGCCAACAAAGTAGCGGCCATCGAGGCAGACACGGACACCGATGAAGATGAACTTGACACCGTGATTGAAGACTCCGGCAACAACAACAACGAGCGCACCGGCACCTGGGTCGACGATAGCCGCATGCAAATGCTGGCTATCACCGGGCAACCGCACATACAAGTGCCACTGCCGCTACCGCCGATACTGACGCAGGCACCTGCCCCGCAGGTCGCGACGTGTCCCACGGCGGGAGAAAAAGAGACAGCACATATCGGCATCTCACCGGAGGGAGTGAACGAGTCGGCATACGCCGGCGCCCCACCGGCGGGAGGAAACGAGACAACGAGAAGTGACATCGCCCAACTTGCCGCTGCCATTACTATGGCTGCGAGGGCGAGTCAACCGAAGATGAACATTGAACTGCCGATATTCGCTGGATCCCATCATGAATGGCTGATCTTCAAAGCTGCATATGAAGAATCGAAGAGCGGGTTGACATCATTGGAGAACCTCGCCCGCCTGCGCCGAAGCCTCAAAGGACGTGCGAGGGAAGCAGTAGAGAGCCTCTTATTGTACAACGGCAACCCAGAAGACGTCATGAAAACCTTAGAAGCAAGGTTTGGTCGTCCAGATGCCATCGCTATGTCCGAACTGGAGCGACTGCGAGCACTAACGAAGCCTCAAGACACGGCACGGGACTTGTGCATTTTTGCCAGCCGGGTCTCGAATATCGTCGCAGCGCTGGGTGCCATCAAGATGAGGCACTACCTGTACAACCCAGAGATCACGAAGAACACAATAGAGAAGCTGACCTCTACCATGCGATATCGGTGGTACGACTACGCGGCTGAACAAGATAAAGAAGAACCGGACCACGTCAAGCTGTCGCGCTTTCTGAACCGGGAGGCCGAACGATGCGGCCCCTATGCACAGCCTGAACAACCGGACAACGCCGCGTCAGCAAAGAAGCCACAACGGGCTTACAACACGAACACAATGGAACCCGAACAGAAAATACACAGCTGCCTATGTTGTGAGAAGACAGGGCACGCCCCCGATGGCGTGCCCTGGAACTGTGAAGAATACAAGAAGCTGAGCATCAATGATAGATGGGACCTCGCCAAAGAGAAGAGACTATGCTTTCGCTGCCTGCGGTATAGAACGAGAATACATAACTGCCGCAACACGAAGTGCAATATAGACGGGTACCCCCATCCACATCATCAGCTGCTACACCACGCCAAGAGTGGTGAAGAGAAGAAAGAAGAAAAGAAGAATGAAGTAGTGAGTTCCACTTGGACGCCGAGGAAGCCTCAAGCCTATTTGAAGATATTACCTGTGACCGTCGTCGGGCCAAAGAGAAAGATCGATACGTATGCACTTCTCGACGACGGCTCTACCGTCACGCTTATCGACGAGGACTTGGCGCAGCGAGCTGGACTACGAGGGCCAGTGGAACCACTACGCATTGAAGCAATCGGTGAACGGCAAGTTGAAACGGGGTCCTCGAGGCGGCTCAAGCTGACGATCCAGGGAGCCCAGAGAAAGCGCCACACCATCCAAGCCAGAAGCATCAACCGGCTGCGACTATCCCCGCAGACCGTCAACGAACGCGATCTGGCTGGCTGCCGTCACCTTGAAGACCTGAAGAATCTCACCTACGAGCAAGCCAAGCCGGGAATACTTATCGGGCAAGACAACTGGCCACTTCTTCTGGCAGAGTCTACCCGCGTCGGCAACAGACAGCAGCCAGTTGCATCGCTAACGAAGCTAGGGTGGGTCCTACATGGGGCGCAGGCACGAACGCTGGGACAGAGAGTCCATTTCGTGAACCACGTGACAAAGGAATCAGAAGAGCTAGAGAGAATCGACGAACAACTGAAGAACTTCTTCTCTCTAGAGTCCTTTGGAGTCGCGCCTAAGAAACCACAGAACGATCCTGAAATCCAGGCCTTGAAGATACTGGATGCGGAGACCATACGTCTCGAAGACGGCCGCTTCCAGACCGGGCTGCTATGGAAGTCAGCGGATATCAAGCTGCCTGACAATTGGAACTATGCGCTAAGAAGACTTTGTGCCACCGAGAAGAAAATTGAGAAGAACCCTACATTGAAGGCCAAGGTCCACGAACAAATGGAAGCGCTCATCAAAAAGGGCTACGCTGAAGTCGCACCCGCACAGAAGAATGAAAACAGAACATGGTACCTGCCTTGTTTCCCGGTGATCAATCCTATGAAGCCGGACAAGGTCAGGATGGTGCACGACGCAGCAGCCACCACGAAGGGTGTATCACTGAACGATACCCTACTCACCGGTCCAGATCTGCTCCAATCACTCCCTGGAGTGCTACTGAGGATGAGGCAACACCGAGTCGCAGTATCAGCGGACATCACCGAAATGTTCCTGCAAGTGAGAATCCGACCGGAAGATAGGGACGCGCTCCGCTACTTGTGGAGAACAGATCGTGACGCTCCACCCACTGAATACCGAATGACGTCACTGATCTTCGGAGCCACGTCGTCTCCTGCCACAGCGATCTATGTGAAAGACCGTAACGCGAAAGAAGCCGCTAAGACCTATCCCGAAGCTGCTGATGCCATCGAACGCAACCACTACATGGACGACTACATCCAGAGCTTCGAGACAGAAGAGCAGGCAGTCAAGATCGCAAGAAAAGTTAGAGACATCCATCAGCGAGCACACTTTGAACTAAGGAAGTGGACATCGAACTCTGATGCAGTACTACAGCAACTGGACCCAGGAAAGAAACAAGAAAACACAACATGGCCAGAAGAAAAGAAGACTGTTCCAGAGAACCTGCTAAAGAGGAAGAAACACAGAACATTCTTCTCAAGAACCAAACCGAAAAAGAAGAAAGATCCATCCTGGGGTACTCAGCACGGCGATAGCAAAACGAAGAAATTGGTTGAAAAGGTCTATGAAGAAAACAAGTATTTGAAGATTCCTGCCGAGCTCATCATTGAAGCCGAGACGATTATCATAAAGAAGAGCCAAGAAGAAGCCTTCAAAGAAGACAACGCAAACATGAGAAGAGGTCATCAGGTCAGCCGCCAGAGCCGACTGAACGAATCGGCGATTGAAATAATCGACGGCCTGATCACTCTAAAGTCCCGAATCTGTGCCAAGCAGGAAGTGGAATTCACCGTCAGCAGTCGACCGCTTACCCACGTTGCGGTCGACCCAGATGAACCCGAAACATTGACGCCGAATCACTTTCTGCTGCTGGAGCCTGCACATGAACCGGCCATGGGACAATTTGAAGACAGAGATCTGCTGGGCAAGACCCATTGGAGGGCGTCCTAGACAATAGCGAACATGATTTGGAACCGTTGGATACGAGAGTACCTTCCCGAACTTCAAAGCCGGCGGGAGCCGCGCGGCCGCGGCCCTGAACTGAAGACCGACGACGTCGTACTGATCGTGGACAACACTATGCCACGACACACCTGGCCACTGGGACGAGTTACCGCAGTGTACCCGGGACCCGACGGCGTCGTGCGAGCTGCGGATGTGTTGACTCGAGGAGGTATCCTGCGACGCCCCACCAAGAAGCTGGTCAACCTACATATTGAAGAAAAGGACGCCGCCCCTTCCACGAAATGAGTGAGCCTCCGACGGCGCTACGACACACGGCGGGAGAATGTACAGGACGGCGTCTAAATGTTAAATAGTATACATTTGTTGTTAGATCTATAATTTGTAAAATCGTTTATTTGTTAGTTTTGTTTAAAACTTATTGTGAATATTTGTATGTTAATAAATAAAGTAACAGCCGGGGGTATAGGAAACACATTTAGTAGGCACACACCCTCGTATAGGCTAGCGAGGACTAGAAGAATCATAGGGAAATAGGACGCGGCTCTCTTTACGGTATTGCCTTTTTAAATCAAAATATAAGCCCGCTGTATTTCCCTCTCTTTCTAATCATGAGATGGCACGCGGCTTTCCTTACGGTAACGCCTTTTGACCGCATATATCACGCGCGGCCATCTCCCCTCTCTTTCTGATCATGAGATGGCACGCGGCTTTCCTTACGGTAATGTCTTTTCACCGCGAATATCATGCGCGTGCCATTTCACCTCTCACTCCCACTGACTTCCTGCTCGCACATTTGGACACAAAATTGTATAAAAGACGAGCAGAAACACGTAGAAAATGAGTTCGACGAGTCCACGAGCCCCACCAGCCGCAGCTAGAAGAACCATCTCTCCTAAGGAACAGGAAGAGCCCTAGAACACAGAAGAAAGAACATTCTAGGAAGAACACATTGGAGTTCGATCCAGCAGCGGCTAGAAGAAACATCTCTCCTGAGCAACATAGGAAGAGCACACAAGAAAGAACATTCAAGAAAGAACATTCAAGAAAGAACGTTCAAGAAAGAACACTGAAGAAAGAACATTGAAGAAAACACTTGGAACAATTAACGGCCACCTCACCGCACACAATACAGTCCACATTAGAACATTGGGTTGGCTGTTACTCTGAAACCTGACATAGGAGTTTCTCATTTACGCGTCCAACATCAAGACACAAACGGGCGACCGACCGTCTGACTTCGCACCAAATCCAGCTCCGTGCCGCGTTATCCGGCACAAAGACTATTCAATTATTACTATTAGATAACGGGACTACTACACACTATTGTTTAATAAAAGATTTGTCGCGACTTATACGGAGTCAAATTACATCACATCACAGTAAAATCTATTTTTGTGACACATGTCTAGTGTATTTTACTACATGCGAAGAACTCGAAAGTCATTTATGTAGCGGTATCGTTACTGTTTTACCTGAAAAAGGTTCGGTAATTAAATTCAAAAACTATGACCGTAAACAAAACGTTCCGTTCGTAATTTATGCAGATTTTGAAACCATTTTAGAACCGTCTCAGAACAGTTCTTTAGTTTCCGATACCACACACACAAAAACGTTACAACACCATGTTCCAGCAGCGTTTGCATATAATATAGTATGTTCTGTGAATGAAAGTCATAATCGTTACGTCACTTATCGAGGTCAAGACTGTGTTCAAAAGTTTATAGATTCTATCTATCGCGATGTACGCGAGATTTATACAATTTTATCCCAAAACTCTCCAATATTTTTTACAGAACAAGATGAAGCTGACTTTATGCAAGCTACTCGTTGCCATATTTGCGACAATTTTTTGTTTACCGACAAAGTTCGTGATCATTGCCACATAAGCGGTTTCTATCGTGGCGCAGCACATAGATATTGTAATTTACAGTACAAAACACCAAAGTTTATTCCAATATTTTTTCATAATTTATCCGGGTATGATTGCCATTTATTCATAAAACAATTAGGTGAATTGCCTGGAACTATAAAAGTTATACCTAAAACGAAGGAGAATTATGTATCGTTTACAAAATTCATTCCTGTTTCTGGCAATGAGTTCATACAAGTTCGGTTTGTAGATTCGTTTAAATTTTTAGGTACCAGCTTGAACAGATTAGCTAAAACTATTCAAAAAGAAGAATTTAATCATATGCGTACCCACTTTCCTATTGAAACACAATTCAATTTACTAACACGAAAAGGAATTTACCCATACGAGTACATGGATAGTTGGGACCGTTATAAAGAGCGATCTCTTCCAGAAAAAAATATGTTTTACAGTTCTATTACAAATGAGCATATATCTGATGAAGATTATAAGCACGCACAATCCGTATGGACCGAATTCAATATTAAAAACTTGGGTCAATATACTGACTTATACCTAAAAGTCGATGTCATCTTATTGACCGATATTTTCGAAAAATTCAGAAGAACATGTAAACTTCACTATCAGTTAGACCCTGCGTTTTATGTCACTGCTCCGAGTTTATCATTTGATGCGATGCTTTTTAAAACAGGCGTTGAGCTAGAGCTAATTGATGACCTTGCCATGGTGCGCATGATTCAATCCGGTGTAAGGGGAGGTGTGTGTATGTGCTCACACAGGCATGCGAAAGCAAATAACAAATATGTTCCAGAATATGATAAACAACAACCCGAAACTTACGTGGTTTACATAGATTGTAATAACTTGTACGGATTTAGCATGTGTCAATCATTACCATTCTCGGACTTTAGGTTTTTAAATCAAACAGAAATTGTTAGACTCGATGTAACCAATATTCCTGACAACGCGGAATACGGGTTTATTCTCGAGGTCGATCTTAGCTATCCAAAAGAGTTGCATGACAGGCATAATGAATTACCATTTTGTCCTGAAAAATGTATTCCTCCTGGAGGGAAAAATTCAAAACTTGTTCCCAATCTTTATGATAAATATTTTTACGTAATCCATTATGTTCATTTAAAAACATCTATAAAACATGGCTTAAAGTTAAAAAAAATTCATCGAGCTATAACGTTTCGGCAGAGCCCTTACTTGAAACAATATATCGATTTAAACACAAGCTTAAGGCAACAGGCTCAGTCAACTTTTGAACAAGACTTTTTTAAACTGCTCAATAACAGCATTTTCGGAAAGACATTGGAAAATAATGAAAAAAGGGTCAATGTTCATTTAGTTAATAAATGGAGTGATAAACAAAATAAAACAAAAAAAAGATATTGTGCTGATAGATTAATAGCAAATTCGAATTTCCATAGTGCTTCAGTTTTCAGTGAAAATTTGGTTGCAATACAAACTAAACCTGAGCGTGTTGTTTTAGACAAACCAATATACATCGGGTTTACAGTTTTGGAACTGTCCAAAAGCCACATGTATGATTTTCATTACTCAGTCTTTGAGCCGACGTATACAAACCGCTTACGCATGTGCTACACAGACACAGACAGTTTTGTCTATCAGATTCAAACCCCTGATTTCTATAAAGATTTAAAACAATTATTATTGAATTATTTCGATACTAGTAACTTTCCAGCAGAAAATATACATAGCTTACCACTTTTGAACAAAAAAGTTCCTGGTCTTTTCAAAGACGAAATGGGAGGGAACATAATATCAGAATTTGTTGGATTACGATCAAAACTGTACTGTATAAAAACTGTTAACAGTACTATTAAAAAAGCAAAGGGGGTGAAATCATGCGTTGTTCGCGATATTTCAATATCTCAATACAAAAAAAGCTTATATGATGGGGATGTAGTGAGAAAAACCAACGTTTTATTCAAATCTATTAAACATGAAATATTCACACGTAGCCTTAAAAAAGTTGCACTAAGCCGCAACGATGACAAGCGTCACATTTTGTCTGACAAAGTATCTACGAGAGCTTGGGGTCATAGAGCCATTCTTAATATTTAAATTGTATCAAACGAAATGTATATTATTTGTTTAAAGTTAGGTAACTATTTGCACTGTAATTTTATGATGGTAATGAATAGTTTACAATGATTTGAAGTGGTTTTGTGTCTTCTGATTATAATATGTCATAAGTAATGTATGTACTGTAAGAACCCATAATATAAGGTATTACACTGATGCTTGTGCAAGTAATAGAATGGACTCTTTTAATAGAACTGTTTTAGAATTTATATTCTAGAAATTAAGTTACCTCCTTGTACATTGTACTTATATCGCAAATAAATGATGATACGATATTTTTTTTGATTTATTAAATATCCCCTATTTCTAATGAATAGTTAAAAATAGTTAAGAGTTTATGTAGGTATTCAGTTATCGCTAGCGTTGGGTTTGTGACCGGTAATTTACTCAATTTCGAGTAAATTACCAAAAACATGTAATTTACTCGGTAAAATTACCGATGACTGGGAAAATATTCAAATGATTTTACTTAACAAAACTTAATGTATAAATATATTTAAATCCTTTACCAAATTACCATGAATAACATTTAACTCATTTGTACTGTCTTAGCATGATGATAGATGATGTAAAGAAACATGCCAATACGAACACGAACTTTTGAGCTGGATTCACATCACACAAAAATATATTTATTAGGTTTATTTTTGTTTTGTACTTTGTAATTTATGAGTGATATTGTGTTTGTAATATAAACATATTAATGTTTATTTTAAAAAAGGAGGTTATCAATTCGACCTATAAGGTATGTGATATTGTTAGAATTTTATATGTTCGAGTGAGTTAATCTTTTAAGGCTTCCAAAGTTCCAAACACGTGTTCAAAATTTCGTAAGTGTATGTGTGTTTAGATGTTTTTTTCACCACGGATTTCTAGAAAACGAGAAGTCATAGCGAGATGATTATTTTTTGTTCAATCAGATATATTGCTACTTAGGGTACCTACAGAGTAAGTTCCATCAAAACCAGTAGTTTTCGTTTTATATGTTATTAATTTAATAACTGAAAATGACGAAAAAGGGTACAATTTTTGAAAAAAATGCCTCCTTATCATACTGACCTAAAAGCTAAGCTTATCATTCACCTCACCATCGTCTGCGTCGCCGGTTCCTTTTCACTTTATTACTCAAGATATTCAAGTATTTAAACAAACTAACGAGTTGCAGAGCGCAAGCCACAACTAATTCAACCTTCGGCATCTTCATGTACAACAAATGCTATGATTAATCTCGCGCATGAGTGAATCACGAAGCGTCTCGCACGTAGGTTTGATGACTTCCAGCCTCCCGAATAAGCCGAATTCTAAAAAGGCTACAGTAGGTACCATAGAGCACATCTATTAAGGCAAATTATAGAGAAGTCCCTCGGACTTCTCTATAATTATTAGAAGTACGAGTATAATATGCCTCTATGTTTAGCGTTTGTGGACTATGAGAAGGCTTTTGATTCGATCAAAACTTGGGCGGTGCTTAGGCCTCTTCAGTAGTGTCACATAGACGATAGGTGTTAAAGTGTCTATATAACAAAGCCACCATGGTCGGTCCGAGTACAGGAACAAAATACGAGGGCGATTCCATTGCGGAGAGGTGTAAGACAGGGAGACGTTATATCTCCAAAACTGTTTACAGCAGCATTGGAAGACGCCTTTAAGCTCTTGGAATGAGAAGGATTCGGCATCTGCGTCAATAGCGAATACATAACACGCCTCCGGTTTGCCGATGATATAGTCGTTGTGGCAAAGACGCTGAATGATCTTGGCACTATGCTCAACCAAGTATCCCATCTTTGAAAAAAACATGGAAAAGACGAAAATTACGTCAAGTTCCCGTGTTATACCTACTCCAGTATCCGTTGGAAACTCAACTCTTGAAGTTGTCGACGAGTACGTCTACCTTAGATGAAAGATCCAATTAGATAGGTCCAACTTTGAGAAAGAGGTCAATTGACGAATCCAACTCGGCTAGGCAGCGTTCGGGAAACTGCATAAGAGCGTCCTCTCGTGTCAATTACCTCAGTGTCTGAAGACGAAAGTTTTCAACCAGTGTATGTCACCAGTGAAGACATACGGATCCGTTACGTGGTCTCTAACTATGGGGCCTCATAAAGAAGCTTAAAATCACACAACGAGCAATGGAGTGGGCTATGCTCGGTGATCGAATCAGAAGCGAGGAGATACGTAGAAGAACTAAGGTAACGGACATATCCCTACGAATCAGTAAGCTCTAGTGGCAGTGGGCACTTTGGCAGGGCACATAGCAGGGAACTGATGGCCGCTGGGGCAGAAAAGTTCTAGATTGGAAACCCTTCGACCAAAAGCGCAGCGTGGGATGTCCACCGACAAGATGGACAGACGACAAGACCAAACTGGATGCAGACCGCTCACAACCGGTCGCTGTGGAAAGCCGTGGGGGTGGCATATGTTCAGCAGTGGACGTCTTTTGGTTGATAATGATGATGATGATATGTGAACATCAATGTGAACAGCAAGCTCGCGTCAGCTCTCGTGCACGAATATTTCCTCGAACGTTTCGTCAATAACTAGACGAGAAGCGAGCGCGAACGTTAAATGCCATTTAATAATTTACGCAACGCGCACGAATATTTGTTTTCTGTTTTATATGGTGACCCAAGTAACATAAAAAATAATCAATTTTTGAAGTGTTTTCTACCATCAACACCGCCAACAACCGTTTGGATTAAAGCTTTAATCATGCACAAATTATAAAATAAATAAATATAGCAACTGAATATTTTACGGTCTATTTGGTAAATTACGAGTATTTTACCATTTTTACCATAAATTACCATATTTTTAATTACTTACCATTTTGTTTTTTTACCTGCCCAACTCTAGTTATCGCACAAAAACACGTGTGCATTTAAAAGTGCAGGTTAAAACAAGTTGCTAACACGAGTGTTATTTAGCGCGCGTCGTATTTCGTTTCAACTTACTGGAAGAAATATTTGCTATACTGAAAAATGATTATTGAACATGTTAAAACATGTAGTACACGTGCTTATGACACTTCGTCTCACACGTCTCATGTTCTTGATTACCTATATAGACAAAGCTTAATCATTCTAAATTTAGTTCATTATTCGTGCTCAGTGCATTCACATAAAGATTGCGTCGAACTTAAAATGCAGTCCAACCATCAGTACCTCTCTTCACCACAAACCAGCTACTTTGCATCGAATGATCATAGAATACCAAAGCTCATAATTAAAATAGAAATCATGGAAGCAGTGGATTCAGCGGATAAAACTGAAGTGGAAATCAGAGGGCGAGCAAAAAGCCAGTATTTGGTGTACGACCATTGGGACGTCATCTTTTATAAGACAGAACAACTGCTGACTGAAATTAGTAGGAAACTGGGAGACCGCAACGAAAGACCTGCTTTGTGACTACTGTGAAATAATTATATTATAAATCAGGTATGTTGTAGTTATCCTTTATCGAATACTTTTTAAAATAAAAGGGTTATTATAGTTATAATAATAACTTCTTGATTTTAATATGAGATTTCTTTTCTTTACAGATAATGGCGGATGGATACGACGTTTTTCCTCAATACGCTCAAGACCCATTAGAAAACTTTACGCAACAATACAAGGATTTGTTTGGTTCGCAATCGACAGAAGTTAAACAAAAGAAGAGAAAACGTGTTCCATCAAAAAAGAATAAGCGAATAGCTCCTAAATCTTTTGTGGTGTGCAACGAACAGAAAGGTTTCAAGATGATCCAGATAAAGGTGCTGGACTTGGTCTGCGAATGTGAATCAACAAGGACAAGCTCGTCGACCTCGACGCCGGACGCTGACAGCGAGTGCGTGTTACTTAGTGCTCAATACGTTGTTCATGACGCAGTGGACGAAATAATGGATATGACAGAATGTGTAATTAAGAAGATATCAAAAAAGTTATGTGGTTCTAACTTTTAGTTGATTTACGTTTTTAAGTTATTAGAATATTGTTTAATAATCCTAGTTGTAAATGTAATTAAATAAATAAATTAACTAATATGCAAAAAATATGTTTTTTACTAAGTCCCCTAAAAATGTAGGTAGGAATAAATTGAGGTATAAAAATAAATAAAACATTTAATTCAATGTTACAATTATTTATTTCAAAAAATAAGCATTAATAAAATACATTGTTATCCATACACCATTTCTTTAAACTTAAAACATTTCGTAACGCACAATACTTATCATGATAAAAACAATTAAACATAATTTTGTCTTTACAATAGAGTTCATTAAGATTATTCAAATTAGGAGTACCTTGACGCGTTATATCGAAAACACTATTATTATTATCACACAACTCTTGCATCCATTTTACTTTTTCTTCCCCTTTGACTATAATTCTTTTATTTTTCAAAAAACCATTGATCATTCTAAGAAATTCTCTGTAGTCTATATAGCCCTCACTCCATAAATAACCTCTATTTCTTTCAATCCAACGAACACATTTCTTTTCTTCATCACTCAATGCAGAGAACGGATACGGAGGCTTTATTAAAAACACGTAAGTATACTCTGGAGTAGCTACTGTTGCGAGAGCTGATCCAGGGGCGAGTGGAAGTGGCGCAGCAGGATTCGTGGAATTGAAAAGACCGCACGCTGATTATTACAAGCATTTATTTCTTCATGAAATAAAGTTGCAATACATCGTCAAATAGTAATCACATTATTAAATTAAAATAAAATTATATATTAGCCTAGCGAGCCGAGGAGGTCAGACAGAACACGAAAATTAACAGTAGAGCTGTCAGGCTGTCACAAAAAAAAAAAAAAATATGATAAGAATGCATTCAGTACATTAAATATTTATAAGCAATGGCAGCGTTCATATTTTAACACTTCCCCTCATTCTTATCATAAGACTCTACAAAATAAGTCTCTACCAAACTCTATCTTAGTAATGTACAATATTTGCTCTACTACCATTATCTTATGTCAGTCAGTACATAACATTATTACAAGTTATTAGGCAATTATCAGTATTATCAGGCAAAACAACAAACAAAATCATTCACAATAATATTCTAAACATTAATATCACAGATGCTTTAAATTCAAATTTTCGACAAAATTAAAATGTTTAGTTTTACATAAGGGCTTGGTAAATAGATCGGCTGTCATTTGGTCAGTTGGTAAGTATTTAACTGTAACTCTACGTCTTGATACATAATCTTTTACAAAATGGTAACGTAGGTCAATATGCTTGGTACGCTTATGACAGTACTCCTTTGCCAGCAACAGTTTATGTGCGCTCTGATTATCATTATAGATAATAGTCTCTATATGTTTATCATAAATTTCCAACAAGAAATTCTGAATAAAACATAACTCTTTCGCAACATCACTTATGGCTACATACTCAGCCTCAGTGCTGGACAGTGCCACACAGCGCTGCTTTCTAGCTTCCCAGCTAACTGTATTATTACCTAGTTTCACAACGAAGCCCGTGTATGATTTCCTATCACATTTATCGTTAGCCCAGTCAGCGTCTGTATATGCCAACAAATCTAGAGATTTACTCTTGTAAAAACAAAGTCCTAAATCAATGGTACCCGCCAAATATCGCAATACTCGTTTAGCAGCTACCCAATGACTTTTATCAAAATTGGTCAAGTATTGACTGAGCTGACTGCAACTAAAAGCTATATCTGGCCTCGTGCAAACCGATAAATACATTAGACAGCCAATTAATTGCCTGAACTGATAAACATTATCATCTAAAGGTTCATTGTCTGTTTTAGATAAATTACTATTTGCTATCATAGGTGTGGATACATGCTTACAGTCTGTCATATTAAAACGTTGAAGTAATTTCCTAATATATTCAGATTGATCCAAGATTAAAACATTCTTATTTCTAGTGACACGCATGCCTAAACAACTCGTAAGTGAACCAAGATGCTTTATACAAAAATTTTCATTCAATAATTTAAATAAATCCTCTGTATTACAAGTCGAAAAAATATAAAAATCATCAACATATAAAGCTATGATGGTGAGATCCCTTCCACACTTTTTGACATATACACAGGGCTCACACTTACTTTGCACATAGCCATTCTTCGACAGTAAATCATGCACCTTCAGATTCCACATGCGACTAGCCTGTTTTAATCCATACAGACTTTTTCTTAGCATACACACCTTGTTCTCATCACTGACAAAACCTTGTGGTTGCTCCATGTATATTCTTTCATGTAAGTCGCCATTCAAAAATGCTGTAGTTACGTCTATGTGTTCTATAGACATATCTAATTCATGTGCAAGTGAGAAAAGAATACGCATTGTTGAATGTCGAACAACTGGCGAAAAAGTTTCAGAATAATCCAGTCCTCTCTTTTGACTAAAGCCGCGAGCGACCAAGCGAGCTTTATACCTGTCAAAATTTCCTGACGTATCATGTTTCCTCTTATACACCCATTTACATTTAATGACATTGGCATCAGAAGGACGATCAACCAACTCCCATACATTATGTTGAACAAGTGACTCATACTCTTCTTTCATTGCCTTTTTCCACTCGGAGGAGTCTGATGACGTCATAGCCTCTTCGTATGTTTGGGGTTCTTCAAATAAAGAGTTGGCGTACATACCGATTTCATAATCGCCATATCTAATTGGCGGTATACCACGTGTACTGCGTACGGGGCGGCCGCTGACAGTGACAGGACCTACTGTACTAGTCGCGCCTTCCCCTCGAGCTGCTGCATCCTCGCCAGTCACCGGCTGCGCCTCCGGCTCCCGAACTGAAGACTCAGGCTCAGCAGAGGCCTGCTCTGCATCTGGGTACTCGTCGGATTCATCGCCAGACTCAACATCTGTAAATTCATACGAAAAATCATGTTTATCATTTGAATTAATACTTTTATTAATATTTTGACTAGAATTATTATTATTCTGAGTAGAATTCAAATCATTATTATATTCAGTTCTATTACAATTTAATTCATTATTATATTCTGTTAAAATTATAAATTCATTTAAATTATCGCTTATTAAATTGTTCTTCATGTCATTATTTTCAAAATCCTTATAAAATCTGTCCTCTATAAAATTAACATTCCTAGATATAATTACTCTCCTCGGATTAGATGGGTCTAAGAGTCGGTAACCTTTTGTTCGTTCTGAATAACCGACAAAAATATATAACTTTGCCCTAGCATTCAATTTACTTGTACGAGTAGGCTCAGGAATTAATGAATAGGCAATGCTACCAAATACACGGAGGTGTCCGAGACAAACTGAGTGTCGGGACCAGACCTCTTCAGGCACCTGTCCTGCTAACGCCGCAGTGGGGGATCTATTCTTCAAATAAATTGCCGTCATAACAGCCTAACCCCAAAAACGGTTACAGAGACCTGCCTGTATTAACATGCACCTAGCCTTCTCCATTAAAGTTCTATTAAGGCGCTCTGCCACGCCATTCTGTTGAGCACAATACGGTACAGTCAACTGGTGAGTTATTCCCTCTTTCTCAAGGAATTTCCTAAAACTGTCACTGCAGTACTCACCGCCATTATCAGAACGCAGGCATTTTATATGCAATCCAGTCTGCTTTTCAACAAAGTTCTTAAAATGGATAAAACAGTCTAAAACTTCTGACTTTTTCTTTAACAAATATCCAAAACTTTTTCTAGAATAATCATCAGTAAGTGTTAATAAGTACCTTGCATCACTCCAGCTGGGGTCTTTCATCGGGCCACAGACGTCACTATGTATCAACTCTAACGGCTGGCTTGCACGTCTTGTATTTTCCTTCGGATAAGCCTTGGCCACCGGCTTCCCCTCCAGACAGGCGACACACGGGACTAGATTCTCCTTGTCAACCTGAAAAGATACTTTACGTGCTGCACATTTCTGAAGTGTATACATACCTTGAGGACTCAGATGCCCTAACCTTTTATGCCATAAATTAGCATTCAAACCATTTGACCCAGCATACTTTGCGGTCTGTGCTTTCTGCACTTCATGTAGAACAGCCATCGACCGCTCCTTTGCAAAAGTACATTTCATTCTATAAACACCCTTACTTAGATTAGCAGACATAGTAGGCTTGCCTTGAATATCACAACTATCATAAACAGAACACCCATCCTTATTAAAAATCACAACCATACCCCTCTCACACAATCTACTCACAGAAAGCAAATTCTCGGTCAACTGTGGAACATACATGACATCATTCAAAATTTTATTACAACCATTAATGCTTACGTGAATATCTCCAACACCAGAGCTTTTCATTTTAGTTTCTTTATCTGCACAAGTAATTATAGTCTTATTTTGTCTAATATTGTCCAAGTAATTTTTATTTTTGCACATATGCGAAGACGATCCGCTATCCACTATAAAATCCACACTATCAGACGCGTAGAACGATGAAGCGTATGCAGTGTTCTCTTGATTACGCTTTTCTTGCTTTTGGCGCTTCAGCTTGAAACAGCGCGACTGAATGTGTCCAGGTTTCTTACAGTAATTGCAGACGATCTTCTTCTTGACGATAAGTGCACTTGATGAATTACTGTTACTGTGCAGTATTTGCTGGTTCTCGGTGTGCAATTTTCTGTATTCTTCCTGAATTAATCGAGCACGGACAACTTCTGAAGATAGAGAATTGGTCAACGATGCTGTCTCCAAGGCCGATACAAGTGTGTCGAAGTCCTGAGGGAGCCCAGATAAAAGTATCTCCGCAATCTCTTCATCTTCAATGACCTTACCAATGTCCGCTAATTGCTGTACTAAGGAGAAAACTGTGTCGATGTATTTTGTCATATTTTGATGTTGATTGTAGTCCACCCTATGAAGTTGCCGAAGTAGACCAACCCGTCTGAATAATCCTTTGTCTTCATAGACATTTCTCAGCTTGTCCCATGCTGCTTTTGCTGTGGTAATACCATGTAAAATTTGGTATAAAGAGGGTTTAAGGCTTAGTGATATTCTCGCTAGTGCTTTGGCTACTTTTGATTCGTCAGCCTCTGTGCCTAGGACGGCATTCCATAATCCTTCTAGAATCAAAGCGTTTTTGATTGCAAACTTCCAGCTGACATAATTTGAGACGCCTTCTAGTTTCTCAAAATTAAAGCCGCCGCTGATTACATAACTTCCTGCAGATGTACTCGAAGAATTCTCCATGACCATGCGGTTTTGTGAAGTGACTTTTAGAGGGTAAAAGCAGGTCACTTTTTCTCAAAAAAAAATCTCACCGCTTTGGAATTCCTTTGCATGAGCTTCTGAGGATAACCAACGTGCTTCTTGGTTTTAGCCTTTTCACCTTCCACGTTTCCTGTCTTCGAAACTGGGCCCATAACCTGTTGCGAGAGCTGATCCAGGGGCGAGTGGAAGTGGCGCAGCAGGATTCGTGGAATTGATAAGACCGCACGCTGATTATTACAAGCATTTATTTCTTCATGAAATAAAGTTGCAATACATCGTCAAATAGTAATCACATTATTAAATTAAAATAAAATTATAAATTAGCCTAGCGAGCCGAGGAGGTCAGACAGAACACGAAAATTAACAGTAGAGCTGTCAGGCTGTCACAAAAAAAAAAAAAAATGATAAGAATGCATTCAGTACATTAAATATTTATAAGCAATGGCAGCGTTCATATTTTAACAGCTACTGCCATTTCTTTAACCAAGAATTTATTATCGATGTCCTTGAATCCTTGCAAATCAACGATTACTGTATTATAATTATTCATGATATTTTCTTTACAATGTTACTCAAAGGCTTATATTCGTATAAACAATCGTTTAAAATCAAGCAGTATGCAGCTGTCTTATCTGGAATTTCTTGGTCTGTTTCAATTTCGACTCGCACATCAATAGATCCTTTAAGCGTTTCGTGTTGTCGTGAACAGTCAATAACAAATAAAGGAGCAATGTTTTTAAATTCGTTTAAGCTCAACAACGGCTCTGGTCGACGTCCATGATACGACTGTTGAAATCTTGTATATTGTTCATATAATAAAGTAAATTTGTCTTCGGAGAAATTGATGTTCAATCCTTCATATGGATGATATGATGAATTCAAAAATACTCTTACATCACGCACGTGACAATGATCAAACTCTGCCATTGACAATTGACTGTTGTGTTTTCGGTTAGTTTGTAAAGCAATGATAACAAAGCGCGGTTTCTCTATTTGCGATGAAGTTTTGATAGACCAAGTATGTTTGCGTGTTTTAGGTAGTAATGGGTATTCGTAAAGATCCCAGTTGCGAAACGCTAATGGAATAGCACGATCTCTCTCTAAATGCTTTAATAGATTTATTCTTTCTCGATCAGACACTTTAATGTGTGGCACTCTCCAAATGATTTTATTTATTGTAATATCATCTACAGCTTCTCCTGCATTTAATTTTATGGCATTAAGGTTCGTATTGCTTCTAAGTAGCACTAACTCGTGTTTACAGTTCATGATAATTTTTTGATAATCTTCTGCAAATCCTAATATCTTGCTTAAAGGAATTGATACAGAAAACGATCCATCTCCTGTATTTTTGGTTCCCCCTGTTGACCACCCCCAGACACGAGCATATTTTGACTCGTTTTCACTTAAGGACAGATATGACTTTATAGTTGTAGTTAAACCAGCATTTTTAATTTTATCTATTTCTACTCCATTCAATTCGTAACGAATATCTTGAAATAGGAACAATGCCGGATTATTAACGAAGTTTACATCTGATATTTTTGCTTTGGTCGTGGTGTTATGAACACTCACTTTTCCCTCGATGTACAGACTACTAAGTGACGGCAGTACGTATAGGTCTTGCTGATTAATCGGAATTCTTATCTCATCATTCTTGTTGAAACTTGTTACGTATGGCTTGTATGAATGATACTCGAAACCTTCAATGCTGTTGTCGTATGTAGTTTGTTCAGATATATTTAAGATATTCATTTTATTAACCCAATTTTCTTTAGGAATTCTTTATTGGTCTTGGTAAGTTTCTTTTTAAGCTGTAGCGGTGTGCCTTTGCGGGATGATCTTTCAGCACTGACTCGAATATTCGACTGAGGGGAGCTTTTATTGAAATTTATCATTTTCTTCGAAAATGTAAATAGAGTTGAACTTCTTCACCTCGCAGGTTAATTTCTTTATTGTCTGCGTCCAAGAGTCTTATATTAATAGCGCTTATTGGTGATTGATTAACAGGAAAATAAATCAAATTTTTTGGAACTTCAATTATTCTATAACCAGGTGGTACATTCGGCACAAATTCATAAATAATATGGCTTGCTTTCCCGTTTACAAATGAACCACTAACAACATCGCATTCGATCCGTACGATGGTCGTTGATAGAATGTTGACAGGATATTGTGAATCTGTACTTATATTAGCATTTATTGTTTCCTTCTCAAACCCTAAAATTTGAGCTAATGATGCACTCTTATTGAAATGAACATCTTTTGAACAAAAGATGTTTGTTTTTAATGTATTATTATTGCAAGTGATTTTTAAAATTGTGTTCTTAATGTTGTATTTTAAATAATCACAAATATCTTGAAGCTCGTAAGACCCTTCAGGAATTTCGATAATTTCATTTTCACCATAGTAAAACTTATTATTACGCTCATCTATATTAGGAATAGAGTTGAAAGTGGAAAAGTACAAAAGACCACATTCATAGTCTCCTTGAAGCTCCAATGTTGGTGAGTAATTTGTTGATAAGGACGCTCCTCTCCCAGTTATAGACACAGTGAAAGACATTTTGAAACTGACATATTTATTTTCTTCTTTCATTATATAAATGATTCTTCCAATAATTTCTTAAAAATTTCAGACACAAATGCCCACAGTTTGTAGTACCAAATGCTTGATGTCTTGCATAATTATAGTTTACAGGCAAGTCATGTACATATTTCATAAATTCTATTGGTGGTTTCAAATTTCCAAAGCTATCATAATATTCTATGTATTCATTTTGCTTCACATAGGCTACCCAATGCGTGCCAGGATTTATGTTGCTATCCAAATTCATAATTCCACATTCTATCTTTCTAGGTTTCAATGGTAACGTATCTCTCATGTAAACACCACGAAAATAAGGTATATCAGTGGCATGTTGTATTATATCAAGGTTAGTGAGTGCACGTCTGGGCAGCCGTTTATTTAGTTTTTTGATGGACTAAGATATAAACCTGCTCCTTTTTTATGTGGTTTTATATATAATCCTTTTCCAAGAGCCACTGCTTCCATCATCCTGTTGTGTCTCTCAGCTTCCTGAAGACTTTTTTGTGCAGCCTTAGAATCATTAACAGCTTTCGCTATACCTGCTGCACCTCCAGCAAGTGAACCTAAAGCCGATAGCCCAGCAAATATGGGGATGAGTGGCAAAACTCCACCACTCTTTGGGAGAGGAATATAACGAGGCAAACGTATTCCTTTCTTATTCCGAAACAATTTCTTTGCCGCTGCATAAGCATATTTTATAGACGAAGTGTGATTTTTCGATTTATGTTTTTTTAAATGAGATTTAATCTTTTTAATTCCTTTATGAAACGATTTTATGGCTCCGCCTGCTTTGATTTTTGCTTTCATTGCGTTTTTTACTATCCATGAGGCAATTTTTTCTCCTTTGCCTGCGTCTTTCGAATTCAACCTTTTTTTAGCCATGTTCAAAAGTTCTAAATCAGCTTTACGTCGTACTTTTGAATCTTTATTAATGTATGCAATATCGTGATGCATGCAAGCTTCGTCTAATCTATTAACTCCTCGATCACCTTTTTGTATCCGTTTTTGAAGTTTTGTACCAGGACCACAAAATTGATAGCCTGGTAAGTGTAGCTCAACTGGCAAACGATCAATCAATTTATCAATTATACCACTGCCTTCCTTCATTGATAAGCAGTAAGTGTCGTGAAGAAGTGATTTATGTTATTTATATACCTCTCCACTACACTACTAATTCTTTTTTGTTTACCCAAGTGTTCTCTTCATTACCTAGCCCTAACCATTTTACAAATAGTTTGTTTCCTTTTCTTTTTATAACTTTTTCAATAAGGTAAATGTCAGGAAAATTAGTTTTTTGTAACTCATACCGGTAAAAAGAACCTAAGATAATTTGATTGTGTTTGTCAGCTATTTGATACGTTTGAGGATTGGTTTGACCGATTTTAACAATGCGAAATATTTCCGTAGACCAATTAGGAGTATAGCCTTTATAAAAATCACCTTTATATTTACTTATACAAACAAAATCACCAACTCTCAAAGTTGGACCTGGACGTGCTATCTTTCCATGTTGTGTTTTAAAAATATTAGACCTTACTAAAAGCTCATTTAAACGATTAACATTGATTGGTTTGAATTTTGTGATACGGTGACAAGTATTGTTGTAGTGATTCACAACAGAATCTAAATTACTTTGAACCCATTCATATCGTCCGCATAAACTGAATGCTTTGTAAAGATGGGATTTTATGGTTCTAATTACGCGTTCTACTATGGAAGCTTTTTTAACAGAATATGTGGAATAATGGTTTATGTTGTTACTTTTCATTAATTTATCAAAAGAATCATTGTAAAACTCTGTACCTAGATCTGTTTGTAAATTTTTTGGCTTTCGTGTGGATTCAGAAAATATGTTGTGCATAGATTTGCAACGCATGTCTTAGATTTCGTCTTCAACGGTCTAACCCAAACGTATTTTGATAAAGCATCAATTACTACTAAAACATATTTGTATCCTTTATTGAATGATGCATACTTTTGAAAATCCATGAGATCAGCTTGCCATAAATCATCGATTCCTTTAATAACAGTATGTCGACGAATGAAATTTCTTCTTGCCGCCTTGTGAAGTTCGTTAACTATATCTTGTTTACTCATTATTAACAACTTTTGATGGTAGCATGAGGTCAATTTCTTTTTTTGTGTAGTACAATTTACTAAAATTTGTAGTAGTAAGTTTTTCTAAATTGTTAAGATACTTTTTTAAATTGCTTTGAATATTATTCAGTTCATTTTTTAGTTCATCAACACTTTTATCCACGTATTCTTTATTTACAGCCTCATCGTTCCTTTCCGGAATTTGTAGTCCCTTTAATCTCGATGATTTTAAGTCAAAGTCTCCTTCATCTGTTCGCACTAGGATGTCGCTAAGAATATTACTGAATTCTGATAGTCGTAAACGTTTGTGAATATGATGACCAAATTTGTCAATATTCATTGTCGTCTGGTCCGCTTCCGTAGATTAATGACACTGCCCGATCCTCCTGATGGAAGCTTTATATATTTGATTTGTTTTATAATTCCAGCTTCATACAACTCTTCAAGTATTGCATAAATTTCATTTTGTACCCCAGTGTTGCCAGCTGCCCATGATCCAAGTAGTAATTTTAACCTTTCCACTAATTCATTGGGATCATCCCAGTAAACCAAATCGGTATCGTTCTTCACTTCTTTTAAAATATCGATGCCTTTGCCCTGTCGGAGACTTTCCAAACTACTTGTATGACTTCTAGCGAACTTAAATAATGGTTTGATTACTTTCATATACTTAAAACTTTTGTTACTGTTAATTGGTTTCAAAGAATCAAAGTTGCGTCTGTAAGCATTGGTATCCATAAGTATTAATTTATAATTTTGTAAATCTTGTTCTGTAATAATTTCTAAATTTGGGATCTTTTCATACAATAACTCTCTCAAGCCAGGAGTCTTTTTGAGGCTACGACTTCCAATTTTTATAATATGATCATCATCGTGAACACGCGTATTGCCAAGCATTAGTTTCCCCTTTACGTTCCTAATACCAAAAGGTATATCTTTCATTACTTCAGATGATACAGACCATGACAAAGAATCATTATTATTATTGCCAGTACTTGGCGAGGACTGAAGAGATTTGAATGAGCTCTCATGATCATCATCACCTTCAGTGGGTGGTGCAGTAAGGGTTTTGTTAGGCGTTTTACAGTTTTCATTTTCTATATTAACTTCATCTTCTTCAAAATATTCTTCGTTGTCATCATCCGCTTTAAAGTAATCAAAATCTTCGTCAGAAATATTTGATGACTCACTTTTTGTGTGTTTAGTTCTTTTCACTGATTGGCTTTGTTCTGTCTCTTCATCTATGAGGCGTTTGTTGGCAGTTCTACAAGTCAATAGTTTAAGGGGGCTTACAATTGGTTTAAATATTGTTTCCAGAGCCAAGTCGTTGTTCTTTTTTGAATCTTTTATCATTTCTACCTTTTTTTTACAGCTGATGCTGACTTTACAATTTGTTCCTTAAGGTTTCGCTCCATTGTTAAGGATTCCACTTTGTATGACTTCCTGATTGTAACTGATTCGTTTTCGTCCAAGTAATAGTTACTTATACAAGAAATAAAACATTTAATCCACTATTATGAATGTATCAAACTTCATTCTATAACAACCTTTGTTTCGTTCACAATCCTTATTGATGACGACATAACTGTATGGTTTTTTCCACACTGTTGAACACATTTTACGGAACTGTGACCACGTCATATCAGATCCTACATGCTCATCGTATATATGTCTCAGGTTAATGTCGTCTTGTTTAAATAATATTATCAGATTAGCATTGTCTCTTACGAGTTGCTTAGGTATTTTGGTGTAGGTTTGATTAATATAAAAGCAGTCAATGTTTTTATGTCTTCCCATGGCAAAGTAATCGCGAATATTGTTTTGTTTCTCGCACGCAACATCATCAAAAATAAAAATTGAGTCGGGCAAAGCTTCGTGTGGCGTTAGAATTTCACTATTATCATTATACTTGTAGTAAGATATTTCTGAAATTTTCTCCAATACCTTTTCTAAAAATATGTACTTAGGTTGATACAAAGACTTCGAATATACATAAAGGTTATGAAAACGAGGCCCATCCTGGTGTAGCAATAGACTTATTACTAAGTTAGTTTTTCCGCAGTTTGATGGACCACAAACAATGCTTCGGATAGTGTTTGGCAATAATTTGCCATGCCTCTTACACTGATTTGAAGAGACTGGACATATACATTGTAATCTAAGAGATTCTTTTTGTTTTATAAATCTCATTTCTTTTTACTCAACCGTTCTGATTGACGGGTTTTAACGGAATGATGAAAATAGTGACGATAGATAAATTTAATGGGATTCATGAAAAATTCACTGCCACGCAGTTTGTTGAACTTCCGGTTGTGAACTAAAGGTTTGCTGAATATATTGCACCACTGATTCGTAGTGTATTATTGGGCATTCTGTCATACCAGAGTGAGCGCAGCGAACGGTCGGGAGCGAAGCGGACGACTGGGGGACAGAATGCCCAATAATACACTACTCATAGTGTTTGTATGAAGTTCAAAGTTATGTTTGCGGTTGTTGAAAATGTGCTATATCTCAAATACTTCTCGTTCGATTCCGTCCGAACCAATTTTCGTTGAAAGTATTTGTTAAGATCTACATTTCATTTTTTTTCAAAATTTACGCTCACTTAGTTTAGAAGTTAGATGGGGGAGGGACGCCCATTTTACCACTTTGGAAGCGTCCAGCTATGAAACGTTAGACTTTAAAAGAAAATGGTTTTACGACCCTCGGCGTCATTTTAAAAGACCTATCCATAGACACACATATACGTTTGAGTAAAAATTTTTTTTTAAGATTTAGTTTTAAGTATGGGAGCCCCCCCTTAAATGACATTATTTTTTATTTTTTGTATGAGAATCGGTAAGCGGTTGACAGGATACATACTCCTACCAAATTTCAACAGTGTGATGCTTATAGTTACAGAATAAAATGGCTGTGACATACGGACGGACAGATAGACAGACAGACAGACTTGACGAAACTATATGGGTTCCGTTTTTTGCCATTCGGCTACGGAACCCTAAAAAGAGTTATAGTGGCGTGACGTATTTGTTATAGTTAGACATAATTATAGTATCGCGGACTTTATTGTAGATAATGATGTCCTCTACAAAACTGTAGTACATTATTATGCTCTATTGTCAATATTTTTCGCAGCGTTCGCAATTTAATGATTTTCCTTTCACACCTTCGGTTACATAATCGAAGTTTTCATACGGATCCCTTACTTTTTTGATATTGTTATATAGCCTATGTCCATCGCAGAAAAAGCAGGATTCTTATGGTGAAAGAATTTCTCGAATCGGTCCAGTAGTTTCGGAGCCAATTCGATGCAAATAAACAAACAAACAAATATTTCCTCGTTATAATATTAAGTATAGATGTAGATGGCTATAGGTACTTCTGTGCCCCTTAATTATGCTAAAAGTAATAATAAATATTATTTTCAGTATACTATACTAACACCACAGAAACTCATAATTAAAATAAACCATATCAATTAGTACTCAAAAATCTTCCTCCTACATTACGCCATAACTTTTATCTTTACCTGAAAATTTTGACCTTGGGCATTGCAGCTTATTACATTAAATTTAATAATGTAATAAACAACACATATGATTAAAACAGTAGGTACAAAGTGAATTAAAACTAACTTTACGGATTGTTTCCCTATTTATAAACATTTCACAAAAAAGTGGCACTGTTATAAAATGTTAATACTCGTAAGTTGTAAATCTATACTAATATTATAAAGCTGAAGAGTTTGTTTGTTTGTTTGTTTGTTTGTTTGTTTGAACGCGCTAATCTCAGAAACTACTGGCCCGATTTGAAAAATTCTTTTTACGTTAGATAGTCTATTTATCGAGAAAGGCTATAAGCTATATTACATAAAGATACGACTCACAAGACCACAGCACCAATGAAAAATGTTGCGAAAACGGGAGAAAGATATTCCTTCCGAGAGCTTCCGCTGCGTACGCTGCGGAAACCGCTAAAGTTACACAAAAACCATGTATGACAAGATTGTTCAGCATTAAGAGTTCTATAATAAAGTCCGCGACAGCATATGTCTATCTTTTATGGTTGACTTACTACAACCTTTTTTATGTTAATAAATTTGTAAAAAAATAATGCATCATTTTTAGAGGTGTATTATACACACAGTTATTTATTCTTATCAAAATAAATACATTCATCATCACGAGCATTTCATTTAGAACAAAGTTGCCCTTTATATCATTTGATTCCAATAAATATCTTAGGAGCTATCACAGTTTTAACATTACTCCTCACCAAAATAATGTTCGCAGCTCAAGTACAACGTGCGCTTGCGCTAATTATATTATAAAGCTGAAGAGTTTGTTGGTTTGAACGCGCTCATCTCAGGAACTGCTGAACCGATTTGAAAAAATATTTCTGTGTTAAATAGCTTATTTATTGAAAAAGGCTTTAGGATATAAAACATCACGCTGCGACGGGAGGGGAGGGAGCAAACTCAAAACGCGCGGACGAAGTCGCGGGGGACCGCTAGTTATTCCATAAAGTGGATCTCATCACAGTCCTGTGCATGCAGCTCTCGTTTTGAATCACTGTGTCTCGATTTATATATGTTTTTTGAACAATGATTTTGTATTTAGAAGTAGATGACGCCTCGCGAACTAAAAGAGTACACAAATGGCACCGTCTGATTAATGGATCTCAATGGATTGACATCTATCACATCAGACATCAGTTTCGGAACAGAGTTTTAATAGAGTAGCTTTCTTAATATATTTTTTAAAGTATGTAGGTACATTACAAGGACAGTTTCAATTTCTTTAATTATTTAAATATTAATTATTCTTTAATTATTTATTTTTCTGGTTGGCCTAATTTTAAAATCGAGTTTACACTTTAGCTTGCTAGTATATTAATCAACAAAAACATTTTATTTTCAAACTATTTAACATTTGAAATATTGAATAATTATCTAATAAATGCAATTTGAATATATCACGTGAATGCTTGAAATGTCATGGCGCCTATATCAAAATATTTACAGTCCTTATTTAAATAAATAAAGAATTATTAATAATACACCATAGTCATCTGGCATCATGTAAACAAGATGATTCTATCAAATAATATACTTATAGTTAGCGTACATATTTTTTTCTACAATCATGAGGATCAACCCCTTACTAATGTGTTTATCAACAGTCTTTTGTTATACCTACTTTTGTTAACGCGAGCGCCGGTGACCTTTTGATCCGTAAGTCGCGTCTACGCTGTTTCTTTAAAGAAATTGAAGGCGTACTTTATAGTTGTATAACAAAGACATAGTAACATACATGTCCATAGACATATGTGTTAGGGTCGTGCGGGCAGGATTCGAACCCGTGACTGTATCTTAGTAGTCCGGAGCGTAAACACTATGACGGTCGTTAAATTATTATTAAAAAAATATAGTACCAAACTACTCCATGTATGGCACTGTCTTAGAATATCGACCATATTGGTCCGTGGGATGGCTAAGAAACAAAACTTACTAATTTTATTAAAAAATACTTCAATCATGACTGATAGGCATCATTAAATACAATTTACGTAACGAAAATATGATATTCGGACTGTTTTTTATTTATTTAGTTAGTTGTTTCTGCAGTTTTAAAGGCGCACTGAGGCATTGAGACACTGACGCCATCAAAAACAGACTAAGTCAAAGTTAAGACCTTACTTTGACGTGAGGTGGTGTTTGCTTGACTATCTTTTAGCCTCTCACCGGTGATCTAGTTCTTAATACAATATCATTGTTTTTGAATTATCAAAAATGACATGCTCCGTGGTGTAGTGGCTAAGCACCATAGAATGCTTTTGTACCTACTTAACACGCTGGGTGTTTGAATTTGGAATGGTCTTACTTAAAGAAGGCATTGTACGTAAAGGTTTGTGTGTTACGAACGAAGATTTACGCTCGACATTCCATCGAATTCCTGCTGCCGAGCAAAATGTTTTTAAAAGGCAAACAATATAAAAATTAACGACATCATATAGACTGTTTATCTCTCGGTAAGGACTTAACACTGCACCAACATTGGACTGTATCACTTCTTGATTCTTTAAATCAATAATGTAAAGTTCATATTGGAGCTTTTAATCGTAGCAGAGGCAATACTGTGTATTTCTTTTCGCAAGATAAATTCTATTAAGATTTATTCTTAATTTATTTCTTGTGTTGTTATTTTGCTGGGTTCCAACGTATCTCATTGCTATTATATCGTGCCGTATTTTTTTTGTATAGGTACCTAAATGACCTGTTTAAAAAAACGGCCAGGTGCAAGTCGGGCTCGCACACTAAGGGTTCTTCATAGTATTTGTATGAATAACAAGTAATGTTTGCGGTTATTAAAATATGCTTTATATCAAAACCTACTAGTTCGATCTTGTTCAAACCAATTTTCGTATAAAGTCTTTGTTAAGATCTATATCATGTATTTTACTTTATTTTAAAAGATAGATAGGGGGGGGGGGAGGGGGACGCCCATTTCACCACTTTGGAAGCGTCTATCTCTTAAACGTTAGACATTTATGAAAAATAGTTTTGGATATCTCGATGTCATTTAAAAAGACCTGTCCATAGACAGTGTCTACATTTCACATTGTCTATTAGACACCCTACACGCATAGGTAAGAAAAAAATATATTTTTATGGATTTTAGTTTCATGTAGGGGATTTGGTTTTAATAACTTTAAATATTATTATTATTTTTTTATTTAAAAAAATCATCTAAATTCGTTGCGTACCTACTTTTAAAAATTTAAGCAAACATACAGACAGCGGGGAGCGACTTTGTTGTACACTGAAGATGTATTGAGTTGTTAGTCCATCAATTATACAGCCGTCATTCTCCCTACATATTCAGAGTATGATTATTTGATATTATTCTGTCAATCGATGCAGGAATCTTTTGTTATAATATACATCTACAGTTGCAATCATTCAACCGCCGGGTACAACTTTTAAGGGTTCCGTAGCCGAATGGAAAAAAACGGAACCCTGTGTTTTCAAAGTCTATGTCAAATAGAAGTCAGGGTCAGGCACAGGCCACTGAAGATTGAAATTCTTAAAGACTTATTTGGTGGTATAAATATATTTTAACATCATACCACTTTTTTCACGATTAGCAATGGTAACGGCATGACTTCGCGGTCAAAACTTTTGAGTTTGTGTTACAAGAACGCGCCTTACTCTGGTTCGATCCTCGGCACACAGACGTCTTTTTGTATGGGGATCTGTACATATTATTTCACACATTGTTTGTTATGGACTGTGACAGCGCGACGCGACGTCATTTTACGCCTATTGGATTTTATTAGAGACTGTAATATTTTTTTAATTGAAGTTATTGTCAGATACTTTAATAATTGTAATTTTAGGTTAATGACATTATTTTTATTTAGTTATTTTCTGAATTGATCTTGATGTAAATTTTACTTTATATTATAAATTGTTTTATTTTTTGACAAGATAATTGATATAACTTTGGTTGGATTCTTAATAATTTTGTTAATGTATATTATGTTTATTTGGAATTTTAGAAAAAAAAAATAGGATTCGTCCAAGTTTTGACGAATTCGCTTAAAATTATGCCCAGTATTTTAAACGAAATAATCTTAATGTTAATATTAAAAATTTTAATTCAATTGACTTTTGTGATTTTATCGTTTTATATTTTAACACATTGCATACGTATTTTGATATTTTTATTATTGTTTTTACACTTGTTTTTGTTTTATGTTTATTTTTTTCAGTTTTACAGTATTTTTACTATACCATGAACTGATTTTTATATCTTTTTGTGAGAAGACAATGTCAACGGCTGGTTTATTATATTTAGTAATTTTCATTAGTACTATTTTTTTTTAAATGGACTCGACTTTGGTATCCTGTCCACAGTGCTCTCGTTCCTTTAAGCCTCGAGGCCTTAAAATTCACCAGGGTCACAAGCATAAAAATGCGGGAAATTTAGCCCCTCTGACTGCTACTACACAAACCCAGTCAGCTGTACAGCCTACTTCAACTCAGTTGCGTTTGGAAGATATAATTTCGTTTAGAAACTCTAATCATGTATTACGACATATTCCCAAGGGGGCACGTAATTTGGCGGCGGGGACTCTTTGCAAGTTAATTGATGAATATGTCAAATCAAACGGGACTGAGGATTGGGTAAATTTGTTATCTTTTTCAGTTGTAGCTTTGAAGATACCTGAAAAAGGGGGGGGGGGTACGGGTAACTTGATTTTATTTTTTATTTTATTTTTATTTTTATTCAATAGGTTCACCTACAACTAGTACATTGTTACTTAATATAATATAATTCACATAATTAAAATTTGCTAAATGTACAGTCTCTTACAGGCGAACACAGCATGCACAAGAAAAAGTCACTTATACAATTATTAAAAGGAAAAAGTCGTTTAAGAAAAGAAAGTGCTACAAATCTAAAACTAAGATAATTCAAATAATCTTTTGCGAAATTTACAAAGAGACATCGAACATATGTCAATATCGGAGCTTTGGCTCATTAGGTTATACAGCCTACACAATCTAGGGATAGGTGAGTGGGCACCCATTACTGTTCTCCTAAAAGGAATACTAAAAAGGACCAGCGGACGACGGGGTAGTCGGAGAGGAACTCTAAGTTTCAGTCTTAGTAGCAATTCGGAACAACATGTGTGGTTATTGAGGGCTTTGTAGAGGAAGACCATATCGAGAAGGTCTCTGCGCTTTTGAAGGCTAGTCATTTTAAAGAAAGCTAATCTGTCCTCGTAACTGAGTCCCGGTCTAGCCACAGTGTAAGCAAGGTGTCTGGTGAACTTTCTTTGAACTCTTTCAACTCGCAAGGAATGGCAAGCGAAATGTGGTCTCCAAACAATGCTAGCGTACTCAAGGGTTGATCTAACGAGACAATTAAATAGTGTTATTTTTGTTTCCATATTTTTAAACCGTTTTGAATTACGTATCACAAATCCCAGTAACTTAGCTGCCTTTTTAATAATATGATCAATATGCGGTACAAATGATAACTCCCTGTCCATCAGAACTCCCAGATCTCTAATTACTTGAACTTTACTCAGGCTAACCCCGTTGATGTAGTAATTAGTAGGTACAATATTTTTCTTCCGAGCAAATGTAATAAAAGAGCATTTTTCTACATTGAGACTCATTCCGTTACAATGACACCATTCTTCGAGCGAGTCGATGTCCCTTTGAAGCAGTGTCGCATCCTCCGCTGATTCAACAACTCTTGATAGTTTTAGGTCATCCGCAAATAAGTAAGGTATAGAGTAGCGAAAGCGGGACGGTAAATCATTCACAAAAATATTGAACAGGACAGGGCCCAGATGTGAACCTGGAATAGCTATTGGCCTATAATTCTTAACGTGCTGTGGATCGTCAGACTTGAAAACTGAAACAATTTTAGCAATTTTCCATGTTTTAGGAAAAACGCCTGTTTCTAGCGATTTATTGTAGATCCTACCCAAAGGCTCCGCCAAATTAGTGGCGCAATTTCTAAGAAATATCGGCGGTAAGCCATCGGACCCTGCACCTTTACTTATGTCCAGAGATTGAAGTTTCTTGAGTATAGTAGGCTTGTCGAGTCTAATAGGTGCAAAACTAAAGCTATCGGACTGCACGGAACTTGACTCAGAAGGTGAAAACTAATATTGGTAATTTTTGTGAGTGTTATAGAGTTCATTTTTGTCATGACGTGCCTGTATTTGGAAAAAGCCCTCATCATAATATTAAACAAATTGAGGCAAAGGTGTACGAAGGTGACTTAAGGGAAGCTGTTCGGTTACTCGTGTCTGAGTACTCCATGGCTCAACCGGGTCCTGAAACCGTAGCATCTTTGCAATCCAAGCATCCTTTACCATCTCATGCACTTGATTTCCCTCCGCCACCAGATCGAACATATTTGCCTCTCACCTGCACTGTAGAGGATGTCTCTCGCGCTCTGGCTTCTTTCTATAGCGGTTCTGCCAAGGGGTTTAGATGGAATTCGACCGAATCACTTAAAAGAACTGACTTCCTGTTCTGCAGGGGAGAACGGTCCTCCTTTGATGGAGAGCTTAACAAAACTGTGCAACTTTTTATTGAGTGGGCAACTTAATAAGGAAGTATTTCCGTACTTTTATGGCGCTTCTCTTTGCGCATTATCGAAAAAAGATGGAGGAATAAGACCTATAGCAGTAGGAAACACCTTTAGGCGTTTGACTTCCAAAATAGCATGTTTTGCAATTAAAGATAGTATGGCTGAACACTTACAGCCACATCAGTTGGGTTTTGGAACTCGTCTGGGTTGTGAAGGGGCAACTCACGCCACCCGGTCATTTGTTACGGTCATCAATAATGCCGATTGTGTAATTATAAAGCTAGATATTAAAAATGCATTTAATTCCTTGGAGAGGGATGTTTTGCTTTGTGCGGTTAAGGATAATATTCCTTCGCTTTATCCTTTTCTTGACCAGGTATACGGTAGCAGTTCTAATTTGTTTTTTAAAGATCTTATACTGTCACAAGTAGGTGTTCAACAGGGTGACCCTCTTGGTCCTCTGGTTTTTAGTCTGGCTATACACAAGGCTATAGAAGATGTAAAGTCTTCTCTAAATGTATGGTACCTTGACGATGGAACTCTTGGTGGTAAACCAGATATAGTGAAGCAAGATTTGCTCACTTTGATTCCTCAATTCAAGGATTTAGGTTTGGACTTCAACTCTACAAAATGTGAATTTTACCCATGTGGTGTGAAGGTGGCTTCACAGTTTCAAAATTTCACAGCTGTTCTTCCCGGGTTGAAAATTCTGTCACGTGACAATTTTTCTCTCTTGGGTTCTCCTATTTTTGTGGATGGAATCCCAGAGGCTATTGACAAACAAAGACAGAGTCTTGAATTTGTTAATGAGCGCCTTAAGTTCCTCAATGTGGATTGAGCGTAGCTTTGACTCTATTACGAATGTGCCTTGGAGCTCCAAAATTTATATATTTATTGAGAACTTCCCCGGTATGGATATTTGAGGATAACATATTTGCATTTGATGAATGTCTTAAATCCGTCGTTTCGGCCATAATAAATGTTTCACTCAATGAGGTTCAGTGGACCCAAGCTGCGTTACAGATTCGTCATGGAGGTTTGGGTGTGCGTCGCGTCGGTGGCCTTGGGCTTCCTGCTTTCTTGGGGTCTGGATATGCGGTGGTTGTTCAGGTTGCCAGAATTCTTAATATAGAAGAAAACCAAGTAGTTGTGCCTTATCTTTCTGATGCCACTGATAAATTTAAGAGCTTGCATTTAGGTGGTGATACGACAATTTGTCCTTGGGTGCAGCGTTCTTGGGACGATATAGGGTCAAAATACGTAGTAAGTCGTCTTTTGGGAGATGCCACTGGGGCGGATTTGGCTAGACTGCGAGCGGTGTCACAGCCAGAATCGGGGGCGTGGTTGCAGGCTCTACCCTCCCCTCTTTTCGGCACTTTATTAGATGATGACTCGTTGCGGGTGGCGGTTGCCTTTCGCTTGAGCTGCGATGTATGCGAACCTCATATATGCATTTGCGGTTCTCGAGACGTCTGCCTCAAAGACGGTCACCATGCATTGAGTTGCCGTCGTTGTGAGGGTAGATTTCCCCGTCACCATGCTCTCAATGACATTATTTGCAGGGCGCTGGTATCCGCAAATGTCCCATGTATGCTTGAGCCTCCTGGTCTTAGTCGGACAGATGGTAAAAGACCAGATGGTCTCACTCTGGTACCATGGGATAACGGTAGGTGTCTCTTATTGGACGCAACGTGTGTGAGTGCCTATGCTGCTTGTCACTTGGGACGAACTACATTAGCACCTGGGGCAGCAGCCGAGACAGCGACACTTAAAAAACACACCAAGTATAGTGCGTTAGCGAGGGCAGCTTATCTTTTTGTTCCATTTGCTATCAAAACTGCGGGGAGTTGGAGTTTAGAAGCAAAGAGTTTCGTTGCAGAGTTGGGTCGCCGCCTGAGAATGAGGACCAGTGATCCTCGGTCAGGGTCATTCTTGGTCCAAAGAATAGCTGTTGCAATTCAGCGGGGAAATGCTGCGAGCGTCATGGGCACTTTTCTTCCAGAGCAAGGGTTGACATTGAATTGATTTATTTATTTTTTTGTCTTAGTAATTGTAATAAATGGTAGGTACGATGAATTTTATAATGTAATTTATTTTTTATTATTTCAATTAATGATATTGTAATTTTAGGTTTAATTATGATGTAATTAGATTTTACGAAGGTAAATTATATTGACTGTTAGTAAAAAAATGCTGGTATAAGAGGCGTTCATTGCAATCGCTTTCAATAAATGATTTCACTCCTATACTAAAGGAAAAAGTAGACTGTAAATGTGAAGGAGTTGGTGATTAAAAAAAAAAAGACACAAATAAATAATAAATACATATTTGACAACATCATATACATTGCTTCGATCCCAAGCTAAGTAAAGCACTTGTGTTATGGAAATTGGAAACCACGGTGGTACCACAACACCCAGACCCGAGGCGATTTAGAAAAGATCGTTTTCTACATTGACCCGACGGGGAGTCAAACCCGGAACCTCACGAGATGTCGACGCTTGAAACCAGCGTGCTACCACTCGACCACGGACGTCGTCGTCCATAAATGCCAGTTATGAACGTTAATAATTAGTTAATATCAATTAATTATGGCCCATATGGGGCCAGAACATGTCTCCTTATCTTTTGGGCCCTACTAGCGCTTCGATACAAGACACAGACAATCTGGCTGTGCTGAGAAGAAACGCCGAAAAAAACTCAGTCACCACTAGCTGCCACAAAAATGACCGTTTCTCGTGCAGTTAATCGTCAAGTTTAAAATAAAAGAGTAATTGATTAAATACAACTTTTTAAAATTTTTTCTTAATGCAAGTAGAATGGAAATCGGCCTAAAGTTACTTGGGGTCACTTTTTTCTCCTGACTTAAATAAAGCTATAAACTTACGATATTTAATTAAAGTAGGAAATTGACCTTGATCAATACGTTCGTTGAATATATGTGCTAAGTGAGATGCTACGCGAGGTATAATGGGTTTTATTGTGTCAGTTGATATTCCGCATATATCCTCACTATTTTCATTTATTTCCTTGCTAGTTTAAACGATCATTAAAGGGTTAATGTGAGTGAAATCAAATGAGTAGTTACATCTGTCAACACTAGACAGCAGTAGTGATCTCGCATACAGAGCGCACGAATTAAGTTGTTTTGTGGTTTCGATTGGTATATTACAGAAGTACTTCTCGAAGGCACCTGCAATTTCATTATCAGATTTAATATTTTTATCATCAATTATTGATATAAATGTGTGATCACGTGGTTTAGGTTTACAAGTTTCTTTGTTTATAATATTCCAAGTCTCTTTATTTTATTACTGGATTTATTAATTTTATCACGTATGAAATAAGATTAAGCTGCCATGCCATGTTCTTGAATAACTTGAGTATTTTTAACATATTTTGGAAATGTTAGTATAAAGGAGGGGAGGAGAAATAATAAGGACTGTATTTAGTAGTTACAGAGTAAAGCGTGTATTAGCGAAATATAGTTAAAAACAGGAAAATTAAATAATCTTTTATACAAACCAAGACGTAGCAGAAACACGACAGAACTTATGTCAAAAACAAAGAGCTTTTACACAGAAAAAATATAAAACCGCATAAAAAGTATTTGCTCCTCAACATCTCTCCCTCTCTTTTAAAACTGATAGCAATATAACGAGAGAGATAGAGAGAGAGAGAGAGAGCAGGAGAAAGATGGCCTTTAAACAGGCAGTTGCACCAGCTTTTTGCAGGGACGTCCTCCTGCATTAGAAACCTCGGCTACTCTCACTAGCCCATCTGCACCGGGAAATACCCGGGTTATACGACCACGTGGCCATGTACCGCGCGGTAAGTTGCCATCGACCACCAGCATGAGGTCACCTACACTAAGAGCAAGTCCGTCACCGGTCCTGTCACCTCGCCTAGGTGTCAGAGTCAGGAGGTATTCTCTTACCCATCGGTTCCAGAATAAATCTGTAAGCCGCAATGCCTTACGCCATTGAGAACGCCCGCATAAATCCTGCGGCTCTGTCTTACCGTAATGGTTAGCCGTGGATGCTGTGCCGATAAGGAAGTAGAAGGGCGTCAGTGCCTCTTCATCATTTGGGTCAGTGGGAACGTAAGTTAAGGGCCTTGAGTTGACCACAGCTTCAGCTTCCATCAAAAGAGTCGTCAAAACTGGTTCCTTTGGGGCTCTCTCTTGCAAGGTTACTTTTAAAGCAGACTTAACTGAACGCACGAGCCGCTCCCAAGCACCACCCATTGACGGTGCTGACGGTGGTATAAATATCCAATCGATGTTCTGGTTGGTTGCAAACTCTTGAACTGCAGGGCCATAGAGTTCTCGCATGAATTTGGCAGCACCGACGAACGCAGTCCCGTTGTCTGACCAAATCTGTTGAGGACTTCCACGACGGGCCGTAAATCGACGTAGGGCCATCAACGCTGCGTCGGTTGAGAGGTCATGGACTACCTCTAAATGTACAGCACGCGTCGTGAGACAGGTGTACAAAGCTACCCACCGCTTTTCGTGTCTTCTGCCAACAGTTATCTGCACTGGACCGAAGTAGTCTAGGCCGACAAAAGTGAAGGGTCGGCGATGATGGGCGAGTCGAACCGCCGGGAGGTTTCCAACAGGGGGGTTCAAAGGGATAGCCTTCCTTATCTTACAGTATTGGCAGGCATGTGCTGCTGCTCTGACTGGACTTCTTAGCTTCAAAATCCAGAACTGCTGCCGGAGTTGGTTTACAACAGTCTCGTTATTGCCATGAGCAAAGCGCCGGTGGTAATAGTGAGTCAAAAGTTTAACTGCTGGGTGGCTTCCATCAAGAACAATCGGGAAATTAGTAGCCTCAGTAGATTCTGCAACTGCCCGATGCGACCCGATAACGTCATTAAACCATCACTTCCGAGAATAACATGAAGCTTTTGTAACTTGCTGTGGCGTGGCAATGGCTCTCCCAGTCGAAGCGCAGCTAACTCATCAGGGAACGAATCATTTTGGCATTTGATCAAAATATGCAGCTGAGCTAGGCGCAAATCTTCCGCAGTAAGAGGCGTAAGCTGGGCGACGGAAGTTCTTAGCCTAGAGGTAGGTGTGTGCGATGTTGAGGCCTTAGCACTCGCTCTACATCTCAAACGCCTGATGTACTGATGTGCACGCGCCGTCGACCGTAAGAAACGCAACCATTGGCGGAAGCGGGACGGATCCGCCGAAACAGGATGGATGGGAATGGTGCCTACTTGAATGAGATATGAATGAATTTTAGCACTTGGTTTCAGCTCATCTTTGTTAAGGCTAGTGTTGTGTGGCTCAACTGGCCAATCATATTGAGGTGATTTTAAAAACTCAGGTCCTTCAATCCACCGACTATTTTTAAGGTCAGCGTCTGACTTTTGCCGTGTGGCGTCATCTGCGACGTTCAGTGCTGTGGGCACCCAACGCCACTCATCTAAAGATGAAAGCTCTAGGATGTCTGCTAGCCTATGTGCGACGAAAGGCAAAAACGAACGAGCGTCGCTGCGGAGCCATCCTAGAACATACTTAGAGTCGGTCCATAGAAACCGCCTAGAGGGTTTAAACTTATGAGCGTCGCAGATAGACGTCGCTAGACGAGCTGCTATCGTGACTGCCTGCAGTTCGAGAGGCAACTCGGGACTTGCTACATATAAACGAAACCTGCACTGTTTTGTCAGGCAGTACCAAACGCCAGTAAGCGACAGCGACATACGCGTGCTCACTTGCGTCACAGAACAAGTGCAGCTCACGCTTTATTAGATGAGCTTGGTTGGGAACATGAGCCTCTCTCAGGTGCCAGCGTGGGACTCGAATGTCTACAGCAGAAGATATATCAGCAAGCCACGCTTTCCACTTAGTTCTTATGTCCTGAGGAAGTTCCTGGTCCCAATCAATTCCTCTGCGCCAAACTACTTGGAATATAATACGAGCCTTTATGGTAATGGGAGCTAGTATACCTAGCGGGTCAAAAACTCGCATCATACTAGAAAGTGCATGACGTTTAGTGATTTTTTGAGGCAAAGCTAGCGACGTTTTTAGGGCAGCCGTGTTAAAACCTAACTCATCAGCCGACGGATACCATATAAGGCCCAACGTACGCACACTTTGCGGAAAATGACCAATATCTACGCCTGTGCTACCAGAATCTAATCTCAAATTTGGTGGTATAAGAGTTAGCGCATCGGGTTCGTTAGAGACCCACCCGCGAACTTCAAAGTGCGCTCGCTCTTGCACCTCTACGATGTCTCTAGCTAATTTCGCGGCTTCATCTGGCCCTTCCATACTGCCAATGAAATCATCCATATATGAATCTTAGACAATTGTATGAGCAGCCTTAGGATATAAATCTCTCAACTCTTCGGCATTTTTGTTTTTAAGATAGAGTGCTGTGAATGGGCTAGAAGCAGCACCAAATATCATTGATGACATTCTATATGTCGAAAGAGCCAAATCGGGATAATCACGCCATAAAAACCGCTGCGCATCCCTGTCTTCAGGCCTGATTTTCACTTGCGGAAACATTTCTTTTACGTCAGCTATCATGCCGATCTTACCCTCTCGAAAACGATAAATAATATTTAAAAGAGAAGGCAATAAGTCAGGGCCGGTCAACAAAAGGGAATTCAAGCTAACTCCCTGAGAGCGGGCTGCGGCGTCATGAACCACGCGCAGCTTTCCTGGCTTGTTGGGCCGACTGCGCCTATATGAGCTGATACCTCATTGTCAATAAAAGTACTAGACGAGCCGTCGTCCAATAGAGCATAAGTATTTATGCAGAGCATAGAGCATGAGTCTTGAACGTCACCTGTAGGTCCGCAACAGGGCCTGGGCGGTGTCGGATCGAGCGCTAGGCGACTAGGCCCAACAGTGGGATCGCATGTGACACCGCGGCCGGCGGGCGCAGGAACTCGTAGGTTAAACGCAGCGACCGGAAGAGTCGGGCTGCCGGGACGCACGATAACAGGGGCGTCCGCAGCGGCAGCGGCGAAGGGCCGCCCTTCTATGAGCACACTCGTAGGAACCGCAAGTGTGGGGCTACCGGGACGCACGGTTCCAGGGGCATCCACAGTGGTAGCACCACGGGTATCTACAAAAACGCATTCATTAGAAGGTGTCATAGTATCCAACCACTCTACTACGTTACCTCTACTTAGGCGGTTACTGCCGCGATGGCTGTTGGCGCGACTATTGTCGCGACGGCTCGAGGCGCCACTGCTGCCGCGACGACTACTGCCTTCAGCCTCTATTTGAGCTATTTCTGCGCGCATTTCCATTTCTAACGCTCTACGCTCCGCTTTAACCACCTTAGCTGCTCGTTTGCGTTCTACCTCAGCTTCCGCTTCAGCAGCTTTGGCTTCCGCTTCAGCAATTTTTCGAGCATATAAGGCCTTAATATTGAGCGAGCGTGCGCGAATAGTACTGGATGACTTGGATGTTCCTGAAATAGACTTGTCATCCGCCACATGGACGGACCCGACAGGGTCGAGCACGAGAGCGGGGGGCGGAGGCACCACCGTGCCGGAATCCGGCTGCGGAGCCTCGCCCGCACTCGACTCTAACGCTTTACTTTGCAATCTAGTTAGCATACTGGTTACTTTCAAACAAACAAAAAATATAGTTATTTGTAGGAAGGGAAAATTATCAGAAGAAAATTTTTACAACAAAATTTAAATTTTGAAAGTAAAATTTACCGAGCGAAAAGGACCAAATATAAAGGAGGGGAGGAGAAATAATAAGGACTGTATTTAGTAGTTACAGAGTAAAGCGTGTATTAGCGAAATATAGTTAAAAACAGGAAAATTAAATAATCTTTTATACAAACCAAGACGTAGCAGAAACACGACAGAACTTATGTCAAAAACAAAGAGCTTTTACACAGAAAAAATATAAAACCGCATAAAAAGTATTTGCTCCGCAACAGTTAGGTGATTATTTCTTTACCCTTTTTAGGGTTCTGTAGCCGAATGGCAAAAACGGAACCCTTATAGTTTCGTCAAGTCTGTCTGTCTGTCTGTCCGTCCGTATGTCACAGCCATTTTATTCTGTAACTATAAGCATCACATCATAAAAATATGTTTATTAATTCGACCTCTATGTGTACACAAACAAAGTTTCGTAAGTGTGTATGTATATTTGTAGGTTTGTCCTCGGATTTCTCGAAAATTATAAAAAAACTAATTCAATTCAAATAACATAAGGTCCATAAAATTGCAATTTGATTATTTATAATAAATGTACCAATTGAATATGAATTTGCACAGTAAATTAGTTCCGTCTTTGGGTTAATTAAGACAGTGTTTTAGTGCTTTATCAGGGCACTATCCAATCTTCCTACCAAATCATAAATAGTGTAGAAAAAGACTTAAACATTTAAAATAACGCATTAGTCTTTAATATAGGAAAAACAAATAGGTCTTAGATCCTTTACATACTGCGCTACTTTTAGCATCAATACAGTTGCGATGCATAAGCTGGACACTGTCAAATCATGTACTGATTTTTGACGACTGCATCAATACTAACGCGCGTTAGCATCAATGCAGTCGCGCTTCTGCATCGATGCTAACGCGCGACTGCATTGATGCTTAAAGTCGCAGTGTGTAAAGGGTCTAAGACCCCTTACAAACTGCGACTTTAATTTGTCAATTTCCAGCTTCTGCATCGCGTCTGTATCGATGCTAACATACGTAAAAGTAGCATAGTGTGTAAAGGTTGACATTTTGCGACTGCATCGATGATAACGCGCGTAAGCATCGCGACTGCATCGCTGCTAAAAGTCGCAGTGTGTAATTTACGAACACCGATACCAACACAGTCTGCAAATTCCATAAGATTTTCTCTCTTAAGACAAATGCGTTTTTTATGGTTTTTAGTCAGTTTTTTTAAGGTGGTTATTTTTTAGTTTATGAACTACCATACTAAAAATACATTATTGAAGTACTCACAAAAAGACTCTTTAAGAGCGGAATAAGTTAAACAACACAAGTGAAAAGTCAACACAAAAGATATTTATAAGCACTAAACGCTCGGGCTTCCCGTAAATTTTCACAACCTTGTATTTTCCGGTTTTATTGCTGAATAGCTATTTCCAACAAATTTGCTCGCAACTTGAAACGTAAATATTTAAGGTAAAGGCAGAGCCCGAATTTACCAATTCTTTTTTTTACATATCGTATACAAAACAGTTATGTTTATCATAAAGTTACGTCTATCAAAATTAAAGTCGAATTATAAAAAATATAAAACAGGTCGCAAAAGTATACAAAAAAACATGTGTTTTTTATCAGTAGAGCAATGATTTTCAGCATACACTACTTTGTCACTGCAGTGGTCAAAGAAACTTGACAACTGTGCCTAATTAGCTAGTCAACAATTTGCTTACAAAACCCAAAAACCGGTCATAAAAAAGTCTGTAAGTTAAGGATTAGATTATAAAAGATTTAACGCAATCATTATCCTTTTAAGTAAGCCTCTGCTGTTTACCACCATAATAAATCAACCCGAAAGAAAAATCGATCTATGAAAGAAAGTTTCGCCGCTTAAATCGAATGGAAAAGTTCAGTCAAATCGCTTATTTACGTTCAAATTAGTGGTGAAGCACGGCGGAGGTTGAAACCATATCGATAGAAAAACGAATAACATAATATACGCCTTTCCTATTAAACTAGTCCGTTTATTTCATTAATGAATTAGTATATTGAAACGATAATTGAAAAATACATGATTCCTAGCAAAATAATAAACAACTTATAAGACCCTTTGCTCACTGCGACTTTTAGCAGCGATGCAGTCGCGATACAGCATCGATGTAGTCGCAAAATGTCAACCTTTACCCATTTGAGCTACGATACTCGCGCGCGTTAGCATCGATAGAGTTTCTGCATCGATGATAACGCGTGACTGCATTGATGTTAAATTAAATCTGTTCATTGCGTGAGGCGCGATGAACAGATTTATAGATTGCCGTTATTCATTTAGTCTATAGATTTAGACTAAATAAATAACGGCCATGATTGGCCATTATTTATTTAGTTTGAAGCTATCGTTTGCTCTAGTCAAGCTGAAGTAATACATAACCTTTACAAGCTGAAGCTTCAATATAATACGTTGTATTCAAAATTGTAGCTTGACTAGCTAGAGCAAATTACGGTTAACAAAGAGCAAACGAACACAAAAAACAATAAATAACGCTCATTCACTGTCAATATCGGTTTTTTGTCTGCCAGTAATACTATTAATCATCTCTACTGGGCACCATATAACTTTTTTTTCATATTTCTATCAATACTGTACACGTATTTATACCCTAGTACCTATATTAAGAACTAATATTTTTGTTACACTGTGATTCAAATATTCATCCAAATTATCGACATGCTGTCACATCACTAGTGTAAATACAAAACAAATTTTACGATACTTGCGAGCCGGACGAAATTACAACCTAGTTCGATTCCCGGCGGTATAAAGAGAGCTATTTCAATCTGTTTTACGACTTGCCCGGGATCTTCGCAATATCAATGAAGTGGATTTTTATGAATAAAGAATAACGTTTTAAGTCAAAATCGAGGATAGTCCACGTTAGGACCATGACGTAAACAGTTTTTGCTTGCCACTTGAATTGGTCTGTGTTGGTTTCTGTTACATAAGAGAGTGGATTTGTAGCGAAGTTTTTGTATGGTTATTTAATTCCAAGATTAAGTGTGAGGTTTGCAATCATAAAAATATATAAAGGGGCTCTTAATCAATAGGGTTCTTTAGATTTCTTATATATCAAACTCAAAACAGTTTACAGTTGAGAAGAAACAAATTTTATACATAAATAAGTATTAAGTAGTAGTAGTAGTGTAAGTAATGAATTACATCGTTTCGCCAATTTATTTTTTACTAATTATATTTTATGACCCACAAATTTGTGAGGATGGAAGCTTGCTACTTTACAAACTGCTACTTAATTTAGTATTTTTTTTAACTTTGTGATATTACAGCTTACTCATACAAATAATAGCTATGAGTTGTCTTTTGTAAAATATTAAAATCGGGTAAAGCCGCGGAAAACTATTCAATATTTCATATATTTTAATCAATCGAACACGATAATGTTGTATTGTCAAAATAATACAACATTATCGTGTTACAAAATGGAATGAGGATCAGACAATAGAGGATAACTCTTGCTTATCAAAAATTGTAGAATCAAATCAATTAAATATAGTACTGCTTTTAGAATGTTTTTAACACTCACAGTGTCATATTTTATATTCATAAAGATGAAATAAGAAACCAAAAATTTGCGCACGGGCGGGACTTGAACCAGCAACCTTTTGGCATACCGGGCCAAACGCTCTTACCGATTGAAATTGACCCGGCGAAATTTGTGGTTTCTTATGAAAACGTCAATTACGTGACGCTTAGCGCCATCTAGCCGTCTGTTTATGAAACAGATGGCCCAAGATTGATTGAAGACAGATGGATTGACGTTTTCATAAGAAACCACAAATTTCGCCGGGTCAATTTCAATCGGTAAGAGCGTTTGGCCCGGTATGCCAAAAGGTTGCTGGTTCAAGTCCCGCCCGTGCGCAAATTTTTGGTTTCTTATTTCATCTTTATGAATATAAAATATGACACTGTGAGTGTTAAAAACATTCTAAAAGCATTAGATAGCGAAGCGACATCAATTTCCAAGTTGAATTTATTCTGTAAAGAATAACTGCTTGGGCCATCTGTTTTATAAACAGACGGCTAGATGGCGCTAAGCGTCACGCAATTGACGTTTTCATAAGAAACCACAAATTTCGCCGGGTCAATTTCAATCGATAAGAGCGTTTGGCCCGGTATGCCAAAAGGTTGCTGGTTCAAGTCCCGCCCGTGCGCCAATTTTTGGTTTCTTATTTCATCTTTATGAATATTAAATATAGTACATCAAAATATTCAAGGCTTTTCTGGAAAAGATTTGGAAATTGAATTGTTTTTAAATAAAATGAATATTCATGTTCTCTGCATAACTGAGCACTGGCTCAAGCAGCATGAATGATGTTATCGATAGATAATTATAATCTTATTAGTTCGTTTACTAGGGAGACTGCCATTCGTGGCGGGACACTTATATTAATTAATAATAAACTAAAATGTAAAGAGCGAAAAGAAATAGTGTCTCTCACTATTGAGCGAACAATTGAGATATGTGTGGAGCTGGACGACTACATTATTGTCTGTGTTTATAGACCCCCCAGTGGAAACTTTAAATTAATTGAATCTGTAATGGAAAATGTGTTAAACAAAATATGTAAAACTACAAAGAAATTAGTTGTATGTGGAGATTTCAATGTGGACATAATAGATATTACGGAGGAACATCGCGTTCGGTTTTTGAGCATTTTCAAATCATTTGACCTCACTCCGGTATTTGCTGAGCCCACTAGAGTAACTCCTACAATAGCTACTTGCTTAGATAATATTCTCTGCAACTGTAAAATCATCAAACAATCTATTATTAATTTTGTAAAATCGGATCATTGCGGTCAGATAGTTACACTACAGAACCGTTTTATTCCATCCCGTTTAGAAAACAAATGCAGGCCGGTCACTGCATCTCGTAAGGACAAATTTAAAAACCTTGTAAGTGATAAAATACCGTTTATACCTTTTGATAAAAAAGTTACCGTTTATACCATTTGCTAGTGACTTGTATGAACAATTATTTCAGGTAGTTAAAAAACAATTTGATATTACTTTCCCTCAAAAGAAAATTTTGAGGATTACTTCTGTAATATTTCTATAGAGACGACTAAACAGTTGAGTTCTTGCTCAAGTCACGCGAAATCATTACTAGTGTCGAGTGTTCATAGGTGCCAATCCTCATTTAAATTCAGAAATATTGGTCCTTCAGACATCATAAAAACATTTAAAGAATTAAAACAAAAGAAAACAGAGGATAAATCGGGTATATCAATAGACACAATAAAACCCATTATACCTCTAATAGCTCCTTACTTATCTTATATCTTTAATGAATGTATTGACCAAAATCTGTTTCCAAATTTATTGAAACATAGTAAGGTTGTCCCTTTATTTAAACCAGGAGACAAAAGTGACCCCAGCAATTTTAGGCCTATTTCAATATTACTCACAATAAGTAAAATTTTTGAAAAACTCATTTATAATCAATTACTTTCCCAATTTAAACTTAATAATTTACTACATGAAAAACAGTTTGGGTTCTCAACAGTTGGGTTCAAGGTAGAAATACAACTGATGCCGGAGTAGCACTCATCAGACATATTCTTGATGCTTATGAAGACAAACATGATGCCGTAGGTGTATTCTGCCTTGATGCTTATGAAGACAAACATGATGCCGTAGGTGTATTTATCAAAGGCGTTTGATTGTGTAGACCATCAGACACTGCTTATTAAGTAAGAACAGTATGGTGTCTCGAAAAACTCATCTAAGTTGTTAAGTTCGTACTTATCAGGTAGAATACAATCAGTTAACATAAATGGTACCTACTCTTCCGGAGCCCCTCTTCAAATGGGGGTCCCCCAGGGCTCAATATTGGGGCCTTTACTTTTCCTGATATATGTAAACGACCTGCCATTTTATTCCACAAATCTTTGTGAGATAGTTCTGTTTGCTGATGATACTTCTTTAATTTTTAAAATGAAAAGACATGACGAAAATTTTGACGAAGTAAACAATACTCTCTCCAAAATATTGAATTGGTTCACCACCAATAACTTGTTGCTGAATGCTAGTAAAACTAAATGTGTAAAATTCACTTTGCCTAATGTAAAGCAACTTACACCAAATATTGTACTAAATGGTAATAATCTAGTCTAAATAGACTCCACTGTATTTCTAGGCATTACACTTGACTCAAAATTACAGTGGGGACCTCATATTGAAGCCCTAGCTAGGAGGCTAAGCTCGGCTGCCTTTGCAGTTAGAAAAATAAGGTATCTGACGGATGTTGAAACGGCGAGGCTTGTGTATTTTAGTTACTTCCACAGTATTATGTCTTACGGTCTTCTCTTGTGGGGTTCTGCTGCAGACATTGATACCATATTTATTTTGCAGAAAAGAGCCATTCGTGCCATTTATAAACTTAGTCCTCGTGACTCCCTGAGAGAGGTCTTTAAGAAAATCAACATATTAACTGTGGCTTCTCAATACATTTTTGACAATATAATGTACGTCCGTAAAAATTTAGATAATTTCATAAAGAAGAGCGACATTCACTCATATAACACAAAAAATAAACACAAGCTTGTCGTTCCTAACTTCAGATTAGTTAAAACTAGTAATTCTTTCATGGGAAATTGTATAAAATTCTTTAATAATATACCACACAAATTTGTCGAATTGCCGGTTGATAAATTTAAAAAACACGTTAAAACACGCTTATGTCTAAAGGCTATATATAAGGTTCAAGACTACCTGAACGACACGAATGTGTGGTCCGTCCAGCCTGCACCGAATGATGTACTTACCTTTGATGATTTTAATTTTACGGTAGCTAGTGGTGACTGAGTTTGTTCCGGCGTTTCTTCTCAGCACTTGCCTAATTGTCTGTGTTCTGTCTCGAAGCGCTGGTTGGGCCCAAAAGATAAGAAGACATGATTCGGCCCCTTCAGGGCACATTTATTTTAATTTTATTTTTCACTGTAAATTTGACGTTCATAAGTGGCATATTGTGTCCTAAATTATATTATACAATATTTGAATTTGAATTTGAAAATTTGAATGGACATCAGACACATCACCCAGACCCTAGACAATATAGAAAATTTTGATTTCTATATTTTTTTTTTTAAATAAATAAATAAATATAAATAAATATATGCTTTGGACATTCCCACACATCGCCATCTAGCCCCAAAGTAAGCTACTCAAAGCTTGTGTTATGGGTGCCAGACAACGGATATAATACTTAAATACTTTTTTTTTTTGTAAATACATACATGATATACATAGAAAACACCCAGACCAATACAAACAGACATGTTCATGCACACAAATGTTTGTATTGTGCGGGGATCGAACCCGCACCCGCTGCGTAGTAGGCGATTTCTCGACCACTACACCAGACGGGTCGTCCCGATATTGACCCGACCTAGATACGAACTCACCTCAGAGCGGTGACGTCTTGAAACCAGAGTGCTTAGCTACACCACGGAGGTCGATCATTTTAAGTACACCTCGGAAGCGTCAATCTTCCAAATGTTCGACTTTTAGAAAAACTGGTTAAAGGAACCTAATATGTCATACAAAATTACCTATATATGTCTTGAAAAATGGAATAGGTTCTCAACTCGACTGTATGTTTTTTTTGTGGCTGTGGACTTGATGATGGGATCTTAGTGTAATCGAGTGAAACCCTCAAATTTTAAAAACACTGAGTTATAATGATTTTTGACTAGAATCTTAATGTTGACGTGTTGTTACGTCTGATAGTCAACATTGTGTGAAGCTGAGCTGATAGTAGAAATCGTTTAAGCTTAGAAGTTCAGTAATTATAATGACAGAACTTATGATAGGTAATTTCTAGTTTCTTAAAAAGAATAGAGTCCTCCTCTACTGCACTCACTAAAAAATTTACTTTAAATAAAGTAAAAACCGACTTCAAAAGCAAAATGCACTAAAAAGTCTTAAATAAACTCTTGACTATTGAAAGAAAAGGAACCCATTTTAGGCAAACAATTTGTTTTTGGAGTCGGTGCTGTGATAGTTGATGCTTGATGGTCAAACTGATGGCATTAGTCAAGAGTTTATTTAAGACTTTTTAGTGCATTTTGCTTTGAAGTCGGTTTTTACTTTATTTAAAGTAAATTTTATTTCTTAATTTTTAGAGATTACAGGAGAATGGGGGGGGGGGCACCTTATAACTCTGTTTTTTAAGAAGCTACAAACTACATATTATAAGTTCTTTCATTATAATTACTGAACTCCTAAGCGTTAAGGAGTTCCACCATCAGCTCAGCCCCACAAGATGTTGACTATTAGACGTAACAACATGTCAACATTAAGATTCAAGTGAAGAAACACTATACGTGCCTTTAAAATTTGAGGGTTTCCCTCGATTACACCAAGATCCCATCATCAGATCTCAAATTGAAAAAAATGTCACCAACCAGAAGGTATACCCTCTAGGTAAGCGAAAAATTTTTTCGAATCGGTCGACAAACGACTGAGATATGAGGTAATAAACATACAAAAAAAACACACCGTCGAATCGATAACCTCCTCCTTTTTTGAAGTCGGTTAAAAATGAAGAAATAAATGAAATTTAAAAAAAGTAAAAACCCTGTTCAAAACCAAAATGCGCTAACAAATTTTAAAAACTTTTGACCTTTTAAAAGGAAAAAATCCATGTAAGGCAAAAAAAAACTTTTTGCCTTAAAATTGCCATCCAACAAATAACCAAGCACCGACTCCAAAAAATAAATTGTTCGCCTAAAATGGATTTCTTTCCTTTACAGGATCTCGATTTTATTTAGGACTCTAGTGCATTTTGGTTTTGAAGTCTGTTTTCTTGTATAGGGATCTTAAAACGGTTAACAGGATATACCTACCTACCAAGTTCTTACTGTAATGGCAATAGTTTCAGAATAAAGCGGCTGTGTCATACGGACTGACAGACAGACGGACAGACTTGATGACTTTTTTCTTTTTTTTATGTGACTTAATTAAAAAAAATATTCAACCCTTTATTTGATTTTCCTAAACCTTTAAGTTACCATCATAGCCACAAACAACTGTAAAAACTAAGAGTAGGTGTTTGAGTAGGTTTCTCTCTTAATAGATAATAAGATATTTTTAAAAACAGAGGCGGGCAAAGTTAACTCCTAAACCTGATATCTTTGCCCTTCCTTAATATCTTAGCAAGTTTGATTTTAAGATAATACATTGTTAGATAATGCGAAACATTGTATGCGTCACTGCTACGAATAAATAAAAGCCTACTAAAAGTTTTAAGGGCAATGTTACCCTCACATTTAGTCGATTAAGTATGGGTTAAGGCTTTGCATCAGGTGAAAATAAAATAAGTATCTAACTTTGAGCAAGTGTATTTTTTATAGTTAAACAAACAGAAAACTCTTGACTTAGCAATATTAGTATGTTTGATTGTAATGATAAATGAAAGGCCGCATAACTGGAATAACATTTTAGGCCCACTTTAGACAAAGCCACTTTGACGGTAGCTGACACATACCCGAATGAAGCTAGCTGCGATTGTAGTATTCAGTATTGCTAAACAGATGTTATAGGTTTTGCTAGACATCTCGAAAAGTTCGCATTTGCTACAATAAAATTTCTAAAGGCAGATTTATTTAATTTTCGTGTTTGGGAAAAGTTTTATTTGTTTATATATTATTTATTGCACAAACAAAATGAAGTACAAACGGCGGACTTAATGCTTTTAAGCATTCTCTACCAGTCAACCATTGTGTTAGGCAGAAACAGTTAAAGTTGTCTGCCATGAGCAAAGTTGTTCAGCTTTACGGACCTAAACACTTAGGTTAATTTGCGACAATTTATTCGGTGACACTAACTTGTATTATGAGTAGTAGACGCAACATCATACACGTCTGTTAACTCATACTCGTTAAAACATTGCACTCTGAGAACACCAAAGGTAGTTCTAAATATCTGTGCAGCCGAAAACATTATTTCCAACCCAAACTTTCTCTTTTGGGAACAGCAAAATGAGAATTATTTTGCCGCAAAAACTGTTGCAGTGATAATTCTCGAGTTGCACCTAAAGAGTAAATTGAGGCAAATTAATTTAGTCCGCGGTATGCCGCGGCCGTAGCAATGTAAGCTAGGTTTCATGGCGGAGACACAATATTGGTGACGTGGCACTATAAGATAGCATGCTTGCGACTGAGTCATGAGGCCACTAATGTCATTAGAGGTATTGTAAATGCAATCCATGGTATACACCATGACAGGGCACGACACGCCAAGTGTAGCTTCTCAAATATCATTGAAGGGTAATCTTACGGCGTAGATCGCAGCAGTTCGCAGTCGCTATATAGTCTACACGCTAACAGCTGCCGTCAACTTTCTCACGGCGTCAGTTTCAACATGTCAGTGATTTAGGAGTGGGCGTTAATTCAACAAACTGTTTTTTTAAACCGCTTTTGTAATGTTAACAAATTAACTGCTTTTCGTCTACTGCAAAACCAGTTAAATTTATCAACTGTTTTATTCAACGATTTCCGAACGCAACGCGTGGATTAACTCAACGAACATTCAACGCGCAGTCGCTTAACATTATCCGAAGCTGCTTTTTCTTAAAACCAGTTGAATTTATTAGCTGTTTCCCTTAACGACTTACAAACGGAATACACCGAGCGGACGCGAGGCGCCTATACGAGCGAGTGAGACGCCAACAGCTTAAAGTTGTACGAGAGTGAGAGAGATCTATGTATGTTTGCTCGTTCCATGGCTCGGCGCACCGAGCCGACTTACCAATATGAACAGGTTTTTGTCGTGCATTTGTTTTGTAAACAATCGAATTAGTCTGTTTGAGTGACACGTTGAGGTCAACGCTTTTTTGTTTCTTCGCGAAAGTTTTATTGATTTTGTGGTGACTGTTTGTTTTCTAGTTTTAAGTTGTAATATTTAGTTCTTGTAAATAAGTCTTAATAAATAGTATTAGGTGTGTAAAATAAAATAAAAACATTTGCAAAATGACAGCAGCGGCACGAAAAAACCAGTATTTTGTGGCGTCATTTTGATAAAGAGAGTGATAGGTGGGAAAGCTGTGTGTAAAAAGTATTTGTAGGGAAAAAATAAGTTATAAATCGACAATTACAAACTTACGAAGTCATTTAAGAAGAAAGCAGTTGTGTATTAACGTCAACTCCTTTTTTAAATGTTAACTGTTTCGACTAATAAACTGCTACGTCCAAATCTGTTGACATTACTGCAAACCAGTTAATAACGTTAACTGCTTTTTTAACAGGTTATTAGATTGTAATTAACAGTTTCATTTCGTTAACACAAAAACCGTCAACGACCCACCTCTACAGTGATTAGCTATCAATGCCACCGGCAGAACGACAACATTTCACAACCATCCAGTGATGTATAGTGAACTGTAGTACCGCGCGTTGACATATTTTATTTTCACGATTCGTTGGTCATTATCTGAATAAGAGTCATTATAAGGTCTATACAAACTTGTAAATTGTCAAATAATGGACACAATGTTGGACACCAATCACATACATTGCTCTGATCCCAAAGTAAGTAGCCAATGCACTTGTGTTATGGAAATCAGACACAACGGTGGTACCACAACACCCTATGAGCGTCTAATGTTGTATCCACTCCACCCGGCGGCATACGCTGGCGGCCATGCAGGCAGCCATGCCGCTCATGCCCCAGCGGCATTTTGTCGGTGTGGATACACCATAAGCCACGACGTTATTATTATGTGGATTATTCTGTGTTTGTGATGTCCTAAATTAAAAATAAATATATCACTTTAGGGCACCAAAACATCTCCCTTACTTCCTATGCAATCAGTTATTACGCGGTTTGCCCACCACCGCAATCGCATGCGGAATGTGACATTTGAATGCGGCTTGTGACATTGAGATATGCCATCTCGCTCTGACATAGCTAGATGTGAGTTGCATCCTTGTCGGTATCATTCAGCCGCATCCCTGCCTCAGCATCATGAGAATGCGTTGGTGTATTTACGGCGTTATTGTGTTCAGAGCCTAACAGAAAGCATTAAAGCCGCTACGGCAATGTTGCCAGAGATATTTTCATTTGCTGAGGAATGCCGCCTATGAGGGTTAATAAAGACACTACGTAGAACTACTATGGAAATATTTATCTACTCTAGTCTGCAGCATTTTTTAAACTATTTTTGCGTCATGACGTAGTAGAAATGTAAAGTCAGTGCTTACTATTACTAGTCGCAACAGAAAAGTGAATGAATCAATTAATTTTGTTCTTACGATGTTTCAAATCATCAAATACATATGTATGAGAGAGATTAATTATTACTCCTAACTCATGCTTGTATGTAACCCCTTACACACAGCGACTTTTGCATACGAGTATTGCAGTCGCGTGTTTCTGAACGGTGCAACAACATCGCGACTGATGAAATGAACATTTTTTGGCATCGATGCTGTCACGCGTTAGTATCAATACAGTTCCTGTATACAGATACAGTCGTCAACAGCTATAGTCCGGTCAAATTAGACATAAAATATAATATATATATATATTATATATATTAGTTATGAGTAAATAAAGATAAATTAATGATTTAAAACATATTTGAGTTACTTTTACACCAAAATAAGAACAAAAACATTAAATAAACCAGAACTAGATAACTTACAAATTATAAAACATAAAGGCTAAATTAAAACAATGCAACCGAGTTTAGTCCGTGACGATGGCAAGAGACCCGATGGCTTCAAGCTTATTCCTTGGGAACGGGGTCGAGCCTTAGTTTGGTCCCCTGGCCTGGCCCCCTCCCATCTAAAAGAATCAGCCCTTAAAGCTGGAGCAGCAGCGGAGTTGGCTGAAAACGCCAAGCGTCACAAGTACGTCTCACTTGCAAATGATTATGTGTTTGCGTCGTTTGGTATTGAAACATTTGGGCCGTGGGGACCCTCTGTTAAATTGCTGTTTAGTAATATTGCACCAAAATTAAATTATGTTACACCTAATAATAAAACTGGCTGGTTTCTAGCTCAAAGGATTAGCATAGCTATCCAACGCGGCAACGCAGCCAGCATCATAGCCTCCTTGCCGCAAGAAAATGGTTTCGTTGTTGAATAGGTAGAATTTAAGTTATTTTTTTATGTTGCATTTATTAATTTTATTTTTCCTTGTTTGTTATTAATAGAGAGAGTTTATAAGAGAAAACTCGATAAATAAACCGAGTCTAAAATAAACTTATGTGCATCTCACTCTTAATAGAAAATCTACAATTACAAATACAAGTCATGTTATAATGGTTAGTTTATGAGCTTGATTAATTTCCTTCACCTACTAATTTATTTATTATAATTTTCGTAACTTTACTGGGGAGTTAACCAGGGGTTAGCGTACCTACATCACTGTCCCTTTTATATTTAAGTACCTACCTGTACTCGTACGTCAGTTGATTATTCTGCTTGGGCGGATGCGTTCATCCGTTTCCGGTTGGTCATATCACAAATTACCGGTAAAGCTTGGTATTAACAGAGAGTATGGTCGAAGTAAAAATGCAAACGACCACTATTAGGTTCCAAAATAAGAAAAAAGTATTGAATGTACCTAAATGACATAAGAAACTCCGATCAAGCGATTCATTGTCATTGTTTGAAGTCACAGTTTAACTAGAGAATTATGAACTTAGATGTTGGTTATCTGTGTGTCATTTGTCTGTGTCTTAAGGCTCCTAACAATTTATTTTGTAGAAGGATAAAAAAACGGTCTTAAAAAACTGACTTGAAAGCTAAAAGTAACGCATTCGTCCTCTATTTAGGAGTAACATATTATTTTGGAGTCGATCCATGATGTCAAGCTTACCTAGGATCAATGCCTTATTTTAAGAATTTTAGTCAGATTAATGAAGTCGTTTTATGTTTAATTATTATTTTATTTCATGATTATTAGTAATTTTGATAAAACTTAAACTGTATCTTAAGTTGAAGTATGCCTGATTGGACTAAAAATCAATTATCTCGCTAATGCTAATGCTTTACGTTTTCGAGAAATCCGTGGACGAACAAACATACACTTACGAAATTTTCCGCACGTGCTTGAAAGTCTTAATCAATATACTCAAATATAATCAAATTCCAACGATATCACATACATACATATTGAATTGATTACCTTCTATTTATGAAGTCGATAAATATAATAAATATCCTTTGGACATTCCCACACGTCGCCATGTAGTCCAAAAGTAAGCTACTCAAAGCTTGTGTTATGGGTGACAGACAACGGCTATAATACTTAAATACTTTTTGTTTGTAAATACATACATGATATACATAGAAAACACCCAGACCAATACAAACAGACATGTTCATGCACACAAATGTTTGTATTGTGCGGGGATCAAACCCGCAACCCGCTGCGTAGTAGGCGATTTCTCGACCACTACATCAAACGGGTCGTCGATAAAAAGAATTTAGCAAAATTATAATCGGCAATCGATCTCTTATGGATTCATTTTATAAAACACATATGATCGAAGACTACAATAAATGTAGGTGCCTAAAGCTGTGTACCATATTTTTGGTAAATAATTGATGTTAAAGAAAACTTAATTAGATTATGGCATAGTAAGAATTTAAAGCATGTTCGTACGTAAATCATATGGATGTAACCCCGGCCTTCGATATCGGGCTTATGTTCCGTGCCTTGAATTAATTAGGTAACATCGATACGATGCGCACAATTTAAAATTTATAATTATAAAGGATATGAGTCCGTTGTTGTGCAGATATATCATTTTATAGAAAATTAGGCCCGGTTGCGTGATCTATAGTTAACTCAACTAATGGTTTAATGTTATCACCAGCGGTTAAATATTTCCGATTGTGCGTTTCCTGAAAAATAGTACCTTGATCAATGGTCAATAAAATAGCCATTCTGATATTTTATTCGGGTATTTCTCTTCAAAATATGCAACATCGTTAACATTCTGGTTAATAGCTGCAACATCATTAATAGCTGGTTTCGATATTTAACCATTAGTTGAGTTATATCCATCACGCAACCAGGCCTAAATGGCACAACCACAGTTTTTTTTGCAACGGCTGTTTCATTCTCATCCAAATTTAATTTTAGTGCAGCTTGAGGTCGCTCCATGAATTCTTTCATGTAATCGACCCAAACTTAATAAATCTCGAACGTAAGACCAAACGTATTCGAAACAGATCACGAACCGAGAATCAGATGATCGCGTTCATGTGACTATGAGAGTGAAGGAAGACCCCACATAAAACCGTTTGTTTGTTTGTTTAAACGCTCTAATCTCAGGAACTACTAAACCGATTAGAAAAAATATTTTTGTGTTGGATAGCTTATTTATAGAGGATGGTTTTCAGGTCATTAAACATCACGCGGTGACGAGAGGGCATAGAGCACCCTCAAAGCGCGTGAACGCAGTCGCGGGGGTTTCCTAGTCGATGAATGAACTGAATATAGTTTTTTATGTATATTGACGTATGCTTGCAAAACGTGTAAGATCTTTGAACCGATCTGATGCTGAGCACGAATATGTGTACCTGAGTCATGGATGTTTAATATGTATTTAAGTATTTATGGGAGACGCCACCGTCATAATCGTTGTCTGGTATTTCTAACACAAGGAAGAAAAATCTTTTCTTCATAACCACGACAATTGGTGTGTTGTCTGACGCATATTTATCACTGCACGTGCCAATGCTACATAATTTCAATTTTACTGAATGTGGCCAGAAATAGGAGCAAACATTTTATTTATAGGTCCATAAGTAACCAATAATCAGCGTTAAATGGTTTTAATTTATTATAATGAACAATTAATTTATTCCTTTTCCTAACAAAATATAACCAGCAATGTATTCAAACAAATGTGTCCCGACATAGAAATATACAGACATTGTCATTTATCACAGTAAGCTAGCGATTTTTATGTACCTTGATTATAGGCATTATTACTTTGGATTACTTTTTCTCCTAGTTTAAGCATTGAAAAGCACGATGACCAGATAAAAGTTATTGAGTATACTCTGTAGAATCATTGATTTAAATTTTTGCTACTATTACAGGCCTTGCTTGCCAGACATATTTCTTATTTAAGAATGATATCTTAGCAAATATTTGACTTCAATCGCACCTTTATACTTTTTTAACTGTTTAATCAAACCGCTCTATGGAAGTTTAACAGAATGAAACGCTTAGTCGTTTATACAAACCGGAATTGACATGTTTTGTAATAAAAACGAATATTTTGCTATTTCCGACCAAGCAAATGAATAATTAATGTCAATATAGCAATGTTATAATTATAAGCAGTGATCGGATTGTCGAATGCATTTTTACCTAAAGTTTTAGGCTTAGGTATTTTGGAGGCGGCCTAAAAAAATAAAAAAATAAATCCCGGGATTCCAGTAAATTCGAGAATACATAACTAGTCTGTAACAAGTAAGGAAACTACGTCTTCAGCATTGTGGTATTAATAAAAAACAGGACTCCGGAATTATATATAATTGATGTGTAGTAAGTTAATTTAATGCTCCCCATTAAATAAAAAGTATGTTGAGTATAAGAAAAGCAGTAGATGGTACATACACACACAATAGAACTTCACTTGTTTGAGTTCTAAAATAAAAATGGAAGATTTTTTATTTATAAATTTCAGGATTTTTCCGATGTAAAGCTGCTTTACTTATCAGTCAACAACTGAAAATAAGTTAAAATATCTACATCCTACTTGATTCTATAGTAAGTTTTTTTTATTCAAAAGTGCACTCCATAATAGCTAACACCTCAACGTAAATATGCATCAGATTATCAAATCACTAGTTATTTCAAACACGAGAACGGAGTATCCATCCATAGTCATTGAAACATTGCAATTGTAGAGATGTATGAAAATATTTGTTAGTTAGCATATGTATTATCATTATGTATGTATGCTTATAGTTATTGCACAGATGATAACGCGTTTAGCGCCTATTTCACCAACGACAAATAAGCACTAACCAACGAATAAATGAAATTTGGAACGTCTTTTCATTAAGTATGAAACATTGGACGGAAAATGGTAACCAAAACTTATTAGAACATTGTATAACCGGCCGATATACTTATTTCTATAAAACATAACTAATGATAGTATATTGTATCATCGCACTACGTACAACCATAATATTGGTTGTAATACCAAATATGTTGTTTTTAATAGCGTCGCCATATGAATTACATAAATAAAACTTTTTAAACATAAAATATAGATTATCACATTTCGTGAAATCAGTTTGCTCTCAATAATATGTTACGTTCAGCACCCCTATTAGCTAACAAAAACAATTTAGGGGTATCAAAGTAAGCAATTTTCATGTTCGTTATTCCTTCCACGTTTGCGAAGGTGGTGCAAATGAATGGCTTATTTGAAGAGTAAGTGGGCTTGAATTTCGAACGAGAGCACACATTTGTTTTTGTCGTGTTAATAATAAATCTTTTGTATCTGTTTTTAAAGGTCAATACCCTCTTGACTTCTTATCATCGGTACCTGGACCTCAATTATCGTAAATTGCATTAAACACTACGGTATTATTTTGTTAGAGCTAGTTAAAAAAGAAGGTACGAGTATAACATAATGAAATGGCAATTGCACTTTTAAATAGTGTGTTAGGATTAAGTAAACACCGTATTTAAGCCTCTAGTAATAATATAAACAAAGTGAAGAGTGGACCCTAATATTGCGACACGTCTAAAACTGAGAGCCATCTGACTAATTCATCGTATTAGACTAAACTCTGAACAAAACCTCACTGTTTGGGAAAAAATCAAACACGAAATCACATGCGATAAAGAAAAAGATACGCAAAAGTGGGACCAAATTAAACAAGCACACCCAATACAAAAGCTCCCCTAAAAAACAATCAAGAAAAGAAGTCCGCAGAAAGTAGTCCTTGAGGCGAACTAAAACCGGCCACCAATCAGCGTCAAAGGTAAAGAACAAAAGAACGGATCAATTTCGTGTAATTGCATCACTTTTCACTCGTCCCCCATTAACGTAAACCTTTTTTAATCCAGTTTTTTCCGGCATAGTCCCGATATGGCCGGGGAGTAACGGACCACTTACTCGAATCTATTGAATGGGCCTCTTGGACACTAACTACTACTTTTCGAGTTTCTAACCCGTTTAACGGGTTTTAATAGATTGGGAAAAGCGATATATGGGGCCATTTATTTAGTTTTTCCTCTTCTTGCCGGAATGAACCGTATAATGGAAGTTGGCACGGATTTCTGACGTGATTCTTTTGCAAATCGGTGTTTCGGCTCGATACTTAAGGTTGAAGCTAATCTACCCACCTCGTACGGGAACAGCACCAATCAGGCGTGAACCATTCGGAATCATATTAGGTACGTAAAGGTAACAGCAACGTCTTGTGTCTAGCTACTTATGTTAGTTTTTTTTTAATGACAGCCTGTTTGATAGGGTAGGCCAATAGCTGTAACCATCGGGCGACTCGCTGTAAGCGCGTCACAACGCGCCGCTGGTCGAAAGTGGGTCCCGAGTTGGTCTCGATCGGAGGTGGTGACGTTACGAAGTTGATAGATGTGCGTTGAAGTATCGAGTTTCAAACAAGCAATTCTGAACGCCTAGAGTTGATACGATGCTGTTCCCGTAACGGGTGTATAGATGTGCTACAACCTTTACTCTTTCGCGAATTTGTTGCCATTTGGCGAAATCGAAATAATGTGCACCTATTTAGAACGTAGCGTACGCACTGCTGTTTCATATGCATACCCACCGAGGAAGGGTTTCTTTATTGTACAACAAGGTGTGCTACACTAAGACATTTACAAATTTATCCAACTTTTGTGTCTGTCTCTAGGGACTTATGTTGAGGCTGCCATTAGATACTGTTGCGCTATTACGGGCCAGCTTGTACCCACGTACGTCACTATGTCTTTTTTTTTGGAAGCCTTATATCTAGGGCTATCCAAATATACCCTGTGTATGTTAGCCGAATTATCCGAGATACAATTTTTTATTTCGCAAATTTTGTAATTTTTTAAACAAGTAATTCCTCGTCTTTTTATGGTTTTTTTGTATGGTGCATTATGATCCTTATAAATTAAACTAGCGGTCCTGTATTCAGGGTAACTTTATTATTTATAGAAATACTATGAAAAACAAAGTTATATTTGCTGTCAGCAAAATATTATGGTACTAGCGGTCCCCCGCGACTTCGTCTGCGCGTTTTGAGTTTGCTCCCTCCTCTCCCGTCGCAGCGTCATGTTTTATATCCTAAAGCCTTTCTCAATAAATAAGCTATCTAACACAGAAATATTTTTTCAAATCAGTTCAGCAGTTCCTGAGATAAGCGCGTTCAAACCAACAAACTCTTCAGCTTTATAATATAATTAGCGCAAGCGCACGTTGTACTTAAGCTGCGAACATTATTTTGGTGCGGAGTTATGTTAAAACTGTGATAGCTCCTAAGATATTTATTGGAATCAAATGATATAAAGGGCCACTTTGTTCTAAATGAATTGTTCGTGATGATGAATGTATTTATTTTGATATGAATAAATACCTGTGTGTACAATACACCTCTAAAAATGATGCATTATTTTTTTTACAAATTTATTAACATAAAAAAGGTCCTAGTAAGTCAACCATAAAAGATAGACATATGCTGTCGCGGACTTTATTATAGAACTCTTAATGCTGAACAATCTTGTCATACATGTTTTTTGTGTAACTTTAGCGATTTCCGCAGCGTACGCAGCGGAAGCTCTAAAAAATAATATCTTTCTCCCGGTTTCGCAACATATTTTATTGCTGCTGTGGTCTTGTGAGTCGTATCTTTATGTTATATAGTTCAAAGCCTTCCTCGATAAATGGACTATCCAACATAAAAATAATTTTTCAAATCGGGCCAGTAGTTTCTGAGATTAGCGCGTTCAAACAAACAAACAAACAAACAAACTCTTCAGCTTTATAATATTAGTATAGATTTACTTATCGAAATAAAAACAAGTATACTCAGAAACAAGTAAATTTACTTAGATAAAATTTGAAACTAAGACTAAGGAAAGTTTCAATAAAATAGACAACTCTGGATGTGAAAAATAAAAAAATATATATTTAGAGACCACTGTTTGGGCCACCTGTATTACAGTCGAGTTTAAAAGTCTTGCGTCTAATCTCTTTCAGGTCATGTAGGACTACCGTCTCACCATGAAATTGACAATACAGTACCACCTGTGTTTACTGTGTGTCCTGTTTCAACAGACGAGGCTCTGGCGACCGACCGATGGCGGGATAACCATCCAACAAAAGGCGCAGAAAAATGTTGAGCTGTGATGGGCAGCAGCGTCACACCTAAAAGAGACTGCGCCTTTGCACTCGCCAACCCACCTGCCAAGCGTGGCGAGTACTGGCAAATACCCCCCTAAATGGTAGGACACAAAAAATCCAGGCCCCCAGTCTCCGGCAGCCCCGCTATTTCTGATTTCGGTAGCGGTCACGGTAACGGCGGGGCAGGGGGTGCTAAGAATCCCCGGAAGCGATCGCGCTACCACCCCCAACAACAACTGGCCCTGGGAACTTATAACGCGTGCACACTGAGCACAGAGGAGAAGTTGCTCTAGCTGGAGGAAGAATTGAGCAGGTTACACTGGGACATAGTGGGTTTATCAGAAGTCTGCAGAGAGGGCGAGGACACGATAACTCTGAAGTCCGGCAACCTGCTCTTCTACCGGGAGGGTGACCAAAAGTCCCAAGGTGCTGTTGGGTTTTTTGTCCACAGGTCCCTCGTAAACAACATCGTAACCATCGAGGGTGTGTTTGCATCGCTTGACGACCCGTCTGGTGTAGTGGTCGAGAAATCGCCTACTACGCAGCGGGTTGCGGGATCGATCCCCGCACAATACAAACATTTGTGTGCATGAACATGTCTGTTTGTATTGGTCTGGGTGTTTTCTATGTATATCATGTATGTATTTACAAACAAAAAGTATTTAAGTATTATTTTATTTATTTATTTGTTTATACTTTATTGCACAATTATAAAATTCTGTACAAAAGGTGGACTTAACCCCACTATTATTATATCCCTTGTCTGGCACCCATAACAAAAGCTTTGAGTGGCTTACTTTGGGACTAGATGGCGATGTGTGGGCGATGTCTAAAGGATATTTATTTATTTATTTGTGTCGAACAGGGTGATATACCTTATACTCAGAATAACGGAAAGGTATTCGCTGAAGGTCATACAGGTATATTCACCGACCTCGAACCACCCGGATGAAAAGGTGGAGGAAATATATGAGGACGTAAGTAGACCCTTACACACTTCCAAAACCTTTTTTACTGTTGTTATGGGGGACTTCAACGCAAAACTCGGCAAGCGAGGCGAGAATGAGTTGAAAGTGGGACCTTTTGGATATGGTCAAAGGAACGCCAGGGGAAATAGGCTGGCCGACTTTCTGGAGAAGATGGGACTCTTTACGATGAACTCTTTCTTCCAGAAGCCGCCTCAAAGAAAATGGATCTGGTTGAGTCCGGATGGCAAGGCGAGAAATGAGATAGACTTCATCATGACCACCAAGAGACGGTTATTCAATGATGTCTCCGTGATCAACAGGGTAAAAACCGGCAATGATCACCGTTTGGTTCGAGGTACATTGAATATAAATTTCTAATTGGAAAGGTCCCGCTTGATGAAGTCCACGCTCCGACCTACTCGTGCCCATAACCAAAATCTTGAGAGCTTTCAACTCGAGTTGTCAAACCGCTTTGATTGCCTAGAGAATGGCGTATCAGTGGACGAAATAAACAACGGGCTTGTGGAAACTGTCCAAACGGTCGGATCTAAGTTTTTTAAACCTGGCCGTAAAAATAGACCTCAAAAACTCTTGGTCCACCCTCTCGACCTTATGGCAGAACGTCGATCTATAGCACTGCAAACCTCCGTTAATGCTCAAACTTACAGGCAGCTTAATAGACGAATATTGAAGTCTCTGCGACATGACATTCGTTCCTTTAACACGAATAGTGTTAAAGAAACAATAGAGCGGAACCAAGGCTCCAAAGTGTTTGCAAGGGACATGTCTATTGGACAAAGCCTGTTGACGAAGCTTAAGTCGGAGGACGGCAGTGTAGCGTCGACGAAAGCAGAGGTTTTGAGGAAGATTGAGAAGTATTATGAGCAGTTGTACACCTCAGTTGCCGAACCAGTTAACAGCTCGGTCAAAGACCCAAGAGCTGTTCTGACCCGACACTACACCGAAGACATCCCGGACATAAGCCTCTACGCGATTAGGATGGCCCTGAAACAGCTTAAAAACAATAAGGCACCTGGCGAGGACGGAATTACAGCAGAGCTTCTGAAAGCGGGTGGAACACTGGTACTTAAAGTCCTTCAGAGACTCTTTAATTCCGTGCTGCTAGAGGGCATCACGCCTTAGGCATGGAACAGGAGTGTGGTGGTGTTGTTCTTCAAAAAAGAAGACAAAACCTTATTGAAGAACTATAGACCCATCTCACTCCTGAGCCATGTTTACAAGCTGTTCTCACACCTTCGGTTTGCCGATGATATAGTCGTTGTGGCAAAGACGCTGGATGATCTTGGCACTATGCTCAAAGACCTCGACCGAGTATCCCAACAAGTGGGTCTTAAAATGAACATGGAAAAGACGAAAATTATGTCGAGCTTCCTTGTTGTACCCACTCCAGTATTTGTTGGGAACTCAACTCTCGAAGTTGTCGACGAGTACGTCTACCTGGGACAAGTGATCTAATTGGGTAGGTCCAACTTTGAGAAAGAGGTCAATCGACGAATCCAACTCGGCTGGGCAGCTTTTGGGAAACTGCGCAAGAGCGTCTTCTCGTCACAATTACCTCAGTGTCTGAAGACGAAAGTCTTCGACCAGTGTGTGTTACCAGTGTTCACATACGGATCCGAAACGTGGTCTCTATCTATGGGACTCATAAAGAAGCTCAAAATTACACAACGAGCGATGGAGAGGGCTATGCTTGGTGTTTCTCTACGCGATTGAATCAGAAACGAGGAGATACGTAGAAGAACCAAGGTAACGGACAAAGCCTTGAGAATCAGTAAGCTTAAGTGGCAGTGGGCAGGGCACTTAGCGCGAAGAACCTATGGCCGTTGGGGCAGTTTTAGATTGGAGACCCTTCAACCAAAGACGCAGCGTACGACGTCCACCAACAAGATGGACAGACGACCTTAAGAAGATCGCAGGATCAAACTGGATGCAGACCGCTAGTGATCGGTCGCTATGGAAAGCCGTGGGGGAGGCCTATGTTCAGCAGTGGACGTCCTTTGGCTGATAATGGTGATGATGATGTGTTTACTACACTTAAGCTCTTTACCGTTACCATGAGTTTATGACGGTTTTATTCGCTAGCGACGGCGTAAAAAAAGGCTTTAGAAAATTGCACAGCGCCTCTACATACAAAAGTCATACAAAAAGTTACGTCATCGCTAGTGAGTAAAACCGTCGTCCTCGTCGTCGCTATCGAGTTAACTCATGGTAACGGTACCGAGTGTTAGTAAACCTACATATCTGCATGCGGTAGCGATACGGCTGAACGATACCGATAAGAAGACAATCACATCTAGCTTCATGTTAGAGCGAGACATAGCATATGCAAATTCCGCATGCCATATGCGAATGTGTTGGTGTACTTGGTCGTCAATACCATTTTAAGGTCGAAGCCCACAACTTTAACCTTTAACGGTCGTACTAGCCAGTCTCTTTTATAAAATAATATATAATAACATCCAGTGGACTTATTGAAAATCAATACTCAAGAAGTAAGCAGCACTTGGCTTATCTCCTTAATTTTAAAGTCAAATTCTTAATCCTTCGAGTATTCGGCGCACGGCGCCGCGACGGGCCGGCCGAGCTGTTTTGCTTTGCAAATCCCTTTGTTGATGTAGGTTTAAGGTTTGTTTATTATAAAATTATAGTAAACTGCCTGTTAAACGTTGAGCGTAACAAGAAAACTAGGGCTAGGTTGCACTATCTAGTTTAGTTCTTAGCTGACTTACAATTTTTTGTTATTAATCGTCATAAAAGTTAAAAAAGGAAGAGTATTACGAGTAATTCGACTGTATGTTTTTTTCTCTTTTTTTGTGGCTGTGTTACCTCATATCACCGATTAGTAGACCGATATGAACTTTTTTTCGCCTTCCTAGAGGTTATACCTTCTAGTCGGTCCCATTGTTGCCAAGTCAGGATCTGATGATGGGATCTTGATGCAATTGAGGGAAACCCTCAAATTAACGGTTTGTATTATGACTCTGTTCTTTAAATAGCTACAATAAGTAGGAGGAGGGAGGAGTTAAGGAGTTCCTCCATCAGCTCAGCTCCACACAATGTGACTATCAGACGCAACAACACGTTAACACTCAACACTCAACATAAGCCCCTAGACAGGTTGGATAAATTTGTAACGCATGTGGGCGCATTTTGGCTTTGAAGTTGATGCCTATACCACTCGATCACCTACACATTGGCAAGCCTGTTGAATATTGTAAATATTTTCTGCATTAATGTAGTAGGCTGCGTCCGTCATCTCATCAATGTTGCAAGATTGCTCACTGAACACCCGAAGGCAATATTGTTACCAATTTTTTAACAATCGGTTAAGATGAAGGTTGAATCTTGTTACACAAACAATAAGATGGTGTTAAGTCAATTTTCATAGGTAGTCGAAAAATGTTTACAATCTTTTTAGGCATTTTTAATAAATATCAGGGAATAAAAATCATTAACTATTTCATTTCAAAATATCTCAGAGCTAAACGATCAATTGGTGTGTTTTGAGTGTTCCGTAGCCGACTGGCAACAAATATCTGTCTGTCTGTACATCCGGTAGAAACTTGGTAGGTAGGTATCCTGTCAACAGCTTTACAATTACCACACAAAAAATAAAATAAAATGACATATGAGGGGGGGCTCCCATTCATAGAACTAAAACAATTTTTTTGTTGCTCAAACCTTTGCATATGCGGTGTCTATCTATGGATCTCAAAATAATATCCAGTTTCCTAACTGCTTTTTTTCCATTTTACGTTTATGAGATAAATGCTTTCAAAGTGGTAAAATAGGCGTCCCCCGCCCCTAACTTTAAAACATGATTTAGATTTTTACAAATACTTTCAATGAAAATTGGTTATATAGCACATTTTCAACTACAGTAAAATATAACTTTGTGCTTCATACAAACACTACGAGAAACAAAGTTATTTTTGCTGTCAACAAAATATTGTGGTATTTTGGCTAAGTGGAAGTAAGTAGTTTTTTTAAAGTTGGCAAGGAATGTTTAGTGTGCGAGTCCGACTCGCACTTAGTCGTTTTTTTTTGTATATCTCATTTTAAAGTAAATTATTAGAGCAACAAGGAATGTAAAGATTACTCACAATATTCATCAAAATATTACAAACGTACTTTAACTGAACCAACTGAAACGTTGATTATGTACTATTTAGTAAGGAGTATATTAGGGTAATTTTTCCTGCAAATCGTAATAACATGACACGAACTAGGTTGAATCAGTAGTCCTAGGAATACACAATAGCAAAATAACACAATCCTTATTTATTTATTTATGTTAACCTTTTTTTACTGTGAGTTTGCACAATACCAATCAATCTATATATTTATCGAATCTATCTTATCAGTCAAAGTTTTAATTTAAATAATTATAAACAATGCCAAACCTACAAAGTCATCTGCCTATTAATAGTGTACTAACTTTGTGAAACAAGCCGTATATACGTCTTGTGTCAGTGTCATTTCAAGTTGTGGTTTGCGTTATCTGTCCAATACTTCACACGAAATGACGTTCCATATTTGAATTATTCGTTGGTTAGTGTTGATATATACCGTTAAAGAAATAGTTCTTTGCCATCTTGTTTAACCTGAATACTTTTTGTCTGGAAAAGTTTACTCTATTATTAAACTTGGTTTCTGGTTTAGTATCCATCACCGACCTTTACGAGTAGCCACGAAGCGATTTGCAAGTCGAACGAAACAACGGCGGTAGCTTTGAATTTTGTATCGGCGATTTGACTTTAAAATACGATGCACCCGCTTATCTGCAGCTCTTGAGGGTTTCAACTGAATGTTATTTGGTAACAAATACAATAGGAAAATGGGAATACCTGAATGGGACTATGGGAAACCGATCTCAAAAAAAAGTTAATTCAATGTGTATGTATGTTGTATCGTTGAAATTTTATAATATTTGAGTATGTTGATCTAGTGAGGCTTTCAAACACGGGTCAACTGGCCCTAAAGTAATACATTATTTGTAATAATAGTCCCCTTTCCTCAATTTCGACTACGGTAACCAGTCACTACGACTAACTGACTGCGCGTGACATATTTAGTGCACAAGTGTGTGCGCAAACACAGGTGCACTCTCTATTCCTTTCACTCTCATAGCCCGGTGGGACAGCCATCTGACACGAACGAAAGAGATCAGGCGCAGGACCAACGGCTTTACGAGCTTTTCCAAGGCACGGGGGTGAAACACCGCCAACTTCCAAACTCCGGGCTACCCTAAGAATTTCTGAACAGAAAAACTCAGGTATACATTTTTGACCCGGGGATCGAAACCTATGGCGCAGCTGTCGCTTTAAAGTGCGACCCTCCGTGGCAGTAAATAAGTAATACATTAATAATATACCTGAACACAATGCAGTGGCACCAGCCTACACAGTGGATCTCAAATCAATGATCGATATTTAATCGTACATTCAGGAATCCACAAACACTGGATAAGCAAGACAATATCCACTTCTGCCTTCTTCACATAACATTTCCACCGAGTGAACCAACAAACAACTGCTAAGAAGCGCTGTAATTCGCCATTATGACAATTCACTATTCATTCTAATTCATTCATTCACTTTTATCAGTCTAATTAAATAAGTTGTACCTATCTGAGTACTTGTGTGCAAAATATCGTCAGTCGATCATCAGTGTTTGTATGTTTGATACGTGCAGTCATAGCGAGGTGATTCTTAATTAGTTCAATTAGATGGGTACGTATTACAATACCGAACTTCATAAGCCCTACGAATGGCAGGCCATTAAAATGCTGAATGTTTTATGATCAAATGTTCTAAATACCGAAAATTTAAAACCCGATAATTAAAAAAACTGAATTTTACAAGACCTATATACGAAACGCCAAACAAATTGTATACCATTGAGATTGAGATTCAATAAGAAAAACAAATTTTAGTTGACCCCGACTCGCCGTGGTACTAGTCTGCCCGATACAAGAGTGTAATTCAAAAGCCGGAGGCGTAGAGGGAGAGCAGCGCTCACCTGCTGTAGCAAATCTCAGGCCGCCGTGCGAGCTGGAGCGGCTGAGGCTGGTAGCCGAAGGCGACCAACAAGCCGAAGCAGCGGAGGCAAGCGCTAAAAGGGCGCTAGGGCGAAAAGGCTGCACTTCCCGTAGCGCTGGAGACGAGCTAAACCTATGCATGCTGCTACATGCATGCCTGCTTCATTGCTTGCATGCTGCATGCCTTCTTGCTGCATGCATTGGGACTGAGGCTCATTAAGAAAAACACTACTGCATACTATCGATATAATCATACGGAAACACTAATACACCAAATCTGAGTATGCGCTCCCCTACCATGAAATTCAGACCTTGGTTCCTTTTCGACTTTGCCTTACTTTAAGAGAATATCTTGTATTGTATAGGAATCGAATAAACGCTTTCTTTATTTTAAAAAATAATTTTGATTTCCAGGGGGTTCATGCATAAAGTGTTATAACTATAACACTTTATTTTATTACGACTCATCATTAAAGATGTTTCCCGTGCTTTACACAACTAATTGACCGAATACTACAAAAATGAGACGACAGTCGGTAAAAAATTGAATGGAGGAAAGAAATAAACAGGTAATTATAATTTCTATTATTTGTTAAGAATTGTTAAAAATTTCTACATCTTTGTATGACATGACTTTTTCTTGCTATTTTGTTTTACATTGATGGCTATTTAAATGCAACTGATACGACGTCGTTTGTGCGTACAAACAGAATGGCTTGTTTTTTTATTATTATTATATAGGCAGACATTTGGCCACAATCTCACCTGATGGTAAGTGATGATGAGGCCTAGGATGGATCATGTAGCCAACCTAGCATCCAAGCTGTCAGACCCATTACCCGAGGAAAATGTAGTGCAAACTTATAATGACCAAATAATGAATGCCATAAACGAAAGATCAAAACAAGCCCGATGAAAAACCCAGGCTGAAAAACCGCATAAAATATTATCAGCTGCTACTTTAAAATTGCATACAGCATTAGAAACGAACTATCTGCACATTGCAAACTCTTAAACAAATATATGAAGAAAGACTACGACAAAACACCATAGAAAAACACCTAAAACAAACAGAAAGCACAAAAAAGCCTACAAGGACTTTTGACAAAACCTGAATACAAGGATTAAAAAAGTCAAACGAAGAGCTACTTCGACGATATTATTACCACAGCACCGAATGTGAGCCGAATATACACACATCAAAAATGTCTAGGGATCAACATATATTTTTGCAGTAACTTTTCTCCTGATTGATATTTATTAAAATTTTCTTTAAGGATTCATCAAATTAAGTGTTTTCGTTTGTCTACAGTAACGATAAACCAAGTCACCTTTGCATTAATAAATAAATTTGCCAATTTCCTAATAAAGGGATTTTTGACATTTGAACCACTAACATTAAATTTCGAATAAAAGACTGAAATAACAGTTTTCTTTAAAATTTTATTGGGTAACTTAAATAATTAATAATCCGTGTTTCTACCGCGAACACTAACAACACAAGAACATCGGTTTGGCATAGTCAAAATGAGTTGCAACAACAAATAAAGGTCTTCTTGCGACTGGATACCCTCCATATTCGGCAGAGCTCTTCTCTGTAGCATATCCCATGCATGCTCAATCGGGTTCAAGTCTGGCGACTGAGCAGGCCAGGGCAGGACATTGATGTTAGCTGCGGCGAGAGTCTGTCTTACAACTCTTACGGTGTGCGGTCGTGCATTATCATGCATTAACTGAAATAAGGGACCGATTTGCACTTGTATAGGAACGATGACGTCTGAAACAATCGTCTCAGCATAAATTTGAGCGTTGAGGTTGCCTCTGATCCGAATCAAATCAGTTCTTCCGCCGATCCAAATACCCGCCCATACCATGATATTTCCACCACTATAAGGATGGCCTTCCAGGCAGGATTTAAATCGCTGTTGGCGTCCAGGGGTTCTCCAGTGTCGTATACGTCTTGTATCCGGTCTCATACCAAAACGAGACTCATCAGAAAAGCACACGAAACGCCATTTTTCTTCTGCCCAATTTCTGTGTTCAAGAGCCCATTGATATCGAATCCTACGATTGTGCATTGCTATAGGTGGTACCCGTAGCGGTCTTTGGGAATGAAGGTTCACTTCATGCAAGTGGTTTCTGACTGTTTGGTCGCTAATTAAGTTCACTGAAGAGTGATGAAGCCTCACGGCTAACATCATGGCGGTTATTGTTGGAGCTCTTCGAGCTGTGATTTGAATGTATCGGTCTTGTCTCCGTGTGGTGCAGCGATACCGTCCTCCATGGCGCTCAGCCACGGTACCAGTGCTTCGGTAACGTGTCCAAAGTCGACTGATAACACTCTGACTTGTATTCAGAGATAAAGCCACAGTACGTTGCCGGGAACCAACTTCTATCATTCCCACGGCTCTGAGCATTTCTTCCCTGCTGAAATGACGTCACCGCTCCATAATAACGTTGGTTTTAATCAGTAGTAGGGAAACAGTAGCACTAATAATGTCTTCAATGCGTTGTATGTTTTTATAAGGAAAATATTGACAGTTGATTTTCATCTTTTACTCGAATTTGATTGACAGTTCCTGTTTCAAATAATGAAATGCACCAAAAAGGATCCATATAAATTTATAAAATCATAAATTTATTACAAAGCCACATCTCAATCTCAAGAAATCCGCATAAAAATACTTGATCCCTAGACACTTTTGATGTGTGTAGAAAAACCAACAACAATCTAGAACACAAAGATTGGGCAAGCGGTAATTAAATTAAAGTTAGACAAAAGTCCTAGGCTCGGACAATTTAACAAATGAAGTAATTAAAGCAGCACAGGCAATTTCGACAATACCAGTAACTAATCTGTTTTATTTAATACTGGAGAATGCCGAAACACTAGCAAAATGGTTAAAATACTTATTTATAAAAAAAAAACTAACGTGGGTGAAGCCACGGGGGGCTGCTAGTATAAATATACAACGTGTAACGCTAAATGCGCAAAACCTGAAAATAATTTTATTGTAATAACGAGCAGACTCAAATGAACCACTTTTTGATAGGGGTCATTTTTTTCTCAATATCTTCATTATAATGTTGCTCTGTCTATCACTACATAGTATAAAACAAAGTCGCTTTTTCTGTCCCTATGTCCCTTTGTATGCTTAAATCTTTGAAACTACGCAACGGATTTTGATGCGTTTTTTTTTAATAGATAGAGTGATTCAAGAGAAAGGTTTATATGTATAATAACGTCAATTAAATAGTGGAGAAGTACTGTTATTTTTGAGGTTTCTAATGTGATGTCGTAAATAATTACATTTTTTCCGCTTACATTGCAAACGCAGGCTGAACCCTACGAGTTTTATCAAAATAATGTACTTAATATTGTACACATTGAAAAGGTCTACAGAAAAGTGATGGTATATGTCTATATCTTATGGATAACCCACAATAACGTTTTTTTTTGGTATTTACTTTTTACGACAAATAATGGCTAATTTTCGAAGCGATTTTAACCAATACAGCATTAATCCTTAACCAATCAAATACCTTGAATACATTGTTCATTTAATATAGATCTATATGGCACAACGTATGATTTGAGTGAATATTTTCGAAGATATTACAGATTTAAAAATTGCGGGACGGGTACCTAGCGTTTGCGGCGGTACCGGCCGGCCGCCTGGTGCGGCAAGAGCGTGCCTATAAATAGCGCGTCTAGGGCCGCGGTTTCCCCTGTATCACTTTGAATTTAGCAGCGATCGGACGCGTTTATTATATCGGAGCTGTCCAGCGAGGAAAATAGCAATACTTAGGTAATAAAAACGTGCTTTTCAGCGCGACAACGTATCAGTAATTATAAGTAAGTTACGATAAATAATTGTATGATAGTGGTTTTAAAATATAAATTATAGAGTGGGCCGCTATGTTTTTTATATACAACGTTCACAGTTTTTCTATAGTGTATTAAGTATCAGCATTGCACCCGTGCGAAGCCGGGGCGGGTCGCTAGTTTATTAATAAGACAAGGTATCATCAGCGTCATCGTGCGCGAACTCGTGGAATTACGTAAATAAACAATGGTTAGTTCTTTATGAGCGTAGTTAGTAATATGAAACGCTAAGCCTGCAACGCCTCAGCCAAGCCGATGCCTACCCGACGACAACGCAATACCAACCCAACGCCAAGCTTGCCAAGCCGGCCAAGCTAGCCGAGCCATAAACAAGTAGCCGCTTGCAAGCCACGTTCTCCCACCACAACTTCCGCCTGTCATGCCTGTGATGGAGGGAACAGGCCTAAATAAGTACTGATACCTCTTTCCAAGAGCGTCGTCCGGAGAGCAAGAAATGATCAGAAATTCCAGTAAAACAAAAACACTATGTACAACCTTAAATTATTTTTAAATTACCTTTTTTGACATTTACAATTAGGTAAATTTAAATAAAAATCATTTGGGGTGTCTGAGGTTTCGCGCCTTTAACATTACATAAAAAATACCTCTTTCTAAGGAGAGTACGATACTCAACTTTAATTAAAAGCAGTAGGCAGTTTGAAAAATCAACAACATTTACTGAATTCATACGGTACTAACGAAGTATATAATTAGTATATGGTTAGTATAAATGAAATCAATTTTCATTATGTATTTATTATAAACAAATGTTATGGATGATGAAAGAAGAAAAGAAAACAATTTTATTCGACCGAAAATTTACATTAAATGTACATGCAATTTATAATAATAAAAACAGACTACTCGAGTCGAAAAAATAATAATGATGATAACATATTTTCTTTCTTTCATATTATCTGATTTGTTACTCTAAAATTTTTATTTCACAGATGAAGGAGTTTCTGTTTTCGCATAAATCTGTATCTAAATATAATTGACTATTTCCTGACGAGTCCCATGCTACTCCACATTCATTTCCTCTACGTGCATACCAATTTTCAAATCCAGTGTCACTCAACTTGTGTCCTGTAATAATAAAATACTTTTAAAGTCTAAATACGGCACTATATTAAAGTATACAATGTATGTAAAAACGTAAAACCTTTCGTTTTCTATACCTTATAAACTTAGGTTGCCTGGAATGATGTCCGGGAGTTTTCAGATTTAGTAATTCTATAAGATTCTAACGTTAGAATTTAACTTCTCCACCTCGTATCTCAGGTGTTTTCGCTGAGTTATTAAAAAAAAGTATAATATAACGTTTTAGAAGATATCTCCTTTTCGGCTTATTTTACAAAAAATAATATCTATGTCAAAATTTCAGACGAGACAATTTCTCATAAAATCAATAGTTTCGGTGTGACATTGATTTGATTGGTGTGACATTGACTATCAAGTGCATGTGTAAATTAGCTAACTTTGTTAATAATCTGAATGGTTGTTATCTACTTAATACTGCAGTAGGTTTGCAATAGAGTTATTTGGCGAAATTGTGTGTTACATTACACTTTACGAATTTCGTACGCCGAATCTATTGACTATACGAGAAAAAATTACAAACATAAGTTGTAGAATATTTCCTCGAGATGAATAAGGGCGTAGATTGTTTATCTTAAAATTAATTCTAATTTAAGATATTTTATTGCTTATAATATTAGCTTAAAAAGCGGCGCGAGCGGCAGTTATACAATGATAAACGGCGAAAAATAAAACTAAAAAAAGTAAAAACCGACTTCAAAACCAAAATGCACTAAAAAGTCTAAAATAAACTCTTCACCCTTTAAAGGAAATGGATCTATTTTAGGCAAACAATTTCTTTTTGGAGTCGATGCTGTTGTGATAGTTGATACTTGATGGTCAAAGTGATGGCACACATGGCTACTTTTTTTTAAAGTTAATTTAATTTCTTCATTTTTAGAGAATACAGGAGAGGGGAGGGGAGTTGCACCTTATGATTCTGTTCTTTAAGAAGCTTTAAACAACCTATCATAAGTTCTGTCATTATAATTACTGAACTCCTAAGCATTAAGGAGTTCCACCATCAGCTCAGCCCCACAAAATGTTGACTATCAGACGTAACAACACGTTACCATTAAGATTCTAGTAAAAAAACAGTATACGTGCCTTTCAAATTTGAGGGTTTTCCTCGCTTACACCAAGATTCTATCATTAGATCCTAAATTGGCAACAATGGAACCAACTAGAAGGTATACCCTCTAGGAAGGCGAAAAAAAATTACGAATCGGTCCACAAACGACTGAGATATGAGGTAACATAAATACAAAAAAAACATACAGTCAAATTGATAACCTCCTCCTTTTTGAAGTCGGTTAAAAACAGCATTATTTCATTGGTTTTATTATGAATATTGACACTCAGTGTTATTTTTTTATCAAGATAAAATTCAAAAACTTGCGTAGGAGCTGTATTCGAACCAGCAAGCTTTGACTAACCAGGTTCATCTTGTTAGAGCACATCAAGCTTATACAATAATTTGCTAATTTTCTGTCAAAATTTAAAATTTCATAAAATTTGCAAGCTTGATCTCTAAAATGTAGTACAAATAATAAAATATAAAAATTATACATACCTTTAACAGTGTAATATTCTTGGCTAAACAGTTTTTTAAAGCCAATGTTGTAGTACTTATCGCCATTCATACCTAATTTTCTATGAAGCACGTCAGCTTCAAACCCACTTTCAATAACAAGCAAGAGTCCACCTTCCAATAAACATGTTTTCATTGCTTCTGACCACGTCATTGCATTCTCGTTCAATTTGTAACATTTCCTTGTTTCTATGAAGTACTTGTACCCTGTGATAAAATTATTCGCGGTCAATAAATATTAAAATGTCTTATCATAATTAACAGCTATTGCTTTCAGCGCTCTGAGAGTTCAATACAATAACGCGCTGAGGGTACTGGTTGGGAGAGTAATGTTTGCTGAAAAGCAAACAAATGAATTCCGCGCCATTGGTTTAGAATGTTGTTAACACTTACAGTGTCATATTTTATATTCATAAAGATGAAATGAGAAACCTAAAACTTGCGCTCGGGCGGGACTTGAACCAGCAACTTCTTGGCTAACCAGCCCAAACGCTCTTCAAATTGAGCTACCGTGCCGTTTTGTCCGTCCAAGTAAAAATTTGTGGTTTGTTACGGATACGTCATTACGCGCGACGCTTAGCACCATCTACCCGTCTGTTTATGCAACAGTGGGTCAATTGGTAGATCAATCAATTGGTAGAGCATTTGGCCCGGTTAGCCAAGAAGTTGCTGGTTCAAGTCCCGCCCTTGCGCAAATTTTTGGTTTCTTATTCCACGGCACTGTTAGAAAGCGTTCTGCGTCGCTTTTAAGTCCGCTGAGGGGCAGCCCAAACAGTATCCGCAGCGCTTAAGCCAAACGGTGGGACTCACCGTTGCTACATTTTACTGGATGCGCCTGCACACTTTCAATGGTATATAATAAGCGCATCCTGTGTGCGGCAATTAATCAATGTTATTATTGACAAAATAATTATTAAAAACTAATGCTAGTTTTCAAGATTGCGTGTACTATTAAAAAGCTATGGACTAAGTATAAAATAAAAAATAATTTAATTTAATTTTACTTAATTTAATGAAACTTTTAGGGTTAGCCAGATAGACAACTTCTAGGATCAGCCAAAAAGGCAACTACTTCAAGGTTGAGTCAGAAAGACAGCTTTGCATCAATAATAACAAAGCGGATAGATGTGTTAAAAGGTAAAACAATAACTATAACTATATATAAATTATTGATTGATTGATTGAAAAAGATAATGCTGAGATATTTACAGTATTTTTATAAATACCAGAGCATGAAATTTGTCTCGCACTGGTTAAGAAAACCACCCTATTTAAATACGCCCAAGGTACTTTATCTTTGTTTTCTAGAGAAAAGAAGATGGTTGACATCGTTATCGGTCGTGCTGAACTGTGTCTATAGTAAATTGACAGATTCGTCTCGTCGCGACCGGTCGAAGACGAAGCTTAAGATTCTAAAGCACTAACTCATTTAGGTTTTTTATTGAGGCTAGACTGTAGCAATAGTTGCTACAGAGCGCAGATTTGCAGTAGTAGGCAAATTGATATTGCACGAATCGTACCTTTATCAATTGTTGGACAAGACGTATCCTCGACCTTCTTGCAGACAAAAGGTCTTATGTCGTATTCTGTGGAACAATCGTTAGCTTGAAGTGCACCTGATTCCATATCCAGGGTAACACACCTTCTATCGTTTTCAAGATTTTCCGAGTGCAAAATTGGTGTGGAGGTCGAATAGCCTAGAACCAGTAAAAAAAATACTGATACACAAAACAAATTTGTAAGCATCTTAAAAAAAAAATGTGGTCACGTTTCGTTTCGAATATTTAATTACAGTTTCGTTTTTAAAGTGTTTTGTCATTCTACAAACTACAACACGCAGCCTAAGCGTTAAAGTGAGCGCTTGCAAAATTCAACAGGATTGCTAATGTGACAGTGGACGAGTGGTATAGGCATACGCCCGGATAGCGTAATACACGGGGTTCGGTTCCTCGTCTGTCACAGCCAAAGTTGCTCTTCACAAGTGTAATTTATATAAATATTTTAAGCTTGAACTTACCGTTAATAGTAACGAACTCACCAACGCCGAATTGGTCATGAATTCCAACGTATACCTACATCTGACACATTAGGCGCGATAGGCATAGTCTCTACTAACTTCTTGACTACGGTCCATTAATCATTAACCTTAAACGCAAATGGAAAACCTTTATTGATATTAGGTTATCAACAAGCTCGGGTTAGTCTCTCTATACAACACTCATCAATATAAAAAGTTTGATGCCAGCATAGTGCCATTTTTAGGGTTCCGTAGTCCAACAAGGAACCCAAATGTTTCGCCATGCGTGTCCGTCTGTCCTCAGTCCAGCTCAGGGACCCTAAATACTATAAACTAGAACCTGTAATTTGGCATGGGTATGTATTCTAATCTCTCCGCCAAAGTGGTAAAATAGAATTTTGTAAATTATTTATTTTTAAGGTACCTTTCAAGTGAGTTATTTTCTCTTGCCCAACCCATCGTATGGGGTATAATCGAAGAGGTCTTTTAAAATGAGGATATCGGCTTTCTTAATCGTTATACAGTACATATTATTAGTTCAATTAAAGTGCTTACATACATTGTAGATACGGAATCCTTCGTACGCGAGTCCGACACGCACTTGGCCGGTTTTTAGTATATTTTATGAGTGGTGCATAGTGGGACAGGTACATACTGGTTAATAATCTCTAATTCAAATGATTATTACTATTTCGAAAAACTAGCGAACTGAAGAACTGATGGCCGTTGAGGCAAGAAAGTTCTAGATTGGAGACCCTTCGACCAGAGACGCAGCGTGGGACGTCCACCAACAAGATGGACAGACGACCTTAAAAAGATCGCAGGATCAAACGGGATGCAGACCGCTAGTGATCGGTCGCTGTGGAAAGCCGTGGGGGAGGCCTATGTTCAGCAGTGGACGTCCTTTGGCTGATAATGATGATGATGATGATTTCGAAAAACAAATATGCCAGTAGCATTAGGATTATTGCTACTGGCATATAAGTTTGCTATTAAAATTCACAGATAACTTATTTTTAATGAAATGATAATGAATAAGCGTGTCTTATTTTAGTTTTATTACATCATGAGCAAGAAGAAAACAGAATAAGGAGTCCTTACTTAAAAATTTAACTGAGATTTGATTTCAAAATAAATGTAGTGGTCTAACTTACTTTATCGTCATTAAAAAGGGCATTTTAAATAATATCTACGATTTGTATGTCAAAAGAAAATGTTAATAAAATGGAAGTACCTTTGGATAAAACAGCTCCGCACCCTCTTTTTCGCAATCCTGAAAGGCCGAGTCCCAGCTTTTTCCATTGTTGTCCCAATGAAGCTTATAGAAAGCGTCGAACTTATCGAAATATGTGTAGTCTTTGCGATAGAAATTTACATGCTTCGATGTCACGGTCGAAAACCCAGTTGCTGAAAAAAAGCACAAAAATAAAATAAAAAAACACCTTCAAAAATGTTATTAAAATCTTTGAATTACGCGTTCATAATCTAAGTATTTAGATGGAATAAACTCATTTAGTCGGTGCATGATGGCATGATTTGGACAGCAATGATCTATGTTTACAGTTTAGCATAAGACTGAAAATGAATGTGTTTTTGTATTTACGAAAATATAATGTGAATTTGTTTTTAATAAGAATTGAAAGGCAGTTAATTGTTCTTTTTATGATGGTGTTTTGAGCTTATAATATCTTAATAACTACAAAATTGATTTTGATATATCTTGTATCACTGTACCTCATGTTTCATTTCAGTACACTGTTACCGTGAACTATATAGTGAAGCTATGCATATATCTGAATTAATTTAAACCAAAAATAATTCTAAGTGGTACTGTTGGATTGCACTGTTACTTTAACTTACACTAGTTCAATCCTTGATAAAAAGAGGGAAGATTAAAAGTAATTAAAAAAATCAAGAAAACAATTTTATCATGGCTAAACATTCTCATAAATAGAAACTTATTTATTCAAACAAAAATTTAAACTTACCAATCAAGAGAACCAGTAGCAAAGACATGGCGGTTGCGAAGTAAGTTCACGTATGATCCAATAGCAAAGCAACGGTATACATATTATGTGATCCTCATTATTTATATCTCACGTCCTGTTATCTTTTAAATACCAAATAATTTGTTTGAATGCCCGTTTGTCGCCAACAACTTAATTTTAATATACTCAAGACTTTGACCGCGTTATGAGTTGGATGATTTATCAGTCATTTCATTATCGTTATTTTACAGGTTGTAAAGGCGTAATTGTATTTATTATGGCGATGATTAGTTATTAATCAATCATTTTCGTTTAAAAAAATCTAAAAGTAGCCCAGAAAAAGAAAAATCCGACCTTTAAAAAAATACATTAACATTGCAATATTTCTCCTTACATTTACCCTCTAATCCTAAATCTGCTACAACCTTGAGACAGTAAAATAGAAAAACATTATGCATTGATTTCTAAACAACATTTAAAAAGTGTAGAAGTGCTGTAAAAGTAATTCTCTCGAGTAAAGTCACAGGAAAATAGTTGTAAGATTCGAGATATTTTCTGTGGAAGGGGAAGAACCGTAGTTACACCGTTTAGACAACAGGATGAATCTTTCATTAATTTTATTTATCTAAATAAATAAATAAAAAAGGCTACACATTACTTATTATGCAATGCAGGCCCATAGAACAAAAACCTTTAAGACTAACATACATTCAATAATATTTATAATTCACAATTGAAAAAACAAATAATGCACAATTACAAAGGCGTAGTGTTGCGCAATTTGGTGTCCGGTAACCGTCCACGAAACGAAGATATAAAACACATACTAATTCCAGAACTCATGCTTTCATGAAGGTCGACAACTGATCGATCAAGGCGTAACAAACACTACGCACAGGTGGAACTTTTTATAATGATATAATGCAACCAAACTTAGTCGCGTTACATTGGGCTAGAATTAGAAAAACACTAAGACAAAGTCGTGTTTTTAACCGCCTTCAAAAAAGGAGGAGGTTATCAATTCGACTGTATGTTTTTTTGTTGTGGCTGTGTTACTTCATATCACAGTATTTGCAGACCGATTAGACGGTTTTTTTCGCTAACCTAGAAGATATACTCGTACCTTCTAGTTGGTCCCATTGTGGCAAAGTTGGGATCTGATGATGGGATCTTGTTGCAATCGAGGGAAACCCTCAAATGTTAAAGGCACGTTTAGTGTTTTTTTTACTAGAATCTTAATGTTGACGTGTTGTCATTCAACATTGTGTGGAGCTGAATTGATGATGGAACTCCTTAACGCTTAGGAGTTAAGGCAACTATCAGAACACCGACTTCAAAAAGAAATTGTTCGCCTTAAATGGATTCCTGTTAAAGGTCAAGAGTTAGTTTATTTAAAACTTTTAGTGCATTGGTTTTAAAGTTGATTTTGACTTTTTAAAAGTTTATTTTCGTTACTAGTTGAGAACATTTTTTTAAATAAATTTACTACATCATAACATCAAAATATAATTGTCACATTTGAAATCATAAATTTGGAAACAGTTTGAATAGTTCTTCCGATTCATTAGTAACAAAAAGATAAAAATAATTATAGGTATAAACCTAAGAATTAAACATGACGGGTCAAAACACGAAATATTAAAATGAGTAAATGCTACTCACTGCTCGACGTTTCGGCTGTGTTGCAACAGCCTTGGTCACGAGCTAACTGGTGGACCGCGGCATCGCCTGCGTGGGCAACAGGTCGTGGTATTAACCTATTCAGATTATAACATCCTGTGTTACGGTGTTATCACCCAGAGTCCATAGGTCATTGTTCTTAAGATAAAAGAAGAACGTGCAATTGAATATTTGTCCTTTGTGTTTGTTTTATTCACTGTATGTAATGATCTGAGTCTTATACTTTTAACCTTCTTTCTCTAGCTTTTTACAGTAAAGATTAACTACCTTGCTAGCTAGCTTTGTTACATATGGTTTGTTTTAACGGGAACAAGTAAGTTAAGTATAAATATAATAGGTAAACATACGCCAGACAACACACCAATTGCAGCTGTCTTGGGGCTTATTCCGAAAGTCTCATCAGATCAGTCTCAAATGTAAAGATGTCATAATTGAGACCTATTGTAAAATTGTGTGTTTTACCAGTAGCAGAATAACGCAATGTTTTCATTCTTTGTTGTCAGTAACTGACACCTTTTTATTTTAAGAAAAATACTAAAGTTTTTTTGTCTTATCTTTCCTAAACTGATTGTAACGCCATGTTGTGTACATGACGCATTAGTTTAAATTTCTTCGGATTATTTCTTTGATTTTATGTAAAGAAGTATTTATCATTTGTTTGCTGACCTTTACACCATGATTCAACCATTAGAATCTACACACTCTTATGTTTTACCTGACCTATATACAGTCCACTTTCGTCGAATTCGTTTGTTGTTATTAACTTGATTGTTGATTCATGGTAAATGGCAATGATGTCATTTCTGGTCATGGCGGGTGGAATGTCTAGTTGTTAAATACCTATGTTTTAATTTGAAACCGCCAAATATCTTATTGATTATAATACATAAACCTAATTTTATTACATTATAAACAGATAACTTCGTTCAGAGTAAATAAAGAAACTACCATCAATTAAGTTCAATGAAATATCAACAGATGTCGCTGATCGATGTTAGATCGCGCAATAAGCTGTTTTTTTCGGAGAACTAGGTCAAGGCCTTATCTAAATAGAGTTATCTCATTTCGCCTAACGGAAGTTGGTGTTTTGTACAGGTACCTAATTTAATAAATCGGTGAGCGTTAGGTCACGTAGATATGGGTAGGTCGTGTGTGTCTCAATCAATTGTTCATTGAAGTTATTGTTCGTTTTATTGCCTAGCCTTAGCCTGTTGCCTGGTTTAGCTTATTAAAAAAACAACAATGTTTTCCAATAAGATGTACTACTACGTATAGAAAAGCTATGCCAAGCAAAAAATGTGGCACAAATACGCCGACAAGATTGTGACGTTTTTCTCGAGGTTTCAATTTCGAATTAAGAATCTGTACTATAAGTTGAAAGACAAAAGTCTTCAACCAGTGTGTGTTACCAGTGATGACATACGGATCCGAAACATGGTCTCTAACTATGGGCCTCATAAAGAAGCTCAAAATTACACAACGAGCGATGGAGAGGGCTATGCTGGGTGTTTCTCTACGGGATCGAATCAGAAATGAGGAGATACGTAGAAGAACTAAGGTAACGGACATAGCCTTGAGAATTAGTAAGCTCAAGTGGCAATGGGCAGGGCACATAGCGCGACGAACTGATGGCCGTTGGGGCAGGAAAGTTCTAGATTGGAGACCCTTCGACCAAAGACGCAGCGTAGGACGTCCACCAATAAGATGGACAGACGACCTTATAAAGATCGCAGGATCAAACTGGATGCAGACTTCTGGTGATCGGTCGTTATGAAAAGCCGTGGTGGAGGCCTATGTTCAGCAGTGGACGTCATTTGGCTGATAATGATGATGATGATGATTATAAATACTATAAGTTGATGTATATGTCATCAATTCATGGAGCACGAAATTTGTTCGTGGTGTCACGGTCGTCACCACGGTCGACGGTGTCGTGGCTTATTTATAAATATAAATAAATTATGAATATAACCAACCAAAATCAGATAACGAATATTCGTCGAATACAATACAGACGCTTATTTTGAAAAAAGAAACACAATTCTTATTTATTTATTTAAACTTTATTGCACTGTTAATGGTACAATTGGCGGACTTAATGCCTTATGGCATTCTCTACCAGTCAACCGCTTGGGAAATGCAGAGAGTTAAATCAGTGGCGGAATATTTAAAAGTACTGAGAGGGACAAAAATTTAAAATGCATTAACATAAACATACATACAAAAATTACATAGATAAACAAAATTACTTGTAAATATATAAGCATTGGATTAATAAACTTACATAGAATACATATATTTAATAAAAAATAAACTACAGATAGGGAAGTGAAGATATTGATGACATCTATTAAAATATTACCGACAGCAATGAACGAAATTGTGGTTAATTCTGAAGTGAGCCAAGGTTAAGATAGTGGGTGCGGAGAGACTTCTTAAAAGAAAGTTTGTTTGAGGACATTCTGATTTCCATGGGAAGAGAATTCCAAAGGCGAATCGCAAAGATGGTGAAAGAGTCCGACATAAAGCCGGACTTTTAAAGAGGAGTGTGAAGAGTAAGAAAATGGGAAGAGCGCAGGTTGCGAGAAGTTGTAGAAGTCAGATAGTTGAACCGCTGTGTCATATAGGTCGGAGAGTGAGGGTTAAGAAGTATGTTGAAGAGTGTACACAGGATTCTTGTTTCTCTGCGATGACGGATGGGAAGCCATTTAAGCTTGGAACGGTAGTAGGCCTCTATGTGGAATTCTTAACGATCATTTATGTATATAAATTCTAAAATAGGTCGTTTTATACTTATTCGGTAGGATAAGTCCTATCTGACGTTGGTACAATCGATCCTAAGTAACGATAGCGACGACATTATAACACCGGCTATTATTATACAGGGTGTTGTTTTGGTCAGTGACATCCAACTCAGGGATGATAATATGAGTCATGCTCATGCAAATATCATATAAGCTTTAAACGCTCACAGATCAAACGGCTGCCTGCGGTCGCATAAACAAAACCATAACAAAAGACTGTTGATAGACACATCAGTATATTTACGAAAATTTAATATATGTACGGAAAAATTTACATTCATTCACGAAAAATAGTGACATAATATCATCATTATCAGCCAAAGGACGTCCACTGCTGAACATAGGCCTCCCCTACGGCTTTCCACAGTGACCGATCACTAGCGGTCTGCATCCAGTTTGATCCTGCGATCTTTTTAAGGACGTCTGTCCATCTTGTTGGTGGACGTCCTACGCTGCGTCTTTGGTCGAAGGGTCTCCAATCTAGAACTTTCCTGCCCCAACGGCCATCAGTTCTTCGCGCTATGTACCCTGCCCATTGCCACTTAAGCTTACTGATTCTTAAGGCTATGTCCGTTACCTGGGCTCTTCTATATATCTCCTCGTTTCTGATTCGATCTCGTAGCGAAACACCGAACATAGCCCGCTCCATCGCTCGTTGTGTAATTTTGAGCTTCTTTATGAGGTCCATAGTAAGAGACCACGTTTCGGATCCGTATTTCATCACTGGTAACACACACTGGTTGAAGACTTTCGTCTTCAGACACTGAGGTAATTGAGACGAGAAGACGCTCTTGCGCAGTTTCCCGAACGCTGCCCAGCCGAGTTGGATTCGTCGATTGACCTCTTTCTCAAAGTTGGATCTACCCAATTGGATCACTTGTCCCAGGTAGACGTACTCGTCGACAACTTCGAGAGTTGAGTCCCTAACAGATACTGGAGTGGGTACAACAAGGGAGCTTGACATAATTTTCGTCTTTTCCATGTTCATTTTAAGACCCACTTGTTGGGATACTCGATCTAGGTCTTCGAGCATTGTGCCGAGATCATCCAGCGTCTTTGCCACAACGACTATATCATCGGCAAACCGAAGGTGTGTCATGTATTCGCCATTGACGGAGATGCCGAATCCTTCCCATTCCAGGAGCTTGAAGGCGTCTTCCAATGCCTCTGTAAACAGTTTCGGAGATATAACATCGCCCTGTCTTACACAAATATCATAGTTATACGTACGTACGTACGTATAACTATGACATTACATACGTAGTCATAGTTACACTAGTGACATACACAAATATAATACTAGGAATAAGGATAAGCTTGCTATTCCACAATTTAGGCTTCGAAAGGTTGATAATTCTTTCATGGGGAAAGGTATAAAATTTTTCAATAAACTACCAGAACACATTATAAACTTACCGGTTAATAAATTTAAAACTGTTATTTAAGAAACCCTTATGAAGAAAGGGTATAATAAAGTAGATGATTATTTAAAAGATAACAATGTATAGACTTGCATGATCACTACAAACATTGTAAACCTTTTGAAAAGAGGCATTGACAATAGTGACTGAGTTTGTTGCGCAGCTTCTTCTCAGCACTAGCCCACAAGTGTCCCGAAGCTGTGGTAGGGTTTATATTGGGACGTGTAAAAGTGCCCCCGAGGGCTATTTGCATAAATAAATGACTTTTATGACTTTCATCTGTGAGGAATTAAATTATATTAAAAATCAAATGAATGAGGAAACCGATGCGTAGCTCGCGAGTATCTACAAAATACTATTGCCGCTGGTAAGCTACGAAGAGGCGTTCCTGGTATTGGTAGTTTGTATTCCCTTGCTAGTACCGCAATAATAAATTGTTTTCGTGGATTGTTTCAATTTAAAAATATATTTTTTGGCATCAGTATCATTTGTACAACCAACCCTTAGTCGATCGTCGCTGACCAACACAAAACGCTGCATTATATGTAAAATATTATTATTTTAGTCCATTTTTATGTTCTACATATTATTTTCATCACTGATATTACAGTAAGCAAGGTGGCAAACACTAAAATAGCCTACATTACAATTGTTTATAACCCTAAGGTATAAGTGGTACAGAGAATGTCATTCGGCGTTAATTCCATCTTTGGTTGTGCAGTAAAGGTTGGAAAATGTTAAAAAGCCAGAAGTATTTACTTATGTGAAAAGCGGAAACCCTTTTCGATCGTTGCGCCATTCTGTCATTCTTCAGATAAATTGATGACACTATAAGCAACCATCATACATGATTGGACCTTTGTGAAACAGACTCCATAACAATCCCATGGAAAAAAGCGCGGGAAACGGTGAATCGTGTAGGCGTCCTTTTTTTGAGTCTTGTTAAAAATTTATAAATAAGGATCAGCGGGGGTGTTTAAAGTGTATAGTTAGTGAGTTTATAATTGTATGTAATTTTTATTTATTATACACAATTTATTTTGGAGATTATTGGGTAAGTTAACCAACTTTTCTCTCCTATGAAAGAGCCGCCTGACGATCCTGGCGGGACATTTGTCCCCCAGACATCGAGTTTCGTGACTATTCCACAAGGTTTACCGGATATGGACACTGATGGTTCGATTTTTGAGACTGATTGTTCGGAAAATAACAATAGCACTGAACCTAAACGTAAACGCTCCAGACCGCGAAAAATGTGCAAACACTGTAATAGAAAAAGGTCGAAAAATCGTACAGACGGATTAATTAATGAATTTGAATGCCAATGTATAGATGAGCAAAACAGAACAGACAAATATTCTCAAGATAGTAAAAGTATTCACCCCTCGGTCCACCCTCGTACTCCTCAGGTAAATAACACTATTGACACGCAAGCCTCAATTCCTATTAGTCTGTCACAAACTGTAAAAACTTTTGATGACTCTCATGTTCCTATTGGTAGAGTGAAGTATCTAGCCTCTGACTTATCCCCATATGTAGTACATGTCCTTAAAGAACAATCTACTCCTAATGAGAATTGTATGATGCACCCAGTATCATTTGGGTACTTCCTTAAAAAGCATTCCTTTAAAAATATTGTAAATGGTAGTCTCAAAAGGATTGGTAGGAATAGGTTATCAGTCTCATTCACAAACTTTGAAGATGCCAATGCTTTTCTCACCAATGAAACCTTAAAGTCAAATTCCTATAAAGCTTTTATTCCAACCTCCAATGTAACTCGTATGGGGGTAATTAAAGGGGTACCAATTAACTGGAGTGATGAAAACATCATTGATAATATTAGTGTGCCTACAGGATGTGGTAATATTTTAAAGGTGAGGCGATTAAAGAAAAAGAACACTTTCAATGGTAAATCTGAGTTTATTCCAATAGAAACAGTTGTAGTCACATTAGACGGCCAAGTTTTACCTAAAAGAATTTTCTTATGTTACAATGCATTACCTGTTGATCTCTATATTTACCCCACCATTCAGTGTTTCCAGTGTTGTAGATATGGACACGTTAAAAGTCAATGCAGATCTTTGCCAAGGTGTTTTAAGTGCGGACAGGGTCACACTGGCGACTCCTGTGAAATTGATGAAGATAATATAACATGCTTATTGTGCTCAGGTTTTCATATCGCTACAAGTCGTAAGTGCCCAGAATACATGAGGCAAAAGAGCATAAAGGAGACCATGGCAAAGAACTGTGTATCATACTCTGAAGCACTGAAGTTACACCCCCCAATAACAAAGTCATTTGCAGATGTGTTAATGTCTAGTCGTTCAGTCCAAGATCACATCCCAACTTCTCAATCTCTTAACCGTCGTCGTTCACCAATACCAAATTATATTATGGATAATTCAAACACCAACTCCTATAAAAAGACAGTGTTTTTGAAACCTAAAACTCCACACAAACCTGTTAGAGGTTATAATCGCGATGAACATGAATCACTTACAAAAGATTACAACACTCCGTTTGCACCCAGTAAGAGCATTTTAATTAATAGTGATGCAAACAATATTTCTAATTTATCGGTAAAAGACCTCATTGACGTGCTTATGTCGTCTTTGACACAAAACAATCTTATTTCACCGTCCAACGTTGCCATGCTAAAAAATGATTTAATGACAAAAATTAGTAACACTGTTTATGGGAAAGAAGTCTCAGGTGCAGTGGAATTGCAGGAGTATCAATAATAAGAAAAGTGACCTGATTTATATTTTAAATAGTTCAGAGCCCTTTATAGTGGCTCTACAAGAGACTTGGCTTCGGCCAGAATATATCTTTAAAGTCTCTGGATACTCTTGTATCAGAGAAGATAGATTTGATAATTATGCTGGTGTCGCTTTATTAATAAAACATCCTTTAACATTTTCATGTATCCCTCTTCCTCAACACAGCGACGATATTTCTATCGTAGCTGCCTGTGTAAATAACATTTCTTTCGTTTCAGTGTATATACCTCATCCCTCAACGACTGTATATAATGAATTAGAACAACTTCTTTCTTGCATTCCGCAACCGGCTCTCATAATGGGCGATTTCAATGCGCATCACCCAACTTGGGGAAGCACGATGTATAATCACTACGGCAATAGGATTTTAGATATCTTGGATGCAAATAACTTTTGCATACTGAACACTGGCTGTTCCACTAGACGCACTCATGTAGGTGTGAGTGTTCCTGATTTAACCATCTGTAGTGCAAGTCTAGCATCTTCTCTAGCTTGGTCAACAGTTTCATCAACATTTGGTAGTGACCATTTTCCTATTAAAATAACTTTCCCTGCTTGTAATAAGCCATCGCATATTCGCTCCCCACGTCTTAAACATAAATTACAAAATGTGGATTGGAACTTATACACAGACAGAGTGGAACAGAAAATTTCTTTGTTACCGCCCATTAATAATAGTAACCAAACAGAGTGTGCTGAATCATTAGCATCACTGTTAATGGAGACAGCAAATGAGACATTTCCTATTAAAAAAACTGGTAAAAATAAAATTCCTTCTCCACCCTGGTGGGACAGCGAGTGCTCAGATGCAATAAAACAGAGGAAAGCTGCTGAAAGAGCTTACATGTCGTGTACTACAATGGAGAATTTGGAAATCTTATCTAAAGTTACAACCAGTACAAGAAAGCTTTTTAAACAGAAAAAATGGGATAGTTGGAGAAATTTTTGTCTCTCTATCTCCCCTGACACCTGTCCTTCTATAATCTGGTCTAATATAAAACGTTTCAGGTCAGCTTTTAAAGAATCACAGCCTTTTGTTCTACCTGAGAAGTTAACTGAGTCTTTCCTGGACAAACTAGCGCCTTCATCTGTTTCCCATGACTTCATCATGTATAAATCCTTATCAGTTTTTGAACAAACCGGTCTTAATAGTCCCTTTAGCCTCACGGAACTAAAAGGTGTATTGTCTTATGTAAAGGACTCGGCGCCTGGTCCAGACGCAATTCCATATTCTTTTATTTCTAATATGTCTGATTCAAGTTTAGGATATTTCTTGTCTTTGATTAATTCAGTTATGATTTCGGGTAATGTTCCATCTTCATGGAAGGTACAAGAAATAGTTCCTATTTTAAAACCAAACAAGCCTTCATCTTTACCTGGGTCGTATCGTCCTATAGCTCTTTCATCAGTATTAGCCAAAATAGCTGAACACTTGGTTAAAAATAGATTAGAATGGCACGTTGAAAGTAAGGGACTATTAAGTGATAATCAGTACGGGTTCAGAAAAGGCAAAAGCACTGCTGATAGCCTTGCAATCTTTACTACAGATATACGACTAGTTTTTTCTAATAACCAGCACCTATTAGCAGTATTCCTTGATATCTCCTCAGCGTACGACGCCGTAGTGTTATCCATTCTTGTAAATAAACTGCAAATATTAGAAGTTCCTTCAATGTTAATAAACTTTATTGTAAATATTCTTTCGGAAAGGAGCATATATATCATTGATGAAAGTTTAGAGAAAAAATATAGAGTTTTATGGAATGGCTTGCTGCAAGGTTCTGTATTATCTCCTATCCTTTTCAATATTTATTCGTACGATTTGCAGCACTTCTTAGGCGACAACATAAGTATCTTACAATATGCAGATGACCTCCTTTTGTATATAGCGGGTTCCAATATCTCAAAACTATGTGAGGACATCAATTCGTCGCTCCAAATGCTAAAACAATGGCTAGATACGAATGGCATGTTTCTTTCGGTCCCTAAAAGTTCTGCAGTACTTTTTTCTAGAATGAAGCGTCCTCCTCCGATTCATCTTTTTTATAATAATATTCCCCTACCTTGTGACAAAAAGGCAAAATTCCTTGGGCTTGTTTTAGACTCTAAACTTACAGGACTTGATCATTGTTACTATATTAGTGATAGATGCGAACGGCAACTCAATATCTTACGATGTTTATCTGGGGTATGGTGGGGCGCTCATCCTTTCTGTTTAAAGCTTCTGTACAATGCTATTATCAGAAGTGTGCTTGATTATGGAACTCATTTTCTGGAACCATGTAATGTCGTTGGTATTCAAAAACTAAATGTTATACAGGCTAAAGCGCTCCGTGTCGTAGCAGGAGCAATGAAATCAAGCCCCAACAACGCTTTGCAAGTAGAGTGTGGGGACTTTTGCAATTACGACGCCAATATTTGAGCGACACATTTTTATTCCGTGCCCTTCAGTGGTCCAATCACCCCCTTTACTCTAAACTTGCCACTTTATCTGATCTTATTGGTAACTCTCCGTACTGGTCTCACAAAAATCCGCCATGCCTTGTTCTTAGTTTCAGAAAATTCATTTCAATACAAGCGCCCATGCATAGATCAACTTATCTGCCTTTATTTTGTTCAGATTTTGAGTCGCTTATTTTACCCATAGAAATGATTGATGTTGACATTTCTAAAGATGATCAGCAAGCTAGCATAAAGTTCAACTTTATTCTTGATAGTAATTGGCATGATTGGCACTATTTATACAGTGATGCCTCAAAACATGAGACTAGTCATGTTGGAGTAGGTGTATTTCATCAACAGTATAAAGTAAACCAGTTGATAAAGTTGCCTCCTGAGACTTCAGTTTTTACAGGTGAATGTTTCGGTATCTTTCAAGCATTGGAATATATTCTTCTAATAAAGTTACGAAAAGCTGTTATATTCTCAGATACAAAAAGCGCTCTTCAAGCGCTCACGAAATATCCATTTAAGTCCAATAAATGCTACCCCATTATCATCGAATGCAGAAAATTATTAAATAAATGCTTTTCTTTAGGAATACAAGTAGCGTTCGTATGGATTCCTGGTCACAGTAATATTTCGGGGAACATAAAAGCTGACAGTTTGGCCAATGATGCTATCAGTATTGGTGATATGTACCCATATAAAAATTACAGTCATGATTTAATAGCTCTCCCTAAAACTTACCTTCATGACCCGTGGGCACAGTATTGGAATAATAGTGGTCAAGTTAAAGGAAGATACTTCAAACTTATTCAACCATTTATACCAATAAAACCGTGGTTCTATAAAACAAGCCTTAGCAAAATTTCTACTACTACTCTTATACGACTAAGATTGGGTCATGTGTGTTCCCCAGCACATTTAGCGAAAATACATGTCATTGACTCTGATTTGTGTGAGTGTGGATCTGATGTAGGTGATGCAAATCATATATTTTTTGCCTGTAAAAAATATGATTGTTCTACCTTTATAAAATCCTTAGTATCCCTCCGTGTCCACTTGCCTACATCCATAACTTGCCTTTTATCTTCAAATGATATAAATATTTATAAATGTATATATCTTTATTTATCAACGCTAATAATATAAAATTGTAGTTTATCATATTTATCACACTTTCCCTGATCCTTCCTAAATTGTAGCTCCCGGTATCTTTTTTCTCCTATACCTTTTCCCTACCTTTAACATCGTCGTGGCAAATGCACAAGCCGTGCTAGCCAAAAACGAAAAAAAAAAAAAACAATCCTATGACGCGTTAATATTGAGTTTTGATAAATTTGTAGATTAAGGTCAGTTTACAGACACGAACTGCATGGGAGAACATAATTTATTTAGAGACACGCTTAATTGTAGATGTAGATCTCAAAATGGATATTTTAACGACTATTGATATAGACATTTTATCTTCAATACACCACAAGTGTGTTATAGAGGTTGAGAAAATTAAAAATTTAACCGCCTTCATAAATTACTGTTTCTTAAAGCTGTAAATAACACATTCGTCTTCTATTTAGTAGAAGCATTTTTTTTAGGGTCGGTGCATGATAACGTGTATACCACTACAGTAAACTGTAGGTACGTGTAAGTTTGACTCAAAATGAATTAGTTTCTCCCAAACAAAGGCGACTTTTTAAATATTTTTTTAATCTCATGTTTCAGTTATAACTCATATCTCAATAACTACTTAATCGATTTGAATAAAACATACACTGTACGCTAAGTTGAATTATACCCAATTTTACTAAAAGAGAATTATCTCGCTATAAATTTCTCGTTATCAAGAAATCTTGAGATAAACATACATACATTTATGAAATATTGCACACGTGTTAGAAAGCCTCAATAGATCAACATACTTAAAATTTATCACATACATTTAGTTCTAATTGATAACCTCCTTATTTTTGAAGTCGGTAAAAATAAAATACCTCTGTTGTCGAGGCACAGTCTGGAAATCGAAAGCTAAACCTCACAAAAGGAGACCTGTCCTGTTTTCTTTTTTTTAATTTATTTATATTCAGCAAGGCTTCAATAGCCTTTTGGTTTTTGATTTATTATAAAGTGTCGTTTCACTCGTTTTTAAAACTCTCAATATTGTACCATGAGTTATATGCATGCATTACATGTATTAATTATATAAAATAATTACTTCAATGTTCTCTGATATCGAGTATCACTATTAGTCAATGCTCAATAAACGACAGTTCGATCGACGCTGTCACAATGTCATTATACATGGTGTAAAAAAATACGAGCCAAATTCATGAGGGTGGTAGTCAATCGAAAATAGAATACAGGAAAAAAATGAAAAAGATATTTTAAAGTTTTTTTATGAGGTAAATTCAAGAGGTTTCTTGAATTTACCTCATACTTTTTTACACTCTGTATTCAATGTTCCTTTTCAGAAAAACACGAGCTTCAGTTTTCACTTACCAGGCTATAGAATCGACTAAATATAATAATAATAATAATAATCCAATCCCCCTAGCTGATTACGTCTACGGTGGCCAGTCACAATGACTAACCGATTGCGAGGGACATATTATAGTGCACAAGTGTGTGCGCAAACACAGGTGCACTCTCTATTCCTTTCACTCTCATAGCCTAATGGGACAGCAATCTGATACGACCGGAGGGAGATCAGGCGCAGGACCAACGGCTTTACGTACTTTTCTGTGGCACGGGGTGAACATCGAAACAAACTTCTAAACTCTGGGCTACCCTGAGAATTTCTGAACAGAAAACCCAGGGTACATATTTTTTGGCCCGAGGGCCCGGGGATCGAACCCTGGACCTCTGGCGCAGCCGTCGCTTGAAAGTGCGACCCTCTAACCGCTGCGCCACCGAGCAACTGTATAGGATAATTAAGGAAGGAACGTACACCACCGAAGATTTGAGAAAAGAATCGATGGAAAAGGTTTAGAGAAAAGGTACTTGATCAAATCAATTAATGAATGCATAGGGAATACCTTGGAGATTATATATGTTTTATTGATCATCAAATACAGCATCATATTCGGTTGTTACTTAAAGTATAAGTTACATTACATCTAGTTAGACGCAAAACCGAGATGCGCTGAAAATTTAACAGAGAGCATCAGTGCATCTCACAGCAAACATAAATGATTGTGTTACACGTCCTAGACCAGCTAACAAAAGTGTTTATTTAAAAAGTGCCGCGAATTTCACAAATAAAAAAGCTTTCGATAATATTGCACATCTCCGAGGAAAGATAGAGTATAGAAATTAATGATTTATATGTTGCCAAACAACGGTACCTTTGCCAATCGTCAGAAATACTGAAACCGTCTACAGTGAGATTTTTTCCTGAAACACACAAGAAACACAATTTAAAACCCGTAATATGAGTAAATAGTAATACCTCACTAAAAGCAGGGCTGTGCATAGGCTTATTACATACTAAAATATAAGAAAAAAAAAACAGATATGCAATGAAAGCGCTGTACGTAAGAACTCAAATACACAAATATCCCCATATCCCGTATTTTGCAGGTACTGTTTTCGGCATGATGCCATTAGTCGCATATGCGTTTCGATGCTAATATTCACATATTCACACGGCCATCTCGTTTGCGGTAACCCGCAAAAAACTGATATCGAATTTTTACTGATTCAGTTTCGTCATGAAGACTGCAAATCCCTGATCCCGCAGAATTGAACTGCCGGGGGAAATGACATCCATTTCCAAACTTTTCTCATCTTCATACATTATTATCTTTATGTTATTATCTCCTTCTCATTGTCTTATTTATGTAATCCTATTAATTATACTTTGTCCACAGAGTATCGGGTATTTGTTTATTTAATATTACAAAAAGTACAAGGCAGTTTTGTATTTTTATGTTGATTACTAGAAAACAAAATAGAAATGTTATTTTGACAAGACAATGTTATCAATTAGTGTCCGTTATGCTGCTGGCAATAGCAATTATTGGTGACGAATTGCTGACACATCGATCGATGTTGCTGCCGTTTTGTCATGATTTTTTGTTACGACTGCGTTATGTTTGAATTATTCTCATAAACCTTACTTTAAGGATATTCACATGAGAAATTGTCAAGAGGGCTAAGGTCGGGCCTCTTGGGCCCACGGAAAATTGTTTTTGATTCCTAACACGCAAAAATTTTGCTACGTAGTTTTAAATTGAAACTCCGCAAATTGACATTATTAAATTTCTATAAATCATTTGTATAACAGTTTTTTGTGTCACTTATAATTATTAAATAAAGTTTTATTTAAGGAAACTTCTTAAACTCATTTACCGACATTGTCATATGAGCCCAAATTCCATTTTCTGCATCTTTTTATCCGCGACAGAACGACTGTGTTTTTTTTATAAGAGTATCCTTACTGACATTAAATTTTACGAGAAATTGAGGCACTACAACATAAGTGATAATTTTCTGTAGAATAGTGGACTGATTTTCATCATTTTCATTGCTTCAATACCTTATAGTGCTATGCCCATTACCCACCTGTTACGGTTTGGTGTTCTTCTCCCAATTTTCTTCTAGCACCGATATAAAATCTAACATAAACTAAATCATCCGGCATTATTGTTTTGACAATGTTTGCTTCAGTTTGACTTTCCACAACTAGTAAATTGCCGCCTTCTTTTACGCATGTTTCCATTGCTTTACACCATTCCATGCGGTCGCGGTGAACTTTGTAACACTTTCCAGTCTCATTAAAATATTGATAACCTGATAAAAATTGTTAGGTATTGCTATGATTCCAGTTTAAAATCCTTATGATATCTTAACATACCTACTTTATATTATTTTTTAATATACTGTCTAACGTAATTTGCATTAAACTTTTATTATTATTTAAGTGTTACTTCCAATTAATATTTTTATGACCTGAAAAATGAATTTAATTTCTTCTTTATCACTTACTATTTGAAACTTACCATAGCTTGGACAAATGGACTCCTTGTTGGTCACGTAATTGTTTTTCTTACAAAGAGAAGGAATTTGGAACGAATCCATTAAACTACAGTTTTTCGAATTCAATAAACCAGTGTTTATGTCCAAAAAAACACAATCCTCGTCGTTTGAAGTTTCGAAACTCCACCTCAAAGCAGGTTTTGAACTCACTGTGACAAAAAAAATATGATATTTAGTACTTATATAGCCCATAAATGCTTAGAATAAAAATAACTGAAGCTTTCTGAAGCACGTTTCTGAAAATTTAATGAGTGCACATATCAATGTGCAAGTAAGCCACTTGATATAAGCAAGTTCAGTATAAGAAAACTTCCGTGGAATAAGCAGATACTTTGAAATAGGCGTAACTCGCTTATGTTAGTGTACTTCTTTATTTAGATACAGCAGATTATACAATAACTCCGTACTACTCCATCTGATAGCTCTTAATCACTCTCAATGACTCCCAAAGACTCACGCGAATATGAATAATATACATAAAATATTTAAATTCAAACGTTCTTTCTCCTTTCTCACTCTCTCTGTCTGTTGTCTGTCACCTCTTACGTCTTACGTTCCGTTCCACATCCAAGTCGTACATAAATATTACGGTTTCTTTTTCTTCATATTATGGTGATCAAATTCATGCGTAATTTTACTCTTTACTGGCCAACTCCTATTTGAGGCGTGTTCTTATAATTTAATTATCTTATAGGGTCTAACAAAATTAACTTCATTCCTTCTAGGGGCCAATTCTGACCCTCAAATACAAAAACTTTTTGTATGGGACCGACATCGCAATCCCAAAAAAAGATTTCACTTTCCCATACTAGAGTGCGATCAGCTGTTTCTAGTTTAGGGGAAGTCAAATTTTTTCTTGGGATTTCGATGTTGCTCCCATACAAAAAGTTGTTGTATATAAGCAACAGAATCACCACCGAGAAGGAATGCAGTTGATTTTGTTAAGCCCTGTATATAATCATTTCCTTACTTTTATCCATTATTTCAGTAATATTACCTTTAATGACATTGAATGGGCAATCGTCATATTTCTTTCGAGTCCCGACGAAGATGTTGTTTATAGATGGCGAGTAAGGGAGTCGTTCCATCACTTTTCTGACCACTCTCCACTCGTCTCTAGTCTATAAGAATAATTTAGAAAATTATTATCAGATGTTTATTATTCGTAAATATTTCAGGTGGGTTCAGTATCTAGTCGAAAATTTAGGCTACGTATAATTAATGAAAATTTATAGTTTTTAAAAACACTAGAAAAATTTTTCTTAAGAATTACATACAGCTGCCAATTTTCATAACGCTACAATCCTTGAAAGATGGTTAAAGGAGATGGCTAAACGACTGCCCTAAGAATGTATAAAGATTTGTCAATATCCTACAACTCTGAAATATTCATTAATTAAATTATTCCGTATTTATTATTTCTCAAGAATTTAGTAAAATAATTAAAATATATAAGTCTATTGATTTTTTTCGACAGTAATGACTTCAAAAAAAAAAACAAATAAAAGTTAGGCAGGTGATAAAAAAGACGTTACAAGATCGTGCTCACTGTCGCCTTGTTTATTGTTAGTGGATCATTTCTTTTTAAAGGCACGGTTACCCATCTTACTAAGAAACTTCAAACGCTTTATAAAACGTCACAGCAAAAGCATTTTTTGACAAGTTTGTGAACCAATCAAAGTAGGAATTACCACGATTTTATTTTTGAGATTGTTGGTTTTTGAAAAGTTCCTGAAACTTTTTTTTATACAAAATATTAACATAAATCTATTCAACATTATACATATAACACTAGGTGTCATGTTTATACATTGTTAGGGCAGTCGCCCATACTTTTATCTAGCTATGTCTTTTGTTACCAAATATTCAATTACATAGTTAGTTACATACACGACGGCCTATTAAAAGTGTGTTAATAAAAACTGATCGTTTTTTTCGAATAGGTACCTTCACAGTTGATATTATTTTAGAACATCATTTGTATAAACCAAAGTTTCCTAAATGAACGACTAGATTTTAAACCGTCCCCTAAAGTTTGACTAGTGTGGTAAAAAAAATGATTTACAACTACCCGTTAGGAATGAAGGAGGCGTGGCTACTCAGAATCAAAAGGTCAACTACGAAAATCGAAATGCGATACGCCATCCGAAACGAAGCCCCAACGATACGTAAGCGTTTGGCTTACCATGAAACCCTTTCGGATCTCAATGCTTCAATCGCATCCAAAGACATTATTTTGGAGCGGTATCGTGAACGAATAATAGGGTTGTATTTGATCTGTTTTTATTAGACTTTTTCCCAAAACCGATAATTATAATAAAATAAATGATTGAGGACCGTGATAGATTTTTAATGTCTGAATAATAGTTGTTTGATCTTCCTATTGCTAAACCGAATAGTATTCAATTGATATAAGATCTTTTCTTCGAGTTTTAATTGCAAATGTTGGCTCAAAGTCTTTATCCCAAACCTTAAAACAACGATTTAAAAAGTTATTGTCTATGGGCTGTCATTTGTTTTGATAAATATTGTTGTTGATTTTCTCTAATTTTCTCATTATAAAATGAACAAAATCATAGGTTTTATCAGGTTTTGTGAATTTCCGTTTATGTGTTAACTGTGTTATAGCGTAATTTAACAAGTTAACCAAGACAAATAAATAAAAAATAGTACGGCATCTGTTGTCATGCAACACCTGAAAATTATGTGGTCCTGCAGACCCACAGCATATCACAAAAGGGGTGACGATCATCTCCCTCGACGCAGAGGACCGGCATAGCCCTGTATGGATGAACAAGGTGTTCAATCTTACTAAAAGTTACCTAATTAACATGACCTATAAGTAACGTAATAGAGACAAAAGGCTGCTTTTTGTAAGAAGAGTTTTAAACCATAACAAACATAAAATAAAATTGGTAAATAAACATTAATAACAATATATTGTTGATGCTAGTTGAACACATTTTTGGCAATTTATTATTAAAATTTGTTGATTGAGAGTAATGGTTTTGCTCAAATTGCTCAGACTGAGATTGTGCTTAGTTTTGATAAATTATTTTCATGTACAACCTGGAACGTAAATGTAAATATAAGTGATTGATATACTTTTTATCATAACTGAAGTATAACCTGCATTTTTTGTTTCTAGTACAATTAAATTAAATAAAAATTCTAATTTTCAGAGCCTTGTGGGGAATTACTATGAGTCAGTCAGCGCTACTAACTGCAGCCAAAATTCTCAAGGAAAGTCACTCATAGTCGGAGTCGGAACAGAAGCACAATGCTAACCCAGGCTGTTTGGAAAGTTGAACATTGAGCGTTGAACATTTTGAAATCAAATGTGATTGTTGTTATGTACAGACTCAAATAATAACTGTGGTAACTATATAAATAAATTGGACTACTGTCAACCAGAGTGGTTACTGACTGGCAGCACTAATACACTAGATATAAAACTTATTAGAGCCTCATTACAAATCATAAAGCTAGGTCTGATTCAAAATTCTTCCTGGCTCTTTTCTAATATGTTGAACTTGAAGGACTTGCAGTGTGTGCAAGTATAGAACTTGCTCTTGGCGCAGCGCCACTTCCTTTTAGGCATATTCTTTCCAGTGCTTCAATCTTGTGAACTTAATTGAAGTCTAGCAGTGACACTCACACATGTTATGCAAGTGTTAGACTATGTCTTGGCATGGCACTTCGACTGAACTTCCTTTAGTTCTAGGCATATCCTCTCTATTTGGAGTTAAATCTTGTGAACTTAATTGAAGTATAGCAGTAGAACACACGCATTTTAAGCAAGTTAGATGTTTCTTGCCACGGCACTTTGATATTAAAATTTGTGCACCATTATGCATATTCTCTTTAATTTGTGCTTCAAAGATATGAGCATCATGAAGGATTAACATCTAATAGTCGGGAACATTTTAACAACATTTTGTCTAATAAATCCTCTCTCACTTGTTCTTTTCTTGGAAGTTTCTTCTAAATTGCTTCTTCAGTGAGAAGAAAATGCATACTTAGCATAATTTCATTGTTTTTTGATAAAGTATATCGAAACGATACCTTTAGAGCTATCGAGTGTTTTGAGGTTAATTTCCGAAATTCATACGTCAAAATATGATCTTTCGCCTGTCAGTCGCGGTTTCGTAGTAGCATATTTCGACGAATACGTCAAAACAACGAGCTTCGTTTCCGATGACGGAGCGAAGTGTTATTATAGTAAGCCATCCGCTAAACGCTAATCGTCTTGACAGATTTCGTTTTTCGTAGTTGACCTACAGTAACTTAACAACTTTCTCCTAGAAACATAAGTCGAAATATATCCAAAAAATTGACTCTCCATAGAAATCAGACGGGTCACGTAACCGATATAATATGGAAAGTAAAAAAAAAAAAGTCTTTCGACCTATGGCTCGGGGAGAAAGTAATTTAATAACTGATTCCGAGTAGATCCATTCATCCCTAACGATGAAAACATTTTTAATTTTTTACTTACCCGTGGATAAAAGAGTTCTGCGCCTTCTTTTTCGCAAACCTCGTAAGTAGAGTGCAAGGCACGCTCACTATTAGGACAGTACCGGTAACATTCGTTTTCCATTGGCAAATTAAGTTTGTAGAAAGCATCGTACACATCGTCATAGACGTAGTTATGGTGTAAGAAGGACTGGTGTGACGCCACGGTGTATGCGCCGGCTGTAAAATTGAAAACAAAATTATTATATTTCCTTTGTTTCCTCGGAAATCATCCACGCATCAAAAAGTTATAATTAACATGTTTATCAGTCATTTTATTATTTCATTAATTGTGTATCTTATGCAGCCATGATTGGTTTATTTTTAACCACTCTAATTATTAAAGTCATTATCAGAGGTTAAATAATTACGATTCGCTTTTTCGCTAAACCTAAAAAACAAAATATTACCGATTTATTTATCTTCCATACCTATGATATACAGATACAATGTGCTGCAAGTTTTCACACACTTTTATCTCTTGATCAACTAAGTCCCTTCTAAAAACGCGGAGATTTAATTCGTGTTTTCATGTATTTATTGATTGAAAAGAATTTTTAATTTAGCTTATAAAATACAAAAAAAAACGTTTATTAAAAAAAACCTACACTTACATTTATTGCGAAAAAAAGTGATGTACAGAAATATAATATTAAGTATAAGGATAAGCTTGCTATTCCACAAAAAGGTTGTTAGTTCTGTTATGCGTGGGAAAATGTTTTTTTTTTTAATTATTTTACATCCCTACTGAACATTGTAAACTTACCGTTTAATAAATTTAAAACATTCATTTCTAAAGAAAGTAATGATCAAAACGTATTAAATAGTAGATGATTACTTAAAAGATAGTAATGTTTGGACTTGCATGATCATTATTATCAGAATTTAAATATTTCATTTAAGGAAATTGCAATAGTGTACTCGATCCTCGTTCTACCAATTTATACCTACACTAGCGGTCCCCCGCGACTTCGTCCGCGCGTTTTGAGTTTGCTTCCTCCCCTCCCGTCGCAGCGTCATATTTTATACCTAAAGCCTTTCTCGATAAATAAGCTATCCAACACAGAAATATTTTTTCAAATCGGTTCAGCAGTTCCTGAGATAAGCGCGTTCAAACAAACAAACTCTTCAGCTTTATAGTATATTAGCGCAAGCGCACGTTGTACTTAAGCTGCGAACATTATTTTGGTGCGGAGTTATGTTATAATAACTGTGATAGCTCCTAAGATATTTATTGAAATCAAATGATATATAGGGCAACTTGGTTCTAAATGAAATGCTCGTGATGATGAATGTATTTATTTTGATAAGAATAAATACCTGTGTGTATAATACACCTCTAAAAATAATGCATTATTTTTTTTACAAATTAATTAACACAAAAAAGGTTGTAGTAAGTCAACCATAAAAGATAGACATATGCTGTCGCGGACTTTATTATAGAACTCTTAGTGTTGAACAATCCTGTCATACATGATTTTTGTGTAACTTAAGCGGTTTCCGCAGCGTATGCAGCGGAAGCTCTCAAAAGGAATATCTTTCTCCCGTTTTTGCAACATTTTTCATTTCTGCTGTGGTCTTATGAGTCGTATCTATATGTTATATAGCCTAAAGCCTTCCTCGATAAATGGACTATCCAACGTAAAAATAATTTTTCAAATCGGGCCAGTAGTTTTTGAGATTAGCGCGTTCAAACAAACAAACAAACTCTTCAGCTTTATAATATTAGTATAGATACCTAAGCTAATGTGTGGTCAAATGAACATGTGGGAAATCGGACATACAGGGTTTAACAAAATCAACTGCATTCCTTCACGATGGTGGTTCTTTTGCTAAAATACAACAACTTTTTGTATGGAACCATCATCGAAATCCCAATTTTTATTTTATTTCTCCATAGAAACTAGCATCAGCTGATCGACACTCTATGGGAAAGTGAAATATTAATTTGGGATTACGATGTTGGTCCTAATCAAGTTATTGTATGGGACCTTATGTAATTATTGTATTTGAGTGTCAGAATTAGCCCCAATAAGGAATGCAGTTAAGGTGCTAACCGGATTTTCAACGTGCACACTAGCGCCACTTTAGAAGAAAAATCGTAACTCGTTAAATAAGAGACCAATCAAAAATCTGGTAAACAAGATTGTAGTACAGGTTCTATAGTTTATTTGGTACGTTTAAATTGTTTCTAAAGTAGTTTACTGTAGTTAATGTTAGAAAAACTGTTAAATATGGCCACTTTTGGCAATTTTTCTAACTGGAACTGCAGATAACTACTTTAGAAACAATTTAAACGTATTAAATAAACTATAGAACCTGTACTACAATCTTGTTTACCAGATTTTTGATTGGTCTTTTATTTAACGAGTTATGATTTTTCTACTAAAGTGGCGCTAGTGTGCGCGAAAAATCCGGGTCGCCCCTTAATATTGATAGACCCTATATACGCGGGGGACCGCTAGTAAATAAATATCTGATATCGATAAAGGATTACTTTCCTTAATTTATGTTCCTCCAGTATTCTGTATCTATATTAATATTTTGGATTGCATTTAGTGAAAAAAATAACATAACTATGACTCGATTGTAGTCATGGGTGACCTTTTGCTTTTACCTACTGTAGTGTTGCCCAAATTCAGTCTTGGTCTTGCAGTCTTGGTCTTGTTCTTGCGTTTTTGCAAGACCAAGACCAAGAACAAGACCGCGTATTTTTAGCAAGACCAAGACCAAGACTGACCGTGCAAGACTTGAGCAAGAACAAGACATAGCCTGCAAGACTCTTGCGTCTTGCAGCTAGGACTTAGCGCTATTTCACTGAGTAGTTAGGTGTAACAGTTCGGTGTATAGGTAGGTACGCTTAGGAATTCTATGAGACGCAAAAAACTGTATCAAAGAATATGAAAAACTGGACCTATGCGCATTACGACTAATACCATAAACATAGCGAATAAAAAAATATCTATTAAAATCAAACTGAGTGCATGCATAGTTATGTTTTAACCATCGGCACTTTGATAATGCGGCATCAAAGGTTTTGTACTTACTTCTCAAAGAAATTTGCCGCTTTTCGGAAGTACATGGTTATGATACACGCGCCGGCGGCTTCTTTTGAAATCTAAAACAATCGTTGCCGCCACGCCGAAATCATAACATTTGACACTATTTGATTGCCGCCATAGGGCGTAGGTATACTCATGCAAAATAATTTCGAATTTTAAGAGTAACTACAGGTGTTCCAAAGAATAAATAAGTTTCAGAGTGCTTAGAATGAAAATGAATACATTATACTGATCACGCAAGTAGTATTATGATTGGGATAAAATGGTAAGGATAGGTAGTAGATGTCATATTAATTCATTCTAGTAAGTATATATTATAATATTATAATATTGATTACTTATATGGTTTTAAACTAATTACTTAGGTACTATTATTGTACATTTAGTCATTATATTTCTTAAGTTTTTACAAGAAAAAATAGCAAAAAAGTGTTCAAATATCACCCCGCACCCGTTTAATAAATATTGTAGCCACTTTTAAATATACTTGAAACGTGTAAAAAAATTCTACAAAACTAATAAAATAATATAAAAAGCGTAGGTACTTACCTACTAATAAAATAAAAAGCCTGCGATAAGAGTTTTGTATTACTTACCAGCCCGAATATCTCTGAGAGAGATGATGAGAGTAAGTATTTACTAGCTGTGCCCGCGACTTCGTCCACGAGGAATAGTAACTTTGGAGGTATAGTGACGTTCAGGACTTATTTATTTATTTTAAAACTTCTGTCATCAAACATACAAACGAACTCTTCAGCTTTATAATATTAGTATAGATGTACGCCAAAACATTCACTTATATGTAAAGAATAGTGATTGGCACTAATTCTTTACATATATTTTATTCACGCGTCGCGTCTGTACAAGTAGGTAATATTTAGTGTGTGTTTGTACGCCGCACGCGGCATTGTTTGATTTGCGGCGGCATCCTTTTCATAGAGCCGGCACGTGGCGAGGCGGCGCGGTAGAAAGCAAGGAAACGTACTATAAATAAAGGAATTATTTTAATTCCAGTCATTTCCAATTGAGCTGTGCTTCGAGTCTAACTTAATAATTGTTTTTACTAATTCTCGTTGTTTTCTAAAAACGTATCACGTGTACAATTTAATATGAGTGACGAAGATTCAAATTATTCTAGTCCGAGTAACGAGAGTTTGAGTCACAGATCTAAAAGACCCAAAAGCAAATTTGAGGAGTTTTTCGAAATAATTCATGCATCCCAAACTGCCTTCTGTAAATTGTGCCAACATAAAAAGATTGAAATAAAAATGAAAAACAGAAACACTTCAGGCTTAAGGAAACATCTAATATCTTTCCACAAAAAGGAATCAGAAATATTTCTTCCTGTTAAACCAAAATTAAGTGGAGATATCACAAGCTTTTTAGTAACCGCTGGAAGAAGTGGACAGGTAAGAATATTTTTTTAACAGTTAAAAGAATTTTAACTCTGCGTAGCTATTCATGCGATACTTTCAAAAACGCCATTAACTTACGTAAGTATTTTTGAGTTAGTGGTGTTTTCATCTAGGGGTGCGACATATTAAGTATGTAATTATCGTCTTAAATATTTTTTATAAACACCCATATTTTCATTTAATCAAATCAAATCAAATCAATTTATTCATTTCACAACAACAAACAAACTTACATAAGTTTAGTTAGGTACATAGTCCATTTTGTTCAATTTTAGCTGTATTTCTAAACACTAACTCAGGCCCGATTTACCAAGGTCAGACAAGAAATATTCATCCAACAACATACAATACGCCTATTTTGAATACAATCTTTTACGTCAGTAACCACCTATAAAAAATGTCATTCTAAAATTTGTCGCTTTATTCCGATTCAGTCCGATATGTCCCACCTGACGCTGGAAATCGGTCCTCAAAGACATTAATTACGCATTAGTATTATTTTTTTTCTTCAAATCAGGCCATAAGAAGAAACATATGAAGTAGCTATTAAGATAATGAATCAACATCTTAAATGAATTTAACTTGTGTTTATGAGCGAAGTGAGTTTGTTTTGTCAAAGATCGTGATATCTACCCTCCGCACTAGTAATTAAACTGTGTTGCGGCAGAGTAGTTTCGTTCGCCGTTCATTTCATGTTGACAAGTTACTACAGTAAACGCAAAAATTTAAGGTAATCATAGTTGTATAACATTAGTCATACGTTTTAAACTAATCTGTATTACTGAAATAAATAAATAAGAAAAGACTAAACTTTAACAGTCTTTTAGTAAGATATGACTTTTTTTTTACAAAAACTAAAATGCAAGTAATATGTGTATTAGGTATACATGAAAATGTTGCGTCATCAACATCTTTAATTTACAGTAGGTACCAATATCAGAGCAGGTAGATGAAAAGTATGATAATATGAGATGATGATATAATAGATATAATATTATGTATATATTTTTTTTTACCTCACTATGTTGCTTTATATACCAGAATGAAAATATACATTTCATATGTATTTATATGTATACATGTATGTAAATAAACACTAATAATAATTGTAAATGTAAAAATAAAATGGTTTGAGGACCTTATATATTAACTGCCTTGTGTTACCAATAACTGCTCCGTAGAATTGTACGTCTGTCCAGACAGAAATGCCAGTACTATTTTTTTACAACCAAAGTATGTTTTGTCTCGTAGCATCTGATAGTTTGCATTGATAGTATTGTAAAGCCAGGGACCTAGGTAAAAGCAAAAGCATCGTGAGAAAACTGTTTTGTAAGCAGGAACCGAATACACCGGAGGTGAGCGTCGCCTTGACGTGATTGGAGATGGAGGTAGCCGATGTTGTCTAAGTAAAATGTTTTTTATAAATAGTTGTCGCACTGTTAAGACGCCAAATTCTTGATAAAGGTTAGTAGTAGGATAGCAAATATTTTTAAATGTTAATACTTTTATAACAGCTCGTTGTGCCCTTTCTATAGTTATAAGATGTGATTTTCTAGCTCCTCCCCACGAAGTTATACCATATGTTATTAGTGATTGGCAAAGCGAGTAATAAACAGTTTTGATTGTGTCAGTGTCTTTAATGCGTCTTATTTTTTTAAAAATACAAATAACTTTTCTAATTCTTTTACTAATGACATCTATTTGATTCTTCCAATTCAAGTTCTGATCTATAATAATCCCTAGATATTTTAAAGACGAAGACGCTGATAGGTTGGGACAGACACAGCCAGGCAAGCCATCGCATGTATGCGCTGTTAGGGAAAAGTTTTTAGGTTGTGTACTACTATTTATGCTAAAAGTCATATATTTAGTTTTTTCAAAGTTAAGAGTCAGAATATTATCATTAAGCCATTTTAAAACTATTCCAATGCCATATTCACTTGTTTTTTTAACTTCATCCCACGATAATCCGTCAAATAATATCACAGTATCATCAGCGAATGAAATAATTTTTGTATTTGGCAAAATGGTTTGACTAAGTTCGTTTAAATATATTAAAAACAATGTTGGGCCAAGGACGGATCCTTGGGGGACTCCAAAGTCAATGTCCTCATCATCACTTCTTATCCCATCAATGCACACACACTGTGTTCTGTTGCTAAGGTAGGACTTAAACAATTGAAGCGGAATTCCCCTCACACCTACACATTCTAGTTTACGAATAAGAATGGGAATAGACACAGTGTCGAAGGCCTTTGCCAAGTCCAAGAAGACAGCTAGGCTTTTTTTCGATGAATCCAGGTTTCCAACAATATGTTTTAAGACATTTTCAATGGCATCAGTCGTTGAGATTGTTGCTCTAAAGCCAAATTGATTCGCTGATAGAATGCCATTCGATTCAAGGTAATTCACGAGTCGTAAGTTGATCACCCTCTCAATCACTTTAGCAAGAGTTGGCAACAGAGAAATGGGCCTGTAATTGATGACACTGTTTCTATCCCCAGACTTGTGCACCGGTGTAATGACAGACTTTTTCAGATGTTTAGGAAATGCGCCACTTGAAAAGCACAGGTTGCAAATATAAGCTATTGGTTGTGCTAGACATTCAGCTCCCATTTTCAGAAAATTTGATGATATTCCGTCCCATCCCGTAGATGCAGAGGGTTTCAGATTTTTTATAATCTTTGTAATCTCAATCTCATCAGTAGGTATAAGCATAAACGAATTGATTGGGCTAGATTTACTAGTTATAGAAGCGGCTAGTTCTGTTTGACTTTTATTTAACTTTGTAAGAATTTTATCAGCAAGATTTCTACCAACGCTTTTAAAATATTTATTGACTAGGTTTACAGAATCAACTGCAGAACTTCCGGATGTGAGCAATTCTCGAGCAGGTTTACCTTTACTGTCAATATTGCATATCTGGCGAATTGCTTTCCAGGTATTTCTTGCATTGTTTTTATTGTTCTGGATTAATGATTTTTCATATTCGGTTTTTAAATTATGAAGTAGCCGATTACAGAAGTTTCTGTATCTTTTGTAGGTGTAACTAAGCACAAAATTGTTTGGATTTTTTTTTAATTTTCCATGTAACTTATCCCTCCATCTTATGCACCTAATCAAGCCACTAGTAATCCACGGCTTAGCAGTCGCTTTACTGCTATTAATTTTATGTTTAGTTGTGCAAGCAGCCATGATAGCAGTAAGGACTCCTAGAAATCGACTAGTAGCAATATCAGGGTCCGAGCAATTTATGACATCCGTCCAGTCGTGTTCATTCAGCTGCTTTTAAGCTTTGACGTAATCTGTTTTTGTGAACATATTACACTTTGTGTACTTTTCTATATTGTGAAATTTTAATGATATTATTAAAGACCTGTGATCTGTGATGGTAGACTCGCAAACTAATGTTGTGGCTATACTACTGATAGATGTAAAGAAGTGATCATAACATTTAGGACCTCGTGTAGGTAGTGTGTGGGCTGGTAAGAGACCATACATTGACAATTGTGTTAGGTACTTATTTGATCTTGTGTCCTCATTATCATTCGTAATATCAATGTTCAGGTCACCTGTCAAAGTTAGTGACTTTATTTTATTAAGTCCTGTCATAGTACGGTGCAATGACTGAAGGAATCTATCAACTTTACGAAAAGATGGAGATCTATAGATAGCTAATAATGCAAACTGGTCACACATCCTTACTATTAGACTATCAGCATCAATTATTTGCGGCTCATGAACAGTTGCTTGTAATGAATCGCGTATGTATATGACAACACCACTGTTTTGGTTAATGTGCCTTGTTGATGCATACCGAGTATACGTTGGTAAATTGGGTAGATTGTCCACGCCCGGAAGCCAGCATTCCGTCAAAACTATAATGTCATACTTAACATCCAAGCTTGTCAGATATGCAATGAAGCTATCGAAGTTACATGATATGCTTCGTATGTTCTGAACGACAATACTTAGTGTACCAGCATTATCACCTAGTAGTACTTTGCACATGTTAGGGTCGTCAACAGAGATGGCTCTGCCAACACTGACATTATTATCAATGTCAGTGTTGATAAAGCCAATATCATTTACCATTGAGCTGACACGACTTTTTAAGTAAATCAAAGAGTTTTAATTTAAGTTTTAGAATATCTCTGATTGACGACCATGAGAGCAAAAATAAGCACCAGGATAATTTTAATGCTGAATTTACGACACAGTGTGAGTAGTGACAGTTAGTATTATCGAAACAGTTGTACGTTTGGTATGAGGCAGTGCATATAGATAATGATAAGTAGAAATGTGGATAATACAATAGATTGAGAAATAGCATAAATATATTATAATTATAATAAATATTGAAAACAAAAAAAAATAGTGAATTTGACGACGCAACTATAAAATTAAGATACTTCATACTGACAAGGTAAATATAATGTGTGAAGGCTAGAACCAGGCAACGAGGTAGCAAGCCCAGCGACTCTCCTTGATTTGAGACATCAAAGATTAGTCAATCTTGTTGTTTAGACTTAATCACCTCCAGATCTTCAGGCTTTTTTATTACAATTGGTGGCTGACCATCTTCTTTTCTTAGTAAAACTGCTCCTTTGGAGATCCAGCAATATTTAAAAGATCCATCCTTTACAAATTCTTTGGCTGAGGATAGTAATATTTTAGTCCTAGTTGTCAGTTGTTCGGAAACGTAGATTGGCTTCCGAGAAATGTTTAAACCCAAGTGACTTGTATTTAGTTTTTCATTTTTATTGATGTTGTTGAATTTTTTAACTGCTTTGAGTATGTTAATCTTTTCATCCAAACTCGTTAATTCTACCGTTATTGGAGCATTGTCCATACCTCTACGATAAATATCCTTAATACTGACCGTGCTGCTATCAAGATCAATGGCTGCGATCATGTTCATCACAACACTTTGTAAATTTTCATTTTCCTGCTTAGGAACGTTCCTTATTTCAATAACTTTTTTGAGCTGATTTTTCTGCATATCGTGTATTTGATCCTCAAGCAGATGAATCCTATTGTGAGCAATGACGTACTCAACTTCCAATTTTTTTACTTTTTCTTGTAGTTTTTCTTGTCGTTCTTTGCTTTCTTGTAGTATTTTTTCAATTTCACCGTTACTTTGTATCAATTTGTTGTTTTGATCTATCAAAGCTTCAATTGCCTTTGAGACTTTATCCAGTTTACTATCTTGTCTTTTTTGAAGTTCTTTAAACATTTCTTTTATCTCTTGCTGAAATTCCACAAAGCTATCATTTTCGGGACTTTTCCTTTTTCTTGTACTTATTCGAGACGTGGTGGTGGTGTCGTCATCTTCTAATAAATCCATGTTTGGTTGTGAGGAAAAAATTTTGCTCGGTGGCGATCTTCGTAGTGGCATCTTCTTTTTTTGCGTATACTATGATCGAGCTAGTGCAATGCGCAGGACCCGAGCAGATCCGAGTAGGGCCGGGAGTTTCCGAAGCACACGACGCAAGCGCGTAAGAATGAATGTCGTATAACACTAGAAGAATGCTGAGCGAAAATTTACCTTATTTGAGGATATACGAGAGTTTAGATTTGTTTCAGCAAAATGTTGGTGATCACAGCGAACACTGTCACACGTTTGCCTTATTGACGTCCGAACGACGAATGACGATTTAATCGGCCAGTAACAACTAAGTACTTTATTTTGGTAAATTACAGTACAGTGCAACCTTAATATAACAAATATCAATTTAACGATTTTCTCGATTTAACAACAACAAACCTTCTCCTCTTATACGCTCAAACCTAGTATGTTTTAAATAATAACACAAGATTTATTGTTTTGTTTCAGTCGGAAAACAGCAGTGACAACATCACGACAGCTACAGTTGATTGGGTGGTGAAAAAATATCTTCCCTTCTCATTTTTCGATGACGAAGCTACACAAGTATATTTTCGACGTATTTGCCCTAATATGGTGTTTCCTAAAAGGTCTACACTTAGAAGGAAAGTCAAAGAGCGATTTGAAGAGCTCCAATTGAATCTCAAGGAACGACTTCAACAATTATCATCTAAAATGTCTTTTACCATTGATGGGTGGACGTCAATTGCTGGTAGGAGTTACTACGGGGTTACTATTCATTATATATACAACGAATGGAAGTATCAATCTGTAGTTCTTGATTTTATACCATCACGCGGTCGACATACTGGGGAAGATATTGCAACGATTTTCCATGAATGTTTATTGGAATATGGCATAATTGATAAAATACAAGGTATCACGGTCGACAACGCAACTGCAAATACCAAATTTATGTATGAACTGGGCAAACAGCTGCCGCCACACTTTGATTCAGACAATCAACATTTCCGGTGCTTTGCTCACATTTTAAACCTTGGTGTACAAGATTTATTAAAGACCTTAGCATTACACTGTGAGTCTGACACTAACGCGCAAGATCAGCAGTACGAAGACTATGCAGACGAAACTGAGGATGAGGAAGATGAAGAATCTGCACCAAATATTGCTGACTCGCGTACATCTGTAACAAAGTTACGCAGTATTTCCAGTAAAATAAAAAGAAGTGAGATAGTGAAGAAGAAGTTTCAGTCTGCTTGTGAAGCAGCTGGCGTGCCATCAAATCTAAATGGCATTCTTGACTGTCCAACGAGATGGAATTCCACACATGATATGATTGGATTTGGTTTAAAAGTGAGAGCGGGCATTGACATATTGTGCAGTTCTGTCACCGAATTAAATGATTTTCAAATCACAGCTAATGAATGGCAGGTACTCGAAAAATTACATAAATTTCTAATAAACTTTTAAGTACAAAACTTGGTGGAGACAAATATGTTACATTACCGCTAGTCATTGTATCATTCAATCTCTTGCTAGATAAAATTGAATCTATGGTAAAACAGTTAGATGAGAAACCTAATCGATCTGAAGTGGATGAAAGGCTCATTCTAGCTTTCCAAGCAGCTCGAGACAAAATGCTTAAACATTACAAGAAGAGCAACTGGATTTATTGTACTTCTTTAATTTTAGACCCAAGGCATAAGGCTCAGACTTTTGACCTGACAATGTGGGGGAAGCAACTTAAAACAGAAAGTCTGCGCAAGTTCAATGAACTTTATGAAGAATATAAAAAACTACACTCACTGAACAAATCTCTGGAATTACCAGAAAAAGAAAATAAAGTATGTGATGAAGATGAAGACGTAATAGACTTTGATAAACTCTATGAATGTCCCTCGACGTCATCTGGATCTTGTCTTCAAGGCTTAGTGATAGACGAGTTGGAGGAGTACCTGAGAAAACCAAGAACTGCCAGCTCGGAAGACATTTTAGATTGGTGGAGGACGCATGAGACAGAGTATCCGATTTTATCGAAAATGGCCCGTGATTTTCTCTCAATACCTGCAACTTCAGTACCTGCTGAGAGGTTATTTTCTAAAGCATCATTAGTAATTAGAAAACATAGGAATAGGTTAAGTGATGAGTCAGCCAGATGGTTACTTGGTATTAATTCTTGGTCAAAAAAATTGATATAAAGTATCATAACCTAATGATAAAGCTGTTGATTAGTGTTGTATTTTATTTTTTATTAAAATAAATGATAAATCGTAAAACTCTTTTATTAAATTTCTTATAAGTTGAGGGTTCAATCTCTTTCTAGACAGATAAGTATTGTTCTTTAAAATACAGTCAAGTTATTGTAATTAATTTGTTTTTTTACATGTTTTAGCAAATGTAAGCTTATAAATCATAAATGTTTATTAAGAAACAGTTACTTCCATGGAAAACGACATATAGGTCAGTTGATTTTTCGAATTTCTTATCAAATCTTCAGTTATTTATTAATCTGCTTGATCTTTACTATGGCTATGTTAATTCAAGCTCACAATGTTCCAATTCTAATACGTTTTTCTAAGATTTAAAGTAAACTTTAATAAATAGTAATAGACTAATAGGTAATTGCAAGACTTGCAAGACTCTTGCTGCAAGACCAAGACCAAGACCAAGACTGGGAGCGCAAGACCAAGACCAAGACCAAGACCAGGTGTATTGGCGCAAGACCAAGACCAAGACTGGCTAAGTCTCGTCTTGTTCTTGCATTTGGGCAACACTAACCTACTGGTTTGTTCGGAATCCTTGATGCGCGACTCCGACTCGTACTTTGCCGGATTATTATTTTAATTTAGAGATTTTCTTGATTTTAACTTTGTTGGATTCATTTTTGCCCCGAATATGGCTAAACGTTCTGTATAAAGAAAGACAGTTAATCTTGCGTCGTCCGTTAATTCCTATTTAAAATCCAACATAGGAATGTTAGTATATTTATAAAACCATTGTTTATGCTAGGCCCCGTCAAAATATAAAACAAAAGTCCTTAGTCAACTGTCAGTCTGTCAGTCCATGTCGCCAGTCCGTCTCTTCACCATGGAGGCTGGTCGCTGCGACAATGGCATAAAGCGGGAAACTAAGTTTGCCGAGACTGCCAGTAACAAATATGATGACAAATGTGATCCATCGGTTTTCATAAGAATAAAACATCTAGAAAGCTGTTTTTTTTTTAATTTCCTTGTGAAATAAAGCTAGGAGCGCAGAAAGCCCTGTTTTAACTACTCTGTCACTGAAACTATAGACCTACCCAGTTATCTGAAGAATGACAAGATTGCCTTGTTTTACAAAAATTACAACTTTTGGGGGACAATTCTCGTGCAATTCGTATGCGAAAAAAGTTCACCGATCGATTACTTTGTCGAAAAAAAAATGATTTTGATTTCTCAGGGTCACGATTTCTATGTATTAAGATTATGTTTGTGCGATAGTTTTTTGCGTGTAGATCTTTTACTTTATTAATTAGGTAAAACGGTTGAACCCGCAAATCGAATTACCACACGAAAAAAGTTCAATTGCCGCAAAAATCGGCCTTGATTTTTTTAATACTTGTCGTAATTACAAGATAAAATATTTAAAATCAAATATTTTACTGTTAACCGGGGCAACTAGGCCCCCTTTTATCACGGTAATATCCTAAATTGGTAGTAAACATGAATACATGCATAAATAATGAATACTTTTTAAGCAAATCAAATCATTTCAGACTAACAAGATTAGCACCTAACACTCATTTGTACCACGTTGTATAGACCTACCAAGTTTTCTGAAGAATGATAGGATAGCGCTACAATCTTAAAGTTTTTTTTATCAAAATTACACTTCTAAATTTTTTATACTTGTCGTAACTAAATAATTAAAAATATGTATTTATTTGCACTTTATTGCACAAGCAAAGGTAAAATAAACGTCCAATGTCATTCTCTTACACTTAAAATTAAGTACTTAAGAGAAATAATAATTTTAGTACTAATGTACCTATATAATATGCGCCATTTCACTATTCGGCTAACGCCTGTTTTTACATGAGCCAAGATGAAGTTATAAACAAAGGTTTTATGTGTACATATTTAGCCGCCTTAATACCTTAACTTCATCGAGCTGTATTGGTACCAAAAAGTAAAAACCGACTTCAAAACTAAAATGCACTAAAAAGACTTAAGTACATTCTTGACCCTTTAAACGACAGGAATCTATTTTAGGCGAACCATTTCTTTTTGAAGCCGGTGCTCTGATAGTTGATGCTTGAGATAATCAATGTGATGGCACCGACTCCAAAAATAAATAGTTTGCCTAAAGTGGATGTCTATCTTTTAAACGGTCAAGAGTTTATTGAAGACTTTTAGGTATATTTTAGTTTTGAAGTCGGTTTTCACTTTTTTCAAAGTTAATTTATTTCTTATTTTTTGTGATTACAGGAGGGGAAGTGAGGGGGAAGTTTACCCCTCATAACTCCGTTCTTTGAGAAGTTACAAATTACCTATCATAAAGTTCCGTCATTATAATCACTGAACTCCTAAGCGTTAAGGAGTTCCACCATCAGCTCGTCTCCACACAATGTTGATTTTAAGGCGTTACAACACGTTAACATTAAGATTCTAGTACAAAAACTATGCGTGCCTTTGAAAAAATTTGACAGTTTACCTCGATTTCACCAAGACCACATGATCAGATCCCCATATCAGATGAGACCAACTAGAAGGTATAACTTCTAAGTTAGCGAAAAAAAAAATTCAAATCGGTCTACAAATGACTGTAATATGAGGTAACACAGCCGCAAAAAAACATACAGTCGAATTTATACCTCCTCGTTTTTTGAAGTCTGTTAAAAACTAACTTGTACCCGGCAGCAATGACATTTTCAAAGTAACACCTGTAGATAGTTCTTGGCCATTCTTCAGATTAGTTGGTGGCACTTTACGATATTTTTTTTATTTAGGTCAAAATATGCTTGCTACCCACGCTAATGACACTGCTGTCTTATCGTGCGACAAAGACCGCAACAAGGCATCCACAAAACTCCAAAACCATGTTAACAAAATTGGTTCATGGTAAAAAAAATGGAGAATTAAGGCAAGCACCGCAAAGTCTGTACATATGGCGACATTCACACTCGATGGCGACGCTCTACCTCAGAAAGATAGCGTCAAATATCTAGGCATGATCATTGACAGAAGACTAACCTGGCGAGAGCACATCAAAGCTAAAAGAGTTCAAGCAAATAGAAAGCTATTAAGCCTGCACTGGCTATTAGACCAAAAATCATCACTAACCCTAGAAAACAAACTTTTGATCTACAAGTGCATCCTAAGGCCGATATGGTGTTACGGAATGGAACGGAAATTATTCAGCGCTTCCAGAACAAGACTCCGAAAACATTGTGCAATGCGCCATGGTTCACAAGAAACGACGAAGTTCATGAGTACTTGGGAATCCCAACTGTAAGGGAGACAGAAGAAAAAGCTTATAAAGCCTATAAAGAAGGGCTCCAACAACATAAAAACAAACTCGCTGTGACGCTATTGAAATCCTCGAGTTCTGCGCACCGACTCAAACGGAAAAAAATTGCATCAATATTAGGACACTCACCTCCAACCAATTTAGACCAATTAATACTGAAGTGATGACACATCACAGGATGTGAACAATCTCAAAACCGTTATTGTAAGGAAGAAAAAATATCTTATTAAAGCTCAGAGGCTGATTGCAGATGAAAAAATCGAAAAGAAAAAAAAATAGGTTAAAAAGTTTTCATGATATAAAGTTTTAGTTTAAAAGACTTACCCAACAAGAGAAGCAACTGAATCGGAGTCATTGTTAATTTGATTATGGTTTGGTAATATTTCCCTCAACACTTTTATAGTCACCCCAATTATGCGCAGAGGAAAATAAACAAAATAAATTAATACGCATGTATAATGTTGGCCAAGTTCAACTTGCATGCAATACTTAATTAATGCGATAATTTATTTGTTAAAAAAAAAACATTTTTTTATCTACGGTCTACGGTCTTTAACGACGCTACTACAAAATTTATATGCAAAAGTTTTTAAGGTCGCGTAGATGTGGAATTTTAATTTAACAATTTTATATCTTCATTTAAAAAAAAATGTTTCTTCCCTCTATGGTCTAAGAAATATATGAAAAAAATTTCGTTTCTTGTGGCGTAGATTACTTTAAAGTTTTGAATTTCTGCTGAATCAAATATCCTTTGAACTTATCTATTATGTAGGTATATTTTTAATAAATCGTAAAAATTACTAAAGAAACTTAGACGAACAAAACTTTTATTTGTCTAACAACTAGGTGGCGCTAAAACGCTGAGAAAAAAATCGTGTTATCGTGTATTTATTGAATGAGTCATTAAGTTATTTAGTTTATTTGTTGATTATTAGAATACGAAATGAAAAAATATTTCAATTACATAATTTTATTCAAGCGATGATCGTTATGGTTATGCTTCTGGTTATTATCTGGAAAGAAGATGAATGATTATATGCTAACTGGTACTCTAGTGCTGGTACTGGTGCAGGCTGTCGCCTTTCTTTAGCAATCTGGCTTTGAATTGAGGACTGAAATGTTTTTGTAAAGATTACCCTCAATAATCAGTTAGTACAGTTCCATCTGGGCTCTTTCATAATAAGTCGCATCGCAACAGGGCCTGAACTTGGGCGCGACGGTACCTTCCGACGGTACAACGCTTCCCAAGAAACTTAGGCTTTCATGCTAAAAAGAGCATCGCGTGCACGTGATTATTATGGTGGCAACCGCGTGAATTTAGTAAAAGATAGTAACTGATTGCAAGCAACCACCCATACGTTGCTGCCACTATGCTGACCGACTGCTCTGACGTTATCAACCGGGTGATCACCATCAGTCAGCGTTGCGATGTTGCCCCTAGTCGTATGGTTGTATTGTAGGATGTAGGTAGTTAGTTATAATAACACCATGACGTTGGGTGCAGTGGTTCCCGCTCCAGACTTTAAGCCCTGCGCAGCTGCAGTCCCCGGTTAGAATGCCGTAAATATTCCAAGTCATGTTTATATGTGATTTATTAAAATATTTATGAGAGACGTACCCATCATATCGTTCGTTGTTCTAGAAAGCAAATTTCTTACTTCGAAACCAGACATTTGGGTTGTGTACCTACACTTCTGCCTGGCGCATTATATCATTTGGGGTACTCTTTCGACATTGCTACCATTTCTGCCCTAACGTTTTATTTTAATCACGATAGATTTGACAAATTATTCTCATAAACCTAAATTCTTAGTTTCTCACAACTAATAAAACACAGAAGATATAGTAGTACCTAGACGGTCTCGCGAACTTAGTTTCGTTTCTGGCCCCGCCCCGCCCCGCCCCGGTTTTATTTTTTCAAAGTTTTGAATATGTTAAATAGCCTATTTTTATCTCAGATAAAGCAAAATTTTAATGGTGAAATATTTTTTGAATCGTTTAAGTAGTTTCGGAGCTTATTCAATGCATACGAGCAAGGAAAGCTTTGCTCGTATATATATTTTGACAGCTTTCCTGTTTATAATATTAACTAGCGGTCCCCCGCAACTTCGTCCGCGTAAATTTTAGATTTCCTGCGAGCATTATTTTGGCGCGAAGTTTAATACTCATACCTTTTTTAAGATAGCTATTGAAATCAAAAGTTGTTTGATAAAAAAAATAAAGTATATTTCTTCCTTGTGTTATATAAATACCAGTCAACGACTATAAATGATATTTAGCGCATACATTTTAGCTCATTATGCCTACTCATAATACTCTCTTTCTCTGATAAGTCTGCTCTTTCTTTTAATTTCTTATATTATTATTTTTTTACTTTTTTATGATATTTTTTAATTATTATTTTTTTAATGATATTTTTGACTATTTATATGATATTTTTTAAATTAATTCCGGTAAGACAGTTTATTCTTATTCTTATTACGCCAGAGCTTCCTTCTAAACGGTATTTGCTGTCATTTTATTTTGTGGCAGCAAAATAAATTGTTTTTCAGGAGCCCAGACTCGCGATACAGTTGTCAATGGGTAAAACATTCTTTTCTTATATCGGTCCCTACTAATTTGAATGTTTGACCCTGGTATTGGTTAATTGTTATTGCGAAATGAAATGAAAATAAAATTAAATGAAATTTATTTGCTTATGAAAAAGGGTACAGTTTAGATGGAATCATTAAGTTTTAGCTCATCTTTTTAAGCCATATAAAGATAGCATGCAAATATTTAATACATGAATACGTGAAAGATGTTTCAACTGGAAATTGTAGTCGTTTGAATGGGATTGGCAGGTCTGTTGGAATCATAGGTATTCGTGGTAAGTGAGCTAGTTGACCAGCTGCTGGGCCGGTGATAATGGTAGCTACAATCAAATTGTCCTTCAATTCCCTAATAAGTAGCCTTGTCCCATTACACATGCTCGGCTTAAGTTTTTCAAAAGCATGATTGGCGTTCCAACTTTTAAGAACAATTCGTGTGGTGGCAGTCCAGATGGATTAAGAGAATTTAAAAAATCTTGTGGGTAATAGACTAAGTCTTCGATGCTGGTCACTGTGTTGATCGATTTGTAAATTTTGATTTGGCCTGAGACTTTTTGAATAATTAGATTGTTTATTTCGTTGACTGTATCATTTCTAGGTGAAATCATTGCTTTAGAACACAACCATTGAAAGTCCCTTTCATGCAAATTCTCTGCGCCAGAATATATATGTATTACATTTATTAAAACTTCTAAATCATGGTCTATTTGGCTTAAATTCATATCCTAATTTCAGGTTTACCAATTGACTTTGGGAAAAATCGAGTTTTACCGCGAGACAAAAAGGTACAGCGTCATCTATAGCCGATAAACCAAACCAGAGTCAGTAAGAGCAGAAGAATCAACTAATGATTTTGCTAAATATTAAACTCATGATATCTTTTGAATAGTATGTCCGATTTGAATAATTCAAAAAGTTATTTACAGGTTTTGATATTACCTTGAATATGAAGTTGTTAATTTGGATAAGGATTAATACCAAGGTACGAATAATGTAATCTACTTTGTACCGTCCGTAATCTTACATAAAAAAAAAACGGCCAAGTGCTAGTCGGACTCGCGCTCTGAGGGTTCCGTGCCAACTTTAACTGAATTTGGGAATCCACTTACTTCCACTCAGGGTTAAAATCCACAATATTTTGTAGACAGCAAATATAACTTTGTTTTTCATAGTGTTTGTATGAAGTTCAAAGTTATGTTTGCGGTTGTTGAAAATGTGCTATATCTCAAATACTTCTCGTTCGATTCCGTCCGAACCAATTTTCGTTGAAAGTATTTGTTAAGATCTACACGTACCCTAATCTACACCCTCGGCGTCATTTTAAAAGACCTATCCATAGACACACGTATACGTTTGAGTAAAAAAATTTTTTTAAGATTTAGTTTTAAGTATGGGAGCCCCCCCTTAAATGACATTATTTTTTATTTTTTGTATGAGAATCGGTAAGCGGTTGACAGGATACTTACTCCTACCAAATTTCAACAGTGTGATGCTTATAGTTACAGAATAAAATGGCTGTGACATACGGACGGACAGATAGACAGACAGACAGACAGACAGACTTGACGAAACTATAAGGGTTCCGTTTTTTGCCATTCGGCTACGGAACCCTAAAAAGAGTTATAGTGGCGTGGCGTATCTGTTATAGTTAGACATAATAATAGTATCGCGGACTTTATTGGAGATAATGATGTCCTCTACAAAACTGTAGTACATTATTATGCTCTATTGTCAATATTTTTCGCAGCGTTCGCAATTTAATGATTTTCCTTTCACACCTTCGGTTACATAATCGAAGTTTTCATACGGATCCTTTACTTTTTTGATATTGTTATATAGCCTTTGTCCATCGCAGAAAAAGCAGGATTCTTATGGTGAAAGAATTTTTCGAATCGGTCCAGTAGTTTCGGAGCCAATTCGATGCAAATAAACAAACAAACAAATATTTCCTCGTTATAATATTAAGTACAGATGTAGATGGCTATAGGTACTTCTGTGCCCCTAAATTATGCTAAAAGTAATAATAAATATTATTTTCAGTATACTATACTAACACCACAGAAACTCATAATTAAAATAAACCATATCAATTAGTACTCAAAAGTCTTCCTCCTAAATTACGCAATAACTTTTATCTTTACCTGAAAATTTTGACCTTGGGCATTGCAGCTTATTACATTAAATTTAATAATGTAATAAACAACACATATGATTAAAACAGTAGGTACAAAGTGAATTAAAACTAACTTTACGGATTGTTTCCCTATTTATAAACATTTCACAAAAAAGTGGCACTGTTATAAAATGTTAATACTCGTAAGTTGTAAATTATTCCATAAAGTGGATCTAATCACAGTCCTGTGCAGCTCTCGTTTTGAATCACTGTGTCTCGATTTATATATGTTTATTGAACAATGATATTGTATTTAGAAGTAGATGACGCCTCGCGAACTAAAAGAGTACACAAATGGCACCGTCTGATTAATGGATCTCAATGGATTGACATCTATCACATCAGACATCAGTTTCGGAACAAAGTTTTAATAGAGTAGCTTTCTTAATATATTTTTTAAAGTATGTAGGTACATTACAAGGACAGTTTCAATTTCTTTAATTATTTAAATATTAATTTTTCTTTAATTATTTATTTTTCTGGTTGGCCTAATTTTAAAATCGAGTTTACACTTTAGCTTGCTAGTATATTAATCAACAAAAACATTTTATTTTCAAACTATTTAACATTTGAAATATTGAATAATTATCTAATAAATGCAATTTGAATATATCACGTTAATGCTTGAAATGTCATGGCGCCTATATCAAAGTCACGCACACTGCTAGGCATTCACGATTACGTGACCACATGTATATTTTTTACGAATTAAATTAATGAAAATATTTACAGTCCTTATTTAAATAAATAAAGAATTATTAATAATACACCATAGTCATCTGGCATCATGTAAACAAGATGATTCTATCAAATAATATACTTATAGTTAGCGTACATATTTTTTTCTACAATCATGAGGATCAACCCCTTACTAATGTGTTTATCAACAGTCTTTTGTTATACCTACTTTTGTTAACGCGAGCGCCGGTGACCTTTTGATCCGTAAGTCGCGTCTACGCTGTTTCTTTAAAGAAATTGAAGGCGTACTTTATAGTTGTATAACAAAGACATAGTAACATACATGTCCATAGACATATGTGTTAGGGTCGTGCGGGCAGGATTCGAACCCGTGACTGCTTATCTTAGTAGTCCGAAGCGTAAACACTATGACGGTCGTTAAATTATTATTAAAAAAATATAGTACCAAACTTCTCCATGTATGGCACTGTCTTAGAATATCGACCATATTGGTCCGTGGGATGGCTAAGAAACAAAACTTACTAATTTTATTAAAAAATACTTCAATCATGACTGATAGGCATCATTAAATACAATTTACGTAACGAAAATATGATATTCGGACTGTTTTTTATTTATTTAGTTAGTTGTTTCTGCAGTTTTAAAGGCGCACTGAGGCATTGAGACACTGACGCCATCAAAAACAGACTAAGTCAAAGTTAAGACCTTACTTTGACGTGAGGTGGTGTTTGCTTGACTATCTTTTAGCCTCTCACCGGTGATCTAGTTCTTAATACAATATCATTGTTTTTGAATTATCAAAAATGACATGCTCCGTGGTGTAGTGGCTAAGCACCATAGAATGCTTTTGTACCTACTTAACACGCTGGGTGTTTGAATTTGGAATGGTCTTACTTAAAGAAGGCATTGTACGTAAAGGTTTGTGTGTTACGAACGAAGATTTACGCTCGACATTCCATCGAATTCCTGCTCCCGAGCAAAATGTTTTTAAAAGGCAAACAATATAAAAATTAACGACATCATATAGACTGTTTATCTCTCGGTAAGGACTTAACACTGCACCAACATTGGACTGTATCACTTCTTGATTCTTTAAATCAATAATGTTAATGTTCATATTGGAGCTTTTAATCGTAGCAGTGGCAATACTGTGTATTTCTTTTCGCAAGATAAATTCTATTAAAATTTATTCTTAAGTTATTTCTTGTGTTGTTATTTTGCTGGGTTCCAACGTATCTCATTGCTATTATATCGTGCCGTATTTTTTTTGTATAGGTACCTAAATGACCTGTTTAAAAAAACGGCCAGGTGCAAGTCGGGCTTGCACACTAAGGGCTCTTCATAGTATTTGTATGAATAACAAAGTAATGTTTGCGGTTATTGAAAATATGCTTTATTTCAAAAACTACTAGTTCGATCTTGTTCAAACCAATTTTCGTATAAAGTCTTTGTTAAGATCTATATCATGTATTTTACTTTATTTTAAAAGATATATAGGGGGGGGGGGGGACGCCTATCGCATCTATCTCTTAAACGTTAGACTGTTATGGAAAATAGTTTTGGAAATCTCGATGTCATTTTAAAAAAGACCTGACCATAGACAGTGCCTACATTTCACATTGTCTATTAGACATCCTACACACATAGGTAAGAAAAAATATATTTTTATAGATTTTAGTTCCATGTAGGGGATTTGGTATCAATAACTTTAACTATTAAAAAAATATTTTTATTTATTTAAAAAAAACATCTAAATTCGTTGCGTAGTTTTAAAATTTTAAGCATACATACAGACAGCGGGGAGCGACTTTGTTGTACACTGTGTAGTGAAGATGTATTGAGTTTAACTGTTAGGCCATCAATTATACAGCCGTCATTCTCCCTACATATTCCTCAGAGTATGATTATTTGATATGATTCTGTCAATCGATGCAGGTATCTTTTGTTATAATATACATCTACAGTCGCAATCATTTAACCGCCGGGTACAACTTTTCAGGGTTCCGTAGCCGAATGGCAAAAAACGGAACCCTTAAATCTGTCTGTCTACCTATTTGTCCGTCCGTGTGTCGCAGCCACTTGATTTTGTAACTATAAGCATTACACTGTTGAAATTTGGTAGGAAGATGTATCCTGACCGCTTTACGATTAGTAGACAAAAATAATCGTCCCCCTCCCCTCTAACTTCTAAACTAAGCGAGTGTGATTTTAAAAAAAAGACATGATGTACATTTTTATTAAAACTTTCAACGAAAAAACGAAAATTGTTTTGGACGGGATGAAACTAGTATTTTTTGAGATATAGCACATTTTCAACATCCGCAAACATTACTTTGTTCTTAGTGCAAATACTATAAAAAATAAAGTTTTATTTGCTGTCAACAAAATATTGTGGTATTTAAACTAAGTGGAAGTAAATGGATACCCTGATTCAGTTAAAGCTGGCACGGAACCCTCAGTGTGCGACTCCGACTCGCACTTGAACGGTTTTTGTCATTAGTCACTACCGATCAAGAAATCCACCTTAAGACATTTCAAATTTATCGAGATCATTTTTTTTTAAAGACTAACAGAGAAATAAGACCGTTTTACATAATTAGTAGCTTTGCTTACAAAGAACAGACAAATGTTTAGTTATTTGAAAGGAGCAAAGGTTGATTTTAAGTCCAAGACAAATCAAACACGTGTTGACATGAATTTTGCAACAAAGTAATTTTGCAATGTAGGTACATTGCATTTGACCCATAAACTATGCGCATATCAAATGAGTCTTGAACCGATGAACGTTTTTAGGGGAAGTCCCAACCTAAGGGCAGTACACATTGTCAAAACAATTCAGATTACCAATTTAATATAAGATATATATATCGTTTTCTACATTGACCCGACCGGGAATCGAACCTGGAACCTCACGAGATGGCGACGCTTGAAACCAGCGTGCTACCACTCGACCTAGGAGGTCGTCATCCATAAATACCAGTTATGAACGTCAATAATTAGTTAATATCAATTAATTATATGGGGCCAGAACATGTCTCCTTATCTTTTGGGCCCTACTAGCGTTTCGATACAAGACACAGAAATCTGTCTGTGCTAAGAAGAAATGCCGAAAGAAACTCAGTCACCACTAGCTGCCACAAAAAAGATACAAATAAAAATAAACGGGTAGGTACATCAGTTTGGTGCAGGCTGGACTGTCCATAAATTATCGTCATTAAGATAGTCTTGAATATTATACCCCTTCGACATTAGGGTAGTTGTGACATGTAACCTAAATTTATTTATGGTTAAATATCCTTCGTTTGGACATTCCCACACATCGCCATCTAGTCCCAAAGTAAGCTACTCAAAGCTTGTGTTATGGGTGCCAGACAACGGATATAATACTTAAATACTTTTTTGTTTGTAAATACATACATGAAATACATAGAAAACATCCAGACCAATACAAACAGACATGTTCATGCACACAAATGTTTGTATTGTGCGGGGATCGAACCCGCAACCCGCTGCGTAGTAGGCGATTTCTCGAGGACAGGTCGTCAATTATTCATAAAGATGAAATAAGAAACCAAAAATTTTTGCAAGGGCGGGACTGGACCCAGCAACTTCGTGTCTAACCAGGCCAAACGCTCTACCTATTTAGCTACCGTGATCTCCGTCAGAACCTGATGTATTTCTACCTTTCTCGTAAAGTTAAGATTAAAATAAAAGAGCAATTGATTGAATTTAACTTTTTTTAAATTTTTGCTAAATGCAGGTAGAATGGAAATCGGCCTGAAGTTGCTTGGGTCACTTTTTTTCCTGACTTAAATAAAGCAATAAACTTACGATATTTAATTAAAGTAGGAAATTGAACTTGATCAATACATTCGTTGAATATTAATAATATGTGCTAAGTGAGATGCTACAAAAAGTATAATGGGTTTTATTGCGTCAGTTGATATTCCCCATATATCCTCATTATTTTCGTTTAATTCCTTGCAAGTTTTAACTATCATTAAAGGGTTAATATGAGTGAAATCAAATGAGGAGTTACATCTGTCAACACTAGACAGCAGTAGTGATCTCGCATACAGAGCGCACGAATTAAGTTGTTTTGTGGTTTCGATAGGTATATTACAGAAGTACTTCTCGAAGGCACCTGCAATTTCATTATCAGATTTAATATTTTTATCATCAATTATTGATGTAAATGTTTGATCACGTGGTTTAGTTTTACAAGTTTTTGGAGTGAAAACTTCTTAAGCGGCGTTGAGCACTTTTGTGGGACGGGGGAAAAATGTGAAACTCGCGTCAGGACACGTGGGCTGATCGAAAAACCGTAAGACGGTTGGCGAAATTATGGATGTAAGTTGATTTTTCTGAGAGATAAACTTTTTAATGTAATTTAATATAATATAAATTGTAATGTTTGTGTACGATAGCGCAATAAATAAATATTGTATTCTATAAAAATATTATATTACTAGCGGTCCCCCGCGACTTGGTCCGCGCGTTTTGAGTTTGCTCCCTCCCCTCCCGTCGCAGCGTCATGTTTTATATCCTAAAGCCTTTCTCGATAAATATTTTTTCAAATCGGTCCAGCAGTTCCTGAGATAAGCGCGTTCAAACAAACAAACTCTTTAGCTTTATAATATATTAGCGCAAGCGCACGTTGTACTTAATCTGCGAACATTATTTTGGTGCGGAGTTATGTTAAAACTGTGATAGCTCCTAAGATATTTATTGAAATCAAATGATATAAAGAGCAACTTGGTTCTAAATGAAATGCTCGTGATGATTAATGTATTTATTTTGATAAGAATAAATACCTGTGTGTATAATACACCTCTAAAAATAATGCATTATTTTTTTTACAAATTCATTAACATAAAAAAGGTTGTAGTAAGTCAACCATAAAAGATAGACACATGCTGTCGCGGACTTTATTATAGAACTCTTAATGCTGAACAATCCTGTCATACATGATTTTTGTGTAACTTAAGCGGTTTCCGCAGCGTATGTAGCGGAAGCTCTCAAAAGGAATATCTTTCTCCCGTTTTCGCAACATTTTTCATTTCTGCTGTGGTCTTATGAGTCGTATCTTTATGTTATATAGCCTAAAGCCTTCCTCGATAAGTGGACTATCCAACGTAAAAATAATTTTTCAAATCGGGCCAGTAGTTTCTGAGATTAGTGCGTTCAAACAAACAAACAAACAAACAAACTCTTCAGCTTTATAATATTACTAGCGGTCCCCCGCGACTTCGTCCGCGCGTTTTGAGTTTGCTCCCTCCCCTCCCGTCGCAGCGTGATGTTTTATATCCTAAAGCCTTTTTCAATAAATAAGCTATTTAACACAGAAATATTTTTTCAAATCGGTTCAGCAGTTCCTGAGATGAGCGCGTTCAAACCAACAAACTCTTCAGCTTTATAATAAAATTAGCGCAAGCGCACGTTGTGCTTGAGCTGTGAACATTATTTTGGTGCGGAGTTATGTTAAAACTGTGATAGCTCCTAAGATATTTATTGGAATCAAATGATATAAAGGGCAACTTTGTTCTAAATGAAATGCTCGTGATGATGAATGTATTTATTTTGATAAGAATAAATAACTGTGTGTATAATACACCTCTAAAAATGATGCATTATTTTTTTACAAATTTATTAACATAAAAAAGGTTGTAGTAAGTCAACCATAAAAGATAGACATATGCTGTCGCGGACTTTATTATAGAACTCTTAATGTTGAACAATCTTGTCATACATGGTTTTTGTGTAACTTTAGCGGTTTCCGCAGCGTACGCAGCGGAAGCTCTCGAAAGGAATATCTTTCTCCCGTTTTCGCAACATTTTTCATTGCTGCTGTGGTCTTGTGAGTCGTATCTTTATGTAATATAGCTTATAGCCTTCCTCGATAAATGGACTATCTAACATAAAAAGAATTTTTCAAATCGGGCCAGTAGTTTCTGAGATTAGCGCGTTCAAACAAACAAACAAACAAACAAACTCTTCAGCTTTATAATATTAGTATAGATAGTATAGATTATTATGATTGTATTATTATTATTATTATATTATTATTATTATTATTGTATTCTATCACAAAAATGATAGTACTTTTATATTCATAATAACTATTCCAAAAAATCAAAAATGCACAACGTTGATATTCAAGTTTTCACTTCTGCCGGCACTCCCGGAGTGCAATTTTTTTGTTTATAATATTCCAAGTCTCTTTATTTTATTACTAGATTTATTAATTTTATCACGTATGAAATTAGATTAAGCTGCCATGCCATGTTCTTGAATAACTGAGTATTTTTAACATATTCTAGAAATGTTAGGTGATTTTTTCTGTACCCTTTTTAGGGTTCCATAGCCGAATGGCAAAAACGAAACCCTTATAGTTTCGTCAAGTCCGTCTGTCTGTCTGTCTGTCCGTCCGTATGTCTCAGCCATTTTGTTCTGTAACTGTAAGCATCACACTGTTGAAATTTGGTAAGAAGATGTATCATCTTAACCGCTCTATGATTCTCATGCAATAAATAAAAAATAATAACATTTAAGGGGGCCTCCCATAAATGAAACTAAAACAAAAAAAAATTGTCAAACCTATGCGTATGGGGTTTTTGAAAATGACATCGAGGTTTTTAAAACCATTTTCTTTTAAAGTCTAACGTTTCATAGCTAGACGCTTCCAAAGTGGTAAAATGGGTGTCCTCCCCCCATCTGACTTCTAAACTTAGCGAGTGTAAATTTTGAAAAAAAAAAACATGTAGATCTTAACAAATACTTCGAACCAAAATTGTTTCGGACGGGATCGAACGAGAAGTTTTTGAGATATATCACGTTTTCAACAACCGCAAACATAACTTTGTACTTCATACAAACACTATGAAAAACAAAGTTATATTTGACCCGTCTGGTGTAGTGGTCGAGAAATTGCCTACTACGCAGCGGGTGCGGGTTCGATCCCCGCTCAATACAAACATTTGTGTGCATGAACATGTCTGTTTGTATTGGTCTTGGTGTTTTCTATGTATATTATGTAGGTATTTACAAACAAAAAGTATTTAAGTATTTTATCCGTTGTCTGGCACCCATAACACAAGCTTTGAGTAGCTTACTTTGGGACTAGATGGCAATGTGTGGGAATGTCCAAAGGATAATTATTTATTTATTATTTGCTGTCAACAAAATATTGTGGTATTTTACTAAGTGGAAGTAAGTGGATTCCCTAATTTAGTTAACGTTGGCACGGAACCCTCAGTGCGCGAGTCCGCCTCGCACTTGGCCGGTTTTTATTATATAATTCAATCATTCTTTTCTACTGATGTATATATCTACTGTATAATACTAATATACCTACTGTAGCCTAATCACTGAATTTTGGTTTCAATTTATTTATGTCATGATTTTTTTTGGGATAATTTGTGTCAAATTCACTTTTAACTACTTCAAAAAATTCTCTTATTGGTTATAAGCATTGTCATTAATAGAAGGCAACAGCGAAATTTTATCACTTGAGTTGGATTTAAATTTTTCTTTACGGGAAACAGTGACCGGTCTAAATTGAATATCATTTTTAGTCGGTACAAAACGGTATTCAAACGTGACTGACTGTTTACAGTGATTGGATTTTATTAAATTTATTATATTTTTTTTACTTACACCAGAGTTACAGAATATATTGTCTAAGCAAGTAGCTGTTGTAGCAGTAATTCTAGTTGGTTCAGCAAAATAGACATTAATTTAAAAGATTTGAAAATGCTTCAAAACCTCACTCTATAGGTTTTTTCTTCATCTAAAATATTGACATTGAAATCCCCACATACAACTAATTTTTTATTAGTAAATATTTTCCTGAGTGATTCAATTAAATTACCAGTGGGGGTCTATAAACATAAACAATTATTAAATCGTCCAACTTTGCACATGTAATATCAATAGTTCGTTTACAGAGAGAGATACAATATCTTTGCGCTCTGTACATATTAAATTATTACTAAATAATATTTGTGACCCGCCATGGACGGCGGTCTCCGTGGAGAACGAACTTATAAGGCTACAATTTTCAAAAGAGAACATAAGTTCATGCTTTGAGCCAGTGCTCAGTGACACATAATACATGAATGTTCCTTTCTAGTATGAATAATTCTACTTCTTATTCTTTCCCGGATAAGCCTTGGATATTTTGATGCACTATGTTTAAATGATTTGATTTTTTTAAGGTCGCTAGGTTTTGTTGTACGCAAGAGTTTTCTTCTATTATCTGAAAGATCAACAGATCAATGGTCATACAATAGCCATTCAACCAGTAGTAACAACATTTTACTATGAATTCTCGCAACCGGGTCTAAGTGATTTTAAATAAATAAATGTGATATTAACTAATTTTACCTCAAATTATTTAATATTTATTTATAAATATTACTAAATATTTATAAATTTATTTATACTTTTTTGGCTTGACAACATTAACAAAACATATAATTCAATTACTATCCCGTATTATGCACTAATTGTGTTGGGCTCTTATTCTATTTCACCTTAAATATTTTATTATCATAAAATGCACTTGTGAAATGCAACTGTGTCTGTCCACCTTGATACGATCGTGTGTTGAGAAAAAATCATGACTATGACGTAAAGACTGACAAATAGGCATTTTTTTTATGGTAGGAGGAAGTATAATATGTCCCATCATCTTATTAGTTAGTGGTAGTGTTGCAAAAAAAAACGTTTTTTTTTCTAGTGTGAAAAAAAGCGTTGAAAAAAAAACTGTTTTTTTTCTAGACCATGTTTTTTTTCAAGAGTATGACTAGTGTAGGCACTGATACTGAAACTGAAAGTGAAGATGAAGAATAAGAAAATAAGTAATTGAATTGTTGGAAATCGAAAGTTGTTATAAGTTAATTATAATTAAATAAATAAGTTGATTTATTATAACAATTTCATTTATCATTGAACTAAAATGTATGGTAGAAAAAAAACCAAATTTAGAAAAAAAACAACGGTGCTAAGTTTTTTTTCATGTTTTTTTTCAAAAACTGAAAAAAAAAACAAATTGTTTTTTTTTTCATTTTACATCACTAGTTAGTGGTATCACTTTAAAAAAATGAAAATTGAATCCACTTGCCAAAAACCGTAACCACAATTGTGTGTCTTAGCCTTAAGTTATGTATCAACTTTCAATAATATTCATTCGTAGGTTCTCAATACCAAATTGAACTCAAATACGCAATGAAGATACCCACGGAGCAATAGGCCAACGGCGGCCACGTGAACAAAATAATTACAAAATGATGTTGATAAACACATCTTTAAGGGAATTATACAACGTGTTATGTTAAATGCGCAAAAAGTTGGGCACCCCAAATGATTTTGAATTCAATTTACCTGATTCTGAAAGTTTTTTTTTAATTATTTAAGATTTTTATGTGGTGTTTTAGTTTTACTGGCACTTCTGATTCGTTCTCGAGGAATACCTATCTGTTGTCAAGTGCTACAAGCCACTTTAAAATCAAGTGTCAATAAAAGTCGTAAGTTTTTGACTTAGAATCATAGAAGTAGTATCCCCTAGAACACCTACCGATTTAGAGGTATCCTCGAAACTTAAATTTCTTTGAGGGTTCCACAGTCTGAGTCGAGGCAGTTTCGACGAAACGCCCTAACATGGGACCCTAATTTTTTTATTGTTGTCGAACTTAGCTGTCGTATTGCAATGTTACCTTTTAAAACACAAATGATATCCATCATTTGTGTGATGTTTTTTACGGTCTTCTTCACACAGCATAACTGATTGACAACCGGTGGCATAATGATAAAGTTGCTTGTGTGTGCTTCAAACCATTAATACCTACTACACTTTTACTATTAAATATATTTTACATTATTAACCGACTTCAAAAAAGGAGGAGGTTATCGATTCGACAGTATGTTTTTTTTTGTATGTTTGTTACCTCATATCTCAGTCGTAGTCGTGTACCTTCTAGTTGGTCCCATTTTTTCCATTTTGGGATCTGATGATGGGATCTTGGTGTAATCAAAGGAAACCCTCAAATTTTAAAGGCACGTATAGTGTTTTTTTACTAGAATCCTAATGTTGACGTGTTGTTACGTCTGATAGTCAACATTTTGTGGGGCTGAGCTGATGGTGGAACTCCTTAACGTTTAGGAGTTCAGTAATTATAATGACGAAACTTATGATAGGTAATTTGTAGCTTCTTAAAAAAATAGAATCATAAGGTGCTCTTCCCCCCCCCCTCTTATATAATCACTAAAAATGAAGAAATAAAATAAATTTAAAAAAAAAGTAAAAACCGACTTCAAAACCAAAATGCACTAAAAAGTCTTAAATAAACTCTTCACCATTGAAAGGAAAGGAATCCGTTGTAGGCCAACAATTTCTTTTTGGAGTCGGTGCCATCACTTTGACCATCAAGCATCAACTATCACAGCACCGACTCCAAAAAGAAATTGTTTGCCTACAACGGATTCCTTTCCTTTCAATGGTGAAGAGTTTATTTAAGACTTTTAAGTACATTTTGGTTTTGAAGTCAGTTTTAACTTGTTTTTAAATTTATTTTAAGTACTGCAGTTCATTACATCCCGTTTATAACAAAAAATATACATATATACATAGTCCCCTTAGCCGATTTCGACTACGGTGGCCAGTCTCAACGACGGCCAAACGCAAGTGTGTGTGCAAACACGGATGCACTCTCTATTCTCCTACTCTCATAGCCCGATGGGACAGCAATCTGACACGACTGGAGAGAGCGTAGGCGCAGGAACAACGGCTTTACGTGCTTTCCCAGGCACCGGGGTGAAACACCGCCAACTTCCAAACTCCGGGCTGCCCTAAGAATTTCTAGATAGAAAAACCCACGTAGATATTTTTGGCCCGACTCGGGGAGCGAACCCGGGACCTCTGGCGCAGCCGTCGCATTAAAGTGCGACTCTCCTACCGCTGCGCCATCGAGGCAGGCAAAAAAATGTATCTGTAATACGAAAACAAGAAAGGCACATCTAAAAGTTCAAACATACTTGTACATATTACAAGTTCTCACACATCACCGAGAATATCGACATTAAGTGAAAAAATAACAATACTATAAATTGACTGACATTATTTATGTTTTCATATCTACAGACGTTAACCTGGTTTGGATCTTAACCAAGTGTGATAAAAGCAAACAAAGGATGATATTCAGTAATTGTTAATTTAAAAATAAAAGTTGTTGCACTTGACTTTCATCGTATAATTATAAAAAATACATTTTCTTAGCCATTTTCTTTCATGGTTTAGAATGTTTTTAACACTCACAGTGTCTTATTTTATATTCATAAAGATGAAATAAGAAACCAAAAATATGTCGGACTGACAGCACGGTAGCTCAATTGGTAAGAGCGTTTGGCCCGGTCAGCCAGGAGGTTGCTGGTTCAAGTCCCGCCCGTGCTCATATTTTTGGTTTCTTATTTCATCTTTAGTTTTCTACTGCAATGCAGTGAATGCGCTACTGAACCAACGGTCGCGGGTTTGAATCCCGCAAGGGGCAAAATATGTTTTTTGTGATGAGCACGAACATTTGTACCTAAATCATGGATGTTATATAATGTATTTAAGTATTTATGGGACACGCCCCCGTCATAATCGTTGTCTGGTGCTTCGTTACACATGGAAGAAAATTTCTTAATTCGAAATCAGACAATTGGTGTGTTGTCTGGCGCATATTTAGTTTTCAATGTATCTATTTTACAAAATGTTTTTTTTATTTAACAAGCAAATAATAGCATTACTTAAAATAAATGTTTTTTTTTTCACTTATCGTGATAATAAATGCCCAATTATTTTTGTAATATAGTATCTACTGGTAAATGAGATTTTGGAGTTTCTACTCAAGAAATAAGAAAGAAGGAGAATGAAAAAAGGAGCTGAATCTCCTAATGGTCTTCTGACACACACGACAGGACAACGTGTTTTCGCCACTATTTCGACGGCGTCTTGGCGGCTAGCTGCTGATCACAGCAGCCTTTCACAGTAACACCCACGGCGCCCCGACGCGACGCCATGCTTATTGCGTGTCGTTAGCAAACTCTCGTTGGTGCCTAAAAGCTGAAAGTTCCAGCATATTTTTAAACACGCTGTATACAAAAAGGCGTCTGTTTTCGTCTGACATACTAAATAATTGCCTACTAGTAAATTATAAGTGCTACTCATCATTCTATTAAAAGGTAATGCAAACTTAGCAGTGGTTTCATTTGTGGGCTGTCAGCGAAAGAATAATGACTACTTTACTGATTCTGTTGTTCGGTAAGTTTAATTGAATAAGAAATAGTTTAGTTTTATTTATTTTTTTCTTTAAGAGGGCACATTTACTTCCGTTCATCCACAATTCGATTCCTTAATTATTATAGGTCTAAAAGCTAAGAATTCCCTGCATGAAAACATCTAATTATGGCCAGCTTTTATCCAAATATCTCTCTTACATATGTTTTATCTTTTTGGCTCTTTTACTTAGGCCGTAAGATATTTATTCCGCCAAAGGTATTTTCATACTCTTCATTTTTTTCATTTGTCTCATTTGCAATTATCATATTTAAAATTTTCATCATGTATCGTACCTATGCAATTAAGTATGTATGATATTTTGGTATGAAAATAAAACCCTTCATTGATTTTTAAGTAGGTATTATGATTAGTTAGGTAATCTCTGCTACTGATGCTCATAAACTTCTTATTGAGAAACCTTCATCGAAAATGTTTGTTTTATTTGTGGAATAAGTTTCACCTTAACTCAATTCAAAGCCAATCGTAACAAAAACAGTGGATGGATAGCGATCTCATTGTCGAAATAAGTCGTTATAAATTGTCTTTTTTTACAGCAGTCGGCATATCTTCAGTTGCCTCGCGTCAGGTGAATTTCTATCGCAAAGACTACACGTATGTGCCTGAATATGATGCGTTTTACAAGTTCCATTGGGATGTCAACGGAGTAAACTGGAGTTCTACTTTTTTGACTTGCGACGACGAGGGAGCACAGCTGTTCTATCCAAAAGTAAGTGTTTTTGTTTCTTGTGATATAACGAGGTGTCTTGTACGGATAACAGCACGTCAAGGTAAACACTGCGGTATCTTATTCAGTTGTAATAATGGCTAGTTTGCAACAAAAGCGGGTGATCTGATGTGCTGGCCACTGCATTAAAAGTAACCTTGAGTTTCCCATGTCATGAGGCCAAAGTATACTGATACCACCGAGGGATACTGTTCTCAGCTAAAACTCGGACACATGGTGCTTAAAGTAAAATGGCGAATACTTTTGAAATGCGTCAGCCATCTTGTGTTACTCCGATCACGCCACACGCAATTAATTACGGCATCGCGTATTCTCGCAGGTTTTGTAATAATTCCGATGATTCGAGCATATTTTCCGATGCACGGAAGAGTCATCTCACCACCAAATTCTTGATTCTGAGCTTTTTCAAAACAGAGAAACTCATGTTCTGTACGGGATTCCCTGGTTCGGATTCAAATATGCTACGACTTATTAGCTCTTTCTCTCACACTAGCAGATTTGTTCTACATTCACAAGATTGCTATCGGTAATGCGTACTATTATTCAATCTTTTTCTAGCTGTAAGTCTTCCAAAAAAGGAAAATAAAATTAAATAGAATAAAATTTCATAGACTCGAGACGAATGGACCGTCGTTAAGAAACTGGTGACCGCTTTGCCGTCTGCACCAAACGTCTCCGAGATCTTTGTCGGCATCCATGACAAGTTTGGCGTTGGTGAGTTCATCACCATTAATGGTAAGCTTCATTTTTGATGTTGTGTTATAATTAGGTCACGCTCTCGTAGATCTTTTTTGCTAAAAGTGCTTCAGTGATATGGCAACGTTTTTTTTCTTTTTATTTATTTATTAAGTAACATAAAATACTCTCATTATTTTTTATTTTTTTTAATATTGGACACCAATCATATACATTGCTCTGATCCCCAAGTAGCCAATGCACTTGTGTTATGGAAATCAGACACAAAGATGGTCCCACAACACCCAGATCCGTGACAATATAGAAAAGATCGTTTTCTACATTGACCCGACTGAGAATCGAACCCGGAACCTCACGAGATGGCGACGCTTGAAACCAGCGTGCTAGCCACTCGACCTCGGAGGTCGTCAATTAATTATCTGCCAAACTGTAAAACCGTAGATTTTGTACTAAGTATCTTACTTATGTATGTTAATTAATTTATCTTAACCATTCTTAAACTGAGTAAACACTGTCAAATCGAGCCCAAGTTATTGACATATAGAAGCTAGGGGCACATTGATAAATAGTGTCTTCGCAGTAATTGTTTGAGAGAATTTCTTGAGACATTGTAAAATTATTGTTGTATCTCTCTGGGCAATTCGTTGAGCAGTGTTAGAAAGAGCCAAGGCAACGTAAGGTAATCGTAAGGTATCTCGATAGATAACTAGCAATGTGAGCATCAAGATTTCATCATCAGACCATCTTACAAAATTATTGTAGTAAACATATACAGTCGTGTTCATCTAATTAGGGACAATATCAGAAATAGTCAATTTGCGGGCTTCCCTCAACACCGATAAACGTTTTGAATCCCGAAGCTTTGTTTTTTTTTTCCTTTATAAAAAAAATGAACACCTGTCTTAAATATTAGAATAGAATCGTTTATCTGCGTAAAACATGATAAATTTGTGATTAGGTACATAATTTTATTTTAGACCTCATACTTTGCCACAGGCGGCATGCAGACTTGAAATATTTAGGTTTAGCTATTAATTAAATGAATTACAAGACGCTAAATACATCATTCCATAAAATTAACACTCATCATCACAATTTGCACATTTATAGTTACCTACATAAGTTTATTTAATTCATTGCCATATTAATTTTAATAAAACACATATTGTTATTTATTCTTACACCCTATATCTTACTAGTCATCACGTTGTAAATAATAATATTTTAATGTCAACATAATGGTGCTCAGATATTTATCGACGACCTCCGTGGTGTAGTGGCTAAGCACGCTGGTTTCAAGGCGTCGCCGCTCCGAGGTCCCGGGTTCGATCCCCGGTCGGGTCAATATTAAAACCAAAATTTTCCATATTGTCTCGGGTCTGGGTGTTGTGGTACCACCGTTGTGTTTAATTTCCATAACACAAGTGCATTAGCTACTTACTTTGGGATCAAAGCAATGTATGTGATTGGTGGTCAACATAGATACCTATTATATTATTTATTGATCAAGAAAATAAATTCCTTCTTGTTATATTTTTTAATGAAGATTGTACCGCAATTTTTGGATATTGTTTCCTACAAGCTTCGATTTGACTAATCTTGCTGCTGCTATATACCTATATACTGCTGCGCCACTGAGGCAGTACCACTACTGTATGAGTGTGTTTGTTAAATGCTATTACTAAGTTATGCAGATACTTTATTATTAGTATTATAAATTATTATTTTTGATGCAAGCGTTCCCTCGCGGTGTCGCTCCCGTAAAATATTTCAACGCCAAACACAAATTTTCATTCTAAGCAGGAGCGCAAGTTGTACATTATTTTGGTGCGGAGTTATTTTAACTGTAATAGCTTCTTAGATATTTACTGAAATCAAGATGATGTACAGAGCAATTTTTATTAATATGTATATTTTGATGAAAATAAATACCCAAACAATCAAACGAACTCTTCAACTTTAGAATATTAGATTAAGATGGTAGGTATCAATCGAGATAGGTTCATAATATCGGGCGTTCTTTATTCTCTGTAATAGTTGAAACACTTATTGCATGTTTTTTTGACGTGACAACGTCTTATAAATTGGTTTGCCGGGTGACACTTCAAGAAACTGCGTTACGCTCCGCTCACGTTATGCGCTCACAATGAGAGCGAGTGAGAGGCACGCGTCCCTTCCACTCGGGCATGATTAGCCCGCCTAAGAGCGAGAGAGACAGACATAAAAAGTCGTTGTCACGTAAAACTTTCGCCCGTATACCGACTTTACAGGCAACCAATTTTTTTTATGATCAGGCAATCCAACTTCAGCCCCGATATTGAACTTGGTTGGTGCCACTGCTGGTGATGATAGATGCGTCACCATGGACGTTGAAACGGGCATGCTGGAAGCCACAGAGTGCTTCGCAGAACCTGGAACCACAAAGCCTTTCGTTTGCAAGAAAGTCGAGGATATCTCTTGTCCGACAATTGATAAAGGTAAGCATAATAAGACGTGGGGACATATACAACGCCACTGATAACGCTGTATCAGTCGCCGAGAACTGGTCCTCAAAAATATAACGCCTTAGTCGACACGAAAAGAAGAAGCATAATAAGACTTATCGTACGATTTCAGTTGCGATTTTTACTGACTTTTAAAAAAAGATATTATCAATTCAATGTGTATATGTGATATCATTAGAATTTGGTTAGGCTTCTAAACACGTGCGCAAATTTTCGTAAGTGTATGTACGAGTATGTTTGTATATTTGTAAGTTTTCCCCGGATTTCTCGAAAACAAGAAGTTATAGCGAGACAATTATTTTTTAGTTCAACCAGGTATATTCCAACTTAGGGTACAGGGTAGGTTTTATCAAAATCGATCCAGTAGTTTTTAAGACATGGGTAAGAATGAAAAAAAAAATCAGACATCAAAAAACAGACTCAAACACTTGAAATTTATTGTGTATAGAACAAACAAAGTTATGCAAAGGTCATATCTCGAATACAGGTTTCACTTGGATCTACCATTTCAGGTGTATACAAATTTTAAAATGAAATCATGTAAATTTTTCGTCTCTCAAAATTTGTAGATGACAGCAAACTGTAGGAACTATGGCTCAACACTTACATTATACTTATTACAGGGTACCGTTACTTCAAGGAGACAAGAAAATGCTACAAGCTAAATAACAAACATATGGACTGGTCCAAATCTATGGAGACGTGTTTCATGGAGGGAGGCGTATTGGTCGTGCTGGAAAGCGAATTAGAAGCAGATATCGTCCGTCAGAAATTACTGCTCAGTGACGATACTAATATCTACTATGCTGGCTTCAAAAGGATATTCTCGAACGAGGATTACTATACTGTCAAAGGTAAGAAACTCTTTAGTAAAGTTAACACTTTAATCACAGAGTATAGACAGTAACAGAAGTCAAACTCATGCAATACTTCACTTTTGACTTACACACTCGCCGGTCGCGCTAGGGATGTCAACTTTGGCTTATACAAAAAAACTATCGTAGTCGTCTCACTCAGATCTAGTTGTTTGATGTTTTTGTTGAGAATAAAAAGAAGAAACGAAATTACTAACCAAGAAACTAAGCTTACACAACTATGTATAAAATATTACACTTTGTACCTCCCACCAAATTAATATGTAAAAAACTTTCGAAACGGTTGAATTCTTGGCGCAATTTCTTTTGACTTATCCATTTTAGACCTAATCCTATCAAATGGCAGTAAAAGTAACACAGTATCTACATAAATATATATACATAAAAAATCATGTTTTCATCTTACATTATATTATTTGGCATAAATGATATACACAATAAAAATAAGAACAATTATAAAAAGAGCTAAAGTCACCTAACAACATATTATCACAAAGCCCTTTCGAGACGAATGTTTGAAGCGGGTAGACTCACGCTCGCCCTGTTTCAAAAAGTTCCGAGATTTCTCGTCCGTGAACGGTGACGCTTTGTACGCAGTTTCACTTTTGTACTAGGTAGTATGTATATTTCATGCTTTAACTGCCCTTATGCAATTGTCAATGTGATTGCCACACGTGCAATGCACGGACATATAAACTTCACTATTTCATGGTGGTTAACAGTGTATTGTACGTCATACACGGACGTACCGGGCTAACTCCTCAGTATGAACGTAAAAGTGCTAAGTTAGCCTGTAACAATCGCACTGCTGGGCGAAGGCCTTACCTCAAGTATGAGGTGGTATGGCCCATACTCCAAGCGACTAACCTTGCTGACAGATTTTTATCAAGCGGCCCATGGGGCTTCTGGTTAGGCGTAGCGAATAATATCAACCAATATTACTGGAACCAAAGGCTTGCCGCGCCTTCCGGAGCACGGAAGCTCGTGATAAACGTCACTTTAATAGTCGAAATGATCACCCATCCAAACACCGCACCGTAGGTTATTTAACTTCGGTATCACTACCAAAGTGAAATTTAGTTATTTATGTTTTTGGTAGTTATGCATATAACAAATATAATATATAAAGTCGCCTTTTATAAACTGGTCAAACTTTAATTGAACTTCTAATTATTTTAGAGAAATCGAGCCATCATTTTAGTACTTAAAAAACGGGTTAGTTTTAATTTTAAATTTATGTAACAATAAAATATATTTTTAACATCCCAATTTCAACACCCACCTTTATAAAGGGAAAAGAGAGAGAGTGAGAGAGAGAGAGAGAGATAATGACGTTGGGATGTTTCAGACCAGACACAGGACGCTTTTAAAAATATTATTTATTTTTGTTAGTAAAATATAAAAATGAAAACTAGCCGTTTTTAGGGTAAACTAGCCGTAGCCGAGTGGCAAAAAACGGAACCCTTATAGTTCCGTAACCGTCAAGTCTGCCTCTCTGTCCGTATGTCACAGCCACTTTATTTTGAAACTATTAGTATTACACAGTTGAAACTTAGTAAGTGGATGTATCCTGTTGACTCTGTGGATATCCTGTGAACCGAAATCCGCTTTACGATTCTCATACATAAAATAAAAAATAATGATAATCAAGGGGCTCCATGTACATACATGTAACTAAAACCTAAAAATTTTTTTTGTCAAACCTATGCATGTCTATGGATATGTCTTTTAAAGTCGAGGTTCCTATAACCATTTTTTTTCTAACGGAGAGATAGACGCTTCCAAAGTGGTAAAATGGGCGTCGCGTTGAACGAGATCGAACTGTAGTTTTTGAGATAGAGCACATTTTCAATAACCGCAAACATAACTTTGTTATTCATACAAATAATGTGAAAAACAAGTTATATTTTCTGTCAACAAAATATTGTGGTATTTTGGCTAAGAAAGTAAGTGGATCTCTAATTCAGTTAAAATTGGCACGGAACCCTTAGTGTGCGAGTCCGACTCGCACTTGGCCCGTTTTTTAAAAACAAAAATGTTAGGGCTTGGTTTCTCTAAAATAATTTGAAGTTCTGTTGTAAAGTTCCACGTGTTTATAAAAGGCGACCTCATACATACTGTATAGTTAGGGAAAATGATAGGGCACTTGGTACGAAACGACGAATTAATAAGGATCATCATAGAGGGAACAGTTGGAGGGCGGAGAGAAAGAGAAAGACCTAGAAGGGCATTCATGACGCAAATTAAGGAAAATTTAGGAGTTACGTCATACCAAGTAGGAAGGCATCAAGGAAATGGCATGGGTGCGAATAAATTGGAAAAAACTCCACCGACAAGAGCATAGCTCTTAAATAAGAAGAAGAAGAACTTTTATGTTCATATGATAATCTTATTATTCTACAATATAGTATTTTGTTGCAATCTAAATATCTAGATACAATGTTCTCCTGCACCCATAACAATCTCTCTGAATGTAGAGTATGACTAAGACAGAATAATAAATATCCTTTGGACATTCACACATCGCCATCTAGTCCCAAAGTAAGCTACTTAAAGCTTGTGTTATGGGTGCTCGACAACGGATATAATACTTAAATACTTTTTGATTGTAAATACATACATGATATACATAGAAAACACCCAGACCAATACGAACTGAGATGTTCATGCACACAAATGTTTGCATTGTGCGGAGATCGAACACGCAACCCGCTGCGGCGAGTAGGCGATTTCTCGATCACTACACCAGACGGGTCGTCAAAGAATGCTGTTAGCATTAAGTTTATCTATTTTATAATTATATTTAATCAATTAAGTTTTAAAATAAATAAATAAAAGCGATGCCACTACTGCGCTACGAGCATTTTATAAATTATAAATTGGTCATAAATGTTAGAGCGGGATGATCTGAAGTTCGCCAGATCCGCAATTAATAAACTTATGTAGGATTATTACGAGCCTTTTAAACTTACCGATGACCAATGCATTCATAAAATTCGGCAATATGCAATGTCTTCTGTAGAACTGTAAAACTACAATAGGTATTTGATGAAACTGTACAATAATATAGCTCATATCTTTGAATAGCACATGGGCTGTATCCATAATGTTTTTTTAACTGACTTCAAAAAAGGAAGAGGTTATTAATTCGACTGTATGTTGTTTTTTTTTGTGGCTGTGTTACCGTAATTCACAGGCATTTGTAGACCGGTTTGTTTGATTTGGTTGAATTTTTAGGGTTCCGTAGCCGAATGGCAAAAAACGGAACCCTTATAGTTTCGTCAAGTCTGTCTGTCTGTCTGTCCGTCCGTATGTCACAGCCATTTTACTCTGTAAATAAGCATTAAATTGTTGAAATTTTGTAGGAAGATGTGTCCTGTTAACAGCTTACCGATTCTCATACAAAAAATAAAAAATAATGACATTTAAAGGGGGGGGGGTCTCCCTTACATGAAACTAAAACCAAAAAAAAATTATTTAGTCAAATCTATGCGTGTGGGGTGTCAATAGATAGGTTTTTTAAAATGACATTGAGGTTCCTAAAACCATTTTCTTTTAAAGTCTAACGTTTCATAGCTAGACGCTTCCAAAGTGGTAAAATGGGCGTCCCCCCCCCCCCCCCCATCTTACTTCTAAACCAAGCAAGTGTAAATTTTGAAAAAAATATATGATGTAGATCTTAATTAATACTTTTAACGAAAATTAGTTCGGACAGGATCGTACGAGTAGATTAAGAGATATAGCACATTTTCAACAACCGCAAACATAACTTTGTACTTCATACAAACACTATGAAAAACAAACTTATATTTACAGTCGACAAAATATTGTGGTATTTTACTTAGTAAGTGGATTCCCTAATTCAGTTAAAGTTGGCACGGAACCCTCAGTGCGCGAGTCCGACTCGCACTTAGCCGGTTTTTTTTCGCTTACCTAGAGATTATACCTTCTAGTTGGTCCCATTGTTGCCAAGTCGAGATCTGATGATGGAATCTTGGGACAATCGAAGGAAACCCTCAAATTTTAAAGGCGCCTAGTGTGTTTTACTAGAATCTTAATGTTGTCTGATAGTTAACATTGTAAAAAGCTGAGCTGATAGTGGAATTCATTAACGCTTAGGAGTAAAGTGATTTTTAAAACCGAACTAAGTATAGCTAAGTGTAGCTTCATAAAGAATGGATTCATAAGGGGCAGCCCCCTCCCCCTAATAAATCAATATTAAATTATAAATAAATATTGGATTTCTCTGATTCCAAAGTAGCTAATTGCACTTGTGTTATGGAAATCAGAAACAACGGTGGTACCACAACACCCAGACCCAAGACAAAGAAAATTATGATTTCTATATCGACCCTACCGGGAACCGAACCCGGGACCTCGGACCGGCGACGCCGACGCCTTGAAACCAGCGTGCTTAGCCACTACACCACGGAAGTCGTCATATTCACGCATAACAAACAGTGAAAGACGTTTTTATGTAGTATCTACTGCATGAACACATCTTGCACTTAGAAGTTTTTTACCACTATATTTTATATTTTCTTATGTTTCAGGTCACAAGTTAAGTGACACTGGCTATGAGCAGTGGTACCCAAGGGACCGTAACTACGAAGACCAGGAAACACGAAACAAAAGAAGGTGTGGTGTAATCAGGGATGAAAATAGCCAAAATATGCTGGATTCCGTAGCATGCGACAATAAGCTGCCTTTTGTCTGTGAAATGAACGTATTTGTTTAGTACCTACCGAGTATGTACCGCATTAAAAAATGTACGAATCCGTTTGACAAAACATTTTATGTTTCAATAAATAATTTTGATTGGGTTCACGGTTTTTTTATCAATCACATATTGATGGTAGGATCTGATAAAATAACATGAAGCACTGATTTAAAACTCGTAACAGTACAGAACTTGTAAGTATTTTGATGGATTTTGTACCCTTAAAGAGATAGGCTAGCTTCCACTAAGATCAAATGACAATATTGGTAGTTTCTATTCTATTGGTAGATTAATTATGGTATGGAGATATCAAAACACTAATTTATTTCTGAATTTAAATAAGGATTATTAATATTTAAAATAATTAAGTTGGTCCAAAACACACATTTGATCACGTGACCTTAAATGTCTATCAAAGGATGTGACGTCAAGCCTTGCACGATGGCGGGCTTTTTTTCTGTCGTATATACCACTATTTATAGTATTTTGCTGTCAAGAAGATCTTTGATTGCAAGAAGTGACGTCATTATAGAGCCCATGACAGTTCGAGCGTTTTTGAGGCCGCGCCGGCCGATTTAAATTTAATATTTTAAATTATAATTAAATCATAAAAATCGAAATGTCTTAAAAGATATCAATGATTTTGATTAATATATTTAATAATGTAAAGTATTATCTAGTTTTTGAAATTTAGTCAACTAGCTTATTGCCATAAGTGTTAATTGCCGACACAAAAAATGGTAGAAAGATTTCAAATAATCGAAGTAGCCGCAAGAACTTTTAGTTATATGCGTGTATGTAGAATATTGCAAACAGCTTTTTAGCAATACCTACGCTTAACATGAACGCCAAATGCAATATACTAAACAGGGTTATAACTTTACATAAATAGATACCTATTATGGTCTGTATTAATAAAAATAAATAAATCTCGGCCAATATCCGTTTCGTGCCAAACATTTTATTTAGTGCGCCCATTCCGCAACATTTCGACGGTGGTATTACCTAATTTTGCTCAATTGAAAATGTATAGAATTTTATATCAGTCGCTAGATGGCGTTAGCAACACTTTTAAATATTTTTTATGGAAAGTTGTATGATAGTTTTATGCTTTGTCATAAACCATTTCCTTAGAGGTTATGCCAAAGATGGCTATGCCGTCAGTAGAGTTTGCTCCACCAGCAGGGCGATTTAGAAAGTTTGATAAGCCATTCGGCTTGGGTTTCGGCTAGATTTCCTATTTATTTTTTAATCAATGTCGCAGTTTGATCGGATGTTAATATGTTTGTTCGGTAACAAATATAATAAAATAGTTGGAACAGATAAATCATCGTTATTATAATTTTATTACTATGTGAAAGTTATCCAATCGTAACCCAATCCAGTTCACTCTGTCTTTGACGATTTTTGGAAAAGTATTTTGGAAAAAACAAAATGATTTCGCAAAGGAAAGCTTCTGTTATGCTCATAAATAGTTTTTGTTTTAATATTTTTTTTTAATGATAAGTAAGTTAGTAGAAGTAGTCCCCCTAGCCGATTTCAAATGCGGTGACCAGTCACAAACGACTAACCGACTGCGCGGGACATATTATAGTGCACAAGTGTGTGCGCAAACACAGGTGCACTTTGACGACCCGTCTGGTGTAGTGGTCGAGAAATCGCCTACTACGCAGCGGGTGCGGGTTCGATCCCCGCACAATACAAACATTTGTGTGCATGAACATGTCTGTTTGTATTGGTCTGGGTGTTTTCTATGTATATCATGTATGTATTTACAAAAAAAAAGTATTTAAGTATTATATCCGTTGTCTGGCACCCATAACACAAGCTTTGAGTAGCTTACTTTGGGGCTAGATGGCGATGTGTGGGAATGTCCAAAGGATAGACAGTTGAATGAAAGGATAGGCACTCTCTATTCCTTTCACTCTCACAGCCCGATAGGACAGCAATCTGATACGACCGGAGAGAGATCAGGTGCAGGACCAACGGCTTTACGTGCTTTCCGAGGCACGGGGGTGAAACTCCGCCAACTTCCAAACTCCGGGCTACCCTGAGAATTTCTGAACAGAAAACCCCGGTACATATTTTTGGCCCGACCCGGGGATCGAACCCGGGACCTCTGGCGCACCCGTCGCTTTAAAGTGCGACCCTCTTACCGCTCTGCGCCACCGAGGCAGTTAAGAAGTAAGTAAGGTACTTCCTACACTATAAATCTGATGAATATGATAAGGATATAAGAATTTGCTTGCATTCAGAAATTTATTGCTTGTTCGCGGACAACCGCTTACTTTGTCGATTCCAATCGCTTAAGCGATCGCATTGCGATTCGCAATTACGTAATAGCTCTTCGGATATATTTCGCGATATTCACTCAAATCCTAATGTTATTCGATGGTTTTCAATTTCCTTGACGATATAGGCCTTGCGTGCCGCGCCCGCTTATAGGCCGATAAATAAATATTGCAGTAAATAAACACATTTCAGATATAGAGGAACACATTTCAGTTATACCTATTACCAAATGCAAAAATATATTTTTCTTTATTGGATACTGATTTTTTTATATGTGTACAGCTTTTTTCTACCCATGGAGACTTAGGGAAATCTACTAAATAGATTTTATGTGTTTACCAATAATAAAGTGCGTCATCAGGTCGGAAGTCTCGACATAGTTCCGTGTAAAACCACCAGGTGGCGCTCGAAAAAAGCTGAGACAAAATTGGTGTTTTTGTGTATTTATTGATTGAGAAGAATTTTTGAATGATGCTTAAAAAACTACAAATATTTTTTAAGATTTATTAAAGATATAGCTACGTAAGTTAAAATGATATTTGATGAATTAGAAAATAATAAAATTGAAATTGTCGACGTGAAATGTCAAAAATGATGCATCAGACTACGCCCGCAGGAAGGTTAAGGTACTTAAGGTAGAAAAAATATATAAGGTCACCTTATGATAATATTGAAAGGGCTGATTTAGCACAGTAAATATTTTTAAAACCCTTTGGGTTTTTATATGCTAGTTTTAAGAGAATATTAGAGATTAATGTAGGTATTTTTTTTATTTATTAATTAAGGTGCAGATTACAGAAAAAAAATGGGCATTGAATTACGACAGGCGAAGCCGGTGATGTAGATAACTTTTAAAAATGTTAGGGTGCTGTGTTGGAAGTCTCGACATAGTTCCGTGTAAAACCACCAGGTGGCGCTCGAAAAATGCTGAGACAAAATTGGTGTTTTCGTGTATTTATTGATTGAGAAGAATTTTTGAATCATGCTTAAAAAACAACAAATATTTTTTAAGATTTATTAAAGACATAGCTACGTAAGTTAAAATTATATTTGATGAATTAGAAAATCATAAAATTGAAATTGTCGACGCAAAATGTCAAAAATGATGCATCAGACTACGCCCGCAGGTATAAAATATGATATATTTTTAGAGAAAATATAACAAATGAAAATCTTTATTTTCCAGAAAAACATCATAGTTTCCTGTTTCTATGATGAAAACAAAGGCAGTAAATATTCAATATAAAACGATTTTACCTTATACAGAGTGTCCAAGCATGTAGAAATAAAACTTTAAAAGCAATATCTACAGTGAATTTCATTGAGGAAAATACCACATATGGGTGGTCAATGTCAAAACCCCACTATGTAGGAATATTTTTTTTAATTTATTTTTACAAAAATTACCTATCTCGTGGTATTTACAGCGATTTCAGTCTTATTTTATTAATTAGTTATACCACACATTTTTCTTAAAAATAACATTAAAAATGAGCACTTACACGGCGTGACACTCAAACCTCCAAGCCGTAAATTTCATGTAATTTGTGTGAAAATAAAAACAAATATCACTGCCGTATTGTGGGTTTTTAGAATTGACCCCTAATATGGGGTCTTTTCCTCCTTGATATTTATTGTAGATATTTCCATTAAAGTTTTAGTACTAATACCTGGACACAATGTATATACATATACATGTAGGCATATTTCTAAGAGAGAACCTACAGCTCTCTGATAAGTCAGTAATTAAAAAAAATGATTCAGGAAAACCCACTAATTGCGCCCAGTAACCAAATAGTCCGTAAACTGTCAAGTCGCTTCTTAATTGAATGAAGGGAGCGCTCACTGAGATTACTTAATTATTCACAAAAGTCCACCTCAAATTAGCTTCTAATGGAGAAGACCCATCTAATTAATTATAATTCCACCAAGAACCAGGAGGCCGATTCTCGCGGCAATCGAACTTTTTTCGTGTGGTAATTCGATTGCGAGTTTGTCTGTTTTAGCTGAAAAATCAAGTAAAATATCTACACGTAAAAAAACTACCGTACGAACAAAATCTAAATACATAGAAATGGTGACCCTGAGAAATCAAAAACTATTTTTTCTTCGACGAAGAAAATTCGATCGGTGAACTTTTTTCGTATACGAATTGCACGAGAATTGCCCCCCAGACTGCGTTTAAAAATAACAAAATTAAGTTAACGAACAAACAATGATCCGAAATAAAATCCGATTGAATTGCAGGTTCAAGAGACGTTCATTATTCATGATCTCTTGAACCTGCGGGCGAAGTCTGATGCAACATTTTTGACATTTCACGTAGACAATTTCAATTTTATGATTTTCTAATTCATTCAATATCGTTTTAACTTATATAGCTTGTATGTTTAATATATCTTAAAAAATATTTGTAATTTTTAAGGTTCATTCGAAAATTCTTCTCGATCATTAAATACACGAAAACACTAATTTTGTTACGGCATTTTTCGAGCGCCACCTGGTGGTTATACAGGGAACTATGTCGAGACTTCCGACACTGGACTTAAAATATTAATTAACAGGACTTAAGAACCTACTTATAATATTTAACGTGTGTTTAATTTTATACTTACAAGCTTTGAATTATGATTAACGTAAACATACTGTCAAAAATTCTAAATTTTAACAATACAAAACTACAACTCTTTTATGAATAGTTCTTTACCGTCTGCACAAGGATTTATTAGTCACTTAGTATCCCTCAATGCCTGATAAATGAGAAGACGCCATCTAGCTTCGAATGGCGAAAACAGTTGCTCGGTGTCTGGGTGACGTTCTTATTTTTCAGCGCCATCTAGCAAAAATATGAAGGACTAGCTACATGGATAAATAACGCGGTTCTACGCTCAATTTATAGGTGTCATTAGCTGCATTTTACTAAATAGTTGAAGTTAGCCAGCCACTCAGCGCCCACCACCGGACTTGACACTCCACGGACTCGACCCGCCGTCACCGCTTCATGCCGACTGATGTTCGCCCGGACACGCTCCGATGCTTGAGGTCACCGGCACAGCACACACCGGATTGACGAAACACAGCCCCATTATCGCCCCCATCTCCTTCCTGGGTGTCGCTGTCCTGCCAAAGAAGGCTAGAGTAGGGCCTGGACAAGCCCAATCACCTCGGACACTTCGCCGGAGGCGAAATGGTAGGCGCTCATGGGAACAGAAAGAGGACGCTGTTGCGATTGAGGCACATCCAGCACCTTGCAGGCTGCACGGCAACGTGCGGCTGTCCCAAAACACTGGGGGTCCTGCGGGGCCCCTGAGTTGTAGCCGGGGAAAGGGCTATCACCCGTCACCCTAACCGCCTAGAAAGGAGGAAGAAATCGACGACGAGTTTAAGTTAGAGATAATAAAAATAAATAAAGTATTTACGTATCTATACTCTGATTTTAAAATAATATATTTAACCACTATATTGCAATTTAATAATAGTGTTGTTCCTAAATAATCGACAAATCAATTGTTTTTCAATCGTTGCTTTTATAATATGATTTTTCAATAATCAAATAGATATCATTCGAATTTGTGTTTTGTGCAGAAGTTTTGTAACATAAAATAAAACTGTGATATTCCAAAAAAACTTCAAAAATAAAATCCGTTTCCTTCAAATACCATCATAATTTATAATAATGTATTCAAAAAAAGTAAAATGAGAAACCTAGATTAAATTGATACACGAATTAATAGTATTGTAAGTGAAAGCACTTTTTTTTTCTTTATTCGATAATTTATTTACGTTGTTCGTTTGTTTATAGCTGTATTGAATGTTTTACATGTATTGTTAATCCAAATAAGTAGAATATAATTATTCAAAAATCATATCACTAATTCAATAAATCGCCCACAATTGATTTTTTACAACAGTTGCTTTAAGCTTGCAGACCAAATAATAAAATAAACCGGCCAAGTGCGAGTCGGACTCGCGCATTGAGGCTTCAGGCCAATTTTAACTGAATTAGGAAATCCACTTACCTCCACTTAGCTAAATACAACAATATTTTGTTAACAGCAAATATAACTTAGTTTTTCATAGTGTTTGTTTGAAGAACAAAGTTATGTTTGCTGTTGTTGATAATGTGCTATATCTCAAAAACTACTAGTTCGATGCCGTCAAAACCATTTTTAGGGTTCCGTAGCCGAATGGCAAATAACGGAACCCTTATAGTTTCATAAAGGTGAAATAAGAAACCAAAAAATTGCGCACGGGTGGGACTTGAACCAGCAACCTTTTGGCATACCGGGCCAAACGCTCTTAGTCAAGTCTGTAGGTATGTCGTCTGTCTTTCTGTATGTCTGCCTGTCTGTCCGTCCATATGTCACAGCCACTTTATTCTGAAACTTTTAGTATTTAATAAATAAAAAATTGTACAATATAATAAAATGTGCACGAAAATAACTGCTATAGTTTTGAAAAACTGTATTGCAATAAGCCCACCTCGAGTAACATTAATATGCAGTATTATTCCACTAGTTATAGGTACAAGCAAGATCTAAAAGTATTATTTTCTCGAAAAACGAAAAACTCCAACTTTTGAGAGATAGACGCTTCCAAAGTGGTAAAATGGGCGTCTTCCCCCCCCCCCATATAACATTTACACTGAGCGACTGTTATTTAAAAAAAAAACATGATGTTGTTCTTGACAAAAACTTTCAACGAATATTTGTTTGAACGAGATCGAACTATTAGTTTTTGAGATAGAGCAAATTTTCAATAACCGCTAACATAACTTTGTTATTCATACAAATACTATGAAAAACAAAGTTGTATTTGCATGTCAACAAAATATTGTGGTATTTTGGTGGAAGTAAATGGATATCTAATTGGCACGGAACCCTTAGTGTGTGAGTCCTACTCGCACTTGACCGTTTTTTTTTAAAATCAGAATATAGTTAGATTTAATCTTTGTTCTGTGTTGACGGTAGCATTCCTTTAATAAACATTAATTCGAGATAACTAGACTGACAGTTCCACGAGGTTCCACAAGCGAAGCTTCTACGTTTCACACTTCACGTGTCTGATTATGGGAGAGTTAAAGTACGTACAAGAACAAAAATGTGCCGAAGCTCTTTTGTTGAATCACTCGCGTCAATATCTCCTCGACGACTTCCGTGGTGTAGTGGCTAAGCATGCTTGGTTTCATTCAAGGCGTCGTCGCTCCGAGGTCCCGGGTTCGATTCCTGGTCGGGTCAATAATGTTTTTTTTTTATTGTCTCGGGTCTGACTGTCTGATTGTTGTTTCTAGGATGTTGTTATTGAGCCCTAGAAAGCAAAGCCTCATCGAAGCAAACGTACATAACTCGACATAATTTCTTTGTCCGCAATTCTGTAAAGCGTGAGATAAAATCCATGATTTACCTACATACGCGTATTTAGCTTGATTTAATGAAAATCTCAGTAATTGATATTAACACAAAGGAAATATTTCTTTGTTACAGCATAATAGCTAGCTAGTAAATGATAAAATACTTGTAACAATAATAGTTAATTGAAGTTTTGTGAATGTTGACATTACTTACGTCAAACATTGTATGTACAGTCACTTGAAAGTAATAAGGATTTGATAAAAAAATCAATACATGTTTAATTCTTAAAAGTATTTAATATATTAATGACTGTGAGAGAGTATTCTTATTGTAAAGTTTTAATTGTATCTACTCATTTTAGACAGAATTATAAAATCCTAAAACAGATTATTAAAATAATTAAAAGGTGAACGGAGCCTAGGTTTCTGAATGCATTGTTAGCTTTAATCTTACTTTCTGTTACTTCTTCTTGGACACTTCTATGAGCCTTATATCTGTCAGGTTTCGCCTCATCAGACGCCATATCACGATCATCATAACCTTTCTTGTCCATCGGTTTAGCAGAAACTGTAGCTAGTCTGCTAGTGGTGTATGGATGATCATTTATCTCCTTACTCTTTTCTGTACCTACAAAATGTGTTACTCCACTTGAGGTTCCACCATCTATTGCGACTTTGCCACCAAAATCGCTATGATTTTTCTCGTCAGTTTCTGCCCTGGATTCGGTGGTTGTTATTTCATCTGTTGACAGGTCTAGTGTGCCTTTATTATCCACACTGCTTACAATAGCTAGGTTAGAAGTAGTCGATCTTAAAGTTACTTCAGGACTAGACGTGGCTTTGGTATATATCTTATCTCTATCTGCTTCAGTAGTGATACTTGTTACAATCGGTTTATTAGTTGACGTGATTTTGGCAAGTCCCACAGAAACTTCATCTCCAGAACAGTTGAGGAGATGTCTTAAATCGAAATAGAATATGGTCCCATTCAATTCTGTTTCATCATAGTATTCATACGCTCCATTATCCTGCGTTTCTTCGTCCTCGAATACAGTTGAACTGTTTTTCTCTGTCTCTTGGAATTTTTCCCATTTCTGTTTAACTTCATCGGAAGGATAGCACTGAAGGTTCTGCATTTCTAATTTCAACCGTTCGTTTTGAGTCTTGTTGATAATTGGCCTGAAGACGTCCAGAGTGCAATCGCAGGGTAAGTGGTTACCTGTAAATAAAAGATGAATACATTAATTAAAAGTCTTCAAACAAGTATTTTTATTAAACACATACTGTAGCCTAAAGTGACTTTTTAATGATGTAACCTTACCTTCCAAAATAAGCTGCGCTGTTTTTTGGTAAAATTTTGGTATGTATGGTTTTATAGCTTCAGGGTTTATCACTCGGATGATATTGCTTTTCAGGTTTAATGACGTCAGGCTAATTAGCGGTTCAAACACTTTTCCGTTCTCGATAGCGGTCAACTTGTTGCTTGGAAGCGATAAGAATTGTAACTTTGCAAGTCCATTGAAAGCCTTGTCATCTAGCATCTGGATTTTATTCTCTCCTAAATTCAAGTATCGAAGATTAGTCAGTGGCAAAAATGTGTTGTCCCCAATCACTTCAAGACTGTTGCTGCTCAATTCCAATTTCTCCAACTTTCTTAGTCCAGAAAACGATTCGCTGTTCAAGCTAAATATGCTGTTCTTATCTATTTCTAGCTCCTTTAAATTAACAAGATGAATGAAAGCTTTATCGTGTATAGTAGTTATTTTATTCCCAGTTAAAAACAATTGTTCCAGTGAAGGCAGATCCACAAAAACGTCACGGTTAATCTCAGCTATATTATTTTGATCCAAGCTGATTGTCTTCAGACTTGGGTGGTGAGCAAATGCATTGATGTCTAGAAACTTTACTTGATTATCTCTTAAGGTAATATCTTTAACTAAACTTAAATTAGCAAAGGCGAATGGTTCTATTTTTTCTATATTGCAATATTTTACATCCAGCCTGGTTAATGCTTTGGTATATTTGAGAGCGTTGGTTGGTATGTAGGTCATAGCAATCCCTCTGGTATTGGTAAGAGTAAGTTTGCTGATGTTCTGTAGCGCGTTGAAGCCTTTCCAACTTGGGTCATCTTGGCTAACATCTTTGACTGTTTGATAGCAGTCTGCACTAGCCACTTGCAAAGGCGTTCGACTCTGCCGTCCACAGAAGCATTGGATTGTACTGGTGCTGCTAATAACTGGGTCACATATCGTGGAGGGGGTTTCTCTTTTTTGGTGTTTGTGCCATTTTGACTCGGCAACAGCTGTTGCAATACACAGGACTGTGAGCATCTTCCAGAAAGCCATTTTGTTGAAAACTGCACCTGAAATGTAAAATAGCTACTGTTAGTTAGGAGAACAAGTATAATGCTATCAGGGGCCGTAGTGCGAGTCGGAGCGAGACTTACTAAACGTAAACGTGAATTTATATGGGATTGAAGCAGCGCCGCCTAGTGGCTAACGGGTATATACACTAAAACAATCCAATATAAATTCACGTTTAAGTGTCAGATGCGTTTGATCGAGTAAGTCTCGCTCCGACTTGCACTAAGGCCTATTTTAAGCAGTTGATGATGATTCAGAAGACACTTTCAAAATTAGTCCAATACTATTTAGAGCCAATAACCTACACCAAAAGAGAAATCGGGACTTCAGCTTGCTAATACCCGTATGATTGATGTTAACGATTGCCCTTTGGGCATAACTACAAGCGCAAATAGCCTATTTTTTTTGAAGTCAGTACAAATACTGAATCCTCTACATCGATAGAGTTTGTAAATTAATAAACTCATAATATACAAAATTATGATTTGTGATCGCATGTGGGGTGCTACAATAAATCTTCAGGTTCTTCTCCAATAGATTTATTCCAACAAAATATCACAAAGATAGAACACAAAGTGAAAGAAAGTACAAATAGAGGGCCATATTCTAACATGCAGCTCGCTTTTATGCAAATCAAAACCCTGATCAACTGTAGAAAACAGTGGGGACGACATCCGTTTGCATATTTGAACATTTACTAAAATATTTATTTGCAGGGATAAACAATCTGCTCATTAAATATATAAATTCATGAATTATTTATTTATTAATAGTACTGAATTTAGTAAGTCTTTTAGATTATTATTTAAATAGTTACAATAAGCAAAATAAATCTAACTTTCATCAACCAATCAGAGTTAAACTTCCTTTGGCGCATAACTAACATTTGTTATACGGCAAATATAAAAGTCTATAAGTGGCCCAATAATATTTAAATATTCCATTTACAATGAATAAAATAGAATCATAATAATTAAATCATCTCAAGATAAATCCAAGTTATTCTTATATCATAGCCGAATTACATTCAACATGGTGGACACATTTTCACAACAAACGTTATTATTAATTTATAAGTATTTAGTGAATACAGTGGTGTTACATAAGTCACACACAGTGAGTATGTGGTTTAGTGCATTACAGAACGAAGTAAATATGTGGGGCAGACTAGGATCGGAAATCATCTTGTAACAGATTTCTACATTGACCTGACCGGGAATCGAACCTGGGACCTCGGAGCGGCGATGCCTTGAAACCGAGCGTGCCTAGTCAAGTGATTTGATATCTATCTGTAGTAAATTTAATTTCAAACTCTCAAATTTTTCATTTAAAAAATCTCTTCAATATTGAGAAAAATAGTATAGACTACATTGTAGCCACTATATTAAATATCATCGATATAGATATATTATTTTCTATTCATAAATATATTTATATTTATAGATAGTCGATTCAAGGATCAATATTGAATTTTTATTCATCCCTTTTTAAATTAAATTCGAAGCTTTAGGTTTGAAGTCTGTTTCTATCTTATATTTATTAATGTTGCACCTTCTAATTAGTGCGGATCCGTACACAATATAGTTTGTTTGTGTTATTACTTTCGCGTAAATTAACTGTAGAAGCTAAACTGTTTGCCTGTGCTAACAGGCACTGCTAATGAGCAAACCTTGTTTTGTATAATAAAGTCTCGTGGGTAGACACTCTTAAGAGCAAGGGGCAAATGTTTATCTATCTTGTTGTCTACGTTATGATGAGTAATCCTCTGCATGTAAGGTCGAAGTTTCTCGCGCTTAACCACTTTTCATCGAAAATCGCTTGCACACGAAAACGGGCGTCACTTCATCCAAAAAGCGACGGTAGATGCAAGCCATTCTAGCCTTAAAGTGGTTAGAGCATCACAAAATTGGATCAAGCCGAATGCACAACAATCAATTATTTTCGATATCTTAAAGGCCTGATTTTTTCAAAGTCAGACAAGGAATATTCGTCGAATAAAAAACAACACGCTTAATTTGAAAACGACACCTATTTGTCAGCAATCATTTATGTAAATATCATTTTAAAAGCGGTCGATTTATACTTATTCAGTGCCGATTTTACCAACGTCAGGTAAGACTTCGACGACCCGTCTGGTGTAGTGGTCGAGAAATCGCCTCCTACTCAGCGGGTTGCGGGTTCGATCCCCGCACAAAACAAACACATGCCTGTCTATTGTCTATTGGTCTGGGTGTTTTCTATGTATATCATGTATGTATTTACAAACAAAAAGTATTTAAGTATTATATCCGTTGTCTAGCACCCATAACACAAGCTTTGAGTAGCTTACTTTGGGACTGGATGGCGATGTGTGGGAATGTCCAAAGGATATTTATATTTAAGGATATTCACTTATCCGGCTAAATAAGTATAAAACGATCGATTTTTAAAATGTCATTTACTTAAAGATTGCTGACAAATAGGTGACTTTTTCAATCTTAACATTTACCATTAAATTTGACGAATTTCTTTATCTGACGTTGGAAAAATTGGCCCTAAAGAAGATTTTGTGCACAGTAAAAAAATCTTCTTTATAACGCTATTCTGTGTAGATTTAAAAAAAAACCTGTTTGCAAAGCTCACTAAACAATATTCAAAAGTGACAGAATGGATTAAATATTATGTACATGATTTGACCCATCCTTTGTCAGACAAGATATTGGACTAACTTTAGGAAGTGCCTTAGAATTATAGATCGACGGAATTTATAGGAGTAGGCGCTTGAAATTCCAGACGGGTGAGAATTCGGTTAAACGCGTATTTTGGGATGAATTCTGGATTTCAAGCTTTCACTTGAGATCGATACCTATTGATTTCCAATAACCCTCAAAGGGGTGTTCAAGGTCAAGTTAGTAATATCTGTTTTCGTTCAATTGATAATGCTTCAGCGATTAAAAGCGTTTACGCAATTCGCAATAACCTGTGTTTTTCTACGATAGATCGAGAAGAAGAGAAATGAGGATACTTGTTTTAAAGTTACGAATAATACTCAATTATTGAAACATGATTTACAGATATTTTATGCGGAGATTTTGAAAATTTTACATACTGACGTTTAGAAAAGTTGACAGTATTTGTGGTCACGGGTAGACTATGATGTTTTAGGTCACTTAGAGTTTGAAAAATTTTACTACTGTAAATTGTGTTTTAATCATTCAGAAATGAGGAGATACGTTGAAGAAATAAGGTTACATACATAGCCCTGCGAATCAGTAAGCTCATGTGGCAATAGGACCATAGCGCGAAGAACTGATGAAAAGTTCTAGTTTGGAGGTTCAGGACGTCTACCAATGAGATGGACAGACGACCTTGTAAAGATTGCAGGATCATACTGGATGCAGACCTATACATCCGGTCCCAGTGGAATTGGTGGGAGGCATTTGATTAGAAGTGGAAGTGCTTTTGCTGATAATGAAATTTAGTAGTACTAAACAAACTAAGTTATTGTAAATAGGAACGGAGCCCAAAACGATTACTCAAAAATTGTACATCTCTAAATTGTTTATCGTCTTAAAAACATACTATAAATTTAATAGATAGCACTTAAGCAATTTGTTTAGAATTTATTGCAGTTACCTGTCTATCGAGAATAAGTATCAAGTCAAAGTTTCCTATCTTGGTGATACCCACCGAATCTTTCGCCCACGCAAAACCAAATATAATGTCATGTATTGTTATACTAAATCAAAATCCGATTAACACATTTAGAGCTGCCTACGCTCCAATTTCCAAGATTAATATCAAAAGAGAACAAAACGTCCAGTTTTTTTTCTACATTACGTATGAGAAAGAACACGAACAAGATGAGATAAAAACATCTTCTAATTAAACTTTTTTATTTAATCTATATATTTTATTTATTATTTATTTAAACTTTATTGCACTGTAAGTTGTACAATTGGCGGACTTAATGCCTAATAACATTCTCTATCAGTCAACCACCAGGTGGTGCAGAGAGTTTAATCAGTGGCGGAATATTAATAATAAGTAAGAAGAGTGGTACAAGAAAAAGAAGTAAAATGCACTAAGATAAACATACATACTAATATTACTCAAATATATAATAGGATACATAAGCAAAAGACTGATAAACATACATAGAAAACATATACTTAATAAATTCAAAATTATGAATGATAAAGGTGGTCATATTGACGACATCTAAAACACAAATAAAAGTAAATTGTTGATTCCGAAGAGAACCAAGGTTAAGATGGTGGGTGCGGAGAGACTTTTTAAAAGTAAATTTGTTGGGGGACATTCGGATTTCATTGGGCTATTTTCATATACATATAAGGCTGAAGAGTTTTTTTGACGCATCAGGAAAACCGGAATCAGCTCCTAAGATATTTGAAATGGCCACAAAAATGTACAGAATATCAGACGTGAAGAAGGAGATACCATGATCTCAATACATAACAAACTTTGCTGATTCATGTTCAATTAGGGTGAATTTATCAAAATGATATTCGGGTTATCCAAACATGGCCGAAATGGGCATCTGTCAGCGAAGTACTTAACGCTACTTGATTGATAGCACTAGAACCAGAGCCACGGATGTAAATCCATTTTTACTAGGTGTGATTTTACTCAAAATTAATAGCAAAACTTTTTTGAAAGCGATTTTGACAACGTTTACGCATATATTACGTACTTAGTATTATGTCTGCTTGGTTCTTTTCGTAACCATTTGATGTTATCAACTTAAAAAAGCTATTTTTTAAATTGCAATTCTTTTATTGGCTGTAGGTAAGGAATATATATAAAGTGTGTTAGCTGTGGATTGATGTAAGTAAAAATAAGTGAAATTGTTGTTTTTTAATTAATTTTCTTTGTAGGTAGTTGCTGATATTTGGTTGGAAGGAAGGAAGGAAAAGGAAGTTGGTTTTGCTTTATAAAAATGAAGCGTAACGTATCTTTCAAGAACAAACTGCGTAAGTTCGGGCTGAATAATTTTGAAATTTAATATTGAAGTATGTATGTTTTTAAGGTATTTATGTATTTGGTTATTTTGGGTATAAAATAAATTATACTTATGTTTATTTAGTTTATAAACCTAAATTTTATTCATGGTATGTATATAATATTATTGTATGACATCATAATATATTGTTGCATTTTTTTTTCACCCTCTAAAAGCTTTCTACATGACCTAAAGGTTCGACTGGGAGATAATGTTTTTAGCATTAAGTCCACCTTTTGTACACTGTTATTTGTGCTATAAAAAATTAATAAATAAATAACGTCATTACGCACGTTTTTGCTAAACCATTAAAGATATATAAAAACATGGCGAAACTGTAAAGATTCCTTCTGGGACTATGAAAATCTAAAAAGAGTTATATTTGACGACAATATATAATAAGACAATAAAGAATTTTGCAAAAATTGGAGAACGATTATAATTTTGAAGTCCAAAAGATGGAGCTTAAAGTCTCTTCCATGCAATCTTATCACTCGTCACTGAATCATTCACTCCTCTCACAATCATTATATCTTGCTTCATATTTCTCTTGTTCGGTCGGCCTAGTGGCACTAGATAAAAGTTATTAAGGTGTTTAATCAAAAGCTCCCCGCCTACGTAGCAAATGGACATCAGAATTAGCTCCAAACGACGCTATAAAACGCTTTATATTCGCCCCGAAAGCCCAGTTTCCAATTTCGATGGCAACATTAATCACAGCTCAAATTAGGGGGCTGATGACCTTAGTTTATTAGTTCTGCACTTCCGTGTATTGTTTGTGATCGCGGTGCCAGGAATGAGTCATGGGTCGGACAAGACAGCCAGGCTTTTCTGCAAAGCTATTTTTACTTTCACGTTCGCGGTCGTTGTAAGACACTAGAGACTTTATTTTAATAGAATAGAGAATTTGTATTTAAATGAAATATAATAATAAATGTTTGCATGCTATTGTTAATAGTTAAATAGGACAAATATAATATTATAATTAACTTAAGATCCTCGGTGTAACCCTATTTATGAGCAAATAAAGATATTTATTCATTCATTCATATACCAAAATAATATAATAAACCATAAACATCAGCTTAAATCATAAAGAACTTATTTTGACGTTTAAAAGAAAAAAGATGGTTATTATAACTATATATTTTTCTATTAATTTTTTTTTAAAAAAACGTTACAAATTACGAATTTTGTCTGAGTACGATTAAATGTATATCCTCTAAGGTTCATGGTTTTATTAAATATATTTTTGACAATATAATCCCTTAGATAATTTTAATGGCCTTTATATGTCTTATATATGATGTTATAAGTTAAACGTGTCTTTGATCTGTGTATTTATCTATCTGTCTGTCCTAGCTCCCAAACGTATGAACCATTTTTTTTTTAATCATCGATAATATTAACCCAAGTGTTCTTAGCCATGTTTTATGAAAATCTGTTCAGCCGTTTGAAGATTCACAGCTCCTTTCTAGATGATAAGGAAATCTGGCTTAGTTCAGGTCTGATCGATTTGAAATTTAGAACCGTATCACTTTTATTTCTTTTCTTTTAATTTACATTTAATTCTATTATATTATATTATATACTGTGAATGCAGTAACGAAATAATATTTCTGTTTAGTTTGGGCTGTGTGACTATTAAGAGTGTGTTCTGCGTCAGTCAGTAATGTCTATAAGCACGCTATTTTAGGGCGAAACTGTTTGACCACTTTGGAATTTCGTATTGTTTATATAACACTTTATTTTAACAGACACTTTGTAAAAAGTCAAGTCTTAATCGATAATTTTGACAGATATTTTAGCGGACTAAACAGTGTATTTGTACGAATAATATTACTCCAGAAAGCATTAATTGCTTAGAATTAGCTATTTACTAGTAGTGTTCTTTTCAAACTTTAATTTCTAGGTAAAATATGTTTTTAATTAGTCAATTACTTAGTCTTAGTAATTGACAAATTAAAAACACTTAGTACACTAGAAAAACTAAACAAAGGTCAGGTTAAATAACAAAATCAAATACCAGGCTTGGTCGTTTTCAAGAATCTTAGTCAACAAATAGAAAAATAATAAGAATATGAAGCAAGAAACAAGAGGTTAAGAAATATCAGACGCACAATAAATGTTTTATTCGCTTACTTGATACCGTGAATTAAAATTGGATCGAGTTGAAACTTATCCGCCTGAAGTCGTACCTAATTGTTTTATATTACAAGTCTCTACAATTACTCCCTTTTCAGTGTACCGTAGAACTCATTAAAAATCTCTCCAGTACTTTCTGGAAACATATACAGGATGTCTATGAAATGACGTTAATCCTCTAGCGTGGGGTTTAAATGTTTCAAAGGAATATATTTTATGAGTAAAATATTGACGTCATATCGATCAGAATTGAGCTATAGCCAAACTAAAGACTAATTTAATCCGTTTTTTTAGTGATAGAAAAGACTAGAGCCTTTTAGGCTTAAATTTAAAGCTTCGAGTTCTTTTTTTGAGACTGACTCATAAAAAAGGCCTACTAAGAGTTTTTACTAAAAAAGTATTTTTTAAACCTAGGCTTTTTTTAAGTTCGAGCCCTTTTTTTAAAGCTGGAGTCGTTATTGGACTTCTAGCTAGTCTTGTTATTAAAAAAAGCCTAAAGCCGCTTTGAGACTAAGGTTAATGGAAATACCAGATATTATTAACTAAATTTTTAGTATTATTTATTGTGAATATTATTCAACTAAATAAAAAAAACACAAATATAACTGACCACTTTGTATTTCATAGTATTTGTATGAAGAACAAAGTTATGTTTGCTGTCGTTGAAGATGTGCTATATCTCAAAAACTACTAGTACAATTTCGCTCAAACTAATTTTCGTTGAAAGTATTTGTTAAGATCTACATTACGTATTTTTTCAAAATTAGTTTAAAAGTTAGATGAAGGGACGCCTATTTTACAACTTGGAAGCGCCTATCCCTCAAACGTGACACTTTTAGAGAAAATGGTTTTAGAAACCTCCATGTCATTAGACCTATATAGACACTCCACACGCATAGGTATGACCAAAAAAATATTTTTTTTTATAGTTTCATGTATAGGAGCTCCCCTGGAATGACATTTTGTATCTGAATCGGAAAGCGGTAAATAAGATACACCTACGTACCAAGTTTCAGCTGTGGGATGCTAATAGTTTTAGAATAAAGTGGCTGTGACATACGGACGGACAGACAGACAGACAGACTTGACGAAACCATAAGGGTTCCGTTTTTGCCATTCGGCTATGGAACCCTAAAAAGGAGTAGGAAGGAGCCAAAAGCCTTTTTTTAAATAAACCTCGAAGACTGAAAGCCTATTTAGCATTTGAGCTTTTTAGTCCTGTCAATAAGGCTGTCAGTCTAAAAAAGAGGCTAAAAGGGTTGAGTCTTTTTATCACCAGCAAAAGCCTTTTTTTAAATAAACCTCGAGAGCTTAAAACCTATTTAGCCTTATAGCCCGTCAATAAGGCTGCGAGTCTAAAAAAGAGGCTAAAAGGTTCGAATCTTTTCTAGCACTATTTTTTTGAATACAGTAAATTATCCTTTTGGTTTAATCGTTTATTTTATCTGTGCTTTATTACCTTAATTTTGATACTATTTTTACCAACATCAAAAAGAAGGTAATTAATTCGACCTGTATTTATGTGATATTGTATCATAAGTAATTTGATAAAATTTTAGTATGATGATCTAGTAAGGCTTCTAAACACGTCTGCAAAATTTTGTTAGTGTTTGTATGTTTGTTTAATTGTCATTACAACTAACAAAATTATTTTTTACTTAGGGTACAGTGTAAGTTTCATTACAATCAGTCCAGTATTTTGTTTGAGATATGAGTGAAAACTTATAATCATGAAAAAAATTATTAAAAAACATGTATGTAGGTAGGTTGATGTACGTGAGCTTGAGATCATGCACCGACTCCAAAATAATTCGTTTCTAGAACTCCTAAATAGAAGACGAATATGTTTTTTGAAAAATTTTAATTTTTGTTTTACTGCTGTCAGTTCTAAAAATAAATGTGACGGTGATGAGTGTAAAGTTGGACTTTTTTATTGATTAGTAATTTTCTCTTTAATACTCTTGAATCTCTCATCTCATATCAGCCCGCCTTACGAGCTTATACCTATATTACTTATACATATAAACAAGTATAGTAATAACACAACGTCGCCCTCGTGTCTCGTCGTGATTAGATTTGCTTGTCAATTACATCATGCTTCAACGGGATCCAATCACAGATATACGTTATATGTTTATACACATGTTACTGCACTTGTTCTATACAGGTTGCTAGATGAGACAGAAAGCTTCATAGTTTTTTTTTTCATGAGACTTTGAACAATAAAATATACATTTTGTGACACATAGGAAAAACCATCAAAGACGAAGACGAAAGACGACGAAAGTAAAAGAGAGAAACGAAAATAAAAAAACAGTGAATGTTTTTTTCCTCGGATAAAAAAATATATGGTACCTTATTTATGCATCCTGTATTTTAAGTTATTTGTACATGTCTAGTGAAATAGATGGGCAATGTCTAGGGGAGTATAAACAAATGTGTTTGTATTTTATTTCATATGCCTTCCCTTGTAAATAATTATACCGCTAATAGTACGAACTATGAATGCTTTCATTATGATAAAAAGCATTGATAATGTATGTTTGTTTCATTAGGTTAGTCTTCGATACATAAATATACCCTTTACATAATCGGTTTACATACAGACAAACTCATAAACTATAAGTCTTATTAGTACAATTTCAGGAACCATAAAATTATCAACTTTGTTTTGTTCTTTGTTGCCGATTTTAACGAAAAAAAAATCTAAGAAAAATAAACCGGAAATTGAAACTAGTAGTAATCAATAGATTCCAATAAATGCCCAATATAATAATGTTATACATTAATACTCACTTCACCACTGTAATGCACACAAAACATTTACAATGCAAATTCGAAATACGGAAGTCATAGCGGAATGTCTCAGTAGCAGGCTCGCTAAGTTAGCAAAAAACTTGAAAAATATCATTAAATCACGATTTAAAAAAACACGTCGTGGAAAAAAACACGGTTTTTTCACCAGTTAAACGCATATTGTTTGAGAAGTTAAGTTTTAAAGGAATTTATATACTTTGTAACACGATTTGCTTATTCTCAATTCCTGATATCACTATCGCTCATGATGCAGACATGGCATTAGATGCATGTAAAAATATAGGCAAAGTCGACCTAAAACATAAAACTGGTTGAGCAAAAACTGACCCAAGATACTGAATCATAATTATGGCGCTTGCAACTGTGCATATGCATATGCATATCAAAAGCTCATTAATAACATCGTATATGGCAGCAATCCCGTGTTTAACTATTCTAATGTTAGTTGCCATGATGTTTTTAATCAATTTTACTATGAGTGGATCTACTGCATAGTTTTCCATTGTAAAACTGAAACTTGGTGCATTACTAATCCAGGCTATGGCATCAAGTTGCATTTTAATAGGGGTTTCAAAGACATTTGCTACGCCCTGACTGAGCGCTAAGCTAGATTTAATTACTATAGATATAACTAGCTATAGGAACTAGAATTGCTAAACTATGGTACGGAGCCTGAAAAAAGTTAAAGTGAAGTAATAATTTGGCCATCAATTTATTTTATTGTAGCATTTGTTAAGCTTTGCCAGTTACATTTGATGGTTTAACCTACAGAATGGAATAGAATAGAATAGAAATTATTTTATAACCTACGGTGCACAAATTTTAAATTTTCTATTTTGCATACAAAGAGATCTCTGTAAAACTCATACTTGGTACCTAGTCGATAACTACAATTGTTTTAAATCAGAAACTGGATAGCCACAAAACATAACTTCTTCTTAAAAAAAGTTAAAGCGCCTCTGTGTGTTTTTTGTAATAATTTTATTTTATTTTATGATTTTTACTTATTACTCATATCTCAAAAAGTACTTAACCGATTTTGATGAAACCTACACTATAGCCCTAGTTAAAATATATCAGAGGTGGAATTGCGTAAAGCAATCGTATTCATTTGACAGTTCAAAACGTACGGTATGATCTGTCAAACGGCATTTGCCGTTTGACAGATTAAATTGATTACCTCCATTTTTTGTAGTCGCTAGCGTTGTTTTCCTAAGTAGTTTTGGAACATTACTAGTAATGTTCCAAAACTACTTAGGAAAAATACGTTAAGCTTATAAAATAGTTCAGAATTATATTCGTTCCCCTATTCACAGATGTTCGTTCCATGTTCAACACATCCGTTTTCTTATAACCGTCTCTCGATTCGGAAAAAGTCGTGCGTAAAACTACAAATTCTTAAGCTAAAGTCACACTAAGAAAAACGCCGTCTAGAAAAAAATATAAAATATTGGACAACATAATACTGAAAGACAAGTAACGGTTGCCTGAAGTTCGCCTTATTTGAAACACATTATAATTTGCTGTCTGATTTTATATGAGTTTGTGCTTTTTGCAGTTCACATCGATAAAGCTTGTGTAGCAATGACGCGTATTATAAATAAAATTACAATCGATTGATCTAAAATTGTATTGTATATTTGCACAAACTACATTCAAATATACGCGAATAAAATGCCAATGTGCATTTCTGTCTTTGTCAACAGCAAAGGAACTGTCAGCTTAACACAATAATGATTTAATTCAAAGTTAAGTCCTAGTTGCGGCAAATGGCTTTAGATGATTAAAAAAGACTCCTTTTCTTTTAAAGGTCTTTTATAGTTGTTAAGGGGCTGTGTCTGAAGTCTCGATATAGTTTTCTACCGAACCACCAGGTGGCAAAAACAAATTAGTGTATTAATTTGTGAATTAGGCGTAAAATATATTTTTACGATTTATTAAAGACGCCACCCCTGCGTGAAAATAGCGTTGGTGTAGCCTTCGCACTAAGAAAACGGAATTTCGGCACATTTCGGACTGAGAACTATTTTTCCGGTTCGGTGGTAATCGGGAATCCGTTTTTATTTGTACTGAGATTTAAAGTACAATTAATTGTTTTTTGGGCCTCTATATTTTGAATTATTTAAAGATTGTTGTAAACTCTTTTATTTTTAACTGAGTGAGAAATAGCTTCGCTTTTTTTAAGTAGTTGGTACTTGAATGTGAATCTAATAGTTTGTATTAAACTGTTCAGATAACTTTATCTATAACAGTTACTGGCAAACTTCATACAATAATCAATTACCGTAAACGAATATAATACAATAGCACATAGCTACTTACTTTGAGATCAGGGCAATATATGCGATTGATGTCCAAACGTAAGAAGTTAGATTCGATAAAGATAATGCAACCGAGTACCAATGATATGTTGCCTATTTCACGTTTAATAACTATGCAGACAAATGTTGACCTGGAATTGTTCAGTATTCAGGTTAAGAGCCGGTGCGAATACGTTGCGAAATCCTTACTCTACATCCAATACTAACACAGGTATTAAGAGCAATCGTTACCATAATATACTATTACCTACCTAGTGTATTTTGCAGATACCTTATGTTATCAAAAAGTATTGACATTTTCATCAATCTATACCACATGCCTGCTACGTCTTCTTCCGCGGACAAACATACAAATTCATAAAACTACACTTAAAAAAATTTACGGATGTGTTCGGAAGCCTTAATCGATCACCTCAAATATTATCAAATTCTAAAGATATCACATGTACACAGGTTGAATTTAAAAAAACTCCTTTTATTTGAAGTCGGTTAAAAATATAGACAACATCTCTAGTTTACATTACACACACCACACGTGCAAAATAAAAGCGCAGCGGCAGATTTAATTATTTTTTCTCTTGCTGTAAAGTTCTTTTTTAGTCTACACTAAACTATGGATACAGAAAATTCAGGCTCAATGTAACAATAAGTATATGCACTGTTCTCAAAAACCTAACAAAATTATCTACTTAGTTTGTGAATATACAAAAACAACGGAAATGGATAAAAAAGTTCTGTACCTATTGTAAGAGATAAACCAAACTGTTTTAGTGAAAAGATAAGGTCACTGCTTTTAGTTTTATTTTATTATTAAAATACGAACTGTTTTGCGCCGTTATTGATTTAATTTTGAAAGAATACAGGATTACTATTGAAACGATTTTTATATCGTTGTTTAAATAAATATCTACTACGAAACATTTCTATTAAGAAGAACTCAATACCTATAAAGCCTTACATAAAAATATGTATTGTGGATGAAAAGCTGAAAAGTGCTTATGGTGATTTTACAAAATAAACTTTAAAAAGGTCAATCATCCCAATAAAAATATAGTAAGCACCTAGGCCTGAATAAGAGGCAAATATACGTAATGAAAAACCCTAAAAGAGTGCTTATCGTGCGCGTGAATCTAATTGTATACAATTTTTGACCATAAACACTTACCTCAATTTAACAAAATCAAAACACCGGCTCTCAAAATCCAAAGCGGTCACACTATTTCACATCTCCATATAAAATACGTAAATCACACTAACGGAACGGCAGACTTTATTACGTGCGTTCACAACGAAACTCGGTCTCACACTGCTCTACTGTTCTCTCTGTTCTGTACATAAAATTCAGCTGTGAATTTGACGAGTGATCTAATTCTTTAGGACAGTGACAACAGTTCTTTCTAAACGTTTAAACAACTGTTGTGATAGCAATGAGAGTCAACTGATTGTGTTTATTGACAAACAATATATGAGAGCAGTATTTGGACGCAATGTTACATAAGAAATTTGTATCTACCTAATCAAAACTGATTATATAATTTATGTGATGCGTTACATGATTTTTACGTAAAGTAGTATTAGTTTTAGTCTAAATCACATTTTTTACAATACTTAATAATATTAACCCGCTTTCAAAAAAACTGAGTAAAAGCCTAAAATAACACATACGTCTTCAATTTAGGAAAAATAAAATATTTTGGAGTCGGTGCATGATGTGTTTAGACTGTTTGTGTAGGTAAGCTTGTAAAGACGAATGTGTTATTTTAAGCTTTTAAGGCAGTTTTTAAAGGCGATTAAATTGTATTTTTTTCTTTTTCATGATTTTTAGTTATGACCGATAGCTCAAAAAAAGATTAGATAGATTTCGATGAAACCTACTCTATCCCTAAGTTGAATTAAAAAATAATCATCAATTTTAACCAATTTTTGACGATATTCCATAAATGCACGTCGAATTGATTACCTTTCCTTTTTTTCAAGTTGGTTTCAACAATCTTGAAACCTTAGAAAGCTTTTACGCAATCGCGTTTGAAATATGCAAGTAATTTTAATGGTAATTTGGCTGTTATAGCTGAAAGTTATATGTGAATTAGAAATCAAAATAATAAACACCTCTGTTAAAAATATGTGTATATGTTAAAAAAGCGTAGAGTAGAATCGTCGAAATTGTAGAATTTCTTGACGCAGATTGAAGGAGCATATGAAATTTTCGACACGTTGATATACCATCTGTATGCATGAAGTGAGCTTTCGTCTATTCGTTCCAAATAATGGTACAATATACTTGCATATCACTGCATACCAGTCATAGCGGTGTTTGCATGCGTTGGGCTCTCGTAAATCAAGTTTCTATTCAATATCATACGTGACCCAGAGAATATGCCTGCGGTTTGTGGTTTCAGTGAAACTAATTCAATGGTTCTTTAATCCTGTTTCCTTACTTTTCATGACTAAGCTTTTTAATTTGTTTATTTGAACTTTAAGCGCAAGCGTTCATAAGGCTGATTTAATGATAAAAGCTTTTCCTACCAGTTAACTATAGTCTTAATTAATTTTGATGATTTTTGTAAGAGATGACGTCATTTCGAAATATCGCTTTACTATATAAGTTAACAAAAAGGAAAAAGGGTAGATAAGAATAATTGCTAAGCCACATTGTCGTTGCGCTGCGTCTCTATTTTGTTGGCTCTATCACTCATATACGTTGCCGGTTCGGACGCCGCAACGCAGTGCAACGCACACCGTCAGATTTATATGTAAAACAACGAAGCTGCGCAGTTCCCACGTCGCAGCGCCAACGCAACGCTACGCAATGCCAAAGTGATTTAAATTATATTAGTCAAGATTTTTATTAGTAATGTATTACCTCTTTCTTAACAATAGATTAATTATTTACATACATTTTGGACGCGTCAAACCTCTCTATAATTCAATTGGCGTTTTTGCTCTTGTTTTATTTATATTCGGTATTCTCTTCTCAAACATTCGAATGAGTTTTCAGCTAATGTGAACCCTATCTTTACTGCAAAAATATCTCAATCTTCTGGCTTTAAACACCACTCTCCTCATTATTGCACTCGACGATGTCACCCGCCATTTCTGCAAGTATTCCACCGGGACGGAATATACGTTTCAGAACTCGAGTATCCTGCCGCAGGCAGATCGTAAATACTCAGAAGTAAGATAAAATTGTCTTTACTGAATATTATTCTTAGTTTTGTAGATATCTTCATAATGTTGGTGGTCAATTTAAAGACAGTGTTTTGATAAACTTAGTCTTATTGTTAGATTCTGATAGTATTTTGATAGAAATGTCCATTTATTTTCTTCCAAAAGCTTCGTTTCGTCTTAAGTATATTACAGTTATACTTATTATTGCTGAGTTTTTTTTATTAGTTGATATTGGTTTGCTCTTGACTCTAGATTATGCTTGATTGGGCTTAGATAAGTCATTTATTTATTCACCCCTTCTTTTAATTAGATCATGAATGGTGCCTTGGGAACCCTCTTTTTCTGTTTGAGCAGCAATAGCAGCTCACTCATATTGTTCAGACTATTTACAGCATCCTTCAAGGTTCGGTGATGGTACCATCATGGTAAAGGAATAAAACGTGGTAGAGTGCAAATAGCCCGTAGATAACGTAGCTATTATAAAAGCATGCAGTGGTCATCTTGAGTGCAGGTTGTGGTAACTATGCTTTCATATTGTCCGGGAACTAGCATTCTAAATTCTATAATTATTAAGACCCTGTAACATTTCTGTTTTGGTAGTTGTAAGGTTTTTTCTGGTCACGGACGCAATAAAGAAATCCTAAGGATTCCTCCTTCCAGCTCGAGGTTACTTTTGAAGGACGTAATCAATCAGAATACCTATGTATACGTTAAGTAACTTTTAAACCCGTCTAGTGTTAGCAAATCGCTATGAACAGAAACACAGATCAATTATTAAATGGCCCCTTCAAAGATTTGTGCTCACTAAACATTTTAGGTTATATTTTCAGCGCTATTTATTATGGAAATAATGACATTTTCAGACAAATCAAAACAACCTTCCTGTAATCGTGAAGATATAACTTGAAAAAAGTGTGAAATTTTGTGTTTATTGTGATAATACTCGGAATTGTAAAATTTTCGGCCGCTAAATAACAATTTTATTAAAAAAATAATTTAATGAACTTGCAACTGGATATTCGCTCAATTGTCTGGAACATTGGCGATGTGACCGACTATTTCATGACGTAACTGCATTGGTCACCAACTCATAATCTTCAAGGCTATTGCCATCAAAGTTAGATATTAGTCAATGTTTACGAACAATCGCACGCCTATTTGACACTCCATTTTGAGTGAAGCCATAAATCTTAAGCCTAAGATTTGAAATATTCCTAGGCAAGATAATTTTTAATGGGTCATAAACAGAAGCAAGAAGCATGGCACTTTTAACATAATACATATTTTTCATCAAAGATTAGCTCGTGTATGTAAAATTACTTATTTTGTCAGCTATTATAAAGATATTAAATTTGAGCTTCAGAAGGTAAGATTCATATTTTCATAGAGTATTTATGTCGGGTAATAGAGTATGATAATAGATTTTTAGCATATAAAATTAAGATATACTTTCCAGTTTTGTTTGTGACTACGATTTTTCTTAAACGATGTTTTTTTTCTTCCTAATCCGAGACGAGTATTAAACTATGGCCACCGAAAACATCCACGAACCACTCCTTAAGAGGTTTTTCTTTATTGGTGCGTCCGAAAGTGCTCATAAAGTGAATTCTCTGCTCTTACTCCTTGATCGATGATACTTAAAATGCAGGCTAAGTAATTGCGTACTACGAGTACAATCCTTTTGAATAAATCACTACTTTACGAGAATTTGAAATGTTTTTCAAAACACTGTGTGACCACGAACGCTGTTAACTGTTCGAAACAAATGTAAAATTTAACAAATATTCGTGAACATTTCCGTAAAGTGATGTTTTATTCATTGAGTAGTATTTGCGTAAACTTCAATTACAGTCCTGTGTTTTTACACACTTTTCATAATTAATAATTTATCAGCCTAAAAATTTAAAGTATTAAGATAAGTACTTGCTCATCAATAATTTCAAATATTGGAAATACTTTTTACGATAGATTCTGTAAAAAAAAGTGCGGGTGAAAATTTTGAGAATAAATGATTCAATTTTAATTTATCAACTAAGAGTCATTTAAAAATATTATCTTAGGAATGTTAGTTTCGTACATGTCCAATCGAGTGGGTCTATCTAAACCTTATTTTATCATTTTTATGGCTTTACCTTTCTTACTTAACTTTTTCAGGTTTCTGACATACTAAATGTGAAACCAGCAATTAGAGTTAGTACTCTTTGAAGACTGATCAGCGCTGGTAGTCTGATGTTGCAAAAATTTGACATTTCATTATCACAAAAAATAGCTTGCAGTATCACGAAATCTGATAAAATTAACCGTATTCATATCGCAATCTTCAAACGTACACATTTGCCACGAATCGTACCCGATACACATCCTCCCATTATTTGGGGTAACCGTTATAACAGAAGATATTTTTATATTAGAGAGCTTTTTTTATATAGTCCTTACTGTCGAACTGATGGTTTTTACTGTCAATAAATATGCAACAATTCATCAAATTTAATTAAAGCTGTCTGACTGATTGTAAATAGAGACAAAAAATGGCATGAAATCATAATAAAGGTTCAGAAAATAATATTATGCAATAAACCTCATCTCAGCACAAGCAAACAGCAATAAAACCGGCCAAGTGCAAGTCGGACTCGCTCACTAAGGGTTCCGTGCCAACTTTAACTCAATTAGAGATCCACTTACTTCCACTAAGCCAAAATACCACAATATTTTATCGACAGCAAATATAACTTTGATTTTCATAGTATTTCTATAAATAATAAAATTATGTTTGCGGTTATTGAAAATATGTTCTATCTCAAAAACTGATAGTTCGATCTCGTTCAAACCAACATCTACATCATGTATTTTTTTTTAAATTAACACTCGCTTAGTTTAAAAGTTAGATGTGGGAGGACACCCATTATACCTAGACTTTTAGAGAAAATGGTTTGAGGAACCTCATTGTCATTTTAATAGACCATAACCACGCTACACGCATAGGCTTGACAAAATATTTTTTTTGTTTTAGTTTCGTGTATGGGAGCCCCTCCTTAAATATCATTATTTTGTATTGTTTGTATGATAATCGTAAAGCGGTTAACAAGATACATCTTCCTGCCAAATTTCAATAGTGTGATGTTTATAGTTTCAGAATAAAGTGGCTGTGACATACGGACGGACATACAGACAGACAGACAAACTTGACTAAACTATAAGGGTTCCGTTATTTGCCATTCGGCTACGGAACCCTAAAAATAAGCTTAGTTATACGGCTATGACGATACATGAGCCTTATTTTAATAAGGTTTAAGGTTCGCGGTGAATATTAATTTAGAGGAAAAATAAAAATAATTCCTGCAACACCGGTAATAAGTAAATCAATACCTTATGTCAGTTTGACATTAAATAAACAACGTTTAGCAAATAATTTATTATTGCAACTATTAAATTAAATTCCGCAAGAATTCCCAGCCAATATAGTAAAATACAAAATCGGAAAATATAAAAACATATTATCTTGACTTTCGGTACATCGTTTAATGTAGAGATCGGATAAATAAATAGATTCCATGCATGTAAGTAATAAAATTTTGCAACGTGTTTCTATGTGCATAAAAAACTAGATATTCAGTGTCTGTTTATGGTTTCATGATTTAAATATAATATTCTACTAGTGATTATTAAATGGTCAAAATCCCCGCAAGGTAGCGGTTTCAAACTGAGTTTATTATCGGTTTCTCACTAAATAAGATCCAAGCCCCTCATGTATTGCAGAACTATTTAAAAACAAGTTTCCAGCAGATTACCGTTAAAAAGACTTAAAAGAAAGAGCAAGAACTTACAAAACCCGAAAAACGAAACCAAAACGATCGCTTAAAGATGCAGGAGACATGTGAAGTGCATTAAGAATGATTTATAATAGCTTTTTCAATTATTTTCAGGACTTTTTCACGAATTGCTGCAGTTGAAAGTTTGAAGGAGTGACAAAGCAATAATTGCAGTACAATAAAAATGAGAGTGTATTAATTTGTAATTACAAACCACAAAATACCTTCTAATAAACGATTCTACCTCTCTAATAAACGTTATTCCCTCTAATCAATGGTTGTCTGGAAGAGATCGCTCCCAGCGACAAGACCGCCAATATTGTACTTCTTATGATTTGATTGAAATGTTTTTGTTTCTTGTGTCCTTATTTGTGCAATATTCTTTAATATTATTATTATTATCATTAAATGCGAATCATTCCAGAATATTGTATTTATCTTTTCTCATACGTTATGTATAGTAACAGAAAGTTGCGTTTGTTACAGTACTAATAAATCCAGATGGGGGCACAGTTTTCATTATTTAGAGTTAGTTGAATTCGTCGTCGCGCCGAATAGGACATACGACAGCTATCATCATAAAATGCTTTTGTACGTAATGTTAGTTTGATAACTAATTATCACTAATTCATCGGTGCAACCTAGAACTTTTCGGTCTCAATGACTGTCCTTTGCCATATGTACTCTGCCCGTTGCTACTTGAACTTATGAACCCTTATACACTGCGACTTTTTCAACATTGATGCACTCACGCGTATTGAAAATGAGCTTCAGCATCGGGACTCACGCAATGAACAGACTTAATTTAGCATTGATGCAGTTGGCGTTGGTATGGATGCAAACGCCAAAATTCAGTACATAATTTGACAGTTTCCAGCGTCTTCATCGCGACTGCATCGATGCTGCATCGTGACTGCATCGCTGCTAAAAATCACAGAGTGTAATCACTGGTTTAAGTCCGTTGCGATCGCAGGATTACACTGGATGCAACCCGCAAACGGTTACTGTAGAAAACTGTGGTGGAGGCCTATTCTAGCTAATAGAACGATGATGGTGACGTAGAAGTATTCGCTTAGATAAAAACCACTCAGTTCGAAAGGACGGAAATGTAATTTTAATTAGAATGATCACCCATCCAAATGCGATGGAACCGTAGCGTAAGTAACTTTGGTTTCATATAAAAATAAACAAGAACTCAAGAGCTTTAGAAGTTGTTACTTAGTAGTCTACCTTTTAGCTGTATGAGAGCCGAATAAGGGTTGCAAATAGTGATCGAGTGTTCTAGTGGTTATTAACTTTCTTTTAAAAATTGTTGCCCCTCATCGTGCATCATTGTCTTAAATATTATTTAAAGTAAAGGTGCAATATTATAGATTATTTTATCAGCTACATTACTAATTACTTCGTAAGTGCCTTAAAATTTGAGGTAATGTAGGTAAGAAGGTACGTGAATTAAGTAGTAAATACGTTATGTAATTAAAAATATGAATTATGGAGTTAAATTAGGGAATTCCGACGGGATTTCCTATTTTCTTATTATTCAACCCTCAACACATTTTTTTGTATACATCATTGGAATTGTTATCAGGCTTTTGAAAATGATAATTAAAAATACTGCGTTTATTTTAAGCTTATTACCGCACATGGGCGACAACTGGGCCACGAGTATTAGATAAAAGAACTTCTAGTTACTTATCTTTTTTCGACGATAATGAAAATGACATTAGAAAATTGTGCTTGCGAGATTGACATTTGTAAAAATTGCAAGTCCCGACGAATGGAGTTATCGTCGAAATTAGCCGTATTCAAATACAAATTCTAAGTAAAGGAAATGTATGAAAATTATTTAAAAGCATCATAGTCTATTATAAAGCATGTCTCTAGAAGTTAGTTCCTAGAAGTAAGAGGCTCTTTACATTCGAAAACAATAGTTACACCGTATCTAGGAATTAAACACTCGAGTAAAGGTAAAAATACATAGAAAAATCTTTTGATTTTTTTCTAACATAATTCTAGCATAATTTTCGATTTTTCTGCCATGATGAGCTTTTACAGATTTTCATTACCCTCGATAGCGTTATCGTCAACATCTGTCAAAATTAGTGTGTCGAGTCCCGCAAATTTGCGTTGTCGGCGTATCGACTGTCAAAACACCGTGTCGAGTCTCGCAATTCATGAGTTACTCGAGTTAGCATACGTCACTTCGCGTCGAAACTACCACGCCAGGCTAAAATAAAATAGTAGACTCGTACGAAATATTTACCAAATAAAACTTGATCTTAGAAATAAGTAACAAACGAAGGATAAGCCATGCCGTTAAAAGTTTAAACTGTAATTTAATTTTGGCCGGATTGGCGGAGGATCCGCCAGTAAAGATTTATCTACCTAATTATAGGTATCTTCTATACTGATATTATAAAGCTGAAAAGTGTGTTACTTTAGGTAGGTTGAATGCTCTCAGAAAAAACTAGTTTAGACCAAATATTACTTTTCAACGCACTTTATATTGGATAGTGTAGTTAAAGAGCGTGTTTATATGGTCCGTGTAAACAGGGTGTAGCCTGTAATGGGAGCATATTTTTTTAATATAGGCCCTTGTACTAATCAGTAATCAATTTTTAATGTTTTAAATTTATTGTAATAAATTCATTGTTATTTTCTTAAATAATAATTTCTACCAGCATTTCTTCATATATTTGCAAACAAATATGTCCAGTCATACGTAGATCTTATTGTCTTTCACTACAACGAGTTAACGGTATTGATACACATTAATTTAGTGATTATATATTCTGATTATTATATTTCTAAGGTTAAACATTTTAGAGTACTATGACCAGAAGGCGAAGTCTGATGCAACATTTTTGACATTTCGCGTAGACAATTTAATTTTTTTGATTTTCTAATTCATTAAATATCATTTTAACGTATGTATCTTGTATGTTTAATAAATCTTAAAAAATATTTGTTATTTTTAAGCTTCATTCGAAAATTCTTCCGATCAGTAAATACACGAAAACACTAATTTTGTAACGGCATTTTTCGAGCGCCACTTGGTGGTTTTACAGGGAACTATGTCGAGACTTCCGACACAGGTATAGGTAGTTTGATAAACTCTGTAAAATCTTTGATTAAAATTTTTTCTCCCATTACAAGCCACTCGCTTTATACGAGTATGTATAGGATCATCGCAGCAGGCAGTGTCTCAAAAAAAACTGCTAAAGCGGGTGGATAAAGTCTCGGGAACCGCTCGTTTTCTATAAAATAGGATTTGAAAGGCTATGCTAAACTCTTTTTAGGTTCTTGAACTGGCACAGAGTTCGCAATGATGCAATACAGGCTACTCCCACGGCTTCCCGAGTAACTAGTCCGCCTTAAAGTCTAGACCTCAGTTTTGAAGCCAAGGTTAGTATCGTAGGTATGGATATTTATGATATGCGCATTAAGCATGGCTTGAAGATAGCCAAATAAATTGAGTACAATTTATTAAGAAGGGTTAGGTATCGCCAAGCATAAACACTTTAAGCCAAGTAGCAATTTTGTTGACATTAGCATCATTTCAATTGCGACGACCGGGTAATTTGTTAACACCTATCATTCAAGTATTATTTCGAGGACTACGCGAATACTACTCATTAAAATAAAAATTAAAGGTGTGCGAAAATAATCCGTAATTCCGTCCGTCCGTTTATTTTTTTATTTAAATAAGGTTTGATTCGAACAAACCTAGGAACATTATTTATTTTATACGTTTTGTATTTTGTTTGACCGCCGTTATCTTAGGAACTACTGGACCGATTCAAAAAAATAGTTAAGTTTTGTGTTGGATAGCTTATTTATCGACAAAGGCTTTAGGTTATAGAATATCAGGCTGCAACGAGAGAGGAGAAGAGAGAGGAGAGGGAGCAAACTCAAAACGCGCGGAGGAAGTCACGGGGGACCGCTAATAAACCATATTGCAAGCGGACGTCATTACGTTATACTTAAATTGGTTCTTATTTCACGAAACACGGTAGGCATAAGAGTTACTTCCATATAAACGCGATATTCTAGAACAGTTGATGGTAAAATGGAAAATTGACATACCCTCAGATAGCTACCGATTTATTCTTAGGTTACCATTCATTCTCACTCGGTCGAATCCACACTAGGTTTATTCATTTTATGTTGGAAGCTTAGATTATACCAACCTAAAATATAAATCTTAGAAACGAACACTTTGGACTAAAATAATGTGATTAATACAAGCGCAGCCATATCTCATTTGATGACCTTGGTCGTGCTATTTCAGAACGTCAAAATGCACCACACATAAATAAAAAAGGGCCATAAACTTCAAAGAACAACAAAGAATTAAGCGTGGCAACGGATGCTATTAATATATTTCACGACAGACGATGAATCAAATGAAAAAATTAAAAATAATCTAAGAAATCATAATAACACAATAAGATTTGTAAAAGACTAGAAAAAATCAATTGGAAACTTTTGGTGTAATAGTTCAGTAAAACCTTACTGAACTACAATCTACCGATTGTCCGGATTGTATTATGAGCTTGGAATGACTCAAAGTCTGCGTTAGTACCTGTCTGGAATATTATTTTCAAATACCGCAAATATTTAATCATCATTAAATATTTGCGGTATTATATCATTTAATATTTAATTTTTTTGAGCTAGCATTTTGAGCTATTTAAATATAACAAAAGACAATGCGGCGGAGGAAAATACTTTAAGATTGGGTGAAAAGTAAAAATAAAGAACTACGTTTTATATGACTCTTCTTAACCATAAAATCTTTAATAAGAAGATTAAAAAAAACTGTAAGTAGTAGAGACTTTATAAGAAGTGTGAAAGAATTCAATGCTACGTAAGTTCATGTAACTAAGCAGGTAGCAACAATTTTAAGAAAAATCTAGGCCTCAAAATCAAATTACAAAGTCAAAATATTTTCTACATTTCTGGAATCCTATTTCTCTATTATATAACACAGGTTCAATGTTCGCGAAAAGCATTCGGTTTGTTGGCTTTCATATCGGCGACTACCCAGCTAAACCTCCTTTAAGAACCATAGAGTTAAGAATAAACATATATGTACATATGTTATTCGATTTCTTAAGTAAGCAGACTAATTTAAACAAAATATCATGAAGGAGATGGCCCTGAATAGAATATAGGTAGTTCATTGCTTCAGTCTTTTCGTCCAGTGTATAAATATTTACTTAAAATTACTAGTTACAATGTTGAGGCAGCCGCTTAGCCAGCTCCTTGACGGCTGGTTTCACAATGTCTTAATAAGTTCTGATAAGCAATATCTTCTAAATACTTCATACAAAAACACATTTCAAATTTGGACTTTAATATTGTTTAGCGCTTATTTATATAAAACGGTACAAAAGTAAACGTTTATTTTTCAAAAAATATTGTTAATATTTCAAAGAGCTATACACTCGTAGTAATAGTCTTCATCACAATATTGTTGTCACTGACGCTTGATTATGGTCATATAACTTAAAGTAGCTTGTTCGAGTATAGCTTTTATTAAGCTGTGAATGAACAATCATGTATTTAAATACTAACTAAAGCTCTTATTAAAATAATTCCAACCTAGGTTGACTTTACAATCTGATCTTTGGTTTTTGATTTCCAATTAACCAGTTATCTGGTGTTAACGCACGCACACATATGGACGGCGTGCCTACGGTCAACGCACACAAAGAACGAGCTACCTGTTTCGGCGCCTGCGGCGCGACGATGCGAGCGAGGAGCCCCGCGACCCATTACTCGGCCATTCGGTCTCCAGGCAGCAACCAATCCATACGTGTTATGTCACTCTTATTTCAAGAACACTTCTTCGAAATTGTACCTAGCTTACTATTCAAATACATTCAAAATCATCTATACCTGCCTCGTCGTCTTATTTGTCGCACCCCGGCTCACCATCCTCACCATCTGGCCAATTACTTTATACAAAATGACGTTCTATATTTGAATTATTCGATAGTAAGCCCACAGTGGTCAATAGTGTACAAGCCCTAAATCTAGTAAATCAAATTGTAATGCCCACTCTAAACAGTTTGGTGGTTTTAAAGTCAGTTCTCACCACTGGGAGCTGGATTATGTATGGTTCTACATTTTTAGAGCTTTAAGAAGTAAGTTTTCCAAGCCTAGTTGAAAGTGCTGAAATTCAGAGCAAAATGTTACGAAATTTATTTATTTACCTCATCTAGAGCCGTATATAGAGAACTAGCTGTTGCGGAGAATTTGTTTGAAATATATATTTTTGAGTCTCCTCGTGACCACGACGGTTGCAACACCGTCGAAACGTCGAGGGTGTAAGTAGTAACAATACTACTTCATTATATACGTCGCGTTTAGACCCGCAGTTATAAGTTGTTTGAAATAGTTGACGCTGTATGACAAAACTTAGAATCGATTCTTATTTTTACAATCCAAGCATCAAATAACTGTCCGTCAAACCCCATAGGTAAAAACATGGACGAAGTAAGGTAGAGCTAGGAACCTTAGATCCATTTATATTGTAGAAAAATAATTCATTAAAGTCAGTTTTATTCAATTGCTTAGCTGAATATTTTGAAAATATTTATCAAAATTGTATAAAAAGTGGACTTAACGCTTAAGGCATTCTATACCTTTGGGCTAAGCAGAAATGATTGTGGGCGGTACGACAAAAAAAGAAAATGAGCTACTCTTTTTAAAAAAAGGTAAATTTTACACATAAAATAAATACATAAACAGTGTATTGTAAAACGAAAACAAAATTAATACAATTTACAACATAAACTAATATATTATAACATATACATGGCACAAGCGATAAAATAAATACATACACCTATATAAACTATAATAATTATATATTATGACGATGTTATAGAAGAATTCGGATTACGCTATGTTAATGATTCCGATATACACACTCGTATGTAGAAAGTGTGCACGGACGAGTCTCTTGAATAAAAAAGTTAGTGGGAGCCTGTTGATTTTTTGCTCAAAGATCTCAGTGTTTAACGATGAATTACCTAGTTAAGTTTTGAGTTTTGTGTTTATCTTATTTAAATATGAATCATTTCATTATAGAGGAATGTCAAGATTGTTTACAATATTCGAAAAGCAAAGAGAAATGGACTAAGACCCATTATAAAGTCATCACACCAAATAATGTTCCCTATTAAGTTGTCCTTTTACAGTCAGTCAGATCTTGAATCAATACTGGAGTTACTATTTCAATCCATTAAGCTTTAAATTTTAATATTCATTTGATCATAATCTGGTACCTAAGACAGAGTCAAGTGCAGGCTAATGAGTTTTATTGTACTGTGAAATCTTTACAAAAGTTTCCAGACACCTCACAAATAGGCTTTTAAGATTCATTTGTGTAAACTGTAAACCAAATTAACAAACGATACTTAACAATAAATCTAAAGGTCAGTTTCAATCTCAAGGTCTCCACCGAATAAGTTGCCAAGGTAGGGGCTTTAAAAGGGGGTACATATATTTTTAAATTATATTGAGAATTAATGATTGTTACGGACACCCAATTATTAAAAGCTCAGAAGTAAAACACCAGACGATCCTTATTTACCCTTTATTTGAATCTACCAGCAACAGGACAAGCAGCGGGAAGGAGATGTTGACGGCTCGACGATAACAGCAAAAACAGACCCGTCCAAGATGGCGGACCACTATAGTGATGTTACTTTAGTGATGTCAGTAGTTTAATCAGAATCGATATTGTTCTGTGACTACCGTAATTAATCTAATTGTTAACAGTCGGCCATCCTGAATGGGTGTCTGTCCCAGACATCAACAAACTCCATAAATGAACAATAGTTACACAAATAGTTATTTGAAAAAAATACAAAATCTGATACCGTAAAAGCAATAACATGTATAAGTTGTTATATTTAAATAAAAGAAAACAAAATAAATATATTTGTATCATATTTAAAGTAATAATGTAATCAATATAATCTATCTACTTCATATTTCTTTTCCATTTTATTTACAGGTCTTGCTACCAAATTATTTATTGTTTTAAAATACACTTTATGCCTTAAATACGTTTAATTACTTATTTCTGTATTTTTCAAAGAGGTGCAATAATAATATTATTATTTACTCAGGTAGTAAGTAGCAAGAAAATCAAAGTAATTTTAACTCGATTATCGGCTTACCGGCCATCCTACTAAACAGAATGTCCTCATTCTACTGTTACAACTTTGCAAATGATCAAAATAATCTGAATACGGGGAAAATTCTAAATTATTCAATGTAAATATCTAATTCTTAATCACAACGCCTTGTTATATTGTCTTATTTAATACAACGCACCACTCTTGTATGATATGTGATAACACCAACGCGCACAAAAGGTCGGTTTAATACTCACGACAATTTTGGCATTATTCACTCCGAACTTTTTGCCATTGAACTTAGCTTACACTTTACACTGAACACCACCGTCTCCTCGAAGGATTCAGAATTGCAGACACAAGCTGTGCCCTCACCAGCGTGCACATCCACTGTTGGCTTCGGTTGACAGCACATGAGTAATTACGGTCTGACCCATGCAGACTGTCACCGCTTGTAGTTAAGAGAAGCTGTGGCCTTCACTGGCGCGAGCCGTTTCCACCAGCCGCACGTTGATCTTCTGTATCGATTCGTACCGGCCATTGCCGCTTGCCCTCACAAGGAGCTACAGCCTTAACTCAACATCCATGAGCTGTTACCGCTTGCCCACACAAGGAGCTTCGGATTTTACTCAACAATCTGTACCGCCTGCCCACACAAGGAGCTACGGCTTCAGGTCATGAAACTGTACCGCCTGCCCACACAAGGAGCTACGGCTTCAAGCCATGAAACTGCACCGCCTGCCCACACAAGGAGCTACGGCTTCAGGTCATGAAACTGTACCGCCTGCCCACACAAGGAGCTACGGCTTCAAGCCATGAAACTGCACCGCCTGCCCACACAAGGAGCTACGACTTCAGGTCATGAAACTGTACCGCCTGCCCACACAAGGAGCTACGGCTTCAAGCCATGAAACTGCACCGCCTGCCCACACAAGGAGCTACGGCTTCAAGCCATGAAACTGTACCGCCTGCCCACACAAGGAGCTACGGCTTCAAGCCATGAAACTGCACCGCCTGCCCACACAAGGAGCTACGACTTCAGGTCATGAAACTGTACCGCCTGCCCACACAAGGAGCTACGGCTTCAAGCCATGAAACTGCACCGCCTGCCCACACAAGGAGCTACGACTTCAGGTCATGAAACTGTACCGCCTGCCCACACAAGGAGCTACGGCTTCAGGTCATGAAACTGTACCGCCTGCCCACACAAGGAGCTACGGCTTCAAGCCATGAAACTGCACCGCCTGCCCACACAAGGAGCTACGACTTCAGGTCATGAAACTGTACCGCCTGCCCACACAAGGAGCTACGGCTTCAGGTCATGAAACTGTACCGCCTGCCCACACAAGGAGCTACGGCTTCAAGCCATGAAACTGCACCGCCTGCCCACACAAGGAGCTACGACTTCAGGTCATGAAACTGCACCGCCTGCCCACACAAGGAGCTACGGCTTCAGGTCATGAAACTGTACCGCCTGCCCACACAAGGAGCTACGGCTTCAGGTCATGAAACTGTACCGCCTGCCCACACAAGGAGCTACGGCTTCAGGTCATGAAACTGTACCGCCTGCCCACACAAGGAGCTACGGCTTCAGGTCATGAAACTGTACCGCCTGCCCACACAAGGAGCTACGGCTTCAGGTCATGAAACTGTACCGCCTGCCCACACAAGGAGCTACGGCTTTAAGCCATGAAACTGCACCGCCTGCCCACACAAGGAGCTACGGCATCAACTCATCAAACTGCATCGCTTGCCCGCACAATGAACCTTGGTCTTCAATTGTCGACTCCTTGCTTATCATTGCAACGTAATCAATCATTTAAACAGCGAACCGTATTAGTTTATCATATTAGAAGGATCATATGTGGAATCATAGGTAGGATTAAAGGAATAGCTAGTGTGTCTAGCAAATCATGTTTTTGTCAATCGAATGTAAATTAAAATATTGATGTAAATTAAAATTTCATGAAATAATAAATGTGTTATTTTATTTTTAATTATTTTTAATATTCTATCGTTAAATTTCACTAAATAACTACGACATTACAATCGCTATCACCATAATCGCTCTCAGAATCAGTATCCCATATCTCGTTCAAGGTTTCAATTTATCAACAGAGGTGTATTTTTTTTAATAACACTTCTTATAATAAAAGGTCCTAAGTGATCTATGTGATGGCATTGGAAATGTGTGTCTGGTTTCGGGATAGGATTCAAAAGCCCTGGTCTCTTGCCACCCGGTATTTTAGCATGAGCACAAGGTATACCTACATGCACGAACATATTTTTTGTAAGTTATGCTAGTTTCGGAAACCAGTAGTATCGACTTTTTTCCAATGTCTTCTCATACGAAAAATGACCCGATTCGTACCAACGAGTACCAACATCCTCATTTAATAATAATTTGTCATTTATTTTTATTGCTCTTTCTTGAGGAAGTTCAGTTAACGACTAACCTACGAGCACATCAGCCGGGAGATCTGAGTGGTCGATCAAATACGCTTCTATGGATTCATCTAAACCATCTAATTTAACCTGACCTGTGTCCCTGAAACACGTCCCTTTGGTATAAGTGTGCCACTAGCTAATCCCTTAAGTGTAAGTAAATTTATTTCACCTATATCTAAATTTAAATCTAACCTGAAATCGTGACGAAGTAAAGTGCATTGGCTACAATTGCTATAATAATAATACATTGGCTATAAATAATGTCATCAATTTTCCGTTAACTGTAATTGGTTTATAATATTTTTAGCTTACCTTATCTGCCGTTATAATATTCAAAAACTTTTTAAGTGTTAGCAAAAGTCGTAGTTTTAGCCGCTTGGCCTCTAGTCTATTTCTGACTTCCCAATACAGTTCTTTTCGTCATGACCAAAGAGCCTACATTTATTACACTTAAGTAATTCTTTAGGGCAGTGACTATGTGTCCCACCTCACCACAGTTATAACAAGTGGATTGGCTAGTATACGCAGGTTTCTTAAGAGAGGAATCAAACTTCCTCGTATCAGCCTGTTCAACCTGTTGTTGATTTTGGTAAACGGATCGTGGTATGAATGAAGCTTTACTTGTAATATTTCTAAAATACTGAAGAACATTTGCGCCTTGAACATTCATCTTAACGTTTGTATCGTAAATACCTTGCGTAAGAAGGTCTACCGCCTTTTCCCTTTGGAGTTCACACCTATTCACCCATATAATCTTATCATAATAATATTCTTCCAAGGTTTCGTTACGACGAGTTTTTGAAGTGAAAACTTCTTTAGCGGCGTTGAGCACTTTTGTGGGATGGGGGAAAAATGTGAAACTCGCGTCAGGACACGTGGGCTGATCAAAAAACCGTAAGACGGTTGGCGAAATTATGGATGTAAGTTGATTTTTCTGAGAGATAAACTTTTTAATGTAATTTAATATAATATAAAGTGTAATGTTTGTGTACGATAGCGCAATAAATAAATATTGTATTCTATAAAAATATTTTATTATTATTAATATTATTATTATTATTATTATTTTTGTATTCTATCACAAAAATGATAGTACTTTTATATTGATAATACGAGCAATTCATTCAAAATTATTCCCTAACTATTCCAAAAAATCAAAAATGCACAACGTTGATATTCAAGTTTTCACTTCTGCCGGCACTCCCGGAGTGCAATTTTTCTAGCTAACATTTCCGACAACAAATCAGCGTAATTTTGTTCACATGGAAATGCAGCAAGAAGTTTGTCACGCCACTCGGCCCATGTGTATTTGACACTAGTAAGACCGTCATACCAGCGCTTGGCTAAACCACGAAGCTTTGGTAAAGCTTAAAATATAGTCAGACGATCTGACCAGCCATACACATGCGCTGATTCATCAATTTTTAACAGCCATCCTTTCATTGTTTGAACTTTACTTTGTGGATCAAATTCTGGGATAACATTTTGGGATGCGTGCATTGTGCTGTAACCTGGGTAGGGGGAGCCTCACGTTTAGTTAAAGCCAAAACAAGTTTTTCTAATAGAGACGTCTCATTAACTGTACCTGTAGCCGGTGTGTTCTCATGAGCTTTAACGGTAGACTTTTCTTTCAATGGTTGATGCGAAGCATTCTGATTAACACCAATACCTTTTAAAGCAGAGTTTGACGCGATTTGGAGAGATGTTGACTTGTCATTACGCAATCCATTTCGCCGCCGCCTGCGCTCAATACTTCGCTCTCGTCGTTCACTAGATCGAGAACGCCTATTCCTACTGCATCTACGATAGTGATGCGCTGTACGGGACTGATCTCTATTCCTACTTCGTTTGTCACATGAATTTAATGGAGATCGAGTAGACCGCGATTGCCGTTGAGGTGTAGATAAAGTTCTTGTTCTTTTTATAGCTGGGCTCCGAGTGCGAATGCGCACGGCGTGCGAAAAAGTGTTCGTGATCTAGTCCTACGTATTTGTGATCGACTACGTACTCTCGATCGTCGTGAATTTCGACCTTTTCGTGAGTACGATTGTGGTGATAACGCTATGCTATGCTAAAATGCTATTTTTTCTATGATTTAGATCCTGGCGACTGACAGAGTCAGAACCCCTTTTTATACCTATCTAGGAAATAAGAAGGAGAACGGATCAAAGGAGATAAACTTTTTTTATCTGCAATAAATTTTCAAATTACACTCAATGTTCACTCAAAAAATACTTAGTAATTGTGAAATATCTAAAATGTGCTAAGTAACTTCAAATTATTGTTAAATGTACGCTATAACGATAAAGTCACATGTTTAATCAAATTACACAAATTACATAAACCTCTGTCAATAAAATTTAAAAATATGTATTAAATTCAAAATTTTCGAATAACACTAGACAATATGTAGGTATTCAACGTCATAGTCCGCCAGTTCATACCCAAAGCAACATCTGAATAGCATAACAGTTATTTCAAACTTCATAGCTACAAAATAAAGTTAGTGTATAAAATATCTAAGATCTCCGAAACGATTGAAAGCTGACGCATTAGATTATACCACAGCTCACTTGTTTACATTAGAACATTCAAATCGAAACACACGAAATTAGGTCAATCAAGTTATTTGTTATACTGACGAAGTACCTTCACCTAAAATAATAGCGACAGCTGCTCTTGCATGAAAATATTGATTACTTACCAGTTATTCACTTTGTTATATTTTTATTTATCCATTTGAACCTTATTTTTTAGAATCAGCATTTACGTCAACCGTGAAAAAAATCACCAATCACAATATATTTTTTTCAAGCATTTGAATAGAAAGCAAGTAATCAAACCGTATGGTAAGAAGCACAGCCGCAACGTTATACATAGAAAACCATAATAATATACACCTTCAACCAAATTCACTGTAATACTCGTAGTAATAAAATTATTGTGCACTCACTCACCCAGATGATTGAAATTTTTGGCCTTTGCGTAGGCAGTGCGACAGTCAGAGTATCCCACTTCTGAACTATTAAAAGCTCAGAAGTAAAACACCAGACGATCCTTATTTACCCTTTATTTGAATCTACCAGCAACAGGACAAGCAGCGGGAAGGAGATGTTGACGGCTCGACGATAACAGCAAAAACAGACCCGTCCAAGATGGCGGACCACTATAGTGATGTTACTTTAGTGATGTCAGTAGTTTAATCAGAATCGATATTGTTCTGTGACTACCGTAATTAATCTAATTGTTAACACAATCATGTATTAGTGATAAGCTAAATAATGTTTATAAATTTGTAGGTAGTTTGGTACAGGGGCGAGGGAGACCCTGGTAGGCTGTCTCGCTCAGGTGGAGCGAGGCCGGTAAAGCCTTTAAATTTTTTGTCGAGATGGGGATCTCGCATTTTCTGAGGGTAGGTAGGAAACCCAAAGGGTAGATTGTTGCGGGTGACAATTTTATGACGATTAATGTAGGTAGGTTAAAATAATGAAAGAAGGAGATAGGTACAACAACATCGGTTGTCTCCCTCCATATCTCGATGTAGGAGGGTGGATGTAGAAAGCGTAAGAATGAATACGCAGATGTTTGTTTTGAGCAGGGACAAAAAGGTACCCATTATTAAGGTTTGAACCCTTATTTAACCCGATACCCGACCAATATTTCAATATTTCGATACCTTTAAATTTCGATATCCTTATCAAAAGTTTTAATATAGGTACCCAAAATTGCGGTACCCTTATTTTACGGGTCCGATACCTCTAAAAACCGAAATTATGTTGCATAGTCATTTTATCTCTTTCGCTTCACATTTGCGAAACAAGGATAGAGAGACAGAGACCACGTGCTGTGGGTGTGGCGCGCCGAGCACCAATAAACCTGTTCCGACAAGTTTTCTTCGGTTGATACGAGAGGCAAGTAATAGATAGGTACGAGTATCATTCTGCATTTGTTTGTAAACAAACCAGGTACAATTACGAACTTTGTTTTATCTGAGACTCTGATCTTATAAAATAAAAAACACCATGGGAAGAAGAAAAAAACACGTAGTGCACACATTTTATCGTTACGACACTGAAAAAATATATCATTTTGCACAGTTTCTGGCTGCAACAAGCACACTGTATGCTAAATACGCTCTGCATGGGACATTTCAAGTGAAGCTCAGAAAGAAATACGTTTTGATATTCTAAATACGAGACGAAAACTCCCGGGTGTCAATTATTTATAGTTTTGGAGAAAAAAAATTCAAAAGTTGGTCAAAATTTTAAAATAAAAAAACTTTAATATTTCTAAATTAAACAATGCGTTTATCAATTCATTTGCATCAAGTTATTGCATGTTTAAAACTACATCTTTCGATCTTTGTTTCTAGTCGAAAACGTAAACGTAAAGCGAAATATACTTTTTTTGTTTTGACGTTTTTATTTTTTTTCTCAATAATTTCAACAAATGAGCATCCAAAATTCTAATATGATGGAGAGAATTTAGCTTTTTATCATTACAAAAAAAATCAGCTGCCAACTGCGTGGGATATCGGAGATATGGATAAGACATTGATAAGATAAGGTGCCTGTTGATTTTGAATAGCAATATTTTAATAAATTAACTTTGCTATGAATTTGGAGTAAGGCGCTATAAGACAAAACACAAAACTAAATTGAACATTGAAAATCTGTGTTTTGTGGCTGTTTGCGGGTTTCAGTGATTAATTGTAACAGTTAATAAAACATTAGTTAGACTGATCCTAAAGGCATTTAAATGAAACAATATGTCATCAATTAAATAGAAGATTTTTAATGTCCAGATTTGTTTATAAAACTATAAAAACGTTATACTACTAACTGCATTTAATACTTACAATTATAAAGGTAACTTTTGCAGTATGTATAAAATATTAAGCGTGGTGAGATATATTTTTTATTTGTCGTCATAACTTAATAGGTAACGGCTTCTGGCAAGGACTCTGTCGATTAAAAAATTGTCAGGTAAGTATAGCACATGTTATACTCGTATAACATCGTATAGTATACCTATATTTTCATTATTCCACATATTCCATCAAAAACATTCCATGTAAAAACATTCTGCCAGGTCTCACTATCAGAAGTTGTGAGATCTTACGTAGAGTCACGTCGAGTAGGTACCTAAGTATTTTAGATTTCTTACACTATCCGACGCCAGGTCATGGTAGATATTAAAATGGGCTAACACAGTGAACGCGTATACAATTTCGCATCTAAGGTGTTGACCTTTCTAACCAATGTAATTTGTAAACTATAAACTCTGTAAGCTAAGTAGTTCTAATTTAACTTGCGAAATTTCACCAAACTAACATAATAAGAGTAACTTAAGTACATTCAAACTAAATAAAAAAAATTACCATTCAAAAAATACTTACCCCTGGTTGCCATTTCTGCCATATCACCGATAACTTTATCAAAAAGTTATACAAATACCTGCTTGTCGTCACGGCTGTCACTTCTCGTATCTAACTGGCGGAGAAGAGCGACGCGTCAGGATCGCACTCAACTGAATAAGTGCAACAACGCATTGATCAAAATCTGCATGCGTTGTTGCCAATTTTACCGGGTACCCAATAAAATTATAAGTACCCAACCGATTTTTTTATGATACCCTAATATACTGGTACCCTACATTTAGGTACTTTTATTATCGCAGGCAATAAGGGTACTGCGTAAACAGATATCGCAATTTCGGGTACCTCAAAAATTTCGGTTTTTCTGTCCCTGGTTTTGAGTCCGTCCTTGTTTGTGACTAGTCTGTATTGGTCGATATGTAAACTGTGTAATTTTGAATAAATATAGGGCCGTGAGTGGGCCAGGCCGTACGCGCTCTCACGGTCACCGATCTCAAGAAGAAGTTTTTTATTTGGAATCTACATTCTACACATCGAACGAAAAGATCGTTATATCATTGACTCAGCCTGTAGTCAATAATGATAATGACAAAAATATGCATATTTTTATACCTCTTATAATTCAATAAAGTAATGTAATGTAAATAATTTAATTTCTATCAGTTTTTTTTTTTTAACTTGACATGTTATAGTTGTTAATGTATTAAAATCATATTTCATGATTAGTTGCTTAGAATCTGGATCAATGCTATCTGAAATTAATGAATTTTAATTGAATTGATAATTCAAATATAGAACGTCATTTCGTTCAAAATACTTTCTATTCTACCTAGTCTAGCCATAAATTCTGTGACAAATAAAAATGCATATATTTTTATTAAAATAATTTTATATTGTTTTTATGTATTATGTACATGTTTAATAGCCTTATAAGAATTGGTAAATATGAATTTTATTCGCAGTGTGCACCCTTAGCGTTTATATAAGCTTTTAAACATTCCGGCCAAACGTCAATACTTTTACGTACAACATCAATAGGGAATTTGGCCACTGCTCGCTCCAGAGATGCCTTGAGAGACTCCAAATTGTAATGTCTTTTTGAGCAGGCAATGTCCTCTAAGACTGACCACAATTTGTAATCCAATGGGTTTAAGACTGCCTAGACGAGGGTCAATCATCTGCTCTGATAAAGTCGGGAACGTTACCTTCGAGCCAGGCTTGTGTGGTACGTGCTTTGTGACCGGGAGCAGAGTCTTGTTGAAAAGTCCAGGGAATATTAAGGAAGAGCATATCGCCTTAAAGGTTTTACTACGTCATTGAGAATGGTTTCTTGGTACACCTTAGCAGACGTTTTCACTCCCTTCTCACAGAAATGGAGCTTTGTTACCCCGTGGTAGGACACCCCCCAATAAAACATCACTGACGCAGGATGGTGGCCTCTGTGGACTTTTTTTACAACTTTCGAACCTTCTTCAGAACTGTGGGCATACACCAGGTCATTTTGCTTGTAGAAATGTTCCTCTAAGGTGAAAATTTTTACCACCAATTAGAAATTACCTTCCACTTTGATGCCTTTTGCATTCTGACGGTCTTAAGCCCGTGAAAGTATGAAGAAAAAATCAACAACTTATGAATCGTATCGTAATGAATGATGGCCGCCCTGCCCACGCCCGCGTAGGTGCGTAGCGAGTGAGTCGTGTCCATCTTGATATTTTTGTACTGGAAGATACCAATATAAAAAATACCTGTTTTGTCTTTTGCGTCAAAGATTATTGTATTCAAATTTCGGTACTGATAAAAAAGTCAGCCTGTATTTTAAACTGGAAAGTATTTTCTACAAGTCAAAGACAGAACTCGATACCATTTTTCCGTACACAATTCTAGTTTCATAAATAGTTACTAATATTTTGCGCCTTAAACCCACCTGCCTGACGATAAATTTCAACTTAGAAAGTTTCACAAAGACCCACTAACTTTACCAAGTTTCTAAATCATGAAATTTTGCCCGCAAAAGAACAAAGTAGGTAATATAAATAGTGAACAATCTTCTTACTATAATAACTCTATATGTAACTCGTACTTTGAATTTTCGTTATTATTGCTTTACATCATAATTATTACGATGTTTTTAATGTCAAAAGTTGAATATTAGAATCTTAGGATAAACTATTTATAAATATATAAAGTATAATTTGTGTATAACACAACGTTAATTTGTTATATAATCAAAGTTTATGCAAACAATAATTCATCATTTCGCTAATTCATAAATTATTGCGACCTTTCCTCCGTGTTTAAGCCGAAAATCACATTTTCATTTTAGGCTGCAAAAAATGTTGACAAAACAACGTGATAATCATTTACGGACCTTCCCAAAACATTTTTATAAATTTATTACTGTAAATTCTTGTTATTTATATGTTTTCTTTTCTTTTTACGTATGATTTTTAACCGTATTAACTTGTACAAACAAATTAATACTCGAATTACAGATTGTAAACATCTAATTTTTGAAGTGAAAACTTCTTTAGCGGCGTTGAGCACTTTTGTGGGATGGGGGGAAAATGTGAAACTCGCGTCAGGACACGTGGGCTGATCGAAAAACCGTAAGACGGTTGGCAAAATTATGGATGTAAGTTGATTTTTCTGAGATATAAACTTTTTAATGTAATTTAATATAATATAAATTGTAATGTTTGTGTACGATAGCGCAATAAATAAATATTGTATTCTATAAAAATATATTATTATTATTATTATTATTATTGTATACTATCACAAAAATGATAGTACTTTTATATTGATAATAACTATTCCAAAAAATCAAAAATGCACAACGTTGATATTCAAGTTTTCACTTCTGCCGGCACTCCCGGAGTGCTTTCACAGTTTTTTATTTATTTATAGTATTGCATAGTAAGGCCCAGTTTCGAGATCGATAGTATAAATAAATATAAATATGCGCCAGACGACACACCAATTATCGTGATTTCGAAGTATGGAATTTTCTTCTTTGTGTTACGAATACCAGACAACATTTATGATGGAGACTACTTATATGTATTTAAAGAATAAATAACATAACCAAATGCTAGAAATCTGTTTAAATGACCATTGGTAAGGTATTTTTTATTTAAACACTCACACAATCGTCAATATTTAACCGCTGGTAATAACAACATTCAACCATTAGTTGAGTTAACTATTGATACGCAACTTAGCCTAACTAATGATATGAAATAACGGATAAACTTCAATCAGAGATACTTATTTAAGTTCTAAGGTACAGCAAGCAGCACGGTAGTATAAAAGTCTAGTTATTAAGATAGAACAACCAATTCTTATCATTTCAAAACAATATTACGTAGCCCAAAAGATTTGACGATAAGATGGTTATCGCATAATAACAAATATTAATTAAAGCCACCCGCATAACTTTATTCTTAGTTTAAAACCGTTTAACTACCAATTATTTTGGGTCATTTTAGTGCAGGGAATAATTAAAAGTTTCTAACATCGCTACACTTTATGGTTACTTGCGCAGGCCCGTGTTAGCTAGGTTAAATCATTATTCTATCGCTAAAGCAGTGTCTTGGATGTTCGAGACAGATATTTTCGTTGATATTTTAACACAGGTTAGATGTTAACTCTTGTCTGCGCAACTGGTTCTTAATCTATGTTTTTTAACTAGTTACTAATACGAAAAAATACCCGAACTAGAGTGTATTTAAAACGTCCTCCTGATCGTATCCGATCTCGGCGTTCATCACAATTAGTGTTGTAAGTCTAATGTAGCCTACCAAAACGCACGGAATCCTTTCGGTAGGATACAAAATACTTGTACTATGGCATACTACGTAGCTTTTGTAAAGAACTTTTATTAAGAAATTTGCATCTTGACACTTGCATCCTGCCCGTTCTTACGTATGGAGCGCAGACGTGGTCACTGACCGAAAGTCAAAAATCCAGGCTCAGGGTTTGCCAAAGAGCCATGGAGAGGTGCGTGTTTGGTATTAACAGGATGGATAAGGTCCGTAATATCACAATTCGCTCCAAAACTGGTATAGTGGATGTAGGCGAAAGGACAGCGAGGCTAAAGTGGGAGTGGGTGGGACACATATGTAGGATGCACCCGGATAGATGGACCCAAATCGTCACGCGTTGGATACCAGCAGATGGTTATCGCCGCAGAGGTAGACCTAGAAAGCGCTGGTGTGACGATTTGGTCAGTTTTGCTAAGGATTGGGAGTCGTTGGCCAAGGATAGAGATAGATGGCGGAGTTTGGGGGAGACCTTTGCCCAGCAGTGGGATGGTGTAGGTTAAAAAAAAAAAAAAAAAAAAATTTGCAAATAAATTATGGATAAAACACGGTTTTCCAAAAAACAAATTTTGCATCGCTAGTTGAATTGTAAGCGTACCAGGATCATCCTGTAAAAGAAACTGGGACACATTTATAAAAGTATCAAATGTGACATACCAAGAGTCACAATCGTTTTAAGTTGAAAGAAAATCCTCTTTTACCACACGAAATAAACTTGTTGCTGTGACTATTTGTATAAAAAATATGTTTTATTTTATGTTTAAAATCAAAGTTATTTTACTAAATACTATTAAGGCGCTTACCGGATTTTTAACGCGCACACTAGCGCCACTTTACTAGAAAAATCATAACTCGTTAAATAAAAGACCAATCAAAAATGTGGTAGACACGATTGTAGCTCTGGTTATGTGGTTTAGATACAATGTTTAAGTTCAATTAAACGGAGTTATCTGCAGTTATAGTTAGAAAAATTGCCAAAAGTGGCCATATTTAGCAGTTTTTCTAACTCTAATTACAGTAAACTACTTGAGAAACAATTTAAACGTACTAAATTAACTATAAAATCTGTACTACAATCGTGTCTATCAGATTTTTCTTATTTATGGTCTTATTACGTATTATTCTTATATTATGGTCTTTTATTTAACGAGTTATGATTTTTCTGCTAAAGTGGCGCTAGTGTGCGCGTTAAAAATCCGGTTAGCCCCTAAAAGTAAATGCTCTATTTCAAATTTAGATTCAAGAAAAAATTTTTATCACCAGAGTGATTCGTAATATTATTTAATGAAATCTACGAAAACTTCAGTACTGAATGAAAGGATTCCGAAGTCTACCGTAGTTTACCGGAATGCTGCTGCATACTTTAGTAGTATAAATTGAACTTACAACTCTGATCTCAATTGAGATTGGCCATCGGTGTGGGACATTGTTTATAGTGCTTAAGTGTGCAATACACTACGGCACTCTCTGTATCTTCACCCTCATTATTCGGAATGTCATAACGGTAGTAGTAGTAGTCCCCCTAGCCGATTTTGACTACGGTGGTCAGTCACAACGACTAACTGACTGCGCGAGACATATTATAGTGTACAAGTGTTTGCGCGAACACAGATGCACTCTATTCCTTTCACCCTCATAGCCCGATGGGACAGCAATGTGACAAGACCGGAGAGAGATCAGGCGCAGTACCAACGGCTTTACGTACTCAGTTTTTTTTGGCCTGACCCGGGGATCGAACCCGGGACCTCTGGCGCAGCCGTTACTTTAAAGTGCGATCCTCCTACCGCTGCGCCACCGAGACATGACGGTAGATCTGACATGACCGGTGAGAGATGGGCGCATGACGAACGGCTTTTCGTGCTTTCCGAGGCACGGGTTTCGAACCGAGTATTTAACACACATAACTCAAAGACAAATACAATTTTTGTTTGACAGACCGGGGATCGAACCTCGGGCGAAGCCTGCATCCCAACCACTTGATCACAGAGGTCGTCTTTGGTTACCGAGTTAATTTACATGTCGCTTCCCGGCAAGAAAAGTGATATAATACAAAACTAGCTGTTTCGAGAAAATAAAACTTTAATATTTTTTTGTTTATTTAAACGTCAAAAATTTTATCTATCCTATTAATATAAACTATTTACACATAACCCTTGGGAATCTTTAGTTCCATTAAACAATAAACTTTCAGACTTAACAGAGAAAAGGAAATGGCTCAACTAAGTTAGTCTATAGGAGCTATTTATAATATATTCAAGCAAGCTGAAATAAATCAAGAAGCACTTTTATTTTATTAATATAAAAATACATTCAAGAGACATTGATACAATTTTAAAAGGGCTAACACACGTGGCAGGTTCTGCCATGATGCTTTTAATGATTACTTTCTAATCGTAGCTGCTATTCAACTATACTTCTGCATTTTTTATTTATTTCTCGTAGTACAGTCATTTATCTTAAATGGTATACCTATCAGTCTGGTGCTGTATGGTCTTTGTTTTTATACTTTTTTTTTAACGCTGCATTTTAATAGATATTTTGTTTTTTTTATTTTAAGGTTGTTAGTAGATAGAAGAAAGTCAAAGTAAAGTTTTCAAGATAACTTTTCTAGTATTTTCTTCCCAGATACCGATAGATCGAAATAAAAACTTGGAGTATAACATACAACATTGTAATAATTTGTTTCTCCTAAATAGAAGATGAGTGCATTATTTTTAACTTTTTAGCCAGTTTTTTGAAGGTGGTTTTTTTTTACTCTTTTATTGCATGACTTTTAGTTAAGACTCATATCTCAAAAACTAATTAACCGATTTTTATAAAGCTTACACTGTATTCGAAGTTGTATTATACATGATTGAATTAACATAGAATCATCTCGCTACGACTTCTAGTTTTCGAGAAATTTTGACACTAACATAAAATTATGCCACCAAGAAAGAATTAATAGACCAACGTACAAAAATTTAATCAAAACTGACGATATAACATACATACTGGTTAAATTGATAACCTCCTTTTAAAAGTGAAGTCGGTTAAGAATGTTTCTCATACATCTCTTTTAGTTTGAAAGTACTAACCACCATTAAAACTCATACCTACCATAACCTACGTACCCTGCTCTGCACTTGACTCTCGCCTTCCTTTAACTAAAACAATTGTTTACTCTATTAAAAACTCAAGTTCACTGACACGCATCTGCCATAAACGTGTCTTTCATTCCCGTTATCTTAGATCCAAAGTAGATGCCGCTTTTAAATTTATTTTTAACCCCATAAAGCCCGAGCTATTTGTCGAAGGGAGATTGTTAGTTATCCGTGACATAATAATAGAATAGTACAAGTTGATGTTTGTTTGATACACGAAAAATATAAACAGTTGGTTATTATGCGTGTCTGGCACAGAAGATTCGTGATATTAGTACTGATGGGTGGGGTCGTGTTTTTAAGAAAGGGTAAACTAATGGAGTTAATAGTAACAGAACTCTGACACTTGCCATACGTTAACGTGGTGGAAACAAGCTATTAACTTAAAAAAATATGAATAGGTAGACTATTGGTGGATATATGCTTGAGATCATGCACCGAAGCCAAACAAAATTGTTTTATTATAAGTAGAAGGTCAAATGTCGGTCCGAGTACAAGATCAGAACACGAGGGCGATTCCACTGCGAAGACGTGTGAGGAAGGGATTTTTTTGAAGGCGGATTAGTTTTCTATTTTTTTTATTTCTGATTTTTAGTTATTTACCTATATCTCAAAAACTACTGAATCGATATTGATGAACCTTACACTTTACCCTAAGTTGGAATATAACTGATTGAACAAAAAAAAACAATTATCTCGCTTCGACTTCGCGTTTTCGATATTTCTGTGAAGTAACATAAAAATAAATAAACATACATACATACAGTATCGAAATTGAGCACACGTGTTTGAACTGAATATTTCTGTTTTTTGAAGTCGATAAAAATAAACACATTTTGTTTTCTCAAAAAAAAATCTTTGCTTGGTCTATGTTGCTGACTAAAGTCGTTTTAAGAGATTTTATAGAAAGAACGCCTTAAGGCATGAAACTGAATTTAAGGTAATACCTACACTGCTTAACCTATCGAAGAGCAGCTGAAATATCACACCCACTTACTAAAATGTATATCACAAATTAGGGACATAATATTGAATCTGGTGGTGTATTGCCATCCAACTTTAGCAGTTCAATTTCCAGGTAGCTCAATTCCGACTCAGTGTAAACGAATATTATTATTATAGTAATAATAATGTAATACGAATATTAATATTTATGTTGTTAATTTGACAGTTAAGCTGAGCCGCTTACCTATCAAAACTGCATACTGCTATACGCGCCCCTGTCAAATATAGTCAACTATCAAAGACAAGACAATAAGATAATGTGTCTGTAGCATTGTGCATTTTAAAGATAAAGTTCCGCCTCGCATATGGGAATGGTCAACAATGACAATACACACAAAATTTATCAATTCCTCGAAATTCTATATTCGTAGTCCATTCTGCGAAGATTCAAATGGTCTATTGTTTTAACTACACACGACTCATACCAACCATAATAACCCGTATTGCCCAATACCTATTCAGATCCAATTGAATATAAAGTTCGTTTTTTTTACCAGTCCAATAATCTATGCAATGTTTTTATAACTTAAAATATTATCCAGTTAAAAAAAAAACTATTTTGATTACATTTAAAAGATCTCAGCTTTAACAACAATTCTTTATGTATAGGTCTTGTAAGTTTTGTGTTGATATTATTTTAAAATTAATAAATATTGTAAAAAGGTATGTCATGATTGTTCGAAAATTGTTTACCTAGCAAAGAAAAACATACTTTACAAATAATATTCACAAATTAAATAGCGGACCCATCGAACTGTAAAAAGCTCATTTGAAAGCTTTAGTGTCTGTTCCACCAAGTTCTTTAAGAAGTTCTGGTTAGCGTTAGGTATCTGTCCAATATTTTTTAAGAAATGACGTTATATTTTTAGATTACTTATTGGTTACTGTTCATTTGTCGATGGCGAAATAGGGCCTTATATAGTAAATACACAGATGAATGCGAATGCTAACCAAAAAATTAATCAAAACCATAACGGTATGCCTGTACACACAATACACAACCAAATCCCATTTCGCATTCATAGGATGCCGTAAAAATAATAAAATATGCACGTGAACTATGCCCAATGTGACAGGATAGATTATAAAGGCCACCGCCTTTTTACTTATTTTGAATTTTATTACAATTGTATAAAGTTCATTGTTTTTGTATCGCGAAATTTATGAAAAACTCTAACATATTACGGTTTCAATGAATTTGAGATTTTTTTGTCCTATAGGCAAACATTTCGTTTGAATAGGTGAGTGACATTATTCACATTTAATAATCCTAATACTTGATGGTACCATTGTTGTCAAAGAGGTGTTAAACCGTTTAAACCGTTTAATATCAATAATTCTAATCTATTTTATTCTATTTTAAATTAGGTATTTAGGCTACCTTCATCACATCACATTTCTTCTTATTTGGGTATATAACGGCAAAAAACGGAACCCTTATAGTTTCGTCAATTCTGTCTGTCCGTGCGTATGTCACAGCCTCTTTATTATGTAGCACACTGTTGAAATTTGGTAGAAAGATGTATCCTGTTAACCGCTTTACGATTGTTATACAAAAAATAAAAAATAATCATATGTAATACCTGAAACTAAAACCCAAAAATTTTTTTTTTACTCAAACCTATGCGTGTAAGGTGTCTACGGATAGGTCTTTTAAAATGCCATATAGGTTTTTTAAAACCATTTTCCTTTAAAGTCTAACGTTTGGTGGATGGATATACGCTTCCAAAGTGGTAAAATGCCCCTCCCCCCTCCCCCATCTAACTTCTAAACTAAGCTAGTGTAAATGTAGATGTAGATCTTATTCCAACAACCGCATACATAACTTTGCTCTTCATACAAACACTATGAAAAACAAAGTTATATTTGCTGTATTGCGGTATTTTAGCTAAGTGGAAGTAAATGGATTCCCTAATTCTGTTAAAATTGGCACGGAACCCTCAGTACGCGAGTCCGACTCGCACTTGGTCGGTTTTTTTCTGTTTGATCAGTAAATCTAACGATAGTGACATTTGTGCCAGAGTTTTTTTTTAATTCCTCTAATTCCGTTTACATGGTATTTGCTAAGCAAGGTTGCAACCTGTAGTCCTAAAAAAATACATTAAATTCCGTTGTTTGGGATGAGCATTGTTTCATCTGCTTGCAAATATTTTATTAATAACGTATTTTCTCTCACTTTAATAACATTTGCTTTCGCGGGAACGAAAAGTCATGGAAATATATGTGGTGTTACAAACCATTTTACGTACCTACTAAGTAAGTTTCGTGTCTATGATTACTTTAGTTCTGTAGTTTATTTGGCCCATAATAACTATACTTTAGTTACCCACCAACCTCAGTTTAAACTTGATTTCTGATTTTAGGAACCATAAAACGCAGTTTCGACAAACACACCGAAATTTATGGGTTTTTGCCACATCACAGAAGTATGCAGTAAGTCGAAGGACTGATGAAAATGACAAGTAAGTAATTACTACAGGACTTTTCTGTGTAAAAGTCAGTTTCCAATTTTTCAGTCACGGTTCCAGTCACACCTATTTTGTGTCATATAGGTAGAGATATTTGTACATGGATACTGCTGGTGTGGACAGTCTGAGAAAGAATTACGTCAAGGAAAACCTTTATTTTACTACTTCTCCGATACTATTCTGAGGGAAACAATCCAATAAGCTTTAATTTTACATGTTAGAAACTTACTGCATCATACCTTTACTGTGAATGTCATTACTCCGTTTCTATTCCGGCTATCGTGACGTGACATCACCACTGCAGTCCATTGAGTCAGACTGCGCGGCATAAACTGTTTATTATTAAACTATAATTATGAATAAATAAACAGACGCACTATCGGCTAGTTGAATGAACAGGGAAACGTCATGTCAAGGGTTATCGCTGATAGCGGATGAATTGCTCAGTGTTTGGGTATGTTAGCCCGAAATGTTTTCGAGTGCTGACTGCGGCATAACTTATTATGTATTTGTTAAGGTTGCAGGCTAGTTTTCATGATAGTTTTATATATAATATTAAAATTATGCATAGCCGAAAAAAATAATAATAATAAGGTAACTTGCACATAACTTAGGTTAATTAGAAAATCGTTCAAAGAAATATACAATTTAGGCAATAGTAATTGTAACACATAATAGTACCTACTAATGCAAAATATTTCATTTGAAGAAATTGCTACGTGTTTCGCAGATACGCAAAGTGCAGATATGATATAAATACAAAATATTTTTTTAATGCTATACACAAACACAATATTTCTATTATTTTTTAACAGACAAAAACTAAAATTTTGTATCCGCTGTTGAAATCCTTAAGTTGGGTGACACACACAAAGATTTATGACAAGTAAATAAGTGTTTAGTTACTTGAGTAAGGCTTGAGCCTAAAAGGTTAGCAACCTTGTGGTTAAGTATTGTTTTTAATGAACAGAGGTAGAGGTTTGGTTAACCGTACGAAATGAATTGTTGTTTAAGAAGTGTTCTCACAAGCAAAATTATTCTACAGAGATAAATTCCTGGTAAAACAAATATTTAAGTTTAATTTTATTATAACGGCAGTAAGAAATAAAAGCTAGGTACCTTTTTGTAATTAAACCTTGTTAGAAACTAAACTTTTTAAAAGTTAACTTATTGTGTACGCCTACTAAATACAAGCGTAAAATAATATTATGTAGATAGTAGTGTGTATAGATGTGTCGTTAACATTATCATGCCATGCTAAGAAATTTTTAAACAACACAGCTTAAACAGCCGAGAAATTTGGCAATGTTAGGGATAGGGAACGTTTTTTTAAATATATATTACAAGATTCACAGCTCTAGTACAGTATGTATGAATAAACTTAGAAACTAAACTTTCAGCCAATAACGAATCTACATTTTGATTTACAAATTTTATACATCGACAATCATAAGCAAATAGTTAGGGAGGCGAGGTAGCTAAATGGCGTAATTCAACGGCGCCGTCGAGACCTATCAAAATCGAAAGATAAAATAATTTCGAAAAGCAAAAGCTCGTATGGTAAAAACCATTTTAGCGGTGGGTTTGGCGTGTACGGTTTTCCAAAAATGTAAAAAAAAAATAGTTACTTGGGCATTCTCGAGCGCGTCAGATATTCATACTACGTATGCCCCAAGTGCCTCTGATAACAACGGTATACTAATCTGCCGGTTTGCGTGGTGGGGGTAGGCATATAAAGTAGTCAAAAATGCAAAAAAAAAAAAAAACTCGAGCGCGTCAGATTTTTGGAAGGGGTGTTAAGTAGGCCCCAAGGAAGCTCCCTTAAAAAAAACTGACGATTTTGGCGTGACCATAAGTTATGATGAATTTTTGAAAATGCAAAAAAAAATAGTAATTTTGAAATACTCGAGCGCGTCAGATTTTCATAGGGGAGGTTCATCTCGGTATCCTGAAAGCATATTTTCTTAATCTGACAAAAATGTTGGTGGGTTCTCTTAATCTGACCGGAAAGGTTTTTTGGTTTCTTGTTTTTTCCTTTCTTCTTTCTTTTTAATTATTCTTCACTTCGTTTTGCTGACGGTACGTCCAAAAAACAATTTGAGGATCAACAGGCTATTGAATAATATACATACATGAAACTGTACATGTTAATAATACTTTTGTATACAGATACGCGTAACCTTTTCCAAGTCGACGACAATTGTCGAGAAGCTTTAGAAAAAAAAAATTTTTTGAGATTAAAGTAACATAATTTAATCATCGTTATTTCATATCATTTTTTTAACACCCTCAGTTTTCAAGATATACAGCCGGTTTCTGATTTGAGCATTTGAGTGAAAATCTGTTGAGATCTGCTCAAATAGTTGATGAGTACTTAAGTTTCCTACGTTTCATTCGTGAATTTTTGATTGTCTCAAACCACATTCAACTGAGTTGTCTCCTTGATTATACTGTAACGTTCCGTTCCGAGTAAGAACAACCGATTTTTACCGGTTTTTATTTATAAAGATATTTGGTTTCATAATAGGCATCAATAAATTCTGGATTTCATTACGTTAGTTATATATTCCTAAGAACATCAGATTGCGAATAAGTTTTCAAGTCAAATAGGCACTGTTTTATATTGTAGTTTAATTCTTAAAATTAGGTTGTGAACAACTATCGAGAACGGAATGTCTTTTGTCAATCAATCAATGTCAATGTCATACTCAAACTTGATAAAGTTTGGTTTCCTGCAATGTTTGATGATTGAAAAGTTTATAAGTTGAAGAACTTCGAAATACATTCATCATCATCATCATTATCAGCCAAAGGACGTTTACATAGGCCTACCCCACGGTTTTTCAATGCAACCGATCACAAGCGGTCTGCATCCAGTGTGAACCCGCGATCTTAACAAGGTCGTTCGAACATCTTGTCGGTGGACATCCCACGCTACGCTTTTGGTCTAATGGTCTCATATCTAAACTTTTCTGCCCCAACGGCCATCAGTTCTTTGCGCTATGTGCCCTGCCCACTGCCACCTGAGCTTACTAATTCGTAGGGATATGTCCGTTACATTAGTTTTTCTACGTATCTCCTCGTTTCTTATTCGATCTCGCAGAGAAACACCGAGCATAGCCCGCTTCATTGCTCGTTGTGTGATTTTGAGCTTCTTTATGAGGTCAATAGTTAGAGAACACGTTTTAAATCCGTATGTCATCTCTGGTAACAAACACTGGTTGAAGACTTTTGTATTCAGACACTGAGGTTATTCAGACGAGAAGACGCTCTTGCGCAGTTTCCTGAACGCTGCCCAGCAGATGTGGATTCGATGATTGATCTCTTTCTCAAAGTAGAAATTTTTCAAAGTTTATGAAATTGAAACCGCAAAGAAAAAAAGATGTCCTAACTAGACACAGAAAGAGAAGGAAAATTATAGTGTTCCTGTAGTGAAAAGTAATATTAATTAACATTTCAAACCTGATTTTAAAAATAAATCAATGGAATTATTAAGAAAAATATACTTAAAAAAGATTGAATGAGGAATTTTACAAAAACAAAATGAAATCAAAAAATTTTTGAATAAAAAAATTAAACAAGATTTTCAGGTAAAGATTTTAAAGAAGGAGTTGGAAGAAGCTGTCAAGAATAACATATCTTAATGCACACTACGAGTATATCCTTTTAGGATTAGGCACACTGGTTGCGGTCTGCGGTCCGGTCCATACAAAATTGATCGGATGCAGCCAATTTTGTATGGACCGGATCGCATTCCCCAAACAGTGCCAACCAGCCAATCCTTTTTACTGTTATTTGTGTTCACCTTAGTATATTTGTGATAAATATAACTTTGTCTGAATTATATCACATTTTGAGATAAATATAACTTTGAATTATTTTGGCGTTTTGCCTGCACTTCCTCGTCACCTGTTGGAGCTTGATCTATTACAGTTATAGCCTTCCCCAATTACGCAGGTAGCAAATTTCGCAAATTGTCGCAAATTGGAATTTAAGTAGGACTTAAGTAACCTCATTGGGTTGCTTAGCTGTCAGACGCTTAAGTTCACAGTGAGCAGGCTTTGAGTACTGTCAGTAGTGTTGTGCAATGCAAATTTAGAGTTAAGCACTAGTTGATGTCAAGTTGAGAATTCTCAACCTCAAATGCTCAAATTACACTTAAACTTAATTCAAAAAAAGAAATACTTTTGAGTCATACTTAAGTCGAGTTTAAGTTGTTCTCAACGTCAAATGCTCAATTCAGAAACCGGCTGATACTCAACAAACCGGGAGTTTGAGTTTTTTGAAGCTTCAAGTCAAAAAGTTTTAACTTTAGACAAAAATGTAAAGAGACCTTTTTTGTGTAAAATAAAATTACTTTTTTGTTTATTTAAACTTTTTTTTTTGTAAAATGTATCGTTCGCGACTTATATGCCGCAACCCGTTTTTCGGAAGACGAAATGGCTCCTCCACACTCCTGGTCATGCGGAAACCGGCAGATTTTGTATTTTTAGTACGTTTTAGATTATATTCTTCAAAATAAAAATAAAAAAAATTGCGCTCGTGAATGCCGGATTAACGTTTTTTTTTACAAGTTCGCGACCCTATAACTCGGCGGCGTCAAGGACTTATCGTCAGATTAGTTAAATTTAGTCTTAAAACACTAAAATCAACCCCCAATATCTTAATCTGACGCGTTCGAGTATTACAGACTATCGATTTTTTTTTACTAATCTGATCGTCTATCCTAGGCGCGCGTCACTACATATAGAGCTAAATACTTTACAAGGTTGTTCCATTAGGTCCAAGGTATCTCTCATATCTTAAACTGCCACGCTCGAGTATTACCGAAAATTCCCCTATTCGCCTCCCTAACTAAAATAAATAAGTGCAATCTATAACTAAGCCATTTTGTGCACTGTTAGTTTTTTAACTATTTACAGCAAATATTTTTGAGTGTCTTGTTCTAACTTTTAGGGCACAGAAATTCAACATTTTAGCTGAAAGTTCAGGGCACTCTTCTCGTATACATATATCCATTGCATATTCCATGCGAACGTTATAAAGTTTATCATCTTTGCAATAAAATATTCATCATAAATGGTTTAGTATGTTTCAAACACTCACAGTGTATATGCTTTATTTATAAAGATGAAATAAGAAACCCAAAATTTGCGCACGGGCGGGACTCGAACCAGCAACTTCTTGGCTAACCGGGCCAAACGCTCTACCAATTGAGCTACCGTGCTATCGGTCCGACTTTGCGAAACTTGTGGTCTCTTATGGATACGTCATTATGCGTGACCTTAGCACCATCTACCCGTCTGTTTATACAACAGTGGGCCAAGTAGTTTATTATTATTTAAAGAATAAATTCTACTTGGAAATTGATAACAGGGGTTCCCGCTGAAAATAAGTGTCGTGGCATGCTAACCATCTGCTGTCACGATATATACTGAGCGGGGACCTTTTTGGCACACTTGGGCGCTTTGTTTTTGTTTTTTTTTTGTATTAATTTATTTTAGTTGTTTTTAATTTATATAATGTAAATTATTCATGTTTTTTATTTATATAATGTAATTAATTTATATAATGTAATTTTATTTGTGTGTCAAATAAAGAAAAATTCAATTCAATTCAATTCAATAACAAATTTTTGGTTTCTTATATCATCTTTATGAATATTTATCATAAATATTCACATTTCAATCAAATAATGATAAAAATTGAAATATTTCCTTATATTGCTTATGTTGCCGGCAACTTAAGCGATGTTGCTTCCATAGTTTCACGGAAATGTTGCTGGAAACATTCCCGTGCCGCACATCTATAAGTAGGTATGGTTAGCTTGCACTTAAATAACTCCTTTGTAATTTTCCATTCAAAATTAATACCAGATACTTGTAGCTTGGCCACAAGACTGCTGCCGGTGAAAATAATTTAAATATAAAAGTAAATAGATATCTAAACAAGAGTTATTCAAAAGCAGAGATTAAAAAAAAACCCGGCAAGTAAAAAGAAGTGCAATATTATTTTCGCCTGTGAATCGGTAGGCACAAACATCATAATAAGTATACAACAGCTGACCGCTAATTCGGTCCCTGTGAGATCACCAAGACCACTATAAATTCACATGACATTACTATGGTGAGGAAACAGTAAGTTCATAAGTTCATGAGGTAAAAAACAATATTCAAATACTAGTAACAACAGTTAAATATAGTTACTAATGCTTAGGCTGAAAAAGCTTTCAGAGAATTCTGTTCTTAGCAAAAACTGAAAGCTGTAATCTATTTTTAATTTTATTTTAAACAACAAACTGTGGTTATTGAGGCTGTATTATTTCCTTTAATAAATTTAATGTCATTATAGTGTTTTATTCTTTAATGACATTAACTAATTCCTTTTCGGACTTACTTGATTTTTACCGACTTAAAAAAAGTATATAATCAATTCGACCTAATTAATATCTACTCAACCTGTGATTTCGTCAAAATTTGATAAAATTTTAGTATGTTATGGTTAAATTTCGTAATTCGTATGTTTGTTTCAGGATTTCTCAAAAACGAGAAGTTATAGCGAGATCATTATTTTTTGATTCAATCAGGTAAAGTTCAACTTAGGTTGCAGTGTAAGTTTATCAAAATCGGTTCAGCATTTTTGAAATATGAGTAATAATAACAAATGCATTCAATTCACTTGAATGTTATATAGTACCTACCTATAAGATTCAGAATCTCTACTTCCGCAACAGCCACGTTTTTAACATTCATAAAGATAAAATAAAGCCACGTTTTGTTGGAGCTACTTTATACACTTCGATTGTGTTCGATATGACTCAAGCTCAATGAATACGTGACTGAATACACTTCGCTAAGAAATACTACAAAAACTGACTTATTTTGATCTCTATTAATTATTAGGTATCGTGCACATTGCAAACCCATGTTACATTCATTCAGAAGAGGTCTGTACAACTGAGTATTGGGTATCATATGATGATGGTATTGATAACTGAATACATTAAACAGTTTCATCAATTCAAATGTAGAATAAGATGTTTTAACAGAGGGGAGCTTTTAATGAAGATACTTCATATGGTATGACGTTCTATGCAAGGTGTGGGCTGTACGGGAGCAAAAAATTAAAATATTTGCCCTTCAAGTAGCCAGCAATCAATTCTGAGTGTTTTTAATTTCTTTTAAAGAAAGATATATTTCTTGTTCTAATCTTACAAAATAAAATTAAACCAGCAATGTATTGCAAACAAATCTGTCCAGTCGTAGAACTTGACATTGTCAGTTATAACAACAAGTAAGCGATTTTAATATTGCATTGATTGAGGAGTATAACTTTGGATTACTATAACTCTGAGTCAAGGTAAGAACGTGTACTCTGGCGAATCGGTGATTTATGTTTTTGCTACCATTAGGTATAGGCCAGACGCTGCAAATTTAAATTGGTACATGTATAGGATATACATTAATAAATGATTCTTGCTATAACTTTTATTTGTTATTTAATCGTCGGTTAGTGCTTATTTGTCAAGTGAGAAACTGGCCCTAAATGTACAAAAAAATTAAACCACCTTCAAAAAAACTAAAAAGTTGTCTTTTGTTTAGGAGAAACAAATTCTTTTGGAGTCGGTGCATGAATGCAGCATGATGTGTGTAGACTGTTAGCGTAGGTAAATTTGACATCATGCACCGACTCCAAAAGAATTTGTTTCTTTTAAATACAAGACTACTGCGTAATTTTAAGCTTTCAGTTAGTTTTAAAAGGCGTTTTTTTATTATAATTTATTCATGATTTTTGGTTATGTTACTGATATCTCCAAAACTGCTGAACCGATTTTGATAAAACTTACACTGCACTCTTAGTGGAACTACACCTGATTGAACTGAAAAGAATCATTTCTCGATGACTTCTAGTTTTCAAAAATCTTGAGACAAACATACACTAACGAAATTGTACACACGTGTTCGGAAGCCTTCATAGGTCAACATACTAAAATTTTATTCAATTCTGACGATATCACATACGCACAGGTCGAAATGATTACCTCCTTTTTTGCAGTCGGTAAGAATACTTGTCTCCGTTTTGGTCACTGCCACTCGGTCTTCTATTAAATACATACTTTACGACAAAACAGACAGCTGGTCGTGACCGTTGTAAGCCCATGCTTATTTCGGAATTCAAATACAGCTGTGCTGAGTTGTATTCCTTTGTTTATTCTAAAATGCTTCATCTTCTAATATTAGTTTGAGAACGATTCTATTCCTTGTAGATGCCAGTTGGAAATAAAGTACTTACTTACAAATTGGGTGTGTAGTGAGACCGAACTATCGATAACGCGATTATTGTATAGCGCCTAATCATTATTACTATTTATCGATATAGTTATCATATGTATGACCTAAATGTTTGACAAGAAGAGAATGCTTTTAGCATTAAGTCCACCTTTGTACAAAAAAATCTGTGAAATAAAGCTTTTAAATAAATAACACTTCTAGCGGGCGTTAATCATCAGTTATTTAAAATTAAGTAAGTTTTTTTATACAAAGAGTGAACCATAGGATAGAACTTCTATGGAGTTAACTCTTGTAATAAACAATGCAGAATGATTAAAAATACTTTGTGGTTGGATGTTGTTTAAGCTGTTAATATTATTTATTTTTCAAATCACAGCTATTGAAAAACATTAACATAAAATAAAGCAAAATGTACAGCGTGAAATTTTAATTAGTGACTATATTTTGTGTACGGACTCCACTGATGAATATGAACAACTTTTACTGTGGGGGGCAAAAGTGAAATTAAGAAAAAAACAGCTGTTCCATTAAAAAGTCCAATTGACGCGCGGTCAAAAATTAAAAATGTATTGCACCCACTGCCCCCATAGCAAAAGTTGTTTATATTGATCAGTGGACACAAAATTTGGCCATTGATTAAAATTTTTAATCGTACTTTTGAACGGGTAAGGATAATTCTATCGACAGCACAGTGATGGTCAACTTCGTGCAATGTACTCGTATGAAGCAATGCCGAGCCAGACAGAATGGCTCAACAAAATGACATCATGCGCTTTTCAACACACTTTTACATGCCCAAAACCGTCAATGCTTTCCGTTTTGCTTTGTGAGCGGCGTCCAAATGACTTAGCGTTTGTTTGCCTAGCCACCCACGATGAATAAAGAGTGTAAATAATTTCATATTTAACTATTTTTGAAACGTAACGTACCTAGTTATGTCACTTTGAGTAGGAAAAATGTATTATAAAATAAGGCAAAAAACATACCTAATAAAATCTAAACGACAAACGGTTCAACCGTTTTGGCCTTACAATACCACACACAGTTACACAGATTTAAGACTTATAATAACACCCTGTTCTATATTCGTCAGGGGTTAAAAAAACACAAAGATACAAATTGTCTTTTCGAAGAAAGTTATAAATAGAGCCACGTTAACACTTATGTAATAAATATATTTATAGCTAAATGTGGCTAAATGTGTGGTCATTGAATTAACGTCGTCATTTCTTTTCAAAACAATACAGTCACCCATCTATAAAAACTTGCGGTATTATGTTTACAAACAAACTGGGTTTATTGATGTCATCTATTAGTGTCACACATTTTCACAGAATAGCCAACGATGTATTAGAGCTGACATCATCTCTAATCTAACATTGTTTCAACTCAACATCCACGCAAGACTTCTTACACACGCTGCGACTTTTAGCATCGATGTAGTCGCGCGTTTTGGAAACGCGACAGCATCGCGACTCACGCAATGCACAGATCTAATAAGGCATCGATGCAGAATGCGCGACAGTATCGATGCTAACGTGCGCTAGAATCGATGTAGTCTCCAATATACAGGTTAAATTTGTTAATGTCCAGATTCTGCATCGAAGCTAACGCGCGTTAGCATCGTAACCATACAGTCGCTAATAGTAGCGTAAGTGTGTAAAGGTTTACATTTTGTTACTGCATCGATGCTGCATCGCTGCTAAAAGTCGCAGTGGGCTAATGTACGTCCTCAGGGGCTAATACGTCCTATCAGCATGTTATAAAGTTTCATTATTGGTTGGATATCTTTAATTACTTATTTGGCAACGGAAAAATATGTTTTTTAATAAATTTGGATATAGACTGCTTACGTCCGGTCGCTGTGGAAAACAGTGCCCCCATTTTAATAATGATGATAATACTTTCAAAGCTATAAATAAATACTCAAGTATGAAGATCTAGACATTTTTGAATATTGGTTCATCCAAAACAGTGTAACTCTCAAAGTGATATTTTACTTTGTTATTGTGTTCTCTGTATTGTTTCAAACTAATGCAAATTCCATGCAAATCAATTCCTTTTTCATCTGAATGAATTCATAACTGTCCGACGCGAATAAGATTCTTTGGTGGACGACAGTAACTTTTACCAAGTACATTTTATTTTTGGGTTCAGTATTTTTTTCCTTTTGTTACGTAAAAGAGCGATGAAAGGTCATAACTACAAACATCAGCATGATCTAGGGATATTTCAATGAAGCCTAAATACTCAAACTCTATTAACTTATGACACCTGGACATTAAAATAAACCTTGTTTAGTAGCCTACCTAATCTGATCATAAACTTTTAGATAAAGTTAAATTTAAAAAAAACTTGGAAGAAGAGGACAAACTCAGTCAAAATTTCAATCTTAACTTGAAACATCAAAACTCAAACAAATCAAGTACTTTTTTTTATAAAAAAAATGTTGAAAACTTTAAATTAATAATCCGTAGATCCACCTAAGACGCTCCTGCCTCATCTGCAGCGGTTCTGCGTGCTCAAAACAAGGGTGTTAATATCCTGTTGTGGAATACTGTCCCAAGTCCTGCTATGATGCATGAGAAGCTGGGTTTCATGCACAATATCTTCAGGAAAATTCCTAAGAGACTTTAGTCAGAGGATTGTGTAGGCCAGTCTAAAGCTTGGATATCATGTAGTTTGAATTGATTGAATTGTCACGGCTTTGAATTTAGCCAGGGAAATTGAGTGCATATCCAATAGTCCGCTTAGATTAGTAGAGTATACTAATTCTTTAGACTGGTGAACTCCTTCCCAGAACGGTTACACGGACCACGGACGTAACGGCAGAAAAAGTGGCTCAATTGGTCTGCGAGGCATTTGTTGGGGTGTCATATCCCGGTATCTATGCTCTAAGTTTCTCAAATGTGTCGTGTGATGAATTTGCGTTCCCAATTACTAAGTCCCAATTTCTTTATTAATAGTAATGGTACAATAATGGTAAATGAGTGAGCAAGTTGTAGTAACCTTTTTTAGGGTTCCGTAGCCGAGAGGCAAAAAACGGAACCCTTATAGTTTCTTCAAGTCTGTCTGTCTGTCTGTCTGTCTGTCTGTCTGTCACAGTCATTTTATTCTGTAACTATAAGCATTACACAATTGAAATTTAGTAGGAAGTATCTTGTTAACCTCTTATCGATTCTCATACAAAAAATAAAAAATAAAGACTGTTAAGGGGGGGCTCTCATACATGAAACTAAAACCAAAAAAAAAAAAATTTGTCTAATCTATGCGTCTATGGATAGGTCTTTTAAAATAACATTGAGGTTTCTAAAACTATTTTCTTTTAAAGTCTAACGTTTCATAGCTAGACGCTTCCAAAGTGGTAAAATGGGCGTCCCCCCCCCCCCCCCATCTAATTTCTAAACCAAGCGAGTGTTAATTTTGAAAAAAATATGTGATGTAGATCTTCAAAAAATACTTTCAACTAAAATTGGTTCGGATGGGCTCAAACTAGTAGTTTTTGAGATATAGCACGTTTTCAACAACCGCAAACATATCTTTGTACTTCTTACAAACACCATGAAAAACAAAGTTATATTTGCAGTCAACAAAATATTGCGGTATTTTACTAAGTAGAAGTAAATGGATTCCCTAATTCAGTTAAAGTTGGCACGGAACGCTCAGTGCGCGAGTCCGACTCGCACTTGGCCGGTTTTCTAAGTTGTAAAAATGCATTGAGTTATACCATATACCATACCCCCCGCTTAGCCAGAGGGAGAGTTACGTGAGGCTCTCTTCTCCTGAAGGGAGAGGCCTACCCACTAAAATAACCACCAGTTCCCTCTTGCTGTGGTGTGGTGAACCTAGTGAAGCCAGGCCTTCCCCAAACGTTCACTGCAAACAATTTTTGCTCGCAAAGGCGAGCTCATCTCAGGCCATTCAACACCACATAACAGGTAAACCTTTCCGACCTTTCTCGAACTTTATTTTATAACTATACTGTCTGCGCTCAAATGGTTGGTTCATAAATTAATACTTCTCAGTGAGAATATTATCTCTTTGTATATATAAAATTATACATATTTACAAAATGTGCCAGCTTACAGGTGTAAAGAGCCTGTTCACTGGCATCAAATTTCTACTCTATTACTAGGATTGACTAGTTTGCAGCTGGGAGCAGAAGTTCGTCGCCTCCGACCAACTCGTTTCCGGCGTCTGAGATCCGCGAGAGGATCGTCCTCTTTCTCCCGTTCAGTTCTTGATAAAGACGTCTTCACAGAACGTCCTGAACTGCCCCCATAAATCTTCAAAGTTGTAGTAACCTACTCTGACTAATTACAGCTAGACAGGATCGTAGTAGTTGTATTCATTGCGTTTCACTTTTTCCACAGAACCCTAATCTACTGAATTCAGATAAAGAAGTAAGTAAAGCAACTTTTTCGTTTTGAATAATTCGGTTTATGGTTATCCTAAAGCTCGTTGATCCACGTTTCAGAGCTGAATGTTGCATAAAATTAAATGTTGACGCAGTAAATGTTTCACTTAAACGTTACGCTATTCATGAGAGACTTCTTAAAGGTTTTATTTGTATCGCAAAAAGTGGAGATGAGGTAAGCAATAAAGTGAAGTTTATAAATGAAGTATAGCTGGGGTAGAGATGCAAAGAAATGTTTGGCTCTGATAGGACCTCTCAGAAAGAGAAATAAAAATACATAACTTCAATGATATAATCTTGTAATTAAGAAATGAGTATCATTGAGAGAACACAGTTACAAATATTTTATAATTTGGAAGTCCAAGTGCATGACGACGCGTTTGATGTATTTGTTAGATAGAGCTCCTGACTATTACGGCGGCCGTCGCGGGTTCGAATCTCGCAAAGGGTTGTGTTATGAGGACGAACATTTGTACCTGAGTCATGGAAGTTTAATATGAATTTATGGGAGACGCCCCCGTCATAATCGTTGACTGGTATTAGTAACACAAGGAAGAAAATTCCTTACTTCGAAACCACGACAATTAGTGTGTTGTCTGGCGCATATTAATTTATTTATTCTAACAGTAAGATGGCATGTAAACTGCCTCGTTGGTGTAGCAGTTAGTTTGCTGGATACTAACTAAGAGGTCCCGAGCTCGATTCCTGGGTCGTTTGAAAATGTGTTCCTGGGTTTTTCTGGCTTGGAAACTCTCGAAAATAGCTTTGAGTCAAGAAATTGGTGGTGACGACACCCCCGAGCCTCGGAAAGCAAGTTAAGTTGTTGGTCCTGCTCCTGATCTCTCATTGGTTATGTCAGACTACCGTCTTACTGAACTAATCCCTCAAGCGTATGTGAACGAGACACAATGCAAATTCTATTGTTATGCGGTTGCCTGCAACCGCTCGGGTGTTGAAGCACTAATGAAAGTGAAGGATCAGAGAGTGAAATGTGTATTGCGCACACATGTGGGCACTATGAGTCATAGTCATAGGCCAAGTATGCAGGAGATATGAATATCCTGCGTACTTGGCCGATCACACTAAAAAATCGGTAGTAGAATATTATTATGTTAGTATAAGCAAAAATAATGCATTTAAAATTAAATATCGACCTCCTAGGCTTATCCGAAATGACACTGTGGCCAAATTTTAATTGATCGGAATGCACTTTCGGCAAACAAAAGCTTTTACTACGATCACTGTTTTTCGTATTGCTTATTACCAAAGCTTTATATATGTATATACTAATATTGTAAAGCTGCAGAGTTTGTTTGAATGCGCTAATCTCAGGAACTACTGGACCGATTTGGAAAAATATTTTTAGTTGCTTGCCTTGCAAACACCCCTCCACTAACCCGCACTGGGCCCGCGTGGTGGAGTATGGCCCAATGTTAACGACCTCCATGGCTAGCCACTCGGCTAGCACGCTGGTTTCAAGCGTCGCCATCTCGTGAGGCTTCGAATCCTGGTCAGGTCAGAAAAAGGATATTTTCTATATAGTCTCGGGTCTGGGTGTTGTGGTACCATCGTTGTGTCTGATTTCCATAACACAAGTACATTGGCTACTTACTTTGGGATCAGAGCAACGTATGTGATTGGTGTCCTATATTTTAAAAAATATTTATTTTTTTACAAAATAAGGTAATATATTTCTAGATGACTTCGAGGATATAAACAAATCAGTAAATACCTAGAAAATAAAAAAGCTATTTGGCATTAGAATGGCATTAACACAACACCAATGAGATGTTTCCGCACATTATCGTGTTTGGCATAATGTCAATTGCAGTCGGAAATCGTTCACGATTCGATATCGCTTTAATCGGTAATTTTACCATCGAGTTCCTCTCATAAAAGTGATTTATGTGAAAGTTTCATAACTGGAGTGAGGAAATTTTTTATCTGTGTTCATTTGACAAAATACTACATACGCAGAACATATTTTTTTACGCTGAAGTAACTGAGCACAAAGATGATTAGGTCTTGCGATTGAGAAAAACATTATTAGATTCTAGGTTCCGTATATTAAAAAATACGCGTGAAAAAAAAGAGATAAAAGTTTTATAATGAGGCTGAAAGTTGCTTGATACAAGTGCAATTTATATTATATTATAGACTGAAAGTTTTTATCGTCAATTTTTTTTGTAAGGCGTTATTTCGTGAGGAATATGTCATAATTTATACCAAGAAAGACAGTGAGTTGTTACTACTACGTAAAGAGAAGCTATGAGAAGCAAAAAATGTGTCGCAAATACGACGACAAGATTGTGACGTTACTATGAGAAAGTGAGTAAGTATGAGATTACAATAATTTTCAAGGCGCCTCCGCTTCGAGGTTTCGGGTTCGATTCCCGGTCGGGTCAATGTAAAAATCCAATTTTTTATTGTCTCGGGTCTGGGTGTTGTGGTACCACCGTTATGTCTGATTTCCATAACACAAGTGCATTAGCTACTTACTTTGGGATCAGAGCAATGTATGTGATTGGTGTCCAATATTTATTAAGAAGGGGTAGAACTTAAACTACTACAGCCATTGTTAGTACTTAGGCTACGAGCTACGAGCTACGGTTTTGGTACATTCGTCTAATTACTAGTACTTTGCTACGAAGTACTTTGCTACGAAGAGTGGCTGTCTATTATTATTAATTCATGGAGCACAAAATGTTTTCGTGGTGTCAGTTCCATACGCTATAAAAATAGTAATAGTAGTTCGATGTAGAAAGAAACCTTCATCGTTGACACCAAATAAACATTTCATTTGAATGAGAACTTTCATTTATTAAACAATTAATCATCGCAGACAATGCTGATCCGTTTATGTACCTAGCGGCTACTATTAATTTGTATGCACAATTGCAATCAATAACACGTCATTGGTGATGTCATACAAAATGAAAGAGAGTGGTGATACACCGAGAGCGCACGGTGGACATGATAAAGAGCTTATAATTCGGGCTGCGTCAACAATTGATTGTTGGAAAACGAATTGAGGGATAAATCCAAAAATTTCAATCAGCTTTAGCATTAGCAAATACAAGAAAACAATATGTAGTAGACGGAAACTTAGTACTTTACTGTAAAAACACTTTGGTGAAAAACCAAATCTACGGATGTAAGTAGAGCTTCCTATGGAAGTCTCGACATAGTTCCCTATAAAACCATCAGGTGGCGCTCAAAAAATGCTGAGACAAAATTCGTGTTTTCGTGTATTTCTTGATTGAGAAAAAAAATTGAATGAAGCTTAAGAAATCACATTTTTAAGACTTATTAATGATATAGCTACGTTAGTTAAAAGGATATTTGATGCAACAAAAAATCAGAAAATTTAAATTGTCTCAAAATTTTTGCTTCCAACTTCCACCACTGTATTATGTTTGTTGTGACTGCGCAGCTAAATTTTTAGAGAAAATGGTGGTGAATCATCATCATCATCATCATCATTATCAGCCAAAGGACCGTCCACTGCTCATAGGCATAGGCCTCCCCCATGGTTTTCCACTGCGACCGATCACAAGCGGTCTGCATCCAGTGTGATCCCGCGATCTTTACAAGGTCGTCCGTCCATCTTATCAGTGGACGTCCCATGCCGGGCTTTTGGTCGATAGGTCTCGCAATCTAGGTGGTGAATAGATGCCTCAAAAATAACCTACCAGAGCCTAGTTAAAAAGATACTCGTATATTCAATTGTTGATTTTGTTTCTTTTATAAATCGGAGTTAAGTTAATAATATTAAGACTTTGTAGTCAAGAGCAAAGCTTGGTTACATTTACATTTTAACCTATTATTCACTCTTGGTGTGTCTTCAACTTTGCCATCAAGACAATGACTAATCTAATCACATCATAATCAATCTACTAAACAATGTACCGATTGGCATGGTCAGTTAAGTGATTGAGATATACTAAATTATCCGGTTAACCAATGTTTATAAACAGTTGTTAATAATACTGTTTAACTTGTGTGTGTTTATAAACATCGAACAACTTGTTCGTAACAATGAAACATCTGGTCTGACTATAAAAGGTTAAAGGTTAGGTTAGGTACTATATTTGGTTTCTTTTTACCGACTCCAAAAATAAGGTGGTAATCAATTTATGTGTATGTATGTGATATTATTGGATTTTGTTAATATTTGAGTATGTTTATCTTTAAAGGCTTCTAAACATGTATGTTTGTCCACAGATTTCTCAAAAACAAGAAGTTATAGCGAGTCGATTTTTATTTGGGGTCCCTAGCCGAATGGCAAAAAACGGAACCCTCATGAATTCGTCGTCTGTCTGTCTGTCAGTCTCTCTTTCTGTCTGTACGTCCGTTTGTCACAGCTACTTTATTCTAAAACTATTAGTATTACACAGTTGAAATTTAGGCGGTAGGTGTGTCGTGTTAACCGTTTTACGATTCTCATGCAAAAAAATAATAATAAGGGGGGGCTCCCATACATGAAACTAAAACCTTGGTTGTTGTTGTTGGGTGTATATGGATAGGTCTTTTAAAATGACTTCGAGGTTTCTAAAACCATTTTCTCTAAAAGTCTAGTCTAGTCTAACATAATTTTGTTATTAATACAAAAACTATGAAAAACAAAGTTATATTCGCTGTCAACAAAATATTGTAGTATTTCGGCTAAGTGGGAGTAAGTGAGAGTAAGTGGATCTCTAGTTCAGTTAAAGTTAGCACGGAAACCTTAGTATGAAAGTCCGACTCGCACTTGGCCGATTTTTTAATTTGATTAGGTATAAATTAACTTAGGATACAGTGTAAATTCTATTAAAACCGGTCTTGTAGTTTTTGAGATATAGGTAAATAACTAAAAATTTTAAAAATAAAATCGCTTGAGTGTACACTGACGGTGCAGGTAAGCTTGACATCATGCACCGACTTTAAATCAATTGGTTTCTGAGAAGAGGGCAAATGCGTTATTTTAAAGCTTTTATTGACCTCTTCTTCCAGCCCACGATAAGCTGTTTACTTTATAATGTTTTTTTTTTAAAAGGCGCCAGACAACACAACAACTGTCGTGGTTTCGAAGTAAGGAAATTTCTTCCTTGTGTTACGAATGCCAGACAACGATTATGACGGGGGCGTCTCCCACAAAAACCTAAATACATTTTAAACATCCATGGCTCAGGCACAAATATTCGTGCTCATCACACAAACATTTGCCCCTTGCGGGATTCGAACCTGCGACCCAAGCGTAATAGTCAGGAGCTCTAACCAATGCGCCAAACGCGTCGTCTTGATCGGTTACATCTTTTTTGACGAACACTAAATACATTTATCCTTTTTTCATCACCGCAACCTCGCCCAGTGGAATGTATCAAATCAGTAAAAGGAAACAAACAAACCGAATGTTTATTCGGTGTTGGTGTGCAAAAGTCTATTTCAAACTTATGAAATGGAGCATACTTCGTGTTCTATACTTAGAACCTAGAAGTTACAAGGGAATTAAAATTCTCTTGTAGATTGGTACCAAAGCTGTTGCTATGCGGATACTTATTCCTTTAAGAATATCTATAATATACTTTGGGTATACCCCCTCATACTTTAAGGTGAGGTCCCAGCTGTGGGTTGTTTGCAGGATTTACTAAATCTAAGGACTTTACTAAATTACCGTATTTTTTCGTACCATCTATTTGTTACTAATGAGTGATTGTGATGTGATCTCGAGTACTCGGGCCCCTGTGTTGTCTCTTACTTTTTTAGTTTATTCTAATGTTTTTTCTTTATCCGTCTAAATTATTGTAAACACTTTTGTTCACAGCCTTAACAATTTGATATATGGTTCGAGGTGGTGAGAGCCTGATGTCCATGAAACAGATTACGTATTAAAACACCTGAAATACAATTACCTTGAAAATACATGCCGTTTAACCAAAGGTTTTATTTAACTGTAGGTAATCTTTTGTTACAATTCTTTTACGCAAGTAGTTCAGTTATCTACTAAGAAAGGATATTATTTCAAAACTTCCAATTATGCCGATAAAATAGTGCCCTATCGATAGTTTTGCCTAATTCTACACTACTGTTTTTTTTATCCTATGTGCTTATTTTACACCTTATGTAAGCTTATATTTTTGTAAAACAGACTTTAGACTAGCAATAATGTGCAACAAAATATCGAAAATCAATACTGTCGATAGTACCAGATGCAAACGATTCGATATCATTGATCCTATCATCAGCCTTTCGAAAGTTTGACTGTTGTTATAGTACTATCAATAGGCCACTAAAAGTCTAGGTCGACAAGATACTACATTCACAACACCTAACCTAAGTGATTCTCACAAGATCCTTGGCCGGAATTTATATCATCTTTACCCAGCAGGCGTTCAGGTTTCTAGGCAATAATACTTTAGTGCCTATTATAATAAAGCGTTGACACACGGATAGATATTGCAGCCGTGAATGCTGCGGTCCGATATCCACTGATACACATTAGGCTTCCCCCATGGTTTTCCGTATCGATATTTGGTAAGCGGTCTGCATCCAGGGTGATACTGAGATTGTGATAATGTCGTCTCACCAGTGGACATCTTAAAATGACACTGTGGTCAAATTTTAATTGATCGGAATGCACTTTCGGCAAACAAAAGCTTTTACTACGATCACTGTTTTTCGTATTGCTTATTACCAAAGCTTTATATATGTATATACTAATATTGTAAAGCTGCAGAGTTTGTTTGAATGCGCTAATCTCAGGAACTACTGGACCGATTTGGAAAAATATTTTTGAGTCGCTTGCCTTGCAAACACCCCTCCACTAACCCGCACTGGGCCCGCGTGGTGGAGTATGGCCCAATGTTAACGACCTCCATGGCTAGCCACTCGGCTAGCACGCTGGTTTCAAGCGTCGCCATCTCGTGAGGCTTCGAATCCTGGTCGGGTCAGAAAAAGGATATTTTCTATATAGTCTCGGGTCTGGGTGTTGTGGTACCATCGTTGTGTCTGATTTCCATGACACAAGTACATTGGCTACTTACTTTGGGATCAGAGCAACGTATGTGATTGGTGTCCAATATTTTAAAAAATATTTATTTTTTTACAAAATAAGGTAATATATTTCTAGATGACTTCGAGGATATAAACAAATCAGTAAATACCTAGAAAATAAAAAAGCTATTTGGCATTAGAATGGCATTAACACAACACCAATGAGATGTTTCCGCACATTATCGTGTTTGGCATAATGTCAATTGCAGTCGGAAATCGTTCACGATTCGATATCGCTTTAATCGGTAATTTTACCATCGAGTTCCTCTCATAAAAGTGATTTATGTGAAAGTTTCATAAATGGAGTGAGGAAATTTTTGATCTGTGTTCATTTGACAAAATACTACATACGCAGAAAATATTTTTTACGCTGAAGTAACTGAGCACAAAGATGATTAGGTCTTGCGATTGAGAAAAACATTATTAGATTCTAGGTTCCGTATATTAAAAAATACGTGTGAAAAAAAAGAGATAAAAGTTTTATAATGAGGCTAAAAGTTGCTTGATACAAATGCAATTTATATTATATTATAGACTGAAAGTTTTTATCGTCATTTTTTGAAGTGAAAACTTCTTTAGCGGCGTTGAGCACTTTTGTGGGATGGGGGAAAAATGTGAAACTCGCGTCAGGACACGTGGGCTGATCGAAAAACCGTAAGACGGTTGGCGAAATTATGGATGTAAGTTGATTTTTCTGAGAGATAAACTTTTTAATGTAATTTAATATAATATAAATTGTAATGTTTGTGTACGATAGCGCAATAAATAAATATTGTATTCTATAAAAATATTATATTATTATTATTATTATTGTATTCTATCACAAAAATGATAGTACTTTTATATTGATAATAAGAGCAATTCATTCAAAATTATTCCCTAACTATTCCAAAAAATCAAAAATGCACAACGTTGATATTCAAGTTTTCACTTCTGCCGGCACTCCCGGAGTGCATCAGGTAATTTTTTTTTGGTAAGGCGTTATTTTGAGAGGACTATGTCATGAATTATACCAAGAAAGACAGTGAGTTGTTACTACTACGTAAAGAGAAGCTATGAGAAGCAAAAAATGTGTCGCAAATACGACGACAAAATTGTGACGTTACTATGAGAAACTAAGTAAGTATGAGATTACAATAATTTTCAAGGCGCCTCCGCTTAGAGGTTCCGGGTTCGATTCCTGGTCGGCTCAATGTAAAAATCCAAATTTTCTATATTGTCTCGGGTCTGGGTGTTGTGGTACCACCGTTATGTCTGATTTCCATAACACAAGTGCATTAGCTACTTACTTTGGGATCAGAGCAATGTATGTGATTGGTGTCCAATATTTATTAAGAAGGGGTAGAACTTAAACTACTACAGCCATTGTTAGTACTTAGGCTACGAGCTACGAGCTACGGTTTTGGTACATTCGTCTAATTACTAGTACTTTGCTACAAAGAGTGGCTGTCTATTATTATTAATTCATGGAGCACAAAATGTTTTCGTGGTGTCAGTTCCATACGCTATAAAAATAGTAATAGAAGTTCGATGTAGAAAGAAACCTTCATCGTTGACACCAAATAAACATTTCATTTCAATGAGAACTTTCATTTATTAAACAATTAATCATCGCAGACAATGCTGATCCGTTTATGTACCTAGCGGCTACTATTAATTTGTATGCACAATTGCAATCAATAACACGTCATTGGTGATGTCATACAAAATGAAAGAGAGTGGTGATACACCGAGAGCGCACGGTGGACATGATAAAGAGCTTATAATTCGGGCTGCGTCAACAATTGATTGTTGGAAAACGAATTGAGGGATAAATCCAAAAATTTCAATCAGCTTTAGCATTAGCAAATACAAGAAAACAATATGTAGTAGACGGTAACGTAGTACTTTACTGTAAAAACACTTTAGTGAAAAACCAAATCTACGGATGTAAGTAGAGCTTCCTACGGAAGTCTCGACGTAGTTCTCTGTAAAACCATCAGGTGGCGCTCGAAAAATGCTGAGACAAAATTCGTGTTTTCGTGTATTTCTTGATTGAGAAAAAAAATTGAATGAAGCTTAAGAAATCACATTTTTAAGACTTATTAATGATATAGCTACGTTTGTTAAAAGGATATTTGATGCAACAAAAAATCAGAAAATTTAAATTGTCTACGCGAAATGGCAAAATTTTTGCTTCCGACTTCCACCACTGTATTATGTTTGTTGTGACTGCGCAGCTAAATTTTAGAGAAAATGGTGGTGAATCATCATCATCATCATTATCAGCCAAAGGACCGTCCACTGCTCATAGGCATAGGCCTCCCCCATGGTTTTCCACTGCGACCGATCACAAGCGGTCTGCATCCAGTGTGATCCCGCGATCTTTACAAGGTCGTCCGTCCATCTTATCAGTGGACGTCCCATGCCGGGCTTTTGGTCGATAGGTCTCGCAATCTAGGTGGTGAATAGATGCCTCAAAAATAACCTACCAGAGCCTAGTTAAAAAGATACTCGTATATTCAATTGTTGATTTTGTTTCTTTTATAAATCGGAGTTAAGTTAATAATATTAAGACTTTGTAGTCAAGAGCAAAGCTTGGTTACATTTACATTTTAACCTATTATTCACTCTTGGTGTGTCTTCAACTTTGCCATCAAGACAATGACTAATCTAATCACATCATAATCAATCTACTAAACAATGTACCGATTGGCATGGTCAGTTAAGTGATTGAGATATACTAAATTATCCGGTTAACCAATGTTTATAAACAGTTGTTAATAATACTGTTTAACTTGTGTGTGTTTATAAACATCGAACAACTTGTTCGTAACAATGAAACATCTGGTCTGACTATAAAAGGTTAAAGGTTAGGTTAGGTACTATATTTGGTTTCTTTTTACCGACTCCAAAAATAAGGTGGTAATCAATTTATGTGTATGTATGTGATATTATTGGATTTTGTTAATATTTGAGTATGTTTATCTTTAAAGGCTTCTAAACATGTATGTTTGTCCACAGATTTCTCAAAAACAAGAAGTTATAGCGAGATGATTTTTATTAGGGGTCCCTAGCCGAATGGCAAAAAACATACCCTCATAAATTCGTCACGTCTGTCTGTCTGTCATTCTCTCTTTCTGTCTGTACGTCCGTTTGTCACAGCTACTTTATTCTAAAACTATTAGTATTACACAGTTGAAATTTAGGCGGTAGGTGTGTCGTGTTAACCGTTTTACGATTCTCATGCAAAAAAAAAAAAAAATTTAAGGGGGGATACATGAAACTAACACCTTGGTTGTTGTTGTTGGGTGTCTATGGATGGGTCTTTTAAAATGACTTCGAGGTTTCTAAAACCATTTTCTCTAAAAGTCTAGTCTAGTCTAACATAATTTTTTGTTATTAATACAAAAACTATGAAAAACAAAGTTATATTCGCTGTCAACAAAATATTGTAGTATTTCGGCTAAGTGGGAGTAAGTGAGAGTAAGTGGATCTCTAGTTCAGTTAAAGTTAGCACGGAAACCTTAGTATGAAAGTCCGACTCGCACTTGGCCGATTTTTTAATTTGATTAGGTATGAATTAACTTAGGATACAGTGTAAATTCTATTAAAACCGGTCTTGTAGTTTTTGAGATATAGGTAAATAACTAAACATTTTAAAAATAAAATCGCTTGAGTGTACACTGACGGTGCAGGTAAGCTTGACATCATGCACCGACTTTAAATGAATTGGTTTCTGAGTAGAGGTCAAATGCGTTATTTTAAAGCTTTTATTGACCTCTTCTTCCAGCCCACGATAAGCTGTTTACTTTATAAATATTTTTTTTTAAAAAGGCGCCAGACAACACAACAATGTCGTGGTTTCGAAGTAAGGAAATTTCTTCCTTGTGTTACGAATGCCAGACAACGATTATGACGGGGGCGTCTCCCACAAAAACTTAAATACATTTTAAACATCCATGGCTCAGGCACAAATATTCGTGCTCATCACACAAACATTTGCCCCTTGCGGGATTCGAACCTGCGACCCAAGCGTAATAGTCAGGAGCTCTAACCAATGCCCCAAACGCGTCATCTTGATCGTTTACATCTTATTTAACGGACACTTATTACTTACACATTTATCCATTTTTCATCACCGCAACCTCGCCCAGTGGAATGTATCAAATCAGTATAAGGAAACAAACAAACCGAAAGTTTATTCGGTGTTGGTATGCAAAAGTCTATTTCAAACTTATGAAATGGAGCATACTTCGCGTTCTATACTTAGAACCTAAAAGTTACAAGGGAATTAAAATTCTCTTGTAGTTTGGTAGCAAAGCTGTTGCTATGCGGATACTTATTCCTTTAAGAATATCTATAATGTACTTTGGGTATACCCCCTCATACTTTAAGGTGAGGTCCCAGCTGTGGGTTGTTTGCAGGATAACTTTACTTAATTACCGTATTTTTTCGTACCATCTATTTGTAACTAATGAGTGATTGTGATGTGATCTCGAGTACTCGGGCCCCTGTGTTGTCTCTTACTTTTTTAGTTTATTCTAATTTTTTTTCTTTATCCGTCTAAATTATTGTAAACACTTTTGTTCATAGCCTTAACAATTTGATATATGGTTCGAGGTGGTGAGAGCCTGATGTCCATGAAACAGGTTACGTATTAAAACACCTGAAATACAATTACCTTGAAAATACATGCCGTTTAACCGAAGGTTATATTTAACTGTAGGTAATCTTTTGTTACAATTCTTTCACGCAAGTAGTTCTGTTATCTACTACGAAAGGATATTATTTCAAAACTTCCAATTATGCCGATAAAATAGTGCCCTATCGATAGTTTTGCCTAATTCTACACTACTGTTTTTTTTATCCTATGTGCTTATTTTACACCTTATGTAAACTTATATTTTTGTAAAACAGACTATAGACTAGCAATAATGTGCAACAAAATATCGAAAATCAATACTGTCGATAGTACCAGATGCAAACGATTCGATATCATTGATCCTATCATCAGCCTTTCGACAGTTTGACTGTTGTTAGAGTACTATCAATAGGCCACAAAAAGTCTAGGTCGACAAGATACTACATTCACAACACCTAACATAAGTGATTCTCACAAGATCCTTGGCCGGAATTTATTTCATCTTTACCCAGCAGGCGTTCAGGTTTCTAGGCAATAATACTTTAGTACCTATTATAATAAAGCGTTGACACACGGATAGATAATTGCAGCCGTGAATGCTGCGGTCCGATGTCCACTGATACATATTAGGCCTCCCCCATGGTTTTCCGTATCGATATTTGATAAGCGGTCTGCATCCAGGGTGATACTGAGATCGTGATAATGTCGTCCCACCAGTGGACATCTTATGTTGCGCTTTTGATTGAGGGATCCCCAATATAAAACCCACCTCCATGGTAATTTATCAGGTCATCTTAGCACAAGAGTGCATGATCTGTTTAGGTAGACTGTCGGTGTACGTAAGCTTCACATCATGCATCGACTCTAAAATAATTTGTTTCTCCTAAAAACAAGACCTAAACTATATGTTTTAATACCATAAAACTTACACTGTACCCTAAGTTTAACTATACCTGGATCAAAGAAAAAGAATCATCTCTCTACGACTTCTCGTTTGCGAGAAATCTTGAGATAAACATACTTACGAAATTTTACACTCGTTACAGGAAGCCTTAATAGATCAACAAAGGTGCTAAAATTTTATCCAATTCTGACGATATCACAAACGTACTGGTCGAATTGATTACGTCTTTTTTTTAAGTTAATAAAAACGTACAAAGAAACGTAGAAAGGTTATTTTGCAATAAAATTCCATTGTATCGGAATTATTGTCACAATCATTGTTTAATTTCTGAGTCGCGCCTTTTATAACAAATACTTTTCTATATGTTTTCTTAAACCATTTTTGTACGTCTCCAATTTTTCAGACGATCGTTTGCGATAAAATTATTACCACGATCAAAAATTTTTAAGCTTTATTCATCTTCATCAGGCGCAGAACGTCAATTGCTGAACATAGGCCTTTTATGGTTTACCGTAGCCACCGATTTCAAACAATCCGCATCCAGTGTGAAATTTACCTTGGATAACACAAGATTTACAAGAAATGGATTGTAAAATAGTTGGCAAACAGTCTGGTTTGGCAAGTTTTCTCTAATGCACAGTCGTTTTAGATTTCATTCAGCCATGAAAGCGTCGAAGTTCATTAAATTACTGTTTTAAAGTTACCACTTTCCAAGCATTATTATGAAACTTGGTTTCTTCAGAAACTTGGTGTTCTGGCTGGCTAGATATTAATTAAATCAACCTTGTGTGAGTAACTCTATGCAGTTAAGTGGAAAGTTTGCGAGGAAAAATGTGAAACATTCAGTTATTTACTCCTTGAATTTTAAAATTGAAGACTTTTTCCCTTAATAAGGTAAGCTTGCATCGTGGTAGGTAAGTAGTTCGTGTAAGTAAATTTGCTTACTAGATCAAATAATTGATTTTTGACTTTTGGGATGAATCGTTGCTTATTTGGTAACAAAAACAAACCATCACAATATTTTATGTCCAGTTTAATTTCTCTTCGACTAAAAAATATTTTCAAGAAAATATATATATATATTTTCTATCAATATACTTCGTTAAAATGAATCATAATCAATTTATCTATTTTTAAGCATGACGACAGAACACAATATTATGAATGAAATGAAACAAGCTTTGATTCCTGGGTGGGACAGAGCGCAGAATTTATTTTTCCCTTTTATTTTTATATTTTTTTTATTTATCATTACAAGTAAGTAAAGACACTTTTTCCTAACTTTGCACCCGTGTGTTTTCAAAAATAATACACACTGAGATCATCAACTGAAAGAGTGCCACCCATTCCTCAAAGTGGTAATATTCTTCGCTATATCGCGTTTTATTAATGTTGGAAATATACTATTTGGTATCAGTATTAGATAATCAATTCACTTACCTACTGGTAAACAGCAAGAAGTATTTTATTACAGTCAATATTTTACTTAAATGAAAGGTGATTTTTATATAAGTCAATGTATTTTTTAGTTTCTCAGGGTTGTCTTGCAACAGCGGTTGACCAGATAAGCTTTCGTTAGCTAGTTTGGCTGGGATGTTTTCCGCACTTTGCCTCACGATCGTGCAATGTACGTATGTCCCTTTTTTTTATTCTAACGACCCCAAGCTTTCCCAGAAGGCTAGCAGTCTGCCCAGGTTGTTAAAGGCCTCCGGGAATGTAGCCGGAATATTTGCCCGTTGTTCCGCCACGCATGTGAACTCCATGAGCACATGATGTGGTGTTGCTCCTGCCCCCATGCACCCTCTGCATAGGGAGCTGTGTGTGTTTTACACCTATTGTGAATAGATGTTTGTTTAAGAGCCTGTGGCCAGTTAAAGTACCTATAACTATGCGTACTTTGTCTTCTGGTAAACGGATGAGGTTGCGGTCAAAACTTTTTGAAGCTTCCGGGACTTCATTCTTTAATTTCCGGCAACCTTCACCATTTCTCCACTCTACTTGATGTGCTGCTTTGGTTTCTGCACGTAGCCATGTTCTAATTTCGGCCTGTGTTATCGCTATACTGTTATCGCTCAGCCCTAGTGATGTACAAGGCTCGAGGCTTCCGAGTCCTTTTGCCGAGAGCTCAAAGTCGTTTACTGGGCTCGCCTCGTTTGTATGAAGCTCGACGACTCGGAAGTTCGACTTTTTTAGAGTTCGAGCCTTTTTCGGAGCTCGCCTCGTTTGTATGAAGCTTGGAGTCTATCGCAGAGCTCAAGCCTTTTTGAGAGCTCGAGCCTTTTGAAAGCTCGGACCTTTTCAAAAGCTAGAGCCTTTTTGAAAGCTAGAGCCTTTTTGAAAGCTAGAGCCTTTTTGTAAGCTCAAGCCTTTTTAAAAGTGTTATAAAGCGTTTTCTTTCTTAAAGTATTAAAATAAAAACACAGTTATACAATAAACATAGGAATCAGCTTTATTTACCGGTTATTAATTTATTTGACGAGTGAAGTACTCCTATGAAGTTTCAAATAAATTGATCGAACGAATCTTGTTGCTCCATACAACATTTTACATTCCCGATTCACCCCCTTAGGGGATGAATTTTGAAAAATCCTTTCTTAGTGGAACCCTTGACTACATTGGGATGCCACCTGCCAAATTGGGAATCTCTAGATCCAGCGGTTTGGGCTGAGCGTTCATATCTCTGTCAGTCAGTCAGTCAGGACTTTGTATTTTATATGTATAGATAATGTAGCTTTATATATTATTGATTACTTAGTTACGGAGATGTTAAAGTCATAAACAGAAACTTGAGATTTTATTGAAGCCTTGCGTTCATTTTATGACTCTTTTCACGTCTCGAGTTCTTTTGAAGGTTCGAGCTCTCTCCAAGGTCTGAGCTCTTTGGAAGGTTTGAGTTCTTTTGAACGTTCGAGCTCTTGTGAAGGTTTGAGCTCTTTTGAAGGCTCGAGCTCTTTTAAAGCCTCAAGGCATGACTCAGAGAGCTCGCAGCTTGGCTAAGCTCGGGGCATCAAGCCTACCGAGCTCACTGAGCCTTGCCATTCCGCCTTGAGGCTTCAAAAATAGGACTCGAAGGCTCGAGTCTTGTACATCACTACTGAGCCCCGCTTGGCTAGTTCTTCAGCTGCGTCGTTACCTAAGGAGTTGCTTTGTCCTTTGATCCATTGCAATGACCCGATAAGCCTTACGTAGTAACTAGTCCATATGTCATCGGCACTAAGATGGTAACATCCCATTCTTCATAGTTCAACATAGTAGATGTCAGCTTACATAAAACACAACTGTAACAGAAACTTTTGGTTTGTCTACTGTTTAACCTAGGTTTTGGTTGCCCGCTGTACGTGTTTGTTCTTTTAATTTCCCTAAGAACTAAGTAGAAATAAGTTTTCTAATTGGCTTAGGATAGTATAAAGTCTCCTGTTGGTTTCATTTTCTTTACTTATATTTACCGACTTCAAAAAAAGCAGGTCATCAATTTGACTGGGGTGTATGTGATATGGTCAGAATTTGGATAAAATTTAGTATCTTGATCAAGTATGGCTTCCTAACACCAATTTTTGTTTCCGATTTTTTCGAAAACAAGAAGTCATAAAAAGATGATTATTTTTAATTCAATCTGATATAATTCAACTTAGTGTACAGTTTCATCTAAATCGGTCCAGTAGTTTTTGAGATATGAGTAATAATTAATGATTATGAAAAAAAATACTTACTATTTTTTACCTAAATCCTAAAAATAAATTACCTTTCAAATTTATACCAACAGTCATGCAGCGACTTCATAAAATTTGTTTCTCATAAATAGAAGACTTCTTAGTCTGTTTTTTGAAGGCTATTATTAAAATAATAGAAAAGAAAAGAAAAGGCTTGTTAAAATTAACCTTGAGTTAAATGTTATCTCCAGAGTGCGCATGCGGTGTAAGGTGCAAAACTATCGCTATTACGAGAAATAGTAACGAGTTGAAATCGTTTCCGAACAGTCCGGGGTAACTGTCGTTAGTGAGATTTATTCGAGCGCCCAACAAAGGTGTGCTCACGAGGAAACTGCAAAGAATAACTTGATAGTTACTTCAGAATACTCAAGTTACATACCTTAGTATAGCTTGCAGATTCATTTAAACAGATCGGATTCGACCAAATATAGGCTAACACGCGCGTAACTGAGGCTAAAGTGGTTATTGGACGTAAAAATTGTAGCAGGAATAACTAAACTGTCATAACATAACGAAAGTTTGTTTTATTATCCGCCAAATCAATGCTGAACCTAAAACAGTATGGTATGATGGTAAAAATCCTGTCAACTAAGCAATGTCGTATTACCTACATACAGAAATCTCTCTCTCTCGTTCTCTCTTTCTCTCTCTCTCTCTCTCTCTCTCTCTCTCACACACACACACACACACACACACACACACACACACACACACACACACACACACACACACACACACACACACACAGTTTTTTAAAAAAAACAAAAAGCATTTTGTTAATAGAAATCGTAGCTCCAAAGACGAATTTCACCTCATTTATATCAAAATTTCTAGACTAAAGGCAACTAAGAACAAAATGAACATTTATTTGAGAAACTTCCCCTGTCATCTCAGGTGGGTTTCCTGATACAATAAGCTGGCTTTCTCTGGGAGTGTGACACGGACTTAATTTAAACTTTCGTATTTTTACGTTTCACCTAGAAAGTCGGAATTAGAGTTGTAAGTTATTTTCGGGCTTAGAAAAGATGCTATTCCAAAATAGGTGAATGCAAGGAAATTCATCAGCAATTTGGACAATAATAAGCTATCGAACTCAAAAATAGGTACTTTCAAATCGGTCTAGTAGTTCAAAACGGATTAGCGCGTTCAAACAAATAAAAAAAACTCTTCAGCTCTACAATATTAGTTTAGGTTAAGTATTACAGCAGAGGGCAATTGCTTTTCGCCAACGAATAATAAACAGCTAAAAATATTTTTATTATATAAATTTAGTAAATAGAGGAGTTTATAATTATTAAAATAAGTACGAGTATCTTTATTAATCCAAAAATCATTAACGATTTTTCCAATTTACTTAGGCACTTTTTTTCTTTGTCCATGGTTTTCCGCCAACGTGAAACAATGAATGTTCCTTAAGCGATCCCAACGCCATCTAGTGATAACTATAAAGTGATGGGAGAAAACTGCTCATTGCAGGCCAGTTGTATCCAGATGCTATGGAAAACCATAAATAAGGGTAGCCGTGTTCAGCGATCATGACACTCATGGACATACTGTTGCTGAAATTATACCAATACAGGTGAACCAGTAGTGTTGCCACAGCAAGTACTTTGGGCATCTGTTTATAACAGTCATAGATACGAATAAATACTATTACAGATAGTATAACTAAGTGCTTATACTATGTAAAGTTTTTTTAATTCAAATGTTATTCGGACATTTCGATAGTACAATTTCAATGGTTAGTAAAATATTTCTAAATTTAACCCCTCAAGCATATGTGAACGAGACACAATATATATTTTATTGTTATGTGGTTGCCTGTAACCGCTTGGATATTGAAAAGTTAATCATTAGTTGGTTCAACCCTGAAGAAAATAAATAGAATATGAATAAAAATAAAATAAATTTAGGCAACGAGTAAACGGAACGTTCCAGAACTACTTTTTTGGTTTCATATTTTTCATGGAAACCGTGCTCAGTGCGTTTTCTAACTTAACCACTCGAATCTAGGTCGAAAGTAAAATAGTAGGGCTGGCATTTCAGCGTAGCTGTAAGTCTACAAAACCAGTGTTCCAGTTTTAAATGCAACTGTGAATAATGAGTTGAATTTGCTTTTGGTATAAATTCGCTTGTAAACTAAATGGTTAATTTAGGAAAAGTTTGAACAATTTCAACGGCAATTTCGACAACATCAGATTTGCATTTGAAATTAGATTGTACAAAGATAAAATTGAGTTAAGGTAATGAAAAAAAATTGAGTCAAAATCGCACATGTTTAAAAATGCGTTCTTTTTCTGTAACACGAAATCAATATCTATTGAACTCGCTCCCTCAATCCTAACAAGTTTATTTTCGGTCTGTTAACAATCAACTCGTCGACAGCTGTGAGTCCTAAATAATAAGTTGTCGAAATAATGTTTACTACAGAATACAAGTCTAAAAATATATCTATCGAAAAGATATTAATGGAACCGCGATAGAATGATTCATTTCGTTTCGTAGATCGAAAATTTTGACGCCTACATTACTTGCGTTACCAGCAATGCATTTTGTTCCTTACAGTACATACTTTAGGCTGAAAATTTGTTGAGAAAAGATTAAAGTAATGCACAGTGAAAACTCATTTGTTAGAGGTTTTGTAAACAGTAGTTTTGGTTGTATGAGTCATATACAATTTTATGTGAAATGAAAGTCTAGTTTGGCGATAGGTCAACGACTGGATAAACAATTGGTCATTTTTTCACAGCTTGTATAAATTTATTAATTTCAGCTTTCTAGAAGCTTAAATTATTTCTAAGATAAATTAAAATAATTGTAATAAACACAATAAAATTTATGAAGTCCGTTTTTCTTTGCTAGTCGAATAATGTAAACAATCTTTTTAACACTAAAAAATATCAGTGAATAAAATAAATTTACTATTTGATTTGAAAACATCTCAGTGCTAAACGATGATTTACCAATGTAGTTGGTGAGTTTTGTGTTTATCTTATTTTAAAATGAATTATTACTGAAAAAAAAGAATGTAAATATTGTTTACAATATTCGCCAAAGTTCCAAAACACTTCGCCTCCTTTTTCCTCCTCATGCTTCTCGTACGTACTCACAATCTTTTACAATACAGGCAATCCGTTTATGGAACTCTCTGCCCCTTTCAATCAGGGAGTCCAAAACGCTGCCTACTTTTAAACGTAAAAGCCTTTTTCCTTTCTCGTTTATAATTTTTATAGTCTGACAATATCTACTTACTTACTTACTACTCCTTTTACTCTTCATTGGCTCTCGGATCTGCTGGTTGCAACTGATTATGCATTTATTTTTACCAATTTATTTATATATATTTATATGTAAATGTTTAAATATGTATTAGTTTATATATTTTGTATTATGGTGTGTATTATATGATCATTTATTGACATTTAATTTTTAAATAATGTGCAGTTATCATCTTCTTTTATGTTTCTTTATAAAAACCTGTCCATTTCAAATTTGTTTTAAATAATTTCATTGCCATGCCTCTTCTTTCATTCTTCATACTTTTCCTTACCTGAAGGTTGTCTGGAAGAAATTGCTATAAGCAATAAGACCGCCTAAATTGTACTTATAGCGATTATAGAAGATAAAATCCTGTGATATTATGTTAACCACTTTATTAATAACAAACAAGAAGAAATAAAACTAAGACATGCTACATAAAAAAAAACTTAAGTCTACCTATTCAAAAACGAAACCATTTCCTTGAGGCAAGGAGGCTATGATGCTGGCTGCGTTGCCGCGTTGAATAGCTATGCTAATCCTTTGAGCTAGGAACCAGCCAGCTTTATTATTGGCTGTGACAGAATTTAATTTTGGCGCAATTTTACCAAACAGCAATTTAGCAGAGGGTCCCCACGGCCCAAATGTTTCAACACCAAACGGCGCAAACACATAATCACTTGCAAGTGAGACGTACTTGCGACGCTTGGCGTTTTCAGCCAACTCCGCTGCTGCTCCAGCTTTAAGGGCTGATTCTCTGAGATGGGATGGGGCCAAAGTATCGACACAAGTCGCATCCCAAACTAAGGCCCGACCCCGTTCCCAGGGATGCGGGAGGCCATCGGGTCTCTTGCCATCGTCACGGACCAAACCACGTGGTTCCAACGTGGAAGGAACATTAATGGTGGCAAGAGCTCTTCTGATGGCGCCATTAAGGGTAGCGTGACGGGCGAGACGCCCAGCGCTTTGTTGGCAACAAAGGCAGTGGAGACCAAATTTGTCAACCTCCTTGCCACAGGGACATATAAAAATTTCACATATAGGGGTGCCAAGGCGGAGACCCACACACACCCGGAAAGACTCACTATCGAAAAGAGTGCCTAAATTTTTTGACGGTAAAGCATGAAGCCAGTGACCAGAATCTTTGCAGGAAACCGCCAAGAGCCTTGCTCGACTACTGTCACTGACGGAATTTTGAAGTAAAGAATTGAAGGTCACTCTCGCAAGAGGGACATCCCAAAGTTTTTGTTGGTGACGTTCCTTTGGAATGTCTTCTCTAGGACAGAGACCTTGCCAAAACTCCTCCGCCTCTCTCACCTCAGAAAGCTGGCGAGGATGCTCAAAGATTTTTCCGGCTATAACGGAAGTGCTATGCAAAGAGGAGAGAAAAGCGGGGAGGGCTATACTAGAAATTTGGCGAATATTATGTTTGTGGTGTGCGATGAAGTATTTTTATTATTATTATTATAATATTCGACAAGTCAAAATAAATGGACTTTAAATCATTTTTATTTCATTAGAAGCATAATCAGTTGTTTCATATTTACGGCTATTTTTTTTTATTTGTTCCTTAGAGTAAAACGATATTAACGAAATTCTAGTATTTAATTTTTGTAGTATTTTTTCATTGATTGGTTTTCTAGGTACTGTCCCAAATATTTTAGTTCTTCCTCTTCTTCTAACCACTTCCGTTTTTGCAAACAACAATTTAATCCGACCCCTGATTTTCTTATTAACATCAAAGTGTTTCAAGTGAAACAACGAATAAGAAAACTTTCGAAAACAAAGCGATTGTGAAATAACGGGACATTTCAGAGACAAACGGCTGAAGGGCTCTTGGAAGTTTACCTGAGTAGCGACTAAAATAAATATTACGGGTAAAGTGCTTGTTCTTTCATTTTTTATTAATGGCCACTCTGTTTTTGTCTCTTTAGGAACAACCAACACCAATCAGTACCAATAATATAGATAAATAGCAACCTTGCTTTTGAAGTAATCATAATTAATGAATAAACGAATTCAATGTCTTTAAACACAGTGCAGATTGATGCAAATAAATAATATGTAAATGGGTTCAGCGTGTTTTACCAATTTTTCGGTATGCAAATATTCGGCATATTTTCATATATAAAGGGTGTCCCAAAATTAACGCAAGATTTGAATTTGCCGCCATTTGTGCAGTGTTGGAAACCCTGAAAAAAAACAATTTGACAGCTAACAGTATAGGGTTATTAAAAATGGAGCGTTACACGATAGAACAACGTGTCTTCATTATTAAAGAATATTTCAAAAAAAGTGAAAGCTTGGCGGCTGTAGTTCGACAATTTCATACAAAATATGGTCGGAATAGTGTTTTAACTTCGTCAACTGTGAAGAGATTAATTGAAAAATTCATGGAGCCTGGATCCGTTGGAGACGCCAAACACACTGGTCGTCCAAAAACAAGCCGTTCAAATGTGAATATCGAAGCAGTGCGTGAGAGTGTTGCTGACAATTCAGGAACCTCAATTCGACGTCGTGGACAAGAATTGCAAATTTCAAGAAGCTCTCTACAGCGTATACTCACCAAAGATCTTGGTCTTCATGCTTACAAAATTCAATTAACACAACAATTGAAGCCTAATGACCATGCACAGAGAAGAGAGTTCGTTAAATGGATTATTGAACATCAACAAATGGACCCTGATTTTTCGAGCAAAATCATCCTAATCGATGAAGCACATTTTCATGTTGATGGCTTTGTTAATCACAAAAATTGCCGCATTTGGGGTTCGGAGAACCCACATGTGATTGTCGAAAAACAAATGCACCCATAACGCGTGACTGTATGGTGTGAATTTTGGGCTGGAGGCATAATTGGGCCATATTTTTTTTAAATGATGCTGGTCAAGCAGTGACTGTTACTGGTGCTCGATATCGCGACATGATTACACAGTTCTTTCTGCCAAAATTGGATGATATTGATGTGTCCAATATGTGGTTTCAACAAGACGGTGCCACATTTCATACAGCCCGTGAAACAATTCAATTACTGCATGAGACATTTCCAGGTCGTGTACTCTCTCGTTTCGGTGATCAAAATTGGCCCCCTAGATCGTGTGATTTAACACCATTAGACTTCTTTTTATGGGGTTATTTGAAATCACGAGTCTATGTCAACAAGCCCACAACCACCCGTGCATTAAAGGAGGAGATTCAACGTTGCATCAACGAAATTCAGCCACATTTATGCAGAATGGTCATGAAAAATTTCGACAAAAGAGTGCGCATGTGCATGCAAAGCCGTGGAGGCCATTTGCCCGATGTGTTATTCCATACATAACCCTATCCTATGTACTTTATGAGTCAATAAAAATATAACTATCAAAAGACTAAAAACGGTGTTTTCTATTTAATTCAAATCTTGCGTTAATTTTGGGACACCCTTTATTATACATTTTCTTATATTTATAAAAAAAAAGAAAGTTACACGATTTAGAAGTCAAGAACGGCTGAACCGATTTGGCTGAAATTTGTAGGGGCGAAACAATGTTCCCGGACCGCTTAATTTTTAAAATTACGGAGCTAGGTGTCACTGAGCCGGGGCGGGAGGGGGCGGGGAGCGAAAGAAAGTTCGTTGGGACCGTTAGTATATTTTAAATTAGATCAGCCATACTCAACCTGTGGCCCGCCGAGCCTTTATAAGTAGCATGCCAGCCAGTCTGACTCTAGATGACTTGGCTAGCTAGGAATCTTGGCATGAAAGGGAAAACGAGAATATAAATTTTCGCGCTCGCTACTATACACATAGGTATTTGTTTAATAAATCAAAACACTTGCAAGATTACAGACTGTGTTAGTCCAACACACTTATAAGCTTAAATTGCAATAATAATATAATTGTCATGGAATAGGATTCTAACATAATATTAATTCAAATGTCAACAAATCTGGTCAAAGTTAGGAATACACAGAATATTAGCAAAATGATAGAACACACAACATTCAAAATACAAAGAAACGTGTAATTATCAATTCAGTAGCAGTAAACAAATACAGAATTGTAAAATACAAAAGAAAGAAATAATAATATTAAAAATCAGTAGTCAATCAAATTAAATGTCATCTAAAATTTAATCGAATTGAAAAAATATAATTATGTCCAATTTGGTCTGCATAGATATCAATGTCAGTGCGCTGAGCGAGCAAGTCCCCGATAAGTAACAGTGCGCGGGCCTACCGCGCGTTCGCACCTTGCTGCCTGCGTGCGCGCAAGAAGACGTGGCGGACGACGCGGGGCGGCTTTTAACCTGATGCATACTGACGAAGCAAAGCTTTTGCCGCTTCCAGGTTGTCAAATTGAGATGCAGTTCTCATTACAAAACCCAACATACTGTTAGCTTTTTTACAATCGGCTATAACTGATGAAAATCAAAACATTTGTCAATAATTAAACCTCAGTTACGTATACTACAATAATTGTGCGTCAAAAAATTTATAGGTGTAGTCATTCGTTCTTGCTTTCTGGTGCAAATAATGACCTTAAATTTACCACCTCTGTGTGGTAAATGATTTTCTTGACTCCATTCTAGCACAATGTCAATATCGTTCTCTTTAAACAACACAAACTAAAACTTCCAATTTCTTTGCTCTTGCTACGCTCGCATACGTATGTATGCATTTACTGTCTCTCCTATGAAAAGTTTTCAAAAATCGCGGCTATACTACGCTATTGTCTTGGGTCCGAGTGTCGTGGTACCACCGTTGTGTCTGATTTCTATGACACAAGTGCATTAGCTACTTTTTTTGGGATCATATGTATGGTGTCAAATATTTATTTATTTATGAATAATACCTAAATCTAAATTATATATGTCAGTCCACTGAAAAAATCATGTTTACAGCGTAAAAAAAGCAGTGGTCTATCTCGGAAATAGGCGTTTTCCGCACAGGAACCTCATAACTCATAACAAAATTTTGTAAATTACTCTATAGTTTAAAAAGTGTTTTCCAGGAGTATTTTGTTCAGCACGTTCTTAAACGATCTCATCATCACGATGCCTAACTATTTACAAACTTTTTAAAAGGTTACGTAAAAACTACATTCTTGATCAAAACGGGGCCTATAAATGCTCATGGTATAAGGCACACAACATTTTTACTTTCAGTGAAACTTGGCGCCCCGGAACTCCGGATGAAGCGGCAGCCAAAGGCAGCGACGAATCCTAGGAAGTAAAAATCATGAAAACCGATCCACTAGTTTTCGAGTGGTGGTGGTTCTAACATAACTTTTTTTATATCTCTAAACAAGAATGAAAAAACAATAGGTACTTATTATTTTAAATTTCCTGAGTGTACCATGTATCAATATTAGACTAGTCTTGATATTTATGCCTAAAACTTGTACAAATCAGACTCATTCTACATTTGCAGAAGCTTTAATCTAGTCGCTATTCGGCTTTTAGGTGTAACTGTGTTTTTAACCAACTGAGCCCGAATAGTAAACCCAAAACCACAGCTCACACATTTGGGATAACAACAAGCGGCGAACACACATGTGAATGGCATCCCTTAATTTAACATACAAGTTAAGCCTCGCATTCCTCATTTTCACTGTCAGTGTACAGTAAATATATAATACAGTAGTTTCTAGTGATAGAGCTGATCTTCTCGTATTCTATCATTTTTAATGGTAACGGATGCGTTGTATGGACTCAGCGCGAAGAACTGATAGCCGCTGGGGCAGTTAAGTTCTAGATTGGAGACCCTTTTATCAAAGACGCAGCGTAGGACGTCCACCGCCATGGTGAACAGGTGACCTTGTAAGGATCCCAGGATCACAATGGATGCAGATAGCTTGTGATCGGTCGCTCAGGAACACTTTGAAGGCGGCCTGTGTACAGCATTGGACGGCTAATAATGATGATGAATGGATGTGTCAGTCAAAATGACGCTAAAATTGGGGTTGTAAATGTAATATTCTCACCGTGCAAACATCACTCACTTTCAGACTCACTTAGTTTTAAATGAAACTGAAAATGTACCTTTGCAGATTGATATTAAAAACGACGAGTCACACTTGACAATGTTAAAGATAGAGCGATGTGGAAAATTAGGAAAGTTAACCCCGCCACCAATATACATATACCCTAAAGTTTTAAGTATTTATTTTCACTATGATGAAGTTAATAAATTAATAGACTCTCTATTTGTTTGATAGAAGTTTGGCTTGGAAATCTTGACAAGCCGTTACGATACAATTTTGTGTGTGTGAAAAATTCCCTGCTCTTCAGTACTCTACTAAGCATAATTAAGTTGTGTGTTCTCTCTCATTTCACAAACTAGTCCAATGTTTAGACAGCTCATACGAGTTATAATATGCTATAGTATTTGTAGATAAGTTATTAGTTTGGCTGGGTTGTTTTCCGCACTTAAAAAAAAAATCAAAATCAAATCAAATTTATTTCAGTATAAGGTAAGTACAATGTAGTTTTAACATAGGATCATACTTAATTACTTTACAAATAGGCATGTACTAATTAATCATAGAGCTTTGCTTCCTAAGTTAGCCTCACGATTGCACCATTGTGCGTATGTCCCTTTTTTTCTATTTTAACCACACCAGGTTTCTCTCTTTCTTCCCGGAAGGCTAGCAATCCGTTAGCCGGGGATTTTAAAATATTATTCTCCCCATTGTTACGCCACACCTGTGAACTCTATAAGTGCAGTGTATGCATATGGGGCTGTCTGCGACACCTATTGTTAATACCTAAATGTTTGTTTAAAAGACTGTGATCAGTTATAGTACCTACAACTATGCATAGTTTGTCACTTGGTCATAGGATGAAGTTGCGGGCAAGCCTTTTCAAAACTTCCGAAACGACGTTCTTTGTTAGCCTAAAACCTTCACCATTTCTCCAATCTGCTAGATGTACTGCTTTTATATCTGCACGTAGCCAAGCTTTTATTTGGGCCTGCGTTATGGGCAGTAAAGATTCCGGTCTAAACTCGTACTCATTAATGGGAATCTAGAAATAATCCAATACCTTTCAAAGTATAACAGAGCTGCTAACTCAATTGAAGCCTCTAAAATGTAACTACCATCGTAGACATTAATAAAGGTATTTTAATTCAATTTTGAGACAAGGGTCGATCTCGAAGCAGGGTCGCTTTTAAACAGCCCTTCTACGATAATTTTGAGTAGTTTTAAAGTTAGAGTACGTTTAGTACTCTAACAGCCCACGGCAAAGGATTTTCGTTAAAATCATGTCACAAAAAAATATACTATAACTCAAGGGCGACGTGATTTTGATCGTAAAACAAAACCTTTTAAATTTTTATCCTGTATACAACCACTTTTGTATTTTGCAAGATTTAAATATTTGAGACCGAATACACAACAAAATTCGTCTCACCTGGAAGATTTAATATTAGTAGAGCTCCACCGAGTGTACGCATACGATGTTGCAGGCAACATCTAGTTCGTAAACTTTATAAGTAATCTGATAATCAAAAAGAGTTAAGATACACCTTTACCTTCTTTTGTGGATTGAAGGAAGGAAATTCCCATTTGATTTTATATCTAAAAGTACACAATATGAAGGCACATAATTACGTAACTAACTATTAATGAAACCAAAGTGTTACGCAAATAGCATGATGATTGAGTAGCCATCGTTTTAATGATTCAATCATTGAATCGTTAACAGCTGCTGAATTGACGTGGGAAGCAAATGTAATGTACAAATCATTGGTCTAATTTAAATGTGATTGTAGTTTTTTTTAGATATTTGCGAATTTATGTTCGGATGCGGAAAATGCTGTCTTTAATATGTATAGTCAGCTAGCAACACTCTTTAAGAATCTAGCAACATCATGGCTGTTTTAAAATTAAATTGAACTCTGATTGAATGATGAATAATTTAAAATGTGGTTGCAAAAAGACATGGGTAAGTTGTAACTTGGTATATTCCACGTAAGATATTTTTAGAGGCAGATTAGTACGTCCCTTAGCCTTGATCTTTTACGTGGTTAAGATAAGCATGTCTTCCACACTGTCCAATAAAAAACATGAACTATTCAATTTGTGTGACTCTTTATCAATATTAATTTGTATTCTATGATCCAAAACGGAGCTTATTCACAATACACAGTTAGTTACATAATTAAATACATAATGCTACAATACATGTTAACAATTACCTAATACTACAATACCCCTTGAAGGGTAAAGTCCTTTTGTAATGTGTGTGTTACCCAAACTCAAGATGCCTTTGAACTAAGGATATTTCGTCTGGTAACCTAAATATCATACGGGACTCATTTTAATTGAATGATCAAACGGGAGTTGACAATCTTGAAATGACTCAACAATTGAAATAATGAAATGTTTAGTGTCTGGGCTGAGCCGAATAATCTCTGTAATGGATACTTGTCTAAAATAAGTATCGAAATGATTATTTTATCTTAATGACCTATCCATTTTTTTAAAATCATGCTAGGCTATATATACGTATACCTACAGTTATAGTTAATTCATTGAAATAAGTACATAAGACAAAAAACCGACTTCAAAACCAAAATGCACTAAAAAGTCTTAAATAAACTCTTCACCATTGAAAGGAAAGGAATCCGTTTTAGGCAAACAATTTCTTTTTGGAGTCGGTGCTGTGATTGCTTGATGGTCAAAGTGATGGCACCGACTCCAAAAAGAAATTGTTTGCCTAAAACGGATTCCTTTCCTTTCAGTGGTGAAGAGTTTATTTAAGACTTTTTAGTGCATTTTGGTTTTGAAGTCGGTTTTTACTTTTTTTCAAAGTTTATTTTATTTCTTCATTTTTAGTGATTACATAAGAGGGGGGGGGAGTTGCACCTTATGATTCTATTATTAAAGAAGCTACAAATTACCTATCATAAGTTCCGTCATTATAATTACTGAACTCCTAAGCGTTAAGGAGTTCCACCATCAGCTCAGCCCCACAAGATGTTGACTATCAGACGTAACAACACGTCTAAATTAAGATTTTAGTAAAGAAACACTATACGTGCCTTTAAAATTTAAGGGTTTCCCTCGATTACACCAAGATCCTATCATCAGATCCCAAAATGGGAAAAATGGGACCAACTAGAAGGTACACCCTCTAAGTAGGCGAAAAAATTTTTCGATTCGGTTGACAAACGACTGAGATATGAGGTAACATACATACAAAAAAAAAATAATGATAAAAAAAACATACAGTCGAATTGATAACCTCCTCCTTTTTTGAAGTCGGTTAAAAATTCGCCTTTTCTTAGTCCAATATTTTATTTTCAAAGATGAAATAAGGAAGCAAAAATTTGCGCACGGGCGGGTCTCAAACCAGCAATTTCTTGGCTAACCGGGCCAAACGCTCTTCCAATTGAGCAACCATGCTGTCGGTCCGACCGTGCGAAATTTCTGGTCTCCTATGGATCCGTCATTACGCGTGACGGTTTCATCATTGAGAATATAAAATATGAGACTGTGAGTGTTAGAAACATTCTAAACCAAAATAGTATTTATAATCAATGTAAATCAATGTGCCGTGTTGTAATTTGTATGTTTAATAGAGCATAAACGTTTACAAAATTCCATGATATGTTTAATTGTCCTAGCTCTTATGTCTGTTAAAAATAGCCACCTATAAAATGCACTCAATTAGGTTTACCCAACAAATGTTAGGCCACAATAAACTACTCAATATGTAAGGATCAAGATAACATACTCCTTTAAAATGCTTTAAAAATCTTGACCCACCATTTCCTAAGACGAGAAGAGACACACGCAAACACGATTCTACCATTATTTCTATTTAATTTCTACCTTTATCTCATTCTTCTTCTTCGCGCTATGTGCCCTGCCCACTGCCAAAGATGGCCGTTGGAGCAGGAAAGTTCTAGATTGGAGACTCTTTGACCAAAGACGCAGCGTAGGACGTCCACCAACAAGATGGACAGACGACCTTAAAAAGATCGAAGAATCAAACTGGATGCAGACCGCTAGTGATCGGTCGCTATGGAAAGCTGTGGGGGAGGCCTATGTTCAGCAGTGGACGTCCTTTGGCTAATAATGATGATGATGATCTCTATTTTAATGAGATAAGATGTTAAATACACACATACATATATGATGAATCCAAAACATGGTCTCTAGCAACGCGCCTAATAAAGAAGCCCAAATTACACAACGTGCGATGGGGAGGGCTATGCTCAGTGTTTATTAACGAGATCGAATCAGAAACGAGGAGATACATAGAAGAACTAAGATAACGGGAATAGCCTTGAGAATCAGTAACCTCAAAAGCAGGAAAGTTCTAGATTAGAGAACTTTTGACCAAAGACGAAGCGTAGGACATCCATCAACAATTGTAAAGATCGCAGGATCACACTGGAAGAAAAACGCTCACAACTGGTCTCTGTGGAAAACCGTGTGGAAGCCTATCACACGGTTTTCCACAGAGACAGCCAAAGCACCTCAGTCAGTCAAAGGACCTCCACTGCTGAACTATGATGATAATGATGATGAAGCACATATTATACAAAAGTACATTGCCGATGAATTATCTCATGTAACGTTAGTACATACTTAAAACAATTACCAAATTAACACTAGTTAACAACTTTTAATTTACGACTAGAAACAATTACAGTCAGTCCATTTAGAACGATGTCACGACCTAATTAAACACATTTGCCCAATTAAGTGGCCCTTCGGATGGGTTTAGGAATAACCCTTTTGGTAGACCCAGCCTCAGGGAATGAGGAATTACGTTAGAGGTCAAATGAGGTATTGAATTAGTAATGTTGGTTGTTTTAGAAGAGAGAAGCTTTTTAAAGGCTAGTCAAAGATCGGTTTCTAAAGTCAAATGTACACCAAGCGAGGCCGCGAATTACGCACCGACTTCAAATATTTTTTTTCTCCTATATAGAAGACAATGCGTCATCTTGAGGTTTATAGTGAGATTTTTGAAGTTGGTTTGAAATTATAAATTGCATAAGATGATATAAGAAACTTTAACCGCATATGGGATAAATGAAACTGAGACAATAGTTGGTAGATGTCTGATTTATTAATTACATTTAATATATATATCAGGCGGGCTTCATCACAACGTTTTATCACTACGTGTTGAATCTTTGGATATTGCAAACGTGATGATAATATTGTGTGCATACCGGCACAGAAACCAAAAATTCCGCACGAGCGGGATGTGCCAACGCCAAATCTTACCAACCGTGCCACCGTTCGGTTAATCCTTTCTAGCTAATTTTCTGATTTCTTAATCCTTCTGTTCGCATTTCGTCAACGCCATCTACCCCAACTGTATTGCAACAGTTAAACTGTATAAATTGCACTAAAATTCAACTGCGACACATGAGGAATCAAACCCTGTGTCTTATTCTATGACGCGGTATGCGTAAACTACTCAAATACCTACACATTGGCAAGCTTGTATCTCTAACGAATAGGCTGCGTCACCTCTAAATGGATTTCATATTTGGACGACCCATATATTATAAATCACATAAATCTTCGTCACTAAAATTTATACTTTAAAACAAGACATGATTCAGGAAATTGACATACTTTACATATTATTTCTGCCACTCCTTAAAGTTGAAGCAAATCTACCCACCCAGTACGAGAAATGCACCAACCAGGCGTCAACCATACGGAAGCATGTTACGTAAAGGGAACAGCAACGCCTCAGACGGGATCGGCACTGGATAGTTAACACCTTACCTCGGATCGTGTTTGATACAACTTATGACATTTCTTCTTGTGAATGACAGCCTGTTTGACAGGGTGCACGGATAGTCGTTAATCAGCGGGTGACAAGAGTGGGTCCCGAGTTGATCTCGATCCGAGGTGGTGACGTTACGAAGTTGATAGGTGTGCATTGATATATGGAGTTTCATACAAAGAATACTGAACGCCTCGAGTTGATACGGTGCTGTCACCGTGACGGGTGTATAGATGTGCTACGACCTTTATTCACACAACCAATAAGTAGATTGCCTCCTAGTGTTATACGACCTATTGTCATCAGCCTACATGCCGAAATGGTGAGTGAATCGTTTCGTAACTTGAGCAAACTGTCGTAAACGTCTATCATGCTCGCTAAAGTGACCATAAGTTGGTATTTTGATATCTTCTTTGCACATTTCATTTGTCGAAGTCGTTAATTGATTAATAGTTATTAGTTTGGTGTTGTTTATAGTAGGTTTTAATAGCTTCATTATGTTTTTTACTACAAGTTTTTATTTCAGCTCCCTAACTAGTCCTAGTAACTTTTAGCTCATATACAACTTACTCTACTACCAGTATTATCAACTCTTTACGTAACAAGCTAGAACAATGGATGTTTGAAGACCTGCTAAAAATATTAACATTGAAATTGCTAACCAAGGAATGAGATAACCTCCAAATCTTAACACAATGCCACAGTTAAAATCTTAAATTAAAAAAATGGCACTTGAATCCTCTTATAAATTAAAATACAAGTTCTTACTTCGGAAGATCATCCCGAATACCATAGTAATTTAATTTACTTCAGCATGTTACCATCAACCCATCGCATAGTTGATGGTTCACGCTTTCAAATGCCTTACAGAAACCGCCAATTATTCTGCTAGATTATGTAACCTCACGAGCTTTATTCTGTGTATAAGTAAACGACGCTCCGAATTAATTAATCATTTACCTTTCACACACCACTACACTACTGTTTATACCAAAGGGAAGTAGAAAATCATTCAACTGAATATCAACTGACATAAGAACTATTAAGAAAAATATTAGACAGTAGAGTTGAGAATTCGTGAGAGCATGGGTCTTGTCCGTTCTAATTAAAAATGTCATAACATCAAAACCGTTTATATCACTTTATGGGTGTAGTTTTAGAATACCTATTTATTGAGAGATTCACTAGCTCTGTATCCATATTGTGTTACTAAAAGGGTTAGGATAGAAAGGTTTCTTAAAATAAGTGGAGCGAAATATTTGGTATCATGATATCGTATTTTAATTATTGGAGAATACTCCATTAAAGTAGAACATAAATTAGTTACAGAGTTTTCATAAATAAATATTCTTTGGACATTCCCACACATCGCCCTCTAGCCCCAAAGTAAGCTAATCAAAGCTTGTGTTATGGGTGCCAGACAACGGATATAATACTTAAATACTTTTTGTTTGTAAATACATACATTATATACATAGAAAACACCCAGACCAATACAAACAGACATGTTCATGCACACAAATGTTTGTATTGGGCGGGGATCAAACCCGCACCCGCTGCGTAGTAGGCGATTTCTCGACCACTACACCAGACGGGTCGTCGAATCGAGTTGAAATGTCGATTAGAAAGAAAGCTTCTTTTCCTTCCTTTAGACATTCCCACACATCGCCATCTAGCCCCAAAGTAAGCTACTCAAAGCTTGTGTTATGGGTGCCAGACAACGGATATAATACTTAAATATTTTTTTTTTTTGTAAATACATACATGATATACATAGAAAACACCTAGACCAATACAAACAGACATGTTCATGCACACAAATTAACAAGCTTAAAATATTCTATTTGCATTTCTCAGGTTTATTTATAACACTCGAAATCAGTCGCTGTGGAAAATCGTGGAGAACGCCTATATTCGGCAATGGACGTCCGTTGACTTATAATGATGGTGATAATAAACCTATAGAACTAACCTGTATATCTTTATTTTTTACATTGTGCAATGAACAATAACTTTGTATCTATTGTTACACGATGATTCCCGATCTTAGTCTGCCCCACATATTTACTTAGGTCTGTAATAGTAGACTTATGTACTAAACCACATACGCACTGTGTGTGTGACTTATGTAACCCCACTGTATTCACTAAATTACACATTCTCTTCCTCATATTATGTTCAATACATCATAATTTATACACGTATCTAGGTGTCAAACCTATTTAACGTTTGTTATGGAAATGCCAGAAGTGTCCACCATGTTGAATGTAACTTGGCTATGATATAAGAATATTTTGGATTAATCTTTAGATTATCTTATTATTGTAATATTTTGTTAATTGTAAATTGATTATTTAAAGATTATTGGGACACTTATTAGATTTTTATGTTTGCCGTATAACAAATGTTAATTTTGCCGCCAAAAGGAAGTTGACTCTGATTGGTTGGTGGAGGTTAGATTTATTTTAAATATTGTAACTATTAAAATAATAATCTAAAAGGCTTACTTAATTAATTACGATGAATAACTAAATAATTAATCTATACTAATATTATAAAGCTGGAGAGTTTGTTTGTTTGTTTGTTTGTTTGAACGCGCTAATCTCAAAAACTACTGGCCCGATTTGAAAAATTATTCTAACGTTGGATAGTCCATTTATCGAGGAAGGCTTTAGGCTATATAACATAAAGATACGACTCATAAGACCACAGCAGAAATGAAAAATGTTGCGAAAACGGGAGAAAGATATTCCTTTTGAGAGCTTCCGCTGCATACGCTGCGGAAACCGCTTAAGTTACACAAAAATCATGTATGACAGGATTGTTTAGCATTAAAATTTCTATAATAAAGTCCGCGACAGCATATGTCTATCTTTAATGGTTGACTTACTACAACCTTTTTTATGTTCATAAATTTGTAAAAAAATAATGCATTATTTTTAGAGGTGTATTATACACACAGGTATTTATTCTTATCAAAATAAATACATTCATCATCACGAGCATTTCATTTAGAACCAAGTTGCCCTTATATCATTTGATTTCAATAAATATCTTAGGAGCTATCACAGTTTTAACATAACTCCGCACCAAAATAATGTTCGCAGCTTAAGTACAACGTGCGCTTGCGCTAATATATTATAAAGCTGAAGAGTTTGTTTGTTTGAACGCGCTTTTCTCAGGAACTGCTGGACCGATTTGAAAAAATATTTCTGTGTTGAATAGCTTATTTATCGAGAAAGGCTTTAGGATATAAAACATGACGCTGCGACGGGAAGGGAGGGAGCAAACTCAAAACGCGCGGACGAAGTCGCGGGGGACCGCTAGTGAATTTATATATTTAATTAGCAGATTGTTTATCCCTACAAATAAATATTATAGTAAATGTTCATATATGGAAACAGATGTCGTCCCCACTGTTTTCCTACCGTTATTCAGGGTTTTTTGATTTGTATAAAAGCGAGCTGCATGCCAGAATATAGCTTCTGTTTGTACTTACTTTCACTTTGTGCCCTATATTTGTGCTATTTTATTGGAATAAAACTATTGGAGAAGAACCTGGAGATTTGTACTACGTGTTTATTATTCAAGCACCCCACATGCGGTCACACCATTTTGAAATTACGAGCAACTAAGTGCTAATAACAAAAAAATGCCTATTTTACACATTCTAACTGAATCAATTTGAAGGCTAAATGCTGAATCATATGCAAACAAAAAGTCCAATAGGTAACGAAATTTCTGGTTACCCGTCTCGCAAGTGACACATATGTCGTAAACGATGACAGCACCATCAAATATTGAATTGTGAGTGTTTCATCGCCTACCCACATTAAGCTCGAATGGCATTTTTTTGTGACCTCTATTAAATATGAACGTTTAAAATTATATAAATTACTTTTATATCTATAAGCAACTTTATGCAATGTTTTTTAACTTGTAATTTTTATTTAAAATGATATGTAATGATATCAACTTACTCGTTTTATAATACATTATCCTGTATTATAAAACGAGTAAGTTGATATCATCGTGATCGTGATGTTTATACAGTGTGTCCCTGGATAAAGTGCAATCCCGAAAGGGGATGAAACTAGACCATGAATCATTGACTAGAAAAATATAAAAAAAAAATATAAAAAAATATTGTAGGATTTATTGGTATTTTAAGATTTTCATAATTCATTAAGGACTCTATGTACAAAAGTATTGATTTCTTCCAAAATAATGGGTCTATTTCTTTGAAAATAAAAAAACAGTATGCCTAATACCTGGCGATGACCATAAAAATTAAAAAACTGTCTCTACCTGCACGGTAACACGATTAGGCTCCACTTTAAAAGTTCGTAGATAGCGTGTTTTTTTAGTTAGAACATTGGTTTTTTTATTTATTTGGAAGCTAAAATGGTAAAGAATAAAAGTAAGCTATAAAATTACATAGTTATAGGGCACATTTTTTTAGTAATTTGAAGTTTTTTAATAAACGTCTAAAAAAATCTTTTTTTTCATAAAAATACATTTTTTTACCCAAGATAGTTACTTTTTTGCGGACTATTTATTATTTCATGGTCATCGCCAGGTATTAGGCATACTGTTTTTTTTTTTCAAAGAAATAGACCCATTATTTTGGAAGAAATCAATACTTTTGTACATAGAGTCCTTAATGAAACATGAAAATCTTAAAATACCAATAAATCCTACAATATTTTTTTATATTTTTTTTTAATATTTTTCTAGTCAATTATTCATGGTCTAGTTTCATCCCCTTTCGGGATTGCACTTTATCCAGGGCCACACTGTATTTATCGACTTAAAAAAAAGAGAAAATTATTAATTCGACTGTATGTTTTTTTTGTGGATGTGTTACCTCATATCACAGTCATTTGTAGACAGTTTTTTTTTTCGCCAACCTAGAGGTTATATATTTATATATTCTATAGTTCAATTTGGTTTTGAAGTCGGTTATTACTTTTTTTAAAGGTCATTTTATTTAAATACCCTTAATAATATTATACTGCCTGACCAAAATTACTTAGGTTTGGATAATACAACATCTGTAATAGGCACAATAAAACTTTGCCTACTTTGGTTAAGCTTAGTGATAAATCAAAATGATTGTTGTTTGCACAAGTGTTTTTAGTTTCGTGTGCGCGAGCAATAAAACATTTACGGTGAAATAAAATTATAATACTAGAGATATATGATGAACGTAAATCTCTCAAATTTAAATGTTATTCAAAACCATCGTTTTTGTAAAGTGTGCACGTTTGAAAAACTTATTATTCTTACAATTCTTAAGCTTCTAATAATAGGGACATCGTTTGATATGACTATTCACTGGAAATATAATTTTAATTAATCCTATTATCGCAAAATGTTCCCAATTATGATATCAAAAGCTTATGTCATCTTGTGTTCAAGCTTTGCTTGTAAATATAAATAAAAATAATAGGGGGACCTAGCCAATATCGACTACGGTGACTAACTGACTACGCGGGACATACAGATACTCGATTTCACTATTGGCACCTAAATAAAATTGTTCATATTCATCAGTGGAGTCTTTACCCAAAATTTGGTCACTGATTTAAATTTCAGCCTGTATTATTAGTGCACAAGTACGTGCGCAAACACATGTGAACTCTCTATTGCTCTTACTCTCATAGCCTGATGGGACAGCAATCTGACACGACAGGAGAGTGATCAGGCGCAGGACCAACGACAAGTTAATTTTATTTGCTAATTTTTAGTGATTACAAGAGGGGGTTGCAACTTTTGACTCTATTCTTTAATAAGCTACAAATAACCTATCATAAATTCTGACATCAAAATCATTGAACTCCTAAACGTTCCACTATCAGCTCAGCTCCACACAATGTCGACTATCAGACGCAACAACAAGTCTTCATTAAGATTCAAGTACAAAATCACTAACGTGCTTTTGAAATTCCTTTCCTTTTGAATTTCCTTTTGACCTTCGCTGCCTGTATCATCTATATGCCGATGACCTTCAATTATATGTTCAAACTGAAATTTCTGAAATATCTGCTGCAATAAACGTAATGAACGAGACTTTAGAATATATATCTTCCTGGTCGCACAACTTTGGTATTTCAGTTAACCCTACCAAGTGTCAAGCTATCATCGTGGGTAGTCCGGGACTGATCTCTAGGCTTAATACCGTTGATCTGGGTCCGATAGCGTATAAAGGTACGACAATTCCTTACTCTTCCAGTGTAAAGAACTTGGGTCTTATCATTGACTCTACGCTGGGATGGACTGATCACATATCAGAAGTAAGTCGTAAGGTTATCACATGTCTGAGAAGTCTCTACCGCCTTAAATTCTTTCTCCCATTTAAAACGAAACTTCTGCTTATGCAAAGTTTAGTCATTCCTATCATCGACTATGCTGATTCGTGCTGTACTAACCTCACTGAAGCCTTCACTGATAAACTTGAACGTCTCCTAAATAGTTGTATGAGATTCATCTTCGGCCTCCGTAAATACGACCATGTCTCCAGTTACAGAGCACAACTGAATTGGCTAACTATCCGTCAACGTAGAGACTCTCGAATTCTTTGCATTCTTCACACTATCCTGTATAACCCCTCTGCCCCTTCTTACCTTCGAAATATGTTCCCTTTTTTAAGTCAAACTCATGATCGTTCTCTCCGTTCCTCTGACAACCTTCGGCTAGATACGCAGGCTCACTGCTCCTCGTATGTTTCAAAGTCATTTACAGTGACAGCTACACGACTCTGGAACTCTCTTCCCCTAGATATAAGGAAGACTGATTCGAGGTTATCCTTCAAGAATAAAGTTCGCACATTTCTGAAAGAGTGAATAATTGCATAGTAATATTGTTATTATATGTATGTATTATTGCTTTATTTATGCTTATGTACGTATAATTATATATATATAATATGTTTAAAGTTATAGTTACTATTTAAATGTAGGTTTATCTATTTATATAATACATTATAATATGAATATTTATTATTATAGTATAAAATGATTATTGTTACTATGTTCCTTTTTTTCTTTAGAAGCTTTTCACTGCACCCGTTGACACCTTTCTGCATGACCCAAAGGTTTGACTGGTAGAGAATGCTTTTAGCATTAAGTCCACCTTTGTACACTAAATTTGTGCAATAAAGTCTTTAAATAAATAAATAAATAAATAAATTCAAGGTTTTGGCCCAGGACCAACTAGAAGGTAAAACCTCTAGGTAGGTGAATCGGTCAACAAATGACGATGATGATAATGAGGTAACACAGATACAAAAAAAACAAACTGTCGAAATAATCTCCTCCTTTTTTGAAGTGGTTAAAAAGTGCGTCAGTTGACCAGAAAATTATGACGTCACATTTCCAAATCACCATAATAAATCTATGGAAGAAAAGCGTTTCGACAATTAAAAAGTACGTCAACGATTGGTGGTGTCAACTAGCCTATTCTCCTGACTTGCACCAACCAAGGAAGCTAACTTTACGATCTAATCCCAGTGACCTGTTTCGTTTAACATAGAGCCCTCAGGGCACACTGGCCTAGATTACGTCATTGGCGTTTAACGGCGCTCCTGACGTCTCTTTTAAAGTTTTGAGTTATGCCAACACTGTTTTACGACTAGCCCATTCCGATTAATTGGTAATTCGACCCAGGGTTTCATGAGATAACAACTGGTCCTGTGTTTAACAGTTTTACGGGTTCTGAAGTGTATTTAAATTTGGTCTGCAAACTATGTGCACAACAACAATTGAACAGTTGTCAGAAAATGTGGCAGATTCAGAGATGAGCGATGAATTTATTGTCTAAGAAATAATAACTTGGGCTTTTTAATGTAACTAAAGACAAAGTAAAAAGTTAATTTAATTGTACAAAGGATCTAATAGGTCTATTCAGATTTTGGAAGTCATACGTGTTCCTTAATTAAGGCTGGGTCTTATTTATCTTACGAAATATTAAGTTGAAACAAATACCTTTTGTTTAACAATGAACAAAACTTTGACCGCAGTTCCCAGAAACGCGGTAACAAATTTATTTTACAGTAACCACATAGTGAGGGGAGGTAGAGTAAACTCACAAACAGTTTATAATGTATAGACATCATGTTTTAACCAAGTTTAAGACCAGAAACTCATCCATGTTGCGAGAAATAAATTCAAATCTTTCAATTATAAAGGTAGATGTAGTCTTTTAAAATGTGTATATTGGCATGCTATTAATTAATATCTGAGCAAACTATTAATTAACCACCTGTCGTGAATCAAACTCGGTTGAGTTTATAAAGTTCTTTATTCCATCAACACACTTATCTATGATACAAATCACTACCTCTAGCCACATTAATAATTATAACTACAATTTAACATAGGTTCCTTCCCTCAACCTTTCGCTTCGGCGGTCAGCACTAGACTGGCTCGCCTTTCGAGTGCACTCCGCAAGTCAGAAAATAAGAAGGGAAGGGGCAGCCAGTGTTGCCATTTTTAAATAGCGATAGCGATAACGTTATTCGATAAAGTAACAATACTCGTTTTTACATAAATAACGTCAACTCTTATTATAATGAGTTAAGATTACAACAGGGCTACTGATTGAATCTAAATACAAAAATCATCACATTCGGCCATCCGACCTAATGCACCTCCTGGTGCATTTTATAAAATATTTACAATGGCGCATTTATATCAATACTACTACAGCATACTACATTTATCATATTACAAGCAATAAAGATTATGCCAAAATTAAGCTGTTGAGTACACATTATAAAATCATCACATTCGGCATTTAAGTCTAACAAGAAATAAAGGTTATGCTACAATTATACTGTTGAGCTCACTCAGTAATACATAATTACAAAATATTCTTATTAATAGCAATTATCACATTTCTAGTACTTTTTATCATTTTAATTTTTTTTTTGGTTTACTTGACCAATATCGATTGATCTATTGAATCTTTAGATTGATTATGCTTTATCAAGGGTGAAGTATTAATCCAGTGTCTTGTAAGACTTGCGGCAACGAACATTTTATACATCTTATATCTTTATGTTACCGGGTTCATAACCTATTACGTACCTATAATTTCATGGTTATTTCGTTTTAAAGGCTAAAAGGTTAAGTATGGTTATGTTATTATAATTATGATCGCAATCGTAATTATTAATGAAACTAATGTTTTTTTTACTCCTGTCTATGAATGACAAAGGGTCATTTATCGAAGCCATTTTATTTATTAACAATCTATTATGTTCTTATATATTTAATAGGAATTTAAAAAAAAAACATCTGATTTTAAGATAACAAAATGGAAAGAATCTTTAACTTAATTGACTTTTAAATTGATGAATGAATGAAATTTATTGGTAACTTTTTGTAGTTTTAAGATCCTAACTTTAAAGAGACCTTATCTACATACACAGTAAAAAACAAATTATTGGACACCAATCACATACATTGTTCAGTGTTATGAAAATCAGATACAAAGTTGGTACCACAACACCCAGACCTAAGACAATATAGAAAATTTTGATATCTATATTGACCCGACCGGGAATCGAACCCGGGAACTAAGAGCGGCGACGCCTTGAAACAAGCGTGCCTAGCCACTACACCACGGAGGTTGTCAAATTAATACCTCGTTTCTACAAATAACATCATTATACTCCATTACAATATGTTTTCGAGTCTTTAATTTCTATTATCGTCATTTTCTAGCATCTAATTCAATTTTTGAATAACTTAAAGGAATGACTGAACGGTGCATTCAGCAATATGATAATAGTTCACAATTTGTATAATGATAATAAGTATAAAGTAAATAAAATAATAAGGAGAAAACAATAAAGTTTCTTTCTGAAACACAGTCTCATGATTTGAATTTTTCATATTAAGTAATGTATTAGGATATAAACCTTGTATTGAGATAGATATTAAGAAAATCAGTAAAGCATCCATAATAAACGTCACTTGTTAATCGGGGAGAACATAATCAAGAATTATTGAAGCTACTTAGATAACTTTTTTTTAAAAAGTTAAATTTCGTAATTTGCGTGGCACATATCAATAATGAAAGTTATGAATCTTAGCACTTAAAGTCATACAAGTAGAATTAAGCTATTATGTATATTATTAATAACTCGTTTGTTTTTTATTGCAATTGAATGGAATCTCAATCTCTTATAAAGACTGTTTACAGAGATACAGTCATTTAAGGGATCATTATTATTATTATATTATCTGAGTGACTTATATAATCTCTTATGATCTTTCAATTTATTGTTACCATAAAATATTACTTTGTAGTTTAACTTTCCCTAATAGTATGTGTGTCCGTATGAGAAAAATTCAATATTTAAGGGCCCATATTAATACATATTTGTTAATTATATACGAACAGTACATGAAGATGTGGTTTTTATTTAGTAGTAGGAACAAGTACTTACTTCACTTTATTAATCATTATACAAATAATTTAAATAGAATTGAGGTTAGATTTAATAGTCAAATGACATTAATAATTAAGCCCTACTACAAATACAATTTACTCAGCAAAGTAAACTTAACGATATTATGCTGTTACATGTAAAAAATTATAATAAACGGCATGATATTGCCAAGAATACAGAAAAATATCAAATTGGGGAACTAGAATAAAAACCAGTTTTGAAATAAAGCCTTTGTGCATAATTATTTATTAATTGACCTATGAGATCACGGTCTCCTATTTACGTTTTGGCGTGTAGACGTCCCTAGTCCCCATTTAAATGTATTACAACGTGTCTTTAGTTATTCCAAACCCAAGCATATTGCAGAGCAAACGTCGTGTTTGGCGTCAATATAAAATTCATATATGAAAATATATTTCTTTTGAAGTCAATGATTAGTATATTATGTAAGGTCACCTCGTTTTAAGTGATAATATTTTAACAGAGCATCAAACAATAACATAGAAAGAGGACTCATTTTTTTTTTAAAACTGGCCCGCATATGATTTTATTTTTCCTAACAAAAAAAATATATTATTCTTTAAGGGCACCCTGTCCCGCGACAATGCCTTTCGTCTCTTACGTAAGTACTAGATTGAGCGAAAACTAGACAGACGTATATAATAAAAGTGCTAAAAGACAATAAGTATAAAAATAATATTACAAAACAAATGTTTTTACAAATTGTCGGAGTAATGATTTATAGATAAACAATGTCATTTAAAACAAATTTATGTAGACATTGAGGATACATTAATTTATGTATAACTGACTGTCTACTAGTCAGGAATACTTATAAGATGGTTATTTAATAAGTAAAGTATACCTACCGAAGCTCGTTATTGATGTATAATTTCAATTATTTATTTTTTTATTGTTTGTGCAGTATTACAGAAATATGTTGTAAGTTATTTGATTCCTAAATATTTATAGAAGTCATAAATGAATATTAATATGTATAAGTTTAGGACCATCTGTCCCAAAATTAATGTAATTACTCCACAGTTTATTAACAGGTAAAACTTTTGGTTTCTTATTTCATCTTTATGGATATTTCATCTTTAGGTAAAACTTACCTATAAAATTGTTTTACTTACATGTAGCGAGCGATGTTAAGTTTGTAATTAATTATTTATCTTCTGTGTATTTCTTTCATTAAATAAATGATAATTTATAAACTTTTTATATAAATTTTATGTCTTACAAGTTTGGCGGTTAACTGCGCTATCAAAATTGCAACGGAATCTGCTACCCTTTATAGTTCTAGTATGGTTAAAACGACAGAACAATTTATGTAGAGGAAGTAAGGGTATTTTCTATGAATGTAAAGACAATAAAATCACCGCGTCAATGAAATAATTAAATCTTTGTTTTGAAATAATTAAGTCACAACGTTAATTCAAGTAAGAATTTACTGACATCGTGTTTCAATAGGTATATTTTTCTCATGATCGTGATAAATGCGCGGTATTTTTCGCAAAGTCAACTTAGTATATTAGGTCTGTGGGAGCGATTATACATTTACCAAAATTATCAGTTTTACGGAAATCAGCACGTAAAGGTAAAACGTGCGGTATCTTATGCAATTGCAATAAGGTTAAGTTTGCAACAAAAGTGGGTAATTTGATGTGCTGTCGGACTGTACATATATTCAAAATTCTGTACTCAATCGCAACAAAATAACCCATTCTACTAAGAAGAAGTGATGATATTATTTTCTTTTGGATAAATAACATCCTAGCCTACCCGCGACCACGAACGCTGCAATGGTTCTAAAATGACGGGAATCAAGATAAACCTCTGCGAAAAATATCAGAATTGTGTGTACAAGGACTTATTCAATGAATGAATATATTACAATTAAAACATAGAAGTTGTTCTTTTTTTCTTTTTGTGATCGGAGCCAAACAGTCACTTCGGATTGTGTGAAACGGTAATTTCAGGTGACTCGACGGTTTCGAGCGTTGGTGACGCCGAAAGGGTACTTTTGATTTGCGACTTCCTTTAGAAGATGTCGATGGCCTCAACCTCGATCGCGAGCTCTTTCGTCTTTTTAGGCCCAACCAGCCTGGTTTGGTCTCGTGCTCTTCAGTCTCATCACCTCGGAAGAAAAAGAATACCAGCATTAGTGTTGTTATCAACAAAATCATATTTTGGATATGGTATTTATTTACTAAGTTATGGTTTCAATAATTATCTTTGTAAATGAACTGTATGTATTTATGAGAATAAATATCTTTAAATCTAATTACTATGGAGTCTATTCATTTATTAGAGCATAATTTTAGTAAAGGAATAATGTTGCAAATAATCCTGAACGCAAGTAAGAGCGCCTATATGGCTCACATGACCGTTGCTAATGAAAATTTCTAGTAAAAGAATTCACAGTTAGACTTGACCTTTTGTAAAACATACATAGCTCTTTCATGGCACAAATGGCCCGATCTAATCGAGGAAAATACATAGCTACTATACATAACTTACATGTACATACCTAATGTACATGTATTACACAATAAATGAATTTTGTTGATTGATTGACTGACTTGGTCACTTCTGCTGCTTTTGAATAATTAAATGTACAGAACTATGGACACACTAGGCCCTAGCGACACTCTTGGCCGCCACCTAAGGACACACTTGGTCCACGCGACACACCTGGCCGCTATTTGAGGACACACTTGGTCCACGCGACACACCTGGCCGCTATTTGAGGACACACTTGGTCCACGCGACACACCTGGCCGCTATTTAAGGACACACTTGGTCCACGCGACACACCTGGCCGCTATTTGAGGACACACTTGGTCCATGCGACACACCTGGCCGCTATTTGAGGACACACTTGGTCCATGCGACACACCTGGTCGCTACATAAGGACACACTTGGCCCATGCGACAGACCTGGCCGCTACTTAAGGACACATTTGGTCCACGCGACACACCTGGCCGCTAAAACTACTTTGTAAAATCTGACACTATGGCCTTTATTTCAAGTTAAATATTGAATGAATTCGAATTTAAAATAAAAATGTATATGAATTTTAATTGGGTTGAATTGGCAATAAGTCATTTACCTAAAAAGCCTTTATATCAAGTCATATCAAATGGAATTGAAGTAAAAGTAAAATGATTCTAATTTAATTTACTTAAGTTGGTTTAAATTGAACTCAGTTTAATAAATATAAAAAACTCAGTATTATTTTACTCACTTACATAATCAATGGGTGTATTAACAAATTATATACCCTAAAGGGCACTCAATTCAAGTCATATAACAAACGAAATTGAATTGAAATAAGAAATGATTCGAATGTTTATAATTAAATTGGATTGAATTGGTTGAAATTTAACACAATTGATTAAAAACACACAATTGTTGAACTCACTAACATAGTTTATAAGTCTGTTAAAAAATTATGAATGCAAAGTCTGAAATAAAGTTTTATTTATTTATTGTAGGTATAATTATTTATGAACACAAAAATATTAGCCCTAGAACAGTTGCAGGTTGAACGGTTATTCTCAATCAACTAAACATAGCTAGCTATGTTTAGTTGATTGAGAATAACCGACATGGTAATATTTAATACCTATTTCTTTTCGTATTTCCTATTAGGATGAAGGAACTACTGAGGTCATTTATTATATTTAGCTATTTAGTTGCACGTACTCGTGTCTCGTATCCACTGAACATTATCAAGGAGTAGCCTTGACCAAATGGCCAGTTAGAAACGTAACACAATTTAGTCAGGATAATAGTGCAACAGCTTAACCGCAGCAAAATATTATCCCAACCAATGCAACCTAACACTACCCCGAAAATTATGAGAAAAAATTTATAATATTTTGTTAAACATGCCTACGTAGTTGACCCAATTTAATAAATCGCGCATTTAGCTTTCACATACCATTAGCAAAGGGTAGCCTTGCCCAAATGATTTGATGATAGCTTAGCACGACTGCGTCGAGTTAGCATAGACCCAGTTCATATTAAGAACAACCTAGGGCTAGCCCGACAATTTGTTACCTACCTACTTTGCTTATGAGCATACTCGTATTAATCACCTCAGATCATTATCAAGGAGTAGCCTTGACCAAACGATCAGTTGGAAACTTAACACGATTAAATCAGGATAATATTGCTACAGTTCAACCGCAGCAGAATATTATCCCAACCAATGCTATCCTATCGTGGTATTTATGGCGTTATCTTCAAGAAAATTTTATTAAATAATATTACTTGCTCTTATCATTTGAAAATAATAGTACATACATACCCTTTGTGAGCTGAAGGTTTCCTCTTCCACTTCCGACGTGTCGTGAATCAAACTCGGTTGAGTTTATAAAGTTCTTTATTCCATCAACACACTTATCTATGATACAAATCACTACCTCTAGCCACATTAATAATTATAACTACAATTTAACATAGGTTCCTTCCCTCAACCTTTCGCTTCGGCGGTCAGCACTAGACTGGCTCGCCTTTCGAGTGCACTCCGCAAGTCAGAAAATAAGAAGGGAAGGGGCAGCCAGTGTTGCCATTTTTAAATAGCGATAGCGATAACGTTATTCGATAAAGTAACAATACTCGTTTTTACATAAATAACGTCAACTCTTATTATAATGAGTTAAGATTACAACAGGGCTACTGATTGAATCTAAATACAAAAATCATCACACACCCTAATCTATAATTTTTATAAGCCAATTAGTAAATTCTTTATTTCTTTCCACGTTATTTTCAGACTCTACAAACTGATAGATAACCTTAGCTACTGCCTAGAAATTGAAGGCAATCCTTTGTTATCTAACCCCATCAGTTATTCTTGTTCATTTTATCGGAAAGTGTCGACCAATCTAAAAAAAATGTCAAGCTGTAGAACTTGGCTTTGGTACATAGAGTTGCAGTGGTGCAAGAAAATGACGCAAATTAAATTTAAAAAAAAAAGACAAAAAGGTGTCTGAATCACGACTTCATTTGACTAGCTAGTTTTTTCCATCAAAAGATGTCTTGATTGCAATAGAGTTAATTAACTCTATACTAATATTATAAGGCTAAAGAGTTTGTTTAAATGCGCTAATCGCAGGATTCTCTTTTTCTTAGACAGCTTATTTATTCTAAAAAGCTTAAGGTTGTTAAACATCCGTACGCAGTGTAAACAGTTTACGATAAAATAAAAATTATGTATGACAGGATTATTTCACATTAAAAGTTCTAGACTAAAGTCCCCGACCACATTATGTCTATCTTATATGGTATACTCACTACAAACTTTTTTATGCTCATAAATTTGATGAAAATAATGTACTATTCTTATCAAGATAAACATATTCAGTACCACGAGCATTTTATTTTCAACAAAATTATCCTGTACATCATTTGATTTCAATAAATATCTTAGATGTAATCAAAGATTTAAAATACTCCGCACCAAAATAATGCTCGCAGCTTTACGCTTGCGCTTACCACTCTGGTTCCTGTGTCGGAAGTCTCGACATAGTTCCCTGTAAAACCACCAGGTGGCGCTCAAAAAATGCTGAGACGAAATTGGTGTTTTCGTGTATTTATTGATTGAGAAGAAATTTTGAAAGAAGCTTAAAAAAATACAAACATTTTTTTAATATTTATTAAAAATATAGCTACAGTAAAAATAATATTTGATGAATCAGAAAATCATAAAATTGAAATTGTCTACGCGAAACGTCAAGAATTTTGCATCAGACTACGCTTACTAGAAATGTTTTATGTGAAATCCAAAATTTACGCGGGTGACGCCGCGGAGGACCGCTAGTCTTACATAATAGAGAAATGGAATATGTAACGATGCTACTACATTCACCCCTTTTATAAACAGCCGAAGCCACGTGTTGCTCTGTAAACCCGTTTACGTTACTCTGTTTATGTTAACAGTAAACTTGTAGCCGATTATATTATCTCATCTATTTTTATATTTCCTCAATATGCAGTATCCGCGTTTGCGTAATAATGATCCAAACCATTCGAAAAATTGTAGGTGAGTTTGTTCAGAGCGTACCGAGTTACGTGATGCAAGATATTAATATTGTTTGTCAAACCTACACGTAAAGTATAATAATTACTAATTAATTATTTTATTTCATTTAATTGTATTAATATTTACTTTACTTACTACATCATCGATACCGTGTGGTGGCAGGCGGCAGCGCTTTGGTTGTTATACCGAAGTCTAACAACTTACGGCGTGGTCGTGTTTGGATGGGTGACCATTCCGACTATATACGAGTAAGTGAGGTATATCTCGACCATCTACGAGCTTTGGAAGGCACGTTAAGCAGTTGGTGCCGGCTAATATTACGAGGGTCAAACAGAAAGTTCTTAGAAAATCAAAAACTGATTACATTAGCCAGTTATTAGTTTTATTATATCTTTTCAAAATATTGTCCATTGACGTCAATACACCGCTGCATGCGATGGAACCACTGGGAAAAGCACTTTTCCCACTCGTCCTTAGGGGTCTCTTCAATGGCATCGCGATACGCAGCCACCGCTTCTTCAGCATTCATAAACCGCTTTCCTTTAAGTTTTTCTTTAATTTTTGGAAATAAATAAAAATCACAAGGCGCGAGGTCGGGGCTATACGGCGGGTGACCCAGTAATTCAACGTTTGATGTCGCCAAATAGTCGATCGTTCGCTTGGCGGTGTGCGACGAGGCGTTGTCGTGGTGAAAGAGGATCCTACTGCGAGGTCGTTTCTCTCGAACTTTTTCCAAGACAAGTGGCAAACAATTGGTAGTGTACCATTCTGCAGAAACTGTTTTTTGATCCTCTAACACAATTGTTGCGAAATGACCTATCCTTCCAAAGAACGAGGCCACCATTTTTTTTCCCGCACTTCGATCTCTCTTCACTTTAGTTGGCAACTCCTCGAAAGGAAACACCCACTGAGCAGATTGTCTTTTGGTTTCAGGATCATAACAGTAAATCCAGCTTTCGTCACCTGTTAGTATGTCGAACACAGCATTTGAGTCACCTCCGTTAAATCTTTCAATCATTTTACGGCACCAATCCACACGATGGAGTTTTTGAGCCTTAGTCAAATTATGAGGTATCCACCGGGCGCAAAGCTTCCTGAGCGCTAAATGTTCGTGGAGGATTTTGTGCACTTGACTACCGATGCCTAAGCTTGTCCGAATCTGCTGATAGGTCACTCTTTTGTCAGTCTCTATCGTACGCCGCACAACACAGATGTTATTTTCAGTCGTCGCCGTAGAAGGCCGTCCCTCACGTACATCATCAGTGAGATTAGTGCGACCACGTTTAAACTCATTAAACCAGTTGTAAACAGTCGCACGAGATGGGGCTTCATCGTGAAAGGCCAATCGTAGTCTATCATAACTTTCTTGTTGACTTAAATGACATCGAAAGTCATAAAAAATCATTGCACGAAAATTTTCTCGTGTTAAATTCATGTTGACGTGACACAGACAATTTTCAATTTGCCGCCAAATCGTAAAACAAATAACAAATGAATGAAATATATACTCAGTAATATTGGCAAAGAGTTCTATTTTCAAATTTTAGAATATTTTTTTTTATTATATTGTTTATAAGTGGCCAGTTCTAAGAACTTTCAGTTTGACCCTCGTAGTCGTTAAGCCTAGTCAGAGGCCCAATGGGCGGCTTGATAAATCGCGAAAAGTTCGTCGCTTGCCTTGCAAACACCCCTTCGCTAATCCGCACTGAGCCCGCATGGTAGCTCATATTATCTTATGTTCAGGTTTACAGGCTAACTTTACTTTACTTTTTACTTTATCTATGCCAAAGAGGAAACATCATATTTTAGCTAATAAAAGAAAAAAAAACAATACAGTTTTGACACGACCTTATAAGAAATTCAAATATCATTCCAATTTATCATCTCATTAATTAATTCAAGAGTGACATTTACAACCAAATAACACAAACAAGATAAGTAGTAAGTAGTTACTGTTGTTTCCATAAATGATTTGCCCAAAAATACATTTCAAAACCACGTTACTATCTTCCGAGTATGAAATTTTATATTTGCACCATCAAAGCCCAGGTAGTTATGGGTAAAATGTCTATTGCAATGATCTGGTATATGGTAAAATATACAAGTCTTCAGTACCATAAGTAACACGTCGGTAAAACAATAAACGCTTAAGGATAGTCAGGAAGACATTACGTCACCTCCCGGCAATCATAGCGCATGCTTCACATAATCAGCGGCAGCTCAAAGTACTGAAAGCGATGCGTTTGCGCACGCGATGTCTTTCAGTGTATGGCCGAATGTAGCGCTTACTTAGTACTTATCAGCGCTGGAAATATCAGCGCAATTAGCTGTGGAATTAATTGACTTCTAAATGGAAAAACTGGTTTAGTTTTTGCATTATAGACATGGTGATAGTGGTTGGATTAGTGATATTGGCCGTTTTTCATACTTATTTATGTTAACTCTTTACCAATTCAGTAGTGTAGTAGCAGTAGTAATCCTCCTAGCCGATTACGACTACGGTGGCCAGTCACAACGACTAATCGACTGCGCAGGACATAAGTGCACAAGCGTGTGCGCAAACACAGATGCACTCTCTATTCCTCTCAATCTCATAGCCCGATGGGACAGCAATCTGACACGACCGGAGAGAGATCAGGCGCAGGACTAACGGCTTTACGTGCTTTCCGAGGCACGGGGGTGAAACACCGCCAACTTCCAAAACCTGGTTACATTGGGAATTTCTGAACAAAAAAACCCAGGTACATATTTTTGGCCCGACCCGGGGATCAAACCTAGGACCTCTGGCGCAGCCGCTGCTTTAAAGTGCGACCCTCTAACCGCTGCGCCACCGAGGCAGTATAGTGTACGCAAACCGCTGAAACTAAGTAGTGTGTACCATAAAAATCATTAAAACTTTAGAAATACGAGCAGAAAATATTGAAACAATTTATAATACTTAATTAATCCGGACCTAAATCCCTAAAGGGACTGTGCGAACATCTGCTCCATTTGACCAAGGACGGGCAGGGCTCAACATTCTTTCATCTGGTACTAAAAATAACAATGAAGTCATTAGAATGAATCCACCGCTACACTTAATACATATTTCCTCTAAACAGATCCTTCTGTTGAACAATATTTTTGTCCTGTCTGAATCTAGGTAGGTATTCTTAATCATTCAGTATTAATTTATTTAAGTCAGGATTTCATATAAATATATTAAAAATACCTATTTTTAACCCACCATGCTCTAGTTAACCCTTTCGTGTATTCAGTCAGTTCTAATTTAGACTACATCAGCCCGTAAGTTCTTCCGTTATTTATTCAGTTTCACGTTACATAAAAAAGTGGAAAGCTTTCAGCGAGCTGCGGCGAAAGGTAGAGTTTCGTAAACATCTTTTTTAGGGTTCCTTACCCAAACGGAGAAAAGGAGACCCTATTACTAAGACTTCGCCGGTCAGTCCGCCTAGCTGTCTGTCTGTCACTGGACTGTACCACATGAACCACGGTAGCTAGATAGTTATTTTTTTACAAACGATATATTCCTGTTGCCGCCCCGGCAACATTTTTTGTAAACAAAATAAATACCCGACTTTTTGGTCTTTTTTGTTGCATATCAATAATGGCACAGGTAATCACCGTTTTGTTCTTGTAACTTGTTATTGATATGTATTACATCCTATTTTAAGTCATCAGATCACAAATATCTGACAAGATGCGTATCTGTCTAGGTGCGTAGTTGACGAGTTGCTAATCTGACGAGTGGCGAATCTGAGCAAAAGGTGAATCTGACGAGTCCCTTTCCGTCAACTAGTCTGACGAAATGCGTATCTAACAACTTGCGTGTGATCCCTAAAAAAATACACACTTGATAAGTCCAGTTATATTAAAGTTTTGATGAGCGATCACGGTACCCCAAAAACAAAAAAATACGAACAGTACGAACGGTAGGGTCGGTTTACTGAAGTAACGAAGCATGCAAGTAGGTCAGTGTGCGTGTGCATTATGCATTCACAAAAAAGTCGACGAAACTCATGCAAGTTTATGTAGAAATACACAAACTTACTATCCGTGAAGAAGATGAAAACCCCTACTTAAAGTCATTTTTATCTTTGCTAGTCCAATTATGTAAACAATCTTTTCATAATGGCTTAGAATGTTTTTAACACTTGCCTATATGACACTCATATTTTATACCAATTTTCAGTTGAATTTATTCTGTAAAAAATAACTGCTAAACCCATTGTTGCATAAACAGACGGGGTAGATGGCGCTAAACGTCACGCGTAATGACGTATCCATTAGAGACCACAAATTTTGCAAAGTCGGACCGACAGCACGGTAGCTCAATTGGTAGAGCATTTGGCCCGGTTAACCAGAAACTTGCTAGTTCGAGTCCCGCCCTTGCGCAAATTTTTGGTTTCTTATTTCATCTCTATGAAATCTTTCCATAACTTTAAAAAATAAATCTGTGAATAAAATTAACTAACCATTTGATTTAAAAAGATCTCAGTACGTTTTCAAAGATGAATTACTAATGTAAGTTATGAGATTTATGTTTATCTTTTTAAAATTAATATAAAATATCAATAGAATAAATATTAATATCGGACACCAATTACATACATTGCTCAGATTCCAAAGTAAGAGACATAACGATGGTACCATTACACCCAGAACCGAGATAATATAGAAAATTTTGAGTTCTATATTGACCCGACGGGGAATCAAACCCGGGGCCTTGTAGCTTATTTTAAAATGAATAATTTCGTTAAAAAGGATTATCAAGATTGTTTACAATATTGGACAAGCAAATAAAAACGGACCGAGGACTGTTGATTTGTGAAATAGTAGAGTTAAAAAGGCGTTGGATGGAGCTATGATAGATATAAACTATGAAAGTATGTGTAAAATCTACAGTAGGTATAGTTGTGGTTGTGATGCTTTACGATTTTCTTATGTTTTTTTATTCCCAATTTAGGTGTCGTTTTGGGTCAGTGTTTTGCAAATAAAGTTGTAAGATTTGACCGCAATCTCACCTGATCGGGATTACCTAACTAAAAGACATTCTTAAGCTTTAAAATCACGTCACTAACAATCAAAGTAAGTCGATTCATATCAGCGCTGCTCCACTACTGTCTTTATCAATTAATTAGCAAATGAGAACGCGTTTAGATACAGCCCTTAATTAAAGTTTCGTGACTTGTCATCGTCGTTAGAACTTAGAACTAAAGCAAAGTGAACGACTGAATTATAGAAGCAGGAGAACAAGAGCCTATAGAAAAGCGGTCACGATTTATTGTCTGCTCAACTGAGTTTTATATTCCGTAATTTTTCTGCAATTACCACAACACCAATTATTATTATGTGCATCAAAACGTTCGATATTCTTATGACTATCAGCTAGAAACCAACGTGAAAGTGGTTTTAAAAACTGTATCTTATGGAATTCTAACGCGCGTTAGCATCGATGCAATCGAAAAATGACAACCTTTACATTAGCATCGATACAGTCGCGATGATAACGTGCATTAGCATCGGTACAGTCGCGATGCAGAAGCTGGAAATTGACAAATTATGTATTGAATTTTGACGACTGTATCGATAGTAACGCGCGTTAGCATCGATGCAGTTGCGCTTTTGCATCGATGCTCACGCGTGACTGCATCGATAATAAATTAAAACTGGTCATTGCGTGAGTCGCGATGCTGAAACGCGTTTTGAATGCTAAAAGTCGCAGTGTGTAAGGGGTCTTCATTTTTACCCGACTACGGCAAAGCAAAAGGAGGGTTATGATTTTGACAGGCTATGTATGTATGTATGTTCCCTCGTAACTTCTAAACTTCTTCATCATCAGAATTCGACAAATGACATATCATTAGAAGCGTCTTAATTGTCCGCTGGTTATAGGCTATATGGAGTTTCACAAAATCTAATGTGGCGCCCTCTAGCGGACAAAACATACAGAGTAAAAAAATAAAGTTTAGATTAATATGCCGTGTTTGGTATCATTTGAAAGCGTTTTACTTGTACATTTTGAATACGTATACAGGGTGACTTTGTTATCAATACCGAAATTTTGTGTAAAGTCTCCACTGATGAATACGAACAACTTTTACTATGGGGGTAATAGTGAAATCGAGAAAAAAAATCAGCTGTTCCATACATTTTGACCGCGCCAATTGAACTTTTGTATGAAACAGCTGTTTTTTTTACTCGATTTCACTATTGCCCCCATAATAAAAGTTGTTCATATTCATCAGTGGAGTCTTTACACAAAATTTCGGTACTGATAACAAAGTCACCCTGTATATTACTAGCATTTGCTTGTGACTTTACCTGTATTCATGGGCTGATTGCATATAATTCACATCTTTTCGTTCATAGCTTCTTTACTACTTATCAGAATAAGACCACTGCAGTACCATTAGAAGGGCCTTGATATTCTGTTGGTATGTGGTTGGTGGTAACACAAATTTACGAAACTCCAAAATAAGTTAAATAAAAAATAAAGGTTATAAAACTAAAACGCGTCTACTTAAAACACGCTCTAAAAAGTACGAAACAAGAAAATAGTCTTAAAGGATAGCCGTGGTCGTATGCCACCTACTGTAGCAAAACAGATTCATTATAATGATGAAATAAAATTAAAGTGGCATACGACCACGGCTATCCTTTAAGACTATTTTCTTGTTTCGTCCTTTTTAGAGCGTGTTTTATTTAACTACTCCTGTCTCCTGATAAACGAAAATTTCGTAATATTGAAGGGAGTGATTTAAACATAAAGCTCTTTCAACCCCTCTTGCGCCCTTTTATAAGTGCACATATGTTACGTGCAAACTCCAAAGCATCAACTTTGTTAAGTTGATGCTTTGGAGTTGCTCATCATTATCATACTACCAACTGCTAACAAAAGTTTTTTTTTATGACAGAAATATTACACAAGACACTTATCCCACAGGTTTGGATGGCTGTGAATGGTAACTTCTTTAACTACGAACATCCTTGCTGTAGCTACTGAGATTTCATAATATTTCAGGTAAAATGATTCGGCTTTAGTAAGGTAATTATACACTTACTAGTTTATATGTATATGCACATTACCCACGTTTTTTTCACGTTACCTACCTTAGGTTCAAGAGGTCAATGAAACAGGGAATATCAAGAAACTCAAAACCGCTGTTTTGCCGCTGCCAGAGTTAAAATCTATGCTTTTTACGGCCACTCACTTGACACCATTAATGGGTAGTTATAAGATCTGAACTAGGTTAAATGCCCTATTATTGTGTGATGGATACCACCATGAAACTTCCTGAATCTGATAGGTTTCTACCTAAGTAATAACTGAAAATATAGATCGGTGTAGGTAATAAACTGATACTTACAGGTTCTTGAGGAAAAGATAATCAAAAGTTCTAGTAGTTTGATAGAGAAGTAAGTAAAATATAAATAAATAAATATGCGCTAGGCAGAAATCAGCCTGGTTTTGAAGTTAGGAATTTTCTTTCTTGTGTTATGAATACCAGACAACGAGCATGACGGGTGCGTTTCCAATAAATACTTAAGTAGAGGTACATTTAACTAAATATCCATGAATTAGGTACGCGCGTAATAGTCAGGAGCGCTAACCATTACACCAAACGCTTCGTCAATTTAAATGTATTCTGCCACATGTATTTTTATTGGAGTTAAAAAGCAGGTATTTTCATCGAACCTTATGTCACTTCTAACATGACCTTTTTCATCACCTTATAAAAATACTCATGCATATTTTACAAGATTTGACGCTATTTCATGTCCCTAAAATAAGCATCAGGAATTCGAAATGCATTTTCCTAACGAAAAGCCACGCTGGCACCTGTGGCCTAAGTTATGAGTCAGTCAGCTTCCTGTCACAAGACCACAGTTGAAATATAGATGGTAAACTTAGTCATTGAGTCCAAAAAAAAAATTTAATACTCAACCATAATTACTTCATTTTTTTAACTTGTCTAAAAGTGTTAAATAAAAATGTCATGTTTAATTTTATTTGAAAAACTGGACACGTTCGTGTGTTAGCCAAGTGTGCGGAGTAGCAAAGGCAATAGTCATTTAGACAAATTGTCGACGAGTACGTCTACCTGGAACAAGATTGAGGTCCAACTTTAGAGAAAGAGGTCAATCGACAAATCCAACTCGGCTGGGCAGCGTTCGAGAAACTGCGCAAGAGCGTCTTCTCGTCTCAATTACCTCAGTGTCTGAAGACTAAAGTCTTCAACCAGTGTGTATTAACAGTGATGGCATACGGATCCAGAAACATAGTCTCTTACTATGGGCCTCTTAAAAGCTCTAAATTACATAACGAGGGACGGATAGGGCTTGGTATTACGAACGGTGTAACGGACATAGCCCTTCGAATCAGTAAGCTCAAGTGGTAGTGGGCACATATATTATTAACTAGATTTGATTGTTTTTTCAATGACACTATATGTGGATAAAGTTGTTTGTTGTGCAATAATGTTATACATTTTTATAAGATTACTAATTAAGAAGATTTTACAATTGTTTCTGGTCCTAATTAAAAATAAAAACTGATGGCCGCTGGGGCAGAAAAGGTCTTGTTTGGAGACCCTTCGACTAGTGATGGGTTGTTCCCGAGAATGTTCTTTTAGTTAGTGAGAACTTTGCTGTTAAGTTCTCGAGAATATTCTTTTGGAAGAGAATTTAAGAGAATTAAAAAATTGGATGACTATCCTATTAATTTTATTTCATTAATAGAACTTTAATTGCATTTTTGTTTGTTTCTAAATATTTCACAAATAAAATTTAAAAATTGCCTTACCCAGCGGTTAAATTCTTTTAAGCGATAATATTCTCAAGAAAGTTCTCGAGAAAATTCTCGTAAGTTCTTTTAAATTTTCTGCAGATTTTTAAAACTTCATTTTTCCGATAAAATAAACATATCAGTATTATGGAATAGTCAGCTTTAATAAAGATTACAAAATTTAACAATACTAAATAATTCAAACCTTACAAAACCATCAAAAAAAAATATTAATGATAATGACTAATCATGACAAGATACTTCGAAATTAGATAATTAAACTAGAATTAGAAATTAACAATTCAAATTAGAAATTATATTATTAAATTATTATTAAACTATAAATATTAGTAAAAAACATGTTTAACGATTATAAGATGTCCATTGCCAATGGATCGTTTTCAGCTGTAAATCGGTTTTCTGTTTCAATTTCAGATTGCTTGCGTAGCTGGAGCAGTAAATATTATTATAGCAAGTGCCACAAGAGAGACAGAACAGCACTTAAGACTCTATTAGTGGTCCCTAAGAAAGCTGTTTTGAAGAAGAACCCAGAGGGGGAATCTGTCACAAGCGGCAATGTAAATTCCATAACGAAACAAATCAAAACGTATCTACATAAAATATTTAAAAAAATACTGCAGTAGAAACATTTTTAAGGTCATTTTTACTCACGGGGTTAACGCAAAAAAGGCGTAATAATAATAGTAATGTAATATTTAATAGGTATGTTTTTAAAATATACTTATTTTACACAATACTGCTATCGTAGTACCTCTAAAACATACAGTATGTTTGCCTTATAATTAAGAACATTTTACTCCAATTTTAAATTCTCTTAATTTCTCCTTGCTCTGAGAATATTCGCTGTTAAAAAGAAAATTCCAGAATATTACCGATTGGAGAATATTCTCACGTGGAGAATTTTCTCATTAACCCATCACTACCGTCGACCAAAGGCGCAGCGTAGGACGTCCACCAACTAGACAGAAAGACTACCTCGTTATCGCCAGATCACACTGGATGCTGCTCTATGTTAAGCAGTAGACGACCTTTGGCTGATAGTGATGATGACGATGACGATTGCTTAAACGTAAGTCATAACAACGATAATGTGATTGATCAGTTTAAATTTACAAGCTCCTGAGTTTATTGAAGGATGAAATTTCTATTATGGTTTTTATACAGCACGTGCATAAAAAAACAGGTGCGGTATCTTAATAATTTTATGTTCTCACATAAGCTAACGAACCTACTGACCGAGAGTTGTCAACAGAAACTGTAGAGAAAGCCCAGTCATAACTTCACACCAAAATGCGCCTAAGTCCAAATATTGTTTTGTGAGAGAAATATTTGTTAAAACTAGCCTCTGGCCTCCAACTTTAGTTATTTGACACCAAAATGTATTTTAACTTCATGTCAACGAGTTTTTGCAAGATCTGATGTTTAGTTGGTAATAGTGCGTATACCAACCTTCCAAATCATTTGATTTTAACTGTTGATCGGCAAATTTACAAATAAAAGTACTGGTTTCTTTGATTTATAAAGTTGCCGTATAAAGTAATTAAAATTAAGCCGCCCAGAGAATGCTTGTTTGATGAATTTAATTTTGACACAAAATTGGTGGAAAGATGTCAAACTTCTTGAATTGGGCAATTTGTATGTCTTTTTTTACAAAATTGAAAATTTCAAATAAGTATTAACTGTGCGCCTTAACTATTGCTATAGTGGCAACAACTTATCTAAATGATGACGGAATGGGCGCCACGATCGAAAAAAGTTGCCCTTTTTTCACATAAATAAGCATTCTGTCTTTATAGCTCTTGCCGTACTACACGATGAATAAACGCTGAATGGCATTCTTTACCACTTATGATTTAGGGCTTGGGAAGAATTGAAATGTGGGCTATTTTAGTGTTCACCTATTTGCTTGGTATAGTATCAGCGCTGAAAATAATATGGAGACCATAAAAATGGGCTAACATAATAATATGTGCTTTCGACAATTTTCAAATATCAATAATGGTCACACAGATTTATACTGGCAGCAATGACGTTTCAAAGTGACAACTGTAGTTTAATTTTTGGTCATTCTTCAGCTAGGTTGGTGGCACTATACTTTGATGAATGTTGGCTGAAGTTTCCACTACACGTTACATCGGCCACTGTTCATTATTGCCAGTGCGCTCAGTAATCGCATTAGAAATTAGCATGCCATATGCAAATGCTCTGTTTGCTGAAATCAAACCAATGGATTGTACAGTGGCCAGCACACCAGGTTACCCACTTTTGTTGCAATTTAACCTTTATTACAACTGCATAAGATACTGCAGTGTTTACCTTGACGTGCTGGTGTCCGTACAGTCCGCTATAAATAATATAAAATTACAACAAAGCCAATTATTATTTTATTTTATTTGCAGTAAGGCAGATATTTATCCTCAATCGCACCTGATATCAGGAGTGGATGAGGTAGGGTGTACATCTGCTTAGTAGCAGTGCCTATTCAGTCGCGCCCTAAAAAAAGCTTAGGTCATCTTCCTAAAGGATAAATTCAACTTAACTTTTTATATAATTAGTTAATTTATTGGTCTGCTCTTGACTCCATGCTAAGCCGGGTGTGGCTTGTTGGTTGATAAAGAGCTTACAAACTACACAAATATTAGTTTTGAGTATTATTTCTTAGAGCTTTTGAAAACTATACAATATTATTTGTCATTACAGTCATACTTTTGCTAATAAATTATTAAATCTTGTACGAAAGTGCAGTGCTAATGATATTATAAATCTACGCAGAAGGCGGCCATATCAAACACCATCCCTTGTATTTACGGAACGAAAAAACACCACACAAGTAATTTTAAGAATTTAAACCCACTTTACTTAGGCCGTAAGTCTCTTATTATAACGAGGCAGACAAAAATACTTCTTTTTATGTGGTTCAAGATTTAAAATGCAAAATTTTAAATAATAAAATAACGCAGGGCAGCTTGTCGCGAGCTGTTGGGCGGTAGCGACCCCACTTACCTGATTGCTCCTAGGAGAACCCTTGTTCCTCGCCTCTTGTCTTGCCTTCACTGGTCGGGCAGAGTAAACGCTGAAGAAAGGCAGGAACTCCCACCTTTTGCTTGCCTTCATTGGCTGCCTTGAGTGGAAACTAGCTGAAGCAGAAATGCTCGGGGAATTGAAGTGTTTCAGTAAAATGTCTGAAGGGATCTTGATGGATTACCGGGATTATCCTGAGGGCTGTGAATCACCTCTCCACTCTCCAAACACCTCAACTGGTGTTGCCCCCTTGTTTTCTACACTTTGTGCAAGCAATAGCAAAGCAATAGTCCTTCCATAGAGCCAGTTAGGTACCCAGTTTACTTATCACCTACATCCATAACTAGCCTAGTTTTTTTAACCCATATTTTGCAAAAGATCTACGCGACCCGGGGGTTATCCTTGGATGTTCTTGGAGAGTGCATACAGGAATAATCGTCGGCTCGAGTCACTAACATTTATATTAATGTTGTCAAACGGGCCTCTGCGTGTTGGCCTTAGCCCAATGTAATGAACGCCTTCCAAAGTTTCGGGACCCTGTGGTCCCGAGATAGGTAAATACAAAAAATAATAATACCTAATAATAAATATAGATACAAAGGAATGCAAAATCAAATCTTGCCCTCATTTCAAAAACTTAGTGCTAGGCTAAGAACCGTACTAAAGTATCACCCGATCACTTCAAAAATATTACCTATCATAATGGCGACATACAAAAATGGAGGTAAACTTTTGTGATTGGTCGGGTCACTTTAGTCTTTTAGGTTTAAAACTTTTACTATGTTTTTGTCATAAGTGGGTTGAAGTCTAAAGCTTTTAAGCTTGACTGTACGTACTACCGGTTAGCTGCTCTGTGATTGTACTCGCTTAATCGCATCGGATTGCATTTATGCAGAACATTCGTAATTTATTCAACAATTACGCAAGTTTTATACTAACTTAGCTGCTGTAAAAGCTATGTCGTCATTGTTTTAACCATTTAGGTTTTCGTAAGGGCCGTTTCTCTCAGCAGTCCAGTTCAGCGCGATCACTGCATTACTGGATACCGACAAAAACTGAGATGGGTCCACACGGCAGTTTTTTGCAGATACGGTTGTCCGTCAACTAAGTCTCGTCAACAGTCGCTTTATCTTATTATTTATAAAGCGGCAAGCTGTATATTCCCATCTTTCACAGTGAATATTAGTATTTAAACGCGTATGTTACCAAACGGCATCGTGCTTAAACCAGTACCTGCAAAATACATTATATGTCTCCGTGAAATCGGCCCCAACTGTACGGTCGGCCAGCCTAGCTAAAAATATTATTAAACTAATTTTTAGAGTTCCGTAGCCGAACGGCATAAAACGGAACCCTTATAGTTTCGTAAAGTCTGTCTGTCTATCTGTCTGTCTGTCTGTCTGTCCGTCCGTATGTTACAGCCATTTTATTCTGTAACTATAAGCATCACACCGAAACATGGTCTCATACTATGGGCCTTTAATGAAGCTCAAAATCACACAACGAGCGATGGAAAGGGCTATGCTGGGTGTTTCTCTACGGGATCGAATCAGAAATGAGGAGATACGTAGAAGAACTAAGGTAACGGACATAGCCTTGAGAATCAGTAAGCTCAAGTGGCAATGGGCAGGGCACATAGCGCGAAGAACTGATGGCCGTTGGGGCAGGAAAGTTCTAGATTGGAGACCCTTCGACCAGAGACGCAGCGTGGGACGTCCACCAACAAGATGGACAGACGACCTTATAAAAATCGCAGGATAAAACTGGATGCAGACCGCTAGTGATCGGTCGCTGTGGAAAGCCGTGGGGGAGGCCGTTCAGCAGTGGACGTCCTTTGGCTGATAAAGATGATGATGATGTGCATCACACTGTTGAAATTTTGTATGAAGATGTATCCTCTTAACCGCTTTACGATTCTCATACAAAAAATAAAATTAATGACATTTAAGAGACAATAGATAAATAAGACATACATGAAACTAAAACCAAAAAAAAATTTTTTAGTTAAACCTATACGTGTTGGGTGCCCATGGATAGGTCTTTTAAAATTACATAGAGTTTCCTTGAACCATTTTCTTTTAAAGTCTAACGTTTCATAGGTAGACGCTTCCAAAGTGATAAAATTGGCGTCCCTCCATCTAACTTCTAAACTATGCAAGTGTAAATTTTGAAAAAAATGTGTAATGTAGATCTTAACAAATACTTTCAAATTCCCGTCAAAACCAATTTTGAACTAGAAGTATTGAGATATAGCACATTTTCAACAACCGCAAACATAACTTTGTACTTCATACAAACACTATGAAAAACAAAGTTGTATTTGCTGGTAACAAAATATTGTAGTATTTTACTATGTGGAAATAGGTGGATTCCCTAACTCAGTTAAAATCGGCACGGAACCCTCAGTGCGCGAGTCCAACTCGCATTTGGCCGGTATTATTTATCTATATGAAATATGTACGTCATGTCTTCTTACGAATTCGCCCTTTTCACTGTCTGAATTTCAAACCTTGCGGTTACAACAAACAGCAATAAAAAGGATTTTTCGATATTTTACCTAAAACACGCCAATCTAGAAGTTCGTAGTCGAGAAAAACGACTTACTTTTTAATTAACTAATAACAAAGTTTAAACTACTGAGTCCCGCCCGGCTGGTCGAAGGTTATTTTTTATTTTGTAAAGTTACCCTCAATAGCGTTGGCAGAAATATTGATATCTTATCGACTTCCCCAGTATGAATATAGGACTTATGCTCAGAACTTCATAATAGCTCTATTATAAACTTATGAACTTATTATGAACTTGTTATACTAAACGCAGAGACTCCCGGCAGTTGGTGCCATAAAGCAGGGAAACAAGGATGCGCAAATTACTAGACTCTCGATGATACAAAATCCCATTTTCAAACCAATTGCTATCGATAAACGCACGTATGCAAAGCGCATCTCTTTCTCTCTTCTCGTGATTGAAAATGAGGTAATCAATTCAATGTGTATGTATGGGATATTGTTAAAATCTGATAATATTTGAGTATATTGATCTATGAAGGCTACTAAACGGGTGTGCATATATTCGTAAGTTTATGTATGTTTGAGTATTTGTCCACGGATTTCCGGAAAAAAAGAAGTCCTAACGAGATGATTTTACGTCGATTAAGTATATTTTAACTTAGGGTAAAGTGTAAGTTTCATTAAAATCGGTCCAGTAGTTTCTGAGATATGGATAAATAAATAAAAATCATAAAATAAAAATATAATTAAGTTTTTTTGTCAGATGTTTGAAGGCGGTTTAATTTATTTAATTATGTTAAAACAAGTAATTATTACAACTGTGTAACGTAGTATTGACATTGACTAGCTGTACACAATTACTCCTAGAATATGTTAAAACGTTTCCATACATATAAGAGGATTTGAATATCTGGAACAAGAGATAATGAACGATTTTCTCCTTCAAACGTCTCCTCAACCTGCAGAGGTGCAGGTGCAGCGACTGCTTTGGCGGAATCCTCCAAAAAGAGGAAATTCTCTTCCTTGGTCACCTGTTTTCGTTTTGCACCTTTCGACGTTGAGACGTTGGGTCCCTGGGGCTCTGCGGCAAAAACACTGTTCGCGAAGTTGTCCACACGTTTTAATAAGTGTAAATGGTGATATGTGGGCTGGCAGCTACCATGATCAACTCATAAGTATGGCCATTCAACGAGGTGATTCCACTAGCCTTCTTGGTACCAGTTTTACTGCCGAGATTCGGGGTTACGTTAGTTTCTTTTTAGTTTTAGTTTATTTTATTTTGTTCACTTTTTGTAAATACAACTGATATTTAAAGTTAGTATTGTTTTACTTAAATTTATTGCTGTAAATAATGATTAATATAATAAAACGACTTCGTCTTTTAACGAATATGCAAGTTGAGAGTTGATTTGAGTTGAGTTCACCAAGTTAATTAAACCATTATAAAATAGCAGTCAATTTTATTGATAAAGGCGTATCGAAACTTCTTATCACCGCACTAAAAGCTTCCCGACAAGTGTCCATTGTTCAAAGAACAAAGGGTAATAATGCAATTTTAATCAACCCTCTGTGTTCTTTTGTAAGTCTATTAAACGGTTAATTGTAGAAAGAAACCGCAAGAATTTCTAATTCATATCGTTTTCTAAGACTAATCTAGCTTTTCTCCTCAGAACTAGGAAGGTCTGACCCTTGTGGCGGTACCAAATCTAAACTTTTCGATTTAATCCATTATTTATTGATTTATTTTAAACTTCATGCACAAACAAACGATACATATAGGCATTTTTACCAGTCAACCAAAGGTCTCTACAGAGACTTCTCGGCATAATTATTGACTCTCACTTTAACTGGAAAAAACATATAGAGCATGTTAAATCAAAATTATCAAAATTTACATACGCACTCTTCGAAATAGTACACAGTACCAACATTGAAGCAGCCTATTATGCCTATGCATTTTCACAACTGAAATCTATACTAATATTATAAAGCTGAAGAGTTTGTTTGTTTGTTTGTTTGTTTGTTTGTTTGTTTGTTTGAACGCGCTAATCTCAAAAACTACTGGCCCGATTTGAAAAATTTTTTTTACGTTGGATAGTCTATTTATTGAGGAAGGCTTTAGGCTATATAACATAAAGATACGACTTCAAAGACCACAGCAGAAATGAAAAATGTTGCGAAAACGGGAGAAAGATATTCCTTTTGAGAGCTTCCGCTGCATACGCTGCGGAAACCGCTTAAGTTACATAAAAATCATGTATGACAGGATTGTTTAGCATTAAGAGTTCTATAAGAAAGTCCGCGACAGCATATGTCTATCTTTTATGGTTGACTTACTACAACCTTTTTTATGTTCATAAATTTGTAAAAAAATAATGCATTATTTTAAGAGGTGTATTATACACACAGGTATTTATTCTTATCAAAATAAATACATTCATCATCACGAGCATTTCATTTAGAACCAAGTTGCCTTTTATATAATTTGATTCCAATAAATATCTTAGGAGCTATCACAGTTTTAACATAACTCCGCACCAAAATAATGTTCGCAGCTTAAGTACAACGTGCGCTTGCGCTAATATATTATAAAGCTGAAGAGTTTGTTTGTTTGAATGCGCTTATCTCAGGAACTGCTGGACCGATTTGAAAAAATATTTCTGTGTTGGATAGCTTAATTATCGAGAAAGGCTTTAGGATATAAAACATGACGCTGCGACGGGAGGGGAGGTAGCAAACTCAAAACGCGCGGACGAAGTCGCGGGGGACCGCTAGTATGGCATAATACTTTGGGGCAATAGTACAGACATAGATGAACTTTTAAAAAAATAGTGTAACCGCGTGTGGGTGCTTGAATAATAAACACATAGTACAAATCTCCAGGTTCTTCTCCAATAGTTTTATTCCAACAAAATAGCACAAAGATAGGGCACAAAGTGAAAGTAAGTACAAACAGAAAGCATATTCTGGCATGCAGCACGCTTTTATACAAATCAAAACCCTGAACAACGGTAGCAAACAGTGGGGACGATATCCGTTTCCATATCTGAACATTTACTATAATATTTATTTGTAGGGATAAACAATCTGATAATCTATACTAATATTATAAAGCTGAAGAGTTTGTTTGTTTGTTTGTTTGTTTGTTTGTTTGTTTGAACGCGCTAATCTCAAAAACTACTGGCCCGATTTGAAAATTTTTTTTTACTTTTGATAGTCCATTTATCGAGGAATGCTTTAGGCTATATAACATAAAGATACGACTCATAAGACCACAGCAAAAATGAAAAATGTTGCGAAAACGGGAGAAAGATATTCCTTTTGAGAGCTTCCGCTGCATACGCTGCGGAAACCGCTTAAGTTACACAAAAATCATATATGACAGGATTGTTCAGCATTAGGAGTTCTATAATAAAGTCCGCGACAGCATATGTCTATCTTTTATGGTTGACTTACTACAACCTTTTTTATGTTAATAAATTTGTAAAAAAATAATGCATTACTTTTTAAGAGGTGTATTAATACATTCATCATCACGAGCATTCCATTTAGAACCAAGTTGCCCTTTATATCATTTGATTTCAATAAATATCTTAGGAGCTATCACAGTTTTAACATAACTCCGCACCAAAATAATGTTCGCAGCTTAAGTACAACGTGCGCTTGCACTAATCTATACTAACTAGCGGTCCCCCGCGACTTCGTCCGCGCGTTTTGAGTTTGCTCCTTCTTCTTCAGCTTTATAATATATAATATATCTATACTAATATTATAAAGCTGAAGAGTTTGTTCGTTTGTTTGTTTGAACGCGCTAATCTCAGAAACTACTGGCCCGATTTGAAAAATTATTTTTATGTTGGATAGTCTATTTATCGAGGAAGGCTTTAAGCTATATAACATGAAGATACGACTCCTAAGACGATAGCAGCAATGAAAAATGTTGCGAAAACGGGAGAAAGATATTCCTTTTGAGAGCTTCCGCTGCGTACGCTGCGGAAACCGCTAAAGTTACACAAAAATCATGTATGACAAGATTGTTCAACATTAAGAGTTCTATAATAAAGTCCGCGACAGCATAAGTCTATCTTTTATGGTTGACTTACTACAACCTTTTTTATGTTAATAAATTTGCATCATTTTTAGAGGTGTATTGTACACACAGGTATTTATTCTTATCAAAATTAACACATTCATCATCACGAGCATTTCATTTAGAACAAAGTTGCCCTTTATATCATTTGAATCCAATAAATATCTTAGGAGCTATCACAGTTTTAACATAACTCCGCACCAAAATAATGTTCGCAGCTTAAGTACAACGTGCGGTTGCACTAATTATAGGTATTGAAAAGCTGAAGAGTTTGTTTGTTTGAACGCGCTTATCTCAGGAACTGTTAATAATAATAATAATAATAAATATTTATTTCTTCACAAAAAGTTTTACATAATTTGTACAGTTAGGTTATTATATATAATTTCATAAATTATTTAGTTATTAATCTTACTGAATTTAGGAAGCCTTTTAGATTATTATACATATTAATAGTTACAATATTTGAAATAAATCTAACCTTTATTAACCAACTAGCGGTCTCCCGCGACTTCGTCCGCGCGTTTTGAGTTTGCTCCCTCCCCTCCCGTCGCAGCGTCATGTTTTATATCCTAAAGCCTTTCTCGATAAATAAGCTATCCAACACCGAAATATTTTTTCAAATCGGTCCAGCAGTTCCTGAGATAAGCGCGTTCAAACAAACAAACTCTTCAGCTTTATAATATATAGCGGTCCCCCGCGACTTCGTCCGCGCGTTTTGAGTTTGCTTCCTCCCCTCCCGTCGCAGCGTGATGTTTTATATCCTAAAGCCTTTCTCAATAAATAAGCTATCTAACACAGAAATATTTTTGTTCAACAGTTCCTGAGATAAGCGCGTTCAAACAAACAAACTCTTCAGCTTTTCAATACCTATAATTAGTGCAACCGCACGTTGTACTTAAGCTGCGAACATTATTTTGGTGCGGAGTTATGTTAAAACTGTGATAGCTCCTAAGATATTTATTGGATTCAAATGATATAAAGGGCAACTTTGTTCTAAATGAAATGCTCGTGATGATGAATGTGTTAATTTTGATAAGAATAAATACCTGTGTGTACAATACACCTCTAAAAATGATGCAAATTTATTAACATAAAAAAGGTTGTAGTAAGTCAACCATAAAAGATAGACTTATGCTGTCGCGGACTTTATTATAGAACTCTTAATGTTGAACAATCTTGTCATACATGATTTTTGTGTAACTTTAGCGGTTTCCGCAGCGTACGCAGCGGAAGCTCTCAAAAGGAATATCTTTCTCCCGTTTTCGCAACATTTTTCATTGTTGCTATCGTCTTAGGAGTCGTATCTTCATGTTATATAGCTTAAAGCCTTTCTCGATAAATAGACTATCCAACATAAAAATAATTTTTCAAATCGGGCCAGTAGTTTCTGAGATTAGCGCGTTCAAACAAACAAACAAACTCTTCAGCTTTATAATATTAGTATAGATATATTATATATTATAAAGCTGAAGAAGAAGGAGCAAACTCAAAACGCGCGGACGAAGTCGCGGGGGACCGCTAGTTAGTATAGATTAGTGCAAGCGCACGTTGTACTTAAGCTGCGAACATTATTTTGGTGCGGAGTTATGTTAAAACTGTGATAGCTCCTAAGATATTTATTGAAATCAAATGATATAAAGGGCAACTTGGTTCTAAATGGAATGCTCGTGATGATGAATGTATTAATACACCTCTAAAAATAATGCATTATTTTTTTACAAATTTATTAACATAAAAAAGGTTGTAGTAAGTCAACCATAAAAGATAGACATATGCTGTCGCGGACTTTATTATAGAACTCCTAATGCTGAACAATCCTGTCATATATGATTTTTGTGTAACTTAAGCGGTTTCCGCAGCGTATGCAGCGGAAGCTCTCAAAAGGAATATCTTTCTCCCGTTTTCGCAACATTTTTCATTTCTGCTGTGGTCTTATGAGTCGTATCTTTATGTTATATAGCCTAAAGCCTTCCTCGATAAATGGACTATCAAAAGTAAAAAAAAATTTTCAAATCGGGCCAGTAGTTTTTGAGATTAGCGCGTTCAAACAAACAAACAAACAAACAAACAAACAAACTCTTCAGCTTTATAATATTAGTATAGATCAGAGTCAACTTCCTTTGGCGCCAAAATTAACATTTGTTATACAGCAAACATAAAAGTCTAATAAGTGTCCCAATAATATTTAAATATTCAATTTACAATAAATAAAATATAATTATAATAATTAAATAGTCTCAAGATTAATCCAAGTAATTCTTATATCATATCCGAATTGAATTCAACATGGAGGACACTTCCGGCATTTCCACAATAAATGTTAATATTATGACAAATCTAGATAGATGTATAAATTATGATGTATTGAACATATGACGAAAATAATGTGTAATTTAGTGAATACAGTGGTGGTACATAAGTCACACACAGTGAGTATCTTGTTTAGTGCATTACATAACGAAGTAAATATATTGGGCAGACTAGGATCGGGAATCATCTTGTAACAATAGAAAAAATGCGTAAGGATAATAGCAAAAATTAACAACTCTCAATCATGTTAGCCTTCCTTTATAAAATTTAATTTACTGACCTTGCCATCTATTTACATTTACGATATATGCCTCTTCACTTATAAAAATATGGAAAAATTATTTACTAAAGTTAAAGATACACATAACATCAAAACTCAACATAAAAATAGTCTTTACTTACCCCCTTCTAGAATTTAAATGTTGAATACAAGCCCATATTATATGGCAATAAAAATATTTAATAAACTGCCACGTCATATCAAAAGAGAGACAAAGTTAAAATCATTCTCACAAACTCTACGATCATTGTTAATATCAAGTTGCTTCTATTCATTGGATGAATATTTACATAACTAAATAGGTATTAAGATATTTTAAAACTGTTCTGCTCTATATCTACTTATAACATATCTTTATTTTGTAATATTACACCTACTACTTTACTTACATTGAGCTGCCCTCAAATTTGCCATACCTTCTGGGTAACTAGGTCATAAGTTCACAAATTGTATTATATATTTTATCCTTATAATGTATACACCTAGTACGCAAATGTGAATAAATTAATAAATAAATGAGAAAATACAGGCGGCGCGAAGAAAGTAATAAAGTGAGAAAATAAAAAGGTATTTAAAACAATTATATACGAGTACATACTACTTACATAAATATCATATTTATATACATATTACAATTTTATAAACATGCACATATTACATACTAATGGTACGCATGAGAGAAAATTATTTATAATATAGATTAAAGATGATTTACCTATTCTCTTATGAAACAAAAATTCATTTCACTTACATGAGAACATAACTTAAAAAGGCAAATACACATGCCTGTTAAACGGATCAGTAGCTTGCAATTACTGGCATGTGAAAGTTTTGCAATTTGCGTCCTTGCATACCTACATATTTATACTGTTGGTAATCATACGCGCCAGTTTGACTTCACTCCAGTAAGCGTAAACCAACACATAAAAGTAGATGGCACGTGCAAGGAGCTGACATGCAATTTTGCCAGCTACAAGCATGTGTATTTCCGCCCTTAGGCTGAGATACAAGTTATATGCCTGTAAAACCAGTACCTTGCATGCCAGTTATTGGCAAGTGCTAGTTTAGAAATATTTTGCGTCCTTGCATGCTCATTCATGCAATTGATATCCACACGCGCTAGGTTTAGAGCCCCTTGCGTCTCCTTCTTCACATTGCATGACAGTAAGCGTCTCCCTACACATACAAGTTAGATGGCACGCGTAAGTAGCAGCCATAGTAGCGGGGTCCGCTTGTTGAACCTAGAGAGCTCCTAATTTTCTACTTCTGACTGTGCTCAGGCCTTTATTTTGCATACCCTAGTGCTAAAGTGTGAGCTGATCACCTGGTCGCCTGCTCAATGCTCGTTGGGTGAAATCGGGCTAATTATAGCAATCCATTTCAGCCATTCGGGTAAATAGGTCAGAAATGAAGCGGAACAAACCTCTTGGCATGAACGGCTTTGTGAAAAAGTAGGTACCTACCTAGTTTACGTACCTCATTTTTGGTTGCTCAAGTAATCGTACCTAGGTACTAGCTTTATAGTGATATGATAGGTTTTGTATTACTGGAAAATAGGTGCTGTATATTGGTGATATAATGCTGAATGCTGTGTAAGACAGATAGACTCTTGATGATCTTGACTCTTGACGACCTCCGTGGTGTAGTGGCTAGGCACGGTGGGTTTCACGGCGTCGCCGCTCTGAGGTCTCGGGTTCGATTGCCGGTCGAGTCAATAAAGAATTCAAAATTTTCTATACTTATTGTCTCGGGGTCTTGGTGTTATGGTGCCATCGTTGTGGCTGAATTCCATGACATAAGTGCATAAGCTACTTACTTTCGAACCAGAGCAATGTATGTGACTGATGTCATATATTTTTTTATTTACCTACTCTAAATTGTAATAACTCCAATTTAAAATATATATATTTATTAAGTTTAATGGTCGTTATTGTTAGTGCAAGGATACTTCAGAACCAAATACATACAAAGATAGTTATAAAGGATTGGTAGGTACATAGTTAGTAGTCTACCTGGGACAAGTGTAATAATTAGGTAGGTCCAACTAATGTAGTTGAAAAATCCTAAAAGTACCTTTAGATCTTCATTTTGTAACATTAAATCATAATCAAAATGTATTTACTATGACTTATATTCCTTAATTGAAACGTTACTAAAGCTTAGGTGAGATTATTTTTCCAGGCAAATTGCTAGCTTAAATGAAATTTTTCGTGTTTGAAATTCAGCAATGAGTGATCATGGAAATTTTAGGTGGGTTCTGTTGAGACTTTTAAAAAGCCTTTTAATATAATTATCATATTAATTCGTGTTCCGTGACACTATTTTATTATATAGACCACTTATTACGCAAATAAATTAAATACAGAATAATTACTAAAAGCTTAAATTGACGCATTCGTCTTCCACTCGTATTAGAAGAAACAAATTCTTTTCGACCGTTATGTTTTTTCTTGTTGCTGTGTTACCTCATATACAGACATTTGTAGACCGATTTGAAATTTTTTTCGCCTACCTAGAGGTTATGCCTTCTAGTTGGTCCCATTGTTGCCAAGTAGGGATCTGATGATAGGATCTTGGTGCAATCGAGGGAAACCCTCAAATTTCAAAGGCACGTATAGTGTTTTTTTTACAAGAATTTTAATGATGACGTCTTGTTGCGTCTGACAGTCAACATCGAACTTGCAAAATTTTTATTTTTGGAGTCATTGCCATCACTTTGACCATCTCAAGCATCAACTAGCAGAGCACCGACTCCCAAAAAAATTGTTCGCCTAAAATGGATTCCTTTCCTTTAAAAGGCCAAAATGTTTATTTGAGACTTTTTAGTGCATTTTGGTTTAGAAGTCGGTTTTCACTTTTTTTTTATTAAAATTCTTCTTGTATTTCGTGATTTTTAGTTATTTAACTCATATCTTAAAACTTTTGGACCGATTTTGATAAAACATACACTGTACCCTCAGTTTAAATATACCTGATTGAATTAACAAAGAATAATCTCGGCTTCCCGTTTTAGAGAAATCCGTGGACAAACATACAAATATACAAACATACATACACTTACGAAATTTAGCACACGTTTTTGGAAGCCTCAATAGATCAACATAGTCAAATATTATCAAATTCCAACGATATCGCATTCATACACAATAATTTATATACCTGCTTTAATTTTGAATTCAGTAAAAAATTATTTATTGAAAGTAACGTAGGAACCCGCTATAAATCAAACTTATTGCAAAAATAAAACTTTATTAAATTGACTGAAGCTAAGTCATAATAAACCATTGAGGAATTATAACCTACCTATTAGGTCATAAGCTATTAGCTTCTTATTATATATCTGACCTAAGTTAAAATAATTTAAAACTGTATTTAGGACATGATCAAGTTTGACGACACGTTTGGTGCAGTGGTTATATTATACACTTCCTGACTGCTGAACTACGCGGTCGCAGGGTTTAATTCCGCAAGGGGCAAATGTTTGTGTGATGAGCACGAACATTTGTACCTAAAAAACCAGTTCATTATTATGAGTATGGCGCATATTTATTTATTTAAGACTGTGAATTGAAAAAATACTCATCACGGAACTCTAAAAAGTGCAAAATGAATCACTGTGGCCATAACCGGCGTTTTAATTAAAATTCTGCCCGCGGACGATGAATAGTCCCTTTGCAGGGTTAATTCTCTTTTTTCCATCTTATCGGCCAGAAAACACTCGTTAAAATACTCCTTCAAGTTAGTTCAGCTTACGTTATTATTACGTGTAGATCATTATTGGTTGCTGCTTTGCTTCTAATAGTACCTTCATCTTGAATAACTAGAATAGTGTGGGCAATGTCAAAAAAAAACGATAACCATTTTTTTTTATTCTTAAATTTTTAAAGAGAGTTTTCCAACATGGCAACAACAACAACAAATCGATGACATTATCTAATCAAATAGAACTTGAGAAACAAATAAAAATTCATTTCTCTCAGCCTGATTCCTGACACACTCCATCATCTCATGAACTACGTCTTCTATAACACCACATTCTGTGCAGTTAGGCGATTCAACTTTTTTCATTAGAAAACCGAAGTTGTTTAATGGGATGTGTCCGGAACGCAGTCTGAGAGCAGTGATAACTGTATGCCTGCTCAAATCGGCCATATCAAACCAGGGTATTCTAAGTAATGTTGGTTGGATTGTTTTATACCAAATTCCTTTAGTTCGTGATCTCTCATCGAAATATTCGCGCCAATACACCCTTCACCACTCTTTTACAGTACTGAGAGATTCTGTGAAATAAGGCATGCAATCAAACTCAACGCCACTGAACATTGCTTCTTTTGCCAGTTTGTCTGCTTGTTCGTTTCCTGCTAGACCGATATGTGCAGGCACCCATTGTAATGTAACGGTCTTGTTGACTTCAGCGAACTGTAGAATAGAATCTATTATAGAATAAGCTATCGGTGTTCCTCGAAAACTCGAGATACACCGAGCTAAGTGTTGAAGAGCGCTTTTAGAGTCGGTTAAAATAACAAATTCATCATGTTCGATTGATTTTATGTACGATAACGCCTCTTGAATTGCTAAAAATTCTGCATGCATAATGCATATATTAGATTCTATTCTAAGTTTACAATATTTGCTATTCTGAGGGTCATAAAAGGCCACACCAATGTCACTTTTATCCTTTGAACCGTCCGTGAAAATTTTGTAATAACTACCATAATTCTTTTGTATAACTGTTTCACATAGGTTTTTCAAATTCTGATTTGAATAGGAGCTCTTAGGTTTGTCTGAAGTATTCGAATTTAGATTGGGCTTAATACAGGAAAGATCCACGTTGCTCATCCACGTCCTCAAGGTAAACATTTCTAATTGGCTACTTCGATAAATAGGATATGACTTTAAATATTCGTGTACTAGAATAAGTAGTGGAACTCTTTTATGTCGCCAGTAAGGTTTATGGCATTCACATTGTAACTTTTCTAGCAGTTCTATATTTCCGTTTTCTGCCAAAGATCTGCATCGGAGCCAGAATTTGCCAGCAAGGTATTTTCGCCTTACGTTTAATGGTGAAAGTTGGAGTTCATTCTCCATAACGTGGATGGGTGTGGATTTAATAAATCGCCCTATTAACGGTAAGCACTGGTTCTGCACTTTAGAAATTTAGAAAGGAAATTTTGACAACACTCGTTAAAATACTCCTTCAAGTTAGTTCAGCTTACGTCCAGGCTTACGTTATTATTACGTGTAGATCATTATTGGTTGCTGCTTTGCTTCTAATAGTACCTTTATCTTGAATAACGAGAAATGTGTGGGCAATGTCAAAAAAAGGTTTGATAACCATTTTTTTGACAGAGGTTGTAAACATTGCCTAGCTCTAAAATGTTACAGGGTTAACACTATTTAAAGAATATATCTGAAAATAGATATCGACTGAAACATTCTACTTTGATGTATCCTAACCAATATTTTGATTAAATAAATTATAATTATTTTATATTTTATTTTATCGATTATAGGTATATAAGTCCAAAAAAGCGGGAGAAGCGGGCAAAGATGCTTGGTTTTACGGTAACAAACATGAAACATCAGGAAAGCTTTAGGAAAAACGGAGAAATCTCCTGTAAGATTGGAGAAATTATGCTACCTTATTACCTATTTGATCTCAAAGATGAAATAAGAAACCAAAAAAGGTAGTTTCTTATTTCATCTTTATGAATTTAAAATATGTCACTGTGAGTATTAAAACATTCTAAACCATTATACCAACTAGATCTGCAAAACCGCATTTTCGAAGATGGCATCGTTAGTGCTGTTTTTCGCCGTCGGCCGAAAGATCCATGTCGCACATGTTCTTTCTCACACAAATTTGATTCTATCTGCTGAAACCCCAGATGATATAATACTACTTTAGGAGGCTGATAGATTAGCGAAGTCAGCACATTTAAATGGGTCCGAGCACCATATTAACCCAGGCTACTCGGAAGCATTGACCGAATTTAAAACAGCTTGCCAAATACCTACAATGGAATGAATACTTCAATGAACGGTCGAAGTCAAAAGGTATATGGTACATAACTATTCAAAGTGAGCCTCCTCGTATACCGTGGTTCATAACGAATAATTTACCTAGAAGTAAAGTTAAATTAATTATAAGAGTAAGGTCCGGTCATATTCCTTCAGGGAAGTTTGCATTTTTAATGAAGAAAGCTAGTTCACCTAATTGTGAAACATGTGGCAAAATCGAGGATGTCACTCATCTCTTGATGGAATGTGAGCGGAACCGAACAGCTAGGCAACTCTTTCTGGATAAGTTTAAGGTTAACAGACTGGATGTGGGAATTATTCAGAGTATTCTAAGCAATCCTAATTCTGATACCAACCTGTGCTTGTGCGGCTTATTAGAGTCCTGCCAATGAAACACAAGTAGTTAGGTAGCTAGCCAATAAAAACGTAGCTAATAGTTAGTTATAAGGTATTTTTGTATGTTGTTTGTTCGATGGGACTGACATGTCTTGTAGACAAAAGCCCAAAAAAAAAAGATAATAAAAAAACACAAAATTGCACTCCGGGAGTGCCGGCTGAAGTGAAAACTTGAATATAAATATTTAATAATAAAGAATATTTTTTGGAATAGTTAGGGAATAATTTTGAATAAATTGCTCTTATTATCAATATAAAAGTACTATCATTTTTGTGATAGAATACAATAATAATAATAATAATAATAATAATATAATATTTTTATAGAATACAATATTTATTTATTGCGCTATCGTACACAAACATTACAATTTATATTATATTAAATTACATTAAAAAGTTTATCTCTCACAAAAATCAAATTACATCCATAATTTCGCCAACCGTCTTACGGTTTTTCGATCAGCCCACGTGTCCTGACGCGAGTTTCACATTTTTCCCCCATCCCACAAAAGTGCTCAACGCCGCTAAAGAAATTTTCACTTCAAAAAAAAAATACTTATTGCTGAAACTATTAGCCAGTGACTTAATTAGCTATTCGCACGGCCGGAAGCCATCTATTGAAATTATTCAGAACTTATTTAGTTTCACGGCACCACAAAAGATATGATACACTAGAGGTTTTGGTTCACGACACAAGATGGAGTTGAAATGCTTTTGTTCCAAGACTGATAACTTTTCTAGCACGCAGGACTGAACTTTTAAATAAATAATACAGGAGGGCAGAGGGCGGGGAGGACACCCAATTTACCACTTAGGTAGCGTCTGTCTCTCAAACTTTAGACTCTTAGAGAAAATGGTTTGAGGAACCTCAGTGTCATCTTAATAGACCAAAGATACGCTACACGCATAGGTTTAACAAAATAAAATTTTTGGTTCTAGTTTCGTGTATGGGAGCCCCTCCTAAATATCACTATTTTATATTGTTTGTAAATACATATACATCTTCCTACAAAATTTCAATAGTGTGATGGTTATACATAGTTTCAGAATAAAGTGGCTGTGACATACGGACGAACATACTGACAGACAGACAGACTTGACGAAACTATAACGGTTCCGTTTTGTTGCCATTCGGCTATTGAACCCTAAAAATAAGCTTTGTGATACGGCTATGACGATACACGAGCCTTATTTTAATATTTTTAGTTACTGATATTTTTCGAAAACAAAACTAAATAGACTAGATACCCGTGGACAAACTTTTGCACTCGTACTCGCATATATACCTTTAGATTATCATACTCAAATATGATCCAATACCAACGATATTACATACATACAAGGCGATTTATTAACCGCCTTTTTAAAATCCCTAAAAAGAGAATTTTTTTTTCGTTCTTAATTCTCCTAGCTACTTTAAATCCCAGTTCACTTGCTACTTTAAACTCAGTTTATTGCTTGTATTATGTTATGTAATTAATAATTGTGTTTACTTGGTCTTCATTTTATTGCATAAAATCGAAGTATGGATTATTTAAGTAGACAAGTTACATTTTTTTCACCTATAATTAATTTTGTTTCCTTGACGAACCGCCCACATTTCTGCTTAGCCCAAAGGCATGACTAGAGAGGTGGAGAACGCCATATGGCCTTAAGTCCACCTTTTGTACAAAATTGTATTACTGTGCAATAAAGTATAAATAAATAAATTATTATTTTTTCGAGTGATCTTGAAAATTTGGAATAAATGGCAGCATTCATGTTTTTTTTTTAAATACCGTAAGGTCGGGATACTTTAGCTCCTGGGGGCAACTTTGTCTCAAATAAAAAAAATAAAAGGACTTCCCGCTAACTTGCAGCGAAAACAGTACTCGAGCTACTTAAAGCGAAATTCGTTAGATGGCATTACTGGCGTTCATTTTCAATCGGTTGGACGCATGTTTGTTAAATGTAAAACTGCCATTTTTAATATAATGTTTTAAACTTTCATGGTCACTCACATTAGAATAGTTAGATACGGGATTGCTACCATGTACCTTATTATTTATGAGTTTCCGATATTTCGGCACTGTTGCAAGCGCCATGATCACGGAGTTACTGAAGAGAATTTGCGGGTGGGTTGTTATTGGCAGACATATCGTTCTACCCTCCTTCGAAGTCGTTTATTCCGCTCGCCGCCGGTACCACTGTCCATAAACTCACTATTTTCTCGCATCTTTTCTCGACACACAACACTGACAGTATCTGTTCGCGAAACAGCACTATGTTTATTTACACGGTTTTTACACATACGAACCACTGGATTCCAGACACTTGACAATTTAAACCCGTCCTCGCGATTGAAATTTTTGTATTTAGTTATTTCAATCGCTTCCCTAACCAATCTTGGTATGTAGTGGCGTTCTGTCGAGATGATCTGAGGGTTGTGGAACTCAATCCAGTGATTCGGCCCGGATTCTAATAAATGTTCCGCTATAGCAGATTTATGTCTGTCATTGTTTTTGACTGCTTTTATATGTTCACTCATTCGGCACGCTACGGAACGTTTAGTTTGACCAATATATGAGTTTCCGCAACTGCAGTCAATTTTGTAGACACCAGGTCTTTGTAGTGGGAAACTGTCTTTGGGAGATCGTAAACATTGTGCCACTTTTCTGAATGGAGTGAAGACAGTATTTAATGAATATTTATTTAGAATGTTAGCGACCTTATCTGTCACTCCTCTTATGTATGGCAAAAATACTGGTTGTCTATCTACCCTATCTTTCCTGTGTCTTACTTTGTGTCTAGGTGGAAGTTGTCCTTTATATCCATTACTCTGCAGGACCCGCTGAACATGTTCTAATTCTTGGCTTAGATTTTCGCTATCGCACAAATCATAAGCACGGTTCGTCAGCGAAGTCACCACCGAATCAAGATGTCTAGGATGGTGATGTGAGGTTGCGTTTAGATAGCGATCAGTGTGCGTAGATTTTCTATACACAGAGTGACTGAGTGATCCATCACTTCGTACACGGATCTTTACGTCCAGAAACGCTAGACTTCTGTCCTCTTCCACCTCGAAGGTAAAGTTCATTTTAGGGTGAATGCCATTTAAATACGCCAATTGAGACTCCACATCTTGTCTGTTACCCCTTAATATACAATATACGTCATCTACATACCTCTTCCATAGTTTTATCTCCGTAGTAGTCGTGGCAAGGGCTTTTTCTTCAAAAAACTCCATCCATATATTCGCGACCACTGGAGCTACGGGACTGCCCATGGCAACTCCATCTATTTGAAGGTAGTATTGACCCCGGTAAACAAAGAAGTTCTTTGATAGGCAATGATGTAAAAGTGCTGCGTATTCTATTGGGATGTCATGTTCTTGCAACTTCACCTTCACCACTTCCATACACTCCGCTACTGGCACATTTGTGAACAGCGATTCTACGTCAAAACTGACCATCACTTCACTCATCTCCACAGTAGTTTCGTGCAGAATTTCAATAAAGTGGCGGGAATCTCTAACAAAAGACGACGTTCGGCCTACTATTGGTTGCAATACTTTTGCTACGTGCTTAGCAAATTCGTATGTCGGTGAGTCTATTTGGCTCACAATTGGTCGCAAGGGCACATTCCGCTTGTGTACTTTAGGTAAACCATATAGTTTAGGAGGCTGGGCAGTTCTAGGTCGTAGTAAGAACTTAAGGATATCGTCGTCTATGACGTCCGCGTTTTGTTTGATAAGTGACCGAGTGCTACGATCAGTTCTCGCCGTTGGGTTATAATCTACTTTTTTGTAAGTATTAACATCGCTGAGTAAACTTTGTATCTTATTGTCGTACTCAACAATGTCCATAATAACTGTCGCATTACCCTTATCTGCTTTAAGGACTATAATGTTGTCATTCATACGAAGCTCTCTTAAAGCCGCTGATTCGGACGAGGTGACATTCGGTTTCGGTGGTGTAACATGGCGTAATATTACGGCAATATCTTGCCTTAACGTGTCCGCATCTACTGATGGTATCTTGTTACGCATGATTCCTTCCTCAACCGACCCTATCAGCTCCTCATAGGTTGAGGAAGGAATCATGCGTAACAAGATACCATCAGTAGATGCGGACACGTTAAGGCAAGATATTGCCGTAATATTACGCCATGTTACACCACCGAAACCGAATGTCACCTCGTCTGAATCAGCGATCCGAGTCCGATCACTCAGTCACTCTGTGTATAGAAAATCTACGCACACTGATCGCTATCTAAACGCAACCTCACATCACCATCCTAGACATCTTGATTCGGTGGTGACTTCGCTGACGAACCGTGCTTATGATTTGTGCGATAGCGAAAATCTAAGCCAAGAATTAGAACATGTTCAGCGGGTCCTGCAGAGTAATGGATATAAAGGACAACTTCCACCTAGACACAAAGTAAGACACAGGAAAGATAGGGTAGATAGACAACCAGTATTTTTGCCATACATAAGAGGAGTGACAGATAAGGTCGCTAACATTCTAAATAAATATTCATTAAATACTGTCTTCACTCCATTCAGAAAAGTGGCACAATGTTTACGATCTCCCAAAGACAGTTTCCCACTACAAAGACCTGGTGTCTACAAAATTGACTGCAGTTGCGGAAACTCATATATTGGTCAAACTAAACGTTCCGTAGCGTGCCGAATGAGTGAACATATAAAAGCAGTCAAAAACAATGACAGACATAAATCTGCTATAGCGGAACATTTATTAGAATCCGGGCCGAATCACTGGATTGAGTTCCACAACCCTCAGATCATCTCGACAGAACGCCACTACATACCAAGATTGGTTAGGGAAGCGATTGAAATAACTAAATACAAAAATTTCAATCGCGAGGACGGGTTTAAATTGTCAAGTGTCTGGAATCCAGTGGTTCGTATGTGTAAAAACCGTGTAAATAAACATAGTGCTGTTTCGCGAACAGATACTGTCAGTGTTGTGTGTCGAGAAAAGATGCGAGAAAATAGTGAGTTTATGGACAGTGGTACCGGCGGCGAGCGGAATAAACGACTGCGAAGGAGGGTAGAACGATATGTCTGCCAATAACAACCCACCCGCAAATTCTCTTCAGTAACTCCGTGATCATGGCGCTTGCAACAGTGCCGAAATATCGGAAACTCATAAATAATAAGGTACATGGTAGCAATCCCGTATCTAACTATTCTACTGTCATTTTTATTTCTGAGTTTTGACATGTGACGACGTGTTTTATTTACGTCTGCAAAATTTCTTAAGAAACAGAAATTTTAAGATGAGTTTCATTGGATATAATATTTAATCAGGTCAGAAATATATAAGGGAGTCGAAAGACCATAGAAACAATTGCTTTTTCGCAAATTTTAATTCAAAAATTATCATTACTAAGTGTGGGGATACTTTGCCTCACAAATTCGGGTAACATTGGCTCTTGAGACAAATTTACCCGATCATATAAATAATTGAATTTATCGCGTTTCGGACACCACAATGATATCAAAATATCGTCGAAAGACAGGCAGCCGCCGCTATGTCGATTACACAGACGCAGAACTCCAAGAATGCTAGAATTTTGTGAGGTCTAGGACCATGCCTCAGCGAGAAGTGCCGATAAATACAACATTCCATGGAGCACCATCAAACACAAATAAAAGATAAGTTTAAAAAAATAAACCAGGTGGAACTACAGTATTCACAGGGCTAGAAGAGAGCTCGTTCGTTGCTCATAACCGATGTTGATCATCGATTCTTATATCGTTAGTGCCTACTTAATTATCTAACTCAGGTATGAGATAGATATGAGAACATCGGTTGATCTCAATAATAAGGCTGTGTAATTGTAGATTCTATAAGATTATTTAGTAAACATTGATACTTGTTACATTATTATAATGTTTATGCTTTTGATAGAAATATACCAATTTAAATTAGTATTTTGTTAGTAAGGAAAACGCTAGTGTTTTGAAAAAGCCTACCTTAGATGATTCTTACTAACAACACAGTTAGAAGAAAGATGAAAGTTTTTGTTATTATTTTTTTATTTTTGTAATTTTTCTTTAAGAATAAAGAAGTTGTGCGATTTTAACGCCTTACCTTAACTCTGTGCCGAGTAAAAAAAAAGGTTTGTACCAAAAATAATCTGCGAGACAAAGTCACCCTCCCCACAGATCAACTTTGGCTCAATAAAAATAATTTAAAAAATTATATACGTGTTATTTTTTTTTTCATTTTATAATTTATTTTTTACTAGCTACTATCCTTATAAACCTAATAAAAACACTATAACACTTATAAGTCATCAAGAGACTTTATGCCAGAGAGATTTTTAAAAAAAATATATGAAAAAAGTAGCTAAAGTAACCCGACATTACCAGTAACATGGAGTTTTCACCATAGGTGTCAAGGTGTCACCGACGGCTCCCAGCATTAGAAGGTTCGTCGCGGTGAATATTAGTTTAAAGAAAAATAATTCCTGCAACACCGGTAATATGTAAATCAATACCTTATGTCAGTTTGACATTAAATAAACAACGTTCAGATTACATGATCAGTGACAACGTTTGGCAAATAATTAATCATTGCAACTATTCAATGAAATTCCACACAAATTCCCTGCAAATTATAGTAAAATAAAAAATCGGAAAATATAAAAAAACAATCTTGACTTTCGGTACATCGTTTAATGTAGAGATCGGATAAATAAATAAATTCCGTGCATGTAGGTAAGTAATAAAATTTTGCAACGTGTTTCTCTGTGCATAAGTAGCTAGATATTCAGTGTCTGTTTATTGGTTTCATGATTTAAATATAATTTTCAACTAGTGATTATTAAATGGTCAAAATCCCCGCAAGGTAGCGTAGTAGTTTCAAACTGAGTTTATTATCGGTTTCTCACTTCATAACAGGCGTGGTCGCAGCCTGAAATTTTGGAGGGGGTCACTCACTCACGACTTACGCTCTGAGGGTTTCGTGCAAACTTTAACTAAATAACGGGTCCACTTACTTCCACTTAGCCAAAATACTACAATATTTTAGTGAGAGCAAAAATAACTTTAAGTTATATTTGCGGTTGTTGAAAATGTGCTATATTTTAAAAAGTACTAATTTGATCTCGTTCAAACGAATTTTCGTTGAAAGTATTGTTTAAGGACATTTCTACAGAAGGGCACTTTTTTTCTCAATACGGTGGTTGATTTTTAATTTAGATTTTGTAGTAGTTTAAATAATAAAAAATGAAGTTTACTCCATCCTAAAACATAAAATAACGATTTGCCTAAATTTTGTTGATTGATCTATGAGAAAAGTTAGGCTCCGAATTGAGCAAGCACCGATTTGAGAAAAGATGCAACATTATCTAAAGTATTGTATTGTATTGCATTTTATTGTGTATATATAATGTATTTGAACGATCAAAATAAAAAAAAATACCTAAAGCGTTATGTTAACTGACTGCTGGTCTATCGGTTTAATAGTTTATGTGCCTATCTATATTAATAATTCTTTGTAATGTTAATAATAATAAAAAAACTTATTAACATGTTTATTTTTCGATATAACTAATAATCAGTCTTGTTTTTAAAACTCAAACAATTTAAACATTACAATTTTCAAAGAGAATAACACAATACTATTTATTATCGATATATTTATATCTTTATTGTTTTATATATATTTATATTGTCTTTTCATCTTTATTGTATATATTTTTATCTTATTCTCATCCTTATTCTTTATTGCTTTACTTAATTGAAGCGCTAAAGGAATCATTCTGCTAACTGAACGAAAGATCGAATTCATTATATGATAGTAGCTAGTTACGTATCGGGAGCCGGGTGGGGAGTTTTTAAAAACTAACTAAATTAATTAAAATTAAAATCGAGTAATGTCTGCACCGATTCGAAGAAGATTTATTACTGGCTTACTTATTCTAAATACAGGCACGGGCCGTTGAGGCTGAAACGGCTAAGTCGATAATAAAATACATGATATCTTTCCGATCATTTCGCATTTTTTTTAATAACCTTTTACGCAACACATATAAAGGGAATACAATTAAACATATTATAACTAAACATAATATGACAAAATAACCTAAATCAACTCTGAAGTTAATGCCTTTTTTATCACTCAAAACACTTTCCACTTCCGCACTGTGCTTTAGAGCATATGACATATATTTTATTTCATCCAGGTTAACTCCAACCATATTTAGTGCGTGTGTGCTTGATAGATTCGTATGACCGTGCATCACAGGTAAGTTTATGATCGGGTTCGGTTTCGCGGTATCTAGCGACTCGTAGATATGGTGATTGATTTTGAGTCCAAGGACTTCTAGGTTGCAGGGTTCATCAATAGTAACGAGGTAAGTCCCAAAAATAGGCTGCTTACTGTTCTGGTCGTGGTTATCACACAGACTAGTTATCGTTGTTGGTCTTCGACTATACAAGATCCAATTGTTGGTATTAACCCTCTGGATTCTTAATCCTCTAATTAAATACCTCGTTAGGTAAATACATAAGATTTGCAAATTGAGCTATCGATTTTAAATGATTTAGTAATTCTTTCGAATTAACTATGGATTGATGTAAAACTGACAATTTACTTAAGGCTAGAGCTGTTGTTCAATCTCCTTTAATTGTGAATTTAGACACACAGGGGAAACGCGGAAACTCCTTGAAAAATCCGATCCGGTTGCGCCAGTTACGTATCGGGAGCCGGGTAGGGAGTTTTTAAAAACTAACTAAATTAATTAAAATTAAAATGCGAGTAATGTCTGCACCGATTCGAAGATGATTTATTACTGGCTTACTAATTCTAAATACAGGCACGGGCCGTTGAGGCTGAAACGGCTAAGTCGATAATAAAATACATGAGCTTGCCCTTAAATATGCTGAGGCAACCCTAATCTAAGACAAAAGGGCGAGGGGGTTCCATAACTAGCTACTTGGTGCAGCATGTTTGTTATTAAATTATGTCTTCATAATATTTTGTTACATTTAATATTTAAATTCAATTAATCACATAAAATATTTTTCAACACACTTGCTCATAACGACGTCTTTATTCCACCGATTTTTGGCTCATAATCATAGATATTAAACACGCGTGCTTTTTCATTATATTATTGCACTAGTGCCTTTAGTTTATTAACCCGACCAATTTAGGTTTGTACCCTAGTACCAAGTCGTGAGTAAGAAGAAGAAGCGATATAATTTAGTCGGGTTATACAATACTTTTATTTTAGCAACAAACAGTATTTATGCGAAAAATAACAGTATCTACATATTTATTTAAATAAATGGAAAATCCAGATTTATTACTAAAAAATAGCTCAAACTCGTTTAACATTTTCTGTGATTTGTGTTTTAAACACGAATTATTACATTTTTAATCTTGGCTTTTGGCCAATCTAGTTCGCGCCTAAGCCTTGCGCGAGCATCGGTATCGCGGCAAGAAAAAAAAAACAGTGCGCCATTTTTCGTAAATAATAATTGTCGGCTGTGACGAAGTTTGCATTATTTAAGAAGTTTAATATTAATGAAAATGCCTAATTCAAGTGAAGAAAATGAAGAAAACCTATTATTTACTCCGCCGGACATACGTAACGAGGCAAAAAACGCGTGCGAAAGTCTTTGCCATCAAAATCGAGTGAAATGTATTTTTTCTAAATGTTTTAATAATTAAAAACTTAGTAAATGAAGAGTCTTGTTTTTTCCTCGCAAGTGTGTTGAAAAACGTCGTATGATACGCGTGTGCCTGTGACCATTATATACGCGGCTTTCTTATGGCGCACTCGCTTTCGCTCGTGCGCACACAATATCGCCTTGTATATAATGGTCAACTTAGCACACTTGTATCATAATGTACTATTATAATAATTTAATATTTAAATACAATTAATCACATAAAATAGGAAATTGAATATGTTAGGTACGTTCGTAATATGTTATTGTTGAATTGTTAATTTGACAATTTTAAGACACTTGTTAGTATTTTTGTACTAACTTACTGATAATTTATAGGGAGATCTGTAATTGGCCATACCCAATGTATTAAAACGTGAGTTATAGCAATGATTTTCTCGATAAACAACAATAATCAACAACAACAATTAGCTAAATTAATAATATAAAAGTAAAACCTCAATTCGGTGTAAGTTTTCTCAATTCTGTGCACCATTTTCCACGGAATTGATATCCATGGAACTGAGAAAATAACATAATACATCCAATTACCCAAAAATTTTATGAGTTACAGTAATTTCTACTAAACCTAACGATAGAAAGCTGTTAAACACTCAATAGTTTTAGCACAAATCTCATAAAATACTTTAGATACATAATCGAGGTGGCACACCGATTTGAGAAATTACCCTGTACCAAAAACACCGAACGATTTCGTTCCTTTGAAAATTGCTCCTGAGTGCTACAGATCTCCCGTTTACACTGTTCGTCCGCTCGGGCGCAACTGTCAGATGACGGGAACAAGTAGTGCGCGTTCCTATTATGCATAGTTAGTGCTACAGGTACATAAAAGTTAATTTCACCGAATTGAGGCACAAGCCTCGGACAAAATTTAAATGTGTCACTGTATTCAAATTAAAGGATTCACGTTATATGTAAGCACGTATATGGCTTCATTATTTATTCCTTGTTATAGGAATGTAGGAATAATAATCAGCAACTTATTATTTTAAAAGTTATGAAACGAAAACGAGTAAATTCTGGAAACCGGACACTCCATTTTAGGCCAAATTCTGCCCGTTTTTGAACTTTCCGATTTTTTTTAGACCGTATGTACAACCTGGTGGTCTTCTTGATATGCTTTCCATCAGGCCAAGAGTTGTATAAATACGTGTGATTTTTTTCAGACACGTTATTCAATTTTAAAGGTAGGTTTTTTGCCCTAGTCGGTCAATCAGTCGCTTCTGTAGAAATGCCCTTAAGCACTACATTGTCCTTTTTAGGGTTCCGTAGCCGAATAGCAAAAAACGGAACCCTTTAGTTTCGTCTGTCTGTCAGTCTGTCCGTCGGTATGTTACAGCCACTTTATTCGGTTACTATAAACATACCAAGCCAAGCCCCCCCCCCCTTGAATTTCATTATTTTTAGGGGGGGGGGGGGGGGGAGGGCTCCCATGCATGAAACTAAACCGTTTTTTTTGTCAAACCTATGCGTGTCTATGGATAGGCCTTTTGAAATGGCAAACAGGTTCCCAAATCTTTTTTTTTTTAAATCTAACGTTTGATAGAGACGCTTGCAAAGTGGTAGAATGGACGTCCCTCTAACTTCTTAATTTTAAATAAGTGAGATTTAATTTGAACATATATACATAATGTAGATCTTAACAAATACTTTCTATGAAAATTTGTATGAACGGGATCGAACTAGTAGTTTTTGTTTGAGATATAGCACAATTTCAACAACCGCAAACATAACTTTGTTCTTCGTACAAACAATCTGCAAAACAAAGTTATATGTTCAACAAAATATTGTGATATTTTAGCCAAGCGGAAGTAAGAGGATTCCCTAATTCAGTGAAAGCTCAGTGCGGGAGTCTGACTCGCACTTGGCCGGTTTTTTTAAAAAAATACTAGTTTATTTCAAAAGATAGAGGGGGGATGCCCATTTTACTACTTTGGAAGCGTCTATCTTACAAACGTTTGACTTTCAGATAAATAGAAAACCTCGAAGGGTAACCATGGTTTGAGCATAAAAAAATATTTGTTCTAGTTCCATTCATATTTTTTTATTTTCTGTATAGGAATTGTAAAGCGGTTAACGGGGTACTCCTACTTACCAAGTTTCATCTGTGTAATGCTAATAGTTTTGAAATAATGTAGCTGTGATGACATACGGACGGACAGACACACAACAGACAGACTTGACGAAACTATAAGGTTTCCGTTTTTTGACATTCGGCTACGGAACCCTAAAAATAGGTATCTGGAATAAAATAATTACTAGAAAGCCGTTATTTTCCATCTTTACAATAAACTCAAAAATTATATCATTAGAATATTGTTATACATTCTTTATCATAACAATGCATATCGATTTTACTAGGTTACGTAGTTCGGCTCCTTGTTTCTAAACTATATGTTATTTCCAAAGTTACTTTGACCATCGTACGTAGTTCATAAAAACAGCACTAGATGTCAGCAAACTATAAATTTATTACTGTAATTACTAGCTATCCCAGCTAGAAATTTCCTTTTTTTATTTGGAAAATTTTTGAGATTTTTCAATTTGACCTCAGATTTTGGGGGGTCATGTCCCCTGTGACCCCCCTTCGGACCGCGCCTGCTTCATAAGATCCGAGCCCAAAAGAAACCAAAACGAGCGCATAAGGATGCAGGAGACAATACATGTGAAGTGCATTAAGAATGATTTATTTTAGCTTTTTCAATTATTTTCAGGACTTTTTCACGAATTGTTGCAGTTGAAAGTTTAAAGGAGTGACACAGTAATAATTGCAGTACAATAAAAAATGACAGTGTAATAATTTAATTAAATAACACGAAATACCTTCTCATAAACGATTCCACCTCTCTAATAAACGTTATTCCCTCAAATCAACGGTTGTCTGGAAGAGATCGCTCCCAGTGACAAGACCGCCAATACTGTACTTCTTATGATTTGATTAAAATGTTTTTGTTTCTTGTGTTCTTATTTGTGCAATATACTTTAATATTTATTATTATTATCATTAAATGCGAATCATTCCAGAATATTTTATTTATCTTTTCCCATACGTTATGTATAGTAACAGAAAGTCGCGTTTGTTACGGTACTAATAACTCGAGACGGGGGCACAATTTTAAGGGGTTCCGTAGCCGAATGTCAAAAAACGGAACCCTTATAGTTTCGTCAAGTCTGTCTGTCTGTCTGTCTGTCCGTCCGTATGTCACAGACAATTTATTCTGTAACTATAAGCATCACACTGTTGAAATTTGGTAGGGAGATGTATCCTGTTAACCGCTTTACGATTCTTATAAAAAAAAAGATATTTAAGAGAGACTACGTAAACTCCAAATACTTTACCAGAACGTTAGAGGGCTGAGAACAAAAACAAATGAATTTTATAATAACGTATTACTGTCGAATCAGGACATTATACTAATAACAGAGTCGTGGCTCTATGATGGCATTTTGGACAGCGAATTGTGTGACGGTAAATTTATCTTATTCCGCACGGACCGTGGTTCTCTCGGAGGTGGAATTATGATACTTTGTAACCCTGATCTCCCGGCTCAGTGTAGACCGGAATGGCACAGCAGCGACTTCGAAAATCTATGGATTACTATTCTTGCTAAATCATTAGGAGCCACCCATGATTTACATATATTCGTTGCATATATACCGCCCAATTCACTGTCACAACAGCCAAAGTTGCTTTTTTACAAGTGCAATTTGCTACTTATATTATTAAGTTTGTATAGTGACAAAACACTATAAAAACAAAATAATAATTATAAATTGGCTTCGTTCATCTTAACCGATTGTTAAAATATTTGTAAAAATATTTCCTTCGGATATTGTGAGAGCAATCTCGCAACATTGGTGACGCCACGCAGCCTACGCGTTAAAGAAAGCGCTTGCAAAATTCAACAGGCTTGCTAATGTGACGGTGGCCGAGTGGTATAGGCATACGCCCGGATTGCGTAAGACACGGGGTTCGATTCCTCGTCTGTCACAACAGCCAAAGTTGCTATTTACAAGCGCAATTTGCTACTTAGGTTTCTGTTCAAATTTTACTGCTGTACCTTCGGGGGTGCCCCAAGGCTCTATTTTAGGTCCGCTCCTATACGCCGTGTACCTCTTTGATATTAGAGAATGCTTCCAACACGCTAAATTTCTTATGTATGCAGACGACACTAAAATATTAATGAAAATAACTACCCTAACAGATTGTATAAATCTTCAATCTGACCTCAATAGATTAAATGCTTATTATGCAATCAATCGTATGGGAATCAATATAACAAAATGCCAATTAATAACATTTACTAGAAAAAGAAACCCCATAAATTACACTTACAAAATAAATAACATAGTCGTTAAAAAACTATACTTAGCAAGAGATCTCGGCATCCTTATGGACTCTAAACTTACATTCTCAGAACACATCGCTTATATTTTTAACAAAGCATATAAGAATTTAGCTTTCGTTCTCAGGATTGGTCACCCCTTTTCTGACACTGGTTGCTTAAAAGTACTATTTAACTCATATGTTAGAAGCCTTCTTGAGTATTGTAGTGTTATTTGGAACCCGCAATACGTAACCTATTCTCAGCAGCTTGAACGTATCCAAATGAAGTTCATAAGACACTTAGACTTCCGTGACTTCCGGGTAAACCATGACTACAAAGAATCGTGTCTACATCATCATCTTACGACGCTTGAGAATAGGCGAGCGCTCTTAGACATGGCCTTCTTGCATGGTGTCTGTAACGGCAACATCGAGTGCCCTGAACTTGCATCCAAAATTCTGAGTTTCTGTTGTCCAAAAAACCGCACAAGGCATACAAAGTTATTTTCAGTTCCAAAAAAACTGACTAATTACGCACAAAACTCACTCATTCCGAGACTTCACAGAAGCTACAACCAAAAATTTCATTCGACAGATTTATTCCACACTGCGAAAAGTGGCTTCCGAAAAGAGGTACTAAGGATAATTGGTGAAAGTAATTCCTAAAACACACACACGCACACACACACACACACACACACACACACACACACACACACACACACACACACGCGCGCGCGCGCGCGCGCACGGACGCACACACAAACACACACACACATTTCAGAGGACATTCAGGTTTAATAATACACGTCAAGTTAACTGATGACCGTTACTAAAATTTAGTATAAAAAATGTAAATCCGTCATTGGCTGTAAGTCTTAAATATTATTTATTTTATGTTATTATCATTAAGAGCTGTGGATTTTGTAATACAAATAAAATAAAAAATAAATAAAAAAATAAGGGGGGGGGGGGGGGGCTTCCATACATGAAACTAAAACCGAAATTTTTTTTTTAGTCAAACCTATGCTTGTGGGGTGTCTATGGATTAGGTATTTTAAAATGACATAGAGGTTCCTAAAATCGTTTTCTTTTAAAGTCTAATGTTTCTTAGCTAGACGCTTCCAAAGTGGAAAAATGGGCGTCCCCCCCCCCCCCCCCATCTAACTTCTAAACTAAGCGAGTGTAAATTTTGAAAAAAAATATATAATGTAGATCATAACAAATACTTTCAACGAAAATTAGTTCGGACGAGATCGAACGAGAAGATTTTGAGATATAGTACTTTTTCAACAACCGCAAACATAACTTTGTTCTTCATACAAACACTATGAAAAACAAAGTTATATTTGCTGTCAACAAAATATTGTGGTATTTTACTAAGTGGAAGTAAGTGGATTGCCTAATTCAGTTAACGTTGGCACGGAACCCTCAGTGTGCGAGTCCGACTCGCACTTGGCCGGTTTTTATTATTTAGAGTTAGTTAAATTCGTCGTCGCGCCGAATAGGATATAGGTACGACAGCTTTCATCATAAAAAATATTTTGTACTTAATGTTAGTTTGATAACCAATTATCACTAATTCATCGATGTAACCTAGAACTTTTCTGTCCCAATGACTGTCCTTCGCAATATGTAGGTACTCTGCCCGTTGCTACTTGAACTTATGAACTCGTGTTGAAAATGCGTTTCAGCATCGGGACTCAATGAATAGATTTAATTTAGCATCGATGCAGTTGGCGTTAGTATGGATGCAGACGCCAAAATTCAGTACATAATTTGACAATTTCCAGCTTCTTCATCGCGACTGCATCGATGCTGCATCGTGACTGCATCGCTGCTAAAAGTCGCAGAGTGTAAAGGGTCTATAGTTTCACTGGTCTAAGTCCGCTGCGATCGCAAGATCACACTGGATGCAACCCGCAAAAAGTTACTGTAGAAAACTGTGGTGGAGGCTTATTCAAGCTTATAGAATGATGATGGTGACGTAAAAGTATTCGCTTAGATAAAAAACCACTCAATTCAAAAGGATGGAAATGTTCATTGCGGAAATGTCATTTCAGTAAGAATGATCACCCATCCAAATGAGATGGAACCGTAGCGTAAGTTACTTTGGTTTCATAAAAAAATAAACAAGAACTCAAGAGCTTTAGAAGCTGTTATTTGTCTAGTAGTCTAAATTTTAGCTGTATTAATGAGACGAATAAGGGTTGCAAATAGTGACCGAGTGTTCTAGTGGTTATCAACTTTCTTTTAAAAATTGTTGCCCCTCATCGTGCATTATTGTCTTAAATATACTTTAAAAGCATAATTTCAAGTAAAGGTGCAATATTATAGATTGTTTTATCAGCAACATTACTAATTACTTCGTAAGTGTCTTAAATTTTGAGGTAATGTATGTAAGAAGGTACGTAAATTAAGTAGTAAATACGTTATCTAATTAAAAATATCCATTATGGAGTTAAATTAGGGAATTCCGACGGGATTTCCTATTTTCTTTTTATTCAACCCTCAACACAATTTGTTGTATACATCATTGGAATTGTTATCAGGCTTTTGAAAATGATTATTAAAAATACTGCGTTTATTTTAACCTTTTTACCGCACAAATGCGACAACTGGGCCACGAGTATTAAATAAAATAACTTCTAGTTACTTATCATTTTTCGACGATAATGAAAATGACATTAGAAAATTGTGCTTGCAAATCGACATTTGTAAAAATTGCAAGTCCCGACGAATGTAGTTATCGCCGAAAATAGATAAAATTAGCCGTATTCAAATACAAATCCTAAGTAAAGCAAATGTATGAAAATTACTTATTTAAAAGCATCGTAATCCATCAAAAAGCATGTCTCTAGAAGGTAGTTCCTTGAAGTATCCGCAAGATGAGCTTTTACCGATTATGGTACAGATTTTCATTACCCTCGATAGCGTTATCGTCAACATCTGTCAAAATTAGTGTGTCGAGTCCTGAGGCCTTTCTCTGGACACAAAACCCGATCCATTGAATATACCCATCCCTGTCACTCATACCAGGCCGTGTACGCGTGTGACAGGGATGGCTATATTCATTGTCGGGTTTTGTGTCCAGAGCCCAGATAATATAATACTAGGATAACTTTTGTAGATAACTTTTATTTTATAAGGAATTTGAGTGATATTACAATAAACCATGGTTAACTCACGGTTTCCTACAACAATTTTTTTAATAGTCAGTATTATAGTAAAAGGACCATGATTTATTTCAAATTTAGATTTACGAACATTAATTTCTCACGAGAATTAAATCATAATACAATTGAATGATTACTGCGGAAGCTACGACTTTAAAGTTATGAAGTAGTCTGCTGGAATGGTATTAAATACTTTGGTAGGCTACATTGGACGTACAACTCTTGTATAGCGCATTAAGGGACGTCAGTCTTGATAAAACAAGCAAAGAGAGTCATCAGCAAAAGTATTTTGCCTCCCAAAAAAGACCCAAAGCCTCGTCCTGGCATAGACTATTAAACCTTTAACCCGAAAAAATCTGCCTAAGAAACAAAAGGTCCTATGTACAATATCAGTTTAAAACTTCTTTGTTTGAAATAGTTATTGAAATAGTTATATAATTATATTTTTAAAAGGTACATTTCATTAAAAATAGGTTAAAATGAGTTTCAGGTACACAAAAGAGTATATTTTATTCTAATTTGCCTCTAAAATAAATGAAAACTGATAAAAAGTAAGCCATACTTGATGTAACTATACGTCCTTTCTAATAACTAAGGTGTCCTTTTAAAAGGCCAATAGTATAATCTGGGTTAAAAGTATCTATACTAATATTATAAAACTGAAGAGTTTGTTTGTTTGTACGCGTTAATCTCAGGAACTACTGGACCAATTAGAAAATATTTTTTGCGTTTTTTATTTATTGAGAAAGGTTTTAGGCTATAAAACATCACGCTGCAACGGGAGCGGAGGGAGCAAACTCTAAACGCACGGAAGAAATCGCGGGGAACCGCTAGTTGAAACTATAATGTTAAAAATCCTGAATAAAAAAACATAACTCGAAAAAAACATCAAAAATGACGTAACACAGTTGTCAAAAACATTTGATTTCGATATTGATACTAGTTCATGATTTAAATACCGTTATCGTTATCGTTATAACGTTTCAAGAGTTTATATTGGTTATTCATTATTTACACGTTTAGAATATTATATTTTAGTACTACTGTGTCATAGGTACATTGTAACGTTATTTTGTTACCTATTCGATTGATTATTTAATTAGTAATAATTTAAGGCCAACCTGGCAACACTGAGATTAGATTTTTAACCGTCATGTTTTAACTATGGGCCCTTTTTAAGCGAAATCATTAAAAATACATATATCTCTCAACAATTCAAAATCTTTTATTTTGAGAAGCTAGGGCAAATCCAGCCTTAACTTTTACAATGGTGATTCGGGTAGACCTAGTAATGCTCTATCTACCTCTGGGCTCTGGCTCGACGAAATTTTTTTTGGACATTGTATTTTGACAAAATTTGACGATTGAGCATAGTCAGCGTATTTTGGAAGAAAGTGGCTGATTCAGCGTCTGCGTTTTGCGTTAGGCCGCTAATTGATCCGCTATTCTGTTGCTCAGCGCTTAGACAGCTGCTTTCTGCGAAACACACCCATTCACTCACTAAATTCCTCTCTCGCTCGCTAATCATTCATTCACATATTACAGCTGTCAAAAAAAGCCAAACTGTGGGAGAATTTTTGTTTTTCTAAGAAAATCTATAAAAAGATTTTTGAATTTAGTTTCATATAAACATCTGCTTAAAGGAGAAATTGTTTATTTCGAGGAACAATATATAAATAATTTCCGGTCGTTATGTTTCGACCGATTTGCACCATCGGCCGTAGGATATCTTTCGAGAGGAAATCAAAGGAATTTTGTAGGACAAAAGTGGTTAAACCCAGTTCTTTCCTGAAACCGTCGGAGAGGATAAAACTATACAACAAAGAAAACAAGGAGTTGTTTGGCCCGTTGTTGGAAAATAGCAAGCAAAAGAAACAGCGAACACAGAAAGCGGGTAGGTGTTGAAAGGTTTCGTTAGCCTTGTGATTGAATTACTACTTTCTATATTTAAGGTAATCAGGCTTTACTGCACGAGCAAATAGTTGGCTTTGATCCCTAGTTTCAGATTCAATGTTGCGGATTCCTACAGAGTTTTCGTGTGTTTACTTTCAGTTACTTTGTTTCGCATCGTAAATGCGTCTTGCCAATTCAAATCATATGACATTACGCGGTTGGCGCCGTGCGATATACACGTTTATAATTTTATCTACGTTTCCAGCTAAAAATAGATCTCATCAAAACAACAGCGCGACAGCTACAAACGAAAATACGCTAAAGTTAGAAAGTGACCAGAATGTGGTAGCTAGCTACTCAAAGTTTTCTTTGCACCCTGTTGAAGCCATGAGATCCACGATGTGGCAGAATACTAGAAATTGGGTGAATTTTGTTGGAGGTTTGTTGAACAGCTCAACAGTGAGAGGATTAAAGACAGTAGTGCCTGTAAATGCTGCTAAAAGTTCTCCAGCACAGCCAGGGTATGCAAGTGAAGATAGAATTCTACAAATCAAGCCCCATAAAAATGATTTTGCACAGCAGTACCCATCTGTCACTTTGATTCTGAACAAAACAATGACTGATGAATCTCGGAACGCATTGGAGAAATGGAAACAAGAAAGGATTGCTGAAATGGGTGAAGAAGAATTCAACAAGTTTTACCAAGGTATGTATCCTTTGGTTTTTATGTCTCCAATATATTTTTATAGATCTGTAGTGTTTCACTCATTGATAAATATTTCTTTAAAACTTTCTAAGTATTACAATATTTGTTAATGAGTGTGTTGTTTTATTAAGACAGAAAGCCTTGGAAATGGTGGCACATAATTAAGATTTTTAATTTGACAACACATTGATATGCTATATAATTCAAGTGAATGTGAACCAGTGACATTCAAATAAGTCTTATTCTATTTGACTTATTAAGATCACATCTCAAGGAAATAAGTGAACAGTAAGAGTTTGGATTGTAAGTGACCTTTAAATAATATGTCATAGCTTTCCTTAGGCCCAGTCAATTGAAAAATTCATAGTTAATGAATGACAAAAGGTTCAGATTACAATACACTGATCTAAAGCCTATTGTATTGAACCAAGACACAACATACTTTGTTTTTGTGGTAGGCTGTATGAAATACTGTGTTGTTGAAAACAACTAACTGTTGCTGAGAAATAAAGGTATTCAAAAGACAATGTTTATAAATCCTTTGTTTAAATTGTGTAGTAAATTAACCCAGATATTCTGAAAAAAATATGTCTTAGATACATAAGGTTCTATGTGCCAAATAGGAACAAAACTTGTTTATTTTAAATAAGTTATTACATAGTTTCACGATATTTTCAAAAGATCATGTTTATAATAAATGGGTTGGTTGATGTATTAAGAACATAGAATAGTTAATTTTTCAACTTACTTTATATGGAAACACGTCATCAAAACTGACAAATAGTCCGCTCCTTGATAAAACTTTATGTCATTTCTAATAACTAAGCTGTGTCTTTTAAGGAACTGTAGGAATATCTGGGTTAACACCAATAGCCACAGTGTTATGACTGTAAAATCAAAAAGCAGAATTAGAAATAGCTTTCCTGTTGAAGCTCTATTGAGCTAAAGATTGTACATATTATAAGCACATTCATAACAGTGTTATGCCCTCTTAACCTTTTGAGTGAGCACTATGATTTGATTTGAAAGTACTGTTCTTCAAACTTATGGTTATGATGATATTTCAGAGGTCCAAAAGTCATCATTTATTTGTTTTATCTTTCTTTACAGCCCAGATGGCAGTAGGCACAAAATTCCACAGTACCCTAAAGAACTACTTTACCCAGCCTCAAACGCAGCTTCGCATCGAAAAAGAAGTTGAAGGTGTTTGGGTGTCAGTCAGCGATGTTCTCAAGAATATATCCTCACCCAAGGCAATAGAGTCCAATGTTGTGCACCCAGTGCTGAAGTATAGAGGAATATTTGATGCAATCGCTGATTACGAGTAAGTATCTTTGACATATGATGATCAATTCATGTGCATGATTTTATAAATGGAATGGTATGACCTGCTTACGATCTACACAAATACAAATCTGGAAAATATTGGTTGTACTATAATTCTGTAAATCTGTACACTGTCTCTAGCTTGGTTGTGTCATCTTAATGTACTATGTAAAGTCGGTTTTTCTTAGGTAGTCCAATATTGTAAACAAACTTTAATAACTTTTATAATAATGTCAATGAATAAAACTAATTTACTATGTAATCAAAAAGATCTTGTTGTTGAACAGTTATTTGCCTACGTAGGATTAGATTTTTGTGTTTATCTTATTTTAAAAATAATCATTTTTTTAAAAGATATGTCAAGAAAAACAGTCTGTTAGTATGGATTGAAGAGTGCATTCTTATATTGATTCCCATCTAAGCAAAACGCACTGCACATTTTATTTTTTTAAGGTCTGGCCCCACTACACTGAACCATACCATGAGCGTGCTAGGAATGTATCAGACACGAAAAGCAACACGATACGCTCTATTTTGCATTTTTTTTTAAATAATAAATAAACATTTTATTTCTATACAAATAGTTTTACGTAATTTGTACAGTTAGGTTATATGAATGGTGTTACAGATAATTTTTTGTGAAGACTGGTGCTTGCTATGGATTTAGACAATCTGCAATACAAGACACCAGGTCTCCACCTCCTAAATTCAAAAGATCCTTTATAATATAACAGTAGTATATTTTTATGTATTGTATCTAAACTAGTATAAGTACAGTAAAATCTTTTAAGAGAATATAGAAACAACGATAAGTATTTTAAGTATAGGCAGATACATAAACAAAAAAAAATGCAATTCAATTTACATGTAATTTAAGCAAACTTTTCATAATACTAAGACATTGTACATTCGCTGGGGGTAAGCGTGTGTGTCAGAGAGTGTAGCAAGCTAAATTTTGTAGTTATGTATGTTACTTGTATAGTACACACGGCGAATCATTTCAAAGTAACTGAATTGAAGGGAATTCACTTTGTTTATATTGACATTTAAATCCTCAGTATTTTAATATAAGTTCGCAAACGTATTTATAGTGCTCAAAAATAAAAAAAATAAAAACGCGACAAGGGAATCTGAATATGTAGGTATGTAACTAAGCATCAAGATGTTTAGCGTTCTAGCTACGGATCTGAGCGAAAACTGAACGGATCTACAGCGCTCTGTCTTACTGTTAATACAGAGCGAGAGCAAGCTCGTATTTTTCCGGTGCTGTCACGCTCCTTTTATGATACGCGACAGTGTTGGTCTGTCAAATGGTCTTGTGGGAATAGTGTCATAGTTTTCAATATAAAGGATCTTTTTTGCCTTATACATTCCTAGCACAGATGGTCATGGTACAGTGTAGTGGGCAGAAACCTTTTAGCAATCCTAATTTACTAAACCAACTTTCTAAACAAACTCTCTTTGTAATTTTACTTGAAACAGCTTTTATGTATGTGAGAAGATCATTGTTTACAACAAACACAAAAACTCTGGCTGTTTCCCAAAAAAATTTTCATCAAAATCTGAAAACATGTGATTAAGGTACATACACAATGTTATTTACTGAATAATATGTTTATGTTATGTAAGCAGATAAATTAAGTGTTGTCGAGAACATAGTAATATGGTTATTTTTCCGTGTCACTCTCTCTGGAATTAATGCTTCTAGATTGTAATAAAAACTTATTGAATGTTATGTTATTGAACACAGTTTCAATAAAACCAGTATCTATACTAATACTAACGGACCCAGTGATCTTTGATTCGCCCCCATTCTCATCTCGCCCCGGCCCCGTCCCGCCCAGTCCCGGAATTTAAAATTTTAAGCGGTCTCAGAGTAACTTAATTATAATAATAATAGGTATGTAAAATAAATGTTGGCCGATTTTCAGACCTACTCAATATGCTCACAAAATTTCATGAGAATCGGTCAAGCCGTTTCGGAGGAGTATGGGAACGAACATTGAGACACGAGAATTTTATATATAAGACTAGCGGACCCAGCGAACTTTGTTTCGCCCCCAGCCCCGTCCCGCTCCAGCCCCGTCCCGCCGAGTCCCGTAATTTTAAAAGTTAAGCATTCCCAGCGAATTTTTTTTCGCCCTCAAATTACTAAAATGGCTATTAAAAAATTAAGGTTGATCGTAGAAGGGTGAAAATTGAGGATTGTATGTATTTTTGTATCATAAAAAAAAATACAAATTAAAAATTTTGTCTCAAAAATAAAAATAAAAATTTAGGGGTGGACTACCCCTAACATTTAGGGGGATGATAAATAGATGTTGGCCGATTCTCATAGATACCAGATAAGCACAAAAAATTTCATCAAAATCGGTCAAGCCGTTTCCGAGGAGTATGGCAACGAAAACTGTGACACGAGAATTTTATATATTAGATTATAAACCTGGAGAGTTTGTTTGTTTGAACGCGCTAATCTCAGGAAATACTGGACCAAATTGTTAGGGTAGGGTTCCGTAGCCGAATAGCAAAAAACGGAACCCTTATAGTTTCGTCAAGTCTGTTTGTCTGTCTGTCTGTCCGTCCGTATGTCACAGCCACTTAATTCCGTACCTAGAAGCGTCACACTGTTGAAATTTGGTAGGAAAGTGTATCTTGTTAACTGCTTTACGATTCTTATACAAAAAATAAAAAATAATGATATTTTATTTTAATTATATTATATTGTCAAACCTATGCGTGTCCATTGGATAGGTCTTTTAAAATGGCATTTCGGAGGTTTCTAAAACCATTTTCTTTTAAAGTCTAACGTTTGAGAGAAAGACGCTTCCAAAGTGGTAAAATGGGCGCCCCCACCCATCTTACTTCTAAACTAAGCGAGTGTAAATTTTGAAAAAAATACGTAATGTAGATCTTAACAAATACTTTCAACGAAAATAGAGATAGAGATATAGCACATTTTCAACAACCGCAAACATAACTGTGTTCTTCATACAAACACTATGAAAAACAAAGTTATATTTGCTGTCAACAAAATATTGTGGTATTTTAGCTAAGTGAATAAGTTTAAGTTGGCACGGAACCCTCAGTGCGCGAGTCCGACTCGCACTTGACCGTTTTTTTTGTGTTGGATAGCTTATTTATTAGTGAAGGCTTAAACATCACCCTGCGACTAAGAGAGAGGGGAGCAAACTAAAACTACGCGTTTTAGTTCGCGTTTTTTGAGCTTCCCTTCCCGTCGTAGCAGGATAATTTATAGCCTGAAGCTCTCTTCATTAATAAGCTATCCAGCTCAAAAATATTTTTTCAAATCGGTCCAGTAGTTCCTAAAAATAGCAATAAAGCTAAAATTGACTACGTTTTAGTTATGAAACATTTGTATGGGAAAAAGGAAAGGGCTGTTTTTATGCTTATTCTGGCAATAATTCGAATTTTTCTAGCCGTAAAAACCATCCTTGAACTTCAACGAACATTTAAAAAAAAGAATTGGCCAAATTGGTCTGGGCGTTATTGAGTTATGCGCTTACCAACACATTTTGCGATTCATTCTTATATTATAGATGTTTCATGGAGCATTATAAAACTAACTTGTTTTAATTTGCTATGCACATACTTTTTTTAAGCCTCCTAAACTAATTGCAAATATAGGGAAACTCGTTATTGGTTTAAGTTTCTATAAGAACTAACTACTTGGTACAACTTATTTTTAAGCTGTTGTTTTCCTTAATAAATAACATACAGAAAAATAGGCAATATTCAATTCATTACGTATGATCATTTTTGCAATTGTAAATATATTTATTTATGACTAATTCTGATTGCTTTCCTATGCTTTTTATCATATTCGCTGAGTTATTACTGAGGCACTGTTAAAATTACGCTTTGTTTTGGTATGAGATGATAAAATCACTATGTTTTTGTGATAATGCGACCTTTTATCATTTATTTTGCGTGTAAGGTATACAAATACTGTATTTACAAAAACGTCTGACCTTTCTCTCCTCTTCTATCCTTTTTTAAATATTGTATGTATTTTATTTAACTTACAGCAGGTAAAATGTCTGAATAAGTTCTCATAATGACGTTATGAGGAAATGACGTTCTATATTTGTGTCATTCGCTGGTTAGTGCTTATTTGTCGATGGTGAAACAGGCTCTTAGTCTATCTACTCGTCAGATATGTACTTCACCATTATCATTATCATAATAAGTCAAAGGACGTCCACTGCTGAACATATGCCTCGTCCCCCACGTCTATCCACAGCGACTGACCGCAAGTGGTCGGCATCCAGTGTGATCATGCGATCTGTACAAAGTCGTCTGTCCATCTTGTCGATGGAAGTCCTACGCAGCGCCTTTGGTTGGAGGGGTTCCAATCTAGAAGGTTTCTATCCCAACCCGGGGTCAGTTCGTCGCGCTATGTGCCCCGCTGTGCGCTGTGCGTCTACTGATTCTCAGGGCTTAGTTCTTCTACGTATCTCCTTGTTTCACATTCGATCTCATAAATAAAACACTGAGCCCTTGAGAATCGGTGTCTATCGCTCGTTGTGTGATTTTGACCTTTTATAAGGCCCATAGTTAGAGACCACGTTTCGAGGTACATTATGTACTCAAGAAGAGATAGATTCTTCGAGATACTTTATAAAGTGATGAAATACCGTAAATACCAATCATATGATTACATAGTTTCTTTGTCTAAACCCAATTAAACAGCAATTAATGAAGTATCAGAGTGTTTTCTCATGTAAATAAATCTTTTGTTTTCAGAGACAAGCCCACATTGATTGAATGGAAGAAATCTGACAAGCCACGCAAATCGATACTCCTCACATACGACAACCCGGTACAACTAGCCGCATACTTTGGCGCAGTTTGCAACGACTTGAACTACAAACATCTGAATGTACGCGACGCTTTGCTCGTGATAGCATACACCGACGGCTCCAAAGCAGACGTCTATCACTTGTCCACGGACAAACTGAGGGAACATTGGGCGCAATGGTTGATACGACTTGAGCAGTTTATGGAGAAGTACGGGAACGATGCGGAGAAAAAACTGAAAGGTGGCAAACGACTGTTCGAGGAGGATATCGGGAATCTCCAGTAATTTGTGGTGAGTACAAATTAATTACTATTATTAGAGAACGACTGTCAACCTGTCATGTACGTTGCTTAAATATTGTGATGCGAAGCGAACGTTTAGTCTTATAATCATAATAATAGTCCCCCTAGCCGATTTCGACTACAATGGCCAGTCACAACGACTAACCGACTGCGCGGGACATATTATAGTGCACAAGTGTGTGCGCAAACACAGGTGCACAGCTCTCTATTCCTTTCACTCTCATAGCCCGATGGGACAGCAATCTGACACGACCAGAGAGAGATCCGGCGCAGGACCAACGGCTTTACGTGCTTTTCCGAGGCACTGGGGTGAAACACCGCCAACTTCCAAACTCCGGGCTACTGTAATAATTTCTGAACAGAAAAACTCAGGTATATATTTTTGGCCCGACCCGGGGATCGAAGCCGGGACCTCTGGCGCAGCCGTCGCTTTAAAGTGCGCCACCGAGGCAGTTAGTCTTATAATACCACTGTAAATGAGTGTAGTTATTATGTTATAATGTGTACTTATGTTATTTTTTTTGATGTATTATTTTGATGCAATATATTTCGCGTAAAATGAAATATTGATCGTTTTTAAACCTTGGCTGATAATGATGATGATCAATTGTTTGATAGATTTACGGAGCGTATAAAAGCAAAATGGGGACTGCTAACAGTATTTCGGCTGAGCATAGCATAGCGGCACGTTTGTTAACTGTCAGTTCAAATCAGTCCAAATTCACAAGCCGCCATTTTGTACAGTGGTTGTAATTTTTCCTCGCTCTTTTCTACAAAACTCCAGCCAGTATGTAAATGTTAAGGATTGTCTTTTGATACGAGAAAGATCCTAAAAAAGCATCTAAAGCATTTTCTTACATTTTTTAATAACGTTCTTTCTACTTCCTTTACAGAGGAGCATAGCACCTCGACAACCAACATCTGCCATATTGACTTTGACTTGGAACTGTGTCATAACAAGGCTGGTACATTATTGTTAAGTATTTAGAAAGACAGCGCCGTTAGAAAATTATCTAGTATCCAAAAATGAGTTATCGCACAGCTGTGAAACCGTGTTTCACTGAGTGTTTAAGCAAAATTACCGAATTAAATCATAAGTAGTTTGTATTAGCTCTTTAAGAGAGTCATATTCAACGCAATTAATGTTTATTCATTAAAGTAGAGATGCCTCTATATAAATTAAAAAAATAAAGGCCAAGCGATGATCCGAACAATGAATTGTATAAATTCTGTCTAATCGAGATTAAACTCTATGTAACGAACATAAGGTTGAAAACCGATTGCGGATATGTAGAATATAAAGAAGGTGTATGCACAGGCATATTTGTGCTATCTTTCTTTTAAATATGTAACTCCATTCTCACATATAAGTAGTTATTAAATTGAAGTTTATAAGACACTTATTACCTTTGTCACTTAGGATTATTTACCGGTAAATTTTATACGAATCTCCAACATACTTTTACATAAGTATGGTCCAGAAGTTATTGTACACACTGATAATTAAAAAAACTACATTATTCCCTAACAAGACAGTTTTAGGCAACTTTAGTTTTCAATTGTAACTTTCTATTTTTTTAAGATAGGGTAAGTCATTATTCCCCATTATTTTTGAACAACATTTTTGATTTTATTACGTGACGTAGTACATTTAGTTATTTCTTATTAGTTTATCTTGTTTAATATTATATTCCTTAAGATGATATAATTTCTCAAATGTCAATAGTTGCGAATTTTCGGCAAACTTGATATGTTTTACCATAATTGTAGACTGTCGACTACTTTCTTATTAGTTTTGATTTTTTAATATCAGAAGCTTCAATTTTGGTTAAAAACCTTAATTGAAGTTTGTCAATTTAACCAGCATATTTGATTTAAAAATATGTGTAACACATTAGCTTAAAGTTAATTAATTATATTTGTCCTATAGTAATTAGTAATTACTTATAATTAGTACTACTATTACTGTGCCGTACAGTCCACCTCAAATATTCACATATTTGTTATTTATGTATTTAGTTAGTAGGGAGCTTAGACTGGAAAAATCTCACGATTTTGGTGCCTATGGCTAAAAGAGACAAGTAAAGTTGTCGTTAGTTGTCTCTTTCACACAGGGATTAACAAAATTTTCTCACACTGCACGGTCGCGTTCTCACGTAACTAACCACCTTAAAAGCTAAAATTGCTTGCGCCTAGCGTCGTCTTTTGCTTTAGAGACGACCGTTTCTGTGTCATGTGTGCAAGCGATTTACGTTGAAAGTGGTTACCACAAGGGACCTCGACCGTACATATTTTTGATGTGGACTGTATCTAAGACGTTTAAAATTGTTAATCACAACTTGTATTCATTGTAAGAATTTCATATTAGATTTGTTATAAGTTTTGTATATGCCAAATAATAGCAAATGCCTAGTCAAAACTATCATTCGTTCGTACAAAAAAACTACAGCCATTGGAACAAGAATTTCGATTTAAGCTATTTTCCCACTGCACCGTGCCATGACCGTGCTAGGAACGTGTCAAGCACGAAAAGCAACACGGTCAAATCAAATCAAATCATTTATTTGTGATACACAGGTAAATAGATATTACGTGTATAAATAATTTGTATAGAGAGTGCCCTGTGATCGGCCTCAGCAGCATACAAATGTCCAATCATAAAAAAAGAAAATAATACATGTCAAAATTAACAATAAATAACGGAATCTACAAATAAATATTATAATACAACATTCATAAAATTATATAAATCAAATTAAATTAAATATCATGTCAATCAAATTAAATTACTGGCAGGCAGTCAAACGGACACGTGAAGCTTCATTTATTAGGTCGAAATTTTAGGAATTCTCTGAGACACTCTACCTTGCCCAATGAACGGATTGAGACAGAATGCTGTCTCACCGTTGTTGTATGTAGCGAGAGTGAGCAAGAACGTATTTTGCCGGTGCCGGCACGCTCCGTGCATGTCACGTTACGGTGTTGGTCGGAGTTGAAACGGTTTAGTGATCAAGGTGTCATAGTTTGCAATACGAACTTTTTTTTACCGAATTTCTAGCAAGGTCATGGTATGTTACGGTGTACTGGGAAAATACCTTTAGTCTTAGGTGTCATTTGTTACTTCAGTAGTTTACACAATCACATTTCTTTTACATAGCATTTATTAGTAATTATAACGAATGTATCTTTTGCGTATACTCGTAATATTATACATATTCATACTTTTTATTTTATTTTGACGTTAAAACTATTGATGGTATGCTCACACGTAATCATAGAGAAGAATTATAATAAACAACTCTTTATCGAATACATCAGCTAACATCGATTTACTGGTAAGAAAGACATACAAATACACAAAAAAGATACATATTAACGTCAAAATTAAATAAAAGCAGTATTGCTTGATATACGAGTATGCCGCTCCAGAAATTTATTGATTTTTCATTTCAGACATTGTGCCTATTGTTATTTCTTTGATATTAAAAGTATTTAGATTTTCCATGTATTTGTTTATTGTGTTACGTTATGATTTGTGCAGGCCTTATATTAATTATAGACATCAAAAATAGAGTCTAGACTTAGACTTAGACTTAAACTAAGGTCACAACAGAAATTTCGTCTGTAGGATATTGACGCTTGCAACCTTGCTTGAAAGTCACATAATGCAATGTTATTTGAAAATACATGACAATAAGGATGTCATTGACATTACGAAAAACGAAGTGCTAGTTGGACTCTCGTCCTGAGGGTTCCGTGCCATCTTTAAACTGATTAAATGGTTCATTTACTTACACCTAGCCAAAATACCACAATACATTTTGACAGCAATAATAACTTTGTTTTCCATAGTGTTTGTATGAAGAACAAAACTATATTTTGCGGTTGTTAAAATTGTGCTAAGTGTCAATAACTACCAGTTCGATCTCTTTCGAACCAATGTTCCTTGAAAGCATGGTTTTAGAAATAAGAGGGGAGTGGAGGGAGGGGGCTACAAGCTTTCGGTCGATAGTTAGGTCGGATTTTAATCCGTAAAGTTTCGACAGGTAGGAGACACTACTCATTTGTATATCTCTTTATACGCCTCCGTGCTGTAGTGGCTTAACATGCTGGGTTTCAAGGCGTCGCCTTACCGAGGTCCCGGGTTTGAGTTCCGGTCGGGCCAATGTAGAAACCATTACTTTCTATATTGCCTTGCATCTGGGTGTTGTGGTAGGTACTAGCGTTGTTTCTGATTTCCATAACACAAGTGCTATAGCTACTTACTTTGGGATCAGAGCAATGCATGTAGTTGGTGTCCAATATTATTATTATTATACTGATCTAATCCGCGTTTTTATTCACGTTCCACTCTTATTTAATGGTATACATAAAGTTTTCTTTACTGAAAACTGAAATAGCAAAACACATACTATTTTGTTCTTATTTTAGAGACCTGCGTACAAAGTTCATTCCGCGTACTGATGTCTCATTAACATTCAATTTAATATCACTAAGGTTCCGTAAAGAAATACTCAATATAACTTTTAATATTCACTCGAAATATCATCCAAAGTTGCTTATGTTAAAATAGTTTGAATACAGGCTTGTTGTCTTTAATTTAGTATTATTACTTTTGGGTTTAATATAAGCCTTGTCTCTCAGGAGTAATTTAGCTTGCTCGAAAGAAAGTAGCTTATTTGAAAATTAAAATTATTTTAAATCAAATCTGTAGGTACTGTTAGTTAAAGAAATTAGATTTGGCTTAGAACCCCATAAACATAAAAAAGTATTTACAATAATATAATGGTTTAAATTCACTATTTTTATGTATTTTTTCACAAAGACCTACGGAACCCATAGTGTTTTGAATAGTTCAAACTGTAAGTCTTGTTTTCAGTTCTCAAAAACACCCCTGAACAGGTTATTGTTGACAGCATACATTGTTTTTAATCACACCAAGGACGTTAAATCCGTCTTAGATTTTGAGCAGTGTGTGACTGGCCGTTGAGAAATAAACGGCAAAATGCATAGTGTAGCGCGCAAAGTCTTTTTGGAACAGGCCAGAAATGTGAAATGGTCAAAGAAATACTCGAGTGTTGCCAGTGTGAAGAAAAATGATTATATTTTGAGATCCATCTATCCCGATGTGCCTGTGTCAAACGTCAGACTGTTGGACAGACTTTGGGCTGATTCGGCGAAATTCAAAAATAATGTCGCTTTGGTAAGTAACTTACGAGCTTATCTACTGAATTAGTTTAGTAATTAGATCTCTTGAACTGTTAATGCTACATGTAAAAAATATTAGTCAAAATTCACAACTTAAAAATTATTATTGACAAAAAGTACGTTAACCTCTTCTTTTGTATTCAAAATGTTTTGTTATGTAAATTAATAATGCACAAAAAATGCTAGCGTCATAAATAATAAAAAAACAAGGCATTTTTTATAGAAATCTTAAATATTTTTTCTTAAGAAAATATTTTTCAGGTTCGTGATTCTGAATCAGATATTTTCGATAACACTACATAATTCTCAAAATTATTTCAGATCAGCGCAGAGACAAACAAAAGTTACACCTACCTTCAACTTCGGAACTTCACAGGCAATTTCGCGACATCACTTCTAAAGAAATTAGGCTTAAAGCCAGGAGATGTCATCGCCATTGCTATGCCGAACTGTCCAGAGTTTCCTGTGGTTGCCTTTGGCGCAATACAAGCCGGGTGTGTTGTGACTACTGTCAACCCTATTTATAAAGAACGTAAGTACAATTTGGATTAACCTTTCTGCTCGGAACACAATCGAACCCCGCCAGTGTGGTTAGCCTCTAAAGCTTTTTCTTTCAGGGGTTGGTTTATTGATTTGCATAACGAAGAATGTTTTGAAAATATTTGTGTATTCCATTAGTAGCAGAAACCCGGCTGTGAAACGAATGAGGCGAGCGGTAAGGGGCTGTTCTACCACAAGACACGTCTTGCAGTAGAGGGATTTTTTATTTATTTTTATTTATTTTGTTTATTTGGTACACAAAACATTTTACAGGCATGGAAGGTTAAAATATTGATATCGAACAATATGTTCTAGACCGTAAAACTTAACATGCGTACACAGAATTACAAAAAATATATTAGAGTAGAAAATATAAATTAATTACGAGTAAAACATAAGGCTTCTAAAACGATGCTGGTGTCAGAAAGAAAAAAGAAATAGTGTATGTTTTTAAGGTAAGCTAAACGAGACTAAACAAAGCCAAACATAAACCAAAGATGGTTAGTTGTATAAATAAAATAAATTAAAAACGAAATTAATAAAATACAAGCAGCGTGTAAATTAAGAGTTACAAAACTTTAACTTCGCCAATCCAATCTAGAATCTTTTTTTTGAATTGATGAGGACTCATGTGGAAAATATCAATCTCCTTATTGGTTAATACAAGCTCATTGTAGATGATGATTAAGGTCAATAGGGGGAATGCACTTCATAAAGCAACTACGACTCTTAAGCCTTTGATTAACCGTGAAGTAAGCGTGCATTGGATGAAGTGCGTTCGTGTCCTGCTTTAGTTGCTTCACCCCACTTGCCACCTGTCTGCGAATGCCCGGATACCAGCTAGCGGATACAACAATTTAACCTGGGTTGGTTTTGGTTAGTTCGAATGTTTTTTTGTAGGTCAGAGATCTGTCTAACAGAATGCATGCCTAAGAAATTGGAATAGTGCTTAGGTAATCATTATGTTCTATCGGTACCTCTCTCCAGTAGATGTTTGACTCTTGGCGCACTCGAATTTTTGCAGCGATGCAGTCGCAAAACGTCAACCTTTACACACTTGCGCTACTTTAAGCATCGAGACAGTCGCGATGCTGTCGCGCGTTTCCAAAACCCGTGACTGCATCGACGCTAATAGTCGCAGTGTATAAGGGGTCTTTACCTTGCAGTAAGGGGCTCTATTGCGCAAGTGGAAAACAAAAGATTATTTTTTCGTCGGATTTGTACAATTTTCAAATATTTTAATTATTTAATCATTAACCGTGAAAGTTTGACAGGATCTTCAAACAAGTTATATGTCAATTATGTACAATTTTTAAAAACAATGTATTCCAGATTCCTACTACCTAATGTTTTGAACCTCAAGATCAGAAAGGCCATGGTTATTTAGAACATAATGGTACTAAAAATACTCAATAATTTTGTGTTACTTGGTAACGGAAGTGGTGACATTGAAAATATTTGAGGCCTCTCCTGAATAGTATGTGTAGAAAACAAGTGTCATAAAAATAGTCTCCAACCGATAATATTTTTTGCATTGCATAGAAAATACATGACCTTTTAAAAATACCATTTCTCTGTTCAAACGCCATTGCAACTAGCCTCTGTAAAATCAATTTAAATTACAAGGTGATTTTTAATTACTTATTAACTTTGTAATAGTAAAACCAAACCTAGTTGTTAATCTGCACAGTTTTTCTATACGAGTACAACGATGCTAGAAGATTGTACATGTGTAATTATTTTTTATTGGTCATGACTACTTTTAAATTATAATGTATATGTCACTAATTGAAAACATAATAATCTACTAATTTTTATTGCTGATTGTATACAACCAGCGAGACTTGGCAATTTGGCAACCGCAATATGTCGGACATGTCGAGATTGAGAATTTAGATTATTTATTTATTTAAACTTTATTGCACAATCAACGTTTGAACATAGTTCTTGACGCTAAATTTCTCATCGCATTTCAATGTTTTCAGTATATAATATTTACACTCGGACATATCTCGGAGTAACTCACGAAAATGTACACCTTTTGTTTTTTATTTCCCGGTAAATACGAGTATATTGCTTTTTTTTCAGAGGAGCTAAGCTATCAACTCTCGGTGACCAAGCCAAAAGTGGTCGTCACTATTCCCCAGAGCTATGACACTGCTAGAAAAGCCTTACAACTATCTCAACTGAACTCCAAAATTGTTTTAATCGACAATTCTAGTGATACAGTACCCGATGGGGTGATTAGGTACACAGAATTGGCAGAGTCTGGGGAAGCAGATTATTCATTATTGGATAAAATTGAGCATAAACATGAAGATGTAGCTGTGATACCATTTTCGAGTGGCACGACCGGTCTGCCTAAAGGAGTGGAGATAAGTCACAAGAATTTACTATCGAGTCTTGATGTTATGAGCCACGATAAACACTGCCTAGCAGAGATGACTACTGGTGAATATCTATACTAATATTATAAAGCTGAAGAGTTTGTTTGTTTGTTTGTTTGTTTGTTTGTTTGTTTGTTTGAACGCGCTAATCTCAAAAACTACTGGCCCGATTTGAAAATTTTTTTTTACGTTGGATAGTCCATTTATTAAGGAAGGCTTTAGGCTATATAACATAAAGATACGACTCATAAGACCACAGCAGAAATGAAAAATGTTGCGAAAACGGGAGAAAGATATTCCTTTTGAGAGCTTTCGCTGCATACGCTGCGGAAACCGCTTAAGTTACACAAAAATCATGTATGACAGGATTGTTCAGCATTAAGAGTTCTATAATAAAGTCCGCGACAGCATATGTCTATCTTTTATGGTTGACTTACTACAACCTTTTTTATGTTAATAAATTTGTAAGAAAATAATGCATTATTTTTAGGGGTGTCTTATGCACACAGGTATTTATTCTTATCAAAATAAATACATTCATCATCACGAGCATTTTATTTAGAACCAAGTTGCCCTTTATATCATTTGATTTCAATAAATATCTTAGGAGCTATCACAGTTTGAACATAACTCCGCACCAAAATAATGTTCGCAGCTTAAGTACAAAGTGCGCTTGCTATTATTATAAGGCTGAAGAGTTTGTTTGTTTGAACGCGCTTATCTCAGGAACTGTTGGACCGATTTGAAAAAATATTTCTGTGTTGGATAGCTTATTTGTCGGGAAAGGCTTTAGGATATAAAACATGACGCTGCGACGGGAGGGGAGGGAGCAAACTCAAAACGCGCGGACGAAGTCGCGGGGGACCGCTAGTTATTTTATATTTATTCTTGTAACAGCAGACATTTTGAAAAGTATAATGGTTGCAGTCACTATAGCAAAAATCAGCTGACAAGATGAATGCAACATAAATACGTTAGTAATATGTTAGTTGGTGAGGACGTTTTTTTTCCAGGTTCTTTCAAGCAGTCTCACAATTAAATTATTGCATGGTACCTATTTTACTAAAGCGGCGTATTATCAACAGACATTGTCGTCATTAAGTATTGGGTATCTCGCTTCCACCTACCGTTAAGTCCCCGTCCTACATTTTCCTATCTCTTTTGATATTATTGCCTCACGACTTCGTTGTTAACGCGCTGCCTATACCAGGTGTAAGGTTATTTGATGAAACTATTTAATTCGATTCGATTTTTTTATGACTACTTATTACTTTTTCGAGAACATTTATTTCTTCGATTTGTCATCTTATCTTATTTTTTTATTCACAGCCGACTACCAAGAAGTTGTACCATGTGTTCTGCCGTTCTTCCACATCTATGGAATGGTGATCACACTCCTCGGTCATCTGACTAAGGGCTGCAAACTCATAACGATGACGTCATTCCAACCGACTACTTACTTCGATATATTACAGAACGAAAAAGTCAGCTTGCTGTATGTGGTTCCGCCTTTAGGTAAGTTATATACTTTTAAAAGTCTGTTCTTCTTAGCATGTCGAATATTGTAAGCAGTCTTGACATTCCTTTTTAACGAAATAATCTATTTTAAAATAAGATATACACAAATATCACAACCTACTAAGGAGTTTAACGTCGTCTAGACACTGAATTCTCTTTAAATCTGAAAACTGAAATCTCTTGAAATCAAATAGATAATTCTTCACTGATTTTATTTTAAAAGTTACGAAAAGAATGTTTACATTACGAGGGTCAAACTGAAAGTTCTTAGAACTGGCCACTTATAAACAATATAATAAAAAAAATATTCTAAAATTTGAAAATAGAACTCTTTGCCAATATTACTGAGTATATATTTCATTCATTTGTCATTTGTTTTACGATTTGGCGACAAATTGAAAATTGTCTGTGTCACGTCAACATGAATTTAACACGAGAAAATTTTCGTGCAATGATTTTTTATGACTTTCGATGTCATTTAAGTCAACAAGAAAGTTATGATAGACTACGATTGGCCTTTCACGATGAAGCCCCATCTCGTGCGACTGTTTACAACTGGTTTAATGAGTTTAAACGTGGTCGCACTAATCTCACTGATGATGTACGTGAGGGACGGCCTTCTACGGCGACGACTGAAAATAACATCTATGTTGTGCGGCGTATGATAGAGACTGACAAAAGAGTGACCTATTGTAACGTTGTATATTTTTGTCTAAGTTCGCGTGAAACGAAAAGCTAAATGGATGTAGGACTTCAGTCCATATTTTGGCATAGATAAGATGGATGGTGACACTGACATTTGTCAAGTGTGACAGCTGCCGTTTTTCCGGTTCCGCACTGTTGGTCGTGCGTCGGAGTGGAACGTTTGTTATAATAATGTATTAGAAGTGAAAATTATAATGGGGCACGCCCCAAATTATTTTGTAGTTTGATAGTTATTCCTGACGCCGCCAACATGTCAATTTGGATGAATTAATTTCAAAAATGATTTGATATAAATGACTGGAAAAATGGTCTCAAATAGAAAAATTAGCATAAATGTTTAGTAATTAATTCAGAAATTATATGGCGAGCCAGCTTTTGCAGGTTTCGCTTTTGATATGTGTCTGTAAGTTGAACAGTCACGGTTTGGTGATTATGTTGTAGCCTCAGTGACCTTACTAAGGCCTTACTTAGACCTTACTAAGACCTTACTTAGACCTCCTTTGGATTAATTTTTGAAGTCAGAACTTCCTTATGGATTGATTTGCTTCTTGTCTGCTGTTTTGAGGATGGATCGGTATCGGTGAAATTTTGGGGTAATGTTGCAGAATTGTTTGTAGTTTGATGCAACAAAGATTTGAAATAGTAACCTCCGTTGAAATCAAAGGTTGGTTTTCCTTGTATTACTTTAACTTTAGTGAAAAGTGGGATAATTTAGCTATTAATTTAGGCATAATTTAGGAATCCCTTTGAGGATAAATTTTGGAATTTATTTAGGTAATTAAACACTTAAATTGGTGGTTTATCTTTATTTAATTAGAAATTTGTGAACATTAAGATTTGTAATAGTATAGATATTGATAACTAAATTAGAACCTAACCTAGTCTCTACCGTATTCTGAGCTATTAAGTTTTGTATTTGATTTTTTTTAAAGGTGTTAAAAGGTAATTGTGAAATAGCAAATTTGAATAAACTTTTGTTGCCAAATGCTATACCCGGATTTCTTTATTTCATTCGAATATTAGTACCTTTTAAACACCCTTTGTCCACACTAGCCGGGAGTGACTGCGACAAATGGCGCCCAACTTTAGAATTAGTTATTAGTACAATTTTGAGCACTTTGTTGTTAGAATTTTTTTGGAATGCTAATTAACCACCATATTATTTAGCTTAGGTTTAATTCTGCCTGTGTTACTAACTGGTTAGGAATTATCCCACAAGTTTAATGTTGCATCAAACAATTTGTATTTACTAACCAAATAAAAGTTATTGTTACGGTGTAAACCTTATTTTGTGAAATCCCAATTTGTTGTGTTTGATTTTATTTAGCATTTAAAATACTCACAATCTGTTTAATATTGTGATATATTTTGAGTTGTTTTGGTTGTAATATTTTGGACTCGCTTTATATTGTTTTGTATGAAAACTTGTAAAAATATAAACCACCAAAGGAAATAGTAAATAATTTGATTTAACAGTGATATAACAGTAATTTTTATAAGTTTGAGTTGTGAATTAATTGAATTAATTTTGAATTTTAATTATTGCTTTTGTTGTGGTTACATTGATAAATGAGTTATGAAGTAATTGTAGGGTCATTGTGGTTACGTGTCAGCGTTATTGGAGTTGTTCTGAAAACGAATTAAAATTGTTACTTGCGTCTGTTTTGTATATAAACCTAGAAATCAGTTACAATTTTCTCTTGTAACGCATTGTTTTGGTAAATCGACTCTTTTGTTTCCTATTAGGCGGCTACTGGTACGGATGTTGCCAAAAATTTTAGAAACCATTTATAGTGATTCATGAGTTAATGAAACCGTGATTGTGGTTAATTGGACACATATTATGGGATCGTGATTCAGGGAGGCACTGGTTTGTTACAACATTCCTAAACATAATTTTACAGGGATACCGCGACGGAGTACGCAGTAACTATGCCTAAGGAGTATTATGTCGGTGAGTTCGGTTTTTTAAAGGATATTTTTTGAAGTTTTTAGTGTCCGTGCTAGACATGCCACAAATTTTGTTGTTTTGGGGCGCAGAAATGCGTTTTGATTTTTGGTTGGTGATGTAGTTTGGGAGTCCAGCTACACTCAAGTGATGCCCAATTTGGCACCAGTTTGTTTGTTTTTTGTTTGGTGTGGGATCACTGAGGTATTTTTCACCATTTTGTTTACGAGTTGGAGGCTATGGATGGTCGTTCACTCGGTTCGTGGCATTTAAGGATATTGAGACATAAGTTTTGATTCGACTAGAGTTTCTTTGGTTGTGTTTAAATTGATGAAAATTCTAAACACAAAAGTGAAAGGGTTCAGTTTTATTTAGATTGAGAAATAAAACTGTTTAGTTTTTGTATGATGAAGTATGAAAGGCGAGGTTGATAAGATGTTTGCTTGTGGAAGAATGAAATTAATTTGTTTGTGGGTATGTGTTAGCGGAAACCTTAAGTTAAGTCGCTTGAAACTTATGATTTTGAATTGTTGTCTAGCATGAGGTCGTTTTGGAATTGTTTGAATGTGTTTGTTGCCCTATTTTTTGACTTAATTAACTTTATGAGTAAATAGAAAAAAAAAAATACTTTGATATTGAGAATTTATTATGAGGGCTTTTGGATAATTTTGAACAGAACATTCAATGTAGGTAGTTAATTTGTTTTTTTGTGAGCTTTTGGATTATTTTGAACAGAACAATCTTTAATGGCGTTGACGTCGAGATCTTTAGGTATTTATGAATGTTTTTAGTTGGAAAAAAATTTAAAACGGCGTTTTGAGTTTATATTTTCAGGTAGCTATTTTGGATATTTTGAACAGAAAATCTTAAATAGCTTTGAGTTAAGATTTTTTTGAGGTATCGTCGATATTTTGGAATGGAATATTCTTAAATAGCGTTGATTTTGAGTTTCTATTTGTAGATCTTTTGAATAATTTTAGCAGAGCACCCTTAAATAACATAGGTTAGCTTTTTTTGAGGTCCTTTGGGACATATTTTTTTGGTATACATTTTTTTGGTATATACTTTTGATCTACAGTAATAGTTTGAATCCTTCTTGTGAAATTGTTTGCCCTATTAGTGTCAGTTTGAACTTGTTGGATAGTGGAAGGAAATTATTCTGGTTTTATTTTGGCATTTGGTAACAGTACATATTTTTACAGTTACGGAAGCTGGGGACAGCTTTCGGTTCACTGTAGTGAACCTCTTTTCTTTGGGAGGGGGGTATTGTAACGTTGTATATTTTTGTCTAAGTTCGCGTGAAACGAAAAGCTAAATGGATGTAGGACTTCAGTCCATATTTTGGCATAGATAAGATGGATGGTGACACTGACATTTGTCAAGTGTGACAGCTGCCGTTTTTCCGGTTCCGCACTGTTGGTCGTGCGTCGGAGTGGAACGTTTGTTATAATAATGTATTAGAAGTGAAAATTATAATGGGGCACGCCCCAAATTATTTTGTAGTTTGATAGTTATTCCTGACGCCGCCAACATGTCAATTTGGATGAATTAATTTCAAAAATGATTTGATATAAATGACTGGAAAAATGGTCTCAAATAGAAAAATTAGCATAAATGTTTAGTAATTAATTCAGAAATTATATGGCGAGCCAGCTTTTGCAGGTTTCGCTTTTGATATGTGTCTGTAAGTTGAACAGTCACGGTTTGGTGATTATGTTGTAGCCTCAGTGACCTTACTAAGGCCTTACTTAGACCTTACTAAGACCTTACTTAGACCTCCTTTGGATTAATTTTTGAAGTCAGAACTTCCTTATGGATTGATTTGCTTCTTGTCTGCTGTTTTGAGGATGGATCGGTATCGGTGAAATTTTGGGGTAATGTTGCAGAATTGTTTGTAGTTTGATGCAACAAAGATTTGAAATAGTAACCTCCGTTGAAATCAAAGGTTGGTTTTCCTTGTATTACTTTAACTTTAGTGAAAAGTGGGATAATTTAGCTATTAATTTAGGCATAATTTAGGAATCCCTTTGAGGATAAATTTTGGAATTTATTTAGGTAATTAAACACTTAAATTGGTGGTTTATCTTTATTTAATTAGAAATTTGTGAACATTAAGATTTGTAATAGTATAGATATTGATAACTAAATTAGAACCTAACCTAGTCTCTACCGTATTCTGAGCTATTAAGTTTTGTATTTGATTTTTTTTAAAGGTGTTAAAAGGTAATTGTGAAATAGCAAATTTGAATAAACTTTTGTTGCCAAATGCTATACCCGGATTTCTTTATTTCATTCGAATATTAGTACCTTTTAAACACCCTTTGTCCACACTAGCCGGGAGTGACTGCGACACTATCAGCAGATTCGGACAAGCTTAGGCATCGGTATGAGTCAAGTGCACAAAATCCTCCACGAACATTTAGCGGTCAGGAAGCTTTGCGCCCGGTGGATACCTCATAATTTGACTAAGGCTCAAAAACTCCATCGTGTGGATTGGTGCCGTAAAATGATTGAAAGATTTAACGGAGGTGACTCAAATGCTGTGTTCGACATACTAACAGGTGACGAAAGCTGGATTTACTGTTATGATCCTGAAACCAAAAGACAATCTGCTCAGTGGGTGTTTCCTTTCGAGGAGTTGCCAACTAAAGTGAAGAGAGATCGAAGTGCGGGAAAAAAAATGGTGGCCTCGTTCTTTGGAAGGATAGGTCATTTCGTAACAATTGTGTTAGAGGATCAAAAAACAGTTTCTGCAGAATGGTACACTACCAATTGTTTGCCACTTGTCTTGGAAAAAGTTCGAGAGAAACGACCTCGCAGTAGGATCCTCCTTCACCACGACAACGCCTCGTCGCACACCGCCAAGCGAACGATCGACTATTTGGCGACATCAAACGTTGAATTACTGGGTCACCCGCCGTATAGCCCCGACCTCGCGCCTTGTGATTTTTATTTATTTCCAAAAATTAAAGAAAAACTTAAAGGAAAGCGGTTTATGAATGCTGAAGAAGCGGTGGCTGCGTATCGCGATGCCATTGAAGAGACCCCTAAGGACGAGTGGGCAAAGTGCTTTTCCCAGTGGTTCCATCGCATGCAGCGGTGTATTAACGTCAATGGACAATATTTTGAAAAGATATAATAAAACTAATAACTGGCTAATGTAATCAGTTTTTGATTTTCTAAGAACTTTCAGTTTGACCCTCGTATTCGACTAGCAAATAAAAAGGAATTTTTAGGGTTCCGTAGCCGAAAGGCAAAAAACGGAACCCTTATAGTTTCGTCAAGTCTGTCTGTCTGTCTGTCTGTCTGTCTGTCTGTCTGTCTGTCTGTCTGTCTGTCTGTCTGTCCGTCCGTATGTCACACCCATTTTATTCTGTAACTATAAGCATTACACAATTGAAATTTGGTAGGAAGATGTATCTTGTTAACCGCTTACCGATTCTCATACAAAAAATAAAAAATAATGACAGTTAAGGGGGGGCTCTCATACATGAAACTAAAACCAAAAAAATTTTTTTTTGTCAAACCTATGCGTGTGGGGTGTCTATGGATAGGTCTTTTAAAATAACATAGAGGTTTCTATAACCATTTTCTTTTAAAGTCAAACGTTTCATAGCTAGACGCTTCCAAAGTGGTAAAATGGGCGTCCCCCCCCATCTAATTTCTAAACCAAGCAAGTGTAAATTTTGAAAAAAATATATGATGTAGATCTTAATAAATACTTCCAACGAAAATTGGTTTGGACGGGATCGAACAAGTAGTTTTTGAGATAAAGCACATTTTCAACAACCGCAAACATAACTTTGTACTTCATACAAACACTATGAAAAACAAAGTTATGTTTGTAGTCAACAAAATATTGTGGTATTTTACTAAGTAGAAGTAAATGGATTCCCTAATTCAGTTAAATTTGGCACGGAACCCTCAGTGCGCGAGTCCGACTCGCACTTGGCCGGTTTTTTTTCTTTATATTTTTGTCAACTGCCTCGGTTGGCGCAGCGATTAGCTGTCCTCTCGGCGACGCCCGCGTTATTTCGGATTTCCCGTAAAACATTTCAACACAATACACATTATTTTAATTGTGAGTAAAACCCCAGCAACCATAGCAGCTAGCGCAAGCGCACGTTGTACTGAAGCTGCGAGCAATATTTTGGTGCGGAGTTGTTTAAAACTGTGATTGCTTCTAAGATATTTATCGAGTTTTAATAACTTAAAGGTCAATTTTGTTCTAAATGAAATGCTCGTGATGATGAATGTTATTTTGAAAAGAATAAATACCCGTGTGCATCAAAATACTTTTGAAAATAGTACTCATATTATTTTTTATCTAATATATGACCATATTAAGTTTGCTGTGTGTAAACCAACAATACAAGATAGACGTACGCTGTCGTAGACTTTATTGTAGAACTTTTAAAGCGGAACAATCTTGACTTACATGATTTTTATGAATCTGAAACGTAAACCAAGATTCACAAAAATCATGTAAGTCGAGATTGTTCCGCTTTAAAAGTTAGAGGTGCTCAAGAAGACTCAGTTCCGATAACACATACTTTTTGCGTTCTACCTGAGAGAAATTAAATGAGTTCAATGATGCCCCATAATACTTTTTACAGTAATGTTTCATGTATCATAGACATCAAATACATGTTTTATTAGAGCAACTACTGCATCCGTATTTGACTTTACAGTTGGATACCAATCACAGACATTGCTCTGTAAGTAGCTAATACACTTGTGTTATGGAAATCAGACATAACGGTGGTACCACAACCCCCAGACCCGAGACAATAAAGAACATTTTGATTTCTATATTGACCCGACCGGGAATCGAACCCGGGACCTCAGAACGTCGACACGGAGGTCGTCTACAGTTACTGTAGTGTACATGTTTAGGGGTTAAGATATTGGACATTCTTTGTTTATAGGTGTTTGAAACAGTTACTTCTGTCCTGCCACCAAGCGGCGTGGGACAAGCTTATCGCTAAAAGTGATATTACCGTCCCATCATAAACTTTATTTTGCTGAACAATATGTGTATCTGTTTTCTTATTTCCAGCTATCCTCTTGGGCAAGATTCCTCTGGTAACCAAAGAACATCTTCAGCACTTGAGATTTATCTTTACTGGAGCTGCTCCGATTGCTGCCACTGACATCGAAGTTCTGCTTGAAAAAACTCAGGTTAGTAAAATAACTCACATATTATATTAAACTTCAATATCTCTATAACGGTTAAGTTTCGGATATCATATTATATGATCAATTCCATTAAAAGAAAACCTTAATAATAACGTCCTTTAATATTCTGTATGACTTTCCCTCGACTCCTACTCTGTATAACGTGACAATTACCTACTGATATAGTGTACTTGTTTATTTGTAGTGTCTGTAGTGGAATTGAAAAAAAAGTTTAAATTCAGATTCTTTTTCACAGCTTAGAGCTTAAACATAAAGCTTACAAGTGACACGTCCAAACTGTTAGGCATTACAAAAAGTTGCTTCTAGGCTGGTTGCGGCGCAACCAGAACGCAACGCGCGTGCACTCGCGCCAAATAATTGACATGTATCTGTTACAGTCAAAACCCATAACCAGTCAATAAGCTTATTGACCAGTAAAATAAGTCAATAAGCTTATTGACTAAGGTTGTCGGTTACAACTTTTATTGACTGATTTTATCTGTCAAAATCAGTCAATAAGGATATGGACCGACACACACAGTAAATATTATTATTGACTGATTTAAAGACCAGTCAATATAAGTTTTGACTAACGTGCCTAGTCAAAACTGATTAGAAATTCAATCGTTTAGTCAAAACTTGGAGTGAGTGTACTTTAAGGAGTTTGCAATGCGATTTTAGAGGAGTCAATAAATGCTAACCTATCAAAGCCCTGATAGCTGAGTTAGCTGAGCCCACGTTAAAATCCGAGTGTAAGGTCAATTGACCCAAGAAAAGAAAGCGGTTTTAAAACCTGAAATCTGAACCTGTTTCTGAAACTGACACCTGGACGTTGTCAGTTTTAAATCGGCTTTTCGGCTTTTTCTGACTTAAGTCAGTTTTTATTTTATTATTTCTCTCTTGAATTAAAAATGAGGCCTTGTGTTGCGTTTTACGAAAGTATTAAGTAAGATATTAAGAACCGCGTCTACCTAAGCTTCCGTACTAAACATAGAATACTACTGTCAAATGAATAGAAAGATACAAAGGCCCTAATTTCTTCATTTGCAACTCTTTAAACCTAGTGAGGTTAAACGAAAAGAACTCGCCCAAGTGTTGATCAATAAATTTATATTTTCAGCCCGGCACAGAATTCGTTCAAGGTTACGGTGCAACGGAAACGTCATCAATGGGAGCGACCACATACAAAGGAAGTTGGAACAAAAACTATGGCTCGTGCGGGGATCCTATGGTCAACTTCGAGATGAAATTCATAGACCCAGATACGGGAGATGATGTGAAGATTGGTGAGGTAAAAGGCAGATTTTTTTATATTTAAAAAAAAATACTTTTATATTTCAAAGTGATAAATTTTTCTAAGTGGAAGTAAGTGAATTTCTAATTCTGTTAAAGTTGGCACGGAACCCTAAGTGTGCGAGTCCGACTTGCACTTGGCTGGTTTTTGATTTTGGGCAAGATGCTTACGAGCATTCGCCGAAAGTCGGAAAGAATATGTGTTACGTAGCATCCTCCTCCTTTGACATCCAAAGCTCGTATATGTGACCGTATATTTTCAAAACAACAAGATAATAATTAATTAGTTTTAAATCCGTTAGATTGTAATCTGTCGATTCATTATTAACAAGCTCGGCAAGATTTAGCATTTATGCTTTTTTAGTATGTACTTAAATTAACTTAGTACTTAATTTTTTAAACTTGTACAACAACATGTACATGTTAACCTAACACGAAGGACAAACGGGGATTCGCTTCGCTTACCCCTTTTATACTTTACATAATATCCTAATTCACTACTTTGTCCGGTAATGCATCATTTCAGTTTACGTTATTCATTTCATATCAAATTTCATCTGCTATTCATGAAATGTTCCATGCCGGTGGTATGCTACAGCGTGTCAGCATTCATCATTATCGTGATGTTTTTCATTCCTGACACGTCCCCAGCACGTTTATGGCACGGTCGCTGCATACGCGGATACAACGTTGTGGGCACTGTGGGCATGCCCACAACCCTAATCACAATTTTACTACAAGAAGAAGCGTCCATAGGGAAATCGTCTAAACAAAGATCTTGTTAATACTACACTCGCTCATAAGTGTCGTGAACCAAATTTAAGCGCGCTCGCTTCTCTCGCGCTTATAAATATATTACCATGTTCTTGGTTTGAGAAGCATCGTTAACCTAATTTTAGCGCGCTCGCTTCGCTTGCGCTTTTGTTTTTGCCATGTCCTTGGTTTAAGAAGCGTCAAAACCAAATTGTAGCGCGCTCGCTTATCATATTTTTGGTTCGTTAAACCAATTTTTGCGCGCTCGCGCTTTAATCAATGTAATGTTGCATCATAAATAAATGAAACTTTCGTGCCTTCATGGGTTTTGGTTCACTGAACAAAACATGGCGTGCCCACAACCTCGAAGAAGGGCTGGATCCTCGCCTGGGTCGTGGTATGGCAGGGTGCAGTGGGGAAAGTTCTTAAGGCGGCCTACTGCATATTTTTATCTCTATATTATGGCTTCACGACTTAGTTCCTAACGTGCCGATTTTAAGCTTTTTTAACGCTCGCGGATCAAAAGATCACCGGTGGTTGCGTAAATAAAAGTACAACGAAAGACTGTTGATAAACATATCCGTGAGGGATATTATGCTGTAAGGTTGAAAATACTTCGTCGATTATAACAATCTATGGTCGATTATATATCTATATCTAATAGAATACCTTGACATATGACTAGTTTCACTAACTTAACTTTACATTATTTCCAGCCAGGAGAAGTGTGTTTGAAATCGACGTTGGTTATGAATGGATATTACAAAAACGAGGAAGCTACTAAGAACAGTTTTACAAATGACGGTTTCTTCAAGACTGGAGATTTGGGTATTTACAAACCCGGAGCTGGACTGTATATTACTGATCGGATAAAAGAACTAATCAAGGTAAGAACACCAACAGCCCCTATGTATGACGTGTAAAGAAAAATAAAGAAATAAGAAGTTATGTATGTTTTTGGGTGGGGTTGATGTACGGTCGTGGTTTATTGAGCCTAACCAGTTTTCTACGAAAATAGCTTGCAAACACGATACAGAAATAAGTGGTGCAAGATATTTTATTTTTATTAATTTAATATAGGTACCAACATGTGTTACATTTTTTTAAAATTAATGTAATTGTTTGTAAAATTTAAGAGGTAGGGCTAATAACTGCGACACAGTCCTTTGACTGCTGCGGTTGTTAACGCAAGATTGTTTCTGAAATAATATGTAAATGTGATTTTGAAATAAATTTGAAATTTGATATCTTGGGTAATAAAGATAACAAGTATCTGCTAAATGCGCAGTCAATTAAAGGTATTATATCAAGCAAAGGTAAATAAAAGAGCTTGCCCAATATATTAAAAAAATATCTTAAAAATTTAGTTGAAAGTATTTAAATAGAGTTAGGATGGAGTAATTTTTCAAATGTTAGATAAAACGTATCAGACGAAATAAGTATAAACCGACCGATTTTAATGCGACATTTACCTGGGCATTAACATAAATGATTGCTGAAATAGAAGTGAAATTCTAATATTCTATACTTTATTCGATGAATATTTCTTATCTAGCTTTTGAAAACTCAGGCCCTAGTAAATTATTATCTCTATATACAGAAATGAATCCATATTTCCCTTGGTCACGGCATTTCGTGTGTAACGGCTGGACCGATTTCGCTAGTTATTTTTTTGTCGTGTTTGTTATTGTCATGAAAAGGACTTACGAAAGTAAAAAATAAGTAAAGTGCGCGGAAAATCATAAAATTTAAGCTTACCAATTTTCTTACCGAGGCGGAACGAAGTTTGCTGGGTCCTCTAGTCACTAATGAATATTGGCTATAAGGTTAGGTTCTTGTCCCGACCGTACGTTGCATTGTATTGTTTTTAAAACCACGTTAAAATTTTGCCACCGTTTTAATACATTATTTATGAGTATAAAAAATAATTTGTTTGTTCTTAGCACTTTTTTGTAGACAGTTGGGCCCTTTGACAATGCGTCATTTGTTTCGTGAATGGCGCAACACATCATAACGTTTATGCCTTGTGTTAGGGTCCAAAATCAAAGAAACATTTTTGCATAAAGATTTGCTACCGTATCGGTGCTGAAAATAAAATTTATCAAGTTGGATAGCGGTAAAAAACCGCAATTTATAAACGGCTTGATTTCAACTAAGACTTAGTTGGATTAAGTCATTTATAGGGCCGAATATGATTTTCTTCTAAAGTTTTCGAACTAATTTCAAGGTGTTAATATTGAAATTATTGTGCCCCAATTAATTTTTAAGTTTCATACTCAATAATATAAATTGCACTTGTAAAACTGTGTAAGACAAGAAATCGAACATGTGTCTTACGCTATTCGGGCGAATGCCTATACCACTATAAAATTTTAGTTTCATACATTATTACCTCTTTACAGGTAAAAGGCATGCAAGTTGCACCAGCAGAATTAGAAGCCATCCTTCGATCACATCCAGGAGTCCAAGACGCGGGTGTAATTGGAATCCCTCACGAATTCTATGGAGAGGTACCCAAAGCTTTCGTCATACTAAACGATGAGCTTGATGTGACCGCTAAGGAACTACAAGCGTTTGTAGCGGACAAAGTGTCGGATTATAAGGAGATAAAGGAACTAGTATTTGTCGATGAGATACCGAAGAACGCGGCGGGTAAAATATTGAGAAGGGAGCTTAAAAAGATATATTTGTAAATAGATTTTGTAACTTATTTATTTTAACGGCTGATACTTAAAAAATACTTGGTTCACACTTCATCAACACTTTTTGTAAGTGACGTTCCTATAACTAAATAGCTGTATAGATAGTGCCATCTACGAAGGCGCGCTCTTCCATTGTCCTTATCTTTTATAGTACCTGTGTGCAAGGTTTGGCCAATATTTGATAATATAACAATCAATATAAATAAAACATTTTCAATATTTTTTAAAAAAAAACACACACCCCGCGACCCGCTTTAACCTCAATCAAAAATGTCAGGCGCGCGCTTTCGTGGATGGCGATTTGTGGGTACAAGTAATCATTTTTTTAAATATCTGAGATGAAGTATACCTACACTTTTTACAATATTTATTTATGTGTTCATAAGTTTTTTTTTTCAATATGATTATTCTGTACGTTAGTTTCTTAGTCCGTACTGACTGTTGTTATGTTGGCATAAGAGAAATAATTTTATCAAATAAATATATTTTTCAATACTGTTGCATCTTAATATTTAATAGGCCGTTTGTTGTTTTCTCAAGAAAAGTGGATGTTTTCTGCCTCAAACTGTAACACATATTATAAAATATGGTAAAAATGCCTTTATTTTCTATTAATTTATTCGAATGAGTAAAAACTAGACGATTATTTGCTTTATGGTTTTTGGACACGAACTTCCTAGGATAAAATATCGATTGCTTGGATTACACTTTTCACTTTCATATTCTTAAAAATAAAATAATAAACAAAAATGAGCACAGGCGGGACTCAAACCTAAAATTTCTGGCTAACCGGGCCAAACGCTCTTCCGATTGAGCTGCCGTGCTGTCGGTCCGACCGTGTGATATATCTGGTCTCTTACGGATACGTCATTATGCGTGACGTCAGCGCTATCTACCCGTCTGTTCATGCAACAATGATTTAGAATGTTTTTAACGCTCACAATTTCATACTATTATGTTCTTAAAAATGAAATAAGAAACTAAAAATGTACGTTTCACTTACACTTAGCATAGTGTTTATAGTATTCTTTGGTCTCCTTTTTTTTCATTATGACTAATCAATTGATATTCATAAACATATAAATTAATATTTATAAGGTGTAAGAGATTTACTAAAAAGTTTACCTTTTTGTTTTAAAATGTATAGCCATTGTAATTCATCATAGTAAATGAAAAAACTACTTACCAAAAATGTCAAAGGACTTTTTAAACATTTATTTAAACAGGTTTTTTAATACGTATATATTTCATATAGCATGTGTTTTGAATAGTCTCCTCTAAGCAGTCGTAAATAGAATACGGAATCATGACTAGTAACTCGCGTGTGCTATTTAGATATATAAGAAATTTCAAATGTTATAGAAACCTTTCGAATCATGTTAGAAAAGTGGACGAATACACAGTGACATCCGCACTGCCGTTTAAACCTGTACCGCGAGTGAATCTGCTTGATCGTATGAGTGTTCATATGTCGTGTTTCAAGGATCAAGTTGCTCTGGTAATTATTGCTTATTTTATTTGTTTTAGGTTGGCTTGCGCATGATGACTTGGCCCAGAATGAGGCTAACCTTTAATTAAATCTTTATTCTGTCTCTGTCAATATCAAATAAACTTACCGAGACAGAATGATGATTTAATCTGGGATTAGCGCGATCCTGGGTTAAATCATCGTTCGCAAGTGGGCCTGAATGGTCTAAAAAGTTAGTTAAATACTTGCGTGTTACTTATTAGTGCCTGTTTCGTAACGTTTGGTCGTTTAGCTACCAATTTAGTTAATTTAAAATGTTAAATTTATTTACAGTAATTGTTTATTAGTGCTTACTTTTGAAATGTTTTTGGCATATTAATACGTGTTAATAAATATCACCATTTCTATTATAAAAATAGTACGAGGAAATTTCTTTGTATATTTTTATTAGAAGTCGAATAGTCAACTTTTTATGCTTTCTGAATTGGTTTCTCTTATTTTTTGGCAATTTATTATTATTTCACATGTTCTATTAAAGCCTTGCAAGGGTTAATAATTATCTTTACGTAATCTAATGTACCTACTTATAAAAAGGGGCCTATTTAGTACACGAAATCTATGAACATAAACGTTAATATGATTTAATTATTATAAATAAATAATATCTTATTTTACGAGTATAATACTAAAAACAATCACAAACACTTTACAGGTGAGTGCAGAAACCAAAAAGTCATACACATACGTCCAACTCCAAAATCTCATAGCAAACTTCGGAACATCTCTGATCAAGAAGTTGCAGTTGCAGTATAATGATTTCGTGGCTATCGCATTGCCGAATTGCCCAGAATACCCAGTTGTAGCCCTCGGGGCAATACGAGTTGGCTGTGTCGTTACCACTGTGAACCCTGCTTATAAACACTGTAAGCCATTTCAGTTCATTTTTTCTTTTGAAAATCCATTAGAAAATTATTCTTACTGTTAGGTGCTGATAAAAAAGTGTTGTGAAGTTTTAAAAGAAATCGATGACGATCTTAGGGCAGCCTTGACAAGCGTTCCTTATATAAAAAAAAAAAAAAACTATTGCTTACACAACAAAATACGAAATATTTTATATACAAAAAACCCAGTCTGGAATTTTAAAAGACGGAATATTTGAAACAACATAATGTTTTTTGACAATTTCAGATGAGCTAGTCCACCAATTCACAATCACCAAACCAAAGGCTGTTGTCACAATTGCACAGGTTTACCCAGTAATTGCAAAAGCCTTGCACGATGCCAAAATAAGCGCAAAAATCATCATTATCGATAACCCTGCTCAGACCATACCCGACAGAACCATAAGATATTCAGAAATAGCAGAAAACTCCGAAGCCGCCGATTATTCTCTATTGGATAAGGTCGAAAAGGATCAAGATGACGTAGCCGTCGTAGCTTTCTCAAGTGGTACAACAGGTTTGCCTAAAGGGGTGCAGGTTACATACAAAAATCTATTGGCTGCTTTAGATGTCATGACGCACGAGGATTTCATGCTAACTGATATTGCTGACGGTGAGCACGGAACTCTATGTATTTTTTTATCTGTCAAAATTCTTGTGGCGACCAAGATGGTTTGGAATTTGGACCGAAATGAATATGCGATTTGTGTTTACCATGGAAACTGAAATACCAAATGGAAAATAACGTCATTTATTTACGCCACAGTCACACGTAATCTACCAAATAGTATTTTCCTAAAATTTGATTATGAGACATTGCAAAAAAATAGTGTTTGTGATTTTGCTGAGTTGTTTTTGGTTTCTCCGCCAAGAAACAGTTTATGCTTATTCATTTCTCTCACAAAGAATCTCAAACAAAGAAAAATATTATTACATCAGTTCCTACTATTTAGGTAGGTTTTTCATTAAAATTGCACTCGAAAAAAGCAACTGTGACAGACGAGGAACCTCGTGTCTTACGCTTGCCGGGCGTATGCCTATGCCACTCGGCCACCGACACACTGGCAAGCCTGTTGAATTTTGCAAGTGCTTTCTTTAACACGTAGGCTTCATGACCTCATCAATGTTGCGAGATTGCTCTCACAATATCCTCGTCAGACACTGTTCTTTTTTCAAGTGCAATTTATATTACAGTCCGTTTCTCTTTGCTAGTCCAATATTATACAAACTTGACATTTCTTTTTTTTAAACGAAACGATTAATTTTAAAATAGGATAAATGGAAAACTCACAGCTAACATCAGTAATGTATGTATTGGACACCAATCACATACATTGCTGTGATCCCAAAGTAAGTAGCTAATGCACTTGTGTTATAGAAATCAGACACAACGGTGGTACCACAAATCCCAGGCCCGAGACAATATAGAACTTTCTACAATGACCTGACCGGGAATCGAACCCGGTACCTCGGAGCGGTGACGCCTTGAAAACAGCGTGCTTAGCCACTACACCACGGAAGTCGTATTGTTGAATACTGAGATATTTTCAAATAGATCATTAATTTTATTCACTGATATTATTTAAAAGGTTGTGAAAAGATTGTTTACATTATTGGACAAGCAAATAAAAACTGACTTTGTTAAGTTTGTGTAGTGACGAAACACTATAAAAACAAGATACAATTATAGGTATTTTCATTAAAATATAATGTATTTAAATGTTTTTATTACAGGATCTAATCAAGATATAGTACCGTGCGTTCTCCCATTCTTCCACATATACGGACTCGTAATAACAATAATTGGGCACCTAACTGTAGGAGCTAAACTAATAACTATAAACACTTTCGACCCAGTAACTTATATCAAGGTGATAAGCGATGAAAAAGCCAGTTTGCTGTTCGTTGTGCCGCCTTTAGGTGGGTTCATTTCGATCTTTAAGATAACATTTGTCTATCTATACTAGCCCGTATATAAAAAATGCCAAGTAAAGTTTAACTGACGTGTCACCAGATAGCGTTGGCATGGGTAGAGTATAATAAGGCATCTAGTCAATACATATATATTTTAAAGTTAAAAACTTGAAGACAAAAATGCGATACTTGAGTTATTACGAGTATTAGCGGCTTATGAAACACATAGCTAAGGGTAAAGTGAGTGTTGTACATAATTTCAAATAATTTGTAGACATTTACGTGATGCCAATACAGTAAGTTTGCCTAATAAAGTCTTGTTTTTATGTTACAGTGGACTTTCTCGCAAAACATCCTCAAATAACGAAGAAACACTTTGAAAACGTCAAGTACATATTTACCGGTGGAGCTCTGACTTCACACGAAGCAGCTGTTGCAGTTCTTCAGAAAGCTGCTGTAAGTTTAAAGATGACTTCCTTTTTTGAAGTCGGTTTAAATTCATTTATCATTCCTGTCAGCCGCAGGACGTCCCCATTGGTTTCCAATTCGATTAGTTTGCAAGTTGCAACATTCAATCCGATAATATTCGTAGCTTAAGTTCAGACGAACTTAGCAAAGAAAAACTCCTTTACCTGGCGAATATTTTAAAAACTGTTTTAATAACTTAAAAAACCGGCCAAGTGCGAGTCGGACTCGCGCACTGAGGGTTCCGTGCCAACGTTAATTGAATTAGGCAATCCACTTACTTCCACTTAGTAAAATACCACAATATCTTGTTGACAGCAAATATAACTTTGTTTTTCATAGTGTTTGTATGAAGAACAAAGTTATGTTTGCGGTTGTTGAAAAAGTGCTATATCTCAAAAACTTCTCGTTCGATCCCGTTCGAACCAATTTTCGTTGAAAGTTTTTGTTATGATCTACATTATATATTTTTTTCAAAATTTACACTCGCTTAGTTTAGAAGTTAGATGGGGGGGGACGCCCATTTTTCTACTTTGGAAGCGTCTAGCTAAGAAACGTTAGACTTTAAAAGAAAACGGTTTTAGGAACCTCTATGTCATTTTTGAAGACCTATCCATAGACACCCCACACGCATAGGTTTGACTAAAAAAATTTTTTTCGGTTTTAGTTTCATGTATGGGAGCCCCCCCTTAAATATCATTATTTTTTATTTTTTGTATGAGAATCGTAAAGCGGTTAAGAGGATACATCTCCCTACCAAATTTCAGTAGTGTGATGCTTATAGTTTCAGAATAAATTGGGTGTGACATACGGACGGACAGACAGACAGACAGACAGACAGACAGACAGACAGACAGACAGACAGACAGACAGACAGACAGACTTGACGAAACTATAAGGGTTCCGTTTTTTGCCATTCGGCTACGGAACCCTAAAAAGATAAGTGTTTTTTTATTTGATGTAATTCGATCTTAATGTTGAACTTTGCATTTACCTATGCAGTTATGTTTTTTTCATCATTATAAAATGAATCGTTTTGTGAAAAAGGAAAGTCAAAATTGTTTACAATATTTACTTAGCAAACTTGTTGTTCTACTCTCACGCAGTTGTGTAAAAATGATTTATTATTTATAAAGACATACGTAAAAGACTGAACGTAGTAAGATGTACACACATACATAAGCTGTTTTTTAAATGTAACTGTATAAAGAAAACACATTTGTCAAGAAAACATATTTGTTGTGTGTCTTAAAATATAAAGTCCGTTATTCATAGCAAGTCTGATATTGTCAACACTTGATATTCCTGTTTATCGAAATGATTAATTTTAAAATAAGATAAACACAAAACTCACAACTTTACACTCATAATTATGTATTTAATCGTTAAATACTTAGATATTTTTAAATCAAACACTGAAGTATTTTTTCAACTGATATTATTTTAAAAGTTATGAAAATATTGATAACATTATTGGACTAGCGAGGCAAAACGGACTAAACACCCTGTAACAATAATGTGTAATGAAATGTGATCGCAAACTTTTTTTGATGTGTGTACCTCTCCTCCTCGTTTTTTATGTACAGACTGTCTTATATTGTTTTCTATTTTCAGGGTAAAACGAAATTTCTCCAAGGCTTCGCTACAACTGAGACAACGTGTATGGGCACAGTGCTTTACAAGCACAAAGATCATTCGAACTATGGTTGTAGTGGAGACCCTGTATTAAACATCGAGCTGAGATTTTGTGACCCTGAGACCGGCAAGCCAGTCCTTTTAGGCCAAGTGAGTCTAGAATTAATAATATTAATAGTATAAATGTGAGAGTACGTATGTCTGTCTGATACCTCTTTACACTTCAACCACTTAACTGATTTAGAAATTTAAGGTATACAGGGTGTTGTTTTGATCAGCGACGAGCGCCTCAGGGGTGGCTGTACAAACGATACTCATGCAAAAAAAAATTGGAAAACCCCCAAAACATATATTTCTTATTGCGTTAAAGTAAGCGAGTAAAAACTACCTACACAATGTCGCCTGTTCGTAGCTTACTAGCTACGGTGTAGTATTTTGTAGATTCGTTTTGATTTTTTTTGAATGATGTAAAGAGGTTTTCTTTTATGAAACTTACATGTAATTAAAAGGAAATATTTTTTTTAGAATAAGCATAACTCAAATTATCATCCCCGAGTTGAATGTCAATGACCAAAACAACATCCTGTATAGGTAGATATTTTGAGTCCCAGAGAGAAGAATATTTTTTTTACAGAAATCGCCTAAGGTTAGGTGGAAATAATATTCTGTTGCAATAAAGCGTAAAACACTTTTTAATAAATATATTCTACCGTTGTTTAACAATAAGAGACATTGTATTAACCCCTCAAGCGTATGTGAACGAGACACAATAAATATTCTATCGTGATGTGGTGTGGAAACCGCTTGGGTGTTGAAAAGTATATTTCAATCTAAATTGTTTCTATAGTGTAAATAATTATGTGACGGAGAGAGCTTCTGACTGTATTTTTTTTGTGTGCAATCTATTGAAAAACAACACCATGTCAAGGTAAACGCTACGTTATCTTATGGAGTTGTAATAAGGACTATTTTGCACCAAAGTAGGTAGCCCGATGTGCTGGCAACTGTACTGTAATTGTATTGTGTACTAGTCCTAGCTGGAGGTAAGACACAGCCATTACCTTTACCTTTATTCAAAATGTTTATCTTTGTTCCACAATAAAGAGTTTAAGATTTTATTTCCAAAAACACTTACAAATCCACCCTAAGTTCGCATTCTTCACATGTCATTATGTCTAAAGAAAAAACAACTGATTTATAATTTATTTGTTCCACTAATGTAATTCAAGTTATTTTATATTTCAGACTGGTGAAGTATGCATCAGGGCTCCCGTGATCACAAAAGGCTACCATCAAAACGAGCAAGCTACAAAAGAAATGCTCACGACCGACGGATTCTACAAGACTGGCGATTTGGGAGTTTATAAACCTGGCGAAGGACTGCACATTGTAGATCGGATAAAAGAACTTATAAAGGTGTGTTTACGAACTAAATAACCAGTACAGACGAGGTCACTCGCGCCTTACTACTTTACGCAGCGGTAAGAGGGTCGCACTTTAAAGCGACGGCTGCTCCAGGTGTCCCGGGTCGGGCCAAAAATATATACTTATCTGAGATTTTCTGTTCAGAAATTCTTAGGGTAGCCCGGAGTTTGGAAGTTGGCGGTGTTTCACCCCCGTGCCTTGGAAAGCACGTAAAGCCGTTGGTTTTGCGCCTGATTTCTCTCCGGTCGTGTCAGATTGCTGTCCCATCGGGCTATGAAAGTGAAAGGAATAGAGAGTGCAGCTGTGTTTGCGCACACACTTGTGCACTGTAATATGTCCCGCGCAGTCAGTTAGTCGTTGTGACTGGCCACCGTAGTCGAAATCAGCTAGGGGGACTATTACTATTATCTATGTAGGCAATTTTATTGCCCTTAATGTCTTGTAAGAAATGATTAAGATTGCCTTAGAAGGTTTTGATTCCCTTGAAATAGAAAATATCCGAAATTATTAGACAAACCCGCTTATATCTTTTGATGGCAATGACTCACCGTTTTGATTTATTTTAGGCCAAAAGAAAAAAAAAACTACTCGACCAACGAGTTTTGGAGAAAAAATATATAAGCGAAAACTAACATGAAAATTAATTTTCTAAAAGTTTATGGACTACGAGTAAAACTCTATAATTTGTTTACTTATCAATCTTATCATAGCCGTGACTGCTGTGAATTTTTCCGTGTATCAACCTACTACCGTTTAGTTTGTAGAGGGAGGGTGGGGGGATGAACATCGGACTCTCCCAAAAATGTTATGGAAACAGGCCACTTAATCCAAAAATTACGTAAGAAAACACATAATAATTTTAAAAGACCTATTCAAAAATCAAGAGGAAAAAGAAACATTATGCAACACATCATTTAAGTAACGAAACGAAAAGAAACATCCCCATCTTTTTGTTTCGTTACTTAAATGAGAGGTGCCCCAAAAAAAAATTTTTTTTTCTACTTTGGCGGAGAGATTACAATACATACCCATGCCAAACAACAGTTTTCTAGTACTTAGGGTCTCTGAGCAGGACTGCGGATAGACGACCATGGTGAAACTATAAGGGTTCCTTGTTGGACTACGGAACCCTATAATTGGACGTCAGTTCAAACAAAAGACGACGCGAGGTGTCTTAGATTGACAATATGGTTCAGGGCAAGAGACTTTTTAATTTTATGGAATGACGATTTGATATCAAGGAATGTTATGGCAAAGCTGCAAAAATACATAAGGTTTACTTTAAGCCTCACTTTAGTATATTTAGTTAACTTAAAAACATTGATAGAACTAATTAAATGTGATCCCTTTGTTTTAAGACAGTATGTACTGTCGCCAGCACATCAGGTTATACATTTTTTTTGAAACTGACCCTTATCACAACTGCATAAGATACCGCAGTGTTTATCTTGACGCGCTGTCGTCCGTACCTTCTACTTATCGAAAAATTAGTTTCCACCTAATCTACTAGATGGCGCTGACTTACAGCCTTTCAAAAGAATACCGTAACCATTACCGAAAAGTTATTTTGCCTCTTCACTTAATAACATTATTCTCACAAATTCCAGGTCAAAGGCATGCAAGTGGCCCCAGCAGAACTTGAAGCCCTCCTCCGCTGTCACCCTTCAGTCATCGATGCAGGAGTCACAGGCATTCCCCATGCAACCTACGGTGAAGTACCGAAAGCCTTCATTGTTACCAAACAACCAATCACAGCCGAAGAAATAAAACAATATGTAGCTGACAATGTGATTGCATATAAGAGGCTACACGAAGTGGTGTTTGTTGATGCAATACCGAAAAACGCTACGGGAAAAATCTTGAGGAAACAGTTGAAGAATATGTAGATTAGTGTGTGAAATAAACAAAAGATGGCGCTGTCTAATATGTCAGTGTTATCAATCTAAGGCTGGCTCCACACAACCTGGCGACATGAGACGGCATTAAGGTAATGTCGGTGCGTTATCAACTAGACGACTCAGTCACTAAGTCGTTACTTCAAGATTTTCCACTGTTCCGGAACCTAAACGCCGCTTCAAAACGTATCTGTAACATTTGCAACTTGAGATTGAGATCGGCGCGCGCAGCCTAGGAAGTGAAAGAAGCGAAGATGTAAACTTGCGCTAAGGTAGGTTCGTTTTTCAAGCGCGCATGCTGGCTTTCTCTTTCTTACGCACTGGCACACCGACGCGCTTAGATGAAAGGAAGGACGCATGTGAAGAAATGTTAATATTTTTCAGTCGACTTGTGTTTGAAATAACATTAATACAATCAATTAAAACTATGTATGAACCGCAAAAAACTTAATTGAATCGACATTCACATTCGCAAACATAAGCCAAAAACAGAGAGAGAGAGAGAGAGAGAGAGAGAGAGAGAGAGAGAGAAATTCTTTGATGAAGCACTGTGAGGCGGGCGCTTTGATTTATCACCGCATAAAACGATATCTTTTCAATTAAATGCATCCTCAATATCATATACGAGCGTAGCGCGTAGCGAGCGATACGCATGCTGCAGAGGAGACAGTGATAGAGAAAGGTTGTTCTGAGAGTCGTCGTTGCAAATGCTGCAGATAAGTTTCATGGAGTCGCATTTTTTTAATGACTCAAATACAAAGGATCCATTCTCAATGAAGATACACTGTTGCTAGATCTATTATCAACTGAGTCCTAATTATGCTATGTCTGTCTCGATTGCACTTAATACCAATAAAACTGGTGCGCTGCATATTTCTATCTCTATTGATATTATGGCCCCACGAGTCAGTTGCAGACGCGCTGCCTTAAGTGACGAAGAAACTCCTTTTGACTTAACATACGGTAATGAAAAGAAAACTGTTGAACACTCAAAAGTTTTGTCTTGCTGTTACCTTTATATTCACATGATTGTAATATCATCCCTCAATTTCAGAATAAAGTATTTATTATCATAGAACTAACCATAAGTTTTGTTTGAATAAAGACTTTTCCACAGTCCACCGTAGCATACCAAGACCGGTCTACGAATGTGTCAAGCAAGAAATATTATTTGTAAAGTCGAGTTTTTCTTAGTTAGTCGAATATTGTAAACAATCCTGACATTCCTTTTTAACGAAATGATTAATTTTAAAATAAGATAAACACAAAACTCACAACTTACATAGGTAATTCACCGTTGAATACTGAGCTGTTTTAAAATCAATTTGTTAAATAATTTTATGCAATGACTAGCGGTCCCCCGCGACTTCGTCCGCGCGTTTTGAGTTTGCTCCCTCCCCTCCCGTCGCAGCGTCATGTTTTATATCCTAAAACCTTTCTCGATAAATAATCTATCCAACACAGAAATATTTTTTCAAATCGGTCCAGCAGTTCCTGAGATAAGCGCGTTCAAACAAACAAACTTTATAATATATTAGCGCAAGCGCACGTTGTACTTAAGCTGCGAACATTATTTTGGTGCGGAGTTATATTAAAACTGTGATAGCTCCTAAGATATTTATTGAAATTAAATGATACAAAGGGCAACTTGGTTCTAAATGAAATGCTCGTGATAATGAATGTATTTATTTTGATAAGAATAAATACCTGTGTGTATAATACACCTCTAAAATAATGCATTATTTTTTTACAAATTTATTAACATTTTTATATCACGTTGTAGTAAGTCAACCATAAAAGATAGACATATGCTGTCACGGACTTTATTAAAGAACTCTTAATGCTGAACAATCCTGTCATACATGATTTTTGTGTAACTTAAGCGGTTTCCACAGCGTATGCAGCGGAAGCTCTCAAATGGAATATCTTTCTCCCGTTTTCGCAACATTTTTCATTTCTGCTGTGGTCTTATGAGTCGTATCTTTATGTTATATAGCCTAAAGCCTTCCTCGATAAATGGACTATCCAACGTAAAAATTTTTTTCAAATCGAACCAGCAGTTTTTGAGATTAGCGCGTTCAAACAAACAAACAAACAAACAAACAATCAAACAAACTCTTCAGCTTTATAATATTAGTATAGATAATATTTTAAAAGTTTTGAAAATATTGTTTACATTGTTGGACTAGCAAAGAAAAACGGACTTTTTTGAAAACTTTGAAACCTTCATCGCTTCTTATAACTGTGATACAGAATGCTGTCAAACCGTGCAGTAGGTAAGATATGCTCACAGTATGGTACGGTGCAGAGCGAAAAACTTTGAAATTATATATCAAGTAAGTTATATTATTATAGCCAATCAGTCAGTAGAGTTGACATCGTATCTAAAAATAAATACATTTTTCTTGAAAATAAAGGAACTTGATGTCCGTAATACAAATACATAAACCACAACTTGTAAATTATCTAATCAATCAAGGTATTGATAACAAAGCGTTAATGGTGACTGATAACTGATAAATGAGCACATCTACTAATTTGCCCCTTAGGATGAGTTGATAATATTAAATATTTGATCAAACCTGGCGTACATATCTGACTTTCTATGTACTTGACGATATCTTGGATACTAAAAAAATATGTCTATTTTTCCTTTGTTATTAAAATATACATACTTTAAATGAAAAAAAGAAATAAGTATTTTTAAGGCGGAATATATACGATGTAAAATTATTTATTTATGACTAATGCACTGATCTCAAACTAAGTATATTTATTTTAGACTGCTCTTAAAAAATATTAGGCAAAGCTTAATTACCTATTAGTTTCTTTATATTGACTAGCGGTTCCTAGCAGATTCTCCCGCGCAAATATATAAACACCATCTTCTTTCCCTATAGAAGATAATTTTCAGGTCCATTTCCGTAGTCCATCCAATGCATATTTGTTAAAACTCATCAAAATCGAGAAAACTAATGTTACATAAATGAATAGGCTTGAATATGCGTAAAAGCCTCATATAGGTCTTATAGCCTCATATAGGTTTATCTTGGTCAGGAGATAAGGATGGGCAAAGAAAACCAGGAAATCAGTAGACGCACACGTCTATGATAGGCCGCGTTCTCCAAGAAAGAATTTGCTCTTAGGATTAACAATACCGCGGAATAAAAGGCTCGCATATTTGACGCACATGTCTTGCCAGTGCTCACGTATGGAACTGAAACTTATGTTGTTACTCCATTAATAAATTGCGAGTGGCCCAAAGAGCGATAGAGAGAAAAATTGTAGGAATAACACTGCGAGACCGCAAGACAAATAAGTTGCTAAGAAAGCAAAGTTACTGATGTTGTCCAGCGAGTGGTGAAGCTTAAGTGGGAATGGGCAGGCCACGTCACCCGCAAATATGATTCCTGGTGTAAAACGGTTGTTAAGTGGAGACCATGAAGAGAATTGCCCGGTGGGAAGACCCCTAATGCGATGAAGTGACGACATCAAGAGAGAAGCCGGATTGACGTGGATACAGGTGGCTCAGGATAAAGGAGACTGGCAAAAAAGAAAGGAGGCCTACACCAAGAGAATGGTAGAACAAGGCTGAGAAGAAGAAGATTTCCAATGTCACTTTAAATAAGTCTTTGAAATAGTAATAACATTTTAAGCAGTTTTTTAACTTATTATTATCGTAAAACCGTACAACTGTGCCCATGGGAGGCAACTTTGCCCAAATACGAAAATAAACAAAGTCTGCCTACAGAAATTTTATTATGACTACTGGAAACTTTGTGAGGTGTCTAGCGTAAACTAAAACATCTGTTTAGCAGTACTGACTATTACAAGTGCAGCTTCTCATTCAGCTAACATACATTTTTTGACATCGTTGGAATTTGATAATATTTACGTATGATGTTTTATATAGGCTTTCTTCATCATACTCGAATATTATCCAATTCCAAGGATGTTACATAAATATAATGTCGAAACAATAACCTCCTTTGCTGTCGGTTTGAAACTTGAAAAAGTTAAAATTGTAGCTATTTTTAACAGCTTTAATTTTGTAGGTCTCATGTCGCTAAAACGCATAATCAAGCCTAAAAATATACCTACAGACCCTCCTACTCCCGGATTAAAGGCAACGGATTAAGGGCTTTGACTTTTGATATGTTAACCTCCTTACTAGTCCAAACAAAGTTACAAAAATAATCGTGTTCCTTGAAATTCTATCTGTTAATTTGAAAGACACTTTATTGACCAGCCTGCCTGTCGAAATAGCAAGAATAATAGCAAGTGTCCTGAAATTAAATTTGTGTTCATACATCAATTAAAGGATTTCTCAGTTTAGCAATGGGAAAAACGCAGGTTATTTTACTTACACTAATACATTTAAATTCAAACATTGAAGATAGTCTGACTCTGATTCAAAACTTTATATTAGGTAGGTACACTTTCAGAAAACAAACCAAGTTGCTTATTTGCATTGTTTTATAAACAACCGCAAGCGATAAACAAATAGCATTGAACTAATCGCCTATAAAGAATACAATGTGGAACGATTACTGTTGCCGTGTAAACACGAAACTAATCACAAGTTTAGTCTGTCCAGTCAGTCTATTGAATAACGTTATCACATTGAATAACGTTATTACTGTAAGTCACCAAACCTTGTATTGCTGCTAGCGTAATCACCAGTATCGTATCAAACCTCGTGCAATTCGCGCGCAAACATGAACGCACCGCGTCGTATACTCGCGCACCTAAACAAAATAAAGTGGCAAAGACCGTTATGTCAAACAGCCAGCCTAAAAAATGAGTTCGAAATCAAATCGACGTTACCTGATATAGTGGTGCCGAAAGGCAGGTTTATAGATCGATTGTGGGCCGACTCTTCTAAATTCAAGAATCTAGTCGCACTGGTTCGTATTTGTTTTGGTTTATTTTTGTCTTGTTCACGGTCAGTGGCCCGTGAACTGTTTGTTTATAATCTTTATATCTAGTATCATCAATAGCGGATATTTTGTGTGTGGTTATCATGCGGTATGATCATTAAGATGGAATAGCGTATATCACTTTCACTTTCTTCTAATCTCGCGTGTAGGTATTTATTTACTCCATCTTACTGATAAACGTAATAGCTGAATTAGCTCTCAGCAATAAGATTGCATTCATTGTAGCTATCTAGGAATTACTATTTTGGAATTATAAGTCGCAATTTCATGGATGATTTTATCATATTAACCGAAACCGCGTGTCGTTAATGAAATACTGTTTTCTCATACGAATTTATAGTAAATTGCTAGAAGGATACCTACATAAAAAAATGTGGTATGTACATCGCGAATAAGAAACGCCCAGCTATAAATTAATGTGAAAAAATATCAGACTATATAAAGTCCATTTCGATATTACAAGTGATTTAGTAAAGAAATTAAATGTTATATAAGACACCAGATTTTTTGTCGTACAGCACATAATTGCTTACTTACATTTTAAAAATAAAACTTTAACATATTTATGTACATCTTAACCCCGTCATGCAAAGCATGACTGCTATGTTTGAACATCTCTTTATTACGTATTATTTAGTTTTTCATAACAATAGATATAATGAGCGTTTACCATTTTAATCCCTCAAGCGTATCGAAACGAGACACAATAGAATTTATATTGTTATGCAATTGCCTGCAACGGCTCGGGTGTTGAAGCGTTAAAAAAAGCTTAGGTAGAACATACTAGATGTTTTAGCCTGACACTCAGCTCAGTTAAGTATAATAAGTATGGCGCGTCCATCACTTAATGCCTAGGTAACCTACTTTATGGAAAACTACTTTAAGTGGTGACTAGAGCACGCAAATAGCTCAGAAAGTACAGTTCATGGCTGACTAATTAAATCATCACTTTATTAGGTAGATAGCTAAATATTCGTAATTAAAATTGTAGAGTCAGCATAACTTTGTTAACCTTTCTATTTGAAATCACTAAGGCCCCATAAATAAATTATAATAAAATAGTAAGTAGCCAGTGAACTTGTGTTATGGAAATCAGACACAATGGTGGTACCACAACACCCAAACCCGAGATAAAATAGAAAAATATGATTTCTACATTGAGGTGACCGGTAATCGAACCCGTGACCTAGGAGCGGCGACGCCTTGAAAGCCAGCGTGCTTATCCATAGTGGATCACGGAGGTCGTCAAATTATACTATTAATGCTTAAAAATCAAAGTTGTTTCCCAGAGATGATTTTTGCTTAATAGTTTGATGCGAATGAGAGGTTTAAAGAGCATCGTTAAGACTTTTTTTCGCGACCTGAATAGAAGGTTAAATCGTTTTAAGTGATAATATTTTAACTGTGTCTTTGTATACACTATAGAAACAGGGCACTACCATTACTTTTTGGAAAATCGTTTTTTTTATTTTTTTTGTTTTCTCTAAACTTATATGTATATATTAGAAGTAGTAATAGGAATTCACAATCCCTGAAGAAATCCCTTAACTTATTTTATAATACTTTAGTTACGATCAGGTAACCCATGGTGTGACACGGTCGAAAAATTTACAAACTTAGGTATAATTTTGAAAGAAAGACAGAAAATGAGTTAATTAATTTGGTACATCACAAACAGACACCCATCCAAACGAGAGTACAAAATAATAACACACACAATCACATAACGAATTTACAAATAAAAAACAGAAAATCACAACAAAAAAGGAAAAGAAAAAAATAAGGAGAAAAATATTCCAAACATGCAGTTCGCGCCACGGTTTGCCGTGTGTTGGTGATGTCCAAATCAAAAGGACCCACTTAGCATAAGACAGGTCTCCTGGAGGCCCTAGCGCTGTTTTCAGTGGAGCCTTGCTAAGTGAGGTACACGGAAAATGTACATGTATGTTTGTAACATCTTCCCGATATTTTCATAGACAGTAATGGTAAAAAGTCGTTTCTAGCTGCTGAATATTTTCAATTGTGTGTATTTGGAAGAAAAGATGCCTTAACCAAATGTCAGAATGGCTATTTTATTGACTATCGGATCGGAGAAACTTACCTTAAGTTTCTTCAAAGCACATGCAATCGTAAATATTTAACCGCTGGTAACGACACTTTACTTACGATACTATCTATTAAGAATTTGAGCATTAGTTAATAAATAACATGACGAGGCTGGCGAGCCTCCTCTAAAATACCTCAATCAACTCAATAAGGTGACGTAACTAAACAGTAACCGAAGATGAGTCATGGCTGTGGGTTTGTGGGTTAAATTGTATCGACGCCAGCGTAGTCGAGAGCAAAGACGTTTTGGTCAATTGATTCTCAGTTTTTGAATGAGACCAATAATAAAATTGGTTTCTACTGCAATGATCCAAATTCGAATAGCTAAATTAATGGTTTGAAACCGGTATTTTCCCACTCTAACTAAGTATCTATTACCTACATTTTACTATCTGAGAAAAATCTAGCTGTTATAAGACAGTCGCGGTAATAACACTTAATAACTTAAGAATAGGCTATTACTAGTCAGACATGATCCATCTTAGGCCACATCATCGCTTACCACCAGGTGAGATTGTGGCCAAATGTCTGCCTATATAAATATATAAAAAAAAAGAACAGCTAAACCGATTTGGCTGAAATCTGCTGGGAAGGTAGCTTAGAACCAGGAAAAGGACATAGGATACTTTTTATCCCGTTCAACGGGGCCGGGGCTGGGGCAGGACGGGGCCTAGGTGAAACGATGTTCGCCGGGACCGCTAGTTAGGGAGGTAAAAGCAAAAACATGTAAGTATGGACGTTATTAGATCTATTCCAAATAATTTTAATGTAAAGTAAGTATTTGTAGTTGACATATTTATCCGACTGTATTATATCGCTACTACCTACTTCATCCGTAGATAAAGTGTCAATTTTCAGCTATAGTTTTTCATTGTTGGTGGTCTAATTAAGAAATAAGGAAGAAGCGCTCTGTTTACATATTAACGACAACGACCTTATGGCTTCCGAATTGCGGCATCGGGTCTTACTCTAAAAGCATATTCGGATGTCTGTGGTGTTACTATGAGTTTACGTTTATGTCGCTTACGACGACGTAAAAAAAAGTGTATGGAAATGTTTAGTTCTGCAAGTGACCGCTAGAGGCGCTGTGCAATTTTCTATAGACTTTTTTTGTCTTCGCTAGCGAGTAAAACCGTCGTAAACTCATAGTAACGGTACAGTATTTAATTCTGCGTCATTTCACGATGGACTCAAAAACTATGGCACGACTTCATGCAGTATTCACCAGTAGATAAAATGATTAAGCTAGATTTTGAGAGCATATTTTGATAATAAGAGTTAACTCGACAAGGTTTTGTGTAAATGGTTTTAAATAAATTATGAAAATAAATGTGGGAAGTATCTTCCTTTAAGTAATTTATAAAAATCCTGATTGCCCCCATGCTAAACTGGGTCTTATCGATAGTTTTAATAATACAAGATTTTTTTTTTTAAAACGTAGGAACTGTCGAAAGGCGAAAAATTTTATTCTTGTCGTATTCAATGGATTTTTAGAGTAGGGTGACTCTAATATGTTTGGCCTTGGACTTTAGACCATACTTAACGCATATAACTGATGTTATTACTCTTATCATTCTTATCACACAGTTTCAAGATTTCAGCCACATCACGCAACTAAATTAAAATAATACTTATATAGAACCTGACTAATGAAAGGTAGCACCAGAAAAGAGCGCCAATTTCAAAGTTGTTTTTTTTTCTATGAAATCTGTATTTATTTAAAAATTATCTTTCATTAGTCAGAATAGTGGTAAGTAATAGTAAAGACCATAAAAACAATTAAAATAAACTATAATTTAAAAATGGTTAAGTATTAAAGTACCTATTTGGCCACATCATCGTCATTATTATAGGCCACACGGTTTCCACAGCGACCGATCACAAGCGGTCTGCATCCAGTGTGATCCTGCGATCTTAACAAGGTCGTCCGTCCAACTTGTCGGTGGACGTCACACGCTGCGCTTTTGGTCGAAAGGTCTCCAATCTATACTTTCCTGCCCGAACGGCTATCCAGGTCTTCGCGCTATGTACCCTGCCCACTGCCACTTGAGCTTACTGATTCGTAGGGATATGTCCGTTGCCTTAGTTTTTCTACGTATCTCCTCGTTTCTGATTTTTTTGTAGTGGGCCACAATTTAATGAATTATACACATTAATTTGGAATATTTAAATCTTTTGTTTTTTTAGAACCACCAACACCTTACTATGCGGTACCTATTTATTAAAATGACCTGAGTTGGAATTGTGTAAATCAATCGTATTCATTTGACAGCTCAAAACGTACGATATGATCTGTCAAACCCTTTGTTCTTTGCCATTTGACAGACAATACCGTACGTTTTGAACTGTCAAATGAATTCATACGATTGCTTTAGACAATCGCACCCTGATCCTATAATTTCAAATGTTAATCCCAAATACCTACATTTTGTGAATAAGATATGTTACTAGGCAAGCCAAGCCAGCAAGTAAACTACTCTAACTACCTACGACAATGTAATTAACAGTGTAAACAGAATTATCAATTTATATACCACAACCCTCCCGAAGAAAAACATCGAATCAGGTAATTTTCAACTGATGCGTAAAGCAAGCAAACCCTCTTAATTATTTCCTTATGATTAAGAACTCGTCTAGCTTTATCCGAGATAGAAATAACTCTTACTTAATAAACTAAATTTGACTAAAAGCGATCAGTTTAAGCATTGGTCTTGCTGTAAATAATTAATACAAAACAAAGATCATGGTTATTGACCGATTTTCGGCTTTCAAGCGCTCACGGGCCCTATTTTTGAATCACTCGCTTCGAAATGGCGAGTGATTTTCGTTCGACAACGATTTTTTTTCTATGACTTTTAATTCATCTTCGAACGAAAATCACTCGCCATCTTGAAGCGAGTGATTCAAAAATAGAGCTCCGCCTCCTTCAAGATTATGAGACTGTAGACCAATTTCAATACCTTGGGTCAGTGATTACGAAAAAATATAGCAGCGAGATAGAGAAACACAGACGAATTGGCACGGCAAAGAGAGCAATGACCTACCAACTGAGCAAAGTGTGGAGAGACAAACATATCGGACTAAGATACACCTCGTGCACTTGTTTTTTCCTTTGGTCTATATACCACATGGACACTAAAAGCCGCTGGCAGGCAAAGACTGGACGCCTTTGAAATGTGGTGTTCACGCCGAATGCTACTAATACCTTAGATAGCCTTTAGGACAAATGTCTCAATTCTCAGGGAACTGAAAACAGGAAATGCTCAGCGATTATCGACAACCTGCCTGCAGCGTATAGTTTTTCGCGGTACTTCGGCCACATTGCGAGGAGAAATGGGCATAGTTTCGAATTCATCATGGTGATAGAAAAAGTGGAGGGAAAAAGACAGAGAGACCGCAGTCTAAAGCGATGGTCGGATCAGCTCTCCAAACGATTGGAAACACAGATTAGCGCCGCACTGCACCAAGCTAGGTACACGTCGCATCCGATGCTTGTCAAAATCCGGAGTCACGATACTCAGCAATGAGTGACCGACTAAGAAGAAGAATGATTAAGAAGATCTCTTCTTTTCCTATTTCAACATTGTCTCTACCGCGCTTATTCTCAGCCAACAAATTCTTCTGCCAACAATACGCACTTTAATTCCGGATGCAATACGTCAGAGACAATAAAATGGCCCAATGAAAAGGCTTAAGATAAAAAAATATCTAACTCTTGTTGTTTTGACCGCGCCTTCACACTTCTGATATCATCGCATCGCACTCACACTCGGAATTTTAATATTTAAATTTGTAAACAAATCTTCAAAGGTATTTGACCTTAGCAACGTTCGATATTCAGTGGTCATATAAATTGGCGATGATTATAAGCACGCGTAGATTCGTAAACACACATGACGTCCTTTAAATACTTTAATTGGTCGATGTTTGTCAACAGTAACAGCTGTTTGGGCTCTGGAAGCTAGAATTGTATACAGTAGAAAGATGAATCAGTAAAATAAATTGTTGAGTTCTGGTAGTCAAAAATAAATGTCATGCACACAATCCCTAAATAGGCCAGGCCAACAAATAAATTAAAAAAGTAAACCCATAGTTTGCTCTCTAAATCACGTTATAGTTAATAGTTTGCTCCATAAATCATGATAAACCATTAAAATATCCGCTTATAATAAAGATAGCAAGTTTCTCACATGTTTAATGTTAACAGAAATTACATATATTTTTATTTTACTTTGTCGAAACAATATCTGCTATCGCAAGTTATATTGTTGGTAAGCTCTTTATTGCTGGTTTACGATAAGGTTTATTCTCTTACGAAAATAATTTAGTCGTACATTTAGAAACCATGCAAATAAAAATTTCAGTGTGAATAAAGATACATATTAACGTTTCGACAATACATAATTTAATTTATTTATTAAAATATACCTCTTGAATAAAATAACGCTAATTAGGTATTAATCCCCAAACTAAGAGTGAGTAGGTATTTACTTTAGGGACAAGATAGTAAATAGAAATACCGAGTAGGTAAGCTAACTCTAGGCCATTCATCATCATCATCATTATCAGCCAAAGGACGTCACCTGCTGAACATTGGCCTCTTTCACGGCTTTCCACAGCAACTGATCACAAGCGGTCTGAATCCTGTTTGATCCTGCGATCTTTACAAGGTCGTGTGTCTATCCAGTTGGTGAACGTCCTACGCTGCCTGTTTGGTCAAAGGGTCTCCAATCTTGAACTTTTCTACCCCAACGGCCATCAGTTCTTCGCTCTATGTGCCCTGCCCATTGCCACTTGACCTTACTGACACTCAGGGCTATGTCCGTTACCTAAGTTCTTCTACGTATCTCCTCATTTCTGATTCAAACTCGTAGAGAAACACCGAGCATAGCGCTCTCCATCGCTCTTTGTGTGATTTTGAGCTACTTTAGTAGGCCTATATGGCTAGATGCCAATATGTTTCGGAGCCGTATTTTCATCACTGGCTACTGTTTAAAGACTTTCTTCTTCAGACTCTGAAGTAATTAAGATGAGAAGACAGTCTTGTGCAACTTCCCGGACGCTGCCCAGCTGAGTTTGATTCGTCGATTGACCTCTTTCTCGAAGTTAGACCTAGGTACCCATATTGGATTACTTGTCCCAGGTAGACCTATTCGTCGACAATTTCGAGAGTTGAGTTCCCAACAGATTCCGTAGTGGGTACACCAAGATGTCTGTTCATTACTTCGATTGAAATGACGTTTCATATTTGAATTATTAGTTGGTTAGTAAGGCCCATTGAAGCGCAATGACGCGATGACATTTCAGTCAGTCACGGTTAAAATTATATGTAAACTAGCTGCACTGTGAGAAAAGGCTTTAAAATATGGTCTCACGTGATCGCTTAAGCTGTTCTTCCTATTTTTAACACAGCTTTAACTAAACTATTTTCAGGAAAGTGCTGAAACGAAGAAGAGTTACACATACAGCCAGCTGCTGAAATTCACAGCCGGTTTCGGCACGTCTCTTCACAAGAAGTTGGGATTGAAACCTGGAGATGTGGTCTTGGCTATGCTACCAAACTGCCCCGAATTTGCTGTCATTGCATTTGGCACCTTGCATGCTGGTTGCACGCTGACTACAATGAACCCTATTTATAAAGAACGTGAGTATTTTTTTACATTTCCTAGCGGTATTCAGGAACTCTTTCCCCTGTGTCTTAATCGGAGACAAAAAAATCTACATAAAATCAGTCCCGTTCTCGAGTAATAGGTGATGTAACTAACACGATTTTCTTTTATGTATATGAAGGGAAGAAAAAGATGATGTTGTAAACCAGGAGAGACAGCATATTGCTTACTCCACAAAAACCTTACAATGTTAACGTATTTTTTTTCTGATGATCGAATGATTTTTAAATCTTTCATCTGGCAATAGGTACCACTTGACCATTGAAATGATATAAAAGTGAACCTATTTTTAACATGTAATAATTTTATTATATAAACTGCCACAACATGTGTAGATTGTTTTTCTCACACTAGTAAGAATGGGTAAATTTACTTTTGTCACTTACCAGGCATAATGATTTGCACAATTTATGTAGATGAGTTATACGTTGCACCATCATCAAACAGTTGCCAAAGACCTTGAATAAAAATACTTAGCTTATGGATGTCGTTATTATTTTACTCAAATAATTTACAATTGCAAATAACCAGGAAGCCACTAAATTTAGCCTTTAGCCTTTTGTATATTTTCAAAGATTGATTGGCACATGATAATAATTTGCAGACAGTTGTGATAAATTTAGTCACTAAGCAAACACGATAAGGTGTCAAATACCTTGATAACAAACAGTTATACAAAAACGCCGCTTCTACTATAAATGACTGATAAAATAAACTTATTAACATTATGGATATACCTATTAATATCTTGGTCAAATTTTGTTTATTTATTTTCATTAAAGTAAGGTGACCCTTACAACTTTCATGTTTAATCTTTAGAAAAAAATATTGCACTGCTATCCAATCTTAAAATCTGGAATATTTTTAATGTTAATTGATTTTTCGGCAAAACATGTTTATACTAAACAATATTCAGGGATATTACGACGCACTAAAATTTATTCCCAACAACTTGATTGAGATTTTTCACAATTACATTTTTGTTACAGATGAGATAACACACCAGTGCTCTATAACCCAACCGAAAGTTTACATAACCACGCCAGATAAATACGATATTGCTGTAAATGGACTCAAAAAGGCCAAGGTAGATGCTAAAATAGTCCTGATAGATGATCCTATTAAGTCTGTACCTGATAATACCATAAGATATTCAGAAATTGGCGAAAAAGGAGAGGTTGATTACGCTTTGCTGGATAAAATTGAGAGGAGTGATGATGATATTGCTTTCATACCATTTTCAAGTGGAACGACAGGACTGCCTAAAGGAGTAGACATAACTATCGGAAATATCAAAGCGAGCCTAGAAATTATGTCTGAGGAAAAAAACCGTTTTTGTAACATGGCTTCAGGTATGTTAAAAATATTTTATATCAGTTTGAGGACTTAACTACATGTAAAAATTTACGATAATTCGATAATCTCGTAAGATTAAGGTCTTGACACTGAGGACAATGTACTCAATTTTCAACATCGTAACACATGTCTGTAATGTAGCCAACATTTTTTTTTTGTCATGATGAAATCAAAAAGTTTAAGATATTATCATAAAATGAGGATTTGAAACAATGTTATATCTTATTAAATTTAAATGTTCTTTTTAACTATGTTCAATTTTCCTTTTTTTTAATTGTTTGGTTCTACGACTGCATCGCAAAAGTATGTACCTACTAGTGCTGAGAGGAAGCAGCGGAAAGATATTGTGTTCATCTATTCTTATTTCAGATACCTTCCAAGACATAGTTCCTTGTGTGCTGCCCTTCTTCCACATATACGGTTTGGTAGTGACTCTGATCGCGCATCTCAGTCAAGGCTGCAAGCTTGTCACAATGTCTTCATTCTCTGCGAGTCTGTATCTAAACCTTCTGAAGGCACAAGACGTTAGTTTGCTGTACGTCGTCCCTCCTATAGGTAAGTGGATGGGTGGCCAGCATTGACATCATTCTTTACTAGCTCATAATAGCGCATTAATAAAATTTACCCGCCTAGTGGGTATGTGTTCGTGATTGATGGTTGCGAACGAATACCTAATACTCTCCAACCAAAAGTTGGCGATGATGTGAAATTTGACTTAAGCGTATAGAATGAGACACATACCGTCACCGGTAAGAATCCCGCAAGGGGTTTTATCTAAGACATAGATGGTTATATGTATTCGTAACACATCCTAACTTCGAAACCACGAAAATTTGATGTGTTGTCTAGCGCATATTTAGTTACATAATATATAATAGATAGTATAGTATTCACCTCAGAGCACTGAAGGATGTTTTTTTTTCCTAGCCTATACTGTCCCACTGCTGGGCTAAGGCCTCCCCCAAACTATTCCACGTGTCCCTGTCGGCGGTAAGGGTTTGCCAGTCTTCGCGATATTGGTCTAAATCGTCTCGCCATTGCTTCCGGGGTCTGCCTCTCGGACGACGTCCTTGGGTAGGCAGCCAGTGGGTGACAATCTTGGGCCATTTTCTAGGACACATTCTGAAAACGTGACCCGCCCAGTCCCACTTCAGTTTCGCGGTCTTTTTACCAACATCCACTAAGCCGGTCTTTGAACGGATCGTGGTGTTGCGGATCCGATCTGTCCTTTTTATCCCCAAAACGCTGCGTTCCATGGCTCTTTGGCAAACCCCAAGTTTTAACTTCTGACTTTTTGTCAGTGACCAAGTTTGCGCACCATAGATAAGGATCGGTAAGATGCAAACGTCAAGAAGCTTACGTTTCAAACACAAAGGAAGGTCTCCTCCTCCTTTCATGGACCAGTAGCTCTTCTAAGAGTTTTCGAGGCGACGGCCGATTTCCTTGTCTTGCCTGTTGTCGAAGGAGACTATCTGGCCCGAGTAGATGTATTCATCGACGTATTTCATTCGCCGATCCCCTACCACTATGCTTCGCTTAACACTGTTGGTCATGATCTTTGTTTTTGCCCTATTCATTGTTAGTGCTACCTTGAGACTCACCCCGCTTAGATCTTCAAGCATCTCCTGTAGTTCTGCAGAGGTATTCGCAAGCAGCACAATGTCGTCAGCAAATCGGAGGTTGGTAAGGCTTTTCTCACTTCCTACTCTTATTTCTCTCGATTGCCACGAGCTCGGCAGGTCTTTGAACAACTCTTCTAGGACACTCGTAAATAAATTTGAGGATAAAGGGTCACCCTGCTTAACGCCCTTCTGAATTTGAAATACTGATCCAGACGTGTGCAATTTTAAAGTGGCCGTGTTATTTTGGTAAATTTTCTCTAAGAGTTTTATGTAGGTCGGTTCTATTTCTTGATTGTTAAGAGCATTAAAAATCGCAAAATGGGTTATGCTGTCAAATGCTTTCGAATAATCTACGAATGCTTCGTATAAAGGTTTTTTAAATTCTGTTTTTTTTTTCGAATATCTAATTTATGGTGTGCAGTGGTCTGTGGTAGAGAAATTTCGTCTAAAGCCTACTTGTTCTGGAGGTTGATGAAGGTTTAATTTAAAAGCTATTCTACTCTGTATGATTGAAATGAACAATTTATAAATATGTGTAATAAGGCTTATAGGTCTATAATTATTAATGTCAGATCGTTCACCTTTCTTATGAAGTATTGTAATGTTGGAGTGGCAGCATTTCTGTGGCAAAGTTCTATTCTTGAGAATATCATTGAATAGTTTTGTAAGATGGGAGCGTAGATAAGGTTTGCCGATTTTTAATGCTTCTGAAGTAACTCCATCCTCTCCAGGGCTGTTGCTATATTTTAGTTGCCTAATCGCATATTTGGTCTCTTTTTCTGTTACGTCTGGTATGCGATAGTCATAAAAGTATTGAGATTGATCTGGATTCTTGTTGTTATCGGAATACAAAGATTTATAGAAATCAGCCATCTTTATAATTTTCTCACGATTTATGGATGATATACAGGCTGATAGTTTAATCAATGTCCAAATTTTGTGTACTGACTCCTCTGATGAATATGAAACACTTTACTATGGGGAAATAGTAAAATCGAGAAAAAACATCGGCTGTTCCAGACAAAAGTTCAATTGGCGCGCGGTCAAAATGTATGGATCAGTGTTTTTATTTACTCGATTCCACTATTGCCCCCTTAGTAAAATTTTGTTCATATTCATCAGTGGAGTCTTTAGAGACAGCTAGAGCTATTGATCACAAAAAATAGTTATACAATTAATTTTCTGCTTAATTATCGTCTCTACGGTGATGATGATCAGCATTATTCATCATGCTGTCATTTATACCTGCACCTTAATTTTTAAAGATGATATTAAATATTTTCAGTAATTCTCCTGGGGAAGCATCCTGATGTCACTGCAGAACACTTCAGTCACGTCAGACACATAGTATGTGGCGCCGCGCCTCTCTCTGCCACTGACGTTGATGCTATTTACAGGAAAATAACGGTAATTATGCAATATTAACACACTTGGCCCTGTACAAATTAAGTCTAAGGCGGATTAAAGTATTTTTTGAAAAAGTATACCCTTAGTTTTAAAGCTGGTATTTAGAGTGGCTCGGATTTTTCTGCCTGCATGTCCTTCTGGTCGTTCACTTCAGGTTATAAACTCCCTATGTAGATTTAATCCATCTAATGTGATCTTGCGATTTTTAAACGGTCTTTCTACCTTAGTGCGCCTTCACATTAGAGCGACAGCAGCGCATCTCTCTAATGTTGCTCTGATCATCATGATCTCTGAATGCTAAAAACGCCTAAGTGTAAAAGCGCTCTTAGGGATTTCCTATTATGGGCTTTCGACCGAAAGGCTTCAATTGTATAATCTCTTGACAAACTACAATTAAAGACCGATGTGATGTAGTGGCTAAGAACGCTGGGTTTCAAGGCGTTGTATTTTTTATTGTTTGGCTTTCCTTCCTTTTGAGCTATGTGCTTTAGCCATTGTCACTTGAGCTTACTGCTCGCCGAACAAAGTGTTTAATCTTATTAATTGCACTTTTAAAAAGCATCTGCGTTAGACGAGGAAGAGAATTAAGTATCCTGAGCTATCCATGCCTTTACCACTCGGCTACCTACACATTGACAATTTAGCTTTCACCTCAAAATGGGTTAGATTGCTCTGAAAACATTTCTATCTTCATAACCTTAACTGCTTTTCCAGAATAAAAATCTCGAGGTCAACCAAGGTTACGGGTCAACGGAGACGACCTCGTTAGCCACAGTAACACTTATTGGGCAACAGAAAGACTATGACTCCTGCGGCGAGGTCATGGCGAATATCACCTTGAAGTATGTGGACCCCCAGACTGGAAAACCTGTTCCTGTTGGGGAAGTAAGTAAACCCTAACCTTATTTTGTAGCAGTAAAAAAAGAGATTATTGTTTTGTTTACGGTTTGGTTTGAGGTCAAAAACTCATTACAAATTTGGAAAAAATATGATTTTTAATATAGATGGTACACCATTAATTTGCGATCCACCATGTATGTGACATATTTTATTGTACCTTATAAAAGGGCTAACAAACATACAAAGAAAAGTGGAGATCAGGACATTAATTTTTATTCACAAAAGTTGTGATATTTCTCCCTGAAAGTCGTAGATATGGATTTCGTTCTAAAGAACTTTACTTGACTTTAATATTGACCTTTTAATAAGAAATAAACAGGTAATTGACCTTGAGCGGCTTAGCATTAGTGTCAATCTAAAAGCCTCTGTAAATGAAATCACAAGACCATCATCTGGAACATGTATTGATAATATATTCCACAATATACGAAATGCCAAATGTGAAGTAATAGAACTTGGTATTTCAGATCATATGGCACAAATTTTAAATTGTCCTGTAAAAAAGACATGCGTATTTGACTATTGGTTCTCGTTTAGACGAGATTATCCAAAAGAAAATCTGATAAAATTTGGAGACTGTTTAAGTCAACTAACTTTTAGTAAAGTCTATGAAACGGATAATGCTGATATCGCCTTTAACTCTTTTTATGACTTATTCAAGTTATTTTATTATTTATGCTTTCCTACATTAAGAATAAAAAACAAAGGTAAATGTCGACCAAAGTGGCTCTCTAGTGGTATTAAAAAATGAAGTAAATGAAAGCGGACTCTACTCTGGAAATACAGAGTTTCTAAAAACCCTGACGATAAAGTAAGGTTCAAACATTACTCCAAAATATATAGTAAAATAATAAAATTGACTCAAAAAGCTCAAAATAATTACTACATACAAAATTCAAATAATAAATCTAAAGCGTCCTTATATATCCAAGAGTTGACAAAAGTAAACCAGTTTACGCATTATATATGGATATGTCTAAGGCATTTGACTTCGTGGATCATAATACATTACTAAACAAACTTGAAGCGTACGGTATTAGAGGTAATGCATTGGATCTGATAGCGTCCTATTTGCATAACAGAATTCAAATTACATCTATTACTAAAATATGTCCCAAAACTCAAGAAGAAACATATTATCTGTCATCACCAAGGGTATCTTCATTTGGAGTACCACAAGGAAGTGTTCTGGGACCACTTCTCTTCTTGATCTATATCAATGATCTTCCCAAGTCAATTAATAATCAAGTGATCTTATTTGCAGATGACTGTACTTCTGTGTTTTACGATCAACATGACATAAACAGTAATTTAGGTGAAATGGTTCATTGGTTGCAGAATAACAATTTAGTCATTAATTTTGATAAAACCAAAATCATGGAATTTAAACAAAGATCGAACCAAAGTATTACATTACCAATAGATTACAATGGCAAATTGATTGAACTCACTAAGACGGCAAAATTTTTAGGCCTTCACATTGACAGCAACTTAAAATGGCAAAATCACATTGACTTTGTCTGCAATAAGGTTTCTCAGGCCTCGTACAGCCTCTATCATTTAGCAAAAAAAGTCAATCTTCCTACACTATTAACCTATTATCACGCCATTGTAGCGTCCAGATTGAGATATGCAATTATCTTCTGGGGAAATGCAACTAATTGGAACACTGTATTTAAATCCCAAAAAAAGTGCATCCGTGCTATGCGTGGCTTAAAAATGACAGATAGTTGTAAACCTCATTTTATAGAATTAAAAATATTGACTGTGCCCTGCCTCTACATTTTTGAACTTTCCCTCTTCATTCGACAAAATCCATCTTTATTTAAGATCTCGCAACCGAACATTTTTATACGCCATAGATCCGACCCCACATAAGACAGCCCTCTATTCCAACAGCATTCTTGCTATGGCCCCAAGGGTATATAATAAAATACCTAACTATATCAAAGAATGCAATGAGTTTGTCGCCTTCAAACAAAGACTTTTTATGTTTCTTAAAATGCACTCATTTTACTCTGTAAAGGAATTCCTAGAATTTCGACCACCTAATAAATGAATCTTCACGTGTCCGTTTGACTGCCTGCTAATAATTTAATTTGATTGACATGACATTTAATTTAATTAGATTTTATATAATTTTATGAATGTTGTATTATAATATTTACTTGTAGATTCCATTATTTATTGTTAATTTTGACATGTATTATATTTCTTCTTTGATGATTGGACATTTGTATGCCGCTGAGGCTGATCACAGCGCACTCGTTTATACACATTACTTATACAGTTAACATCATCTATTTACCTGTGTATCACAAATAAATGATTTGATTTGATTTGATTTGATTTGATTTGAAGAATAATCGTAAGGCCTTTTGAGTCCAGGGTTTTCCAGAACTAATATTTGTTATTGGTGGCGCAGCGGTAGAAGGGTCGCATTTTAAAGCGACGGCTGCGCCAGAGGTCCCGCGTTCGATCCCCGGGTCGGGCCAAAAATATATACCTGAGTTTTTCTGTTCAGAAATTCTTAGGATAGCCCGGAGTTTGGGAATTGGCGGTTTTTCACCCCCGTGCCTCGGAAAAGCACGTAAAACCGTTGGTCCTGCGCCTGATCTCTCGCCGGTCGTGTCAGATTGCTATCCCATCGGGCTAAGAGAGTGAAAGGAATAGAGAGTGCACCTGTGTTTGCGCACACACTTGTGCACTATAATATGTCCCGCGCAGTCGGTTAGTCGTTGTGACTGGCCACCGTAGTCGAAATTTTTTTAATGGTTCTTTACAGTGGCGATTGTTTCATTTCATCTACTATTAGCCAATGAGTTGGTAGGTCAAGTCGTCTTTGCAAAAATACATTTGCAAAAACTTCTATTACATGGAAAATTCCGAATATATGTTTTTCCTACAATGCGAAGTCTACTTGTATGGTACTGCAATATGTTTACTATAGGTAAACCGCTTTACTTCGCCTGCGGTGCATAGAAGAGCTTCAAGAGATGAGAGCGGTGTGCGTGAGCGTTGCGGGTGGATGTATCTGCTAGGCTTGTGTAGTACATGTACTATGTACTATTAGGAACTAGTTCATGCATGTGAAGGAGTACGAACTATTTACTTCTAATAATTCCAAGTGTCAGAGTGAGTTGGAAGATTACAAACGCGCGTGCGTGAACGTGATGGAAGATGTACTAGATTGATCGAGAACAAGACAGACGAGTGCGTGAATGTGACGGAAAGTGAACTAATAAAGCGAGAACGAGACAGACGTGAGTGCCAGAGCGTGATAGAAGATGTATTAAATTTGACGACATGGACGTACGATGTTCGCTGTGTACGACGGACGACTGATGTCAGAATAATCGGTGAACTATTGAACTAATAGTACTAAAAGACCGAGCTAGCTCCTTTGAGCGATTGTACTAGGTCGGAGCGCTCCGATCAGTGTCCGAGTAAGGACAAGAGACTAGTATCTGCGCCGCCCACACTCCTCGCGCTCCCCGCTCTCGCCTCCCCCCGGGCCCTTCCACCCTCGCAGGCGAGGTCTCAATTTCGCGGTCTACCTAAACTTCATTTCTTTTGTGAGAGAAACCGGATGGACTATGGACTTAGCAACAACACTCACGGGTGGGATGTATGATTACTACATTATGTTAAAGTTATGTTGTCACATTAACATTAATTTGGCATGTTAATTTTCATGCTATTCATTTCCTTAGTAGCACGAACTTTTGTGACATCATCTCACGAAAAGGTCATACATACTGTATGACATATTTACCTACTCAATGACGTTGTAAAAACACTGGTTTACTCAAGAAATCACATTTTTACTCTTTTGCTAAATTGTCTTTGTCTTTAAGTTTTTCATTAACAATTTAAGGGATAGGAACTTACAATTAAACGTTTCTAATGTGTTGTCCGACGTATATTTATTTACTAGCGGTACCCCGTGACTTCGTCCGCGCTTTTCGAGTTTGCTCCCTGCCCTCCCGTAGCAGCGTGATGTTTTATATCCCAATGTCTTTCTCGATAAATGAGCTATCTAACTAAAATATAAATCAGTCCAGTAGTTCCTGAGATTTAAGTCCTGATAAAGGTCTGTCGCGACACAAAATTAATATAACTCTAAAGAAAATCCTCTTAACTACAGACAGGAGAGATGTACGTCAAAGGACCAATAATTATGAAAGGCTACCACAACGATCCGAAGTCGACGGCAGACAGTTTAACAGAAGATGGCTTTTACAAGACTGGAGACCTTGGGCATTACAAGCCAGGAGTGGGAGCATACGTTACTGATAGAATAAAGGAACTTATCAAGGTAAGTTTTTTTTTCTTACAACTCAGTTAAGCTAAGGCTTGATCACCAACGTCGGATAAGGAATATTCTTCGAATAAAATACATTCGACTTTGGAATGGGCTTCCAAAAAGTGTCCAAACATCTACCTCGAAATTTACCTTCAAGAAGGCATTGCGAACACTTTACAGAGACGAACTCACTGACCCGTCTCATTGACATTAATTTATCTTTGTGTACTATATTATGTATATTTAAATGATGTGTATGTTAATATAATAAATACATATGTATTCAATTTTTAAGAGGCAGTATGTATGTTTATCATCGTATTATAGTTATCTTTATCGCTATTCTCTTCTCTTTTATTGCCTCTATAACTTTACTTGCACCGCCTGTATATATATTTTTCTCTGTTCTGACCTATGGTTGACTGGTAGAGAATGCTTTTGGCATTAAGTCCGCCATATGTACAATTTTATGTTTGCGTGAAGTTTTAAATAAATAAATAAAATACAATACGCCCAATTTGAAAACGTCATCTATTTGTCAGCAATCATTTATGTCAATGACATTCTAAAATCGGCAGTTTTAAACTTATTCAGTTGGATAAGTTTAAAACTCGAGTCGGTTTTACCAACGTCATATAAGGAATATTCGTCGAGTATGATACAAAACGCCTAATTTGAAAAGTCACTTATTTGAAAGCAATCATTTATGAAAATACCATTTTAAAATCTGAAGTTAAAAACTTATTCCGTCGAATAACTCCTATGTGTCGTAATGGTAAATATGACTCTAAACGATTTTGTAATTAATCTACCTGATGTGCAATGAAGAGTTATCTTATCTTATAAGTGTTAGAGTTGGTAAAACTGACCCTAAGGGCCGATTTTACCGCAAAGTCAGATAAGGCTTATCCGACTGAACAAGTATAAACTTTCGATTTTAAAATGACATTTACAGTATGATTCCTTTCAAATAGGTAACGTTTTCAATTTAGGCGTATACTCTTTTATTCGATGAATATTTCTTATCTGACTGTGGTAAAATCAACCTTTAGTCATCTCTGGATATAAAATGCAGTGTAATATTAGGTGAAAGTGTCGCAACATTGATTGCAATTTAGTATGAGGTACGATTAGGTTCCAGACTCGTCGTCAACGTTTCAGAGAGATAACGTTGAAGATATTTCTAGGGCATTTAATACTTTAGCTACCATCTATTTATCCTTGTTTCTACTACAACTTATCGGAATCTTTTCGGAGATATATTTGTTGTTGACGAAAAGAAAACCACGTCTTTTAATTTATCTACTGTGTGTGTTTCACTCCACATATGATCGCAACTCTCAAGTGAGATAAGATAACTCTTTATTGCTTATCATATAGGTCACTAACAAAGTTTTGAGTTAATGTACAATTATTCAGCCTTATCGTTGGAATCATGAGGTGTGTGGCAGAAGACAGAGCAAAATAAACAAATTCAGTATAAGAGAGAGAGAGATTTTCTGAAAGTTTTTTTGCAAACTAGTTTTAAGTTATAATACTGTTTTTATTTAATCAGTCAAAATAGTAATGTAAACCTTTTCCTGAATTAGTCGAGCAAACACTTCACTAAAAAAAACGGATTAAAATCGGTTAAGCCAAACTCAAGATAATCGTGGATAAACATATACAAATATACATGTCAAATCAGACTGAACCATGTCCTTTTCCCAACTATTAATAAATTGGTTTCAAAAACTAAAACTGGTTTCAAACATCTACAGGTGAAAGGCCTTCAGGTAGCCCCAGCAGAGCTCGAAGCCATCCTCCGATCACACCCTGCAGTGGCTGATGCAGCCGTCATCGGCGTTCCTCACGAATACTTTGGCGAAGTGCCCAAAGCATTCGTCATAGCAAAGAAAGACGTTAAAGCAGTCCCCGAAGAGATACAAAACTTCGTCGCCAGTCAAGTCGCGTCGTTCAAGCGGCTAGATGAAGTGGTTTTAGTTGATACTATACCAAAAAATACTACTGGGAAGATATTGAGAAGGGAATTGAAGAAGATGTATGCGTAGGGTTTTGGGAAATTGTTTTTAGTACGGACAACAGCATGTCAATGTGAACACTGCGGTATCTTATAAAGTTTTAATAAGGGCTAGTTTTTAACAAAAATGTGTTACCTGATGTGTTGGCGTCTGTACTTAATGTTAGATAAGGAATTTTCAATTAACTTACGAAATGTCAATATCAATGGCGTCCGTCCGTTAAAAAATGAAAATGGTACAAACTAAAGTCGGCGTGTTATCAACTGAGTCATGTCAGTGTCATGTCTATCCTGATTGCACTTACCTATAAAGCGGCGCGCTGCATATTCCTATCCATATTGAATCCATCATCTTCTCCCACGACTCAGTTTCTAACGCGCCGCCTATAATATTGAGCAAGTATAGGTTTAATGATTTATTAAACAAAAACTGTCATCAGCTTGGGTTGTTGTTGATACGGAATAATAAATAAATATTGAACACCAATCATATCCATTGTTCTGATCCCAAAAAAAGTAGCCAATGCACTTGTGTTATGGAAATCAGACACAACGGTGGTAAAACAACACCCAGACCCGAGACAATATAGCAAAGATCGTTTTCTACATTGACCTGACTGGGAATCGAACCCGGAACCTCACGAGATGGCGACGCTTGAAACCAGCCAGATAGCCACTCGACCACGGAGGTCGTCATAATGAAGAATACCCGCGTTTTATTAAACGTTCTGTACCATTACCATTAGATTACTCGCTAGCGACGACGTCACTTTTTGTATGGAACATTTTAGTTCTGTCAGTGACCGCTAGAGGCGCTGTGCAATTTTCTATAGACTTATCTAAGTCGTCTCTAGCGAGAAAAACCGTCGTAAACTCATGGTAACGGTACTGGGATAAAATATCCCATGGTGAAGTTAAAAATAAAACAAAAATGAATATTGAGCGTATAGCGTTCTTTTTACTTGAATTGAGTCATACAAAATGGTGCTAATTTTGTTATCATAATAATGTATTTGGTCATTCCATAAGCATTTTAAAAAAGGATTTTAAGGCAAAGATTTTTTAGCCAGTAAGCTTTTTACAGATAATTTTGTTTGTATGTTATTATGATGTATTATATTATGGTGCCAAAAAAATGTTTGTTAAGTGGAAATAAAGCCATCTTTGATTGTAAGTGTTATATAAACTTATTTATTTTTTGTTTATTTGAATATCAAACCCAAAAGATAGTGCAGGTAATACAATAGTTTCACAAGCTAAAATAATGCGGTGGTCACGCAATCACATGTGGCATGCGAAACTTATTCGGAACTACGGAAAATCTGTAAACTGATTACCCGTTGATTGTAAGAATATATACAATACATACGCCCCCTCCCTCTTCACCATTAATCCACCCGCGTCCGTCCATTTCGTGGCAATACTGGGCGCGTATTGCGATGCAGTTTTGATAGGTAAGCGGCTCAGCTTTACTGTCAAATTAGCAATTCGTATTGCGATTTCGCGTGATATCTATCTCTAATATATAAAATTCTCGTGTCACAGTTTTAGTTGCCAAACTCCTCCGAAACGGCTTGACCGATCTTGATAAAATTTTATATGCGTATTCAGTAGGTCTGAGAATCGGCCAACATCTATTTTTCATCCCCCTAAAGGTTAGGGGTAGTCCACTCCTAAATTTTATTTTTTATTTTTTGGACAATGTTTTTAATATCTATATTTTTTAATACAACATACAAAAATACATACATTCCTCAATTTTCACCCTTCTACGATCAACCCTTATTTTTTAATAGCCATTTTAGTAATTTAAGGTTGAAACAAATTTCGCTGGGAATACTTAACTTTTAAAATTACGGGACTCGGCGGGACGGGGCTGGGGCGAAACAAAGGTCGCTGGGTCCGCTAGTAATAAGTATAAAAATGAATCGCAAAATGTGTTGGTAAGCGCATAACTCAACAACACCTAGGCCAATTTGGAATTTTTTGAAAAATTCGAATAGTTGCCGGAAAAACCATAAAAACAGCCCTTTCCTTTTTTCCATACAAATGTTTTGTAACTAAAACGTAGTCAATTTGAGCTTTAGTGCTATTTTTAGGAACTGCTGGACTGATTTGAAAACTCCGACGGGAGGGGAAGCTCAAAAAACGTCGCGGGACCGCTAGTTTATAATATAATCATAATAAAACAACATAAATATTAATATTTGTACCATTGTAGTATGTATTATTATAATATTATTATATCGATAACATTCTATCTAGCATTTACGGTACTGCGGGCGCGCTGCAGAGTCACACAATATTAAAAACTAGATTTGATTATTTTTGCAATGACACAATATGTGGATAAAGTTGTTGGTTGTGCAATAATGTTATACATTTTTATTAAGATTACTAATTAAGAGGATTGTTCAATTGTTTCTTGTCCTAAATAAAAATAAAATAAAATATTCGTTGACACTGAGTCGGAGTTCAGCTGCCTGTAAAATTGAACGGTTGAAGTTGGATCGCAGTTTAACTAAGCACACTTTTTCTTTTAAGAGGTTTTATCGGCAATGTTTCGCATTTTTTTTTGTGAAACGTAAAATTAATGTGAAATGTCAAAACTACCCGGTTATCGTTTACTTTAGTCAAACTGAAGTTTACTTTAATCAAACTAAAGTTAAATCAAACTGTAGTTTGATTTAACTTTAGTTATGGTTTCGTTTTTGAATAGGTAGACTTTAAGTATGTATAGATACCTACATAGTACGTTTTTTGACCAAATAGTTTAAGAATTTCGTTAATAACAAAAAGTTTTTTTTCACAAGTGGCGTTGTTTTTTGACCTTAAAAAACAATCTTATAAAAATATTATGAAAAATTATTCGACACGAACATTGTAACTTTTGCATTCTCATTATTTTAAAGAGAATGTAATGCATATTATTTCAAAGACAATGAAACAATCTTTTGTTATACATTTCTTTCTTCTTTTTTTAAGACAAGATGTAGTTGTTATTTTTTACAGTAACCTTAACCGACGTATAATATGATTTTTTAATAAAGATAATGAACTTGTGTCTTGACAAGGACATATTGTTGTATCACTTATTTAAAAAACGACTTATTTTATCTTTCATTCACGTGAACTTATATTATTATGATGCTATGCATATTATTAAGATACATAAAAAAATATAAACCGGCATCAAAAACAAAAATCTCTAAAAAGTTTATCCTTTGACTTCATGCCGTTGCCGTTTTACGGTACATTATCACGGAACTCCTAAGCATCAATTTTTGACATACTGGTTGCGATGTGCGGTCCGGACTAAACAAAATTGCCCGCATGCGGTCAATATTATTCGGACCAGACCGCAACCAGTGTGCCAAACCATTAACTAATGCAAAAATACCAAGTGTTTAATAATAGATTTTGAGGATTCCCCTCGATAACACCAGGATCCCCTTATCATTGACAGTGGGACCACCTCTGAAGCTCATTTTTTCGATCAGAAAAATAATTTTGAAAATCGTACTAAAATTATCGACGGAGAAACATACCTACATTTTTTGTTCCGTTCAAACAGTCTTACTTTTTTTTACTTATTTATTAGGTTTATCTACTGCAAATACAATATTTCTTGTTTAATTTAACAGCTTATTTTGTAACACGATAGCTGCTCTATAGATTAAAGACAAAATAAGCTAGTATAAAAATTAATGCACACAAGTGCACTTGCACAAAAATTGCCTTTTCGAAGTTCCTTAATTAGGACTAATATAAGATACTATTTTAGAAGTAAACTAAAAAAGAATACTTTTAATTCAAATCTTTTCTTCTATCCGAATCAGGTTCAATGGATAGTTACTGTAATTTTCAGTTCAGAGTCAGAGTGAACAGCTTTCTTGTAGGTGAGGATTTCAAAAATAGGGCCCAAAAGGCGCCGCCAAAGCCGCCAGCCGGTGAAGGTACCAATGTATACATGATTATGGAGTTTGAATTAACAGATGGAGTTGCCAAGTGTTTAAAAGTTTATTATTTAACTTCCTAAAAGTGACGAATTAAATGAATATTTAATATAGTCCGTTTCATTTATAAATGTGCCGCTAGGGAATATTGCCGACAACATTCCCTTGAAAGTATGGAAGCAACAAGTTGCCGGCAACTTAAGTAATTTGCGGAGACATTGCAATTTTTATAATCCTTTGATTGAAATGTAAATATTTATGGTTAATATTTTAATACTAAGATGATGAACTTTGTAATAATCTCGAATATTGCTAAATTTTACGGCTATTTAAGCTGTGTTGTTTAAATATCCCTTTCTATGGCTCGAGAATATTGCCAGCAACGACACAAATCTATAGTCTAACATGGGCCTCTATTTTTGAATCACTCGCTTGGATATGGCGTGTGATTCGCGTTCGAAAAAATCAACGAAAATATCGTGAATAAAGACGTGAGTACTCAAAAATATATGATTTAAAGATTTGTTTTACCTATAATTATCCTTTGGACATTCCCACACATCGCCATCTAGTCCCAAAGTAAGCTACTCAAAGCTTGTGTTATGGGTGCCAGACAACGGATATAATTCTTAAATACTTTTTGTTTGTAAATACATACATGATATACATAGAAAACACCCAGACCAATACAAACAGATATGTTCATGCACACAAATGTTTGTATTGTGCGGGGATCGAACCCGCAACTCGCTGCGTAGTAGGCGATTTACAACTACTACACCAGACGGGTCGTCTAATTGAAATATATTTTTTCAAATCCTTTCTGAATGGATTTCAACTGGTTTCAAATTTCAAGTCAAAATTAAAGTATAATCAATGAATATCATACGCCATCTTGTCGCGAGTATTTCAAAAACAGGGGTTCAGTGCCCTATTTTCGAATCAAATGCGAAGGCAAATGAAAATCATTTATTACAGTCGAATTTTCTAATGAAAATCAGTTGAAACCCACATGGAAGGGATTTGCAAAATATATATTAATTTTGTAAGTACTTACGTCAATAATCCGCGTGGCTATCGTAGATTTTTAATTTGTTTTCGAACAATTATCACACGCCATATTTAAGCGAGTGATTCAAAAATAGAGGCCTGGGCCCCTATTTTTGAATCACTCGCTTCGAAATGGCGAGTGATTTTCGTTCGACTACGAGTTTTTTTCTATGACTTTTAATTCATCTTCGAACGAAAATCACTCGCCATCTTGAAGCGAGTGATTCAAAAATAAAGGCCCAGGAGCTCTATTTTTGAATCACTCGCTTCAAGATGGCGAGTGATTTTCGTTCGAAGATGAATTAAAAGTCATAGAAAAAAACTCGTAGTCGAACGAAAATCACTCGCCATTTCGAAGCGAGTGATTCAAAAATAAGGCCCCTGGTCTTGGCATTTTTGTAAACGTCTCCTTCAAAATTATTACACTTATCGTGTGTGATATCATTTGATCAGTGAAATAATTTCCTAAATTAGTATTTTGTGGTTGGAAATGAAGATATTGAATATCGTTTGTGGTTTATTGTACAAACAAAACATCAGCTATATTGTTACAGGATGAGTCCAAAGTTACGGTATGGTTTGAAAATTATTTTTGGGTATGTTTTTTAATAATTAAATTTTTGAATTCATGAAAATGGCTGAAAGATAATGGTGTGCTCTAATTTAGGAAGCGCCATAAAATCCTTTTCAAATAATATCACACCCGACAAGTTTCAGACGATTTTTAAAAAAAACCTAAAATTGGATTCGTACGTACACTATAATATAACTTCATTTTTTCCCTTTGAATCTTGAAATGTGTGCTTTACTTAAAAGACATCGAATTTCTATTAGAGCACTTGTAGTATACTATACCTACCTACTTTAGGCATTTAAAAAAATTAAGTTACCTCACCGACGCGTTCAGCTTTCCGCATCAAAACACATTGGAACTGGTCACGAATAATGATATCAACTCTGTTGATACGATACACACAACCAACCGGCTAATAGCCCAGTGAGTGGGTTTCGAAAACAACTCGGTCCGTTCCGTATTTAGTAGCGATTGCTTCGTCGGCGTGAGTCCACGCACCGACTCCGTACCATTTTTTTGTTGTTGACCGTTGAAACAAGTGCCTTAGTTGTTAATATTAGTGATATTATTGTTAGGAATAATAATTTTCTTAAACCACTCAAAATAAACTGGAAGATTGACACAATTAAAGTGCACATAGCGAGCCGGTCACAAGTGAGTACACGAATGCAATTTATAAATATGTAAGTAAACAAAGTCCACGCCATTGAATGAGAATGATGCAGGCATAATTGATTATAGTATGTCGTAAACTTCAACTTTATTGCTTGGTTATGCAGGTTAATTGGTACTGAGGACACAATTTCTTAATCACGAAAATAATGTAGTTGTTTTTTTTCACTGTTTCTGTTAGTCAGTGCCTACATTTAGGTAAGGCATTGACCCGGCTATTATTGTTTTTCCCTATACGTTAAATATCAATTACATATTTTTCTGATGTCCGGTTTTTATTGTGGAAGAATTTTATTTTTTCCTGATAATACTATTATTTATATAAATTATTACTATAAAATATAATTTGATAATAGGTATAATTCGTTTCCTGAAACAAACAATATGTTGTATTTGTTAGTAAATTGTAACTTATTATATTTTTTTTCATAAAGTAAATAGTCAGTTATTAATGAAGATTGTAGCAGAGGTTTATCTTTGTCTTTCAGGTCTAACAATATAGACATTAGCAGCTGAAGAATTGTTGTGCAATTTTACTATTTATTTATTTGTGATATAAAAACAATAAAGCCAGCAGAAATAAACCTATATCATTTTTGGTAGCTTTTCACGACATTTGCCACGGACGAGTGTAAAAGTTTTTAAAACGAGAAATAAACGGAACAGTAACCCTATGTCTTTGAGATATTGAAATAATTAGGTAGGCCGTAGGTAGTTATTCGTAGTAACGAGGCGATTCTCGCGGCAATCGAACTTTTTTCGTGTGCCAATTTTATTGCGAGTTAAACCGTTTTACCTAAATAATTAAGTAAAATAGCTACACGCAATAAACTAGCGCACGAAAAAAATCTAAATTACATAGAAATCGTGACCCTGAGACAAAGATAATTCGATCGGTGAACTTTTTTATTATGTGAATTGCACGAGAATAGGCCCCATGGTGTCAAAACTCTATTTTAGAGCATCTACATGACATGAAGAAAACTCGAATAAAACTGATGAACTTGTCTCTGTTGAGTTAAATTAGAATAAAATAACTGTTTACTACTTAGATTCAGTAGATATAAACCATTCAGAAGGCCACAACGAAATTTATGGACTTTGTACATATGAGTATAGTAGGGAATTCAATTTTGTTTAATGTTATTTCGTTGCCGCTCTATATGAATTTCACATAAATATTAAAACATTGCAAATATTTTTGTTTTACTTCGTTTTATTAGGCCCAATGGTGAAGTGTAGGTTTAAAATACATATATTAATAGTTGAGCCCTTTTTTCGCGAATTAAATGCTTCATGCATACCCGCTGCCCGGCAGGGCAAGTGGGTTGTGTGGGACTCCTTTCGTTCGGCTAGGTTTACCCACTAAAACCTCCGCGGTTTCTCTCAATCCGCTTTAATACCTCAACACCCGAGCGGTCGCATGCGACCGCATAACAATAGAATACCTATTGTGTCTCGTTCACATACGCTTGAGGGATTAAGTGAGACGACGGAGGTTCGCCTAACGCATGCACTCCGTCGCCCCAACGGCAGCCTGTAGACTTTCATCATAGGGGTGCCTCGGGGAACTTAAGGCCGCCCTTTCGTCCATTCTTCGGGGATCCCCAACCTGGTTGTGATCAGATAGGACGTAAAGTGGAGTTGCCAAGTAATTTTAGCGCCATCTACGGGCTCCTAGTCGCTTACGTCGGAGTGGATCAGCCTAGACAGCATCTACTTCCCTAACTCTCTCCGCTGTTTCTTTTTTCGCAATGACTGTGTCGCAAAAAGAAGCCATTGCTCTCCAAGCATCCTGGCATCGTGTCAGTGCGGAAAGTATACTTTCTAGCGAAAGGTTTGGGCCTAGAACTGTCATTAACAAGACGCTGAGGGTCCCACGCAGAGCACTCGACCAGAGTGAGCTCAGCTGTGTCTTCCGCGGCATCGCAGTGGTGGCACCTCGGTGATAGCTCTCTTCTAGCAATCTTGTTCAGGTAGCGGCCAAAGCAGCCATGTCCAGATAAAACCTGCACAAGCCTGAAAGAGAGGTTCCATGGCGACAGGAAACCCATTCTACGAGGCAAGGGCGGATGGCCTCCAAGGTCCATTTTCCATAGACTGGGTTTTCACATCTGCTGGAGCTACAGGTATTGTACGCCATATACGACTACTCGGTTTGGAGGTGGGATTGACCAAAACAGAAGCAATATTTTTCCATGGGTTAAAAGGCAATACCCCAGCAGGTGCTTACGTACTTGTGGATGACGCTCGTATTTTAGTCAAAAACCACATAAAATATTTGGGACTAATCCTTGATGGCCGTTGGTCGTTCAACGAAAATTTTCGCCTTCTTACCCCAAAGCTTATTAAAACAGCAGGATCCCTCAGCAGTCTGTTGCCAAACCTTGGCGGCCCAAATTCTAGCTGCCGACACCTATATTTAGGAGTGGTACGCAGTATGGCGCTATACGGGGCACCAGTGTGGGAGCAAGCTCTCTCTAACGCGCTGACAAAGCTGCACTCCACAGGCCGCAGCGAGTGTTGGCTATACGAGTTATAGTTATAGTTAAGGGGGTATACAACGATCGCAGGAGATGCTGCTTTTACTTTAGCCGCATTGCCCCCGTGGGATCTTGAAGCAGTCCATTCAGGGGTTTATTTTTACAAAGTCGATGCGGTGAAATGCGGTGAACGCCCAGTTTTCGATAAAATTAATCGAGTCCGAGAGCTGGCGCAACGAGGAATGATTCTGCGCTGGCAAGAGAGCCTTTATAGTTGAGCCTACAGTAAAATCATTTTTTAATGACAAGAAAGGTTCACCGATTTGAACTTTTATAGTAACATACATACAACTCGGTGAAGCTATTAGTACCTCAGTGAGATGACTTACGGATCCGAATAATGGTTTCCAACAATCGTTGGTAAATTTAAAACTGTCATTAAAGAAATCATAATGACGAAAGGGTATTATAAAATAGATGATTATTTAAAAGACAATAATGTATGAACTTGTATGATCACCACAAACATTGTAAAACTTTTGAAATGTGGCATTGACAATAGTTACTGAGTTTGTTCTTCTCAGCACAAGCCGAAGCTGTGGTAGAATTTATATAGGGTCTATTTGCTTAAATAAATGACTTATGACTTTTAATGAGCCTCATAACGAAATGTGGAAATGGACAGGGATATAGTCGAAATGGACAGGGATATATTTCAAAGAACTAATGGCTAGAGAGTTCTAGATTAGAAACCCTTCGACGAGCAGAAAAGCGCAGCGTAGGACATTCACCAACAAGATGTACAGAAGACCTTGTAAGGGTCGCAGGATCTGCAACATGTCGCTATGGTAAACTTGAGGCCGTTGTTCAGAAATTAACGTCCTTTGGCTGATAATGATGGCTTGAGTCCTCACGTGATTTTTTTAGGATTTTTTTTTGTTTTCATTATTTTTATGGGGAAAGCGTTTTTAATTCCTTCCTTCCTTTCCTTTGGACATTCCCACACATCGCCATCTAGCCCCAAAGTAAGCTACTCAAAGCTTGTGTTATGGGTGCCAGACAACGGATATAATACTTAAATACTTTTTTTTTTTGTAAATACATACATGATGTACATAGAAAACACCCAGACCAATACAAACAGACATGTTCATGCACACAAATGTTTGTATTGTGCGGGGATCGAACCCGCAACCCGCTGCGTAGTAGGCGATTTCTCGACCACTACACCAGACGGGTCGTCAAATTGGCAGCATTTTTGTTGGCGAAACAAAAACAAATTTTGGATAGTAAAAAGACTTAATTAGGAGTTTGTATCTCGAGTAAACAAACCTCTATCAACTCTTTGATCACTGGTGGAGTTAGATCTTCATTTGCTCAGCAAACCGATAAAGATTACAAAAAAACGAAAGTGCTTTAACAGCTTGACCTTCAATCGTATTGTGTGCCTGTCTGTATAGATAGTGTATAGTCTAGCTTGAGCAATGCTCAATTAATAGACGTTGCGTAACAATTAGATAACAAAACAAGTACATAAGTAGCTAGAATACATGGCATTGTTTGAAGATTCCCAGACTTTAAATATGCATGATCTATCATTAGGTACGTCTTTATTGTAAGCCTATAAAATAACTTTACTCATACAATCCGAGATAAATGACATTAGCATAGTACGAACCTGCATATTTTGTTTTTTGAAAAACTATTACAGAAAATGTATGAGTAAATTTATGTTAAGGGGTTACGGTTTAATTATAAACCCACCATAATGCACCAACCTGCCCTATAACTACATAACTATAATAATTAACTTAAAAATTAGAAAAACGAGTTAGGTATGTTTTTGTGGAGGTATATAACTTTAAAACTATAGACTAGGATTCGCTATGCTTATATAGCACTTAAAAAGTAGCCATTGATTCAATCTAAAGTGATCTATAATTGCCTTTTATATCAATGCCGGTCGTGCATTTTGTTTTTTCGAAACAAGTGATATTTTTTCTATTTGTATGTGATAATAACACTTATCGGTTAGATTACAGTAAGATATTTACTCTACAAGATAGTATGAAAACACAAGCATGATAACTGGTGCTAGAGAGCGGTGAACGAATCCAAAATCCATGGCTCAGTTGGCGCTTAGAAACAGAATACTTATCTACGTTTGAATGTTGTTTGTTTGCCGATTTATCTTCTTATCTTGAAGAAAACTATGCTGCAGTTGCATAACGGTGTGTACAAAAATGGTCTGTGTGAATAGTAGTATCTCGCGACTTCGTCTGCCCCTTATTCAAACACTAGCGATCCTCCCCGACTGAGTCCGCGCGTTTTAAGTTTTCTACCTCCTCTTCCGTCGCAGTATGATGGTTTATTTATAGTATTAAGTCTTCCTCAATAAATAAGCTATGTAACACAAAAATAATTTTCCAAATCGGTTCACTAGTTCCTAAGATTAGCGCATTCAAACAAACCAACTCTTCAGCTTTATAATTTCAAGTATACTATAGATCTTTTATTGGTGTTCATCAAGTATAGATCTTTCATTGGAGCTCCTATTGGTAGAAGGGTGATGATGAATATAGCTTCAGTTATAGATTGACACAATAAATATCTATTCTCAGAGGTATATTTTCAATTCCAATCATACAGTATCTAGTTACTAAGACTTGTTCAAGCAAACCATCAAACAAATAACTTTTAACCCCAAGCTTCCGGATTTCTTCTCTTGTTCTGCTTATCTTTTGCCGTTTTGTGTATTTGCTGTTACTATCGCGATATAAATTGCAATTTTATTGGTTATGTGCGCAAATTGATCTTATATGTCCACGCTTAACATTTTGCTGTCCTTGCACCATTCCTTCCGGGGGCAAACAAAGTTCTCTAGGTCCGCTAATATGTAATAACTAAAGATCCGAACATTTGATTTTAGACGGACGTAACGCATGATCTTATAACAATGATAATAAACTGACGATGATTTGTTCATACTGTACCATCATTGTGTCTGTTGTTATGTCCTATAATACTCTGAGGCAATCATTTAACAAAGGTTAGAAGGTAAGTTACTTAACGTGTTTCTTCAATATTAAAATGAGACAAGTAATGCGATTTAAACAGTCTGGATCAAAGATTACTAGTAGACTTCACTCTGTGGACTGTGCACATACACTTGTTTTTTTAAAGTCATCAGAAGGTTAACAACTGCACTTGTCCGTTAATATTATATGAGTTCCATTTTTTAAATTACAAAGGTCAAATCAAGAGGCACTGCAATAAAAGAAAACTATCATTCAGTAACAAAATAAATTAGCAAATTTAATATTAAAAAGATTTTCCTTTATATATGCTCTCTTTATATAAATATTTGATTAATAAACAAAAGATATTCCTTTGTTCTGTAGTCTGTCTGTACACAGTTTATACGAACATTTATTTAAAGAGTGGCATTGGTGACGAGTATATCTTTCGGTTACGAGAAGAATCAACCTTTGTCATCCAAAGCAATAACACATTTATAAAGCACATCTATACTAATATTATAAAGCTGAAGAGTTTGTTTGTTTGTTTGTTTGTTTGTTTGTTTGTTTGTTTGAACGCGCTAATCTCAGAAACTACTGGCCCGATTTGAAAAATTATTTTTATGTTGGATAGTCCATTTATCGAGGAAGGCTTTAAGCTATATAACATAAAGATACGACTCACAAGACCACAGCAGCAATGAAAAATGTTGCGAAAACGGGAGAAAGATATTCCTTTTGAGAGCTTCCGCTGCGTACGCTGCGGAAACCGCTAAAGTTACACAAAAATCATGTATGACAAAATTGTTCAGCATTAAGAGTTCTATAATAAAGTCCGCGATAGTATAAGTCTATCTTTTATGGTTGACTTACTACAACCTTTTTTATGTTAATAAATTTGTAAAAAAATAATGCATCATTTTTAGAGGTGTATTATACACACAGGTATTTATTCTTATCAAAATAAGTACATTCATCATCACGAGCATTTCATTTAGAACAAAGTTGTCCTTTATATCATTTGATTCCAATAAATATCTTAGGAGCTATCATAGTTTTAACATAACTCCGCACCAAAATAATGTTCGCAGCTTAAGTACAACGTGCGCTTGCGCTAATCTTTTTTATATTATAAAGCTGAAGAGTTTGTTGGTGTGAACGCACTTATCTCAGGAACTGCTGAACCGATTTGAAAAAATATTTCTGTGTTAGATAGCTTATTTATCGAGAAAGGCTTTAGGATATAAAACATGACGCTGCGACGGGAGGGGAGGGAGCAAACTCAAAACGCGCGGACGAAGTCGCGGGGGACCGCTAGTGTATTATAAAAGGTATTAATTTAGTAATAATAAATTCAGCTGTTTATCTGCTGCACCTGTATTATTTGTTAAGTGTAGACTGCGAGTCAGAAAGATAGTAAAAAACGGCCAAGTGCGAGTCGGACTCGCGCACTGAGGGTTTCGTGCCAACTTTAATTGAATAAGGAAATCGACTTACTACCACTCAGCTAAAATGCCACCATATTTTGTTGTTTTTCATAGTGTTTGTTTGGAGAACAAAGTTATGTTTGCGGTTGTTGAAACTGTGCTATATCTCAAAAACTACAACTTTGATCCACTCTGAAACAACTTTATTTAAAAGTGTTTGTTGAGATCTACGTTATACTTTTTTTTTTCAAAATTTGCACTCGCTTAGTTTAGAAATTAGATGGGGGAGGGGACGCCCATTTAACCACTTTGGAAGCATGTATCTATCAAACGTAAGACTTTGAAAGTTTGGTATCATGATGGGAGACCCTCTTGAATATCATTATTTTTTTATTTTTTGTTTAAGAATCCTAAAGCGGCTTCAACCAAAAAATTTCGAACCAAATTTCAACAGTATGATACTTTTAGTTACAGAATAAAGTGGCTGTGACATACAGACGGACAGACAGACAGATTTGACGAAACTATAAGGGTTCAGTTTTGCCATTCGGTTCCGGAACTCTAAAAATAAATACAATCAATGCAGAAAAAAGTTGTATAATGTAAAAGTATTTTTTATTTGTTTAAAAATTAAAGACTGCTTTGTTTTCCACATGTGGTAGATCTTTACAAGAGAAGCAAGATAAACAAAACATAAGTACTTACATCTGATAGCATCCGAATTACCTTGAACTGCCGCAATCTTCTTGACAGGTGTACTATATACAATGCACAATAAATAATGCAGTATTTCCTTATTTTACAGATAAAACAGACCAACTAGAAGGAAGTTGACGACAAATTAAAACAATGACTTTACGGCGCGTGACTCGAATGAAGAGAGTTTTAGAATGTGTCAACAACAATGCAAAATATGCCACAAGGAACAGCAGTGTCTGGGCCCAGGATAAGACTCTGCAATCTCCGTACAACAAAATCGAAATACCAAATGCTACCCTATATGATTACGTTTGGCAGAATCTGGAGAAGTGGCCGGAAAAGACTATGTCGGTAAATACCATAAATATAAGGTCAAATCGTTTTAAGTGATAATATTTTAACAGTGTCTTTGTATACACTATAGAAACAGGGCACTATTATTATTTTTTGGAAAATCAAGTTTTTTATTTTCTCTAACAAAGAAAATATATTTTTTTAAAACAGCACGCTGTCAATTTTAAAGGTTATCTACGTCATCGGCTTCGCCTCTCTCATTTCAATACCCAGTCATTCTTTTTCTCAAATCTTAACCATAATTAATAAAAAAAACAATATCTGCAAAAAAATATTGCCTTAGAAATTTCTCTAAAACTAGTGTTTAAAATCCCAGAGTGTTTTCTACAAAAAAAATATTCGTTTATTGTGCCAAATCGGCCCTTTGAATATTATCACTTAAAACAAGGTAACCTTATATATAATACCTATGTTTGAAACAATCCTACGACTTTGTCTGTCAATTTGTCTGCATGAATAAAGAGTATTCGATATACATTTTCAAACGCTATTTTACCCTAGATGAGCTTAATTTATTCCTATAAAAAACATGCAGGAAAATACCTCTATTATATTATATAACTATAAAAAAATCATAAATGTTAAACAACTCTTAGTTACGCAATTTTTAAGGAAATGTTAAATAACGGAAACTTAACTCTGTACAACTAAAATATGTAAATAAGCCGGATATGTTGCCGGATACCTTGAAAAATACTCAAGATTTTCCGTAAAAAAAAGTGGTAATTCTTATTTAATCTTTATTTATTATAAAGAATTATGTTAAGACCTAAGAATTACCACTTTTACACACTGCGACTTTTAGCATCGATGAAGTTGCGATGCTGCATCGATGCAGTCGCAAACTGTCAACCTTTCCACACTAAGCTACATTTAGCATCGATGCAGTCGCGATATAGAAGCTGGAAATTGACAAATTATGTACTGTATTTTGGCGACTGCATAGCTACTGACGCGCGTTAGCATCGCGACTGCATCGATGCTTAATATAGCGCAGTGTGTAAAAGTTGACAGTTTGCTGAACTTCACACTTAACTGAACAGATTTTCTTTGGCATCGTTGCAATCACGCGTTAGCATCGATGAACAATCGTGATTGCATCGATTTCAAATGAAATCTGTTCAGTTAAGTGGGCCAAATAAGTTCTGTGTGTTTGCATCGATGATAAAAGTCGCAGTGTGTAAAGGGTCTTAACACGTCAGACGTTCATTTTAATTCTAAAGTAAAAAGTATCATCGTATGGACCTCTTGCGCAAGACACGATTATTTTAGTTCTGAATAAAGTAACACACAAAATAATGATTTAATCTTAAAAGGACGTAATAAAAATAATCATCACAGAAGATAATTGTAAACAACTTCAAATTTCAGGTGTGTGCAGAAACAGGCCGGGGCTACACTTACGAGCAAGGCTTCAATCTATCCAACGCCTTTGCTGCAAACCTTCGGACCAAATTAAAGATCAGAGATGGCGACACTGTCTCAGTGATGCTTCCGAATGTTCCTGATTTCCCTCTTGTATCGCTGGGCATATCGGGGGCTGGTGGCATCATTTCTACTATCAACCCTATATATACTGCACGTAAGTAGTTTTTCATTTGAGTATCCAATTAAGCCCAAAAATTTATCACCTTTTAACCCCAATAATATATTTAGCTGACCGTAACATTTTAATATTATCCTATCGTAGGCAACCCTAATGGTGTATCCACACCGCCCGCACACATTACTGGCGGCATTGTGAATGGTTTGGGAATAATATGTGTTATGATGTGCTGATAAACTGAACGAAACTTTATTTATGTTCAAATACATTTTGCATACCGTTTTATAAGTATATTTAATATACTTTTTAAATAAGTGATGTACCAAATAAATTAAATATTTCTAGTAAGATAAGCATATCTGATTTTGAGCGAACGATGTATCCCTTAGATACAAGTTCTTATGAGAAATAAACTTCTTTAAGCCTACGTCAAATAACTGTCAGATACTATAGAAAAAGCCGCTGTGGCATGCATGGCATGTGGTGTGGATACACCGTTAGGTAGTAGCAGGTGGCATTTTCGTTTAGCAATGTGTTTTTAAATTATCCTTCATTGAGTGATGTCATACGCCTTATAAAGTCTGAGACATAATTGCTAATTCACACAAATTAAGTCAGAATTACATTAGGCTTTTTCAAAACAGGATTAGCAATATAACTTTCTTGGAGTTAAAGAATTTCGGTAATATTACACATGTTGTAAGAGTACCACAAAACAATATGATTTCCACAAAAGAAGAATACTTTTATTAGTCTCACAACTTTCATTGCAAGAGAGATTTTTATTTTAATATATAATGTAGTTATAATAAGGACAAAGCCATATATGCTAGTATTATAAAAACCTCGAAATGTTTATTTACATTGTAGCATAGCCCCACATTTCAAACTGGTTTGGCCAGTGGCCTTGCTTTTACGCAATGCTGAACCAACAAAAAGATAAGTCTCCATATAAAGACCATTTAGAAGTAAACTATGAAAAATGTAGAACCACTGGCATTTGAAATAATAGTAAAACGAGTAAATAAAAAAAACAATGCGACTTTGACGCACTATTTTAAAATCTTAAGCGCGGTATGAATTTGAGTAAGTCAGTTGCTTTCCAGAAAACCACACTGCTAAATTTGAACTGGCAAAAAGGATCGTGCGACTGTCCCGATTTTTTCAATAAATAAGTTTGCAAACACGTTTTGGGTTAGCAATCCGTATAGTATAGTTTAAAAAGGTATAGTTTAAAAAAATAACCGAGTTCAAAAAACGTCAGAAAAGCTTAAAATTCCGCATTCGTTTTATTTAGGAAAAACAAATTCTTTTGGCGTCGGTGCATGATGTCAGCTAGGTAGGTAATCTACACCAGTAGTCTACATACATTATGCACCAACTCCAAAATAATTTGTTTCACCTAAATAGAGGACAAATACATTATTTTAAGCTTTTTAGTCAGTTTTTGAAGTCGGTTTAAATTTTTAATTTATTTTTACAATCATCTCGCTATAGCTTGTCGTTTTTGAGAAATCCGTGGACAAACATACATACACTTACGAAATTTTGCACACGTGTTGGGAAGCCTTAATAGATTCATATACTCAAACATTATCACTCATTGATAACCTTCTTTTTTTCGGTAAAAATGATACCCATTAGATAAAAAGAAACGCAAGCTAGGCCATCTAGGCCCAAGCCAGCACTTATCTACAGTGATGATGACTAATAGAGACACATGTGTGATCTCCTAAATCCGCGTACCAATAAATGTTTCTAAACTATTATTAGTATTAATAAGAATATTACTTTTTGTTGTTGATTTGATTTAATTTAATGCAAATTGATTTACTTTTGTGTAATACATTGTTTCATGTAAAAAACCTACACTTAAATTTTAATAATTTAATTTCTTTGTTAGATATTTAAGATTTTGTTACTTATTTTAATGCTCATAAAAGTGTTTTTAAAAGTATATTTTGTATTTGAAACACTTCATTTAAGAAAGAGTACCGCTCTGTATAAAAAAGCATTTGCCAAATATTGACCAAAATGCAGGACGTTACGTTGACACTTAATCAAACATCAGGGGGCGTATTGCGATTCAACATTAGCCGTTCAATTTCCAGGCAGCTATTCCGACACAGTTAAACGAATATTATCAATATTATATTATTTTATTAATATAACAATGGTATGAATACTATTTTTTTATTATTATAATAATATTATAAATATCATGCATAATCGCAATACGAATTGCTAATAAAATATTACAGTAACTTAACTTATTTTTGTATTTTTATTTACTTAAATCATTATTTGTAACTTGCTGTTTTGTCGATTTCTCATCACTCGCTCACTTAGTAATTGTACAAAACAAATTAATTATTTTTAACACTTCAAACAATAATTTACAGTCACTCGTTTGAATTCCACCCCTTCAATTAATAAAATATATAAATTAATTATGCCGTTAATAACTATTACCAAAATTTTATAGCTGCTGTCGAATTTTGACACAATTTTAACATTTTTAATGGTGTTTTCCACTGTACCAAATTCAATGAAGTTCAAGACCATCTTAGAAACTTGCTGCTTAAATATGAGTTCAGTAATTACGATATCTTATCTTTACCACTGTGTAATGACGTCTACTATTACCTATGTGAAATGGCCATAGAAACTTTTAAATTAAGTAAACGTACTTCGTGGTCAAAATATCGTATCGCTGAGACACTATCAAAGGGGCCCCACTAAAAGTATTTTTTTGGACCATTTGAAAAAGGAGCTCCTAGTAAAAAGTGTTCATTAAACGTTTGACGTTTCAAAGTACATCTATCAAAGGACTTCTGCATAGGTAAATCTATCTTTGAGGACAATACAATTATCGTAAAAAATATGTCGGTCTACTTAAAATTTATTTGATTGTTGCGACACAAGTCTTATCGTATTTCATTAAGATTTTAATAATAATCAATCGATTGATAGCAAAAAAATATTACGGTCACGATTATAAAGTAGTGTCATTTTTATCCGTATCCGTTCCATTTTCGACCTAGTAACAAAGTAATTTAACTAGCTTTCAAATCAATAAAAGATGTGTTCTTAGGTACACATCTATTAAGTGCGTCAAAAAATGGGCAGACTGAAAGACAGTCAAATTGATTTCATGAAATTGAAACGTTATTATGCTAAATTGATGTTCATTTAGCATGGAAGAATCCACAAACGCATTGTATAACTCATTCATTATCAAGTCATTTAAACGTAATTTATAAAATACATATAATATACTGTCGTACCTGACAAACTTAGAACTCAATGTGTAATAAGTACTATCAGTATTACAATACTAGTTGACTAGTTGTTAAAACGCCACACTATTTTAAATTTCAGATGAAGTACAACGCCAGCTCCTCTTATCCAATGCAAAAGTCGTTGTCACTATGCCAGAAATAATGGGAGTAGTCAAGGAAGCTCTAAAAATAGCAAAATTGGATATCCCTATTATAGTCATCAAGACCAACGGTGACCCCACGCCAGAAGGAGCGCTATGCTTCAACGAGCTAAGCGAAGACGTCCATGTAGACAAATCAGTTTTAAAAGACGTAAGAAGGTCTCCCAAAGATGTCGTATTCCTACCTTACTCAAGTGGAACTACTGGGATGCCAAAAGGCGTCGAATTATCACACAAAAACCTTATATCCAACTTCGAAATGATGAACGATATTAACATAAAGAATCATAGGGATACGACAGGTAAGCTTTATTACAGTCCATCATCATCTTCATTCCGCTGTCTCACCAACTTCGGTCTCTCTTAAAGAAGTTTACATATTATTATGTTAACAAAACATTAAATGACACTGGAAATGAATAAGTCAAAGAAAAGTTTTCAAACTACTAATTGTGTAACTACTAATAGAAATGTTTAGGTTGCTGCAAAAAAACGTTTAGTAATAAATTATCATAATTACCTTATTTATCCTAGTCGTGTTTAGCGATAACGCTAAACAGTTACAATGGTATCCAATAGTGTTCTTTCATACTTAGCTATACAGTTGTTATTTGAACAATAATATATATTCTGACGATTATGTTCATTCAAAATATAAATGGAAATGTAGTTACACTATATGTAGAGTTCTGATGATCTCTACATATAGTGTACTACATATTGTAACTTTGTGAATCTACCTTTGTGAAATCAATAGAATTTAACAATTAATTGCAGCTTTTAGGCAGCACTGTACTTGATAATTTCGTATCATGATTTTTTAAATAAAATAAAATAATCACGATCATCAGCATTGCCAATAAAAACACGGAACGATAATAATATTTTACTATATTCCAATATTATCAATGATTATTGATGCAGTTTTATGTTATATTTTATAACAGAACACGAAAATATCATGTTATTCAGCAGTGACTAGATAATAATGAATGATTCTTGTACTTTCAACATTGTAACATAATGTTTGCTAATTAATTAAGTAGGATGCTACAAATCTTGAAAGATAGAATAATTACTAAGTTTATTTAAGAGGGATCATTATACTTAAATTTATATGGCCATCGTGACATACTATACGATAATATCATGACTATTATTATTTAAAATAAAATAACACCTATTTCGCCCCTTTTTTACACACTTTCAGCAACCCACCAAGACCATATAATGGCAGTGCTGCCATTCTTTCACATCTATGGAGCATCTGCTATCATGTTCCACAAGATGTCAGTTGGTGCAAAGATAGTGACGATGGCCAAATTCCACCCAGAAACATATCTGCAAGCTTTACAGAAATTCAAAATTGATGTGCTTTATGCTGCTCCACCCATGTGTAAGTTCACTACATCACTGATTCCCTTAATTTTATATAAATATCTGTTAAATCTCAGTGGTGATAAATTAATTGGTAGTAGTAGAAAAACTACTAATTGATACTTAGAGTCAGCTTAACCTTATACATATAACAACGTTGATTGTAGTTCCAAGGCGTTTTTATGTAACTAGCGGACCCAGCTAACTTTGCTTCGCCCCTAGCATCGTCCCGCCCCGGCCCCGTCTCGCCCAGCCTCGTAATTTAAAAAGTTATGCGGTCCCAACGAACAGAATTCCGCCCGGCCCGAAATTTAGGGTTGAATATATTTTTTAAACTTTCGTCCAAAAATTAAAAATATATTTTTAGGGTCAACAACCCTTATCACTTAAGGGTATGAAAATAGATACTAGCTGATTCTTAGACCTACTGAATACGCATATAAAATTTGGTAAGAATCGGTAAAGCCGTTTCGGAGGAGTACGGTAACTAACATTGTAACATGGAAATTTTATATATTAGAAGTTTAGTTTTATTAGTAGTCTAATTTAAATAGGCCAATTGGGGTATGACAGAGGTTACTTCGGAATTTTAAAATGCTGCCCGTCAGTTGTCTGATGATTATTTGCTTTTGTTTTCAGCGAACTAAGATGTGCATATTCTTTCTTTCCCAGTGTTACTGATGGGAGCACATCCAGCTGGCACTTCGGAAACTTATCAATACTTAAAGTCTGTGATTAATGGAGCTGCGCCTTTGGCCGAGTCTGATGTCAGGCGGTTTCTAGACAAAGTTAAGGTATGCTTGCAAAGTCAAAGTTAGGTATAATTTTAATAAAATATATTAGACAACAACCACATTACTCTGTATATTATTTTTACATTGCCTCGATCAGAAATTGAACTCGGGTTCACTCGGGTCGCGTGTGTTGGATAAAATAAATGGTATTGCATTTCTTCTGAATGACATTCAGACGTAGTTAGATTTATGTACTATCTTATCTGTGACCACAACTCACAAAAGAAAGCAAATAATGGGGTTTCAGAACCTACATTAAAATCGGGATATGTGAGCATCATTCATGCTACAAATTTCCTTTCCGAGTATCCATAACCTAAAAAAATCTGCACAATCTATGGATGTTCGGAATTAAGTGGGAGTATTTAAAGTCTTGGTACATGTGCAACCGCAAAATTTGTTTAGATATATTCAAGAGCTCTCTCAGGCTTTTTGTTGTTTATAGGTATAAATTTATTTATATTCTAAATGTGACCCTTATAAAATAAAACGCCATCCTATTTGATTTCAGCACAAGTTCGACTTCCGCCAAGCGTACGGTTTGACGGAGACCTCGCCTCTTGCTCTGATGCCGCCAGTAGGCGTAAACAACTTCTCAATAGTAGGGTACCCAGTGTCAAACACAGAAGCCAAAGTTGTGGACGAGAACCTTAACTGTGTAGGACCTAATCAGGTACGTTTTCAACACCATGCAACAAAACATGACAAAATCTAATGGTAACACCGGCGGATGGCATATCAATAGATTTTATATTATACCTGTGTGCTTAGGGTTCATGCCGACTAGTTCCTCTTTCTTTTTTGAATTGCCCTTCGGGTACTAGAGTCTACATGTAATAATTTAATTCCTTTTACTTGATATAATTCACTACATCAGTGGCTTTTCATTATTGCTTATAAAAAGATAAGTCTTTATTGTACATTATTATAATACTGTTTTATTATCCAGAAACAACAAAGAAAGAATAGCAACATTTCGCTGTTAAAAGTGATGCGATATGTAATGTATTTCTTATCGATGAAAATGTTTAATGATGTATGTGTTTGATTACTACTAAACAACCCGTCGGTAAATTACTTAACTGAAAAGTCTATTGAAAGTTTAAAATTGTCTCACAATTATATTCTCACTAATTGCGTCAACAAAAAACCTTTCAGACTGGAGAACTTCTACTCAGAGGGCCTCAAGTGATGATCGGGTACAAAGACAACCCAACTGCCAACAGTGAAGTCTTTACCCCTGATCGCTGGTTCAGAACCGGTGATCTCGTCGTAGCTGATGACCTTGGTCAAATCACCATCACTGATAGACTAAAGGAGCTGATCAAGGTGAGAGAATTTAAGAAAAAATTCAGCAGCCCTAATAATAATGGATTGACTATTGTAACCAAGGTCCAAATAGTTTCTTTAAATGCTTGTGTCAGTTCTTGAACGTGTTTCATCATGTATGTTGTGTATACTGACACAACCACATGACATGACATATTCGTCGCAAATGAACGAGCTTTAAATTTATCTAGCTATTCGAGAATGCCTAATGTAAGGCCCACTTGCGCAGACTAGAATAATTATTTACTCCGAGGTCAAAATTTAAAACGTTTTTCTCTTTGTCAGACTAAGAAAACTTCCAGCAACACAAAAAGGGTCATATGCGCCTTAAAAATTATCTCGTTTCCCTTTAAAGTGATATCATATTATTGAGTCACATCTAAAACCGAAATAAAATTATGTTTCAGGTGAAAGGTTTCCAAGTGCCTCCAGCAGAATTGGAAGCAGTTTTAAGAGAGCATCCAGCTGTCAATGATGCCGCTGTCATCGGAGTCCCTCATCCAACAAAAGGCGAAGCTCCTAAGGCCTTCGTAGTCCTTAAAAGTGGACAGAAAGCTGAAGCGGAGGAGATCAAGCAGTTCGTCAAAGAAAAAGTAGCACCGTTTAAGAAAATCGACGAAGTTGTATTTTTGAACAGCATCCCGAAGAGTGCGGCTGGGAAGATTCTGAGAAAAGACTTAAAGGCTCAGTATTCGTAGTCGTATCTGGTGTATAAACAGAGTAGGTTGAGACTCGATCAAATAAACGTATTGTAGGATACTTCCCATTTTCAAATTTTACAATAACAAGTACCATTTAGTTATTTTATTGAGCTCCCTCAATAATGCGAATGTTATTATGATCTAGGATGATTGATGTACTATTGATTCTAGTTACATAGCTAGCATGTAAATTTTGGGACCAGAAAGCAGTAAAAACAGCAAAACGAAAATTTTAACCGGGTAAAATTGAGATAATATATTGATGTTATTTAATTATAAAGTACATTTTATTTTCATAAATGAACAGAAAGTGTTATTACTACGTATAGAGAAGCTATGCCAAGCAAAAAATATGACGCAAAATACGACGACAACATTGTGACGTATAAGGTACTAATACTTAATGAAATGTTCCTAATGCATACTTTTGGTAACACCGTCTACATTGTTACCGTGTACGTTAAGATGATGGTGCACAACATCTTAATCGTACAGTACCTTTAATTCATAAACGATGAAGCCAATGTAATTGTTGTAAAATTCCTTTTTTATAATAACCGTAACATTTATATTTAAGATTTATAATGGCATAAGAAAAAATATTTTATAAGTACCTAGTTAACTCTAGTCGCGTAAAATTCTTTTTACTTAGGAGTCTACTTGTTACAATTTATTCTTATGAACTTGTTATTCGATGCAATCGTGATTATGATAATATACGTTAATTTGTGAATATTTTTGTATCACATCCCAATATTTTTGATGAATTTTGATAAAATATGGACTTTGCACATTCGTAAGTGTGCGATAACTTATGTTAAATCAAAAAATATAAATGCATTTACAATTTTGTGTGTGTGTTTTTTTTAATTACAATATTTTATACTTCAATTTGCTATATAACATAATAGACAAGTATTATTTGATGATAAATGTAAGAAGAACGAGTGATCAATAATCAATTTGGTCAATGAATTTTGATTCACATCTTATACTTTTATAACATTGTTAGTGTTTGTCACTATACACGTGAAAATTAAATAATATAATGAGACTGTGTCAGATATAGAATCGAACCGCTATCCGGGCGCATGCCTGCCTATACCACTCGGCCACCGATACTTTGGAAAGCATGTTGAATTTTGCAAGCAAGGAAGTTAAGAGAGCATACTGGCAACATTGATGAGGTGATGCAGCCTTCGTTACCCAGTTAAAGAAAGTACTTGCGATCTTTAGCATCTAAGCAGACCTTTAGCCACAATCTCACCTAATAGTAATTGATGATATGGCCTAGGATGGATCATGTCTGACAAGTAACAGCCTTTTCACTCTCTTCTTGAATTCGCCCAAATTATAGTGGTTAGGAAAAACATCTGCCGGCGATTCCGAATTCCACTTCCTAGCCGCACGGCTAGGAAGTGACGAATGTAGATCGAAAACTTTTAGTGCGCATTGCTCTGCACGACGTAAGAGATGAAACCGCGCCTGCGGTGCTCTGATAGTTGATGCTTGACATGGTCAATGTGATGGCACCGACTTAAAATTTTCACCTAAAATTAATTCCTTAAACCCCTTTAATCCCTGTAATGTAAACGTGACACAATAGAAATTCCATTGTTATATGGTCTCATGCGAGCGCTTGGGTTTTGAGACATTGTTCAAGCTTTACAGCATTTTGGTTTTGAAGTCGGTTTTTACTTTGTTTAAAGCTAATTTTTAATTTTATTTTTTTATTTTTTGTGCTACCTACCCTAAAGAAGCTACAAATTACCTATCATAAGTTCATTGTTAGTGTCATTAAAATCACTACACACAACACCATCAGCTCAGCTCCACACAATCTTGAAAATCAGACGTAACAACACGTCAACATTAAGATCCTAGTAAAAAACACAAAACGTGCCTTTAAAATTTGAGGGTTACCCTCGATTGCACTAAGATCCCATCATCAGATACCGACTTGGTAACAATGAAACCAACTATAAAGGTATAACCTCTAGGTCAGCGAAAAAAAATGCATATCGGTCTACAAATTACTTTGATATAGGTACCTAAGGTAACACAGCCATGAAAAAAACAACATATAGTCTAATGAGAACCTCCTTTTTTTAAGTCGGTTAATAACACTTTGACCATCAAGCATCAACAATCATAGCACCGACTCCAAAAATAATTTTTTTGCCTAGAATGGATTCCTTTCCTTTCAATGGTCAAGAGTTTATTTAAGACTTTTTCAATGCATTTTTTAATGTAATCTTATTTTGGGCTTCTTAATCTGCTTATGAAGGCGGTGGAAGGCGGTTAGTAGGATACATCTACCAAGTTTCAACTGTGTAATGCTTATAGTTTCAGAATAAAGTGACTGTGACATTCGGACGGACGGACAGACTTGACGAAACTATAAGGGTTCCATTTTTGCCATTCGGCTACAAAACCCTAAAAAAATAAGAAAACCAAGAAGAGCTCATTTATATAATAACCCAAATAAAGAATAAGTTGGATGTCGGGTTTACCAAGATGTCGAAAAGATGGCTTAAACTAGAGAGAAATGAAGAAAACTCCAACGAGAGCATATTAGTTTATTATTTAAGAAATGAAGAAAAGTAGTGAGATGGATCTAATCTTTACTAAAAGTATTCTGCAAGGTAAAAGCGCTAGTGATAGAACGTACATTTTATAGTTCAACTACTGTAAGTAATGGCAGTGCAAAGGTTGATTGTAATTCCAACGTGTCATTGTTTGCTAAGATACTTGAACTAAAACTACATATAAATGAGCAGTTTTATCAGTATTCGGCGTGGCCGAATAAATACATTCAACTCAAAACACTGTGATAAACATGTCGTGTGTTGCGTTGCGTTCAAAGTGTATGTTCAATAAACTAAAAAGTGTTTCCAGTGTTAAATTAAGGAACAAACACGTATGGATTAATGGAAACGTAGTGACATCCCCGTATAAAGATGTGGTCATACCAGAAACAACCATAGTTGACTATGTTTGGAGAAATTTAGATAAGTGGCCTACAAAAACGGCGACAGTAAGTAAGATTGACGTTCATATTTATTTAGATAAACAGCAGCGGAACGAAAGTGAATTTCGTCAAGTACTTTAAGTCACTGACAAGCCAATGTATTGTGTCTTTGAGTACCTATTATGTCGTACTCATTTTAATAAGGTGGGTTAGGAAGCGGTAAGTAAGTCTACACGCAAGAAGACATTTCGTAGAGCCGGTTTAAATAGTTTGTGTCTAAAAAGCTGTTCTGAGAACCTGCTCCGACTAAGCAAAGCGCATTGATTTCAAAATATTGGTACACTCACGTCTCACACTGAGAAATGCCGAGTGAAAGAGCAGGCAGTACCTACGCTCAGAAAGTTTTACTCACACGTCAAAACATCTGTCCTCACGAAGTAAAGAAAGCACTCTGACGTGAAACAGCTCCCGTATCACTACAACGATAACAAATTATGAGGTCAAATCGTTTTAAAGGAAAATATTTTGATGTGTCTTTGTATAAACCATGAAAACAGGACACTAAAACTTTTTTTAAAACAAGTCTTTTTTTCTCTAACAAATAAAATAACAGTAAAACAGCACCGTGACAGTTTGAAAAGTTATCTTCGTCATCGGCTTCGTCTCTCTCAATTTAATGCCTATCTAAACCGTAATTAATATAAAAGAAAAAGCGGAAAAACATATTACATTAATCTCTGATTTTATCAAAAACTGGCACATAAAGACCCAAAGTGTTTTCTACAAAACACGATTCATTCATTTAACTATCAGCATTACCAAGTGGTCGACTGAAAGAGAATGCCATAACGCATTAACTCTGCCAAATGTACAACTTATAGTGCAATAAAGTTTAAATTTATATTGTGCTGGATCAGCCCTTTTAATATTATCACTTATAACGAGGTGACCATGTGTAGTAGGTAATCGAGAACCTTCGTTATTGTGTACTCCGTTTCTTGCTCTGCAGACGGGGTTTGGCGAATTCGAACACAATACTATACAAAAGTTTTATTTTCTAAACCATGCACATTCTTGCATTCTCAATTTTCATCCATATTTTCACGGGATTATTCTAGAAAAATAAGACAAAAATTTAATAACTTAGACACACATTAACATACAACCTTAGTGGTGGAATTGTGTAAAGCAATCGTATCCACTTGACAGTTCAAAGCGTACGGTATGATTTGTCAAAGGTTTTGTTCTTAGCCGTTTGACAGATCATACCATACGTTTTGAACTGTCAAATGGATACGATTGCTTTACACAAGTCCACCTCGGATTCCACCAAATAATTTCATATACAATTTTTTGTGAGTCAAAAAGTTATGAGTCTCATGTAGAGCCAAACTTCGTACCATAAACGACCTAACTTTACTTCACAAACCTACTTTTAAATCTTTATAAACTGTACACCTTACAAAATAATGTGGTTTGCCCGTTTCGGTCCTGTTACATGGGTTTTACTTTTATAAAAAAAGTTACCTGTATAAAAAAAAACAATAAACATCACAGTGCAAATGACAAAGTAGTACATAAGAAATACCTAGATTTCGTTATGTATCTTATGATCAAGAATAATATAATTACGTCAGTACCTACATTTAGAGCCAAAAGCTTGAACCACGTAGGTAACTAAATTAGTAAGTGGATTTTATGTTATTGACAAGTCTATTTGATCATACTCTTCTCATGATTTCAGGTTTGCGCAATTACCAACAGGGGCTACACATACGAACAAATGTACAAACTTTCGCAAACATTTGCAGCAAACTTGAAAAAGAAATTCAACATAAATAATGGGGACACCATTGCTGTTATATCTGCCAATAGTCCGGAATATCCTATTGTTACATTTGGTGCCTTAGCTGCTGGTGGAGTAGTGACGACTTTAAACCCTATTTACACGCCATGTAAGCTGAATTTGAATCAACATTAAAGAGTTACATTGAATAATTGTACACCGTGTTCCTGAGGTTATACATTAACTTCGGAATGTTATTCAGACCATTAAATTAATATTTTTATACCATGTAAACTTTTTTGAATCCCAATTGCTTAAAAAAAAAATCTAGAAACTAAATGCTTGGATGTATATCTAATGTTAACTATTTTTTACCTGAGCTGGCACCGTCGCATTTGAAACTTTAGCCACATGTCCACATAAACTTTTCAAAACTTTTCTTGATAACAATGTTTTTTTTTATTTTGACTTTGAGCTCAATTCAGAAATTCAGTTTGATAGTTTTGGTAAACAAAGTGGCAACATCTCACAGATACGAGGGTCAAACTGAAAGTTCTTAGAAAATCAAAAACTGATTACATTAGCCAGTTATTAGTTTTATTATATCTTTTCAAAATATTGTCCATTGACGTCAATACACCGCTGCATGCGATGGAACCACTGGGAAAAGCACTTTGCCCACTCGTCCTTAGGTGTCTCTTCAATGGCATCGCGATACGCAGCCACCGCTTCTTCAGCATTCATAAACCGCTTTCCTTTAAGTTTTTCTTTAATTTTTGGAAATAAATAAAAATCACAAGGCGCGAGGTCGGGGCTAAACGGCGGGTGACCCAGTAATTCAACGTTTGATGTCGCCAAATAGTCGATCGTTCGCTTGGCGGTGTGCGACGAGGCGTTGTCGTGGTGAAGGAGGATCCTACTGCGAGGTCGTTTCTCTCGAACTTTTTCCAAGACAAGTGGCAAACAATTGGTAGTGTACCATTCTGCAGAAACTGTTTTTTGATCCTCTAACACAATTGTTGCGAAATGACCTATCCTTCCAAAGAACGAGGCCACCATTTTTTTTCCCGCACTTCGATCTCTCTTCACTTTAGTTGGCAACTCCTCGAAAGGAAACACCCACTGAGCAGATTGTCTTTTGGTTTCAGGATCATAACAGTAAATCCAGCTTTCGTCACCTGTTAGTATGTCGAACACAGCATTTGAGTCACCTCCGTTAAATCTTTCAATCATTTTACGGCACCAATCCACACGATGGAGTTTTTGAGCCTTAGTCAAATTATGAGGTATCCACCGGGCGCAAAGCTTCCTGACCGCTAAATGTTCGTGGAGGATTTTGTGCACTTGACTCATACCGATGCCTAAGCTTGTCCGAATCTGCTGATAGGTCACTCTTTTGTCAGTCTCTATCATACGCTGCACAACACAGATGTTATTTTCAGTCGTCGCCGTAGAAGGCCGTCCCTCACGTACATCATCAGTGAGATTAGTGCGACCACGTTTAAACTCATTAAACCAGTTGTAAACAGTCGCACGAGATGGGGCTTCATCGTGAAAGGCCAATCGTAGTCCATCATAACTTTCTTGTTGACTTAAATGACATCGAAAGTCATAAAAAATCATTGCACGAAAATTTTCTCGTGTTAAATTCATGTTGACGTGACACAGACAATTTTCAATTTGCCGCCAAATCGTAAAACAAATGACAAATGAATGAAATATATACTCAGTAATATTGGCAAAGAGTTCTATTTTAAAATTTTAGAATATTTTTTTTATTATATTGTTTATAAGTGGCCAGTTCTAAGAACTTTCAGTTTGACCCTCGTAAAAACTTTTTCTCACTGCACAACACAAATTGGATAAACTTAAATAAGCAAGAACATAAAAACTATAGTATTTAAACTCCTAATTCCTTTGTACGATATGTTTAACAAAAGCTATAGAAGTATTATTCAAAGTTATTGTATATCCTAAAGAACACGGTGTACGACGAGTATTCTTATTTACATTCAATAAAACTGAAGCATTTAAATTTTAAAATGGTAATCGCATTATCATGGCATATTTTAACATAACAATTGAAATATGTCAATTTTTTTTGTTTCAGACGAAGTTAAGAGGCAAATAGAGTTGTCAGATGTCAAAATAGTAATAGCGCATGTAGATTTGGTACCAACAGTCAAAGAGGCTTTGAAGTTAGCTAAAATGAGTACAAAAATCATTGCTATCGATGTAAACGGACCTCTGCCTGAAGGAGTGGTATCTTATAAAGAACTTGTTGAAGATGATCATGTAGATTTAGGTATATTGAAACAAGTGAATCGAAAAGCAGATGATATTGCATTTTTGCCTTACTCCAGTGGCACGACTGGTCTACCAAAAGGGGTTGAATTGACTAACAAGAATATTGTTTCGAATTGTGAACAGCAAAATACTGAGCTTCAGCAGTATTATCGAACAACAGGTAATATATTTAATTACGTCAAACGAAGGTTCGTTAAAGCATTGGTAACTTTATCAAACATTAAAAAACCTATCAAAATCTTAACAAAATAATACTATTCAGGTTGGGTTATGATTGAAGTCACATAAAAATAATAAAAAATATAAACGTATTGGTCGAATAACGAATGTGGTCATGAAACCTAATAAAAGATATAATGAAGAAAAATAATATACAACGAAAAACTTTGTTGGTTTTTACGCACTGTCAACTTATTTAGAGCCAAGCTTCGATCTTTACATGCCTTAAAACTACAAGCTTTAACTCACTCTACTAACTACTAACTTAACAAACTCTTCACCTCAGTCAAAATATGCTATACTATGACAAATGTTATTATCAGTGAAACATTATTTACCTTATATTATAAGTGTCAATGTAGCAACGTATCCATAGAAAACAGGGTAATATACACTTTAAGATGAAATAAGAAACCAAAAATTTAAGCCTCGTTACCCTAGGTAACCTCGCGCGCACAATATTTTTTTTTTTGAAAACTCTTTGGGTTTTTATACGCTAGTTACGAGGGTCAAACTGAAAGTTCTTAGAAAATCAAAAACTGATTACATTAGCCAGTTATTAGTTTTATTATATCTTTTCAAAATATTGTCCATTGACGTCAATACACCGCTGCATGCGATGGAACCACTGGGAAAAGCACTTTGCCCACTCGTCCTTAGGGGTCTCTTCAATGGCATCGCGATACGCAGCCACCGCTTCTTCAGCATTCATAAACCGCTTTCCTTTAAGTTTTTCTTTACTTTTTGGAAATAAATAAAAATCACAAGGCGCGAGGTCGGGGCTATACGGCGGGTGACCCAGTAATTCAACGTTTGATGTCGCCAAATAGTCGATCGTTCGCTTGGCGGTGTGCGACGAGGCGTTGTCGTGGTGAAGGAGGATCCTACTGCGAGGTCGTTTCTCTCGAACTTTTTCCAAGACAAGTGGCAAACAATTGGTAGTGTACCATTCTGCAGAAACTGTTTTTTGATCCTCTAACACAATTGTTGCGAAATGACCTATCCTTCCAAAGAACGAGGCCACCATTTTTTTTCCCGCACTTCGATCTCTCTTCACTTTAGTTGGCAACTCCTCGAAAGGAAACACCCACTGAGCAGATTGTCTTTTGGTTTCAGGATCATAACAGTAAATCCAGCTTTCATCACCTGTTAGTATGTCGAACACAGCATTTGAGTCACCTCCGTTAAATCTTTCAATCATTTTACGGCACCAATCCACACGATGGAGTTTTTGAGCCTTAGTCAAATTATGAGGGATCCACCGGGCGCAAAGCATCCTGACCGCTAAATGTTCGTGGAGGATTTTGTGCACTTGACTCATACCGATGCCTAAGCTTGTCCGAATCTGCTGATAGGTCACTCTTTTGTCAGTCTCTATCATACGCCGCACAACACAGATGTTATTTTCAGTCGTCGCCGTAGAAGGCCGTCCCTCACGTACATCATCAGTGAGATTAGTGCGACCACGTTTAAACTCATTAAACCAGTTGTCAACAGTCGCACGAGATGGGGCTTCATCGTGAAAGGCCAATCGTAGTCTATCATAACTTTCTTGTTGACTTAAATGACATCGAAAGTCATAAAAAATCATTGCACGAAAATTTTCTCGTGTTAAATTCATGTTGACGTGACACAGACAATTTTCAATTTGCCGCCAAATCGTAAAACAAATGACAAATGAATAAAATATATACTCAGTAATATTGGCAAAGAGTTCTATTTTCAAATTTTAGAATTTTTTTTTTATTATATTGTTTATAAGTGGCCAGTTCTAAGAACTTTTAGTTTGACCCTCGTATTATGAAAAGTAGAGATTAAGGTTATTATTTATTGCAGTTTTATTTTATTTATTAAGGTTAAGATAAGAAAAAAGAAGGAATTGGGCATTGAAATGAGAAAGGGGAAGCCGATGACGTATATAACTTAAAAAAATGTCAGGGTGCTGTTTAAAAAAAAATATATTTTCTTTGTAAGAGTAAAAAAAAAACATTATTTTCCAAGAAAATATAACACGGCCCTGTGTCTATGATGACACAGTTATAATATTATCACTAGAAACGATTTTACCTTTTATATATTTTTTTCATTTTTAGAGTCTTACCAAGATTCAGTCTTACAAATTTTGCCGATGTTTCACTCCTACGGGCTTTCAATTATCATGCTGCATAAGCTCTCGGTTGGCCTGAGAATTGTCACATTACCAAAGTTTCAACCAGACACAATTTTGAACGCTTTGATTCAATACCGTCTCAACATGTTGTATTTAGCACCTCCAATGGGTAAGTTATTATTTTTTGTTTTTTTTAGAGATGAGAACGTAATACTTTGTTTTTTTTTTATATGAAAGTCTAAGTACACGAAATGTTTGAGAACCCTAAATATTTTAGGGCATGGTAGCAAAAGAATTTGTAGCTGAACCTTTTCTCATCTTTGACTTCTTGACCGTTATTTTTTTCAGTTCTCTTTCTTGGATCGAATCCTGATGTGACAAAGAAACATTTTGAGACAGTACACTCAATTACCTCCGGAGCTGCTCCTTTGCCTGCGACTGATATTGACAACATGATGGCAAAAGCACACGTTAGTAAATAAATTGTGGGCTGAATCAGATCGGATTTAGATTGCAATGTTGCAGTGTCATACGAGCTGGCATATTGACGGCGTGTCTACGGCATTATCATTTAGTTTTCAACAAAACTCTGCAATTGATGGCGCTATTCTTCAACTTAACGAGGATCTTCGTGCCATTAGCAGCTGGTCCAGTAAATTTGGCGTCAGGGTGAATCCCAGCAAATGTCAGGCTATTATTATTGGCAGTCCAGGTCAGCTCCAAAAACTTGACATGACGTCTCTGCCTCCTATCGTCTTCGATGGTGAGCCTATTCGCCTCATGTGAAGAACCTTGGGCTTCACATCGACTGCACACTAAGCTGGGGTCACCACGTGAAAGAAATGAGTAGGAAAGTTACCGGAACTTTACGAGCACTATACCGATTCAAGCATTTCCTCCCCTCTAGCACGAAGGCTCTGCTCGTACAGGCTCTAGTTCTGCCCATTTTCGACTACGCCGACGTTTGCTGCACAAATGTCTCCCAAGATCTCCTCAGTAAAATGGACCAGCTCCTCAACAATTGTATAAGATTTGTGTTCGGTCTACGTAAATTTGACCATATATCCCGGTTTCGCAACCAGTTAGGCTGGCTCCCCATTCGGCAGCGTAGGCACATTCGGACACTTTGCATGCTATACTCCATTCTCTGCGATTCGAACTCTCCGTCCTATCTTAAAGATAAATTCTCATACCTCCACTCTTCTCATGACCGGTCCCTTCGCTCTAGTAGCTCTCTTCAACTATTCACTCTCCGTCACACTTCTGGCTTTATGTCCAATTCCTTTACCCCCACAGCCATTCAACTTTGGAATGGGCTTCCAAAAAGTATCCAAACATCTACCTCGAAGTTTATCTTCAAAAAGGCATTACGAACACTATATAGAGACGAACTCACTGACCCGTCTCATTGACATTAATTTATCTATGTGTACCATATTATGTATATTTAAATGATGTGTATGTTTATATAATAAATATATTATTTCATTATTTTTATATAATCGTATATAAGTAATAGGCAGTATGTATGTTTATCATCGTATTATAGTTATCTCTATCGCTATTCTCTTCTCTTTTATTGCCTCTATAACTTTACTTGCACCGCCTGTATATATATTTTTCTCTGTCCTGTCCTATGGTTGACTGGTAGAGAATGCTTTTGGCATTAAGTCCGCCATATGTACCTACAATATTTTGTTGTGTGCATGAAGTTTTTAAATAAATAAATAAATAAAACTGCTGTCATTTTTAACCGACTTTAACAAGGAGGTTATCAATTCGACTGATTGTTTATTTTTGTACGCATGTAACCTCATATCTCAGTCATTTCTGGACTGATTTTAAATTTTATTTTCACCTACTTAGAGGTTTTACGTATTAGGTCTAATGATGGGATTTTTGTGTAATCGAGGAAACTCTCGTATTGTATTAATATGAAATAAATTGAAATAAAGTTATCTTGTAACTATCCTACTTCTAGGGGTTCAGTGTAGATGGGGTGGTGTTTGCAAGGCAAGTGACCAAACTTTGCTGTCAGATGTTAAATTATGTATTACAGGAACAATAAAATTCGATGTATAACTTAAATTAACACTTAACAGACGGGTCGTCGCAGTGACGACCCGTCTGTTATACTGGTCGAGAAATCGCCTACTACGCAGCGGGTTGCGGGTTCGATCCCCGCACAATACAAACATTTGTGTGCATGAACATGTCCGTTTGTATTGGTCTGGGTGTTTTCTATGTATATCATGTATGTATTTACAAACAAAAAGTATTTAAGTATTATATCCGTTGTCTGGCACCCATAAAACAAGCTTTGAGTAGCTTACTTTGGGACTAGATGGCGATGTGTGGGAATGTCCAAAGGATATTTATTTATTTATATTTTATATTTATTACTATGTTAAAACTAAGGCTGGACTAATCCATCCATAGGAGCTCTGACTCGGCTGAATGCCTAATAAGCAATTAAGCAAAACCGTTTTGTTGCTCCACATAAACTCTACTAACTGTTGACTTAAAACGTCTAATAGAACAATTGTCATTTTTCAGCGTGACCTGAGATTCTGCCAAGGTTACGGAATGACTGAAGCTAGTCCACTGGTGACTTTAAATCTTGACAGCACTAAGAACTCAAGAGCCGTGGGTCCTGCCATTCCAAATGTACAGCTCAAAGTTGTGGATTTAAACTTGAATGCTCTGGGTCCTGGTGAAGTAAGTAAATATATTTTTTCTTTTGAGTCTTTTTTACAAGTGCATTTTTGGGAAATTTCATCCGTTCGAAAACGTCCAAGTTATTTGCTAAAACAGACGTTTATAGAACCCATAAGGCAAGTTTGGTATTCACCAATGCCTTAAGAGTTTAATTCCCCATATATTAAGGAAAAAGGTTTGGTAAAATTTTCCTTTTAAAAATAATTGTTTAATATTGATAATAAGATCTTTGTAATGATATCATTAACTGTTTAATAGGTGAATGAACCAACATATTCAATGTGTCATTGTATCAAACAAATTATGTGCTTATCTCTAATTGGGATTGCAAATAAAATCCATTGTTCAAATCGCAATTACTATCACAGTACAGAGACAACAAACAGATAATAAAGCAGTTACGTTGGTTCAATTATTGTATTATACGACGAGTATGAGTGTATTATTCGTGAATTTCTTCAACGTCCAAGGGGGCAATTCTCGTGCAATTCGTATACGTATAAAGTTCACTGATCGAATTTTCTTTGTCGAAGCAAAAATAGTTTTTGATTTCTCAGGATCACGATTTTTTGTATTTAGATTTTGTTCAAGCTATTGTTTTTACGTTTAGCCTCTAGGAGGCCGATTCCGCGGCAATCGGACTTTTTTCAAATTCGATTGAGAGTGTAACCGTTTTATCTAAAATAAAAACAAGTAAAATATCTACACGTAAAAAAATATCGCATGAACAAAATAAAAAAGTTTTTTTTTCTTCGACAAAGAAAATTCGATCGGTGAACTTTTTTCGTATACGAATTTGCGAGAATTGTTCCCTGGAACTCTATTTTGAATTACTCGCGTTAATATTCCTTGAAAATCAATTAAAAGTCAACGTACATCACGTTCAATAAGAAACACGATTAGTTTAATGCAGTTTTTTTTTTGTAAAATATGTAAATTAAATTTAAAAAACGGACCTTAATTAAAGAAAGTAATTACACGCCATACTAACGCAAGTAATAAAAATTCTCTGAGTTGATCTGAATATGACCGTGGGTACAAAACAATTTTGGGTTTGGTCAAACTATTGATCTCCCGATATTACTGTCACTATAGGAAAAGTTTCTGTAGATACACTAGTAAAACAAATAATCTGTGGGTTCTCGCCTGCATATTAACTTTGACAACATGATCTCAGAGTATAACTATTCAATATTGTCCTATCCCACCCACAGACCGGAGAACTCGTCATAAAAGGACCTAACGTGATGAAAGGATACAGAAATAACCCAGAAGCAAATAAAGAGGTATTTTTGGAAGGTGGTTGGTACCGAAGCGGAGATATCGCAAATATTGACGAGACTGGAATGGTTTACGTCACTGATAGACTGAAAGAGCTTATTAAGGCAAGTATTAATTTTCAAAACTAATATAGATACGTTACTAAGCCTATTTGGCAACATTATACAAATCATGTCATATCCACGTCACGCATGCCGGAATTGGATGAGAGTGGCAACGGAGAGACGAAGATAGATGAATATCAAGTGGGCCTATATCCTGAAAAGGATGACTTAAATGATGTTTTGGAAGACTTATTACAATAATTTATTGAACAATTTTAAAGAAATGTTAAAATGTTATTGTGTAGAGTTTAACTTAAACTAGTAAAATGTTGTACAAAATACAGTCGCCAGCTAATCAGGCTATATTTTTTTTATAATTGCTACTCAAACCATGACGTGTTGGCGTTCGGACTTCAAAGAATTTTGCGAGTGTGATGCCTACACTATTAAATTAATTCCTTCAAATAACATACCACTTAGTTATGAATGCTTATATTTCCAGGTGAAAGGTTTCCAAGTACCACCAGCGGAGTTAGAAGAAGTACTCAAAGCACACCCTGCAATCCACGATGCTGGAGTAGTTGGAGTACCAGACCCAAAGACTGGAGAGAGACCAATTGGATTTGTAGTCTTAAAAGATAAAGTTGTAAACAAAGAAGATGTGATAGAATTTGTAAGCAAAAGGGTCGCACCGTTCAAGAGGATTAAAGAAATCAGAATACTTGATAGTATACCGAAGAATGCATCTGGAAAAATATTGAGAAGGGAGCTGAAAGAAAAGTATTGCTAAATATTAGGTGGAATCTAGATTGTGGATTAACAGGGTTTGGCCCAATGTAATTTAATATTTTTTAGACTGAAGTTAATATACGAAGAGAAAACGGTGATTTAAAAAATAACAGTCATTAAAACTTAATTAATATTATAAATATAAATGTGTATGAATTAGCATTTTCACGCTTTCATAGCTGACACGAATTTTATAATTTGTATATAGAGCCAGTAAGATTCTAACCTTTCAACCTGTAGATAGATTTTTAAAGAGTGAAATTCCTAAAATTTTAAATATATTCTGCACCGAACTTAAACCGTGCCTTACTTTTATTGCAAGAAATAGTGCTGAAATCAAGAGCTACAGAGTAGCACAAAGACTAAAAATAAGGTAATTTAAAATACTTATCATTACATTTATCAACAATTGGTTGTTGTGTATAATAGTAAGACCGGATATATTTAAAATAATAGATATATTGTCAATCGCAAAGTACTTACAAATAAATTAAGTAAATTATAAACAACAATACATTCTTCTACATAGAATCACATGCTACCAACTCAAGGTAATCAACGTATACCATACATATAAATTAGCATTCATCATTTATTATGGCAATAATCTTCCATAGGATTCAACAAAGGTATTTTGCAACTAAGAAACAAGTTTTTGTGTGAGGGTAATCAACTCATTAACTATCAGATTGAAGCCTTCCTTATAAAAGCTCTTACTATGGAACACAAAAGGATCGTGACTATTTTAATTTTGTTCAATAGCCTATTTAGTGTGTCTTTTTTTTTGGCAATTTGAAAATGTGTCAATAAGCTCTGGAGAGTCTTATCTGCCAAGAACTACACATGAAACATTGTTCTTTATTTCAATTGTTCGTAAGTTAAAGTTTATTTGTCGTTGTTTTAAATGCAAAAGTGTGATAATAGACACTATGAAAATAAGATTCTGTATCATTTAACAGGAAAAAGGATTACCTTTTTCCTGTTAAATGATATAGAATCTTGAAATCTATCTACCTGTTAATGAGTAGAGTCATAATAAGAAATCAATATTATTATTTTTTTTCAATAACGATTGTACAAATGTTGTTGTGAAAAGCCGTGCACTTAATTCTAAGAATTATCTCATTGTCATACCCATAAATAGAACCTAAAGATATAGTCTTACAAAAAGTGTGTGATATGTAAAGCCTAATAAAAACCACATAATTTACTAAAAGTTAAAAAAAGGTTGTTCATTTATAAAACCAGTCAGCGTTGACAACAATCACATTATTTTTCTAACTTATACCTCACAAGGATGTAATAAAAATAATATTAATCTTTAATTTATAATAAAAATTCTGTGCACATTTATACACGTGCTGCTGTGAAATGAAAATTTATTAGAAAATTTTACATTGACGTCACGGCAAACAGGATTTGCAAATCTATAAATGGGTCGCAAAATTATTAAACAGATGACTCGGTAATTCGGTATTAATAAATTCTCAAATCTCGCGACAGAGACATATCCCAATAAAGAAAACCATTTCAACGAGTGCATCTATATAAGACTAGCGGACCCAGCGAACTTTGTTTCGCCCCCAGCCCCGTCCCGCCCCAGCCCCGTCCCGCCGAGTCCCGTAATTTTAAAAGTTAAGCATTCCCAGCGAATTTTGTTTCGCCCCTAAATTACTAAAATGGCTATTAAAAAATAAGGATTGATCGTAGAAGGGTGAAAAGGATTGTATGTATTTTTGTATGTTGTATCATAAAAAAATAGAAATTCATATTTTGGTGTGGGCGGTTCGCTCTCGTTCCGCGCGGACGCGTTAATTTTTGCTCCCGTTAAAATACATCTAAACAGCGGTCAAAAGAACTCTATAGCGTTGTATCATGTGCTAAAATCCAACCAAGTGTAATATCTTCATTTTGAACTAATTTAAAAGTGAAACCTTGGATATATTCTATACTAAATAAACATTATAACTGTGACCTGTGTTGGTGAATTGTGTTAAAACTACCCGTTTAAAATCTAAAAGTGACTGTGTATCGACGCGGAATTCCAAAACTAGTTACTTTTATACAATCTACTAGCGAGCCATCGATACAGTAGTTCTATTACACCAATCCGCTGCGTGTCACGGTAGCGCATTGCTATTTTGCGCGCCTTTGACGCGGTGAAACCGGGTTCGAATCTTAGTGTGGAAGAGAATTGTAATAACATTTTTTTAAAATGTCTTAAAAGGGTGAAGCGTCAGTAATGAAATGTGAAGGCTGCTTGCAAAAAATATCGGAGAATCAGCCACACCTTCTGTGCTGTAGATCAGGCTGCTATAAAGCATATCACAGAGACTCATTTTGCAGCGGAAGCAGCGCTTCAACTGCTGATCAAAACTGGACCTGCTTAAAGTGCCGTTGTGACAATAAGAAAGGCGGGGACAACTCAGCCACACCCGTTCGTAGACAGGATCTGTCCGTCGAAGAAAACATCACTTTTCGCCGTAAGCAGAAGACATCAATGACTGAAGACTGCGATAAAGCACCAACCATGGCGTTTCCAACAACTGTAGATGGCGCTTCCGACACCTTAGCCACCGTACTCGCCGAGATTAGGCTTCTTAGGCAGGACGTTGGTCGCCTTACAGAGAGAATGGACGAACTGTCTCGACAGTATGAAGAAAAATCCAGAGACCTAGAAAATCGGGACTTAGAAATCGCCGGTTTAAAATCTCAAGTCTGCCATCTGCAGGAGCAACTAAACATTCAAGCACAGTCAGCCTTGCAGAATGAAATTGAGATTATTGGAGTACCAGAGATTAGGAATGAGTCCTCCGTACATTTGGTTAAATTATTAGCTACAAAAGTCGGCATTAGTCTTAATGACTCAGACATTGACTGGACACTGAGAGCAGGCCCTAAGAAGACAGATGTATCAACAAAAGGATTGCCCTGGCCTTTAGTGGTCCGATTCACGAGAAAAACTAAACGTGACGAACTGCTGAAAGCTGGCAAGGCTAGGAAAAACCTCTTCACTAAGGACCTGGAATTGGACAACAATGCGTCAAAGATTTACCTCAATGAGAGACTAACCCGCGATAACCGGCAGTTATTTCGTGACGCACGAAACCGATCAAAAGCTGCAGGTTTTAAGTACTGTTGGACTCAGAACGGTGCAGTGCTTGTACGACAAAGAGAAGGAAGCCATGCAATTAAATTACGCTCTCAGGCTGACCTCACAGAGATACTTGGAAGCGACTCAAGCTCTTCGCCATCACCGGTACCGAACTGAAAAGGATCTAGTAAATATATATACATACTTTTTTTTGGCTCTGATTTTTTCTATTGTAACATTTTACACTTACTCGATCTACACTACACTATCACTTTTAAAAATAAGTAACTCACAGTCTTCTTCATTCGATTGTACAGGGTATCATCATAGCTTCATTTCTTTTATTCTACTCCGTGAACAACTGGCCGAATGGCCAACTTAAGTTTCCAAAAAGATCTTGATGAAATCGTTTCAATTCCCTGTCATTCTATTGATAGCCCAGAAGACTGTTTGAGTGTGCTATGCCCTAACTTTAACTTTAAAATTCTTAGTTTTAACATAAGAAGCCTACAAAAGAACTTCGACTCGTTTTTGATATCCTTGATTCGTACTCGATCCAACTTTGACGTCATCATACTTACAGAATGTCATCTCGGTACGTGCTCGTTAATACGAAGCATAGATGGTTACCAGTCCTTCCACCCAAAGAAAATTGTCAATCAGATGGGTGGCATTGTAGTTTATGTTAGGTCCGACTGGAACGCTTGTGCTTATGAACCTGAGCTGCTCGACTGTGATAGTCTACACGTCAAAATTGGAAACTCTGTGTCGATTCTTGCGATTTACCGCTCACCATCATTTTCGGACTACACTAGATTTATTGATTCGCTTGATGATTTTCTTAAAAAACAACAAAAGACTCTCTTATCTGCTATTGCTGGTGACTTAAACATAAATTTGATAATTCCTGAGGATTCGGATGAGCTGCTTTGTCTTTTGTCTGAATACGGCTATAAGCTGGCAATTTACAAACCAACACGAATTAACTCCTGCCTAGATCATATATTTATTAACTCTATCTCTAACTCCATTGGTGTTGTTTGTAAATCAAGTATAACGGACCATGAACTGACCATGGCAGGATTAGAGTTCAATTATAAAAAGCCTAGCAAATCACGATCAATCTCTAGAATTGAATTTGATGCTGTAGAGCATGGCCTGTCCGGTTTCAATTGGAGTCACATAATAAGCTTGGAAATTCCTTCTGTAGCGGCCAACGAGTTCATGTTGGTGATACAAGAAATGTTTATTAAGAATACTGTGTACAAAAAGATTAGTCGTTCAAAACATGTTATTAAGGAGTGGATGACGCCAGGACTTACGAGATGTGCTCGTCATCGTGACAGGTTACATTTAATGGCGAAAAAAGATCCTGACAATCGAATACTACAACTATCTTACAAGCGATATCGAAACTTTTATAATAAGTTAATAAAAAAGTTGAAATCTGAGTTCGAAAGCGCGCAGTTGCAAAAAAGCAAAGACTCCCCTAAAAAGTTATGGAAAGTTATAAAAAACATTTGCGAAATCAAACCTAAATCTAACCCCTCGGACGATCTATTATCATCAGATGCTTCAAAAAGTTCTTCTATTGCCTCATGTAATAAATATTTCGCTACTGTAGGCGAAGAACTGGCACATGTCGTATCACAAAAGGAGGGTAAGTCTGAGGAGGATTTAGCCAGGACCATTCATACAAATGTAGGGTATTCGCACTCTTTTTTCTTGTGTGCCACAGATCCATATGAAGTACATGGCATAATAAAGGCCCTAAAGGTGGATAGTGCTCCAGGTCTTGACAATATTAATAACTCCTTGGTCAAACGTATCGCACCGGTTATCTTGGAACCACTTACACATATCTTTAATTTAAGCTTGCAAACAGGTATATTTCCCGAATGTTGGAAGACGGCAGCTGTCGCTCCTATTTTCAAGGGCGGCTCGTCCTCGGAACCTTCAAATTACCGCCCTATTGCCCTACTTAGCACCTTTTCTAAAATATTAGAAAAACTAGTAAACAGGCGCCTTATGCGATACCTGAATGCAAACGGGGTCTTATCTGACGCACAGTTCGGATTTCGGCAGGGTAGATCAACTGAGGAAGCAGTAACGCTCCTCTTAAGCAGAATCGTGAGTTCGCTAGATAAAGGCGAGGCATGCGTTGGCGTTTTCCTTGACCTGAGAAAAGCATTTGATACGGTCTCGCATCCTATCTTACTTAGGAAACTGGAGCTGATTGGAATACGAGGAATAGCCCTTGACTGGTTTAGCAGTTACCTTACTGGGAGAAATCAATGTTTACGTATTGGTTCACACATTAGTACAAGCGCTAATGTGACTTTCGGCGTCCCTCAGGGGAGTATACTTGGCCCAAGCTTATTTATTATTTACGTAAATGATCTCACTACATTATTTAAATTGTCGTCTAACATTGATGTACAGTGCTATGCGGATGACACTGTGGTACTCTTTCGCGATAAAAAATGGAATGGACTGCTGGAAAGGGTGGAGAGAGGGATGGTTGATGTTGCTTAATGGCTCAACGCTCACTTGCTGACTCTTAACACGGATAAGACCAAGTATATTTGTTTTCATAAAACTGCTGCTTCCTGTCCGACGGGTTCAACTGCTGACTATATTAAAATTCACACCTGCGGTGTAGACAGCGTTAGACATTGGTCTCAATGTTCCTGCAATATTATGAAAAGAGCAGTTTCCATAAAATACCTAGGTGTAATAATCGACGAGAAACTTAACTTTGTGGAGCACGTTTCTTCTCTATCTGCCAAATTGCGGAAACTAATTCATGTAATGAAACTTTTGCGGAATGGTGCAAGTAAAAGTGTGTTAACACTTGTCTATAAGGCCCTTTGTCAATCGCTGATCTTGTACTGCATCACGGCATGGGGTGGAGCTTCCAAGACCGCTATGATTACTGCCGAAAGAGCCCAGCGTTCAGTCTGGAAGGTAATGCTTCGAAAACCTTTTCGATTTGATTCTCGCTCTCTTTACGAGGAGGCCCAGGTGCTCACTGTTAGGAAACTTTATATTCTAAGAGTTACAACTGCCTATCACAAAATTCTTCATTCGGACCCTAATATGCCTTCTGTCGTGATTGGTCGTCGTTTAAAGCTGCCACCTATTTATACTAAGACCGTATTTGCTCATAGGTTCAGTGACTTCTCCTTTCCCTTCATATATAAAATTATTCATAAGTACTGCAACATTTATGACTTATCACGACACGAATTAATATCAAAAGTGTCAGCGTGGCTTCTTTCTCAGGACTACAACAGTACTGAAGCTCTACTTGTTATCCAGAAATAATAAAATCACTCAACCTCTCTGACACACACACACACACACACACACACACACACACACACACACACACACACACACACACACACACACACACACACACACACACACACACACACACACACACATACACACACACACACACACACACACACACACACAGAGCCGATAAATCTTATATTTTGTAAAATTTTGTCTTTTATAATGTTTTTTTTTCTTCTTTATTTAAATAATGTGTCCTACCTACCCAACTACTATTTAACCCCTATTTGTGTATTCTTCTGTTTGATTTTCTCTAATCTGGCATTCTGCTAATCTGTGTTCCGCCCGCTAGTTCGTATATTAAAAACTCAATTGTAAAATCTTATGGCCGCCCGTGATACAGGCTTCACAGCCTAGTACGGGGACCGATGTGTAACATAATTGTATTATTAACTTTTGAAAAATAAATTATTTTGTAATTTGTAAATAAATAATAAAAAATTTTAGGGGTGACTACCCCTAACATTTAGGGGGATGAAAAATAAATGTTGGCCGATTCTCATAGATACCAGATAAGCAAAATTTCATCAAAATCGGCTAAGCCGTTTCCGCGGAATATGGCAACGAAAACTGTGACACGATAATTTTATATATTAGACTAGCGGACCCAGCTAACTTTGTTTCGCCCCCAGCCCCGTCCCGCCCCAGCCCCGTCCCGCCGAGTCCCATAATTTTAAAAGTTAAGCATTCCCAGCAAATTTTGTTTCGCCCTTAAATTACTAAAATGGCTATTAAAAAATAAGGGTTGATCGTAGAAGGGTGAAAATTAAGGATTGTATGTATTTTTGTATGTTGTATCATAAAAAAATAGAAATTTACAATTTTAGGGGGATGAAAAATAAATGTTAGCCGATTCTCATAGATATCGGATATGCACAAAAAAATTCATCAAAATCGGTCAAGTCGTTTCGGAGGAGTATGGCAACGAAAACTGTGACACGATAATTTTATATATTAGACTAGCGGACCCAGCGAACTTTGTTACGCCCCCAGCCCCGTCCCGCCCCAGCCCCGACCCGCCGAGCCCCGTCATTTTAAAGTTAAGCTTTCCCAGCGAATTTTGTTTTGCCCTTAAATTTCTAAAATGGCTATTAAAAAATAAGAGCTAATCGTAGAAGGGTGAAAATTGAGGATTGTATGTATTTTTGTATGTTGTATCATAAAAAAAAAAGAAATTAAAATTTTTTCTAAAAAATAAAATAAAAATCTCAGGGGTGGACTACCCCTAGCATTTAGGGGAATGAAAAATAGATGTTGGCCGATTCTCATAGATACCAGATAAGCACAAAAAAATTCATCAAAATCGGTCAAGCCGTTTCGGAGGAGTATGGCAACGAAAACTGTGACACGATAATTTTATACATTAGATAGATATGAACGTTTTTTTTTTGGAGTGATATATTCAGTCCTATTAGGAGATACGTAAAATCTGAAGATAGGTAACGGACATAGCCCTGTGAATCAGGAAGCTCAATTGGCATTTGGCAGCCCCAACAACCATATCTTTTTCGGGCTATGTGCACCCGAAAAAGATATGGTTGTTGGGGCAGAAAAGTTCTAGATTGGAGATTCCTCCATCAAAGGCAATGAGGACGCCCACAAACAAGGTAGACAGATGACTTGTAAAGATCGCAGGCTCACATCAGATTTTTTTTAGGGAGGCCTTTCTTCAGCAGTTGTCGTCCTTTGGCTGATAATAATGATGGTGATGAACTATAAAATCTCAAAGCAGAGCATTCATGTGTACATAGCTGGTAATAAAGTAAATTGAAGTTGTAATGTTATCAAATCTATTTTCTTTACCAAATTAAACTAATTAAATATATATTGCAAAAAATATTTCGAAATACAGAACGAGCTTAGCGCAAATGAACTAGGAGATTCCATATACGCTGTGTGTTAAAGTGATAAGAGCTAAATCTGATTTGGCTTTTTTATCAATAGCTATGTCGCTATTACATAATTTGCATAATCAAAGCAGGCGCCAATGTCATCATTTTATTGCTTTCATTAAAATTAGGCAGACGATTTATTGAAAAGCATTCACGTGCTAATACTGGCTAAGTATTTAAGAACTGGTGATATAGTGATGGCATATTATATAACAATAGTACAATGGTAGTGAATTCATTAAAAATATATTATAATACCAGTAGTAGGGTCTGCCATAGGCTTTATGATGTTTTTAATCAAGATAATAACATGTGTAATTAAATAAGTAAATAACAGTAGCTCTATAAGAGGAGGTAGTAAAAAGGTTTCACAGTAAGTATGATGTAAACTTCGATACCCACTTCTTTGTTATGTATGATCAAAGAAACCATTAGTTAGTACCGAGTAGTTCAGTTATCAATTACTTACGGGTGTAAAAACGTGGTGCGAATCACTCCAATACGCCCTAGTTGAGTTACTCGTTGGTGTATTTGTTAGTTCGTTGGTCTACTGCCCAAGTGGTCCCGAGTTGGGTTGGAAGTACATTTGGGTTCTTCTGTCTTAAATAATGCTCAGAAACACACCGGAGTTAGGAAGTTGGTGGTAGTGACACCCCCGTACCTCGGAGAGCACGCCAAGCCGATGGTCCTTCGCCTGAACCCTCACCTGTCATTTCGAATCTGCCGTCTCACCAAGCAATGGGAGTGAAGGAAAAGAGAGTTCCCTTGAGGATTGCGCAAACTTTTGAGCACTGAGATTGAAGTTTGTGGTAGGAAATAACAGAAAGTCGTTTTTTTATGAATAGCTGTAGCAGATGTCAATTCATAAAAGTTTCTCTATACATACTTAGCTTTGAATTCCAAAGAACAAAATATTGTGACGTGTTAACACACATTTTCTTAGATGATACTTCAAGTTTGTGTAAGAGTTATGGAGAAATATAAATTTATCAGCCAGTATAAGTTATACAAGAACTTGAACTTTTAATCAGTTCTTGTTTATTTCAACGTATATCACACTAACGGAATTTGGTTTGAACAAAAAATATTCCGAAACTTGTTTACCTACTTTGTTTTTACTTAGTTGTGTTGTACATTCCTTCGGATTAAAACAGCTCTTAGTACCGGATTGTGTTTTCCAAAATATCCGGTCATAAGATGTAGAATGTTATTGGATTACTTATTGAGTGCCTTTTGTGGTAGTAAAAGCCTTGTCAGGTAAGTGTTTCTTTTTCTTTTGGGTCAGAGGCTTGTATAAATTAAAATATTTGCCCTACTCACTTGAAAGATATGTCGATACTTAATTCAAGACACAATGACCTTTGACGTCATCCGTGGTGCGGTGTCTATGCACGCTGGGTTTCAAGGCGTCGCCGATCCGAGGTCTCGGGTTCGATTCTCGGTCGGGTCAACGAAGAAATTAAAATCTATACTAATATTATAAAGCTGAAGAGTTTGTTTGTTTGTTTGTTTGTTTGTTTGTTTGAACGCGCTTATCTCTGAAACTACTGGCCCGATTTAAAAAATTATTTTAGCGTTGGATAGTCCATTCATCGAGGAAGGCTTTAGGCTATATAACATAAAGATACGACTCATAAGACCACAGCAGCAATAAAAAATGTTGCGAAAACGGGAGAAATATATTCCTTTTGAGAGCTTCCGCTGCGTACGCTGCGAAAACCGCTTAAGTTACACAAAAATCATGTATGACAGGATTGTTCAGCATTAATAGTTCTATAATAAAGTCCGCAACAGCATATGTCTATCTTTTATGGTTGACTTACTATAACCTTTTTTATGTTAATAAATAAGTAAAAAAATAATGCATTATTTTAGAGGTTTATTATACACACAGGTATTTATTCTTATCAAAATAAATACATTCATCATCACGAGCATTTCATTTAGAACAAAGTTGCCCTTTATATCATTTGAATTCAATAAATATCTTAGGAGCTATCACAGTTTTAACATAACTCCGCACCAAAATAATGTTCGCAGCTTAAGTACAACGTGCGCTTACGCTAATATATTATAAAGCTGAAGAGTTTGTTTGTTTTAACGCGCTTATTTCAGGAACTGCTGGACCGATTTGAAAAAATATTTCTCTATTGGATAGCTTATTTATCGAGAAAGGCTTTAGGCTATAAAACATCACGCTGCGACGGGAGGGGAGCGAGCAAACTCAAATCGCGCGGACGAAGTCGCGGGGGACCGCTAGTTTTCTATATTTCCTAATTCTTGGTATTGTGGTACAACCGTTGTGTCTGATTTCCATAACACAAGTGCATTAGGTACTTACTTTGTGATCAGGGCAATGAATATCATTGGTGTCCATTATTTATTTATTTATTTATGACCCAAATCCAGAGTGTTCAGTTACATCATATGCCAATTTGAAAATCATCGTATGTCCACCATTATACAACTTAGAATTTTAATGGTATCAACACTCCTCAGACACAGAGTAAAGCTTTGGTAATTTTAGTAATATATTAAGCATCACGACAGACAAAAACTCTTAACCCTTGAAAAGAAAGGATCCAATTTTAGGCGAATAATGTCTTTTTGGAGTCGGTGCTCTGATACACACATCAATATGGTCTAGGGATATTGCAATCAAACCTAAATAACTAAAATTCTATTAACTTTCTGTTAACACACTTACACACTAAATAACCTTGTTAAATAGCCTATCTAATCCTATAATAAAATTTTAGATGAACTTAAATTTAGAAAAAAGAACTTAGAAGAAGAGAAATAACTCAGTCAAATTTTCAATCTTAACTTATTTTTGAAACATCAAACCTTCTGTGAGGGTATGAAGGGTCACGCGTATTAAGGGTCACGCAGTGATATAAAGACCGGTTATTTATTATGCGTAAGTATTATATAGTAGTCTTCTATGCTGATATTATAAAGCTGAAGAGTTTGTTTGTTTGAACGCGCTAATTCTATGGTGGATAGCTTATTTATTGATAAAGACTTTAAGCCATAAAACACTGCGACGGGACTAAAACGAGCAAACTCAAAAGGCGCAGCCGAAGCCGCGGGGGACTGCTATTGAAAATACATGAGTAATCTGATAATATATTTGCATATTCTCCGTATATTTGAGGTGTAAGTATCTATTGTTCGTTTGTTGTCATAAGTGACATCATATATAGTGATGGTTTCACCGGAATTACCTGTCTACGTAATGAATGAGTAATACGATTACGTCTGTGCAGTCATTTTAGTACATTGTGACGATGACGTTATCCGACAAAAATGCTTGGTATAAATTATTTAACAGAAAAAATCAAACAGGTCATTTTTGCACGTCACTGAGAGCACTTTTACACGTAAAATACCCATCCACAGTTTTGGGACAATTGTAGGCTAGTGCTGAGAAGAAACTGCGCGACAAACTCAGACGATCAAATATATATTCAAATCCATTAAATACAGTTTTTTAAGTGTAATGGTGGTTTGTCTTATCGCTGGGAGACAACCATTGGGTTGAGGAAACAACTTAAATAGAAATGCGGAAAGTAGTCCATATAAGAATAGTTGTTAATAAATTTACCAAGTGCCTAAGCAAATATTAAGTATGATAAGTACCATTTTTAGGGTTCAAAAAACCCAACCCTTATAGTTTCGTTAAGTCTGTCTGTCTGTATGTCTGTATGTCTGTCCGGCCGTATGTCACAGCCACTTTATTCTGAAACTATTAGTATTACACAGTTGAAACCTAGTAGGTAGATGTATCCTGTTAACCGCTTTACGATTCTCATACAAAAAACAAAAATAAATATATTTGAGGGGCTCCCATACATTAAAACTAAAAGAAAAGTTTTTTTTGTCAAACCTATACGTGTAATAGGCTAGAATGAATGCAAATTATATACATTTGATCGACCGATTCGAACAAATTATTTAAACACTCTGGCAGCTAACACAATAATGGTAACTGATAGCTAAGATATTATGACCAGTCTGGGTGCCAACATCCATTTGGATACCTACCTTGTTTGCCAACATAAGTTTGCCAAGAAACTACGTTCTTCGGATTATTTTGACTACTTTGAATGTTTTAATATATCTGACGCAGACTACCACAACACGAAGACCCGAAACAATATAGAAAGGCATGATTTCTACATTGACCCAACCGGGAAAAGAACCCGGGATCTCGGAGCGACGACGCCTTGAAACCCAACGTGCAGAGCCACTATACCACGGACACCGTCAAAAAAATAAAAAAAATGGAAGAAATGTAAAAAAAAAATAGTCAAATGGTGCCGAATATTTCTTTCTATGAATTGCATCCACAATAGATTTTGATTACTGCAATTTTATGTAACGTCTACCATCATCATCATAACCTAAGCATTTAATAGTAAGTGACAAAACAATGGAATGTGTAAGCACTGTATCAATCATTATGTACGGACAACAGCACGTCAAGGTATACAATGCGATGCCTTATGCCGTTATAATAAGGGCTAGTTTGCAACAAAAATGAGTAACCTGATGTGCTGGCGAATGTACAAAGTCCGTTAAATTGCGTAATTAAATCGTCACAATCATGAATAGAATTGAGTAAGAATGTGTTGATGATTTTAACAATACGTCAATTAATAGAACGAGAGATTTATTCATACCTAATTATTTAACACAAACCGTCATCATATTATTTTATGATTGACTCAGAGAAGGAATATTCGCTTATACCAGATTTAGAGTATTCCAAGTCGCACCGTCTTTTTTTTTTACTTATTGCATGAGTACGGCCAAGGTATCTGCCGCCTAACTACCAGAAAACGAAATTCGCTTGCACACTCGACACAGAAACAGGCGTCACTTGAACAATCCTTTGTTGCAGCGTGAGGTGCTAGCGGTTTTTGCTCTGAAAACGGTTAGGTGACTAGTGACTTGGTTGAGCTTGGTTTCATCGAAATATTTCAACAGGCCCACAATTGAAATTGTTATTGTAATACTATACGAAAAATACAAGTGAGATATATCAACTTACATAAGAATTGATTAGGTTGAAGCTGCACTATGCATAGCCAAGCTTAAAATGCTTCACATAAGTGTCAAGCTAAATAATGTTAATTAAAACCACAATCCTTGATAGTTCCTTAAGAGATCTAAATAACACACTAAGAAGCTTTTCTAAGGCCATATAAGAGCCTATAAGTTGTTTTCTAATCCTTGTAGCTGTAAAGCTAGTAGGCTATTCTCATCTAGAGCCTAAGCCAGGCCGTATGCGTCTCTATATAAGATTTTGTTCTTGTACAGTAAGATATTACTTACGCTTCACGTGTTGTTTAATATTTTGACAAAGAGATCTTCACTTTAAGGTGATATCAGATTCCGTGAAATGTAGCAACAGCAAAATAACTGTGTGTTGTGCACATGCCTGTGCACTAAAATATCTTTGTTGCGCCTGACCGTTTTTGCCGAAATCGGTGAAAGGTTTTTAATATATTCACAACTTGGTTTTAAACTTTTACTTACAAGTATTTTGGAGATGTTTTCATTCATTTGGAGATTAAATCACTTTTGTATCGTTATTGTTATAAAACAGATTAAAATGTTTTTAAAAGTAAGTTTTTTTTTATCATACTACAAAATTACCCAAATCACAAACAACTCAAGGAAAACATTTTATGTTTATGCATTAATATCAAAAATATATTATCACGTCGTATAATACTCAGAAATACTTCGTTTTTTCATAGCGTTTGTCCTGATAAGTTTGACCCGCGGTCAAGATTGCACAAAGTTACGATAACAAAAGATAAAATAGGTTAATTAGTATACATATGCAGAAATTATGTACAAGGAAAAACACAAAAAAATAAGAAACAAGTAATATACTAAGTAATCCGTGTATAATTTTTTGGTCAACATTAGTACTTAGAGATAAAAAAGTAAAAACCGACTTCAAAACCAAAATGCACTAAAAAGTCTTAAATAAACTCTTCACCATTGAAAGGAAAGGAATCCGTTTTAGGCAAACAATATCTTTTTGGAGTCGGTTCTGTGATAGTTGATGCTTTATGGTCAAAGTGATGGCACCGACTCCAAAAAGAAATTGTTTGCCTAAAACGGATTCCTTTCCTTTCAATGGTGAAGAGTTTATTTAAGACTTTTTAGTGCATTTTGGTTTTGAACTCGGTTTTTACTTTTTTTTAAAGTTTATTTTATTTCTTCATTTTTAGTGATTACATAAGAGGGGGGGGGGGGTGTTGTGATTCTATTTTTTAAGAAGCTACAAATTACCTATCATAAGTTCCGTCATTATAATTACTGAACTCCTAAGCGTTAAGGAGTTCCACCATCAGATCAGCCCCACAAGATGTTGACTATCAGACGTAACAACACGTCAACATTAAGATTCTAGTAAAGAAACACTGTACGTGCCTTTAAAATTTGAGGGTTTCCCCCAATTCCACCAAGTTCCCATCATCAGATCCCAAAATGGAAAAAATGGGACCAACTAGAAGGTACACCCTCTAAGTAGGCGAAAAAATTTAACGATTCGGTCGACAAACGACTGAGATATGAGGTAACATACATACAAAAAATAAAAATAAAACATACAGTCGAATTGATAACCTCCTCCTTTTTTGAAATCGGTTAAAAATGGTGCAAGACTTTTCTTTACGTTTATCAACACTAGCGTAACAACATATAAGGATAAAATGATAAAATATATACAAACGCACACATGATTATCAATAATAGCATACACTTAACGATGACTAAATTCTGGTATCCTAGTAACAATCCGTCAGGATTTATGTCAATAAAGTCGCATATATTTCGTAAGGTTTCATCAGTTTAGCTGTTTGCGACATAATACAATAACTATAACTATTCTTAAAATTAAAACAATTGAGAAAATTCTTAAAAGGAAAAGTTTTGAAGCTCTATTTATTTGTGCCATACCGAACCTAATAATCTATTTATTATTCAGATGGAGTCGTGATGATAAAATTATGTAAAGTTATTATACTGTATCTGACGTCGATATGCGATTGTGTTATTAAATCCGCATTATAATAAATGGTATTTAGTCCGGGAATGTTGGCAACCTGCGTCATAGATTTGAAAGGATCCGGTGACATTATATTGCGTTTTTTGGTGATCTTGTGACCAATAGATTATTATCAGGGTGGGTAAGAGACAATTTGATTACAAATCAAGCTGTTTTAAATGTATCAGTAATCCAAAAATAAAAACAAGTGAGCAGCTCTACATTAAATTAAACGTATATTGATCATTTAGTTACAGGTTTAAAATAATTGTAGAAACAAGATTTTCTTTTTGTAATGCGATTGAATGAAACATATTCAGTTAAATGTGTGCTCACTCAGTCCTAGCAAGCAGTCAGCTACATCTTCTATACTAAAATATTATTTATTTATTAAGTATTTTAAAAAACTTCCTACATACATTCAAAACTTATAACTGCGGGACTATATGCGACGCATATTATTTAGTAGTATTATACATAATATGCGTCTCGTATAGTCACGCAGTTATAAGTTTTAAGTTATAATGCGACGCGAAAGTTTAAAAAAATATTTTCCTACATACATTTACATATTTGAAAAATGTATTCGATCATCATTATCAGTCAAAGGATTTTACCATTTTATTAAAATTAACTCATCGGTTACTAAGATACTAAAGCGTTTGTTCATTTGATTTCAAATGGGAATGGAATGTGAAATGATGTTAGGTAAAAAATCTATTTAAAATTCAGGTTTAATTTTACATGACATACCTACCTACCTAACATTCCGATGCACTGGAGATCAACATATCTTTGCAAGTTTATTTGTTAGATAATCTATTAAAATTCAAAATTCAAAGACTAAACGCAGAAAACTTAGAAACGCATTTAAACCACGTTTGAGTTCAAGTCTTTCAAAACAACAAAAAATATGTAGTAAATGATAATCGGACTAAAAACATAGATAATGTTAACATTAGACATAGAATAACTCACAATCGAGTGAGATCAAAGTCCGACGCCTCAGTCTGACCGTACAAGGCTGTCCGAATATACACGGATCTGCTACGAATTGGCGATAAAAACATTGTTTACATCCGAAAGATGAATCAGATGTAAATCCCATGATACATTCCTAAGTGGCGTCTAAAGTTTAGGCCGGCAATTCACGCAATGACTGATGGCATAATATTTTCCACCTGATTGCACTTTTTTTAGTTAGCTTCAATGTCGTTTATTTTATAAAAGTTTATAACCATTTAATTGATTGCTGTGGTCACGGACACTCCAAATATACAGCTGTAAAATACCTAATCTTTAAATATTTAACGGGATTACTAATAAAACGTGGCTTAACTATTTCAAACAGTACCTGAAAAACTGGCAGATAATATATGTCGGCATTAGGGTTCCGTAGCCAATGGCAAAACGGAACCCTTACACATAGTTTCGTCTAGCCTGTCCGTGTGGCTGACCGTCCGTATAGCCACTTTATTCTTAAACTATTAGCATTGCACAGTTGAAACTTGGTAGAAGTATCCTGGTAACCGCCTTACGATTCTTATACAAAAAAGAATAACATTCCATACATATATATAATAAAATATATACGCAGAATAACGTGTATTGTGTCTATGGACAGGTATATTAAAACAAAAAAGAGGTTTCTTATACCATTATTAAATAATAACTTTGAAAAAATAGACGCTTCCAAAGTTGAAAAATAGGCATCCTCCACCCTCTAACTTTTGAATTAAGCAGCTCAAAAAAAAACTTGATGCAGATCTTATCGGATTTTTTCACCAACTGGACACAAGAAACTCGACACATGTGTGTCCAATTGGTGAAATTTAAAAATATTATCATTTATTTTTTTCTGGACACATCGAGATTTTTACGCGTGTCTACATAGGGCAAGTTATATTAACTTATAAATATAAATAAATATCCTGTGGACATTCCCACACATCATCATCTAGTCCCAAATTAAGCTACTCAAAGCTTGTGTTATGGGTGCCAGACAACGGATATAATACTTAAATACTTTTTGTTTGTAAATATATACATGATATACCTAGAAAACACCCAGACCAATACAAACAGACATGTTCATGCACACAAATGTGTGTATTGTGCGGGGATCGAACCCGCACCCGCTGCGTAGTAGGCGATTTCTCGACCACTACACCAGACGGGTCGTCAAATGACGACGCCTTATTACGCCTAGATTTTTATGTGTGTCCACACAAGTAAAAATCTGGGCGTTTCCAAATAACGAATTAATAAGTAGTATTATTTTTGAGTTTCACAACACAACACACGGATGTCTAGTTAGTGAATAACCCATCTTAGCAAACACTTTTCAATAAAATTGGTTTAAACGACGTCAAACACGTAGTTTTCGAGACATGGCACATTTTCAACAACCGCATATGTATATTACTTTGTCCTTCATACAAATACTTTTAAAACAAATTTATTATTGCAGTCAACAAAATACTGTAGTATTTTGGCTAAGTGAAAGAAATTGGACCCCTAATTCAGTGAAAATTGGAACGGAACCCTAAGAGCACAATTCCGACTTTTACTTAGCCGATTTAAAAAAAAGGGTTTAATCTTGACTCCAGATCAAGCCACAAAAAAAAAACATCAAATAGGAGGAGGATACGTGCAACCAGCAGAAAATATCTAGGGGCATACCTATCGGGGAATCACGTCATCAAAAGTACAGTACGAACACGCTGTAAAATACCAAAAGAAAAATGCCGAAATTCAGATCCCATTTATTTGAAAAATCATTCAGTCCATCTTTCTGGAAAATAGCGAGACTCCTATACAAAGTTGTAACAGAGCCAACGATGACATACGGATTTTAAGCAACCGCGCTCATCAACACAATCAGATCGTACCTCATAAGGTACGAACGGATAATACTGAGGATATGCTTAGGCTAGAAACCTACTAAAACACAATAGACCACACCAAAGTCTGGAAAAAAAAAACAATAACAAAAATATAAAAGTTTCTTAGAATATGGTACTATGGCCACATAATCAGAAGAACGCACCCACACATCTTACATGCAGCTCTGAAATACTAAACCAAAAAACTGAAACACAGGTGACTAATCTTTATCTGGAAAAAATCGTTATCCCACGACTATTTCTGGGTAAAGATTACTACTACTACTTACTATTTAAAGGTATGCTATGGAAAGAGCACGAGAAGAATGGAAAGAAATCGTAAAAAACAAAAGCGTACTAAGAAAGGAGCACAAGAAATCTTCTTCCTTAGCAAAACAGACAGCGGATCAGAATCGGTGAACGAGCAAATAACAAACACAAATGACCACCATGGCAAGATAGCCCATCTCCTCGCAGCATAAACGCTAATCTGTAATGGAGAGTGCACCATGGATGATACCTACTTCGAGAGTTCAGGTTGGACCAATCATTTTAGTTCTAGTCAGAGGGCTGCGGCTTGACGACCCTTCTCTCCCATCCCAGAGCGTGTTCCTCCTGCCTCCAACACATGCACCTCAGTTTGCCGATTTTCCCGGATCTGACCCCTTGAACTCTACTAAGTAATGTAATTTCGAATCAAATTGACTTCAGACCAAGCCTTGTATGTAGCAAGCCTAAAGATAAACTATTGGTACCGTGCGTGGGCTGCTTTTCATTAGAATCTTACATTTAAGTAAGTCCTAATTTACATAATATGAGTCGCTAACTTCTTAACTATTTTCCTTCCTTACTTTTTGCACAAATTCCAATGTAAGCACGGAATTGCTTTTTAAGCGAAATTTATGGTTAGTTCTTAAAATAGTTTAACAAAATACCTACTTTCTTACTTTTATTCCCCCGATGAATACGAAGAATGGAGGAAATGAGATAAGGTACTATTCTAAAAGTATGTTTTTTTGCTTAAATTAATTTCAATTACGTGGGTAACGGAGTGTCTTAGTCTTACGCCCATCATACGCCTACTGTGAGGTAAAAAACATTAGGGAAAGACCAAATTGTGCTGAACAATGAGGTAATCATGAAATACCCATACTATTAGTCTCGGTACAATCACCTTTAAACTGAGCCTTTTGCATAATTGTAAACTACAAATTTAATTAAAATCAATTACCTATTGTTATTCGTTATGTGAAAGAAACATGTATCAGATCTTCATAGCGAGAAAACACGAGAAGATTTAGGTGTACTTTCTTGTGAAGTTGACTTTTAATAAACAAGACTTACTATTTCAATATCGAAACAATTTTACATTATGAAAGCGGTCTGAATGACAACGATTGTATTATGGTAAATATATTCAGTAATCATGGCCACAGTTATAAGTTGATAAACAAACAATTTAGGTATCAAAAACGCGATAAACTGTGTTCAACAGCTATTAAGGCGTATAAAAACAAATGCGAAAGCTTCACTTCATCAGTAGCTGGCCAGTTGTAGATGAAACTTCAGGAAAAAAATAATATGCTTTTGAGGATTTTCGCGATTCTTACTTTGGTGGGACTCACCTTCGCTGCGACATGGCAACAGCATTTACTGCCAAAGCCTCAGGAATATGGTATTTTTTTTTGTTTGTTTTGGATTAATCTTGATTTTAATTTTTTGTCTTTAAGGAAATTGACAGAAATTGATGGAAATACACGGAAACCCCAGTTTTTTCATTATTTAACATAAGCTTAGATAGGATTTTTAATCAACTCTGAATTTTTTCACTAGATCAAAATAATTTATATTAATTTGTTGGTACTTCTATTTCAATTCGTCAACTTTTCTATCTTTTTTCAGCCCACAAAGAAGGATGTTATGTGGAAGAGATAAACGACGTTGTACCGTTTGGTGAATCTGTCACTCCCATTGGACATTGCTATAGAATTCATTGTGGCGGAGATATGATGTTCTTCGCTTCGTAAGTATAATTTACATTAAATATAGTTGAGTATAATTATACATCTTGATGTAAAAAATATTATTCATATTCATGAAAGTTCGTGGCCAAATAGTTTCACTATCTTCTATCTATCTTCGTCAAGAACGGGTGAACCCAGTCATCCTGATTTTGAGAAATCGCCTGCGGGGCGGGCAGGGCGCGGAGGGAGCCGAAAGCGGTGTGCGTAAGCGGTGCGGGTGGGTGTATCTGCGTCGGCCGCGCTCCCCAATCCCCCGTGCCTCCCTGCCCCCTATAGTTATTTAGGATTCTCTACTTACTCGCACACAGGGTGTTATTGTGGTCAGTGACATCAAACACAGAGATGATGGTACGAGTTATGCTAATTCTAAAAAAAAAAAACTTTAAACTATATGTAAGTTTTATAGAAGAAAACCTTTTCACAACAATCAAAAAAATCAAAATGAAAAGGAAAATTCACGCGTATCTACAAATAATACGTCTAAGCTAGTAAGCTACGAAGAGTACGTACGTAGTTTTGACTCGCTCGCTAGTATCTCCATAATAAAATTGATGTATGTATATTTGAAATAATAATATACCAGATGGAAAGTGACGATCAGGCTAAGGATGAATGATGGCTGAAAAGTTAAAGCCTTACTTATGCACTCATTCTGTTCCCGCATTGACTGACCCTGAAATTTTGACTGACTAAACCTGAATTTTTTTAACTCCTCTGACTTCTTTTAGGTGAGCTTACTCCATTGTCATCTCTGTCAATGCTGCGTCTGGTCTAGTCATAAGGCAAGAGTAAACCCATATCATATTGAAATAAATGCTTAAATCATATGTTTAGAGAGAGAGACAAAAGTATTGCCGACTAAAAAGTCGGCAATACTTTTTAGGTAGCATCAGAAATGTAGATGGGAAATGTTGAGTGCGTATTGCAGGTATCAAATTGAATTGCAGTGTAACTATTATACTAATAGTATTGACGTCTTTTTATAGGTGTGGTTTAGTCTTGGCGGGCGAAGGATGCTACGTGACTAAAGAAGATCTAACTAAGCCATACCCTGGCTGCTGCCCGGCGGTCAAATGCGATCAAGATAATAAAATACCCAAAAACTAAATTTAGAAATAGAGCGTTTCTAGATCATAAAATTGTAAAAATAATAATAAACGAATCAATTGTAAAATAAACTTTCTTATTTTTTAAAATAAATTAGTTTATTCTATCTGATTGAATCTAACAAATATATTTTTCTTCCTAAAGATATAGAAATATTTCACGACTTTCGTAACGTCTTTAACGTAACTAGAGTGGTGAAATATTTCTATATAAAGAAAAAAATATGCTTTTTTATCATTTTTTTGTGTAAGCAAATCTACTAGAAAATTCCAAATAACCTAGAAATAAAGCTTAAATCTGATTTAGCTGGTTACTAAAAAGCTACGTAATTTTTCTATCGAGGCAGTTCAATGCTCACTCAACTCATAATAAAACTTCATCATCATCATCATCTTTATCAGCCAAAGGACACCCACTCTTGAACACAAGCCTCCCCCAAGGTTATCGACAGCGAGCGATCACAAGCAGACTACATCCAGTTTGATCCTGCAATCTTTACAGACCTTGTAAAGATTGCAAGATTGTCTGTCCATCTTATCGGTGACCGTCCTACGCTGCGCCTTCAAAGGCGTTTCAAAGGGTTAGTAGTCTAAGGGTTTCCAATCTAGCTTTTGTCTGCCCTAACGCCCATCAGTTCTTCGCGCCATGTGCCCAGCCCATTGACATTTCAGCTTACTGATTCTCAGGAATATGTCTATTACCTTAGTTCTTAGAATAGAATAGAATAGAATAGAATATTTCTTTATTTGCTTAAAACATGGTAAGTTTGATAACATAATTTTCATGTATGACCATCATGTTTTGCCACAGGCGGCATGCAAATTTAAACATGAAAGTTAAAACAATTAATTAAATACATTATTTCATTATACACTACACACAATATTTAAGGTTACATTGATTCATTGCTAATTTATACTATACATTTATATTTAATATACTATATCTATTTATTCATGTCATTATAATTATAAAATATTTATGTCAAGTATTCAGTCAGACTATAAAAACATTCTTCTTTAAGAAATTTACGCAATCGTGTCACAAACATATTATAAGGAAGCTGTCTAATGTCATAAGGTATTCCATTATATATTTTAACAGCCATGGCCTGGCAGTTTCTTTGGAAAAATGCACTCTTGCTCATAGGAACTTGCAATCTATAGATATCTCTCTGGCGTAACCTTAGATCTAGCTGAACATATTTTTCAAATAGCTCAGGATTTTTTCTAACAAATATTCCAGTCTCCAAAATGTAAAGCCCAACCAAAGTTATAAGTTTCAGCCTTTTGAATAAAGGTCGACAAGTTTCCATTGGTCCTGCACCACAAATTGCCCTAATACACTTTTTTTGCATCAAAAATACTTTATTCATATCAGTTGAGTTACCCCACATAATCAGACCGTACCTTAAAATTGAGGATACATATCCATGATATGCGGTCAGTGCAGTTTCTTCTCCTGCTACAAATCGTAATTTTTTGAGAGCGTGTACAAAACTACTCAACCTTTTACACAGGTCTTCAATGTGGGGTTTCCAGTTACAGTGTTGGTCAAGGATGATACCTAAAAACTTTGCCTCACTAACTTTATCGATTACTACGTTCTGACAAGTGACGTTTAACTGTGGACAATTTGCTTTGTAGTTTGAGAACTGTACTAATTTGGTTTTTAATAGGTTAACACTTAAGTCATTTCGCGTTAGCCAGGAAACAACATCTGCTATAGTTTCATTTACAATCTGGTTAAAATTTGATTTTTGGTCACGATTCGGTATAATAAGTGAAATGTCATCAGCAAACAGTACAGTTTGATAATTGATCTGTTTAGGCAAGTCATTAATATATATAAGGAACAGGAAAGGACCCAGGACACTACCCTGGGGCACGCCACATGTATTCTGTAGAAATGACGATTTGTGTGTTTCAACTTCGTTACTCTGAGGATTCCTTTTTTTTATTTCTACATATTGTAAGCGGTTTGAGAGACTTTTTAGCCAATCCAGAGCTTGTCCCCTAATACCATAATTCTTACATTTTTCTAAAAGTTTACAGTGATTTACACAATCAAATGCACGACTCATGTCAAAAAACACCGATACCACGGGTCTTTTAGCATCGACATTCTCCACAATATTTTTTATCAGCGAGTATATTGCTAGGGTTGTAGATTTGTTTTTTTGAAATCCATTTTGTTCTTTTGAGATTACTTTGTGTTTATCAAAAAAACTTGTTATTCTATTCAACATGGCCTTTTCAAAGATTTTGGAGAGTATCGGAATCAACGAGATGGGACGGTAATTATTAATATCTTTTTTATCATGTTTCTTGTGTAATGGGACTACTTTAGAAAGTTTCAAATTATCTGGAAACTGGGCTTGTGTGAAAGACAGATTTATAAGATAAGCTAACACTGGTGCTAGGAAGTTAGCACAAAGTTTAAATATAAAAGTGGGTAGTTCGTCTACACCTACAGCATTTGTGTTTCGCAAAAACCTAATAATAGACCAAACTTCTTGTGTTGAACAGGGTGTCAAAAATAAACTATCTTTTAAGGAATGAATGTCAACTACGTTTTGTCTGAATTTGGGATTTATTAATGGATTAGTCAAGTTTATAAAATGAATATTAAATAATGAGGCAATGTCAGAAGGATTATTAATTAGTATGTCATTTATTTCTAAACTTTCTATTTCTTCATGTAAATTCAAATTGTCAGTTTTGTCTTTTATTATATTCCAGGATGCTTTGCATTTATTTTTAGCATTTTTTATTTTTGCGGTATTGTAAATATTTTGCGACTTATTAACACAGCTTTTCAGTAGTTTGGTGTAATTTTTAAATTTGTTCTTATTTTCTAACGTTTTATGCTTAAAGTAGTATCTATACTAATATTATAAAGCTGAAGAGTTTGTTTGTTTGTTTGTTTGTTTGTTTGTTTGTTTGAACGCGCTAATCTCAAAAACTACTGGCCCGATTTGAAAAATTATTTTTACGTTGGATAGTCCATTTATCGAGGAAGGCTTTAGGCTATATAACATAAAGATACGACTCATAAGACCACAGCAGGAATGAAAAATGTTGCGAAAACGGGAGAAAGATATTCCTTTTGAAAGCTTCCGCTGCATACGCTGCGGAAACCGCTTAAGTTACACAAAAATCATGTATGACAGGATTGTTCAGCATTAAGAGTTCTATAATAAAGTCCGCGACAGCATATGTCTATCTTTTATGGTTGACTTACTACAACCTTTTTTATGTTAATAAATTTGTAAAAAAATAATGCATTATTTTTAGAGGTGTATTATACACACAGGTATTAATTCTTATCAAAATAAATACATTCATCATCACGAGCATTTCATTTAGAACCAAGTTGCCGTTTATATCATTTGATTTCAATAAATATCTTAGGAGCTATCACAGTTTTAACATAACTCCGCACCAAAATAATGTTCGAAGCTTAAGTACAACGTGCGCTTGCGCTAATATATTATAAAGCTGAAGAGTTTGTTTGTTTGATCGCGCTTATCTCAGGAACTGCTGGACCGATTTGAAAAAATATTTCCGTGTGTGGATAGCTTATTTATCGAGAAAGGCTTTAGGGTATAACATCAGGCTGCGACGGGAGGGGAGGGAGCAAACTCAAAACGCGCGGACGAAGTCGCGGGGGACCGCTAGTAATAATATAAAGCTGAAGAGTTTGTTTGTTTGAACGCGCTTATCTCAGGAACTGCTGGACCGATTTGAAAAAATATTTCTGTTTTGGATAGCTTATTTATCGAGAAAGGCTTTAGGGTATAACATCAGGCTGCGACGGGAGGGGAGGGAGCAAACTCAAAACGCGCGGACGAAGTCGCGGGGGACCGCTAGTGCTCTCATATTTCGTTTTGATATACATGATTTCTTAATGCCTGGGGTAATCCACTTTGGTCTTGAGTTGTTAACATTAATTTTTATTTTTTTATACGGAAAACAGAGCTTATAATATAAACAAAGGTCCTGGTGAAAGCTATTAAATGCTGCATTTAGGTCAGTTTCATCAAACACATCACTCCAACTCAAACTGGATATTAATTCTACAAATATCCTCTTGTTACCTTCATTAAAATCCCTGACTATTTGGTACCAACAGATTGGTTGACTTTTTTTAGATGTAGGTATTACAAACTCCAATGTTTGCCCCGTGTCATGATCTGATAAGAATAACGAGTGTACGCTTCCTTTGGCATCATTAATGTTACTTGCAATATGATCAATACATGAGTTTTGTCTCGTGGGCACATTTATATGTAGAACGAGATTATACTTAGCTAACAAGTTACTTAATTCCTTGGCAGCGTTATTTTCTTTTAACGTGTCTATGTTTAGGTCACCAGTAAGTATTATTTTCTTTTTGCTACGTCTGGTAAGTTTGTAAAGGAGTATGTCTAAACTTTTTAGAAAAAATGGTAAGTTAGCCCTAACTGGAACTCTATAGATACAAACTACAATGCAACCAAACATAGGTATTTCTACAGCACAAGCTTCAAAAACCCTATCCTTGGACAGTTCTGCACATATGCTAACTGGCTTGAAGTCAACTGTTTTCCTAATCATTACGCATACGCCACCACGCTTTTGGTTTTTTCTACAATAAGAAGATACTAACTTAAATTGCTTTAACTTTATGTTAGTTTCACTACCACTTTTTACAAACGTTTCCGAGAAACATAATATATCCAGATCAAGACCATTTTCTGAAAATTCATCAAGGCAAATCTCCAATGTATCCAACTTTCCCAGTAAACTTTGGATATTCTGATGTAATATTCTTACAACCTGATTATTCAGTTCGGCCACGAAAAAACGTATTATGATTATGATCCTTAGTATAATCTTCAATTACATTTTTTGCAACATCAAAATACTCTAGAATACTTGACTGACGGCTGTGCTTTTTACCATGTTTTTGACCCATTTTTTTATTAGATTGCTCACATCGACTATAAATTGCTATTTTTTTAGGGTCGAGAAATATGGAAGCATATTCGTCAGAATCAATGGATACATTAAGCTTATTACAAAGAGTTTTTGTATAATTAAAAGTATTGATTGTATTAAAATTAAGGAATTTACACTTGGGGTAAAGTTTTGTACATAACATTATTCTATGATTTAGTAACCTTACGTTAAAACACTTGCTATATTTCAAGGGGGCTATATAAACTGTTAGATGTTTCATTTTGTTCAGAGCTATATGCAATTCTGATTCAAATTCAACAAAGATTCATCGTGACCTCCCACGCCTAAAACAATTATATCCTTGTCCGTTAAGCTATGTATGAATTCATCGGTGCAATGCTTTAGTATATCTGCACTAGATGCTTCACTTGCAATGTAAGCCGTAGGTTGATATTTATCATTCCATTTTCCCTTTCTTGAATTTAATAAGGCTGCTGATAATCCCAATAAGTGATCATCACCTAGTATTTGAATTTTATATTGACCAGGACAACCATGTGCATTGCTCTCATTTGGGGAGAAAGTTTGGGATACAGTTCGTTTATTAATGGACTCCTTAATTTCTTTTTGTGTTTCATCTGTAAGTAGATTGTAGTTTCTGTAGTATCCACAATATTTTTTTCCATGTATCTCGTCTCCGTTAGTTGCCGTCTCCTCTTGTGCATTAGCTATAAATGATTCTTCGTTTTGACTATCTCGTTGTTTACTTAATTTTGTATTTTTTGAACGTGGCTTTTTTGTAGATCGACAAACAGTAGTTAGTTGCGTTATTCTTTGATTTTGTTTAGTAATCGTGTTCTTTAGAGCATTGTGTGTGTCTTCTACGTGTTTCCTCATTTCTTTTTGTTAGCCTGCCTCTAACCGAGCATAGCCTTCTCCGTCGCTCGTTGTGTAATTTTGAGCTTCATTATTAGGCCCATTTAGTTGAGACCATGTTAACGATGCAATGTGACGAGTTAATGTAAACGATGCAACTTAAGGAAAAAAAAGTATTTTTATTTCGCTCACTCGTGTAGTGCTGTCCCACGCTAATCTGCTGAGTGGATTCCGTTCAAAGGAAGAGCTGCGTAACTGTGAATCGCAATACGCACCCAGAGAAAATTTCTAAACATAAAAAAACCAAAAACGTGATAAACTATGTTTATCAGCGGTCACAGCGAATAAAAACAAATGCGATAGCATCACTTCATCAGTAGCTGGTCAGTTGTAGACGAAAGTTTTAGGTAAAAAAGTTCAACATGATTATAAAAATCTTCACAATTTTGTCTTTGTTGGGACTTACTTTTGCAGTCACACGGCACCAGTATTTACAGCATAAACCTGAGGAATATGGTAAAATAAGTGTTATTTTTTTATTTTATTGAATTGTATCTTTGTTAAATGCATAGTTAAGTTTATAATACTTAGATCAGGATTTAAAATAAATATTAAAATTACGCCTTGATTAGTTTTTCGTCTATGAAAAAGATGGAGAAACTCACAAGCATAGCTATGTTTTTTGAAGGACTTTTTGTATCACTTGATAATACTTGAGATTTTTATTATTATTCTTCTTTTGCACGCTTTTCTTCATTCATCATGACCGAGGATGATTTTAGGCATTTTCTAGTATTTTAAGAGTTTTCGTGTGGGATTGGGTTGTGTAGCGAATAGGGATGAGGTTGTGGTGTACTAATAAGTTAAGTATAATTTATTGATACAGGTGTATTAACAAAAGAAAAAAAAACCTAAATTAAAATAAATAAATATACTATTCACAAATAAAAAACATTCCCCAAATCTGGCACCCGCGATAGCGATTGGGTACCTACTTGAATTGTACAAACATTTACATAATTTTTCAGCTCACAAAGAGGGACGTTATGAGGATGAGGTAAAATATGTTGTTCCGTATGGTGCAACTGTCATCCCCATTGGTCATCCATATATTATTAGAAACGATAAAGATATGCTGTTCTATGCTTCGTAAGTATATTTTTCTTGTATTAAGCGACTAAAAAAACAAAACTACTCTATCATATCACAGCTTATGAGTACTTTAATACATATTTGTGTAAAAATTTTTAGAAAATTATTTCAGTATAAGGTAAGTACAATGTATTTTAACAGAGGATCATATTTAATTACTGTACAAATAGATAGGTAAGGAAAAAAGAGATAGATAAAAAAGGAGGAGGTTATCAAGTCGACTATATGTTTTTTTTTTGGATCTATGTTACCTCATATCGCAGTCGTTAGTCGACCGATTCGAAAAATTTTTTCGCCTTCCTAGAGGGTCTACCTTCTAGTTGGTCCCATTGTTGCCAATTTGGGATCTGATGATGAGATCTTGGTATAATCGAGGGAAACCCTCAAACTTTAAAGGCACATATAGTGTTTTTATACTAGAATCTTAATGTTGACGTGTTTTTAGGCTCAGCTGATGGTAGAACTCCTTAACGCTTAGGAGTTCAGTATTTATAATGACAGAACTTATGATAGGTAGTTTGTAGCTTCTCAAGTAATAGAGTCATAAGGTGCTACTCCCCACACCCTCTCTTGTAATCTCTAAAAATGAAGAAATAAAATTAACTTAAAAAAAAGTAAAACTGACTTCAAAACCTGATGCTCTGATGACACCGACTCCAAAAAGAAATTGTTTGCCTAAAATGGATTCCTTTCCTTACAATGGTTAAGAGTTTATTTAAGACTATTTAGTGCATTTTGGTTTTCAAGTCGGGTTTTACTTTTTTATCTTTTTGAAACTCGTGTAAGTAACACCACTTATAACTCAAGAACCTGTTATCCAAATTTTTGCGTTCCGTAGCCGAATGGCAAATAATGGAACTCTCATATGTTCATCAAGCCTCTCTCACTCTTATTGTCTTAAGTCAGTCTATACGTCGGTTTGTCACACCTACTTTATTCTGAAACTATTTGCCTGACACAGTTGATATTTAGCAGGTAGGTGCATCCCGTTAACCGCTGTTAAAAATAATGACATAAGAAACTAAAACATAAAAATTATGGATAGGTGTTTCAAAATGTCATTGATGATTCTAAAGATGTTGCTTCCGAAGTGGTAAATTAGATTTTACGAACGGAATAGGAGAGTCAGGGTAAGACCTGTTTAAGTAACCCACCTTAATCTGTAGTGAGTAACAAATAAAATAGATCAAACAGGCGATTTAGTTGGGTCGAACTAAATTATAACTAAACCATGAACAATTAAAATTTAACAGTGGTGTTGAAAGCAACAGAGATCGACCAAGTGCGCAGGAGATGTTGTAGTGCTGCACTAATAAAAACTAGGTATAATGAACCTACGGTTAACGTGGTGTAGGTGATCTTCTTTACAGAAGCGAGTGTTTTTATTCACCAGGTATCCGAAAGAACCGCTCGGACCGATGTCAGCTCTTTCCAAAGAATGCAAACAGAACACTGCCGGTCCCACCTGGCTTACAGGCCCTTGGAAACCTGTAAGTACTAGTACTAATAGTAGTAGCTGTGTAGTAACAGCTCTTTTTAACCCGCGAAGCATAAAGAAAGGGGTATTATAAGTTTGGCGTTACTGTCTGAGCATTGTCTGGCATCGAATTGCCCAAACGGATAAACCGAATTTCGTTCAGTTTTTTTTTAGGCGTAGTAATATTATCTCGAATGTTTTAGCCGTGTTTAGTAAAAACCTGATCATTATCAGCTCTTTTCTAGTATTTAATTATTATATCGATTCAACCGAGTAACTTTAATGATATGGAAAGTTTATGGTAAGGTATATATAAGTATATCGAAGATCTTCAGCTCTTTAATAATTGATGAGGGGATCTGACTCTGATTCGAAATTTGGTACCGTGTTACTACAATACAAGTGAAATAATGACCTTTAATATGACGGGTAGAGGTTTCAGATTTTTCATTTTGGATTAATTCTCTACTCTGTGGCGATCAGCCACTCTTTCACATTTTACAGCTACAAAAATATCCTAAAAAATCAAGTATTCTCATGATTCCAAATTTCAATTCAAATCACGTATTTCCAGTGCGACAAACCCTGCGACGAAGGCAAGCAGACGCGTCAAGTGGTCTGCTACCAGAATATTAACGGTCTGGTTGAAATCCTAGATGAAAAGGAGTGTCTTGACGTGAAACCACCAGTGGAACAGTCATGTATGCTACAACTGTGCGAAGAGGTTCTCTGGGTGTTCACTGACTGGGTTGGGGTGAGTAGTACATTGAAGAAGAAACAAATTCGTACATTTATATCTACATCGTAACGATTTATGTTTAATGCAATTTCGGAGGTAAATAATTAATTTAATAGAGGTAAATCAAAAAGTCAATTGGATGCAAATAATGGAAATTCTAAGGGATGCTGGACTGGATTATAGAAATAGAATGATCTTTTTGAGCTGTATGTAAGTGGTATGTATGTAAGAAACAGCTGTAGAAGTTGGACAATATTATCTAAGCTCGTGATAAACGTCACTTAAATGGTCGGAATCGATAATAACTACTTAAAATTAATTATCATAACTACTTATGTAATTATATGAAATTTAAACTCTTTCATCTAATAACGCGTTAAAAATATGTTTTTGTATTATATTTGTAATGCATGTTATCTAATATCCAACTCTTGAATGGTTTACCAAATTTTAGTGCGACACCTGCCTCTCAAAAGTCCGGACCCGTTTAGCCGTCTGCGTGACTATAAACCATAAGGTTGTGAATTCCAGCTTCTGCTCAAATGAAAATGAGCTGGTGTTAGAAGAGCCATGCGATCAGACCAGTCTGCCTCCGTGCGAGGCGATGTGGTACGCCACACAGTGGAGCAACGTAAGTATTGCAGAATATACAAAAAAAAACCCGGCCAAGTGCGAGTCGGACTCGCGCACTGAGGGTTCCGTGCCAACTTTAACTGAATTAGGGAATCCATTTACTTCTACTTAGTAAAATACCACAATATTTTGTTGAATGCAAATATAACTTTGTTTTTCATAGTGTTTGTATGAAGTACAAAGTTATGTTTGCGGTTGTTGAAAATGTGCTATATCTCAAAAACTACTTGTTCGATCCCATCTAAACCAATTTTCGTTGAAAGTATTTATTAAGATCTACATAATATATTTTTTTCAAAATTTACACTTGCTTGGTTTAGAAATTAGATGGGGGGCGGGAGGGACGCCCATTTTACCACTTTGGAAGCGTCTAGCTATGAAACGTTAGACTTTAAAAGAAAATGGTTTAGAAACCTCTATGTTATTTTAAAAGACCTATCCATAGACACCCCACACGCATAGGTTTGACAAAAAAGATTTTTTTTGGTTTTAGTTTCATGTATGAGAGCCCCCCCTTAACTGTCATTATTTTTTATTTTTTGTATGAGAATTGGTAAGCGGTTAACAAGATACATCTTCCTACCAAATTTCAATTGTGTAATGCTTATAGTTACAAAATAAAATGGGTGTGACATACGGACGGACAGACAGACAGACAGACAGACAGACAGACAGACAGACAGACAGACAGACAGACAGACAGACAGACAGACAGACAGACAGACAGACAGACAGACAGACAGACAGACAGACTTGACGAAACTATAAGGGTTCCGTTTCTTGCCATTCGGCTACGGAACCCTAAAAAGAGCTGAGTGCGAGGTGGACGCGCGCAATGAGGGTTCCGTGCCATGTGTTATCTCTCAAAAACTTCTCGTTCGATTCCGTCTAAATTTTTGTTGAAAGTATTTGTTAAGATATATCATATATTTTTTTTCAAAATTTACACTCGTTCAGTTTAGAAGTTAGATGGGGGGGGGGGGGGGGGACGCCCATTTTACCACTTTGGAAGCGCCTAGCTATGAAACGTTAGAATTTAAAAGAAAATGGTTTTAGGAACCTCTATGTCATTTTAAGATACCTATCTTTAGACACCTAACATGCATAAGTTTGAAAAAAAAATCAGTTTTAGTTTCATGTATGGGAGCCTAGTGTTGCAAAAAAACGTTTTTTTTCTAGTGTGAAAAAAAGCGTTGAAAAAAAACCTGAAAAAAAAACTGTTTTTTTTTCTAGAGCAGTTTTTTTTAAGAGTATGAAATCCAAAACTTTTAAGACAATTACCGATTCTGGATCAATTATTGAGAATTGGCATTCGAGGCGTAGCCCACCAGCTCTTCTCCAGTTACCTGTCAAATCGAACCCAGGCCGTCAAAATTGATAACTGGACAAGCAGTGAACTCCCGGTCACGTTTGGGGTTCCACAGGGTAGCGTCCTTGGGCCAACGCTGTTCTTGATATATGTGGATCAACTGTGCAACATCAAATTACGTAACGGCAAACTTATTGCTTTTGCCGACGACACTGCCTTGCTGTTTCGTGCTGGTGATTGGGCTGAAGCCTACCACTGTGCTCAGGAGGGACTTAATAGGGTGTCTGCTTGGCTATCCTCTAACTCATTAGCTCTAAACGTATCTAAAACCTCATACCTAACATTTTCCATCACCATACGTGGGCAGCCAACCGGTCACACACTCAAATGTCACGATAGCAACTGTCGAACTTATTCGCATTGTCTGTGTCCCGATCTGTTCCACTCTACCACAGTCAAGTACTTAGGCGTATCTCTTGATCAACATTTAAATTTCAGCAACCATCTCGATCTCGTATCCACAAGAGTAAGGAAACTGATTTACATTTTTAAAACATTGCGACATCTTACTGATCATAAGACCATAAAAATGGTTTACCAGTCCCTATGTCAATCTCTCTTGGCATATTGCATCTCCTCCTGGGGTGGTGCCTCCAAAACTCACTTATTGAGAATTGAAAGAGCCCAAAGAGCTGTTCTAAAAATTTCTGCATTCTTGCCTATATTGCATCCCACTACCGACGTCTATATCTTCTGGAAGGTGCTCACTGTTAGACAACTATTTATTGTATCTATAACGCTTCGTAAACACTCTTCAATTCAGTATGATCCCAAACTAATGCTCAATCGACGGAGGAAAGTGTTGGCTCGTAATAATTTACCACCATTCAGGACCGCTTTTGCCAGGAGGTTCTTTTGCTTTCTGGGTGACTACCTTTATTCTAAGCTCAACTCTAATCTCAACATATACCCATTACCCAGATATAACTGTAAGAAAAAAATTGTTCTGTGGCTCTTAGACCAGGACTATGAGAGAACTGAAGACCTCATTACTATCATAACATAAACAACGCAAGCATGCACACTCACAAACACAAACACTCTCTCACACACACACACACACACACACACACACACACACACACACACACACACGCACACATACATTCTATTACTACTATTACATTTTCTAATTGTCTATCATCATATACATCATTATCTACTATAACCTTTTGTATTCATTCAAGCATTCATACTTAAGTTCTTTTGAATAACCTACGGCTGTTCGAAGTAGTGGGAGGCTGGTGACCTGTAATACAGGTATTTTACCTAGCATAGGCACAAGTCTCACACATACACTGCCCCTTAGTATTAAGCTCCATGTTTATTCGATTGTCTTTGTATGTGTTGAGAAAATAAAGATTATGTTTATGTTTATGTTTATGATTAAGATGAATACTTAAGAATACAATTTCGGCCTATTTTTAACTCTACTATACTCTTCTGGTGGAGTGGTACCAAGATTTCATGAATAGATTGAAATCTCAAAAAACAAGAGACGAACATACAGACGCACCAGATACGAGGGTCAAACTGAAAGTTCTTAGAACTGGCCACTTATAAACAATATAATAAAAAATATATTCTAAAATTTGAAAATAGAACTCTTTGCCAATATTACTGAGTATATATTTCATTCATTTGTCATTTGTTTAACGATTTAGCGGCAAATTGAAAATTGTCTGTGTCACGTCAACATGAATTTAACACGAGAAAATTTTCGTGCAATGATTTTTTATGACTTTCGATGTCATTTAAGTCAACAAGAAAGTTATGATAGACTACGATTGGCCTTTCACGATGAAGCCCCATCTCGTGCGACTGTTTACAACTGGTTTAATGAGTTTAAACGTGGTCGCACTAATCTCACTGATGATGTACGTGAGGGACGGCCTTCTACGGCGACGACTGAAAATAACATCTGTGTTGTGCGGCGTATGATAGAGACTGACAAAAGAGTGACCTATCAGCAGATTTGGACAAGCTTAGGCATCGGTATGAGTCAAGTGCACAAAATCCTCCACGAACATTTAGCGGTCAGGAAGCTTTGCGCCCGGTGGATACCTCATAATTTGACTAAGGCTCAAAAACTCCATCGTGTGGATTGGTGCCGTAAAATGATTGAAAGATTTAACGGAGGTGACTCAAATGCTGTGTTCGACATACTAACAGGTGACGAAAGCTGGATTTACTGTTATGATCCTGAAACCAAAAGACAATCTGCTCAGTGGGTGTTTCCTTTCGAGGAGTTGCCAACTAAAGTGAAGAGAGATCGAAGTGCGGGAAAAAAAATGGTGGCCTCGTTCTTTGGAAGGATAGGTCATTTCGCAACAATTGTGTTAGAGGATCAAAAAACAGTTTCTGCAGAATGGTACACTACCAATTGTTTGCCACTTGTCTTGGAAAAAGTTCGAGAGAAACGACCTCGCAGTAGGATCCTCCTTCACCACGACAACGCCTCGTCGCACACCGCCAAGCGAACGATCGACTATTTGGCGACATCAAACGTTGAATTACTGGGTCACCCGCCGTATAGCCCCGACCTCGCGCCTTGTGATTTTTATTTATTTCCAAAAATTAAAGAAAAACTTAAAGGAAAGCGGTTTATGAATGCTGAAGAAGCGGTGGCTGCGTATCGCGATGCCACTGAAGAGACCCCTAAGGACGAGTGGGCAAAGTGCTTTTCCCAGTGGTTCCATCGCATGCAGCGGTGTATTGACGTCAATGGACAATATTTTGAAAAGATATAATTAAACTAATAACTGGCTAATGTAATCAGTTTTTGATTTTCTAAGAACTTTCAGTTTGACCCTCGTATAGAAAATATTACAGTGTCTCAAGATGTAGATCTAGAGACGGAAGAAGAGACAGAAGAAAGTGAAAATTCCGACGCCGACAAGACTAGTGTAGGCACTGATACTGAAACTGAAAGTAAAGATGAAGAATAAGAAAATAAGTAATTGAATTGTTGGAAATCGGAAGTTGTTATAAATTAATTATAATTAAATAAATAAGTTGATTTATTATACAAATTTCATTTATCATTGAACTAAAATGTATGGTAGAAAAAAAAACAAATTTAGAAAAAAAACAACGGTGCTATTTTTTTTTTCATGTTTTTTTTCAAAAACTGAAAAAAAAAAGTTGTTTTTTTCATTTTACATCACTATGGGAGCCCCCTCTTAAATATTATATTTTTTATTTTTTATATAAGAATTGTAAAGCGGTTAACACGATACATCATCCTACCAAATTTCAACAGTGTGATGCTTATAGTTACAGAATAAAGTGTCTGTGACATACGGACGGATAGACTGACAGACTTGACGAAACTATAAGGGTTCTGTTTTTTGGCATTCGGCTACGGAACCCTAAAAACGTTACTGAAACTATTTCTAATTTTATCTAATGCCTGTCGATGGCAGCCGCGTGAGGGATGCAGATTTCACTTTCGACTCTTTTAAATGTCTTGATATTTATTACGATCCATTTCAAGCTTAATAATATTGGATAAAAAAATGATCCGTTTTAAGCGTAATAATATGAGGTAAAGAAAAAAACTGCTTCTTATCGATAGCTACCGTTACTTATATCATTGCCATACAAATTCATTCCAAACTCGTCAAACTTATTTCACACCCCAGTGTTCAGCACAATGCGGAAAGGGCATCCAGACGCGTAGCGTTTTCTGTGGAATATCAGACGGCGAGTCAGTGCTGAAGGTGCCCAGCGAAAGATGCAAGCCGGAAGAGAAGTACAACATCACGAGAGAGTGTGAGGTTGAGGAGTGTCCAGCCTTGTGGTTCGCCGGCCCTTGGACTGAGGTAGGCCTTCTAAAAAGAGATTTTTTTTCCATCAGCAAATGCAGTTTTACATACCCACCGACCGCAAGGGCTATGTGGGGCTCCAGACTTCGGAGCCTGCCTACCCACTTAAACCTGACAGCGTTCTCCCGTGCCATTAAGTGAGGCAAGAACTGACGAGTTACGCTCTAGGCATAAGTTCTAGCTTAGCTTCAGTTTCCAGCAGAATGCGTCAAAGGCAACCTCACTTCATACCCAATCATTAACTTTAGTACTGTATAGGCCGTTAAAGATAAGATAAAGATATTTATGTACTAAACATGTGTGTAGGTACATAAATGATGACAACAAAGTTTTAGCATCCACATGTTCTGCCAACATTCGGCGTGTAAAAATGTCATTAAAAGCGAACAAATTCAAATATTCAAAATGCAGACACAATCCCATCAAGTCATAATTAAATAATAATAATTGATAAAAAAGAAACAATGTCACATTAAATTATATATAAAAATGTCAAAATTTGTCATCTAAAAATTCCTGTGCATTATAATAACATTTGTCGACCAAGATTACTTTAAGTTTATTTTTTTGTTATCGTTGGATGTGAACAAATAAACAAGCCCTTTTAATAAATTTGTCTTGTATAGTGTTCAGTGCCGTGCGACGGTGGCATACAACATCGCCGCGTGATGTGCCTGCGTGGAACTGAAGCAGTCTATGACTGCCCCATAGACACCATACTCGGCAGCACACAGGCCTGCAACCTGAGTCCTTGCATTGAAGGTTGGTTCAACATCACCGCACTTGAAAAAATATAAGTACTGTTAGACGGATAATCGATTATGGCATTTCTATGGTAGGCAACACTAGGACTCATGGACAGCACTAGACATGTCATATAGATTGTGTTTGACATTAGTTTGATTGTTGTGGAACTGTCCCGCGTATTTTGCTTACTGCATTGTTTATAGTATAATTAATAAAAATAAATAAATATCCTTTGGACATTCCCACACATCGCAATCTAGTCCCAAAGTAAGCTACTCAAAGCTTGTGTTATGGGTGCCAGACAATGTATATAATACTTAAATACTTTTTGTTTGTAAATACATACATGATATACATAGAAAACACCCACCAATATAAACAGACATGTTCATGCACACAAATGTTTGTATTGTGCAGGGATCGAACCCGCAACCCGCTGCGTAGTAGGCGATTTCTCGACCACTGCACCAGACGGGTTGTCTAGTAACTTTTTTAACTATTAGTAACGTGGTAATGAAATTAGGATGTACATCAACACACCGAGTTTATCTCTTTCAGTACCTACTGATATACAAATTTCACAACTGGGCAAAAGTGACACATCAATATTTAGATGAAAACACAACAAAAAATGTACAAAAACATTAAATATAACATTGTTTACATGTTTCGTCATTACTATTGACATACAAATTTTCACACTAATATACTAAATTCAATTTTAAGACGTGGTTTGGACCGTGACGATGACAAGACACCCGATGGCCTCACGCTTTTTCCCTGGGAACGGGATCGGGCCTTAGTTTGGGATGCAACTTGTGTCGATACTTTTGCCCCCTTCCATCTCAGAGTATCACCCCTTAAAGCTGGAGCAGCAGCGGAGTTGGCTAAAAATGCCAATCGTCACAAGTACGTCTCACTTGCAAGTGATTATGTGTTTGTGCCGTTTGACGTTGAAACATTTAGGCCTTATGGACCCTCTGATATCTATCTTGCTGTTTAGAAAAATTGCGCCAAAATTAAATACTTTAACAGCCACTAAAAAAGCTAGCTGGTTTGTAGCTCAAAAGATTAGCATAGCTATCCAACGCGGCAACGCAGCCAGTATCATAGCCTCATTGCCGCAAAGTTGAAATTTATAAAATTATTTTGCTTTAAATTTCCGCTAAGCGACGCGGGCGCAGGCAACTAACAACACAAACCGTCACCGCGTTTAGTATTAGTTCAGGCAAATGCAGGATGCACCACCCGCCCTCCCTCAATACGCATGCGGCACAGATGATGCAATTAGTAGTACCCAACACCAACGTGCAAAATACCTCGACGCGTTTCGCCACTACACGTGGCATCCTCAGGAGATGTTGTCGCCTCGGCGGAGCACGGACGACGACTAAGTTGTTGTTAGTTGCCTGCGCCGGCGTCGCTTAGCGGAAATTTAAAGCAAAATAATTTTATAAATTTCAACTTAATAATGGATTTCCGCAAAGTAACGCCTGATTCCATTAATTATCATTGCCGCAAGGAAATAGTTTCGTTTTTGAATAGGTAGATTTTAAGTTTATTTTTTATGTTGCATGTCTTAGTTCAATTTTTTTTAAAGATAGTATGATAAAAAAGTTGTATTTTGAATAAAAAATTTGTCGACTCTTTTTCATAGGTATGTCGGAGCAGGCCTAGATTGTTGCGAGACTGAAGAAGCTGTAACTATGCTATACCCTGACTGTTGCGCGGCGAAAGCGATCAAGATTTGACAACCAAGTACCCAAAAAATTAATTCAGAAATAGAGCATTTAACAGATCTGTAAATTGAAAAATCTGTCACTTTGAAAATAATATGTACTTAAAAAGACTTCATTGAAATGTAACAATAAACTTTCTTTATGTATCAAAACAATCTTTTTTTTTAAATTATAAAAAACAAACCATTGTTTTTTCTATAGATAAAATTATTTCACGTGACCTTATTAACTATGTCTTGAATGAAGTCAGGCTACTTATCAGAGAAGAACTCCTGTAAGCAGAAAAAAATGTGCTTATAATTATTAACGAATAGTTAAAAAACAGTTATCACGCTTTTTTCAATTCTTGTCATTTTAATGTATAGACTAAACTACTCTTAGGTTATTTTTCCAAAACTCCGAAACATCCAGGTGCGTTCACCTTTATCTTAGTGAACTAATCGGAATGTTTGTAAACACAAACAGACCTAATACAGAAAACAAGTTAAGCGATGCTCTGACGTAGTTCGCGGTGAATAAAAACAACGACATTACTTCTTAGTGGCCAGTTGCTAGCGAGCTTTCGAGAGTTAACCTCTGTCGTCCGTGGGACACTTTAAACGTTTTTAATTTTTTTAGACGTTAAAAAAGTAAAAATGATTGCAAGGACTGTTGTAATTTTGGCCGTGGTTGGACTTAGCTTTGCTGCCACGTGGCAAGGCTACCTACCCCCTAAACCAAAGGAGCATGGTAAGTGTTTTTATTTTATTTCAAGAATAAAGTTTTGGGATGGGCTTTGTTTGGGAGAAAAATAGTTTGGAGGAAGGCAATTTTTAAAAGAAATACAGAAACTGAATTTACAAATCAGATAGACAGATCAGAGTTACTTAGATATTGGAAAAAAAATTTAGGCAGTGTATTTTAGTGAAGGTAAAAATAAAAAATCTGTTATTTAAACAAAAAGCAAAGATTGTTGTGTTGGATCTAAATATTATCATTCACTCCTACTACTCTGTTATCTTACACAGTCATGTGTTCGCAAGACCTTTAGCATCTGCTGATAGATAAGACTTCAGTAGTGCATCGCTAATTTGTACAAAATAAAATTGGTCTGCATTATTATAAAAGTAACTGTCAGAAATTAGAAGGAAAATGAAATGATCTGTCAAGTTCTAATGGACGTTATTACGTACCGCTATAAAAATGTCGGTGTCTAAATGGTTGAAGTTGGGAAAATAGAAACTTAATTTACAAAAAAGGATCAGAGCATAAAATAGAAATAGTGGTACAGAAGCCAAACTACATACGAACCGCGCTCGAGCAACGCACTCATAGACACCGCTTACGGACACAAGATCTCGGAACATTTCGGGACAGTGCAAGCGCGAATGCCGCCCGCTTGAGACACGCGTCTGTGAAAGGTTGTTTTATTTTGTTAAATGAAAATATGTTTTACGGCGACTACTTAACCCTTTGCGAGGCGGTAATCCAGACACAATAGAATTTTTATTGTTTTACGGCTATTGCCGTTTACCGCGCTGGAAAGTGTTAAGCTCGTTTTGTATAAAAGTATCTTTGAATCTGAATGAACGAAGTAACTTAATTCTTATAAGATATTTTTTTTAAACCATAAAATATTACGACAGATAAAAACGTGTTTTTTTTAAATTGTGTAGATTTTGTTAATTTTAATGTCTGTTACAGATAGGGCAGAATAAATTGCGTAAATAAGTTAACAGTTTAGTAAGAGAGTATCATGGATTAATTTGGTAGAACAAAATGAAAAATTTCATTTGTTTGTTGTGTAAGCTTTGTGTCTTGGTTTATATTTTGTTTGCTCCCTTATATTATCAACAAAACATCAAACAACAAGATGAGAATGCGACTACTACGATAATTCTTTTGTGCCAAAGTTCAAAGTTGAAATCCCTAGCATACTGGCGACAGTGTCTGTCACATCAAAAGAGAAATACACGCACAAGTTTGACTTCTGTTCCTACTGTCTCATATTTTCTGATCAGTGTTGTTCCCGCAAAAAGAGAAATACTTATGCAAACCAAAATACGTAAAGCACAAACTAGTTTTAAAGACGCATGCTTATAAATGACTTGTGATTAGTAGAAAACTAGTCTCTCGGACGTCATCAAAGTCCGTGAACTGAATCTAATATACATAACATAACAGATTTAATACTTATAAATTACAATTCAAAAATTGACATTTGGTTTTTTCATCAAAGCTACATTTGAAGCAAAAAAGAAACACTACAAGAATCCGGAACTATGTTTTTGATAAATGGTTGTATAATCAGGATTGAGAATTATGGGTGGATTGTATTTTGTGTTAAAACATTTTAAAATAATTTTGAAAAGGTTTTCTAAGTATGACTTTAAAAGACAATGTCAAGTGAGTTTCGGTAAGTTATGTGGCAGATACTTTGTACGAAATGATTGTCTTTATTTGAATTAGTCGTTTGCTAATCATATGACCATTTTGACATGCCCTAAATGTTGATGAGAATACATCTATATCTTTCGGTATTATAACAGGTTACACTTAAATCAAAAGATAATGAGCCAAGCAATAGACATCAATAATAAGTTAAACTATGTAAAGGAAATCACGACATCGCATTCACAATTGTACATTCAAGAACAATTCTTAACAAAATTAACGACTCAAGGAGGTTTTATACAAACACAAAGCCAAAGCTAATTAAGAGTATTCAGTCAACAGAACACACAGATTACAGGCGTGGAGACTGAAACACTTTTAAACGGGACTGTCTTTAAAATGTAACGGAAAAAAAGGGTTGGTTAAGTAAAATACTCGTTAGTCGGTATATTCTCTTTTACTTTCAGGAGAAGAATAGGTTTAGGAGGTAGGAGAATATCTCTGTGTCTTAAAGTCCGTTTTTCTTTGCTAGTCATATATTGTTAATAATCTCTTATTTTATTTAACAAACTTTTATTACAATATCATTAAATAAATAAAATTTGCTGTTTGATTTAATAAAATCTCAGTGTTAAACGATGAATCACCTGTAGGTTGTGAGTTTTGCGTTTATCCTACTTTAAAATAAATCGTTTAGGTAAAGAGGAATGTCAAAATTGTTTACAAAATTCGTCTTCTAAAGAAAAACGGAGTTGATACTTGACATTATACCAAGGTAAATATTTATAATTATAAGATTTATTTCCAAAAAAAAACTTTGCACATGATTTAATAAAACACTAAGTTGTAATTAATTTAAATTCGGAAATGGTTGTGTCTAAAAATAAAATCAAGCTCCCTGACTTGAAACATTTAAACAACACAACAAACATGAAAATCAGGGGTGCGATTGTGTAAAGCAATCGTATTCATTTGACAGTTCAAAACGTTCGGTATGGTCTGTCAAATGGCGAAGAACAAAGGGTTTGACAGATCATATCGTACGTTTTGAACTGTCAAATGAATACGATTGCTTTACACAATTCCACCTCTGATTATTTAATTGAAATGCTTTGGCTTACATGCAATTATTCTTCCAAGAAAGTAGTATGACGACGAAAACAAAATGAACCGTAAACTAGAAACTGTGATATCATTGTTTTTTTTTATTCATTCTAACGACTGATGTACTTTTGATGTCATTGAGTATTGGAAGTGTTGTAGATCTAAGACCACTTACACACTGTGACTTTTAGCGATTCACTAAACAGATTTAATGTAGCATACTAACGCGCGTTAGCATCGATGCAAAAGCGCAACTCCATCGATGCTAACGCGCGTTAGTATCGATTCAGTCGCCAAAATTCAGTACCTAATTTGTCAAGTTTTAGTGTCTGCATCGTGACTGTATCGATAAAAACGTGCGTTAGCATCGCGACTTCATCTAATAGCTACGCTACACATGCCTGTAAAACGTAACAGTACATTTACGCCAGCTATTGTCAACATCAAATGCATCTTGATGCTTACCGGATACAGGAGATACACTAACTTCCGTTACAAATGAAAGTAGGATATTTTAATAGATAGACGGAATTGGCAAGATAGGTTTAAAGAATTTATTCTCATAAAACAAATTACAGTTCATTTATAATGAGATACATATAATTTATGTAATATATTAACAATGCCTCTTAGATGCTAGAATTAGAGCGTGCTTAAAAGTATTCCTTTAACTTAGACTTATATAGATTCAAATTTTCACAGTCTTTAATATAATTTGGCAATTTATTGTACAGCTGCAAACAATCAATATCGTTTTCCTCCCAAAATTTGTACGCTCACTTATTATTAGAAGTTTGTTGTCATTTCTCAAATAATGTTTTAAATCTCATTAATTTAATTGTAAATTTAATTGAATCCGCTTAGTGTTGATGTTTCACTGTTAATATCGCATTAGATGCAGACTGCTTGCAACCGATCGCTTTGTAAAACCATAGCTTTAAATTCGTTCAGCAGTGGACGTCCTACCGCTGATAATGATGGTGATGACTTGGAAGTTGACAACGTGCTATGAGCTTGTATTCAATTATACCAGGTACAGTCATGTGTATTCTTGAATATATTTTTGCCAACATCAAAGTAGTCATTGTCTGAGGCATTCATATTATTGGAATGCAGTATTGTTGTCACGAATCTCGTGAGGTCAGGGTGTACTTACACATTTAAAAATATGCGGTAGGATTAATTCGTTAGCTAGCACGTAGCTAAAAGAAAATTACTAAATTTTCATGAAGTATGTAGAGGTACGTTTGTTTTTCTTAATCAATAAAGATGAAAAGACCGCTTTAAAGTAGTAATGATTGGCTCATTAAAACTTTTTACTGGGTAATTCTACTGAGTCATTCGTATTCTGTAACATCCGTTTGTAAACCGCCATGAAGGTCGTATTCTTTAAATTATATCCGTAGGCTCACGTATGTTTTATAATTGGTAAATAAAGTGTTTGGATTCAAGTAAATCTTATAAAAACGTCATTTATTTACAAATATTGAACCGCCTTCCAAAACAAACAGGTCGATCTGAGAAACTCATTTTTTAAGTCGATTAAAAAGGTACCTTCCATATAAAAAAGGTTATATAATTTCGTTCATTTTACATGAATAAACATGGTCAGCATTACGGCCTGTTTGGCAATGTCCGAATAAATTCCCGTTTGTGTTACCTGTCCACTAATGGAAATTTATTCGGATTTTATACGACATGCCGTCCCATATTGAAATATATATATTTATAGTGCTCATTTGTAGATAGTGACGCAGACTCTTTCAAACATTGTGTAAGAAAACCCGTCTCGTATTCGGGTCTTTTGATATTAAATGCAGTCTCTTATATGATTGTTGCGACGAATCACACAGTTTGTACCTATTGTATGAAACTGCCTCGGTGGCGCAGCGGTATGAGAGTCGCACTTTAAAGTGACGGCTGCGCCCGAGGTCCCGGGTTCGATACCCGGGTCGGGCCAAAAATATATACCTGGGTTTTTCTGTTCACAAATTCTTAGGGTAGCCCGGAGTTTAGAAGTTGGCGGTGTTTCACCCCCGTTTCTCAGAAAAGCACGTAGTCCGTTGGTCATGCGCCTGATCTCTCTCCGGTCGTGTCAGGTTGCTGTCCCATCGGGCTATCAGAGTGAAATGAATAGAGAGTGCACCTGTGTTTGCGCACACACTTGTGCACTATAATATGTCCCGCGCAGTCGGTTAGTCGGTAGTCGGAATCGGCTAGGGGACTATTATTATGGCACTGATAAATTATTCCCAGTACAGGCAGTTTATCTCGAACAATGTAAACAATATTTTAATAACTCTTAAAATAATATCAGTAAATAATATTATTGAACTATTTGATCTCAAAAGATCTCAGTGTTAAACTTTGACTTGCTGTTGATTGTAAGTTTGATATTATCTTATTTTAAAACGACTCGTTACGTAAAAAGTAATAAAAATAAATAATGTCAGAATGTCAAGAATGTCTACAATATACGACTAGCAAAGAAAGATGAACTTTCAAATAATATCTGGTATCAAAATATGATGTGGGTCACTTTCCATACTTTGATGATTTTACTTTTTACTTTGGTTGATAAACAACCAATTTACAAAATATTTCACTTTCCAAGCAAGAGGAAGCATCGTTTTCCCCAAAGTATTATCTCTGTGTGGATTATAAAAAGGATATTTATACACACTTGGCATTTAATTCGGCCTTACGTGACCCTGCTCAATCTTTAGAAAACGAAGGTTGTATTTAACGGCTTATCGTTCAGATAAAGTAATGTTTTCACTGACGGTGGATTTTGCGTAAACAGTTAAAATTATCTGTTTTTTTCTGCATCAAATATCTTTTTAACTAACTTAGGTTTATCTTAAATAAATCTAAATAAATATTTCTAATAAATTAAGCTTCATTACACAATTCTTCTCAATCAATAAATACACGAAAACACCAATTTTGTCTCAAAGTTTTGCGAGCGCCACCTAGTGGTTTTACAGGGAACTATGTCGATACTTCATGATACGGCTTTTAACTAGTCGAACAGGGAATAATTTGTGTCATGTCGGTCCTACGTAAGGTTTGAAGGGTGGTGACTCTACATAAATTTTGGTACTCTACACAAATTTCATAAATTGTACGCCACACAAGTTCATGCGTAACTTTAAAGCATTTTTGTGATCGGATAAAAAAAACTGACCACATTTAGGTATATAATAATTTCATTTAATATCATGCTATTTAACGCTCCTAGTGAATACACATCTTTAAGCTATTAATACATCGAATTCCGATTATAGTGTCAGTGATTATTTGTCACTCAAAACCGGAATCAATGGATTATTCTAAAAAAATCTAAAACCTTCTGACGTTGGAAATTGTAGTGCTTTATAATAGCTTCATTACATGTTTTTTGTAAGTCATGAAAATCTGTAATGTCAGAATATCACGAAATATTTTTGAATAAGACCGCTCCAAACTATTTTCCTCCTAAATATTTTTAAAGTACCTTATCTAAATTGTTTTTCTGATAAATTTAAACTAACCTAACATTATTATCTCTCTTTCCAGCACACAAGACTGGGTGTTACGTTGAAGAAATAAACGATGTCATTCCATTCGGTTCCACAGTTTCGCCTATTGGTTACTGCTACAGAATCGAATGCGGTGGCGGCATGATGTACTATGCCTCGTAAGTGTATTATGTATTAGACTTATAACTGAATGTTATGCTTTTTTGATCCGTCAGCATCTACAGAAGCTTGTTAGGGAAAACCTTATACCTAATATGCAAAACACCATTTCAAAAACACGTTGTTGTCATTTGGTTTCAATGGTTTAAGTAACTTGTATAAAAAGAGGCTTATTAAAGTAAATAACGGCGGCGCAGTGATAAGTGGGTCGCACTTTAAAGCGACGGCTGCGCCAGAGATCCCAGGTTCGATCCCTGAATCGGTCCAAAAATATGTACCTGGGTTTTTCTGTTCAGAAATTCTTAGGATAAAAAAATACAATTACTGCAAGTAAAAAAATTATGTATTCGTTTTTCTAAATAAGTTATTTAGCATTTTGGATACGATAATGATTCCAACTTATACGAGGGTCAAACTGAAAGTTCTTAGAAAATCAAAAACTGATTACATTAGCCAGTTATTAGTTTTATTATATCTTTTCAAAATATTGTCCATTGACGTCAATACACCGCTGCATGCGATGGAACCACTGGGAAAAGCACTTTGCCCACTCGTCCTTAGGGGTCTCTTCAATGGCATCGCGATACGCAGCCACCGCTTATTCAGCATTCGTAAACCGCTTTCCTTTAAGTTTTTCTTTAATTTTTGGAAATAAATAAAAATCACAAGGCGCGAGGTCGGGGCTATACGGCGGGTGACCCAGTAATTCAACGTTTGATGTCGCCAAATAGTCGATCGTTCGCTTGGCGGTGTGCGACGAGGCGTTGTCGTGGTGAAGGAGGATCCTACTGCGAGGTCGTTTCTCTCGAACTTTTTCCAAGACAAGTGGCAAACAATTGGTAGTGTACCATTCCGCAGAAACTGTTTTTTGATCCTCTAACACAATTGTTGCGAAATGACCTATCCTTCCAAAGAACGAGGCCACCATTTTTTTTCCCGCACTTCGATCTCTCTTCACTTTAGTTGGCAACTCCTCGAAAGGAAACACCCACTGAGCAGATTGTCTTTTGGTTTCAGGATCATAACAGTAAATCCAGCTTTCGTCACCTGTTAGTATGTCGAACACAGCATTTGAGTCACCTCCGTTAAATCTTTCAATCATTTTACGGCACCAATCCACACGATGGAGTTTTTGAGCCTTAGTCAAATTATGAGGTATCCACCGGGCGCAAAGCTTCCGGACCGCTAAATGTTCGTGGAGGATTTTGTGCACTTGACTCATACCGATGCCTAAGCTTGTCCGAATCTGCTGATAGGTCACTCTTTTGTCAGTCTCTATCATACGCCGCACAACACAGATGTTATTTTCAGTCGTCGCCGTAGAAGGCCGTCCCTCACGTACATCATCAGTGAGATTAGTGCGACCACGTTTAAACTCATTAAACCAGTTGTAAACAGTCGCACGAGATGGGGCTTCATCGTGAAAGGCCAATCGTAGTCTATCATAACTTTCTTGTTGACTTAAATGACATCGAAAGTCATAAAAAATCATTGCACGAAAATTTTCTCGTGTTAAATTCATGTTGACGTGACACAGACAATTTTCAATTTGCCGCCAAATCGTAAAACAAATGACAAATGAATGAAATATATACTCAGTAATATTGGCAAAGAGTTCTATTTTCAAATTTTAGAATATTTTTTTTATTATATTGTTTATAAGTGGCCAGTTCTAAGAACTTTCAGTTTGACCCTCGATGTTTAATATTTTTTTTAAATATATGTTGTTGAAATTGCAAATAATAAAAGTGCCTTTGATAATAATAAAATATTGAGTACCTATTGCAGTTTGCTAACGTTTTATTTTCTTCTTTACAGATGTGGAGTTGTTGGTGCCGGAGAAGATTGTTACGTAACAGAAGAAGATTTAACCAAACCCTACCCCGAATGCTGTCCGAATGTCAAGTGCATAGCGGATAATCAAGTACACAAAGACTAAATTTAGAGTTTCGCATCTCGGCCTACCACGATAAACGATTATTGTTTTGCGGATCCGACGCATTTCGTAATACGAATCGTATACGAAAACCCTTAAAATTTCGTATTCGTAGTAGACCTCCTAGAACTGAGTATCCGTGGTGACGAAGTCTGAAAGAAAGTGAAACTTGAGTTGTATTTTATTTTGAAAGTTGATTGAGAAATTGTAATTTATTTGTTGGATCAAAAGTAAGGAAAAAATGAAAAATACTAAATTTAGTAAGTAAAGTAAAATATTGCGCGAGTGAGAAAATAAATGTTAATCTTAGTTTTTAAAATATTGTTAATAAAGGCCATTGTAGCAAAACGATAAAAATACTCTGAAAATGTGTACGAAAAGCTCACTAATTTAAAATCCGTATACTTAATTTCCATTTTAATGTCATGAAACTAGTTTTTATTATTAAGAAAGGACTTATATTTCAAAATCTGTGTAAAAAGTAACAGTAATCCAGTGAATTCAATTCAACTGGCTCGAAAAAAGGAAAAATATGTACTAGCATAATTATTGATATGTCCCTCAGAAAGACTAAGTACACTTAGTTACTTAAGATTCTGTGAACTGACAAGAATATTGAGATTTGTTGTAATCTAAACTATAAGTTAGGTGATAAGTTAATTCCTAGGAACGTAAAGGCCTTAACTAGGTCCTTGAGATTGAGTTCTTCATGTGATAGAGTTCCTCGTTAGAGTTAGATTGAGTGAAAAATATTGTTATTCTTCTAACTCTAGAAGCTATCTTGCCACCAAATTGTTGATTTTATTTATTTTATTAAATTAATTAAAAGATTTTGATATAATTTGATTTGTTTTTTTTTAAGTCAGACAATAAAATTAACCCTAAAGTATTAAACTAGTTGATTGTGCTGACCTCTTGTCGAGGATTAATTACAATGTCCCAAATAAATTAGCTCGGTTATCCAGATATTTGCATTTTAAGGCAAATACTTTTAGGACAAACCTAGGTAATTATTCCGCCATTGATAAGATTCAGTCAAAATTTAGTAAACTTTTTCGTTCGTCCGATGCCAGTGTTAATATGTCTTATTCGCTACGTAAATTTAAGTCTTCAATCATGGAAGCATTTACAGTTGAGAGGTTGTAAATTGTTTAATACTGTCAAGCCGTTTCGTCTACTAGTTCTTCTAAATTATTTTTAGCTATATATCTGTTTTCAGCAGTATTTTTGTGAAGCTCGTGGCAGCCTTTAAGTAAGGAAACACTGTAAAAAATTACTTTAATCTTAAGTATGTAAATGTGTGGTGTATGCTTTGCTGGTTGTCCTTAACAAAGAAAAACCCCTCGGGTACACATAATCTCATATTAGTGACTGGCTATGCAAGAAAATCAACTAGTTTCATATAGGTACTTGTTATATTTCCTTCGTGCTAGTCCTATCTGGAAAAAAATAAATATTTAAAACTATTTGAGACCACTCTTAAAAATACTTTGGAGAAAAAAAAACGTTTTGATAATAATTCTTGGGCTCAGGCATCGCTTCCTATTCGTTTTGGTAGGATCGGAGTTCGCCAAATTTCTAGTATAGCCCTCCCCGCTTTTCTCTTTTCTTTGCATAGCACTTCCGTTTTAGCCGGAAAAATCTTTGAGCATCCTCGAGAGATTTGTGAGGTGAGAAAGGCGGAGGAGTTTTGGCAAGGTTTCTGTCCTAGAGAAGATATTCCAAAGGAACAACATCAGCAAAAACTTTGGGACGTCCCTCTTGCGAGAGAGTCCTTCAATTCTTTACTTCAAAATTCCATCAGTGACAGTAGTCGTGCAAGGCTCTTGGCGGTTTCCTGCAAATATTCTGGTCACTGGCTTCATGCTTTACCGTCGAAAAATTTGGGCACTATTTTCGATAGTGAGTCTTCACGGGTGTGTGTGGGCCTCCGCCTTGGTACCCCTGACCGCCTTTATGTAAATTTTTTACGTGTCCCTGTGGCAAGGAGGTTGACAAATTTGGTCTCTACTGCCTTTGTTGCCAGCAAAGCGCTGGACGTCTCGCCCGTCCCGCTACCCTTAATGACGCCATTAGAAGAGCTCTTGCCACCATTAATGTTCCTTCCACGTTGGAACCACGTGGTTTAGTCCGTGACGATGGCAAGAAACCCGATGGCCTCACGCTTATTCCCTGAGAACGGGTTCGGGCCTTAGTTTGGGATGCAACTTGTGTCGATACTTTGGCCCCCTCCCATCTCAGAGAATCAGCCCTTAAAGATGGAGCAGCAGCGGATTTAGCTGAAAAACGCCAAGCGTCGCAAGTATGTCTCACTTGCAAGTGATTATGAGTTTGCGCCGTTTGTCGTTGAAACAATTGGGCCATGGGGACCCTCTTCTAAATTGCTGATTAGAAAAATTAAGTAAAGCTGGCTGGTTCTTAACTTAAAGGATTAGCATAGCTATCCAACGCGGCAACGCAACCAGCATCATAGCGGGCTCCTTGCCACATGGAAATGGTTTCGTTTTTGAATAGGTAGATTTAAAGTTATTTTTTTATGTTGCATGTCGTGGTACTTGTAAAAAATACAGTAGAAGGGTGTGGTTTTTGAATTAAAGAATCTAGGTCCAACAGAATTACGTTTATTTTTCGTGCTTATGCCATGAATAAAACAACAAACAAGAAGAAATTTGTAGTCAGTTGATCTAATTCTCTATCTTTAGCTTTCTTCCAGAAGTCTAACAAATGAATGTGTCACAACAGTCTGGGTAGGGTTTTGACAAGTCCCCTGGAACTCTTTCACAGCCAGGCGCTTCTACGGCGCCGCAACTGAAATCAAATACGAAAAACAATTTCAGAATTCTATTGAGTGTAAGTAAATAAAATTCGAGCGTCTACTCCCTAAGCTCGTCGTTTCGGCCGTATTTACGGATGAAGGTGTTTCTTTAAACGAAATATCTGAGGTGCGATTGTATAAAGCAATCATACTCATTTGGCAGCGTTTGACAGATCATACCGTACGTTTTGAACTGTCAAATCTGATTAATGAGTTCTTATTATGGTAAAGCTTCTCCTGACAGATCTTGTTGCTTTCTCACTGAACTATGAGATGTAGGAAATATGAGTGTACTTATATAGGATTGATTGGCCCCACTTATAGTTTTACTGTTGGGCTACTCTAGTTATTCCAGTTTTGGGTCCGTCCAAAAAGTTTTATACGTGATGCAAAAAACTTCCTTATTTTAGGTTCTGCATCAAAATCCATCCATCCAATATCCAAGTTGGTGAAGATGTAAATGTATGTAATATTTCCACTGACTGTGTATCTAACTATTTTAACATTTTACGGAATCCGCATTAACACTATTTTCTAAACATCCTATACAGGGTGTAAAAAAAGCACACACACACACACACACACATACACACGCACACAGACGCACATTTATTGGGCCTGGTATGGTGTCGGTATAACACTTTGTCATGGGCGGTTCCACATTGATTTTAATAACTCTTATGTGTTAACTTTTTTTTCTTTTTTTTTCTCTCTCGATCTTTGGATTTCATTTGATTATTATGTGTTTGGTATGTCAGAATTAAAAGTATAAAGAGGTTAGTCTATGACATGGATATAGTCTATACTCAAGTGAAGGGCGTGATTTGGTGTCTTCATGAGAAGTTGCTTTGTGCTATTTAAAATAGATATTAGACTACTAATATTGCAATCTTTGATAAATATAAAGCTTAGTGCAAATAAACAGAGTTACAAATAAATACTCGTATTTTATTATGATAAATACGAAACATGGTGTCAGGTGTGTGTGACTAACAAAATGGAGGCCTACAATATAAAACCGCCGGCAGAACTTGTTCTTACGGGCACAGAAGGGAACTGGCGATCCTTCAAGCAAAGATTTAGCCTATATTTAGAAGCCACAGGACTGTCTACGGCATCGGAGAGCAGAAAGGTTGCATTGTTTTTGAGCTGCGCAGGTGAGGACGCGGTAGAGGCCTACAACGCGAACATAAAGGATAAGTTAACGGATAAAATTACGCTAGACGAGTTAATACAAGGATTTGAAGATTACGTTGAGCCAAGGAAAAATTTAATAATAAATACTTATGAGTTGATGCAGATGAAACAACAGGAAGGAGAAAGTTTTGAGAGATTTTCTACTAGAGTAAAAACAAAGGCAAATACTTGTAAGCTGGAAGGATTGAAAGAAAGAATAATAATATTGGTGCTTATAATAGGAACTAGTGACAAACTGATAAAAGAAAGATTACTAAGAGAAGATTTAACCCTAGAAAAAGCAATTGAAACAGGAAGATCAATAGAAATAGGAAAAGAACAAGTAAAAATTATTGAAGGTGAGAACAGATACAAAATAGATGCAGTGAAGAGTAGCAGTTGTGAGTATTGTGGTCGAAAACATCAGCCAAGGTCGTGTCCAGCCTATGGTAGGAAGTGTGCAGTGTGCGAAAGATATAATCACTTTGCTGCGGTGTGTAAAAATAAGAAGAACTTCCAGAATAAGAAAGAAAAGAAGAATGTTCCCGGAGTACAAGGACAACCGGGAGGAAAATGGCAAGGTGCAAGAGGAAATAAGAAAAAAGTGAATGAAATATAGGAAGAAGAAAAACTAAGTGAATCAGAGTATGACTTGGGAAGTATTGTTACTGTGGACAGTGTGAAATCACAACCTTGGATAGAGACAATTAAGATAAATAACTTTGATATTAATTTTAAACTAGATACAGGTGCAGACTGTAATACGTTACCGGTAAGTTTATTTAATAAAATTAAAGGGAAAAATTTACTTAAACCCTCAAAGTCAGTGTTACTTGTGTATAACAAACAAAAACTGAATACTTTAGGATCTGTAGAATTTAACTGCAATGTCAGAGGTAAAGATGAGAAAATAAATTTCAATGTTATTGACCTGCAAGTTCAACCTGTGTTAGGGTTACAAGATTGCATGAGATTAAACTTAGTGTCAAGAGTAGAAGGAATAACATGTTCCGAGAAAGATAGGTTTGTGAATGAGAATAAAGATATTTTTCAAGGGTTAGGAAAGATAGGAAACTATAAGATAAAAGTGAAAGAGGATACAGTACCTGTAATTAAGTCAATTTGCAGAGTACCTAATGCAATCAAAGATAAGTTAAAACATACATTAGATAGTTATGAGAGTAGACAAATAATAGAAAAAGTAGAAGGTCCAACAGCTTGGTGCAATAACTTAGTGATTGTAGAAAAACCAGATAAAAGTTTGAGATTATGTTTAGATCCTAAAGAGTTAAATGAAAATATTTTACGTGAAAATTATCAAATTCCATCACCTGAAGAAATTTATAGCAACTTAGCCGGAAAAGAAGTGTTTACTGTGCTTGATTTAAAAAATGTTTTTTTTCAGATATTGCTTGATGATGAGGATAAAGTTTGCACATTTGGAACACCTTTTGGTAGGTATAGGTTCCTTAGATTACCATTTGGCATTTCATCAGCTCCGGAGGTCATGCAAAGAATAATGCATAGTGTTTTCAGTGATATAGTAGGAGTACATATTTACTACGATGACCTTATAATTTCTGGAAAAAATGAGACCGAACATGATAGGATATTAGAACAGGTGATAAAAAGAGCTAGGCAGTACAATGTTAAGTTCAATAGTAAGAAAATTCAGTACAAAAAAGATCATGTCAAGTATGTAGGTTTGTATATTTCAAAAGAGGGCATAAAGGTAGACCCAGATCATATTAAGTCAATTATTAATTTAGAGGAGCCCAAAAATGTAAAACAATTACAAAAGTTTTTAGGAATGTGCAACTATTTAAGCAAATTTATACCACAGTATACCAAGAGTACCGAACCATTGAGACACTTGCTTAGAAAAGATGTTGAGTGGATATGGGATAGTAATCATAAACAGGCGTTTGAAGAATTAAAAAAGAAGTTAAGTTGTACACCTACATTAGCTATTTTGAAAAAAGAAGGAATTTTAACTTTACAGACAGATAGCTCAAAGGGAGGAATAGGAGCTTGTTTACTACAGGAAGGGAAACCAATATCTTTTTATTCTAGATGTTACACAGATAGTCAAACTAGGTGGGCCCCTATAGAAAAGGAACTTTTTGCAATTTGTGCAGCTATGGAAAAATATCACCAATTTGTGTATGGTAGAGAGATTGTTATAGAAACGGATCATAAACCACTTGTGAATATAATTAAAAAAGATTTAAATAAGATTTCAGCAAGGTTGCAAAGAATGGTTTTAAAGTTATTAAAGTATAAATTCATAATTAAATATGTCCCAGGGGAAAAAATGTTTGTAGCTGATTATTTGTCGAGAAATTACATAAAAGATAATTCTAAAGAGGAACCAACATTGACAGAGTTAATACATAGTATAGAACAGGAAGTAGTACATGGATGGGATATAGACTTACCTATTTCAGATATTAAGTTGCAACAATTGCAAACGGAAACTAGACTTGACGAAAACTTGAACAAAGTATTAAGCTGGCATGAAGGGGTGGCCATGCAATGATGGGAATATTCAGGACAAAGAGTTAAAAGTATTTTATAAGTTAAAAAAGGATTTCACAGTAATGAATGATATATTGTACTATAACAATAGGTTAGTTATACCTAAAAACATGAGAAAAGAAATGATGGGAAAAATACATGAGGGACATTTAGGAGTAGGGAAGTGTAAGAAAAGAGCTAGGAAAGTTATGTATTGGCCGGGAATGTCATGTGATATAGAGAACTATGTTTTAGAATGTAAATCATGTGAAAAGTATCGAAATGCTAATACAAAAGAACCACTCATGTCACATGAGGTACCGGATCTTCCATTTATAAAAGTAGCTATGGATATTTGTCATTATGGAACTAAAGATTTTCTAGTGCTTGTTGATTATTATTCAAAGTGGATAGAAGTGAAACAATTAGAGAACAAAACTGCTGAAAATGTTATTAAGAAATGTAAACAGATTTTTGCAACACATGGAATCCCTAAGGACATTATGAGTGACAATATGCCTTTTAATAGTTTTCAGTTTAAGCAATTTGCTACAAAATATGAGATAACATTGATTAAATCAAGTCCACGCTATCCCCAATCTAATGGTTTAGCCGAGAAAGCAGTAGGTATAGTAAAAAGCATGATGAAAAAATGTCAAGATAGTAAAACAGAGTTTAGTATGGCTATGTTACATTATAGAACTACGCCAGTAGCAGGCTTAGAGTATAGTCCTTCAGAATTGTTAATGAATAGGCTTTTAAGAAGTAATTTATCTTGTTCTAAAGAAATGTTAAAACCCATTAAACCTCAAAATGTTAATTTTAAACAAGATGTAAACAGATTTAAGTCAAAGATAAATTATGATAAAACAGCAAAATGTAGAAAAGATTTTGAAGAAGGGGAAAATGTTACAGTATAGGACATACCTGAAAAAGAGTGGAGGTCAGGAAAGGTTATAACCTGGTGGAGAATTATTTAGGAAATTATGTTATTAGAAATAGTAAACATTTAAGGAGCAGTAGGAATGCGCATATTGTAAAAAGAGAGAGTTAATTAGACAATGATATATACATAAATAGAGATAATAATAGTTTCAGAAACAGGAGAGATAGTAATTACATAGAGTCAAATCAAAATAGAGATGTGAGTAGGGATTTAGAGTCAAACAGTGTATATGAAAATAGTGATACACAGTGTAACGAAGAAAATGTGCGTAGGTCAAGATATGGCAGGATTATTAGGAACCCTAACCGATACAATGAGTGAATTTGTATTTGATTACTATTAAGAGTTAAATGTAAGAAAACTAAAAGTAATAAGATATATAGTAAGTAAGAACAGTATAGTAAAAAGGTTGATTGACATAGAGAGAAAACTTTTGTGTAAGAAAATAGTGTTAAGGAAAAAATATTGTTTGTGTACTTGAATTAGTTTTAAAGTTATTTCAGTTTGTAAGGTTTTTTGATTTTTAGCATAAAGCGGGGGATGTTTGGTATGTCAGAATTAAAAGTATAAAGAGGTTAGTCTATGACATGGATATAGTCTATACTCAAGTGAAGGGCGTGATTTGGTGTCTTCAGGAGAAGTTGCTTTGTGCTATTTAAAATAGATATTAGACTACTAATATTGCAATCTTTGATAAATATAAAGCTTAGTGCAAATAAACAGAGTTACAAATAAATACTCGTATTTTATTATGATAAATACGAAACATTATGTGTAATGTTGTGAATGTGTGTGTTTGTGATGTAGGCCAATAAACGTTTTTTTCTTTCTTTCTTTCTTTCTTAAATTCAATAAGGTTGCTGTTAATGTCAGAAAAAATATATTATAATATAAATTTTATTTTAAAAATTTCAAGTTTCTCATATTTTCCCTGTATTCTAGAATCGGCTATTTGACCACTCCCTTGAACTTGGTTTGTACTTTATCACCCCCCATTGCATTGACCTCTTATATAAGACCCCTTACGTACTGCGACTTTAAGCATCGATGCTCACGCAATGAATAGATTCAATTTGGCTGCGATGCAGTCAAGTACATAATTTGACAATGTTTAGCTTCTGCATCGCGAATGCATCAATACTAACGCGCGTTGGCATCGTGACTGTATCGATGCTTAATGTAGTGCAAGTGTGTGTGTAAAGATTGTCATTTTGCGACTGTCGCGATGTAGTTGCAGTGTACAAAGGGATTAAAGGTTGCAGTCGCAAAATACTGCATCGATGCTGCATCGCTGCTAAAGTCACAGTGTGCAAAGAGTCTTATTTAGGATCTACTCTTGTTCTTTCTTATACTGGGTGAAAAAAGGACGAGCCAAATCCAAGCGCGTTTGGATAGTCTTGAATACAGGAAAAAAGTTTTTTTTTAAATATTTTTCTTTAAAAAATATTAACTTTTTCCTGTATTCCAAGCTCGATTGACAATCACCCTCTAGAATTTTGCTCTTACTTTTTTTAACAGGGTGTGAAAAAAAGTTAAAATGTAATTATTTTTTGCTACTACTTGTATAAGGTGTGAATAAATATACTCACGCACCTAAATATTTGTGTGTAGTTATCATATCCGCACAAGTATCCTAAGCAAGATTCTCCGTCTTGGGGGGAGTAAGTGATGTTATATGGTAACACTATATTCAGATCTGGGTTGTAGCATCCTTCTTCACATGCTATGGACAATGCATTAATCATCAGTTAAATAACAGCTAAATGTATGCTATCAGTTCTCTCAGGGTGCATTTAGTGACCCAGTCTTGACAGTTACGCAGCTCTGCGTTACAAAATAAGTTAAATTGGCAATTTGTTTTGTGATTCCGCATAGTATTGATTCCGAATATAAAAACCATTCAATATCATAAAAAATAATATTGTTACCATCATAGTATTATCATATTGATCATATTCGTTAACACTGAGAACAGGGGACATATTGCGATCCAACGATAGCCGTTCAATTTCCAGGCAGCTCAATTCCGACTCAGTGTAAACGAATATTATCAATAAAATAATATTATAGTAGTACTACAATGTACAAATATTATTTTTTATGTTGTTTTATTATAAGAAAATTATAAATATCATGCGAAATCGCAATACGAATTGCTAATTTGACAGTAAAGCTGAGCCGTTTACCTATCAAAACTGTATCGAAATACGTGTCCTGCCTGGAAATTGGACGTATTGAGGTGGATCGCAATAGAGGGCGTATTGCAATCCACCTCCGAGCTTCAGCTGTGTAAACCTTAAAAATAAACTGACGTAACACAGAATAAACAACAAAAATGTGTTGTATGAAAGAAAGATCTTTGATTCATTAGTAAATTAATTTAAAATAAGCGAAAACTACTCTAAAAATTAACGCAAGTAAGTACAAAATTAAGTTTTTTTTTTTAAAACACTGCTGTATGGATTTAGATTCCGTTCGAAAATTTTACATAAATGAAAGAAAATCACACGCCATATTGTTGCGAGTGTTTAAAAAAATCGGGGCCCGGGATGTTATCAATCTAACTTAACGACTGAATATCAACCGATATTAGCCGGGTCCAATAGCTTAATGTGCCTTCCGAAGTACGGAGATCCTCGTAAATACGCTTCACTTGAAATGCTCGGAATGGTAACCCATCCAAACACGACCGCGCTGTAGATTGCTTAACTTCGGTATCACTACCAAAGTGCTGCCACCACTGCGCTACGAGCACCTAGCACCCAAAGTCTTTATCTGCTGCTATAAATTGGCAGTTTTTGTATTTGTGACTTTAAGGTTTTCTTATATACTGATATTGGATATTATTACGTTCAGCTACTGAATTAGGTTAGGTCGTTACCAAAATTAAACCCCCTACATTAAACTGACTAAAATCTCAAGATAAATTCATTTGGCAAATATGTTAATGTCTATTAAGGAGAAACAAATTCATTTGGCAAATATGTTGTTTCTCCTTAATAGAGGGCTATGTTTTATTTTGAACTTTTTAGTCAGATTTCTTGGCGGTTATTTTTTATATTATGATTTTTAGTTATTACCCACCCCTATCTCAAAAACTACTGGACCGATTTTGATGAAACTTACACTGTACCCTAAGTTGACATATGCCTAATTGAAGTAAAAAAACATCTCGCTATTCTACTTCTTGTTTTCGAGAAATCCGAGGACAAACGTATAAATATACAAACATACATACACTTACGAAATTTTGCACACGTGATTTGAAGCCTTAATAGATCGACATACTCAAATATTATCAAACTCTAACGACATCACATAATTAATCATAAAATTGATAACCTTTTTTTAGGATTTCGTAGCCGAATGGCAAAAATCGTAACATCGACAATCGAATCGGAGTCTGTCAGTCAGTCCGTATGTCACAGCCACTTTATTCTCTAACTATAAGCATCACATTGTTGAAAATTGGTGAGAAGATGTATCCATCATGGATCTCAAAACCATTTTATTTTAGTTTGATGGTAGATAGACGCTTCCAAAGTGGTAAAAAGTGCGTCACCTCCCTTTACCCATTTCTAACTTCTAAACTAAGCAAGTGTATATTTTGAAAGAAATAAATAATTTAGATCTTCTTTCTTTTGAGATATAGCACATTTTCAACAACCGCTAACATAACTTTGTTCTTCATACAAACACTATGAAAAACACAGATATTTTTGCTATCAACAAAATATTATGCTTTTTTGGCTTAGTGGAAGTAAGTGGATTCCTAATTCAGTTAAAGTTGGCACGGAACCCTCAGTGGGCGAGTCCGACTCGTACTTAGCCGGTTTTTTGATTTCGGTAAAAATAAGTACTGTATCTTACCCAACTCGTCCGGTTTTTCCACTGGTGGTTGAATCGCCACTGCTGTGAAGGCTGTCTTCACCATCAGAACAACGCCAAATAAAGCAAATAGTTTGGACATTTTTCAAAATTATCAACCCGACCACTTGGTGCAAAACCACTTGAAGCAATGGAGTATTATTAATGAAGTAACTATTAAGTATATGCATTGTTAACCAGCTGTATTTGTTTATGAGCCATTATTCACACTGAGAACACTGAGACTTGGTGGACTTTATTATTTCCACGATTTCACTATTCACACTAAAAAAAACATTAAAAATCTGCATAGATACAAATTAAAAGATGTCATGTTGAACCATACTTTGATTAATCTCTGTGTTGAACTGTTAAAATATATCTTGGTCAATTTAACCTCCTAAAAATCAATTAGAGTAAAAAAAACATGTCACGTCACGGGTGTGTTTGCACATTTTTTTCAGGCCGGGAACTCTTCCTTACTTCTATTTCATTTTCTGAAAAGAGCCTTGTGATAAAAAAGTGGTCTCAGAAAACTACGTTTCCCCCATATGAGCTTTTTAGCCAGGGAAGTCTCGACATAATTTATCTGTAGCACAACCAGGTAGCGCTCAAAAACGCTAAGACAAAATTGTTGTTTTCGTGTATTTAATGATGGAGAAGAATCTTTAAAAAAATACATTTTAATATTTTATTAAAAATTTAGCTACGTAAGTAAAAGGATGTTTGATGCAGCAGGAAACAGAGAATTAAAATTATATACGCGAGATGTCAATATATTGTAATATTTTTATTTTTTTATGCTTCAGATTTCGGCTGCTAGGCTGCGTCAAATCAAACGAAGTACAAATAATGAAAAGCAGTCCGCACGTTTTTCAAATTACAGGTGTTATACTAGCACGACTTTTATTTATGTTAGGTGATAGAACAGATAATCAAATACTAACTATTTTAGTATTGTGTTTTATAAATTAGAATACAGGTACTTCTTTTATGATTTACTTGTAGAATTTAAATAAAAAACAAAACGATACATCCTTTTTTATGGTTTTGTAAGAATCAATCTAACAAATCATTTACATTTTAAATACATACGAGTACTAAGCGGTAATTCATAATCATAGGTTTACCGTAATGGAAGTTTTGAATTTGTGGTTTGATAACAATGCAAGTTATTGATTTATTATGAAAATTTATTTTATTTTAACTGACTTTAAAAATGGAGGTATTCAATTCACCTTGTATGTATATATTGAAGCTTCGTAAGATAGAAGGATATTTGATGCAGCAGAAAATCAGAATATAGAAATTGTCGGCGCAATGTCCAAAAATTTGCTTCGGACTTCGACCGCAGGGAAAAAAAGTAAAAATAGGAATAAAATCGTCAACTATTGAACTTTTTTGGCCGCAAAACGTTTTGCACTGGCGTCGGCTCAAACAAATTGCAAGCGTAGATCGACACTGTGAGTTTTCAATTTATACTGCAAAAGTTCAGGGGAATCGTTTTGATTTCACACAGTTTTGATGGAACTCATTAACGTCGTTCGTACGTACGAGACCAATTTGACTGAAAGTGAAATATAAAAGGCCAAGTCGTTTTATGTCATAATATTTGACTTGAATCTTTGTATACATCATAGAAATCGTACACTATCATTCATTCTTGGTAAATCTCGATTTTCATTGGGTTTTTCTATAAGATTTTATAAACAGCACCCTGACAATCATTAAATTTATCTACGCCAAAGGATTTGCCTCCCTCATTGGCAATGTCCAATGCCTAATCCTTATTTTTCTCTTATCTTAACCCTAAAATAAATTGAAAAAAAAAAGCTTAGTCTGTAATTTTTTCAAAAATTTGTTTATAAAAACCCTAAAATCTACAGAAAAATAATTTATTGTGCTGGATTGGCCCTTTGAAAATGATGACTAAAATCTTATATAAAATAAAAACAAATAATCATCGCTATCAAAAGTAACTCCTTTGATAGCGATGATTATTTGTTTGTACTGTACTGTACTGATCTCATCTTTATGAGAAATCCGTGGAAAAACAAACAAACATACGTACAATAACAAAATTTTGCACACGTGTTTGGAAACCTTTACAGATTTACATAGGTACTCAAATATTATCGAATGCATACAACATCACATGCATACATTTTTGAAGTCGGTAGAAATCTGACGTAACAAGAAGAAAAGAGAGCCTGCAAACCCAATTCTGCTGCTTGGGAAAAGTTTCACCTTAATAATGAGGCGGTACGATTGTATTAGAAATAAAATGAGTTTATTAATTGAGGACATCTAAAACAAATTTTAACGATTTCACAAAATAATAACATACACAAGCTTAAGACGAATTTCCACAATACAAAACAGAAAAAAAAACAAGTAGATTATTATGTCAACTATGCAGTTACTACGACTAATATCAACCGTTATTAGCCGGGTCCAGAGGCTTCACGTGCATACACTTCGATTATATGGCCGGAATGGTCACCCATCCAAACACGACCGCGTCATATGCGTCACTTAACTTAGGACACTTAATACTATTAAAACGCTGCTTCTATTGCATTTCCATCACATCTGTTAGATCTAATTTTAACTTATCTTGCTGTTTTACATAAACTAGGATGTAAAGGTTATTCATATTACCATGAAGGTCATTGCTAATAAATAATATTATTATATATTATTACTAATAAATATTGCATTCCGAAGTCATATAACCTTAAGTCCGTAATACAAAAAATGATAAATACTCATTTGAGTTTCTTTTATGTTGACTAATGTCTAATTTGAAGTTGAATGGAGTGTCAAAAAGTTCGAGCTAATAAAGATCAAAATTATGAATTTTAAGTACTTTACTGCGTGACAGATACTTAAGTATCTGTAAAACTTTATTAATCACAAAAGTTAGTAACAAGCATGAACAATATATAAATATATACTGAGTTGATGAGTTTCTATGTTTGAATGTTTTTTTTTTTAAGTAAATAAAAAAATATATCTTAATATATTATTATTAAAGAAACAAACAGATATAGAATAAATAACACTTATACTCGTAGATAACATCAAAACCAAATTAAGTTTCCTCAGACTAATATAACATTTACTTAAGACCAAACCCAAATCTACAAAAGAGTACATTACAAAAAAGAAGATGCATCATATTATAATTATAACACGGAATATTTATAGGCAGTCACCAGACCAGTCGAGGATTCGTTTCGAATCAAAATAAAGTTGAGGTACATAAAGGTACGAGTTTCATATGCTTAAAAGAGTTAGGATTGCGACATCTACACTGTAGATGCTTTTAGATGTTTTAAAAAGGACAAACCCGGTTCTTATACATAGTGGGACCTGTGTGTGCACAGCTAGAAAGAAGCCGTAAATTATACATTTTTTATATATATATTGAGTTTTACGACTTACGGCTAAGCCCTACAGCCAAAACTTTTTAGTATTTTATTTATTCTTGACGATTTTTCCTCAGTTTCTTTAATTCTAATTCGTCATCTTCGAGTATCAATCATTCTTCTGCAATATTAACTACAAGCATGTATTTATTTCCATTATCTGATCCAAAATCTTCATATTTCTTGAAAACTTTATTTTATCTTCGTATGTTTTAGTATTTTGTAGCAAAGATAGCAGGAGGCGGGTTTTTTTTTATCTTTTTATGTCCTTTGTAAGCCATCTTTAAGGAGCATCTTTGTATATTGAAAGTGTTATATTAAATGATCAAGTTTGGTGACTCGAACAAAATTTGTAGATGTAGGAATTGCTCATACGGATTTTTTGAGATTCATGAGGCATTTATGAAACAATCTTTTAGGTTTTTTACTATTATATTAACAATTAAATCTTTTAATAATGTTCCAGACAGATATGACAACTAGAGCAAAAATTTTCCCAACTTTTCTTTTTATCATGTTTTATTACTGTTTTTTATGTGCATCTAACTTTTTAGAAATTATTAAATTTTCTATTGTTGGATGGCGTCTGTTAAGAACGTAATGCGAGTTAATTTTTATTAGGGTTTATTATTTACATTCTTATAAATAGGAACAAATTTATTTCAAAGAGCATTTAATAAAATGCTGAATTGATCATAAGCTGATAGACGATTAGCTTCATAAATGACTTGTGTAGCTAAATGATTTCTTGGTATTGCTTATCATACAATTTCTTTTTAATAACTTTGTCTTGGCTCATAAAAATCTAAATTAATGTCAATAGAAACCATCGCCGGAAAGTAATTACTGACAAATCTATCATCATTATAAACCGACTATTCTGATGAAGTCGCTAAATTTGAAAAGATAAAGTTTATATCAATAGCTAAAGGCGATTAATTTGGTCGATTAAGTGTAGTAAAAACACCACCATTTAATATAAATAAGTCTAATTCATCAATCATATCATACATCTGATTCCCTCTGAGTGATCTGATTCCTTATGAGTGAACCGAAAGCTGTGTGATGTGCATTACAATCTCCTATCACAAGTATAGGAGAAGGTAAGGTAATTATGATGGAAACAAGAAAGCGACAATTTTTATGAGGTTAATAAATACCTTGTACAGTTAAAGTATTTTTATTTCTTAACTGAACATTTAATGCAATTGTCTGAGTTCTGTCTAAACTTGGAGTGTTAATTAAATTACACTTAATGGACTACATAAAAAAAAAAAAAAAAAAAAAAAAAAAAAAATATTTATTCAATTTAGGACACAATATGCCACTTATGAACGTCAAATGTACAGTGAAAAATAAAATAAAAATAATTGATGAATAATTAATCATAAGATGGCAACACCGCCTTAACCATTGATCCCATCTTGACGATACATAACATAACCTCTTATATTTACAAATCTGCAGGCCGAAGCCAAGTTTCATTTAATACATATAAATATATCTTTTGCAAATCTAATAAATGACATTAAGTGGAATCTTAGGTTTTAAACTATGTACATTATGCTGCAAAACCCTTGAAGAACCTCTAAGCGTTACATTTGCAGCTAATATTTTTGATAAACATTCTTTAATAATGGTTGAGCTTTTTATCGGTTAGTCATTATTTTCTATACTTGTACTAAATTTTAATTTAATTTCGACCATGGTTTTAATCACTTTTTCATTTTAAATTATATCGATTATAAAGTCCTTTTTATTTTATCATTTATTACATTTTGATTTGGAGAAGGCGGCGAAGGAGAGTTCACAGCCTTTGAGAATGTTTTTCGCAGTGCAGAGAAGAATGACCCCAGTGTTTGTTTACTTATAATTTGGCTTTATTTTTTTCTAAACTTTTGCTGTTTTAAAGGACAATTTTTAAACACAGCTATGTGCTCTCCCTTGCAGTTTACACAAAAAAGCTTGTCAGCATTAGTACATTCTTTATAATTTATTTATACTTTATTCCACAACCAAAAATTTGTACAAAAGGTGGACTTAACGCCATATGGCATTCTCTACCAGTCATACCTTTGGGCTAAGCAGAAATGATTGTGGAAGGTGCAACAGACAAAAAGAAAATGAGTTATGAAAATGAGTTAAGAAAATGACTATTAAAAGAAAAAAACCTTAAATTTCACTCAAAAAAATATCATAAAACAAAAAAAAAAACAATTTACAGTATATACAATATGATCTAATAAAGTATTACATATACATAACGCCAGCGATAAAATAAATAAATATACTTGTACATACTATAATAATTATATACTATGTATGATGTGGTTTAGAACATATTGAGCACCAAACTTCCTTTTTGCAATACTTAGTAGTAAGGCCGAATGACATTTATAACATTAATAATGGGTCTTATATAATATTCTACAGGCAGCAACCACAACAGCTTGCACAAACCATAATTGCCTGATCTAGAGAGTACCAGCGAAAGTGACTGAAATTGTCTGCAGCGATCAGACACCACCCCTTCTGGAGTTCTCTTCGGAAAACAACGGACAGATAAAACCTCTTGGGTGCTTATTAATATTTTTACTATATAAAAATAAGTCGGGTTTTTATTCCTGACGCTATAACTCCATAACGCACGAACCGATTTCCACGTTCTTGCATTCGTTGGAAAGGTCTCAGGCTCCGTGAGGTTTATAGCAAAGAAAATTCAATTATAAAACAATCAAAAAATCTTCTTTTTTTAATCGCCAAACGAAATGTTACATAAAACGAAGCTATCTGGTGGCGAAACGGAGTTTGCGGGGTATATATATATATATTATATTTTATATAAATACTAGCAAACCCCGCGAACTCCGTTTCGCCACCAGATAGCTTCGTTTTATGTAACATTTCGTTTGGTGATATATATATATATATATATATATATATATATATATATATATATATATCATGCACAGATTATAAGGTGAGTGTCCGAGAAAACCGAGTACAAAATCGATGTAGAATATTAAAACTCAAACTTCCAGTTATTTTTGTTGTTTCCTTTTGGTTATCATTATATCAGAATTTATAATTATAATATATAATTATTAAATATTATAAAATGCTTGTTATTACGGTTTTTTGATAAGAAGAGGCTTTCGTCATTATTATTAATATATGTTTATTATATGTTCGTTAATCGATTCTCATTAAATCGATAATAAATTTATCATATAAGTTTTCAATTAAAATATTATTATTGCGCCATTGCCCACGATGATAAGTTTAGAACAGAAAAGTAATATAGACCATTTTTTGGTGTGTATTTCATTCTTCAACATTCAGGCCCGGAATCGGGTTTGTCCTTTAAGACGAATCTGTTCAATAAGTTAAATTCATTATAATATGATAGAAACTCATGAGCAAAATAATGCATGTAGCTGTGTGATCAATACCTATATATTAGTATGTAAAGTAAAATAATTTTAATATTTTCTAATAATGTATTAAAAAATCCCTTATATTCTAAATGTTTGTTTTATTGTTAAAAGTGCAATTGAAAACAAACGTTGATATGTAGATTACTTTTACACAACTTTACGATGAACTGCGAATCACTAAACTAGCGTTTAGTCATGATGTGTAACGTGTCATTTCTTTTAATTTTCAGGACTACCAACACGTTCTCTAAACCGATCACAGATTCCCATCAAAGCGGCCAGTTGAATGAAACTGATAAAAAAAGATAAGAAAGTCTGAAAAAACCTGGATTTCATGTAAAGTTACGAGCCGCTGAAATTTTGGAGTCGTTTTTAATGATCAAAGTTTGTTTGTACAAAATTAAATGACTGCCGTTTTTACTGGTCATTGTTTTTACGAGTATAATGCCTAAAATGGTGTTCAAAGTTTTAGGAAGCATTTTAATTTCATTGTTGGTATCCATAACTATTAAAATTTTTATTGTCTTCAAATCAACTGATTTCTATGTAACAAAATGCGTTCTAAGAAAAAAAAACGGCCAAGTGCGAGTCGGACTCGCGCACTGAGGATTTTATTTTAACTGAATAAGAGAATCCACTTACTTAGCTAAAGTACCACAATATTTTGTTGACAGCAAATATAACTTAGTTTTTCATTGTGTTTATATAAAGAACAACGTTATGTTTGGGGTTGTTGAAAATGTGCTTTATCTCAAAAACTACGAGTACGTAGTAGTTCGATCTCTTCAAAACCAATTTTCGTTGAAAGTATTTGTTAATTAAGAAATATATATTTTGCTTAGTTTAAAAGGACGCCCATTTTACCACTTTGGAAGCGTCGTTCTTTCAAACGTAAGACTTAGAAAACATAGTTTAAGGAAAATCGATGTCATTTCAAAAGACCTATTCATAGACAAAATAATATACACACACATAGGTTTGACAAAAAATATACACATATTTAGGTTTCAGTTTAATGTATGGAAGCCCCCTTTAAATATAATTATTTTTATTTTTGGTATGAGGATCAAAAAGCGGATAACAGGGTACATGTACCTACTAAGTTTCAATTGTGTAATACTAATAGTTTCAAAATAAAGTGGTTGTGACATACGGACGGACAGACGGACTTGACGAAACTGTAAGGGTTCCGTTTTTGGTCATTCGGCTACGGAATCCTAAAAATGACTAAAATAGTTTTACTTTTAATACAATTCCCTTACCTTATGGTTTAGATAACTGTTCTTAGATTAAATATTTAGTGAGATGTGCCTCACTTGTATAATAGTAAGCTTAACTAACTAACCACTCAGCAGTCCGTTGGCACTACAGTGCCTTTTTTTACGGTAAGTTAAGCACCACCAGTAAGTTACTAACATAAGAAAAAGTTGGTTACGGTGTGTATACTTTAAAAAACATGGTTCATGCGTACATGTTTACAATACCGTAAGATGCCGTACATGCCTAAATATGAGTGCAAATTTAAAAAGTTAATTTAAATAAGTCAGTATAACAGTTTTACCAAACCGACGGAGAGTCACAAAAAGCAATGAACCTACTCTCGGTTCACATTTGAACTGAAATATTTAAACTTTTTCGCTTTCATTAAATCATGTTTATCTCGTTTTTGTTGCCAACTTTGTTCTACTTGCTTTACTATTTACTTATATTTTATTAGTTTTATTCCGGCTGTACTTTTTTCATGTTTTCATTTTAGGTAGTAGTTATTTAATTTACGGAGTGTTTGTTTTTTATACGTGGTGTCTTGTTTAATATTTGGTTATTTTATTCGTTGTCGATTGAAAAAAATAAAAAATATCTATGAAATTTGGTGAATACCTATAGTAAGTTTAATTTTTGGGTACGATTGAGGTTTCTCGCGCCTTCCTACTTTTCAACGAATTTCTGCCAAATACCTGCTCTGAATTCGATTGAAAACCGAGCTAAAAATATTGGTGATACTGAGCTTTACAAACGTAAACTGCTAAGCCTGAAACATAGGCGCAAAGCCTTTCCGTCTTTTACAGGTTACATTTCGGGGAATGAGCGAAGAAATCGCACGATAGTACTACTACTACCAGCATCATGGCACTTTCAGAACACAAGGTGCGGGCGTGGTTGCCACCCTTATGTCGTTGACATACCATCAATACGAACTAAACGGTTCCGATCAACATTTCTGATGGAACGGCTAAGGAATGCTTTGCGCTACCGGCAGGAATGTTCCCTAAACACTATGATTTAAGCATTTGCAAGAAAAGAGTGAATATGCTGTTACTGGTTAGACATGATCCATCCTCAACCACATCATCACTTACCATCAGGTGTGATCGTTGGAAAGTGCCTGATCATTTAAAATAGTTTTAAAAGAAATGACGCGAGGCGCCAGATATTTTGGCCCTTTAGATCCTTTACACACTGCGCTACTTTTGGCATCGATGCATTCGCCATCCAGAAGCTGGAAATTCAAATTATGTACTGAATTTTGGCAACTGCATCGATGCTAAATGAAATCTGCTCATTGCGTGAGTCGCGATGCTTAAGCACGTTTTTAAAACGCGCGACTGCATCGATGCTAAAAGTCGCAGTGTGTAAGGGGTCTAAGCTGGTTATCGCGATCTTACCCATTTATTTGTATTTCTAGTTTGTGCATTGTAAATACTCGGCACATCAAAGCTCATAACGAGTCGTGTCCTTATAATTTGCTCAATCCTTAACCATTAATGTAGCTATCTGAATAATTAGAGGCGGCTAGATATGAGGGCTACTTGCAGGCCGCAGCTGACTAATGCAGGTTATTTCCGTGGCCAGGAATTAACTATGCCTCTGTTTTCCTTGTCTGACTGCACGGACAGACGAAGTCATAAGCTTCAGCGAGATTTTCTACTCCAACCTTCTGGGATCGAAGTTTAACTGTAACCAAACTAACGTTTAACGTTTTTAATATAACTTATTAGAGTACATAAAGTTTATCTTAAAAATACGTGTCGTAACAAAATGATGGTAACAGATTTTTTGACGATTACTTCGCAACTACCTTCATTTTATTTAGATTAAACATCCGTAGGTTATTATGCATGCGTGAATTTGTAGAGTACACTTAGTTATGCGTAATTTTATCGCTCTTATCCGTAAGTACTCCAACGCACTCGCATGCGACATGCCAAATTCGCATTTATGCTATGCTATGTTATAGCGAAAGTAGATATTCAATGCAGTTCACTGCGTAGATTTACTAACGGCGAATGGTGTTACTGGCGTACAAATAATAGACCCTGTTAATAAAATTTTAATAAAAAAAACCGGCCAAGTGCAAGTCGGACTCGCGCACTGAGGGTTCCGTGCCAACTTTAACTGAATTAGGGAATCCATTTACTTCTACTTAGTAAAATACCACAATATTTTGTTGACTACAAATATAACTTTGTTTTTCATAGTGTTTGTATGAAGTACAAAGTTATGTTTGCGGTTGTTGAATTTTCGTTGAAAGTATTTATTAAGATCTACATCATATTTTTTTTTCAAAATTTACACTTGCTTGGTTTAGAAATTAGATGGGGGGGGGGGGGGGGGGACGCCCATTTTACCACTTTGGAAGCGTCTAGCTATTAAACGTTTGACTTTAAAAGAAAATGGTTTTAGAAACCTCTATGTTATTTTAAAAGACCAATCCATAGACACCCCACACGCATAGGTTTGACAAAAGATTTTTTTTTGGTTTTAGTTTTATGTATGAGAGCCCCCCCTTAGCTGACATTATTTTTTATTTTTTGTATGAGAATCGGTAAGCGGTTAACAAGATACATCTTCCTACCAAATTTCAATTCAAAATTCAAAATTACTTTATTTTGTACATAGGCTATTGCTAGCACTTATACACGTCCCAACATTGGCCCTACCACAGCTTCGGGACAATTGTGGGCTAGTGCTGAGAAGAAGCTGCGCAACAAACTCAGTCACTATTGTCAATGCCTCTTTTAAAAATATTACAATTAAATGTTCTTACAAGCTAGACCATACATTGTTATCGTTCATATAATCATTTATTCTATAATATCCTTTAGTCATTAAACATTGTTTAACAATAGATTTGAATTTATGTAAAGGTAATTCAATTATATTTTGAGGCAATTTATTAAAGAAAGTAATACATCTTCCAATAAACGAGTGATTAAACTTCTGAATTCTGAAGTTTGGAACGGCAAGCAAATTCTTGTTTCTAGTATTGAAATCATGTAAATCACTTTTTTTAGGAAATAAGTGCAAGTTTTTACGAACATAAATCAAATTTTCATAAATAAACTGTGAGTATACTGTAAGTATCTTGATTTCTTTAAACAAATCCCTTAAAGAGTCGTCAGATTTGAGATTGTAAATAGCCCGTACAGCTCGCTTTTGCAGTATGAATATTGTTTCAATATCTGCAGCCGAGCCCCATAACAAGATACCATAAGACATGATACTATGAAAATAGCTAAAATAAACTAACCTTGCCGTTTCAACGTCAGTCAAAAGCCTTATCTTTCTTACTGCATAGGCAGCCGAACTAAGTTTCCCTGACAAGGTCTCGATATGTGGACCCCATTGAAGATTATGATCTACGGTTATTACCAAAAACGTTGAGCTTTGTATAGTATCTAGTGGCTCATCTTTAACCATGATTTGCGTTGGGACTTGTCTGACATTAGGCATTGTAAATTTTATGCATTTGGTTTTACCCGCATTAAGCACTAAATTATTAACGGTAAACCAATGAAGCACCTGTGAAAGAGCACCATTTACATCGTCAAAAGATTCTTTGGCCCTTGGAGTCTTAAAAATTAAGGAAGTATCATCTGCAAACAGTACTATTTCACATACATCATCGACAAAGTATGGAAGGTCATTTATATATATCAGAAACAACAACGGTCCCAATATCGATCCTTGGGGCACTCCCATTTTTAGAGGTGCTCCAGGAGACTCAGTTCCATTAATATAAACCTTTTGAGTTCTATCACTAACATAAGATTTCAATAAAGTGTGTAATGCTTATAGTTACAGAATAAAATGGGTGTGACATACGGACGGACAGACAGACAGACAGACAGACTTGACGAAACTATAAGGGTTCCGTTTTTCGCCATTCGGCTACGGAACCCTAAAAACGATTGAAGTTTCAGTATTGAATTAATTTAATCATTGCCATCCTCTCCATAAAACACTTTTACCGATTTCACAATAATGAGATAATCAATTCAGTGTGTATGGAGGTTGGATCATTGGATTAAATAGTTTTTAGGCATGTTGATCTAGTGAGGTTTTTCTAAACACAGGTGCTGAATTTCATATGTGTATGTGTCTATGCATGTTTGTATATTTTTGTATGTTTGTCCACGGATTTCTCACAAACGAAAAGCCATAGCGAGCTGTACAGTGTAAAATTCATCTAGTAGTTTAAAGTTTTATCCCAAAAACTATTATTATTATTATTTTTTAATTTTATGATTTTAGCTAAGTACTCACGGTACTTAGCTAAAATCATAAAATTAAATAATAATAATAATGTAACCACCTTCAAAAAATCTGACTAAGAGTCGATTTCTCCAACGTCAGATAATATTTGTGGAATAAAACACAAAACGCCAAATTTGAAACAGCAATCATTTTAAGGGGTTCCGTAGTAGGCAAAAAACGGAACCCTTATAGTTTCGTCAAGTCTGTCTGTCTGTCTGTCTGTCCGTCCGTATGTCACAGTCAATTTATGTCGGACTCTTTCACCATCTCTGCGATTCGCCTTTGGAATTCTCTTCCCATGGAAATCAGAATGTCCTCAAACAAACTTTCTTTCAAGATGTCTCTCCGCACCCACTATCCTAACCTTGGCTCGCATCAGAATTAACCACTATTTCGTTCACTGCTGACGGTAATATTTTAATAGATGTCATCAATATCTTCACTTCCCTATCTGTAGTTTATTTTTTATTAAATATATGTATTCTATGTAAGTTTATTAATCCAATGCTTATATATTTACAAATATTTTTGTTTATCTATGTAATTTTTGTATGTATGTTTATGTTAATGCATTTTAAATTTTTGTCCCTCTCAGTACTTTTAAATATTCCGCCACTGATTTAACTCTCTGCATTTCCCAAGCGGTTGACTGGTAGAGAATGCCATAAGGCATTAAGTCCGCCAATTGTACCATTAACAGTGCAATAAAGTTTAAATAAATAAATAAATTTATTCTGTAGCTATAAGCATCACACTGTTGAAATTGGGTAGGAAAATGTATTCTGTTAACCGCTTAACAAGTCACGTTTATCTCGTATCATAGCTAGACGCTTCCAAAGTGGTAAAATGGACGTCCCCCCATCTGATTTCTAAATTAAGCGAGTGTAAATTTTGGAAAAAATATATAAGGTAGATCTTAACAAATACTTTCAACGAAAATTGGTTCGGATGGGATCAAACGAGAAGTTTTTGAGATATAGCACATTTTCAAAAACCACAAACATAACTTTGTTCTACATACAAATACTATGTAAAACAAAGTTAGTTTGCTGTCAACAAAATATTGTGGTATTTTACTAAGTGGAAGTAAGTTGATTCCACAATTCAGTTAAAGTTGGCACGGAACCCTCAGTGCGCGAGTCCAACTCGCACTTGGCCGGTTTTTTGTAAATGACATTTTAAAATAGGTCGTTTTATTTTTATTCATTTGGATAAAGTCTTATCTAACGTTGGTTAAATCGACTTTTAAAAGCGTGAAATACCATATTTGCCTATTATTTAGTAGACACAAATTCATTAATAGTTGGAGTATGATGTGCGTAGACAGTTGGTGTACACGCAAAAGAAAGTTCTTGCATCGACTCTAAATAAATTTGTTTCTCCTAAAAAGAAGATTTTTCATGGCATTTTAATTTGTTTTCTTTTGCATAACTCTCCACTCACTATCAGTTATCTCGCTATCTCTTGCACATCACTCCAGGCTCGCTCCCGTCTGTCTGTCTAACCACTGCAATTTAAAGCCATTGTCTTAATGAAACAGGCCGTTTCTACACATTACAGTTCTCAGTCTTGAGTCATTTATATTGCAAACAAAGGGGTATAAACGCAGTGGTAGATTAATTATTTACTACTTTCGCGGCGCCACTTCATTGTTTTAAATTGTGTAAAGGAGAAGGACAGTTTCAGCTAGCATTTTCTTTGTTGAGACGGTATTATGAACTTTTGTAAAGTTTTTATCATAAAACACGTTTGTATTATTGTTTTTTTGTTTGATGGTTAAGAAATAATGTGAGTTATGCCAAGTATAAGCCTCGCGAATGCGATCTATTCCACTCTTATCCCGAAAACTAATATCATCGTTATTAGATTTTACTCATGAAGATCGTGACTTATTCCCAAAAAACACTAAATTAAAAATGTTAAGATTAAGTTAACATCGATTTCCAACGAATACCAATCTATAAGTTTTGGTCACCGAAACAACTTTTTTTTGCTTTCTAATTCTTTTCAAGTACTAGGAGTGCCGAAGTTTATAGCATGTTTTTGAAGCACGTAAAACAGGTTATATGTAGCTTGAAAAATATTTCTAGTAAAATTCTCAAACTCCATATACAAAAAAAAAACATACAGTGATACAGTCGAATGGATAACCGCCTCCTCTTTTGAAATCGATTGAAAAAAGTACAAAAACTATTCAAAACCACATATTTGCAAAAAAAACATGTTTGTGGCTGTACCTCATCATATTATAATTTCTAATTTAACTATCAAGATCTCCAAGGTTCTTTTAAGTTACGTAAGAGGAATTGAGGTGATTAATTTGACAAAGTTCTGGTGTATTTTTATGTTGCGGGGCTAATAATCAATTTAAGATTATAAGTAAGTACTTAAACCTCTATATATAATAATATTAGGCGCCAGCCAATACACCAATTGTCGTGGTTTTGAAATAAGGAAATTTCTTCCTAGTCTTATGAATACCAAATATTACGGTCCTCCATTTCAGCTGACTATTTGCACCGTGCGTGACGACAGCGCCACGTGACAGGTGGCTATTATGGACAATATTCTGACAGCTGTCAAGCGAAAAGTAAGTCAATATTGTGAAATGAAGTAAATATCTAGTATTATTTTACTAGGTACCTATTTATGACAATTTTGGATAATGGCAGTCAGTAACATTATTGCCAACAACCTTGAAATTGTTGTTTTTTGGGTGAAATGAGCCTACGGTGACTTAAACGGGGTTTCGTGTCATCACCCGCGAGATCATTTTCTAATCGAAGCATAGACTTATATGTATTGTATAGAGGTCATTGAATCGGAGACGATGAATAAATAAGAAATTGGTGCTACTTGGGCATGTCCTTATGGTTGAACACATGGGCGCGTATTGCGATGCAGTTTTCATAGGTAAGCGGCTCAGCTTTACTGTCGAATTATGTATTCGTATTGCGATTTTGCATAATATTTGTAATATTATTATAACAAAACAACATAACTATGAATATTCGTACCATTTTATTATGATGATGATGATTTTTGATTTTTTAGCGATGATATTCAATTACACTGAGTCGGAATTGAGCTGCCAGAAAAATTAACTGCTAAAGTTGGATCGCAATACATCCCCTAGCTTGTATTAGCCAAGTCCAAGAGCTTCGCCAAACTTATGTTACGGCAACGGCGTACAACACAAGTCAACTTTGTTTATAAGCAGATTCTTAGGTTTCGATGCTGTTCAACAAAAGTTTAATCAGTGTCTAACAAATCAATTTGCTTACAACTAAACACCATTTGTCATGTTGAGAGTGTATCGTGCGTGCGACTGAGTTTATATTAAGAGTGGGAAATGCAAGCACATTGCAACCCTTCTATTTTTCTTACGTGCAACTATTCTTCTTGGTGTTATTGCAATTCACAGTAACACACATTTTTCTAGGAACATGTATAATTTAAAAAAAAAAAAACTCAAAAACGATAACAAAATGCTTATTGCAATATGGATTTGACAGCTCAAGTCAGCGTCAAAAACGATAATAAAAGCCGTAGCATTAGGGGATAGTAATTCTATGAGCCATAGCGAGCGCTATGATCGTTTAGGTTAGTCCCTCCGCCCGCTTTGCACCCTGCCAATATCCTACATTGTAAAACCAAAATAAATATAATGCTGACTGACGTTGTTATTAAAATTCCATACTTATTAATTAAACATGCTTTTATCCACTCAAAAGTGAGACGAGGTATCTCAAATTAAGTGTAGCTTATTAGACGGTGTTCTGCTCGAAGACTGACGGCTCCTTAAGAAATTAATAAAATAATAATTGGCGGGCTCCACGGCAGGTTTAACATGAGATTATCTTTTACACTTCTAGCCACAAAAATTGTCCCTAATAAAATATTTTAGTCATACTACATACTTTTTAACTAAAACATAAAATTAAAAAAAAAACCTTACCATAATTTTTGGTTTTGTTTAGCTTCTAGAGTTATTTGAGATGTCTAAAAGGCATAAAAAATCGTATTTATTTTAAGGCTTAAGTGCAGAAATAATGTTAAAAAGCATTGTCTGCCAGTCAAACCTTTAAGTCTTGCAGAGAGATGGCAATAGGTGAATCTTGCAGTTACGGCTGTAGTAATGAATGACAGCGGAGACACTCGGCATTCATTAGCAAAATCAAAACGAATTAATAGGATTTTAAAGTTGAAATAAAAGTCTGTAGGTAACCAAAATATTTTTAAAACATTAAAATACTGCCTCCAACATTTTGCATGTAAGTGTACTCTGTAGTAAGAAAACGCTTTATGTAAACTTGAGTTTGTAATATCCTCTCCTCAAACAATAATTTAATTTTGTTGACATGGATGCTTATTACGGTATTTAAGTAATATAATCCCTTCAAATAAGTTTTCTAGCAGATAAATGAAGAATGATTTGAATTTCAAGATTTGTTGAAGTTTGTTGGAACGGTATTATTTTTGACGCAAATGTTTTACTGTTATTCATTATTTTTGGGTTCAGATCCCCGTGAAAACAAATGTATCGTAAGATGAGCACGAGCATTTGTACATATGAACCAGTTTCTTGATCATTAGGTAACTCAACAAATAGATAATATCGTTAACAATGGTTGAGTATCGTGCTTGTTGACTGTAACCAATTTGTTGTGAGAATAGTTATTTTTCTAACAATTGGATAAGTAAAATTTAGTGGTTTTGTTTTTAACACGCTTATATTAGCTTCACTTGTAACTATGTTTGTATGAAAATCTTGGTATCTTAATTTGACCACTCACTCATGTATTGTCATCAGAACTCACGCCAAAGAGGATAGAACCACTACGACTCACGCTCTGAGTTCCATGCATAGTTAAGAAACGTCATTACAAATTCAATATGGTAGCCTCCCCAAGATAGCGGACAGGCTATTTAAAATGCAGCTCAATTATAAGGGTATTAAATGAAAAGGTATGCTGTTAATACGAAAAAAATAGTCACGTGACTTAAGACTAACATGACGGACATCCGAGATGGGGGATTGGCTATTTGAAATGCACCCCAATTATATTGGTATGAAATGAAAGTGTTTGCTGACTGGGATACGAAAAAAATTAAAAAGCGTTTTTTTAAACTATAATAATTATTGTTGTAAATTTTAATAGATTTTAATTAAAATTCTTTGAAAAATGTTTCCATAAACTGGGTGGCATTATGCCGAATTCAAATCATATTTATAATTTAAACAATTTATTCTTAAATATTTCCATAATCATAAAATTACCATAGCTTCTCCCCGCATTTGGCGCGTAAAATTTTAATAGGCCGAATAACAAAATATGTCCCAGTGCAATCTAAAACACTTTGAAGCAGTATCTTGAATCTAAAGCACTGCTTTTACAAAAAGCTATTTTTAATAATAAATATGAATATAATAATAAATGTGCGCCAGACAACACACCAATTGTCGTGGTTTCGAAGTAAGGAATGATCTTTCTTGTGTTACGAATACCAGACAACGATTATGACGGGGGCTCTCCTATAAATACTTAACTAAATATTAAACATAAATTGTAAATTGCACTTGTAAAAAGCAACTTTGGCTGTGTGACACACGAGGAATTGAACCCCGTGTCTTACGCAATCCGGGCGTATGCCTATACAACTCGGCCACCGTCACATTAGCAAGCCTGTTGAATTTTGCAAGCGCTTTCTTTAACGCGTAGGCTGCGTGACGTCATCAATGTTGACAGATTGCTCTCACAATATCCGAAGGAAATATTTTTACAAATATTTAACAATCGGTTAAGATGAACGAAGCCAATATATAATAAAATTTTTGTTTTTATAGTGTTTTGTCACTATATTAACTTAATAATATAAATTGCAAAGTGCACTTGTAAAATGCAACTTTTGCTGTGTGACAGACGAGGAATAAAAACAAAAAAATAATTATAAATATTAAACATCCATGACTCAGGTACAAATTATCGTGCTCATCACACAAACATTTGCCCTTTGCGGGATTCGAACCCGTGACGGCCGGCGTAATTGTCAGGAGCTCTAACCAATACACCAAACGCGTCGTCGTTGCTATACCCAATACATTTCGACAATATATTTACCTTCACATTAAACAACACCATACTACTTATGCATAATGTAATAAAATGTTTTAAGATGATTAATATAAGATCAATTTACAGTCTGTAATAAATAAATACATTCAACTCACTTGATGATCCGTAAACAAAATGATTAGCTCATTAAATACCTCATCATCATCATCATTATCAGCTGTCAATTGCTAAACACAGCCCCTCCCCCCCCATGGTTTTCCATAGCAACCGATCACAAGCAATATGTAAAATAAGTGTGGTTTACAAGGTTGTCTCTCCACCTTGTCGGTGGAAGTCCTGGTGCTGGTCGAAGGGTTTTCAATCTTAAACTTTTCTGCCCCAGCGGCCATCAGTACTTTGCGCTATTGTGCCCTGGTCACTGCCACTTGAGCTAACTGATTCGCAGGGCTATAACTGTTATTTTTGTTCTTTTACTTATCTCCCCGTACCTAACCGAATACATACTTCTACATCGACATCACATTATCACATCGATGCGTTTGGTGTATTGGATCTCCTAACTATTACGCTCGCCGTCACGGGTTCGAATCCCGCATGGGGCAAATGTTTGTGTGATGAGCACGAATATTTGTACCTGAGTCATGGATGTTCAATACGTATTAAAGTATTTATGGGGGACGCGTCGTCATAATCGTGGCCTGGTATTCATAACACAAGGAAGAAAAGTCCTTACTTCGAAACATCGACAATTGGTGCGACTGGGTGGTCTGGCGTATATTTATATTTACATAGTTATTATAGGTACCAATGACCTCAAAGTTACTCATTACTATATTTTGACTGTATCTAAATGTTGGCGATGAGGGCGCCAGGTGTGGGAAAGAGCTCGGCTTGTGACAAAAATTTTATTGCCCAAAGAAATTACGGGCAGTTCCGGTGCGATCACTCGCGAACCGTAAAATCGAGTGTGATATCGATGTTCAGATAACATTGATTACAGTACCGTTACCATCACTCGATAGCGACGATGGTTATACTCGCTAGCGACAACGTAACTTAATAATAATATCATAATAAATCATTTATTTTGGATTCAAATTCCAATTCGAATTCTTTTATTGCCATCCATATGAATTGTTAGTAACATTAAAAACTTACAGCTATGTTAGTAAGACAAAAAAAGATTTTTCATTCAAATCAAATTAAATCAATTAAAAGACTAATAAAATTTTATTAAGACATTAATTAAGTAAAATTAAATCATGTTTAATTAAACACAAAATTAAATTTATCATTTTGCAGCCAGGATCGTTGGTCTCATTTAGATACTTATCCAGTGCCTTAGAAAAGCCCCATTGAACCTGTCTGCAACAGTTCGTAGAACACTGTTGGGGCTGGCGCGCACTCGGCGCCAGATAGATGCAACTCGTTTGCGCAACAATGCGTAGAAGTATGGAAAAAATAGTTCTGTCAGTAACCGATAGAGGCGCTGTGCAATCTTCCATAGACTGTTTTTACGGCTACTTCCCATCTGGTAAACTTCCCATTTGGTAAACCTTAAACTATACCTACGAAAAAGTTGCGTTTGGTAAACTTTATATATTTCATACATGTAGTCCCATTTCGAAAACATTTCAGAAATTCTATGTGTTAAGTCTCGTTTGGTAAACTTTCTGTTGGAATGGGTACAGTCAAGTAAAAAATAAAACATGAAAGTAAACATTGTCACATATATCTATTTTTATTTTTAATCACTGTTTGTACCAGTCGGATTATTAGTATGTATTATACATATTGATATTTACATAAAAAGTGGCGCATACAAATGACTTTACCTAAATTTTAAGTTCTTTTGCTTATTTCACACTAAAACATAATATATTACATCAATTTTACTACACAAAATAAAGTAATATAACTTTTTTTTATAAAATCACAGTTCGATTTGACTTTTTCAAATACAAGCTCTTTTATTTTTTTACAATGAAATTATTATTTTTTCAACACGAGATCATCTCTAAATTCAACTGAACTGACAAAAGTCGATGCAAACTGATGGCAGTTCACACCATAAAAAATATATAATATAAGACATCTATATGCAAAATCAACTATAAACAATAATCACAGATTTGGTATATTAACTGACTAAAGTCGATGTAAACTGATGGCAGTTCACACCATAAAAAAATATAATATAGGACATCTACATGCAAAATCAACTATTTATAAAATATAAACAATAATCACAGATTTGGTATATTAAGTGACTAAAGTCGATGCAAACTGATGGGCAGTTCACATCATAAAAAATATATAATATAAGATATCTATATGCAAAATCAACTATAAAATATAAACAATAATCACAGATTTGGTATGTTAACTGACAAAAGTCGATGCAAACTGATGGCAGTTCACACCATAAAAAAATATAATATAAGACATCTACATGCAAAATATAACTGTAACTATAACTATAAAATATAAACAATAATCACATACTAGCAATTCTTAATAATTGTAAATATAAATTGTAAATATATAAATATATCCTGTCCAAAGGATATATTTATATATTAATCAAACAGTTGATTAATTTTATTCACAGATATTATTTTAAAGTTATGAAAAGATTGTTTACATAATTGGACTAGCAAACAAAATCGGACTCAATACTTTGAAACTTTTAAAAAACCTATATCCAATTTCAATTTAATTTGACACTGACTGTACCGTACGAAAACAATAAAAATAGAATAGTTTACCAAATGGGATTAAATGTATGAAGTAACGAAATGTTTACCAAACGCAACTTTTTGGTAGGTACAATTTGAGGTTTACCAAATGGGAAAGTTACCAAATGGGAAGTAGCGTTTTTGGCTACGTCGTTGCAAGCGAGTTAAACTGTCGTAAACTCATGGTAACGGTACAGTATGACGCCCAGCGAGAAAGTCACTTTAGTGGATGTAAGAACACTTTTACACTAATCTAAAAGTATAATGTTCGTGAAACCTTTGAATCTGGTAATGATGCTACGATAAACATAACTTTTTTTGTATCCACGTACTAATGTAATTTTATAGTGACGTTTAAAAATATATCTTTACCAAAACAAAGATATCGTGTAACGAGTTTAATAGTGGAGTGATCAACGAAAAGATCATTTTAAAAGAAATTACTTTGCCAGATAATACTTTGTTGTCTTAGGACGTCTGAGGATGGAGAGCCCTAGCTTAAAATCGATGTTTTAATGACTTCAAAGTATTAAAACGCATAGTAAAAAATGTGAAGTGCTTTGTAAAACGAATTCCGGGATTTGTAACACAATACCTTTGGTCTTATCACTTTTTTATTAGACCAAAGGTGTGGGCTCTTACTAAAAACTTTGACCTTTCTGCTTCTAGGCTACTGATAAGATTGCTGGCATATTTTTTTACTAGCTGTCAGTAAAACATCCAATCAACGCAAAACTTCGTGTTTAAATCGTATTAGACCATTTGGTTTATATAATAACAATCAATAATTTCCAACAAAGCTATACCTGCGTTATTCATAACAAACAACAGAAAAAAATCACAAAGGAGAGCATTACAAGTATTGAAACGTTTAAATCTACTAGAGTTTTGTTGTGTTATTTCAAACTATTCATGGTAAATTTGACACTCTGATGGTTAATACTGTTAAGACAAACACCTGTATTTGTGGTCGATGTTGCTGTTGATAACGAGGTAGTAGAATTAAATTAACAATAAAGTTTTCAACAAAATAACTTTATTTATTTATGTTAATTTTAGTTTTGAATCAAATTATTTCTGTCTTTTTTATTAATGATCAGGTATTTGACTACGATCGTACCTAGTGGCAAATGGTGATGTGGTCGACGATTGATCATGTCTGACCAGTAATAGCATATTTAATATTTTCTTGAAAGTGCCTAAATCATAATGTCGTAATTGTGAAATAAATAGCTGCCATCATTTATTCGAACTGGTACTTATAACAGTTACATTTAAATTTGTAAACTGGCAATACCGATATATTTTTGGAGGGGAGTTTTGTATTCGGGGAGAGCGTGGAGTCTGGCAGTTCAGCAGTTTGGTTTGCGGCATCAAGTTGAAGAGGTTGACGTAAAGTTGTACCCTATTCGAAGAATAAAAATTTTGAAGAAATCTCAGTGTTTTAATTTCATTATATCAGTGTTTCGGGAACACTACAGTCGGAAGCGCATTAAATTCCTTAGCCTACCATTCCATAGGCATCAGAAATATTGATCGGAACCGTTAAGTGCGTATTGACGGTATGCCGACGACATAGGGATGGCAGCCGCGCCCGCGTCTTGTGTTCCGAAGGTATAATTGGGGCTGGTGAAGTTAAGTCGTGCAATTCCTTCACACATTCCCCGAAATTTAACATGTAGAAGACCGAAACGCAAGCTTCTTTGCGCCTATGTTCCAGGCTTAGTAGTTTATGTTTCCCTCATATGGTTTTCATTGTGTGGTCACCTTTTCAAGCTGAGTAAATATTGTAATGTATTTATATTCCATAGGAGCTAAAATTTCATGATTAAGATAAAGGTTTACTAAAGCAAAACTTTTTCGATGACTCAATGCGACAAAAACCTTTGATATCGATCGTGTTTTAGGGTACATTTATAGTTTACTGTTTCGTCTGAAGGACCGCAAAACTTGTGCATTTTACAAAATTGGCCAGTTTTTATACTTTTCAATACCTGTTATGGTACCTTTTGTAATTTTACAATGTTTTGCAATGAACAACTTACAACGCTCTTGCTAGAAATTGCTTATTTATAAGCAATTATAAGCGGTCCGTCAGGGACCATATTATAAAGAGCATTGTAATATACTATTGTGCACACACTATCACACAATACTTTCGTGTGCTTTAGCATTAGACTAGTTAGATAAGGGATTGCTACCACGTACCTTATAATTTATGAGCTTCTGATATTTCGGCAACATTGCATTTGGTTTTTCGTGGAGTTAGTTCTGATGTATTTTGTTGTGTTGGTAAAAAGCTGCCCGTTAATTACAAAACAATAAAACTACAAATAAGTTGTTGACTGTTATGGTTACAGTTATTTTTAATAAATCTGAGATCAAATTATAAAACTCAGGATATTTTTCTAAGATGGGACATATTGTTACTATTTTACAATATCATGAGTTAGAAAATGAAAACAGGATTTACTCACAGAATACTCTAAATAAGAAAAGGGCTTAGAAATGCCACGTAAGGAATATGTGGTGTCATGGGATTTGTGACGTAAAAGAAATTAGGCATTTTATTTTCGAGAAGAATTATGTGTCAGAATAAAATACAACTGGATAACATAGGATTATTGTGACACCCTAAATAATGTGCGTTAGTGTGACATCTTAGATTAAGGAATACAGTGTAGGTACACCTGCCGTTTGATTTACGCACTCACTTAGTCCCCTTACACACTGCGACTTTTTTTTCTTTTCATACTACCAACCTTTACACACTGCGCTTCTTTTTGCATCGATGCAGTCGCGATGCTAACGCGCGTTAGCATCGATGCAGGCGCGATGAAGAAGCTTTTGCTTTAGCATTGACAAATTATGAACAGTATTTTGGTGACAACATCGATACTAACGCGCGTGAGTATTCGTGCAGCCGCGCTTCTACATCGAAGCTAATACGCGACTGCATCGATGCTAAATAAATCTGTTCATTGCATGAGTTACGATTTTGAAGCGCGTTTCCAAAACGCGCGACTGCATTGATGCTACAAGTCGCAGCGTGTAAGAGGTCTAAGAAATTTACTTTATTTCTTGTTCTTTTTTCATCACGGAAAAAACATAAAAAATTGAAATCATTAAAAGTGAAATTCCTTTTGAACTCTCATTTATAATAATATTTTAGTAGTAAATATATGAATAAGGATGTTGATTATTCAGCTAATACACCGTTTTTTTCGTTTGTTTACAAAAAAATATTATTGTTTTTCTGTTGCTAAAACTTACTCCAATTTTGGTTTGTATCAGTTATCACAAAAAACGCTCATTCACTTAGCGCCTAGGATTTTTATACCGCAATACACTCACGAATCCAATTTGTGAAAATCAATGTCAGAACGATTTGAATCGACCATTGGAGCCCAGAGCTACGAAATCTACTGACGAGACTGACCAAAGGGTCTCTTTTTTTTCCACCGGAATTATCACCCGTATTGTATACCGTATAGTATTGGATTTTATCGTTAATTTCACCCCCTTAGTCCAATAAATCTTTATTTAAAAAAGATTATTTATCTAAATCGGCTCTGCCTTTCCACTGTGTCAACATCGTTATGTGTATATTACACACTAGCATTTGGGATAAGATTTTTATAAGTCAGTAAAAACTTCGAGTATGGCAACAGTATTGATAGTATCGATAATACTAAAATATATATTTATTTACGACTTTACTTTAAAACCTCTAAAATTATCATAACCCTGACTAAACAGCGGTAGGATTACCAGAGCATAGAGTCACACTTGACTTTATAAACTATTCGTAATTGAAACCTTATCCTGCAGAAACCACTTCCAATTTTCATTACTCCTGCAACTTTTTCCTTTCTTTCCGTAATGTAACTCGATAAAGGTATTTGAATCCGTAGCATCTGTTCCCGCTTTGCCCAATACCGGAATTTTGTTGTGAATCTTTACATCCAAGACCTATTGCCACATGCTATTGATTTTGTTTTGATTGAGTATGTTTCTTCTTTGGCCCATGTTTCTTGCTGGAAAGGTAATCATCGTTTTTCTCTGGTTTTCTTTCTATAACTTGGCATTTTAATACAATGACACGACGCAAATATATATTTTCTATTATTTCAAAACTTTAATGTACAAATAACATTGTACAAAAGGTGGTCTTAATGCTAAAAGCATTGTGAACCTATCACTTAATCGCAATTTTCTTCAATGACTTTCATTACCTATAAACCATTTCGCAGATGTTTTTAAACGATATTCAAAATATTATAGAATTTCATTTGGTCGAATGCTTATTATCCACAAACTTACTTCTTCGTTTCTGATATATCTTGTATTTTATCGAAGTAACGTTAGTTTACTATTTTAATACCCATTATTTTATTTCCACGTAAGTCTCGATATGCAGAATTCTTGAAAAATCTAATTTTACTTCACTAAATACCGTGTTGCCAAACATATTTTGTTACTAGATAATATTATATTGCATACTTAATTAATAGACAATTTAAAGCATTGTATATGTATATATATAATAAATAAACTGCGTTAATCCCGACTCGCCGTGGTCTTCTCGCCGTGGTCCTAGTCTGCCCGATACTAGAGTGAAATTCAAAAGCCGGAGACGATGAAATCTTAATGCATGCTGCTTTTTTGCATGCCTGCTTGCTTGCTTGTTAAAAAGTAATATAAGGAAAAAAAATATGGGCCCGTTACACATTGAAACATGTTTTTATGAATGGTTTTATCGATATACTATTAATTCTATGAAACATTACTTTGATATATCGTTATTCTGCTTCACATAACAATTGTGAATCATTTTTTATGTGAAATTTTATTCGAAGTTATCATCATCATCAATGGCCTATTCGTCTATTTCAGACGGATTATGGTGTAATGTTTGAAATGCATCTCTTTTCATGGCTGAATAGACCAATGCGAGAGCGGCAAAGTTTGCCACAAGCTCGACATTTTCTCCGTCTCTTGTCAGCAAGTGTCGCGAACTAGGACTCATCGCAATGCTTGCGACCCTCCGCAACGTGATTTCGAAACTGTCGAAGTTATAAAACGGCGATTATTAACTATTTGATTAAACATGAAAAAAATATATAAGCATTCATTGAACAGTTTTCTGTGAAATGAAATTCGGTATCAAAAAAATATGTGTCTTGATAGATACTCAAAAGCATTCTCTCCCAGTCGCACTTTAAGGTCAAGCAGAAACATTGTAGAGGGTGCAGGAAAATGCAGTAGATAGAACTTAAAAACGCAAAAAAATATTATGATTTATACTATAATAATATTATATACATACCATTATTTCAATTAAGGACTATAAAACTAAATAAACATAAGGATAATATATTTTGTATGCATAACTACAAAATACATAATGTTTCCCTCACTTTTTGAAAATATTTTTTGTAGGCCTGTTTTCGAGCGCTGGAGTTATTGCTATTCTTTCACCCTTGATTGTGTTTGAGTTTCTTTTTTTTTTACATAAGATATAAATGTTTAGTTTTATATTATAAGAGACGATTATCTACTGTAATAGAAATCAAAATCACATGCATTATGGCAAAACTAAACGTACGCGCTGTTTCTACTCGTATTTGAATTGCCCGTTAAACACAATTTATGAGAACTTGCGATGTTTTTTAAACACTAGGTACTGCTGGCTACAGTGATGTTTTGAGAATATAATTCATAGACATTTTTCGGGTCATTTATTTTGAGATAACTGTCTGTGGATTTTTTACGCTAATTTACGCTTGAAGAATATAAAAATTAAACACAACGACCTTGATATAACGTTCACAAGTCATAACGTATTCCACATTCGATTCCGGAGAAACGATTTTGCATGAAATATCTTTTATTATTATCATCAACGACCCATTTATAAAAGTAATTTAGCCTTCTGGCGCTTACATAACTACATCTTTATATGTGCCAGATTTTAAGCATAAGCTACTGTTCAAAAGGCTGAAGCTATTTTAAGCATAAGCTACTTTTCTTTAATTTTTTTTTTATTTTTACGTTTTCTTATTTGAATATTTGCATAAAACTAGTAAGAAATAAATCAAAATCTGGAATCACCTGTAGAAATATGTTAAATATACATATTTATTATTTTGGACACCGATCACATACATTGCTCTGATCCCAAAGTAGCTAATAATAGCTAAACTTGTGTAATGGGAATCAGAAATAACGGTGGTACCACAACACCCAGACCCGTGACAATGTAGAAAGTTCTGATTTGTACATTGACACGACCGGGAATCGAACCATGGACCTCGGAGCCTTGAAACCTTGCGTGCGTAGCCACTACACCACGGAAGTCGTCATGATGTCGTTTTGATGATACACAACAACGATGTTATTCAAAACCTATATGGTTGAGTGTAAGTTTTGCGTATAAATACGACGACAGGAGTCTTCTTTCCCGTTCAGCGTTCTTATACATACAGCCAACTTTCTATAATACAAAGAAAAGAAAGGAAGAAGTCAGTGACAAGAAACCAAAAGGAAAGAAGTGTCCTGAATGCGAAGAAGATTACTGGTTGTATGAGTACAAGAAGTTGTAGGAACGCCAGTCTTTAGTTTTGTGTTTCTTTAAATGAATTCGTCGTATTCTGTATTCATTTTAATTGCATTTTAAAGACTGATATTATAATATTTAAAATAAATAATGTTTGCATTCTGTCTGAATACAAATGTGTTAGCTTGGTCAAAAGCTGTTTTCAGTACAATAGGTTTTTCTCACAAAGCAAATGAAATCAAACCATAAAAGCAATTATACAACCTTTATTGTTCACCAAATGTTACAGCAAAGTAACATAAAAAAATGTCTGATCTTCATTTGAAGTACGATATCAAATTGTCATTCGAGTTGTGGCCACTATTGTGTCCGCATTGAAAACTTTTGTTCTTCCAAGGCTCGTACTGCCTCGGGCATTCTTCTAGCAAGCTACAAGAACCCGTTTCCTGGCACCATCCACAATGATACTCTGTATTCAATGCTAGACAGTCCATACAATTCTGTGCTAAGTGCTTACAACTGTAAACGAGTAACATCAATGTGTTTGAATGAGGCTCTTTACCTTCCCATTTCAGTTTTAAATATCCCAACACAACATTGCGGTTTGATCTTAAAATAGTCGTATCACAGTTAACCGTACTACCATCAATAAACGCATGCACCAAAATATTTTTCCGGTTCAATTCAATCTCACAATACACATTCTTCTCAAATAGGGTGTAGTCATCGATCTGCATGTCTAATTTTATATTACTCCTCATATTTGCAGGCACAAACAGAGGCGGTCTATTAACTATTTCAGTGCAATATTGATTGTTGCGATTATTTTTCCACAAATTGTCAAAATACACTTTCTTCGGGCAATGGATGCGTGGAAGACTAGTACACCCGACGTCGTGGCACCAGTCACATTGAAATGTTGTATTCTTACAGTCATGGCAGCTCTTGAAAGATCGACAGAAGCTTAGCAGCGATTCTTGCTCTGGAACTGTGATCTGCGATTGTTCTTGTAAAATGGCGGACTGAACAAAAACTATGCAGATTATTACTGGCACAATTTTTGACAAAACTTGAGTCCACTTGCGATTCATTTTAAGTTTATCTTGATGTACACATCAACTTGTGTGTGAGGACTAGCAGCTACTGACGATCTATATATAATTTTTGACAGTCTCAAAGTTTATAAACATTCAAATAGCACAATAGGTGGTAATGATATAATCAGTCCGAGAATCAAACGATGATTAATGCCTAAAACTAAGATGTTAGTTAAATATCATATAACATAAACATATAACACCAGACTTAAAAAAAAACACTAATAACCGTAAGATATTTTTTTTACTTTCGCGTTGCATTATAACAATACTACTTTTATGTAGTAACAATACTACTACATAATATGCGTCGCGTATAGACCCCTAGTTATAATTTTTAACTCATAACTGTGTCTAAGTCTAAAACACCTTATACATTGTGACTCATGCAATACGCAGTGTGCAAAGGACATATAGTATATATGGGTAATTATATATTCTCGTACCTATGTGTTTACACACTTCTGTTTTGAAGTACCACGGACACACATCATGTCTTACACCGATTCCATATTTATAATATTTTGCTTATCCTAAATCCAAAGGTTTTGTTTGACGGTGGTTCAACTTTTTATGGTAGGACAAAAGGTTTGCATGATTGTCTGTTGATGTTCCAACTCAAAATATCTTCACATTCATTGCCAATCACGCACTTACTTTTTTCAGAACACCAGCTACATCCATATTTTGGAGGGGTCCTTCTGCAGCTCTCGCAATCCTTTGCCAAATAGTCACACCGATATATGGATATCGGTATTGCATTAGAAAATGGCCGATGACCTCCCCATCTTAATCTCATCCTACCGATTTTAGTTTCACCCCTTTCAAGTGTATGCAAAGTCACAGGATAGCAGTAGACCACGTCGTTCATTATAACAGCATTCAAATGTGTCCTTCTGTCCCTGAATAGGAGTTGACATATCAGTTTTTCTTGATATAACACGGGGTCAGTTGTATGCAATTTCACCTGTATGTTTTGACGAACACCGGCTGACATCAGAATTGGTCCGCTATGCTCTATGTACGGGCAAAGAGAATTGAGTTCTTTAGTGGAGTTTACATTTACGAGATCATTTTTGTTCTTAGTATGTTTGCATAATTTCTCCGGTTTGTCGGTACAACCGTAGTTGTGGCACCATCCACAATGATACCAGGTGCTTTTGGTGCATTCAATGCAAGTACGAAATGAACGACAGTAGCCTGTCGGGTTTTCAAACAGGGCCAGTTTTGTTCTTTCTTTTTTACCTCTGGATATTTTCTCCATCTTGGCTTTACTTGTATCAGCTGGTAACAGATTATTTTTGCTGATATAAGAGCTGTTGTTGAGCGCCATTAGGTTCGCACTAGAAAACTTGTCTCCTAAAATGTTTAACAAATGACCAAGACTCCTTTGTATAGAAAAAAATAAAAATAAGGACAAAACCAAATAGTTACATGTCATCATTTTGACTTGTCTAGAGAAACGCTGAGAATAATTTAACCATAATTGTAATAGTGCTCTTTATAAGTCTTCTTGTTGTTTTGATTTACCATAGCTGGGAATTAGATACAAAAATAGGTTCATAGATCGTGAGACTGGTTGGCATTGTATTTTAGGTGACGATTAAAACACGGTTAATGAGATTCCTAACATTATTATTCTTTTAAGTAAAAGAATACAATTTATTAGATAACTATTTTGATATAAAATCTAAATAATGTATGAGAATCATTAGGCTTATGTTATCGTATCTGATGGTGCTTGTGTTGTTACATTTGCATCTTGTCCAATTTCCGTGTTGTTAGTTAGTCCATTTGAACCGGCTTCTGTTGTGTTCATTGCGTTTGAGTTATCATTGCCTTTTGATATATCGCCACCGTGTGGTGACTCAGTTGTGGTGGTAGTTGTCTTTTGCTTATTCGGGCAGCCTATGTAAATACCAACAGATAGTGGTTGGTTGTATGACGACCAGATGTACATGTATACATGCTTTTTATTTAGCCCCCCTCTAATTATCTTAAACGTAGCCCCAGAACCTACGCCGACACGGTCTACAATTCGAATATATGTTATCTGAAAGGTATGACATTCATTATTTAGTCTTTTGTTAGAAATAAAAGACAAAAATAGCGCAAGCATCTAAATATTAGTTTTGGAAAAATGTTTTCGTATTTCCTGTGTCTAGTCGTTTTGTGTTAGTATATATTTACAACATTTTTTTTTCAATTTTGAAAGAACTCGATCATTGATTGCAAGAACTAAACCAACAAACAAAAGATTTTTCCAATATGGTAGAGATTTGTAAGATTTACAACTACGAGGTCCAAAGAGCTGCAAGAGTTTTAAGAATAATAATATACAAAAGAACTCAAGAGAATCTCAAAGTATCCTTAAGCCAGTAAGCAAAATCTTTCCTAATCGGTTGACAAACTCCTTGTTAATTGGCCTAGAATACTTACTTTGCATTTTAACACCTTTAGATACTTCGCAACGGATTTATGAAAAGGTAATTTTGGCCTATACACAACATCCTGAGCCACTAGGTAATCATTTTTCTTGAACATTCCAATGTAATAATCTCTGCAATAAACTAAATGTACAAATATTGATAAAATTGCACATAATACTTTCGCGTCCATATTCGTTGGGTGTCGATCGTTATGAGATTCGATTTTTAATACGGTTGATATTTTCTTAGCAATCAAATTTTACTAGTTTTTCGGTTATTAAATTTAATTAACAACTACATATGATGGTAGTTAAAAACGCTATAGGCTGTAAATGGTTAGAAATTTTAAGTAACTAATTTTAAGTCCATTGTAGTATTTCAAAACTATGAGTAATATTAATTAGCATTACTTTTATCATCATTATCAGTCGATGGACGTACGCTGCTGAACATAGGCCTTTCGCATAATTTTCTACAAGACATAACATTGACTACGTTAATGTTACTGTCCTTGATTGTGTTATGTATGTATGCGATACTTTACTACTGACGACCTCCGTGGAGTAGTGGCTAAGCATGCTGGGTTTCAAGGCGTCGCCGCCCCGGGTTCGATTCCCGATCGGGTCAATGTAGAAATATAAATTTTCTATATTGTCTCGGGTATGGGTTTTGTGGTTCAATCGTTGTGTCTGATCTCTATAACCCAAGTGTTTAAGCTCTTTACTTTGGGATCAGAGCAATGTATGCGATCGGTGCCTTTTTTTTAAATTTCAATAATATTTGCGACGCACCTGTTGCATTAATATGACCCTTCCATCCATCTTTATCTATTCTTGGTCAACATATAGAATATTTATGTAGCAGCTTACGCGACCTTAACTACCAGTATTTCTCTCTAGAACCGACTTCATCTGATTTCTTTCTTGCTAATACATATATTACTACTATCACGCTTTGATTACAGAACTAAAGTTAGAATAGTTTGAGGTGTGGTATAGAGGTATTTTTAGTCCTGGGGAGATGCCCTAATAAAGTTTTTATCCCGAAAATCATCTTCAAATATAGTATTTCCTGTACCCCATTTTAAAGAAGAGAGAGTCATTTGTTAGAAGGTTGTACTTTTGAGAAACATTTAGCACTTTGTTTTAGGTCTACAAAATACAGCCTTAAATAAAATGTCAGAACAAAACTTTCGGAAATTGAATATTTCCCCAAACAGGTACGTAGTCTTGTCAGGAGAGGGAAGGAATTGAAGCATTTTATAGAGGCGCTATTTGCACAATTGTACACAAACGAAGTAGGTTCACTTTAAACGTGCTAAGATCTAAAGCTTATTTTAAATTCGATAATTTAATCAATCTCATTTTCTTATTATGTACGGTTAAATCACATTTTTTAACCCGTGATAGGAACAGCACAAAACAGGGGTCCACCACACGGAAACGGGTTACGTAAAGGTAACAGCAACGCCTCGGCATGGAATTGGCACCGGATAGCGAACGTGTTTCGTGTTTGCCGCAACTCATGACAGTTCTTCTTGTGAATGACAGACCGTTTGGCAGGGTGGGCAACTATTCATTGACAACCATCGGGCGACTGGCTGAAAGCGCGTTACAACGCATGCCGAGAGTGGATCCCGAGTTGATCACGACACAGGTGGTGACGTTACAGAGTTGATAGATGTGCGTTGAAGTATGAAGTTTCATACAAAGAATGTTGAACCCCTCGAGTTAATACGGTGTTGTTACCGTAACGGGTGGATAGATGTGCTATCTCTTTTACTTTTGCAGTCAATATACATATACTAGTCAAAACAAAATAAGGGCCACAGTAAATTTTAAGTTTTGTTAAAGTTTTTTGGGTTTTGGGGTAATGAAATGATTAAATTAAATTGATTGATATCTTTTCAATGTTTAATTCATAAAACAATAACTAAGAATTGAAAAATTATGAATATTCAATATGTTTTCGAAAATATGCAATTTTACCTAAGGATGCAAACCATGTTAAAAAAAATAAAATAAAAAGTAATCGTATTTTTTAAATGATTATGGCCTTTTTTTAGTATCGCGTGTGTCCTCCCCTTTTCTGAACACATTCTCGTATCCTGGAAGGCATACTTTCTACCAGATGTCGCACAGTCTCTTGTGAAATTTATTCCCAGCTTGTTTTGAGCACATTGATGAGCTGTCTCTCATTATGCACGGGTTGATTTCTGTCTCGGACACTTTTTTTTAACAAATCCCACATATGCTCAATGGGATTAAGGTCTAGAGGACTGATCGCGGGCCACGGCAAGACCTGTATTCCGGCTTCTTCCAGAGCGTGGTGGCTCGAGCTGTATGGGCGCGGGCGTAGTCGTGTATCAATTTTAATCCTGTCCCAAATCTGTGTGAAAATGGCACCACAAGGGGTCTGATCACCTGCTCAATATATCGTTAAGTCGTTACCGTGCCTTCATCTAGGATTACGAGCTCAGTTCGGCCCAATAGAGAGATTCCTCCCCACACCATAACATTGGGACCCCCGAATCTATTACTTGCATGAATACAAGCATCCGAAAATCGCTCACCTTCTCGTCTCCAAACCCTTATGCAACGATCGACACTAAAAAAAATCACTTTGCTTTCATCTGTGTACAATACTGTGCTCCAATCACTCATGTCCAAATCCTGGTGCTCCCTTGCAAATGATAATCGGTTCGCACGATGCGTTCCTGTCAATGGAATTCGCACTACACATCTTCTGGAGAATTACTGGTCTTCATGCATTCGATTTCTAATCGTTTGGTCACCGACACTGGTACCGATCGCTTGGCGCAAGCGGTTTTATAAAGAGTGGGCGGTAACAAATCGCTCTCTGCGTGCAGTCAGGCGTTTGTAGCGATCTTCCTGTGACGTAGTTGTTCGAACTCTGCCTGATCCTGCTCTTTTGGTTATCTTCCTAGTCTCATGAAAGCGGTTCCAAGCATTCTGGATTGCTCGTCGTGAAAAACCCAGCTGCAAAGCTACAGAACGCTGCGAATGGCCCGCCTGTATTAATGTAATGGCTCTAGTTCCGGTTTGGAGGTCCATATGACTTCGAATCCTAGGTATTGCTCTTTTTAAATGTTTGCCTCTATGCTTAGCGTTTGTGGACTATGAGAAGGCTTTTGATTCGAACGAAACTTGGGAGTTGCTTCAGTCTCTGCAGCGGTGCCACATATACTTTAGGTAAATAGAGGTGTTAAAGTGCCTTTACAATAACGCCACCATGTCGGTCCGAGTACAGGAGCAGAATACGAGGGCGATTCCACTGCGGAGAGGTGTGAGACAGGGAGATGTCATATCTCCGAAACTGTTCACAGCGGCATTATAAGACGCCTTCAAACTTCTGGAATGGGAAGGAGTCGGCACAATGTCAATGGCGAATACATCACACACCTCAAATTTGCCGATGATATAGTCGTTGTGGCAAAGACGCTGGACGATCTTGGCACTATGCTCGAAGACCTTGACCGAGTCTCCCAACAAGTGGGTCTTAAAATGAACATGGAGAAGACGAAAATTATGTCGAGTTCTCTTGTTGTACCCACTCCAGTATCCATTGGGAACTCAACTCTCGAAGTTGTCGACGAGTACGTCTACCTGGGACAAGTGATCCAATTGGGTAGATCCAACTTCGAGAAAGAGGTCAATCGACGAATCCAACTCGGCTGGGCAGCGTTCGGGAAATTACGCAAGAGTGTCTTCACATCTCATTTACCTCAGTGTCTAAAGACGAAAATCTTCAACCAGTGTGTGTTACCGGTGATGACATACGGATCCGAAACATGGTCTCTTACTATGGGCCTTATAAAGAAGCTCAAAGTCACACAACGAGCGATGGAGAGGGCTATGCTGGGTGTTTCTCTACGTGATCGAATCAGAAATGAGGAGATACGTAGGAGAACTAAGGTAACGGACATAGCGTTGAGAATCAGTAAGCTCAAGTGGCAATGGGCCGGGCACATAGCGCGAAGAACTGATTGCCGTTGGGGCAGGAAAGTTCTAGATAGGAGACCTTTCGACCAAAGACGCAGCGTAGGACGTCCACCAACAAGATGGACAGACGACCTTATAAAGATGGCAGGATCAAACTGGACGCAGACCGCTAGTAATCGGTCGCTGTGGAAAGCAGTGAGGGAGGTCTATGTTCAGCAGTGGACGTCCTTTGGCTGATAATGATGATGATGATGATGATGATGACCTACAATATAACCTAGCAAAGCTTTAACTGTTCACAAAGAAATACACAGTTTAAATGTGTCAAATATTCGCCATAAAGTGGGGTAAATTTAAGTGGTTAAAAAACAAAATGAAAATGCTACCCACTTTCAATTTTATGCAAGTGATACAGTCACCAATTGCTCGTAAAAAAGCAAGAGAACACACTACAATAAAGTTTGTCACTTATGATCGCTTCAAAATTATTAATTCAGTCTAGACATAGAAATAACCTAGTGGCTCTTATTTATTTTTTTGACTAGTATATATACAATGACCAACTGCTTGCATTTAATATTTAATGACAACTTATTGCCTTCCTTTTTAACGTCGAATTTTTATACTTAGAGGTCTTGTGAATCGCTAGATATTGCTATATGAATAAATCCACCCGGACTTACAAACGAAAAATGTTTTTTTTAAAATATTAGCGATAAATTGTTTAATTATAGTGGCTTTGTCGATAAAATTGATTATAAGGGTCCGCCCTAATAGGTTGGACACCCGTGACCAGACACACTGTATATTTCCCAACCTAGTGCTGTATTTATTTTGGGCAGTCGCCGTTATACAGATACTTCTGATTCTATTTCTATTATGATTTTATCGCGGCGTCACATGTGTCTGGACTGAGAAGTAATAAATTGTCAATTCACAATATTCAAATAGACGTGTCGTACTGTTTTATTATTTGTGGACCATCTGTGGTCCTAGATTTTGGGGATGGAATGTATTTTTGTATGATTTAAGATGGCAATACAAAATACATATTTGTTCGATTTTGTACCTCATTTAAGGTGTTTTAACAATTTTCCTAAAAGCCAGTAATTATTACCGGCCAAAATAAACAATCTTCAAATCATGATCAGTATTTTATATAAATGATTTTTTTCTGTTTTTTTTTTTTTAAACTATCGAATTAGTTCATAAAAGCTTACATGAGGTATGAATTTTCGGTGTGAGGAAACTTTGAAGAATCGGTTGCATTTTATTAAATATTAAAATAATTTTTAAAATATTTCAAATACTGTCTCTGCCGTATACTTGAGGTAGCAACTTTTGTTAAAAATAATCTCAACCTTTTTTACAAACGAATAAATACGCAAATATTTGAGCACTAGGCTAACTCTAGCCAGGTTCATCTTACTTTATGTAAACCATGATAGTTATTATCTGATTTAATAACATTACACATGAATACGTTTTGAGTCTAGGCTTCGATCTAGATCGTGTTATTGTTGCCACAAATTATTTTAATAACATTTTTATGAGACTTTATTGACACTAAGCATCGAAAAGAAGTTTCTTAATCCATACAAAAAGACTGGGTGAAGATTATGGCTAGAGTCAAAATGTGAAAATAATACAGTCAGTGCACAGAAAACGGATAGGTTGCGATTTTTTATGGGTGTAGAAAGAACATGTCAGTTTGTGTCAAATTGTACTCATGCTTCTTTTCCTCATCAGTACCCAGTCTTATTTGCTATGATCGATAGATAGTCCTTCAATCAATCACGGAGACAATCTAAACACTTATTTTAGTGTTGTCCAACAATCGATTTCAAACACAGTTTTGATCACAGACAGCATCAATAAAATAGGCAACAAAAATATTGTTGTTTCTTACGTTTTCATGCATTTTAAACTAAGTTTGAAAGTCTTTATAAAAAAAAACATATTTCATGAAAATAAATATGACAACCAAAACCATACCTTTTTTGACAAAAAAAGACTATATAGAATTTCAACCATTTTTACCAATCAAGCGTTATTTTAAAAAAAAAAACAAGCGGCAAGCAAGACTTAGACCAAAATTGTATCATTCCATAAAATTTTACGTGTTGGAAAACGTTATCGCCCGCAAGCACATTTCTACCGAAACTGTCGGCAATGAAGGCGCTGCGTTCCGCCTGCTCACGATAGTCTGAAGATCAAAGTCTCGTGCCAAATCTCGCATTCCTCAAATTTAATTAACGCGCTTATCTAATTTCAATTTCTGATAGTTTTACAATTTAAGGATAACATACACACACTTATGCTGTGATACTAGACATAACGTCAGAACTTCAATATTTTGTACTGCATCCAACCATACTTATTGCTTGTAGAGTATCTTCGTTTATAACTTTTTTAAGCGTGATGTTGCACATATCACGTCAAGTCTCTTATATATAGCCTACATTCACAATGTTTGGGTATATTTTTCTTAGATGAGGCTTAGATGAACGTTTACTTTGACGGATAAAATCATAAGTATTCTAGTCTACCCATATTATTACTGACTTCAAAAAAGGAGGCAATCAATTCAATTTGAGTATGTTGATCTGGTAAGGCTTCCAAACGCGTGTGCTGAATTTCGTAGATGTATGTGTGTTTGTTCACGGATTTTTCGAAAACGAGAAGTAAAGCGAGATGATTCTTTTTTAGTTCATTAGGTATATTTAAACTTAGGGTACAGTGTAAGTTTTTGAGATATGGGTAATAATAAGTTAATAGCTAAAAATCATGAAAAAAAAGACTTAAAAAACTGTCTATAAAGCTTAAAATAACGCATTGTTCTTCTATTAAAAGAAACAAATTCTTCTGGAGTCTGTACATTATGTGCGTAGACAGATGATGTACCTACGTAAGCTTCGGTCACTTTATTTTTTCTTAAAACGCTAACAATAAATCACTCTACTTAAATACACCGGCTACTCAATCTATTTCACCGTCATGTCAAAAGCATATCTTAATCTATTAATACTAATTCAATTATAACACTACATAACGCGATACTGCATCATAATTAATTTCCTTCATTACGAATTCGGCTATTATATTACCATAGATAAATTAGTAGACCAAGGTATAAGATTATATCAAGTGGCATCATTCATACATCAAAGTCACATTAGGAATATACTCAAAGTACAAAAGCCAGCACATCAGGTTACCCAGTTTTGTTGCAAACTAGCCCTTATTACAATTAAATAAGATACCGCAGTGTTTACCTTGAGGTGCTGTTGTCTGTACTTTATGGGTTATTAAGTCAGTTGGAGGTAATCTGTAGTCGTAGATAATAAGGGTTGTGGTCATTAGATGAAGTTGTACACACGAAACGATTTTGTTGACCGCTATCATATCATATCGCCTTCATTAACTATCATTTGCGTACTTTTTAACTGACTTCAAAAAAGGAGGTTCTCAGTTCGACCTGTATGGTGTAGTGGTCGAGAAATCGCCTACTACGCAGCGGGTGGCGGGTTCGATCCCCGCACAATACAAACATGTGTGTGCATGAACATGTCTGTTTGTATTGGTCTGGATGTTTTCTATGTATATTATGTATGTAGTTACAAACAAAAAGTATTTAAGTATTATATCCGTTGTCTGGCACTCATAACACAAGCTTTGAGTAGCTTACTTTGGGACTAGATGGCGATGTGTGGAAATGTTCCAAGGATATTTATTTATTTATTTGTATGTTTGCCTGTATGTTTGTCCACGAATTGCTCGCGGTTAGCTGGACCGATTTTCATGAGGTTTTCTAACAAAGTATTAGTTACAACGAGAAGAAGGTTTTAGTTACTACATTAGTTCAATAACAATCACTATAAATAACAATAAAAAAAGAATGTACGTACGTAGACTGCTGCTGTCCGTTAAGGTTGACATCATGCACCGACTTCAAATGAGTTTGTTTCTTCTAATAAGGTTGTTTTAGTCCTTTTAGTGTTTTGGTTAGCGGTTTTTTACGTTTATATTTCTTACTTACTTCTGGGTAGTATTACATGTAATTATAATAATAATAAATTATTTATTACTAAACAAAAGGTATTTATGGTTACAAAAAAGGACTTAAGCTTAGAGTCTTATTATAGTATTTGTCTGAACTAGGTTGGACCTGTGTTTCAGACTATAAAAAAGAACTATGTTAGTAAACTAATTACAATAAACTTACTAAGATGACACAAATAAACCAATTAATTAATTATAAATATACCCTTCTACCTACTGGATGATGACAAACAGGTCTTAGGTCTCATCATATGACAGTTTCTTAAGATACAGCTCAATTTTAACTTACAGTTATGGTAATTAAGTTCGTATAAGTTTAGTAAACCGTTTAATCTATTATACAATAATGGCGCAATAAAACTAAAGAACCTATTATTAAAAGTAAATTTCGAAGTCCATTGTGGATTGCAGACTTTATCCATCCTTCTTTTGTTAGTTACTTCGGCATTGTAAGGGAGTAGTGCGTGTTGTTTTAATATGGTGTGCTGGATGAAAAGCTGGCGCACAGTAAGCACTTTGCAGAAATTGTAAAGCAAATCTGTTCGATATAAAAAAGGTAAGGAGTTGGCGACTTTTAAAATAGCTCTTTGGGCACGCTCCAGAGGCATCAAAACAGTTTTGGGTGCTCCACCCCAGGATGTGATACAGTACTGTATTATAGATTGACCTAAGGCTTGGTATACTTGAGTTATAAGTTTTATACCAGCGATAGATTTTTTAAAAATATATATTTATTTACGGACCCTAAGAGCTAAATTATGTATGTGCGGTCTAAATGAAAGGGTTTCATCCAGGGTTACTCCTAAATATTTTACGGTGCAAGTGCTAACAATAGAGGGACAACAACATATAGTGTCGACTTTAGGGTCATGACATTGGTTTGCATGCAACGTGTGTGCGTCTTTGTTGTGTGTTCGGCGCATGCTAAAGCGAATGTATTTGGTCTTGTCGACGTTCAATGTTAGTAAGTTACAGCGAAGCCAGTTATTAACAATATCAAATCCTTTTTGTGCATTATCATACAGATCTTTATCAGTTTTCCCCGTGAAAATGAGTGCAGTATCGTCAGCGTAAGATATTATTTTCCCATGATCTAGATTTAATTTTTTTAGTACAAATTATAGTATAGTATAGTAATTAGTACAAATACGTTATTTTTACTCTTGCAAAATCACCAGCATCGCCATTTGGTCAGATTATAGTTAACTACGAGCTCAGGCAAGAAATGTAACCCAAAGTTTGAACTTTAAAAGTATTTTTTCTTTCTTTGGCATATTATGATTATTTTTCATCTTGTTTCTGCTTGTAATACACGATGAGTTCTCAAATCAGTGTAAGGTAACCATTATAATAACACCCTGAAATCCGGCTTTCAAGCTAATGTGTTTATTTATAAACGGTTTCCTTCCATCTAAAACATAGAGCTGCAAATCCTCGCATTGCCGGCTACGTGATTTAGGTGGTCCAGAATCAATAAGTTAGAATTATGGTCTCCACCTATACAAACAGAGTGAACAGGCTGCTCCTAAGCAGATATGCACCACATTAGACCACATCCACTCCTGAGTCAGGAGTCTTGACATTGGTTGCAATCGAAATCAAATATCTGCTTAGCAAAAAAAAAGTGATGTTAGGCTGCGTACACGAATACGCGTTTTAAGGCCTTTTATTCTTTCTTTGTTTCTCTAGACGCATTGAGCTATTTGTTTTCCAAGCATCGAAATGTGTCGCTAAACATTACCGGTATTAAAATAAAACAAGTGCTGATTTATGTGGTAAACAACTGATCGGTTATTTTAAATAATACTTAAAGGATAAAAAGGCCCTGGTGATAATTGCCATGTTAATAATAGTACCAGTATTTACATAACAAAGTATTATGATATAAAAATAATAATTGGTTATTATTTTAATCCAACATATTCAGAATCAGATATTAAATTATAACTAGTGAATAAAAAATAAAAAATGCAGTATCGATACTGCATTCTGTGGCCAATTTCTTTCCCGTGTGTTTTCGTTTATCATTGTAATGGAAGAAAGGGGATGTGTGAGGTTATAACACTGTAATAGGAAACAGCTAATGCTTCGTGAGGGTGCATTTTTGTGTGCATTCGGGTATCTGAGGATTAGGGGGTGTTATGATTTCTCATGCCTCTACATTTGAGCTTGTCATTAAGGAAATGATCCTTTTTATTAGGTGGCAAATTAGAAATGAATCGCGGTAAGTGGCTGTGATGTTTCACGCTTAACTGTATAGTTTGTAGAAGATTTCGTTTTAAACATTTTTATACGGTGGAATAAGAAACAAAGATATTAGATATCTGCTGGTTATCCAAATTATGCAAGTTTTTATTCAACATGTCATAAATAAGTTTTGATTAGCGTTGTCTAAGACAGTTCATATGAGATTCCATTATATTGGAATATTCGTTGGTTAGTGCTAATTCGTCAATGGTAAAACAGACCCTTTAGATGATAAACTTAAGAAGCATTTGATTGTTTTTTTTTTCAAATCATTTTTTTTTAGTTTACCTAGATCTATATCCACGAGAATTATTTTTTTATGCAAGATATTTCAGATATGTTGTTCTATAATTTGGCCAACGACAGACCAGCTAACCCCAAAGGTAGTCTAGGACAACGAGCTTGGAATCGAACTGGGATTTCTAGACCCAAATGTTTGGATAAGCCCGACGCAATTGCTATCGGAGTATACAAAGCGAATATGACAAGATCATATTTTATTAGTCAGGTAGTCTTTGCTTAACGTTGGTTTGCGCTTGGGTGCATCCAGTTACATCAGTGTCAAAAAACTGTTATAAATATGTATAGGGGCTGACCAATTATATAACCTTAAAAAAAACTTAATTTTAAATCCATATATCAAAGCAAGAACATTAATTTGCAATCTTATTTAAGAAAACAAAGACGACCTCCGTGTTGTAGTGGCTTAGCAAGCTGCTTTCAAGGCGTCACCACTCCGAGGTTCCGGGTTCGATTCCCGATCGGGTCAATATAGAAATCAAAATGTTTTATATTGTCTTGGGTCTTGTCTGGGTGTTGTTGTGTCACCGTTGATCTGATTACTATAACACAAGGGCAATTAGCTACTTACTTTGGGATCAGAGCAATGTATGTGATCGGTGTCCAATGTTATGTTATGTTAATATAGCCTTAAAGGCATTGGAAACTAAATCGATTACACCAATTGTATTCTGAGGTCTCAAAGAACGCACTAGTATAGACTTTCTTTAGCAAATTTCTTTAAAATTGTTTTTGGTATGTTTAAACAAACAAAACTTTCAAACTAGCAACGACAGCTGCATAGGAATTGCCGGCAAAATATTCATTTCGTTCTCTCTATACCGACACAGGTGTTTCCTTCGAAATTGGATATTTGCTTTTGAGTTTGTGCTATTTACTCTGCTGTTATATACTTCTTCAAACATACCCTGAGCTTGCGCCTACAGTTCGAGTTAGATTGAGTTTTAAAAAAGCAATAAAGATTTTACAAAGTCAAAAATTACTGATTTCCTATGTGGCACTATCCCATTAGATAGGTACACATTTTTTTTTCTTAAGTGCAAGTTATGTGATTACCGATGTAATTATTAAAAAAAAACGGCCAAGTGCGAGTCGGACTCGCGCACCGAGGGTTCCGTACAAACCTGCAAGGTTTACAAAGTTCGTTCATTACGACAATCGAGTCATAACTATGGTATTTTTATTGCAAAATGAAATTCATAACATTACAATGGGGAAAGATGGAGCAGCATAAATTTAAGACAAAGATCTCTTTATCATTTAAGTAATCCTTTATTTTATATTAACACATATCATTGAAAAATGTTGCCCTCCCCATACATAGTATAATAACTCGCGGTCATTGCTGTAACTACAATTATGTTTACAATCACAATTTTTTTGTGGTATAACTACTTAAAATTTTAAGCTTTTCGGAATTTTTCTGTTACCTGTGCTGTAAGCTATTGCTTCTTACCAAATTTCGAGTTTCTATGTCAACGGGAAGTGGTCTTTAGGTTTTAATTCCCTTGCGTGTAGTTGCGAGTTTCAAAATATGCGGTATCAATGGTTGTACTTTTGCGTTTTGCGTTTTTGCGTTGACTTAGAATATACTTTTTTTCACGGGTTAAAGGCAATTAGATCTAAGTATTTGATATGAATTACAACTTGATAGCTCTACGCGTTCATGAGGAAAAAAGTAATATGTTTATATTTATAAAAAAATATATATTTTGTAATGTAACTAAAAATTTAAGGTTTTCGGAATTTTTGCCTTTATGTGTGCTATAAAACGTTGCTTCATGCCAAATTTCAAGATTCTAGGTCGACTGGAAGTAACCTTTAGGTTTTGATTCCCTTGCGAGTACTTGCGAGTTTCAAAATATGCAGCTTAAATTGCTGTTTCTTTTGATTGCGTTGACATAGAAGTTTGATTTTGTTACAGCTTAAAGGTACTATAGACCTGAGTATTTGGTATGAATTTCAATTTAATACCTCTACGCGTTTATGAGGAAATGGGTAGTAAGTTTAAAATTATTAAAAAAATATATATTATGTGATGTAACTAAAAATTTATGGTTTTCGTAATTTTTCCTTTATCTATGCTATAAGACGTTGCTTCGTACCAAATTTCAAGATTCTGAGTTTACGGGAAGCACCCTGTAGGTTTTGATTCCCTTGCAAGTGTCGAAAATTTGCGGCATAAACGGCTGTATCTTTTGATTGCGTTGGCTTAGAAGTTTGATTTTTTCACAGCTTCAAGGGACAGTAGACCTGAGTAATTGATATAAATTTCAGCTTCATACCTCCACGCGTTCCTGAGAAAAAGGGTCTTGACAGACGGACGGACAGACGGACAACAAAGTGATCCTATAAGGGTTCCGTTTTTTCCTTTTGAGGTACGGAACCCTAAAAATGAAATCAATTATTAACCATTAGTTGAGTTATTTATGGATTACGTTTTCACAGGAAAACCAATTCCTCCAATCCAATCAGAAAGTTATAAAAACTACCCTAAGTTTGTAAAACAAATCCGTGTAAAATAGTATTGTGGTACTCGTACTTCATAATACCTTAATAAATCATTCAACAAGTTGTAAGTGAAGGTACTATCAAATACTCTGATCTAGCTTCATCTATTCTAACCTGATTAATTCAACTGTTGAAGTTGTAAGTACAGTTTCCACTTCAAGGCTTATGAATTCCCTTAAGCTAACGTCTTTTGAGCCGTTCAACCTACTTCAAAATGTTAATAATAGATGTAACAACTCACTCAGCTTCTTGAAGTAAAATAATAACTCTTAGGCCCAGTTGCATGATTGTTAGTAGTGATTAAATGTCGTTACCAGAGTTGTTTAAAATTTACTGTTATCTGCGTTTTAATGCTTCAACACCCGAGCGGTTGCAGGCAACCGCATAACAATAGAATTTGCATTGTGTCTCGTTCACATACGCTTGAGGGATTAAAGAAAGATTACGTTGACCAATGGTTATTAAATTAGGCATTTCTCTAAAATACACAAGACTATAAATATTTAACCGCAGGTATCCACATTTAACTATTACTATCGATGAGGAAATTGGGCTTTAATCAACCAGCCAGCTTCGCACGGTTAAATTATTTATACAAAATCTGAACTAACAAAATGCACTTCTATCTTACGCTAACTTTGTTCACTGAAGATGACCGACCACATGTAAAACTTGACAGCATAACAAAAACTATAGAAGGATTCATATAAAGACAACAGCACGTCATGGTACACACTGTGGTATCTTATGCAGTTGTAATAAGGTCTAGTTTGCAACAATAGTGTGTAACCTGATGTGCTGGCGACTGTACATTTTATATCATATCTCTATTTATTAGCACATTTTTTTAATATTAAAAGCCGTAATAATATAATAGTGAACAAGAAACCAACAGTCCACAACATTTCAATTGATTGAAAATTCTCCAATACTTCGTGGCCCATTTTGTTAGACCGTTGGTAGAACGTATTTTTATACGTAAACAAGCACAAATCACTCAAAGTGAAAAACTTTATTAATAAAACATTGATGCAACATTTGTTAAAAACCAATCACTGACTTCAATGATATGATTGATTATAAATACAGATTATTATTATGTGTATTTCCTTATAAGAAAGGTCATCACAAAACGTCTTATTAACCTATTAAAGGGAAAATGAAAATTTTCGCAAAAGAAAACACTGCGACGTTTGGTTTTATTTCATTACGGAAAGAGGACAGTTTTGATCATTTTGCTGGCCCGTCGTACCGAGTTCAAATTGGGATAAGCAGCTTTCTGCGTAAAATATGAAGGACTTTTTTACAATTGGAATATTTTTTTGGAAGAGAAATATGTCTTGAAAGCTAAAGTTAATAGAAAGTAAATGCCATAAGGTTCGAAAATTTGTTCAAGTGCTGTAAAAGTTATAATTCAAAATTAATCTTAGTGATAAAATAACACCAATAGCCTGTTTCAACATCAATAAATAAGCACTAATCAACGACATTTCGTATTAAGTAATGGACCTGAGATAATGTTACAGATTATATATTAGGACATCGTGAAACAGACCGTAAAATGGCTGAATATATTCGGCTCAGAGTTCAATCAGTGGTTACACCTTAAAAACTATTTAACAATCAATACAAAGGACTTTAATTTACCTTTTACAGTTTGACTGGGTAAATTAATCTATACCACGTATTTGAACATTATAAAGCTCAAGAGTTTGTTTGTTTGTTTGAACGCGCTAATCTCGGGAATTGCTGGACCGAAATAAAAAAATATCTTTGTGTTGGATAGCTTATTTATTGAAGATAGTGTTAGGTGATGATTTATAAAACATGGCGATGTGACGAGACGGAAGGGGGCAAACTCAAAACGTCCGGACGAATTCGCGGGGAACTGCTAGTTATGAAAAAACGAACATTTGCATGCTAATGCTTTAGAATGTTTTTAACACTCACAGTGTCATATTTATAAGATGAAATAAGAAACCAAAAATTTGCGCACGGGCGGGACTTGAACCAGCAACCTTTTGGTATACCGGGCCAAACGCTCTTACCAATTGAGCTACCGTGCTGTCAGTACACACAAATAGTACAAATTAACAAAGTGCAAATTTTTGGTTTCTTATTTCATCTTTATGAATATAAAATATGACACTGTGAGTGTTAAAAACATTCTAAAGCATTAGATAGCGAAGCGACATCAATTTCCAAGTTGAATTTATTCTGTAAAGAATAACTGCTTGGGCCATCTGTTTCATGAACAGACGGCTAGATGGCGCTAAGCGTCACGCAATTGACGTTTTCATAAGAAACTACAAATTTCGCCGGGTCGGACTGACAGCACGGTAGCTCAATTGGTAAGAGCGTTTGGCCCGGTATGCCAAAAGGTTGCTGGTTCAAATCCCGCCCGTGCGCAAATTTTTGGTTTCTTATTTCATCTTTATGAATTTGCATGCTAATAATTGATAGCTGAAAAAACTGAGCTAACTATGGAATAAACACCCAATTGTACCCTTTTTCATGAGCATTAAATTCATTATACCGGAGTGGATGGTATCAGCCGCCTCATAGTGGTGCCATTGATTAATATCATCTCACCTGTCATCACCCACATCATTAACTGGTCATTGGAAGCCAGTGAGTATCCTGACGTTTGGCATAAGGCCCTTGTTTGTCCACTGCCCAAGGTAAGCAATCCCTCTTAACCCAGTCAGTATAGACCAATATCGATCTTGCCTTATCTCTCTAAAATTATTGAATCCTGTGTGCTGAAACAGCTGTCTTCTCACCTTACTGTCAACAATTTATTGAACCCCTTTCAGTCTGGTTTTCGTCCTACACACAGTACTACCACTGCTCTAATCAAGGTCACAGAGGATACAAGGGAAGGTATGGACGCTTCTAAAGTCACACTTCTCGTATTAATCGATTTCTCCAATGCGTTCAATACCGCTGACTATGATCTTCTCCTGGCCATTTTATCTAAACTTAATGTCTCTTTACTAGCTTTGGACTGGTTTTCATCATACCTGCGGGACCGCAAGCAAGCTGTTAAGACTCCAAACGGCATTTCTGACTGGCTCAGTTTAACCTCTGCGCCTAGCCTCTGCGGTACACCCGCAGGGTGGTATCCTCTCTCCCCTCCTTTTTTCGGTTTTTTATAAACCTCATCACTGTTAATATTCGCTGCTAGTATCATCTGTATGCTGATGACCTACAACTGTACTTACAATCCGATGTCTCAGAAATGTCTGCAGCGATCGATTCGGAGTTTCTGTCAACCCCACCAAGTGCCAAGCGATCATAGTAGGGAGTCCTGGACTCATCTCTAAGCTAGGTATGACAGAGTTGGAGCCGGTTATGTATGATGGTACTGCTATACCTTACTGTACCAGTGTGAAGAATTTGGGCCTGATGTTAGACTCTACGTTGAGCTGGACTGTTCACGTGACTGAGGTCAGTTGTAAGGTCATCACGTGTTTGAAGTCTCTCTATCGTTTTTTTTCTCCCGTTCAAGACAAAACTTTTTCTCATGCAAACTCTCATTATCCCTATCATTGATTACGCGGACTCTTGCTGTACTAACCTCACTGAGGCACTCATTGACAAATTTGAACGTCTTCTTAACAGCCGTATTAGATTTATCTTTGGCCTCCGAAAATATGACCATATTTCCCGCTTCAGAGCACAACTTAATTGGCTTCCCATTCGACAACGTAGAAACTCTCGAATTCTCTGTGTTCTGTACGGTATTCTCAATAACCCCTCATCACCTTCTTATCTTAAGGATATGTTCTCCTTTTTATGTCAATCACATGATCGTGCTCTCCGTTCTTCCGAAGATCTCCGGCTAGGCATACCGGCTCATCGCTCCTTCTATCAATCACCTCTTGAGATCAGGAGATCAGTGACAAAACTGTGTTTCAAAAACAAACTGCGAAGGTTTCTGTTTGAATGATTGCGAAATATGTAAAATATGTATGTATGTATATTTTTAGTTATGTATGCATTCGGAAGTTACGTATCTAAACTCTTTTATACTGTATATTTAGTTTATATATATTATGGTATGTATATAATATTATAATTTAATATACAATAGTATTTGTTGCTATTTTAATATCTATTTAAAATATTCTCCTGCACCCATAACAATCTCTCTGCATGATCTGAAGGTATGACTGGGAGAGAATGCTATTAGCATTAAGTCCCCCTTTTGTACACTTTTATTTGTGCAATAAAGTTTTTAAATATATATATATATATATATATATATATATATATATATATATATATATATATATATATATATATATATATATATATATATATATATATATATATATATATATATATATATATATATATATATATTTCCTGCTGCTTTTTTAAATTAAATAAGTCAAAATACTTATACTGTTAATATCACTTTACTCTTTATTTTCATTTACATATTAAAATTCGATGTCACTTTCCACGTCATTTCTTCGTTACTTAATGTAATCCCTTTCCTTCTTGTTTGAAGGGACAAAGTTTTCGTATTTTGGTATAGACAGGTATGATGATTTTACTTTTAGGGATCGGTATTGTTATATTCAAGATAACAGTTTAAATTGTATGGGAACCCATCACTTAATCGCAATTTTCTTCATCGATTTTCATTTCCCATAAAACGATACGTAGATGTTTCAAAATAATATTCAACAAATTCTAGAATCTTGCTACATCACAATTTCATTTGGTCGATTGCTTATTATCTACAAACTTACTTCATCGTTACTTGTTTTCATAAATTACGTATTTTATCGAAGTCACGTTAGCTTTCTATTTTGTTACCCATAATTTTATTTCCACGTAAGTTTCAATATGCAGAATTCTTGAAACATCGAATTTTACTTCACTAAAGTCCGTATTTCCAAAGTAATTTGTTACTAATCTTATATTGCATACTTTATTAATAGACAATTTGAAGCATAACTGATATTAATATGTAATAAATATTGATCTAATAAATAAACTGCGTTAATCCCGACTCGCCGTGGTCTCCTCGCCGTGTTACTAGTCTGCCCGATACTAGAGTGTAATTTAAAAGCCGGAGGCGCGGAGGGAGAGCAGCCTCCGCCCGCTGTACGTGGGTGACTGCGCCTTGTTACGCAAGGGCGACGAGGCCGCTATTCCCGCAGCGCCGGAGACGAGGAAATCCTAATGCATGCTGCTTGTTTGCATGCCTGCTTGCTTGCTGCATGCATGCCTGTATGCTTGCATGCATGCATTTATGCATGCCTGCTTACTTACTTGCATGCATTAATGCATACATGTATGCCTTCTTACTTGCATGCGTATGCATGCGCATGCTTTCTTACTTGCATGCGTATGCAAAAATATATGGAAACCGTTATACATTGAAATAAGTTTTTATGAAAGGTTATACTGAACTTAATAATTCTATGAAACATAAGTTTGGTATATCGTTATTCTGCTTAACAAAACAGTTACGAAACATTTTTTTGGTGAACTGTTATTCGATGTTATGAAACGACGACAAAAAACTATTCGATTAAACAAGAAAAAAAGATATTAACATTCATTGAACAGTTTTCTGTGAAATGAAATTCGATATCAAAAAAATCTGTGTTATGATAGATACCCAAATTGTATACATTGTACTTACATTTAGCCATGTTAGTTATAAAACTACCAAAGATAAAAAGTTATAAAGATACCAATTCACTTACAAAGCGTAAAAACCAGCCATAGATAACCCAGAAATAATGACAGCTTACGGATAAAGTATTATCTTAACTGTCATCAATTCTCGCATCTCCTGAGATATCCTGCTTCAATCTTATTGTTACCTAATAAATAAATATTGGACATCAATCACGTATATTTCTCTGATCCCAAAGTTTTGTTATATAAATCGGACACAACTGTGGTACCACACCACCAAAACCCGAGATAATATAGAAAATTTTGATTATTATATTGACCCGATCGGGAATCGAACCCGGGACCTCAAAGCAGCAACGCCTTGAAACCCGGCGTGCTTAGCCACTACACCACGGAGGTCGTCAGACTAATCACACTGTGATTTTTAATTAGATAGACCAAAATGAAAGCATCAAAAACCAACCCATCTATAAATATAAATCTATAGGACTCATATTTAGAACAAGTACAAACTTTTAAATACCTTGGCAGTTTAATAACACAGGACTCATGTATTTTCTATACAACCTTTAAGTGCAATAAAGAATATTAATATTAAAAATAAAAGTATAGGTTAATTTCGTTTTTTTAAAACAAACGATAGATTTCCAACCAAGGTATTGCAGCCTGCAGCGACAATAATGCGTCATTCATTATGAATTTTAATCACAGGGATATAACAAAACACCAAAACAGGGTTATAGGATAACTATACCAAAACTCGGAACCAATTCAAATAAAGTGAAACTCGATCTTGACAGATTGCTCTGACAAAGGCCTCTTCGATTGACGCGTAAGCCGCTTACAAATATGCCACAAATTGAACGTCTGAATAAATCAACAAACGTCACCTGGAGCACCCGAGTTGAGGACACGTTAGAGAATCTGACAGTTTGAGGGTGCGAAAGTGATGAGTTGCTTCCAATTTTCTTGGTCACTAACGTAGAAACATGACTTTTTCAAGATTCCTACCATGTCTTAGAGTAAATATTTGCTAGAAAGTAAATGCTTAGCATACCTTTAACTAGAGCTAAGGGGAGGAATTTATTTTTAATAAAATAGCCCGAATAATGTCTAACATGATAGGAAGAGAAGATGTTGCCAATGTTGAGCTGTATAATAGATTACATAATACAGTGGGTATCACACGATTGTGGATTAGATTTACGCAAGAAAATCAAAATTACTTATTTACTGTTCAAAAAATAAGGCTATAGCACATTCAAGGATCGATTTTTCATTGATGGTACATTATTTATGAATAAATACAAACTTAGCATCAACTAATAGAAATATTTTATGGAGTACAAACCACCTAGTTCTACAAATTCCTACATGCAACGCTGAACGTACGAATGTTCTGTCTAAGAAACATTCCCTGCATTAATCGCTTTAATTAATGTATACAGGACTACACATCCACCTTCCCACTTACATCACAATATACCAAATGAAATTGAACTCTGTTGCTATAAGTTTAAGTTTTAAATCTGCTAGAGGAAATTTGAGAAATAAGCGTAGGTTTATGTGGCGCAGATTGTACCACATTCCCGGAACACACAACGGAAGCAATCTCTACCACGTTTTGTCTTTGAAGACGAGATGCCATAATGTTTAGCTCATTGGTAGCATAAAAAAGGAAATACTGATGATTTTAAAAGTCCATGCTAAGTATCGAGGTATTTGTAACAAAGGAAACGTATTCAGGCTACTTACTGAAGTGTGACGTAAATCATCTTGCGAAAACCAGCGCATTGGGCGTTGGGTTAGGTTAAGTTATGTTAGGTAAGATGACTTCACTGTGACAAAAGTAGCTAATTATTACAAAACTTTATAGTTAAGGTATTTGGAAACAAGATAGATAGCTAATATGTTAAAACATAAACCATCGATAAAACAGAAACAGTGAAGCAGAGTTGAATGTTTTAACCAACTTCAAATTGGCCATCACTTTGACCATCTCAAGCAACAATTATTAGAGCACCGACTCCAAAAGAAATTGTTCGCCTAAAATGGATTCCTTTCCTTAAAAAAGTCAAGAGATTATTTGTGACTTTTAGTGAATTTTGGTTTTGGAGTCGGTTTATACTTTTTTTAAAGTTAATTTTATGAGCTCCACAAATTAATTTTTATTAGAAAAAAAACTCTTTAAACAAACACGCAATACACAATCTCGTCAGTTGATCTAAATTTACGTTATATAAACTGGTTTTAAGTCTACTACATCTGTCTTCTTTGTATCAGCTAACTCAACCATGAAAGGGATCGGTTTATTCGAAAACCAATATAATAAAAGGGACTTACTCAAATTGGTTTGGGTATCTTGAGACTGCGCTGTGAAGGTGTTCGTTCGATATTTACAAAGCAAAAGGTACATAATAATAAAGTCTTTTCTTGTGTTAAAACTGAATTCGTTAAAAATGAATGAGTAAAAAATAAGTAGTTTTCTTGTAATTAGATGTTCATATTATCGAGAGATGGCACTAGTGACACTTTTAAGGAAATAACTATTTAAACATTATTAAAGTATCATAGTGGAGGGTAATTGATTTTCACCAACGTAAATAATTAACAGTCAAACAATATCAATGTGTACCTTTAGTAAATAAAGGACTTTATAAAGACAAAAATAAGTTAAAAAGTAATTAATCTTAAGGTCATAAACGCATTAAGCACAATATTTGCTTACGCACTTTTTTCTGTATCTGTTGTTATCCGCCAACGTGAAGAAATGTTCATTGCATTGGATGTCAATGCCGTCGCATTATAGGATAGCTTTAGCTGATGAGTAAAAAATTAACAAGTGATGAGAGAAAACTGCTTATTAATCCCTCAAGCGTATGTGAACGAGACACAATGCAAATTCTATTGTTATGCGGTTGCCTGCAACCGCTCGGGTGTTGAAGCATTAACAAAACGCCACGAGGTTTTTTTGGGTTGGACTACGCCAACAAAGAACCCTCATAGTTTCCGTGTGTCTGTCTGTACATCCGCAGTCCAGCGCAGTGACCTGAAGTGTTAGAAAACTGTCATTTGGGATAGATGTGTATTCTAATCTCCCTGCCAAAGTGGTAAAATATTGTAACGTATATTTTTGTTTAAGTTCGCGTGAAACGAAAAGCTAAATTGATGTAGGACTCCAGTCCATAGTTGTGAAATTTTGGCATAGATATGATGGATGCTGACACTGACATTTATCAAGTGTGACAGCTGCTGTTTTTTCCGGTTCCGCCACTGTTGGTCGTGCGTCGGAGTGGAACGTGTGTTAAAATGTAAAAAAGTAAAAATTTTGATAACGGGGCACGCCCCAAATTATTTTGTAGTTTGATAGTTATTCCTGGTAAGTATCTGCAGAAAGGTTTGCGTTGATTTTTGTTTGTTGCGAGACATTTCTTAGAGTCTGAGCACATGGTTCTTTTTATCGTTTCAGACGCCACCAACATGTCAATTTGGATGAATTCATTTCGAAATTGATTTGAAATAAATGACTGGAAAATGTAAGTACTTTGGGAAACTCCTTTGGAAATCCTTGTAAAGAAAATTTAGCCTACCTACATCTGGGCATATTGTATTGAGAGTTGTAATTTTTATCATTTCAGGTCTCAAATAGAATAATTAGCATAAATGTTTAGTAATCAATTCAAATTTATATGGCGAGCCAGCTGTTGCAGGTATTAAATTGGTTTATTAAAGATTTCATAAATAGGGTGATGAAAAGTATACCCACCCTCACTTAGAAAAAAAAAATGTGGTTAACTAGAACTTTCTTTTCTTTCTAGGTTTCGCTTTTGATAGGGGAAAGGGGGGCATAGTGGAATACTTAACTTTAATCGAAAAAATAAAAAGGACTAGAGTAGTTCTGAAGTCAAATTTTAATCGTAATGGTTCTAGAATTATTGTATTACAGATAGGGTTAAATATTTTTAACGAATTCTTAACCACTTTGGTAATAAATTAACTTTTTTTAGAAGTAGTAATTTTCCGCTTTGCCCTTATCACAAGGGTAAAGTGGAATTGCACATTGGGCAAAGCGAAAAAGGGTTTTACTTGGCGTATTTCCCATCAACTTCAGTATTATGCTAATGAAATCAATAAAATTAAGTAAGATAATCAACTAATTTGGTATAAAGGAACTATTTCAAATCAAAGACTTTCCACTTTTCATCATCAGGAGTAGGTAAAGTGATTTTTTATTTACTTTAAAAAGAAACATATTTGACATTCACATACCAAATGCATTAGTTCCTATATTTAACACAAACAAAACAACCGCCATCAATTTCACCACAAAGTTCATGAGCGATGGAGAGTTCCAATTGGGATACCATTTTTTTTATGATACCGAACTCGCTCGATCGCTCTCCTCATTTGACCTTCCGTGCATGAGCATTGGTTTGTTTTTCTTTTGTAGTTATGAAATAAAAGTTGATGACGCTTTAATATAACGTATTAAATCAATTGTCAACAAAAGTGGAAATCATTCCACTTTGCCCCCTTGTAATTCTTTCCACTTTGCCTTTATGATAATAATACAGTTTTCAATTCATTACTTAACAAATATTTAAATTTGTTCAATCTACTAAACGTCTGAGTGTAATAGAATTAACAGATATTAGATTAAAATAATAAATACACCGCCACTACTCACTTTTATCATAAATATCCAGCCTCCAAAATCCTTGAATTTCATAAAAAACTCACTCGATACATATCGCGCAGCCGGGTAGCCCGCTCGGTGGGGCTAGCCGGACTGATTTTGGTCAATGACATTGGTCGGACGTGCGCTAGGCTTGTGCGAGGTGCGGGTGCCGTTGGGTGAAAGAGTGTTGGTAAAATCAAATTTTTCGCTTTGCCCCCCTCTTCCACTATGCCCCTCTCTCCCCTATGTGTCTGTAAGTTGTACAGTCACAATTTGGTGATCATGTTGTAACCTCAGGTAAATATTTATTATGAAAAGTTAGTGTTTTTGACTTTTACTTTAGTTTGTGCGTTGAACTAACATTTTGTAAATTCTTTTCAGTGACCTAACTTAGACCTCATTTGGATTATTTTTGAAGTCAGATTTTCCTGATGGATTGATTTGCTTCTTGTCTGCTGTTTTGAGGATGGATCGGTATCGGTGAAATTTCGGGGTATCATTGCAGAGTTGTTTGTAGTTTGATGCAACAAAGATTTGAAATAGTAACCTCTGTTGAAATCCAAGGTTGGTTTTCCTTGTATTTACTTAAACTTTAGTGAAAAGTGGGATAATTTAGCTATTAATTTAAGCATAACTTAAGAATCCCTTTGAAGATAAATTTTGGAATCAATTAGGAAATTCAAAACTTAAATTGGTGGTTTATCTTTATTTAATTAGAAATTTGTGAACATAAAGATTTGTATAATAACTAAATTAGAACCTAACCAAGTCTCTACTGAATTCTGAGCTATTAAGTTTTGTATTTGTTTTTTTAAAGGTGTTAAAAGGTAGATGTGTAATAGCAAATTTGAATAAACTTTTGTTGCCAAATGCTATACCCGGATTTCTTTATTTCATTCAAATATTAGTACCTTTTAAACACCCTTTATCAAAAATTATCTATATCTATATCTTTATTAAAAAAAAAAACTATGGAGTACCTCTCATACAAGTAACGTGGGGATGACTATTTTCTTTCACCAAAGCTATCGTGTGCTATCGTTAAATAGGTCTTTTAAAATGATTGTGAGGGTGCTAACATCATTTTTATTTTAAGCCGCCTGTTTCCGTAACATTGGGTTTTAAAAGGCAATTTTTTGTTGTCTTATGTCCCCACCACCAGATAAGCAGTGGTAGGTAAAAACGTGAAAAAAAACACGACACTAGCATATATGATGAATTTAAAAGGAAAGCTATCACGGCTATGATAAGTAAACAAATGACAGAGTTGCAGTCCATAGACTTAAAGCAAAACAATTTTCATGTAAATTTTCGTTTAATATTTTTTCCTCCAAAACGCTTTAAGATACCAAACTTAATCTGTAGTTATTATAAGGGTATTGATTGTCTGTTAAACTGTAAAAAAATCTAAGTTGTGAGTCATCGTTATCAAAATATACAACCAGTTTTGTCTAATAATTTGTTACTTAAACGGAATCAAATGCTTATATAAAGGCAGGCAATCTTCATCATGTTAAACAGGTAATTTTTAGGCCAATAAAAGTGTTTACATACACAGTGGATACGGAAGTCTTCGTGCAACCGACTCGTACTTGACCATTTTTTAAAATCTTCTGTCATACTAAAATGGTTAAATTACAGTGGTCAAATTCTCTTAATAATACCTACTATTTGCTAGAGGCTTCCCCACGTTAATATTTGATTTGATCAGATAATTATATTTATAAAGTATATGCTATTCCTACGTAAAAAAAATTTTTATGTAAAGTTTTTTTATCAAATCCATTCAGTAGTTTTTGCGTGAGGAATGAAAACGTATTTATCTTTCACATTTTTAGGGTTCCGTAGCCGAATGGAAAAAAACGGAACCCTTATAGTATCGTCAAGTCTGTCTGTCTGTCTGTCTGTCTGTCCGTCCGTAAGTCACAGTCATTTTATTCTGTAACTATGTGCATCACACTGTTGAAATTTGGTAGGAAGATGTTTTCTGTTAATCGCTTTACGATTCTTATACAAAAAATAAAAAAAACAATGACATTCAGGGGGGCAATGACAATGACTTCCATACATAAAAATAAAACCATTTTTTTTTTAAGTCAAACCTATGTGTGTGGTGTGTCTATGGATAGGTCTTTTAAAATGACATAGAGGTTCCTAAAACCATTTTCTTTTAAAGTCTAACGTTTCATAGCTAGACGCTTCCAAAGTGGTAAAACAGGCGGGATCAAACCAGAAGTTTTTGAGATATAACACATTTTCAAAAACCGCAAACATATATTTGTACTTCATACAAACACTATGAAAAACAAAGTTATATTTGCTGTCAACAAAATATTGTTGTATTTTGCTAAGTGGTAGTAAGTGGATTCCCTTGTCCAGTTCAAGTTGGCACGGAACCCTCAGTGCGTGATTCCGACTCGCACTTGGCCGGTTTTAATATGAGAAGAGTTAGCGATAATTTGTAAATATATTTAAACACAAGTTAGTAGCGAACGCTCCTGTGTAATGGAAATCAGAAACAACAGTGGTACCATAACACCCAGACCCGAGATAATGTAAAAGGGTCTTATTTCTATATTGATCCGACCGGGAAACGATCCCGGGACCTCGGAGCGGCAAAGCTAGACCCAGCGTGCTTAGCCACTACACCACGGAGGTCGTCAAATTGTACATAAATATTATCGAATTCGATCAATTCCTATGACTACATACAGGATATCATATAGGAAAGGTAAAACTGAGAGAGTAAAAGGAAGAGTTAAAGATAAAACTATTTCATTTGTTATAATATATATTTTACCGGGAGTGAAATTAATATGAAGGAAAAAGAGATTTGCAGTCCTAAGTTAAATTAATTCTAAGGGAAAGTTGGAAGTTGAAAGTTGCCGACACTTGCTGAAATGGCAGGTAATTTTAAAAACTAGGTGAAGACAGCGACCTGGAGCTCTATTTTTTAATCACAATGGCGTGTGATATTCATTTATTAATGCCCGATTATCGAATGAAAAACAGTGTCATTCCTAACAGGAGTGATAAAACAACTTTATTCAATCATCATCATTATCAGCCAAAAGATGTCCACTGCTGAACATAGGCCTCCCTCACACCTTTCCACAGCGACCGACACTAGCGATCTGCATCCAGTTTGATCCTGCGATCTTTTTAAGGTCGTCTGTCCATCTTGTTGGTGGACGTCCTACGCTACGTCTTTGGTCGAAGGGTCTCCAATCTAGAACTTTCCTGCCCCAACGGCCATCAGTTCGTCGCGCTATGTGTCCGGCCCATTGCCACTTGAGCTTACTGATTCTCAGGACTATGTCCGTTAACTTAGTTCTCCTACGTATCTCCTCATTTCTGATTCGATCCTGTAGAGAAACACCCAGCATAGCCCTCTCCATCGCTCGTTGTGTGATTTTGAGCTTATTTATGAGGCCAATAGTTAGAGACCATGTTTCGGATCCGAATATCATCACTAGTAACACATACTGGTTGACTTTCGTCTTTAGACACTGAGGTAGATGAGATGAAAAGACACTCTTGCGTAATTTCCCGAACGCTGCTCAGCCGAGCTGGATTCGTCGATTGACCTCTTTCTCGAAGTTGCACCTACCCAATTGGATCACTTGTCCCAGGTAGACGTACTCGTCGACAACTTCGAGAGTTGAGTTCCCAATGGATACTGGAGTGGGTACAACAAGGGAACTCGACATAATTTTCGTCTTTTCCATGTTCATTTTAAGACCCACTTGTTAGGAGACTCGGTCAAGGTCTTCGAGCATAGTGCCAAGATCGTCCAGCGTCTTTGCCACAACGACTATATCATCGGCAAATCGGAGGTGTGTGATGTATTCGCCATTAATATTGATGCCGATTTTTCCCATTCCAGAAGCTTGAAGGCGTCTTCCAATGCCGCTGTGAACAGTTTCGGAGATATAACATCTCCCTGTCTCACACCTCTCCGCAGTGGAATCGCCCTCGTGCTCTGCTTCTGTACTCGGACCGACATGGTGGCGTTATTGTAAAGGCACTTTAACACCTCTATATACCTATAGTCTATGTGGCACCGCTGCAGAGACTGAAGTACCGCCCAAGTTTCAATCGAATCAAAGGCCTTCTCATAGTCCACAAACGCTAAGCATAGAGGCATATTATACTTTATTCAGTATTGCAAGTATTTTTATATTGCTCGATTTTCATTGAAATATAAGTTTGGTTTCGAACGAAAATCACTCGCTTGGATATGGCATAGAGCTTCTGAGCTCGAATATATTTTTTCATCAACTTTGATAAGATATTAATTATTGTATGCAATTAATTCTGCTCTATCAGTCAAGAAGAGTACTGAACTCACAACTATTATAATATTATAAAGCTGAAGAGTTTGTTTGATTGGCTAAACGCGCTTATCTCAAAAACTACTGGACCGATTTGAAAAAAATATTTTGTGTTAAATATGTAGGTAATTTATCGAGAAAAGCTTATAGGTATAAAACTTAACGCTGCAACGGGAGGTGAGGGAGCAAACTCAAAACGCGGACGAAGTCGCGGGGAACCGCTAGTAATTGCACACAATTAAAAATACTTTAACAAATTTCGTACATTCTATGTATTTTAAATCCGCTCACCTACCAATATAATTTATATCATTTATTCAAGTCTTATCATGGTAATTTTTTACTGAATCAAAAACTTGCGCTGTAATACACGCGTTTAAAAAAAGGAAATACAAATACTCTTACAAAATAGTTACATGTAACAAACGTTCAATCCCGACAAATTCACGGGCGAACACGTTAACGAATTTATTGCGATGTGATTGACAGTTTAATAAAGTCGTTGTCAACGTGAAAAAGTTGTGGATTTCAGTTGCGATTGATTGACGCTTCAGGTAAGAAATTATTATTACAAAATGTGACACTATTGTTTGGAAATGTAATTTTAAAGCTTAAGACCTTTTACACACTGCTACGTTAAGCATCAATGCAGTCGCGCGTTTTGAAAACGCGCTTAAGCATCGCAACTCACGCAATGAACAGATTTGATTTAGCATCGATGCAGTCGCAGAAGCGCGACTGCATCGATGCTAACGCGCGTTGGTATCGATGCAGTCGCAAAAATTCAGTACATTATTTCACAATTTCTAGCTTCTGCATCGCGACTGTATCGATGCTAAAAGTAGCGCAATTTGTAAAGGTTGACATTTTGCGACTGCATCGATGCTAACGCACGTTAGCAGCGCTGCTGAAAGTCGCAGTGTGTGAAGGGTCTAATATTGAAAATATATAAAGAAAATTGTACAATAATTACAATAATAATAACATATTCATGTGTCATTTTGTGAAAAATCAGATCAGAAACTAGTTAAAATAAAAGTGACTGAAGAAAAACAATTCCAAATACGTATAACTTTGATAGAAATCTAAAATTATTGAGGATCTGATTTTCAGGGCAGATCTGACCCTTTTACTGAGGCGATATATTTTGATTCCGGAAAAGCTCGAGATCGATAGACAATATTGTAAGTCGATTTGTCATAATTTTACCTTTAATCCTTTGGTAACTATTATTTACGACAGGAGTGTTACTTCCTACGTTCGGTAATCGTATCTAGATATTGAAAATAATATAGCTCTTACTAATAAAATTGTATCATCGTACTATCATATTGGTTTCCGCTTTGTAAGGGAAATTCCCGAACCTGTATATGGAAAAAAATATATAAAAATTCATATCCCTCCGCGCTCCAAATTTTGTGGAAATTGGTTTTCGTTTTGAAAGTTTTTGACAAATGTTATTTGTGCACATTGGAGCGTGGTGGCTGTATTCAAATTGTTCTGTTTGTAAGCAGTGGAACTATAACAGTTTTTGAGGGAAGGCCTCTAGGGGTTGCTTGTTATAAAAATCATTTTCGGAAAATATGGTAGAATATGACAGCCTTTTGTTATCGCGATGGACCAAGAGACGGCTGATAAAACTGATATTATATTCTTTATTCCACTTAAAAGTTGTGTAGGAAATACATGTAGTCACAATGTGAACAAAGGTGGGCTTATCCCTAAAAGAGATCTCTTCCAGCCAACCCATAGGTGTTGGAATTGTAATATTTGCGGTTATCGGCAGTGCTAAATTAAATTACAGAAAATAAAAGTTATAATGTTTTTATATTTTTAAATAATAATAATTAACTAAATACAATAAATATACATACATATATATTGAGATAACGTATATATCCATATATATATATATCGTAATAAAATAAATATATGAATAAATTTATACTCTACGAATAAGAGGGTATTTGAGAAAGCAGATGTTATTTTACTCTTTTCTTGAATATATGTATATTAGAGCTTTCTTGCAGTTCTAGCGGCAGTTTGTTCCAGAGTCTAGCAGCGTAGACAGAGAATGAGTCAAATAAAAAGTTTGTATTGCTCCTTGGAATTTCGAGTGTGGCGGTGATGCAAGGTCTCCTAGAGCGTGTGGAAGGGGGCAGCCGTTTGAATCGATATTGGAGATAGGTTGGGGACTGAGGATTGTAGAGGATGTTATACAGGAAAGTGAGGATATGCATGTCACGACGGAGGCGAATCGGAAGCCATTTTAGCTGGGTGCGATAGCTGGAGATGTGGTCATATTTCCGTAGGTTAAAGATGAACCTAATGGCCAGGTTCTGGAGACGCTCCAGTTTATTAAGCAGCTCCTCTGTCAGATCCAAAAAGGCAACATCGGCATAGTCGAGTATTGGCAACAAAAGAGACTGCGCAAGCATAACTTTTGTTTTAAAGGTAGGAAAAACTGGAGTCGTTTAAGAGAGTGAAATGTGTAATGCATTCGTTGGCTGATATTATTAACATGAGCTGTCCAAGACATGGTGCAGTCCATTATAAGACCTAGATTTTTAGCCTTTTCTGTGAAGGGAATCGGAGTGCCAGAGTATTTGATCGCAGGTACTGCGTCCCAATCAATTTGACCTCTGAGCCTGCTGCTGCCAATAATCATGGCTTGAGATTTTGCCGGATTCACAAGTAGGCCAAAAGATATTGCCCACTGCTGAATAGCATTCAGATCCCTATTGACGGCAGCCAAGGTCTCAGACAGCTCATGTAGTTTAAAATGTCTATAAATCTGTAAGTCATCTGCATACAGATGAAAGGGAGAAGAGAAGACAACTGAAATATTATTTATAAAGATTGAAAACAGAAGAGGGGAAAGTACACCACCCTGAGGAACACCAGCAGTGAGATTGGACCAATCAGAAGAGACATTATCAATTTTAACACACTGCTGACGTCCCAGAAGGTACGATTGAAACCAGTCGACGACGGAAGGTGACAGATTAATAGCGCGCAGGGTTGCGAGCAGTATATCAAAATCAACCGAATTAAAGGCACTGCTAAAATCCAACAGAATGAGCACGGTGAGCATGATTTCATCCATAGCGTGCCGGATGTCCTCCGTTATATTCAGCAATGCCCCAACCGTGCTGTGGGAAGGACGAAATCCTGACTGAAATGGGCAAAGTAATTTGTTGCTGGTCAAATACACATAAAGTTGTTTGTGAGCCACTGATTCCAGAACCTTGGACAATATGGGGAGAATAGAGATGGGACGATACTGAGAATAGGACGAGGGATTAGGGGTTTTGGGTAGCGGTATTACAAACGCCTGCTTCCATGACGATGGAAAGACGCTGCACGAAAGCGAGAAATTAATAATGTGAGTGATCACTGGTGCAACGTCCTCTAACACCGGGAGGATCATATCTAAACTCAAGTGGTCGCTACCAATAGCTTTCGAAGATATGGAGCGAATACATTTAATGATTTCCTCAACGGAAACAGGGTTGAAGACAAAGGGTGAACAAGCAGGGGTAGGAAGATTGGCAAGGTGGGAGAGGGTTGAGGTTTTATGGGAGCTGTCCATAACGACAGGTGGAGTAGAAAAATGTAGGTTTAGGAAGTTAATGTCCACGTCACTCTCATGCGACTCTTTAGTCTTGCCTACGCCCAAAGTCCGTAGAAAATTCCAAGATTGGGTCTGAGTCCGGTTTTCAAGTGACGAATGAATATAGCGGCGCTTTGCATTCCTGCACATCCTGTTGCAGATGTTTCGCAGTTTTTATAAGTTTCATGGTGTTCTTGACTTGGATCTTTTCTGCAACGAGCTTTTGCCCTATCGCGCTTAGCCATGACACGCCTGATAACTGGTGTAAGCCGGGGAGCAGGCAAGTGTTTGACTCGCACAGGACGCACAGGTGCATGAATGTCATATATCCTAATCAGTTCAGCAGTCATGGAATTGACCATGTCATCAATATTATCTGATGCTAGAATCGACGACCAATCAACATTTCGGACATCCTCTCTGAGACTCTCCAGGTCCATGTCCTTAAAGTTACGCTGTAGTATGACCTTGCCTTTAACTTTGGGTGTGCGTACTTTATAATTTAAGAATATTAGATCATGGTGAGAAAATGGGGCACTCATTTGTCCATGAGTGTTTACGAGATGTAGGTTAGAGACAATGATCAGTTCTATAAGGGAGGGCCTGCAATTAGGGAAGTAATGAGTGGGAGAAGTCATAGGAAGTATGTGAAGATTTAGAGAAGACGTCAGTTCATACAGCTTACAAGATCTATTATCACACTTCAATAAACATGTATTGAGGTCGCCCATTAATATAATGTGGTCAAAATCTGGAATAAGACCCTCAAGGACATTTTCAAAATCTTTAAAATAATCGATTTTGTCATTAGGGCTGTACAATACTCCCAACAATGCTTTTTTGTGGTTGACAATTACCTCTAGCAAAAGATATTCTAGCGAGGCAGAGTAATATTGATATTGCATACTTTTGTAGGCTAGTCGATAAGGCAGAAGTAAGCCCAATTAATCTAAAGTAAAATACGGCTGTAAAGGAAAGGTAGCTAGTAATTGTCTTATAGTGGCCCTCTCCTCTCCTATAAATGCTACCCCTCCAAAGTATGTGGTGGTATGAGCCATACTCCACCACGCGAGCTCTGTACGGATTTGTGGAAGGGTTTGTGCAAGGCAAGCGACCAATCTTGCTGAAAGATGTAAACAGGCCTCTGACTAAAAGTAGGCTCAACGTCTTATATCAACCGATGTTACCTGAGCAGCTTAACGTGCCTTCTGAGGTAAGAAGTAGTATAGCTCGTGATATATGTTACTTATACAGTGTGTAAAAAAAGGACGAGCTGAATTCGAGAGGGTGGCTCTCAATCGAGTTTGGAATACATTTTTTTTTTAAAGAAAATTGTAAAAATAAATAATTTTAGAGGTTTTTATTGTATTCCAGACTCAACTCTCATAAGAAAGAAAAAGAGTTCATATAACATAAAATGTCCACAGATCCCTAAAATTACATACAGGGTGTAAAACTGGGTATTAAGTTGGTTAACTAGCAATAACTTGTTTCCTAATACAAAAAAGACTAAATGTATTAAATTCACTATGCCTAACGTGAAGCAAGCTAACACAGAAATTCTACTTTACAGTGAAAAATTAGATCTTTCAAACTCCACTGTTTTTCTGGATCCATTACATTGGATTCGAAATTGCAGTGGGGACCACATGTTGGCTGGGAGATATTTTTCAGTGGCCTTTGCGGTTAGAAAAAATAGACATTTGACTGATTTTGAAACAGCAAGGATTGTGTATTTTACTTTACTTACTACTTACTTTCATAGTATATAAATTATTGTCTTCTCTTGAGGGGTTCTGAGAGCCATTCGTGCCATTTACATTAGTCCCCGTGAATCTCTGAGAGATTTTTTTAAACAAATTAACATCCTCACTGTCGCCTCTCAATTCATATTGTCTAATATTATGTACGTGCGTAAAAAATTTGATCTTTTCATGAAAAAAAAAACCGGCCAAATACAAGTCGGACTCGCATACAAGGATTCCGTGTCAACTGAACTGAACTAAAGATCCACTTTCTTCCACTTAGCCCAAATACCACAAAATTTTGTTGACAGCAAATATAACTTTGTTTTTCGAAGTGTTTGTATGAAGAACAATGTTATGTTTGCGGTTATTTAAAATGCGCTATATCCTAAAAACTACTAGTTCGATCTTATTCAAACTATTTTTTGTTGAAAGTCTTTGTCAAGATCTATATTATCATATTATTTTTTTCAAAATTGACACTTGATTATTTTAAAAGTTAGATGGGGGACGCCCATTATACCACTTTGGATGCGTCTATCTTTCAAACGTAAGGTTTTAGGAACCTCTATGTCATTTAAAAAGACCTATCCGCAGACACCCTACACGCATAGGTTTGACAATAAAGTTTTTAGGTTTTAGTTTCATGTCTGGGAGCGGGACCCCCTTAAAAAAATATTTTTTTAGTATAATAGTCGTCAAGCAGTTAACAGGATACATCTACTTACTTACTAATGAAATATCTATCTCAATTGTAAGTGTCGAGTTTATCTTATTTAAAAATGAATAATTTCGAAAAAAGAAATATCGAAAATGTTTTCAAGATTAGACAAGCACTCAAAAACTGACTTTATATTTTGAAATCAATAAGGGAAAGGGCAAGTAAGTTAAGCAGTGATAGTTTTGTTACTATGATGATGGCAAAATAACCAAAACCCGTTACCAATTAATTTCATATTCTAAGCACTTAAAGAAAATACCAATAATACTCAAATGTATTTTTGGTATTTTTGTAAGTGTTTGGAATATATGAGAGATTTAAAGATATGATAACAGACTCGATATCCCGTAGAATATTTCCCGAACTCGCAGTACTAGCAATCCGAGGTTAGACTCGCCAACTGATAAGCAAAATTAACAGGTGTGGAAGCCTACATAAGAGGTATTTGGCGGAGGCAATAAGTGGTTAAGGTCAAATGGTCTCATATATTTGGAGATAAAGCCACCCGAACCGGTGATGTACGATAAATAGACTATTCGCACATAAATGTAATGTATTTGCAGTTTCCCTTTCGCTTCTGAAATGGAAAAAATTGGAAAATACACAGATTCTGCCAGACCTTCAAAGAAGAATCTTGCTACCTACCATTCTTATTATAGTTTATTTATTGTTTATTTTAATGTTATATGATTTTGAATTTGTGTTTTTTTTACAGTTTCTTATTTAATTTAATTCATTTGTTTTTGCATGTACTTAAAATGTTATTTGTAAACTTTTTTCCTCATTTTTTTTCATTTGTATCTTATTAATTATTATATGTTTTTTTTAACATCCACTTTATAGAAATAAATAAAAATTGTATTTTAAAAAAAAACGATACTTGTAAGTATTTTAATATTATTTCATCATATTGAAAATAAAACGTAGTACAAATTGCAAACTGCACATGTAAAAAGCAACTTTGGCTGTGTGACAGACGAGGAATCATTCACACAGCCAAAGTTGCTTTTTAGAAGTGCAATTTGCAATTTATTTATTAAGTATGTATGGTGACAAAACACTATAAAAACAAAAATTAAAGTATAAATTGGCTTCGTTCATCTTAACCGATTGTTAAATATTTGTAAAATTATTTCCTTCGGATATTGTGAGAGAAATCTCGCAACATTGATGACGTCACGCAGCCTAAAGCGTTAAAGAAAGTGCTCGCAAAATTCAACAGGCTTGCTAATGTGACAGTGGCCGAGTGGTATAGGAATACTATTACGCCCGGATTGCGTAAGACACGGGGTTCGATTCCTCATCTGTCACACAGCCAAAGTTGATTTTTACAAGTGCAATTTGCAATTTATATTATTAAGTTTGTATAGTGACAAAACACTATAAAAACAAATAATAATAATAATAAAACGTAGGTTACAATTGTTACTACATGGAAACGTTTTAATATGTAATGATCAATTGTGTTATTTCCGTTTCGTTTATAAATATCGAAAAGTAACAGCGATGACAGGACTATTCTGACTGCAACGCCAATGTTAACAAAATCCTTTGTTACTTAATAAACAAAGGTTGTGTTATTAGACGAGATATCAATTTTGTACGTCATTCTAGGAACTAGAAATGTGCTGGATTAATTAACACATTTATCTTAAAAAGTAGTGGTATAAATATTGCCTATTGTGGTTTATAATAACCAGCTAATTATTATTTACTGCATTTTATTTCAGCCATATATCCCACCACAGAATGGCCACTCAGCCCAGCCCTATTTGTAAATAATTACCAAATCGCCTTTCATTATTAACTGCACATCCCTGCCGTTAATTCCGTCCACAATACGAGTGTTCTCATAACATTTCCCCCATTAAGTGTTCCCGGTTAATTATTTAGAAGCCAGTTTGACCCGGCCTAGTACAGAACTTTAATTATCTCGATTCTGGATCTCTCGAACAGTACCCTAGAGTGTAATTGCTTACGAAGGGTATAGCACTGAAATGTGCCTGTAAAGATCCCCAATTTCTGCTGTGTGCATAGTAAAAAAGCAATGAGATACATTGGACTTGGGCTTGACCAATCTAATTGTTGGTTTTATTGGTGAGAGGGTCATAAAGAGACTATTTTTGGAATGATTGGGGTAGTTTTTACTGTTTAACTAGTCTTAAGTGTGCCTTGGGTTGTCTTATTAGTTTTTATATTGCAACTTAAAGATCCCATCCACAAAATTATTTATAACATTACGCTAAGCTACGTTACTATGTTCTCAAAATGGTCAAAAAGATGTCCCATCTTTATATCTGTATCAACAATATCGTAATATCACAAACAAAAAGCTGTAAAGCTTTTGGTTGTTGTCAATATTATTATGTTTGTTGAAAGAGATATGATTTAAGTCAGAGTTAAACTTAATCAAGAAGTAAAAACTTTATTGAGCTAATAACTCTTGAGGCAAGAATTGTTCTCTTAGGTCGTTTTAAGACACTCTTCGATGTTTACTTTGTATCCCTTTTCATAGAGTCCATTCAACAATCATGATGAATACTCATGACCTGGTGAGTTACAAGCGGACAGGTTAATTAATAGCCCCTATGGCTAGATAGCCAAACAGGGCCGTAGTTAGGAAAGTTAAGAGCCCCGTGGGTATGAGGTAGAAAGGTGATAAACACGCACTATTTGATGCATTAGTAAAATTTCTGGCTTGTACCTCTCCATACTAAATGAAAAATAAGGTAATCTTACATTATTTTTGTATACATTGCAGAAACAGAATGCTATATTTTTTTCTTTGGAAAATTGAGTTTTTTTATTTTTACTAAACAATAATTTATCGTTTTTAGGATTCAGTATCCGTCGTCCCCCCTATCTAACTTCTAAAGTAAGCGAGTGAAAATTTTGAAAAAAATATATAATGTATATCTTCACAAATACTTTCAACGAAAATTGGTTCGGACGGGATCGAACCAGAAGTTTTTGAGATATAACACATTTTCAACAACCGCAAACATATCTAGGTACTTCATACATAAAAACAAAGTTAAATTTGCTGTCAACAAAATATTGTTGTATTTTGCTAAGTGGTAGTAAGTGGATTCCCTTATCCAGTTCAAGTTGGCACGGAACCCTCAGTGCGTGATTCCGACTCGCACTTGGCCGGTTTTAATATTAGAAGAGTTAGCGATAATTTGTAAATATATTTGAACACAAGTTAGTAGCGAACGCTCTTGTGTAATGGAAATCAGAAACAACAGTGGTACCATAACACCCAGACCCGAGACAATGTAAAAGGGTCTTATTTCTATATTGATCTGACCGGGAAACGATCCCGGGACCTCGGAGCGGCAAAGCTTTGAAACCCAGCATGCTTAGCCACTACACCACGGAGGTCATCAAATTGTACATAAACATTATCGAATTTGATCAATTCCTATGACTACATACAGGATATGAAAGGTAAAACTGAGAGAGTAAAAGGAAGAGTTAAAGATAAAACTATTTCATTAGTAATAATATATATTTTACCGGGAGTGAAATGAATATGAAGGAAAAAGAGATTTGCAGTCCTAAGTTAAATTATTTCTAAAGGAAAGTTGGAAGTTGGAAGTTGCCGACACTTGCTGAAATGGCAGGTAATTTTAAAAACTAGGTGAAAACAGCGACCCGGAGCTCTATTTTTTAATCACAATGGCACGTGATATTCATTTATTAATGTCCGATTATCGAATGAAAAACAGTGTCATTCCTCATAGGAGTGATAAAACAACTTTATTCAGTCATCATCATTATCAGCCAAAAGATGTCCACTGCTGAACATAGGCCTCCCCCACGCCTTTTCACACCGACCGATCATTAGCGATCTGCATCCAGTTTGATCCTGCGATCTTTTTAAGGTCGTCTGTCCATCTTGTTGGTGGACGTCCTACGCTACGTCTTTGGTCGAAGGGTCTCCAATCTAGAACTTTCCTGCCCCAACGGCCATCAGTTCGTCGCGCTATGTGCCCGGCCCATTGCCACTTGAGCTTACTGATTCTCAGGGCTATGTCCGTTACCTTAGTTCTTCTACGTATCTCCTCATTTCTGATTCGATCGCGTAGAGAAACACCCAGCATAGCCCTCTCCATCGCTCGTTGTGTGATTTTGAGCTTATTTATGAGGCCAATAGTTAGAGACCATGTTTTGGATCCGTATATCATCACTGGTAACAGACACTGGTTGAAGACTTTCGTCTTTAGACACTGAGGTAGATGAGATGAGAAGACACTCTTGCGTAATTTCCCGAACGCTGCCCAGCCGAGTTGGATTCGTCGATTGACCTCTTTCTCGAAGTTGGACCTACCCAATTGGATCACTCGTCCCAGGTAGACGTACTCGTCGACAACTTCGAGAGTTGAGTTCCCAATGGATACTGGAGTGGGTACAACAAGAGAACTCGACATAATTTTTGTCTTCATGTTCATTTTAAGACCCACTTGTTGGGAGACTCGTTCAAGGTCTTCGAGCATAGTGCCAAGATCGTCCAGCGTCTTTGCCACAACGACTATATCATCGGCAAATCGGAGGTGTGTGATGTATTCGCCATTAATATTGATGCTGATTCTTTCCCATTCCAGAAGCTTGAAGGCGTCTTCCAATGCCGCTGTGAACAGTTTCGGAGATATCACTTCTCCCTATCTCACACCTCTCCGCAGTGGAATCGCCCTCGTGCTCTGCTTCTGTACTCGAACCGACATGGTGGCGTTATTGTAAAGGCACTTTAACACCTCTATATACCTATAGTCTATGTGGTACCGCTGCAGAGACTGAAGCACCGCCCAAGTTTCGATCGAATCAAAGGCCTTCTCATAGTCCACAAACGCTAAGCATAGAGGCAAACATTTAAAAAGAGCAAGACCAATGACCTAGGATTCGAAGTCATATGGACCTCCAAAACGCAACTAGAGCCATTACATTAATACAGGAGGGCTATTCGCAGCGTTCTGTAGCTTTGCAGCTGGGTTTTTCACGACCGCTGCAGAGACTGAAGCACCGCCCAAGTTACGATCGAATCAAAGGCCTTCTCATAGTCCACAAACGCTAAGCATAGAGGCATATTATACTTTATTCAATATTGTAAGTATATATATATATATATATATATATATATATATATATATATATATATATTGTTCGATTTTCGTTGGAATTAAGTTTGGTTTCGAACGAAAATCACTCGCTTGGATATGGCATAGAGCTTCTGAGCTCGAATATATTTTTTCATCAACTTTGATAAGATATTAACTATTGTATGCAATTTATTCTGCTCTATCAGTCAAGAAGAGTACTGAACTCACAATGTATACTAATATTATAATATTGTAAAGCTGAAGAGTTTGTTTGATTGTTTAAACGAGCTTATCTCAAAAACTACTGGACCGATTTGAAAAAATATATTTTGTGTTAAATATGTAGGTAATTTATCGAGGAAAGCTTATAGGTATAAAACTTAACGCTGCAACGGGAGGAGAGGGAACAAACTCAAAACGCGGACGAAGTCGCGGGGAACCGCTAGTAATTGCACACAATTAAAAATACTTTAACAAATTTCGTACATTCTATGTATTTTCAATCCGCTCACCTACCAATATATTTTATATCATTTATTCAAGTCTTATCATGGTAATTTTTTACTGAATCAAAAACTTACGCTGTAATACACGCGTTTAAAAAAATGAAATACAAATACTCTTACAAAATAGTTACATGTAACAAACGTTCAATCCCGACAAATTCACGGGCGAACACGTTAACGAATTTATTGCGATGTGATTGACAGTTTAATAAAGTCGTTGTCTACGTGAAAAAGTTGTGGATTTCAGTTGCGATTGATTGACGCTTCAGGTAAGAAATTATTACTACAAAATGTGACACTACTGTTTGGAAATGTAATTTTAACGCTTAAGACCCTTTTGCTAAGTTTAGCATCAATTCAGTCGCGTGTTTTGAAAACGCGCTTCAGCATCGCAACTCACGCAATGAACAGATTTGATTCGATGCTAACGCGCGTTGGTAACGATGCAGTCGCAAAAAATCATTACATAATTTGACAATTTCTAGCTTCTGCATCGCGACTGTAGCGATGCTAAAAGTAGCGCAATGTGTAAAGGTTGAAATTTTGCGACTGCATCGATGCTTACGCACGTTAGCAGCGCTGCTGAAAGTCGCAGTGTGTGAAGGGTCTAAGATATTGAAAATATATAAAGAAAATTGTACAATAATGACAATAATTATAACATATTCATGTGTCATTTTGTGAAAACTCAGATCAGAAACTAGTTAAAATAAAAGTGACTGAAGAAAAACAATTCCAAATACGTATAACTTTGATAGAAATCTAAAATTATTGAGGATCTGATTTTCAGGGCAGATCTGACCCTTTAACTGAGGCGATATATTTTGATTCCGGGAAAGCTCGAGATCGATAGACAATATTGTAAGTCGATTCGTCATAATTTTACCTTTAATTCTTTGGTAACTATTTACGACAGCAGTGTTACTTCCTATGTTCGGCAATCGTATCTAGATATTGAAAATAATATAGCTCTTACTAATAAAATTGTATCATCGTACTATCATATTGGTTTCCGCTTTGTAAGGGAAATTCTCGAACCTGTATGTGAAAAAAAAAATTATAAAAATTCATAACCCTCCGCTCTCCAAATTTTGTGGAAATTGGTTTTCGTTTTGAAAGTTTTTGACAAATGTTATTTGTGCACATTGGAGCGTGGTGGCTGTATTCAAATTGTTCTGTTTATAAGCAGTGGAACTATAACAGTTTTCGAGGGAAGGCCTCTAGGGGTTGCTTGTTATAAAAATCATTTTCGGAAAAATGGTACGAATTTGACAGCCTTTTTTATCGCGATGGACCAAGAGACGGCTGATAAAACTGATATTGCATACTTTTGTAGGCTAGTTGATAAGGCAGAAGTAAGCCCAATTAATCTAAAGTAAAATACGGCTGTAAAGGAAAGGTAGCTAGCAATTGTCTTCTAGTGGCCCTCTCCTCTCCTATAAATGCTACCCCTCCAAAGTATGTGGTGGTATGAGCCATACTCCACCACGCGAGCTCTGTACGGATTTGTGGAAGGGTTTGTGCAAGGCAAGCGACCAATCTTGCTGTAAGATGTTAACAGGCCTCTGACTAAAAGTAGGCTTAACGTCTTATATCAACCGATATTACCTGAGCAGCTTAACGTGCCTTCTGAGGTAAGAGGTAGCTCGTGATACATGTTACTTATACAGGGTGTAAAAAAAGGACGAGCCGAATTCGCGAGTGTGGCTGTCAATCGAGTTTTGAATACATATTTTTTTTAAAGAAAATAAGATAATTGTAAAAATAAATGATTTTAGAGGTTTTTATTGTATTCCAGTCTCAACTCTCATAAGAAAGAAAAAGAGTTCATATGAGATAAAATGTCCACAGATCCCTAAAATTACATACAGGGTTTAAAACTGGGTATTAAGTTGGTTAACTAGCAATAACTTGTTTCCTAATACAAAAAAGACTAAATGTATTAAATTCACTATGCCTAACGTGAAGCAAGCTAACACAGAAATTCTACTCAACAGTGAAAAATTAGATCTATCAAATTCCACTGTTTTTCTGAATCCATTACATTGGATTCGAAATTGCAGTGGGGACTACATGTTGACGCTCTGGCTGGGAGATATTTTTCAGTGGCCTTTGCGGTTAGAAAAATTAGACATTTAACTGATTTTGAAACATTAAGGCTTGTGTATTTTACTTTACTTACTACTTACTTCCATAGTATATAAATTATGGTCTTCTCTTGTAGGGTTCTGCTGCGGACATCGATACCATCTTCATTTTACAGAAAAGAGCCATTCGTGCCATTTACAAACTTAGTCCCCGTGAATCTCTGAGAGATTTTTTTAAAGAATTAACATCCTCACTGTCGCCTCTCAATGCATATTGTCTAATATTATGTACGTGCGCAAAAAAATTAGATCTTTCCATGAAAAAAAAAAACCGGCCAAATACGAATCGGACTCGCATACAAGGATTCCGTGTCAACTTAACTGAATTAAAAAGCCACTTTCTTCCACTTAGCCAAAATACCACAAAATTTTGTTGACAGCAAATATAACTTTGTTTTTCGAAGTGTTTGTATGAAGAACAATGTTATGTTTGCGGTTGTTTAAAATGTGCTATATCTTAAAAACTACTAGTTCGATCGTATTCAAACTAATTTTTGTTAAAAGTCTTTGTCAAGATCTATATCATATTGTATTTTTTTCAAAATTGACACTTGATTATTTTAAAAGTTAGATGGAGTGACGCCCATTTTACCACTTTGGATGCATCTATCTCTCAAAAGTTAGGTTTTAGGAACCTTTATGTCATTTAAAAAGATCGATCCACAGACACCCTACACGCATAAGTTTGACAAAAAAGTTTTTAGGTTTTAGTTTCATGTATGGGAGCGGGGACCCCCTTGAGAATGTACGGATGTGATTATTGAAAAATAAAACATGACAAAGAACGGAAGAATTTGTGAAGGTTTCAAGATCGGACCGCATACCTCTTGCGATTGGAAGTGGTAAAGGCCGTTTTTCCTATACTAATCGAATAATGTAAACAATATTTTTATAACTTGTGAATAAAATTAATCAGCTATTTGATTTCAAAATATCTCAGTGTTTTACAATAAAATACAACAATGAATTATCTATGTATGTTGTAAGTGTTGTGTTTATCTTATTTAAACATGAATAATTTCGAAAAAAGAAATATCGAAATTGCTTTCAAGATTAGACAAGCACTCAAAAACTTATTTACATGTTGAAATCAATAAGGGAAAGGGCAAGTAAGTTAAGCAGTGATAGTTTTGTTACTATGATGATGGCAAAATAACCAAAACCCGTTGCCAATTAATTTCATATTCTAAGCACTTAAAGAAAATACCAATAATACTCAAATGTATTTTTGGTATTTTTGTAAGTGTTTGGAATATATGAGAGATTTAAAGATATGATAACAGACTCGATATCCCGTAGAATATTTCCCGAACTCGCAGTACTAGCAATCCGAGGTTAGACTCGCCAACTGATAAGCAAAATTAACAGGTGTGGAAGCTTACATAAGAGGTATTTGGCGGAGGCAATAAGTGGTTAAGGTCAAATGGTCTCATATATTTGGAGATAAAGCCACCCGAACCGGTGATGTACGATAAATAGACTATTCGCACATAAATGTAATGTATTTGCAGTTTCCCTTTTGCTTCTGAAATGGATCAAATTGGAAATTACACATATTCTGCCAGACCTAGAAAGAAGAATCTTGCTACCTACCATACTTATTATAGTTTATTTTTATTGTGCCTATATAATTTTAATAGTATATTGTTTTGTTATGATGTTACATGATTTTGATTTTGTGTTATTTTTACAGTTTCTTATTTAATTTAATTCATTTGATTATGAATGTAATTAAAATGTTATTTGTAAAAAAAACTCATTTATTTTCATTTGTATCTATTCAATTTATTATTATATTATGTATTTTGTAAATCCTCTTTACAGAAATAAATAAAAAATGTGTATATAGAAAAAAATAACATGCATCTATTTAAATATTATTTCATCATATTGAAAATAAAACGTAGGTACTATTGTTACTACATGGAAACGTTTGGCATGGCTATTGTTACTACATGACATTGGAAACGTAATGTAACGGCGATGACAGAGCTATTCTAACTAACGCCAATGTAAAGGTTGTGTTATTAGAAGAGATAACAATTTAGTACGTCATTCTAGGAACTAGAAATGTGCTGGATTAATAAACACATTTATCTTAAAAGGTAATGGTATAAATATTGCCTATTGTGGTTTATAATGACCAGCTAATTATTATTTACTGCATTTTATTTCAGCCATATATCCCACCACAGAATGGCCACTCAGCCCAGCCCTATTTGTAAATAATTACCAAATCGCCTTTCATTATTAACTGCACATCCCTGCCGTTAATTCCGTCCACAATACGAGTGTTCTCATAACATTTCCCCCATTAAGTGTTCCCGGTTAATTATTTAGAAGCCAGTTTGACCCGGCCTAGTACAGAACTTTAATTATCTCGATTCTGGATCTCTCGAACAGTACCCTAGAGTGTAATTGCTTACGAAGGGTATAGCGCTGAAATGTGCCTGTAAAGATCCCCATTTTCTGCTGTGTGCATAGTAAAAAAGCAATGAGATACATTGGGCTTGGACTTGACCAATCTAATTGTTGGTTTTATTGGTGAGAGGGTCATAAAGAGACTATTTTTCGGAATGATTGGGGTAGTTTTTACTGTTTAACTAGTCTTAAGTTTGCCTTGGGTTGTCTTACCAGTTTTTATATTGCAATTTGAAGATCCCATCCACAAAATTATTTATAACATTAAGCTAAGCTTCCTTAATATGTTTTGAAAATGGTTAAAAAGATGTCGCGCATCTTTATGTCTCTATTATTGTAATATCACCAACAAAAAGCTGTAAAGCTTTTGGTTGCTGTCAGTATTATTATGTGTGTTGATAGAGATATGATTTTATTTCATTCAGAGTTAAACTTAATCTAGAAGTAAAAACAGTCTTGTGCTAAGAATTCTTGAGGCAAGAAGTTTTATCTTCGGTCATTTTATAGGACACTCTTCCATGCCTTCTTTGTATCCGTTTTCATAGAGTCCATTCAACAATCATGATGAATACTCATGTCCTGGTGAGTCACAAGCGGACAGGTTAATTAATAGCCCCTATGGCTAGATACCCAAACAGGGCCGTAGTTAGGAAAGTTAAGAGCCCCGTGGGTATGAGGTAGAAAGGTGATAAACACGCACTATTTGATGCATTAGTAAAATTTCTGGCTTGTACCTCTCCATACTAAAGGAAAAATAAGGTAATCTTACATTATTTTTGTATACATTGCAGAAACAGAATGCTATATTTTTTTCTTTGGAAAATTGAGTTTTTTTATTTTTATTAAACAATAATTTATCGTTTTTAGGATTCAGTATCCGAATGGCAAAAAACGGAACCCTTATAGTTTCGTCAGGTCTGTCTGTCTGCCGGTCTGGCCGTCCGTATGTCACAGCTACTTTATTCTGTAACTGTAAGCATCACACTGTTGAAATTTGGCAGGTAGATGTATCCTGTAACGGCTTTCCGATTCTTATACAAAAAATAAAAAATAATGATATTAAAGGGGGGCTCTCATACATGTTAGAAAAATATGTTTATTTTTAAAGAAACTATAGTGGTGGCTTAAATTTTACGTGGTTAACCTGGTGTTGGATAGGTTACCTTGTAAACTTATAAATACCTAGAGATTGGCACATCTAGTGTAAATTGTAAATTCTAAAACACCATAATTTTTTTTGGTCACTATCTAAGAAAAAAAAGTCTATTATTTTGTTTTCTGTACATTATAAACATATATTTAATTTAACGAAAGCCCTAATGACCCGGATGCCAACAAAACTACGAGTTGTAATAACTCAGGAGCACAATAGCCCGTGGACAGTCCAGTGTCCCGCCCAGTTCACGGAACGGGACAATAGTGGGGACAGCTCCGGTCATTTCCCCTTGTTTTTGATTCCTGCTCTTGACTTTTCTTTGATAAAGAGATTTAGGATTTTAGGAGCGTTCGGGTTTAGCGTTGTTGACATTTAAAGCTTATTTTATGGAATTATGAGCTTTATGTGCTGAAATCCAAACAACCCTCTTGGTTGCTTGAATTTTTATTTACATTATCCATTTTAGTTGACTGCTAAAAAACTGACAAGGTAAATAACATAGCACATCATCGGTGAGTTTTTTAAAACCAATTTGTTTTTAAACCGTTTTTGTGCTCGATGGTTAACTTCACTATTGGTTAACTAAAAAAATGTTTTTTTTTTAAATAATATTAAAGCTAACATTTATAAAGTTTCCAGATGTTGATTTTGAATTGGTAACTACATAACGCTGTCTTAATCAATTAAAATACCAATATCAGTGACCATAGCAAACCAAGGTACAAATATTGTAGTTTCAAGAACGTATCGTCAGAGACAGTTGTGTGATGTGCTCTCAGAACGATGCAGCCAACACCGCAGCAGTCAGAAGCGAAACTCCGTGTCCCATATCAGTTGCTTATTCAATCGCGCGATTTGAGCTGCTACCAAAATACAGTTCAGGAACTACTAGGAGTTAACGAAAGATGGAAATTGTAAATCGTGGATGATTCTGATATTAAGTATCAGATGAGTTTGATAACAAATGTGTTTTATTTATACATTGATTTCTTTTATTATATTTATTTTCTTGTGATATCAAAGGCAAAGTATACTTTCTAATTATTTTTGGGAGCGGAGATCCCCTTAAAAAAAACTTTTTTTTTTAGTATAATAATAGCAAAGCAGTTAACTCAAATAGTTTCACAATAAAGTGGCTGTGACATACAGAGAGACTGAGAGTGTATTCTAAGCTCTATTGACAACCACCCCCTTGAATTTGGTTCGTACTTTTTTTACACCCTATATTCTCGAAATGGTCACCCATCGAAACACTACCGCGCCGTAGTTTGCTTTACTCCGGTAACCGCTACCAAAGCGCTGATATCACCGTGCTGCGAGAATGTACGGATGTGATTATTGAAAAATAAAACATGACGTAGAACGGAAGAATTTGTGAAGGTTTCAAGATCGGACCGCATACCTCTTGCGATTGGAAGTGGTAAAGGCCGTTTTTCCTATACTAATCGAATAATGTTAACAATATTTTTATAACTTGTGAATAAAATTAATCAGCTATTTGATTTCAAAATATCTCAGTGTTTTACAATAAAATACAACAATAAATTATCTATGTATGTTGTAAGTGTTGTGTTTATCTTATTTAAACATGAATAATTTCGAAAAAAGAAATATCGAAATTGTTTTCAAGATTAGACAAGCACTCAAAAACTTACTTTACATGTTGAAATCAATAAGGGGAAGGGCAAGTAAGTTAAGCAGTGATAGTTTTGTTACTATGATGATGGCAAAATAACCAAAACCCGTTGCCAATTTAATTTCATATTCTAAGCACTTAGAGAAAATAATAATAATACTCAAATGTATTTTTGGAATTTTTGTAAGTGTTTGGAATATATGAGAGATTCAAAGATATGATAACAGACTCGATATCCCGTAGAATATTTCCCAAACTCACATTACTACCAATCCGAGGTTAGACTCGCCTACTGATAAGCAAAATTAACAGGTGTGGAAGCCTACATAAGAGGTATTTGGCGGAGGCAATAAGTGGTTAAGGTCAAATGGTCTCATATATTTGGAGATAAAGCCACCCGAACCGGTGATGTACGATAAATAGACTATTCGCACATAAATGTAATGTATTTGCAGTTTCCCTTTTGCTTCTGAAATGGATCAAATTGGAAATTACACATATTCTGCCAGACCTAGAAAGAAGAATCTTGCTACCTACCATACTTATTATAGTTTATTTTTATTGTGCCTATATAATTTTAATAGTATATTGTTTTGTTATGATGTTACATGATTTTGATTTTGTGTTATTTTTACAGTTTCTTATTTAATTTAATTCATTTGATTATGAATGTAATTAAAATGTTATTTGTAAAAAAAACTCATTTATTTTCATTTGTATCTATTCAATTTATTATTATATTATGTATTTTGTAAATCCTCTTTACAGAAATAAATAAAAAATGTGTATATAGAAAAAAATAACATGCATCTATTTAAATATTATTTCATCATATTGAAAATAAAACGTAGGTACTATTGTTACTACATGGAAACGTTTGGCATGGCTATTGTTACTACATGACATTGGAAACGTAATGTAACGGCGATGACAGAGCTATTCTAACTAACGCCAATGTAAAGGTTGTGTTATTAGAAGAGATAACAATTTAGTACGTCATTCTAGGAACTAGAAATGTGCTGGATTAATAAACACATTTATCTTAAAAGGTAATGGTATAAATATTGCCTATTGTGGTTTATAATGACCAGCTAATTATTATTTACTGCATTTTATTTCAGCCATATATCCCACCACAGAATGGCCACTCAGCCCAGCCCTATTTGTAAATAATTACCAAATCGCCTTTCATTATTAACTGCACATCCCTGCCGTTAATTCCGTCCACAATACGAGTGTTCTCATAACATTTCCCCCATTAAGTGTTCCCGGTTAATTATTTAGAAGCCAGTTTGACCCGGCCTAGTACAGAACTTTAATTATCTCGATTCTGGATCTCTCGAACAGTACCCTAGAGTGTAATTGCTTACGAAGGGTATAGCGCTGAAATGTGCCTGTAAAGATCCCCATTTTCTGCTGTGTGCATAGTAAAAAAGCAATGAGATACATTGGGCTTGGACTTGACCAATCTAATTGTTGGTTTTATTGGTGAGAGGGTCATAAAGAGACTATTTTTCGGAATGATTGGGGTAGTTTTTACTGTTTAACTAGTCTTAAGTGTGCCTTGGGTTGTCTTATTAGTTTTTATATTGCAACTTGAAGATCCCATCCACAAAATTATTTATAACATTAAGCTAAGCTTCCTTAATATGTTTTGAAAATGGTTAAAAAGATGTCGCGCATCTTTATGTCTCTATTATTGTAATATCACCAACAAAAAGCTGTAAAGCTTTTGGTTGCTGTCAGTATTATTATGTGTGTTGATAGAGATATGATTTTATTTCATTCAGAGTTAAACTTAATCTAGAAGTAAAAACAGTCTTGTGCTAAGAATTCTTGAGGCAAGAAGTTTTCTCTTCGGTCATTTTATAGGACACTCTTCCATGCCTTCTTTGTATCCGTTTTCATAGAGTCCATTCAACAATCATGATGAATACTCATGTCCTGGTGAGTTACAAGCGGACAGGTTAACTAATAGCCCCTATGGCTAGATAGCCAAATAGGGCCGTAGTTAGGAAAGTTAAGAGCCCCGTGGGTATGAGGTAGAAAAGGTGATAAACACGCACGATCTGATGCATTAGTAAAATTTCTGGCTTGTACCTCTCCATACTAAATGAAAAATAAGGTAATCTTACCTACATTATTTTTGTATACATTGCAGAAACAGAATGCTATATTTCTTTCTTTGGAAAATTGAGTTTTTTTTATTTTTACTAAACAATAATTTATCGTTTTTAGGATTCAGTATCCGAATGGCAAAAAACGGAACCCTTATAGTTTCGTCAGGTCTGTCTGTCTGCCGGTCTGTCCGTCCGTATGTCACAGCTACTTTATTCTGTAACTGTAAGCATCACACTGTTGAAATTTGGTAGGTAGATGTATCCTGTAACGGCTTTCCGATTATTATACAAAAAATAAAAAATAATGATATTAAAGGGGGGCTCCCATACATGATAGAAAAATATGTTTATTTTTAAAGAAACTATAGTGGTGGCTTGAATTTTACTTTGTTAACCTGTGTCGGAAGTCTCGACATAGTTCCGTGTAAAACCACCAGGTGGCGCTCGAAAAATGCTGAGACAAAATTGGTGTTTTCGTGTATTTATTGATTAAGAAGAATTTTTGAATGATGCTTAAAAAACTACAAATATTTTTTAAGATTTACTAAAGATATAGCTACGTAAGTTAAAATGATATTTGATGAATTAGAAAATCATAAAATTGAAATTGTCGACGCGAAATGTCAAAAATGATGCATCAGACTACGCCCGCTGGTGTTGGATAGGTTACCTTGTAAACTTATAAATATCTAGAGATTGGCACATCTAGTGTAAATTGTAAATTCTAAAACACCATAATTTTTTTTTGGTCACTATCTAAGAAAAAAAGTCTTTTTTTTTTCTGTATATTATATATATTTAATTTAACGAAAGCCCTAATGACCCGGATGCCAACAAAACTACGAGTTATAATAACTCAGGAGCACAATAGCCCGTGGACAGTCCAGTGTCCCTCCCAGTTCACGGAACGGGACAATAGTGGGGACAGGTCATTTCCCCTTGTTTTTGATTCCTGCTCTTGACTTTTCTTTGATAAAGAGATTCGGGATTTTAGGACCGTTCGCGTTTAGCGGTGTTGACATTTCAAGCTTATTTTATGGAATTATGAGCTTTATGTGCTGAAATCCAAACAACCCTTTCGGTTGCTTGAATTTTTATTTACATTATCCATTTCAGTTCACTGCTAAAAGACTGACAAGGTAAATAACATAGCAGATCATCGGTGAGTTTTTTAAAACCAATTTGTTTTAAAACCGTTTTTGTGATGGTTAACTAAAAAAAAGTTTTTTTTTTTAAATAATATTAAAGCTAACATTTATAAAGTTTCCAGATGTTGATTTTGAATTGGTAACTACATAACGCTGTCTTAATCAATTAAAATACCAATATCAGTGACCATAGCAAACCAAGGTACAAATATTGTAGTTTCAAGAACGTATCGTCAGAGACAGTTGTGTGATGTGCTCTCAGAACGATGCAGCCAACACCGCAGCAGTCAGAAGCGAAACTCCGTGTCCCATATCAGTTGCTTATTCAATCGCGCGATTTGAGCTGCTACCAAAATACAGTTCAGGAACTACTAGGAGTTTACGAAAGATGGAAATTGTAAATTGTGGATGATTTACTTATTATCAGATGCCGTTTATTTAAACATTGATTACTTTTATTCTTTAAATTTACATGTGATATCGAAGACAAGTATACTTTCTATTTATTTTTTAACCTGTGGCTCACATTAAATCTAATGTATTTATTTTAAACAACTGATTTACCATATGGCAGAAAGTGAATATGAAATTAATGATCTGCCTTGCAAGATTCCGCTAATATTAGTAGGATTAGACTTTTAAATTTAATAGAGGTACTTTTATAGGTAATATTCCCCGGGTCTCTACATCTTTTTCCTACACATATATCTCAGACATAAGCCACATGACATTTAGTTCCTAGAGCCCTAGCCCCGCCTGATAATAGATACGTAGATATAATAAGGATGTTGTGATAAGAGAACTGCCTTAAGGTCGCCCAGGGTAGCAGCATCTACGCTAGGTAGGTGGCGTGGACCCGATGCCAGTCTGGCAGACTTACCAGACTGATTATAGTAGCTGTGTGTGTCTTGGCCGTAACGGAGGGAAATGAGGACTAACACAGACGAACGATAACTGCTTTAGTGGCAGCTTGTTGAAGTATGTAAACATTGATTGAAGTATAGATACGTTCCGCCGGTGTGAGTGATGATGGTACTCGTTGAAAGTCCATCGGTCAGTCGCTGAATGCAGTTGCTGACGAAGTTGAGCACAGAGATCAAATCTTCCTATATTAAATTGTCAATAGCGTAGTAGATTCTCCGTACTTACTAGGTAACCTGTCTTTCTAGTGTCCCAGACCACACCCCAGGCATATGAGCACATTCGTTACGCCTATATGTACTACACTTTACAAAAGAAATAGTTTTATAAATAAAGCTTGCAAAAAGTATAATACCACTTATTATCACATCGACATATTTCACGAAAAATTTAGAGGTTTTCGAAATTTGTTAAAAACCACCCGATGTAGGTGCACCCTAGTAGTTTTTCCAGTGGATGACATTTTCCATAGCTGGCATAAGGATATGTTGGCATACTTTTAGTTAAAAAGTAACTTAACCCTTATATTTAAACTTGTTTTTTTTATATAACTTATTAATTCGAATTATAAATGTGTAACGTGCCTTAGATTTGTAATACACTTCGATCTCGTCAAAATAATTGTTGTAATTAATAATAGTGAAAACTGTATTGCTTAAGAACAATGCATTACTATTAAGCCAAATGTGTTACCTATAGCTGTTTGTTTTCCAAATGAAGATAAATAAAAAATAAAGATAACTAAGCTCGTACAATCCTTATCTTTAAAAAGTCGTTTTAGTTAGTTATACCACTTATAACTTGAGAACGGGTGGACCGATTCTCATGACTTTAATTTTGTAGGCCTTGGCCCCAAATAGCAAAATAACCGCGAAATAGTGCTAGGGCAAAACGTCGTTAGTTGTGCACATAGAACAACTCACAATAACATGCCTAAAATGTATAAATACAACCTGTGATTGATTCAACGCTATCTCACGAACTAATCACATCATTTGTCAGTGAAAATCATAGTAGGAGTGTTCGTTCCGAACGGTTTACAATTCACTCGATTCTCGCAGATACGGCGTGGCAACTGTGTCACATGATTTGAGTACGAGACCGTTGCGGTAATTTTCCCCATACCGTTTCAGGTCGCGCATGAAAAGAGCTTAATTTACAGTGATAGCGCTTTGTGACCGTAGCAGGTATGTAGAAACATGCAGTTCTAAAGATAGGCATGCTGATAGTTTAGAACGTGATGTTTAATCTTATTTACCAACGTCGAAAAAAGGAGGTAATCAATTTATTATGATATTGCGGATAATATTTTAGTATGTTGATCTATAAAAGTTTCCAAACACGTGTAAAATTTCGTAAGTGCATGTATGTTTGTCCACGGATTTCTCAATAACAAGTAGTCATAGCGAAATGATTCTTTTAAGTTCGTTTAGTTATACTTAAACTTAGGGTACAGTGTAAGTTTCATCAAAATCAGTCGAATAGTTTTTTAAATATGGGTAAATAACTTATAAGTATTAATAAATATTAGAAATTATTTTATATTGTTATGTGGTAAACTTGCGGCATAAAATCTTTTCATTACGGTAGCTGATGCGATTCCATACGTCTGAAAGTTTTAAAAAACTTAGTAGAGATATTTATAAATAATACAATTGTGATTATTTTCTAGTCGCTGCAAACATCAATGAATAGAGGATCAAAGTTAGTAAGCATTGGAAAATTATATTATCTTCTTCAAAAGTCGAATAATGTTGTTGGGTATTAAAATAATTTGGTCAGATATTTTGGAACATTTAATATCTATTCACAATTAAACAATACGACGAATTTGATTGATTTTCAATTTAACACACCAAAACAACGATTATTAATTTATTGGAATCCGATTACTTCCTTTAAGATAAAATTTATGAGTAAAGATATCAAATTGTTTTCCTTTCAGAATTTTGGAGAGAAATCTGCTGTAAGTTTTTAGTATGAAGATACGACTATGCTAGACGATTAATTTGTAAAGGAATATAAAGAGTAGTAGTTTTTGCTTCATCTTTTTTTTACCGACTTAAAAAAAACAGGTCGACCTGTATGTTTATCTGCGAATATCTCGCATTTGCCAGAACCGAATATGATGCGTTTTAAAGACAAATATTTGTTATTTAAGTTTAACGCCTTAGAACTCGTTTGAAGTCAGTGCACGATGTCAACTTTAACGGTGCGTACGTAGACTGCTGCACATCATGTACCAACTTCAAATAAGTTTGTTATTTAGCCCTTTTAGTATACTTTTGTGAATACAGTTCATTTTTTTAATTCAAAGAAAAAACTTAAGGAACAGTTACTTTACAGCTTGGTACTGTGAGAAAGCGTAGCGTCGCTGTGATCTCGGAGATATAAATGTGAATTATGTTTCACGATCTGTGATATGTTATATACAATAAAAAAAACACTTAACTTTGAGGTATTCAATATATTGCACTTCCAATATTATTCACAGTATTTTATTTGTTGACGTATAATATCTGTCTGAAAATGGAAGGAATATAACAATTGGAGGAATATGACAAACGTCTATGAAAAATTACTCATAAAGAAAGTTTTTTACATTTAAAATACGAAGAGACGAACGAACGAGACGTAGAGGTTTTACGCGTAGCTCTAAACCTCTACATCCTCCCCGGTCGGTAAAAATTCAAAGCACAGCTGTGAAATTTACCTATCTATTAAATACTTAAATAAAACCTACCTATGTGGGAATATCATTTACAAAACAGCAATGTCTCTTAAGGTTGCAGCTAGCAACTAGTTAGAATAATATGAAAATAGAAAAATCGTTCAAACTTCAGAATGAAAAAACCCACATAAAAATCAAACTACATAATTAACATTGCTATCTACATATTAAACCAATTCAGACATTTCAATAATTTAGAAAAATTTCATTACCTATCTAACACTATATTGAATAAATCAACCAGTCAAACTTGATATTAAATATTGACAACTTGTGAAACCAGTAAATCCGATAACACATCCAACCGTTTGAGTATCCAAGACCTATGATGAAAAATTCCCTAATAAGACTCTTCCCCCTTATTTCTTCCAACTGAAAATACAATAACCCTTCATTTCTTTGCTAGAATCTCCCAAAACTTGTAATCATTTATTATGTATAGTATCCAACACAGACACCACCCAATCGCTATGCCAATACAAAGGGCTTACACATAAATAACCACTAAGCTTACTAACCTAACTACCTCCTTATCTTTATTGAATATCCCATTACTTATATAAAATTACCCCAAAAATAATACGCCTAAATCTTCCCTACATTCTTGTTTGTTGTTGGGTGATGACTGGTAGCCAAGAACCCCTCTCATCACAGCTTGGATCCCCAACGATGTATCAACAACAACATTGATAAGAAGAATTAGCTAGAACAAAAACAAGTATTTTTTTAACATATTTATAATATCTTTATTAATAACAAACAAGAAAAAATTAAGACATGCAACATAAAAAAATAACTTAATATTAATACCTATTCAAACACGAAACCATTTCCTTGCGGCAAGGAGGCTATGATGCTGGCTGCGTTGCCGCGTTGGATAGCTATGCTGATCCTTTGGGCTAGGAACCAGCCAGCTTTATTATTGGCTGTTAAAGAATTTAATTTTGGCGCAATTTTTCTAAACAGTAATTTAGCAGAAGGTCCCCACGGCCCAAATGTTTCAACGCCAAACGGCGCAAACACATAATCACTTGCAAGTGAAACGTACTTGCGACGCTTGGCGTTTTCAGCCAACTCCGCTGCTGCTCCAGCTTTAAGGGCTGATTCTCTGAGATGGGAAGGGGCCAAAGTATCGACACAAGTTGCATCCCAAACTAAGGCCCGACCCCGTTCCCAGGGAATAAGCGTTAGGCCATCGGGTCTCTTGCCATCATCACGGACCAAACCACGTGGTTCCAACGTGGAAGGAACATTAATGGTCGCAAGAGCTCTTCTGATGGCGTCATTAAGGGTAGCGTGACGGGCAAAACGCCCAGCGCTTTGCTGGCAACACAGGCAGTGGAGACCAAATTTATCAACCTCCTTGCCACATGGACACGTAAAAATTTCACATATAGGGGTACCAAGGCGGAGACCCACACACACCCGGAAAGACTCACTATCGAAAAGAGTGCCCAAATTTTTCGACGGTAAAGCATGAAGCCAATGACCAGAATCTTTGCAGGAAACTGCCAAGAGCCTTGCGCGACCACTGTCACTGACGGAATTTTGAAGTAAATAATTGAAAACAAGTATTAGAAATTGAATCTATCTACAATGCAACTAACACTAAAACACAATAACTCACCCTATATTTATAATAACTTATTTTCATAATCATTATATTAATAACATATATTATCATTATATTTTAACTATTTGAATAAAGTTACCGAAGAAAATTATAATTTAAAATGAATATTGTTTGACAACAAGACTGTCATGACATTGTCAACGTCAAAATCATAGATAACTCGCATTCCTCAATTTAAAAAAAAACACTATTTGACGACTTAGATTTTAGCCATTTGGCCATGCCGTTAGAATGATCATTAGACACCTTGTAGACATTCCTATGATGTGGCTGTCAATTATTATTAATTAACCCTTAACTTATATGTCTTTAACCTGTTATGATGAATGATATATTTTCTAGTACTAACATCAGATATCTTTTTAATAAGAAAATTTGTTATTCGACAATACACAAAGTATTCGATGTGGACCTGAATATCTTTGAAATTCCTAAACTTCGATAGGTTGTAATGGTGCTATTAGATCACTCTTTTTTCTCTCCAAACACAGTTTACAACTTCCAACATATCTTTCAATCTCTTTCTCAGCATCTGGAAAATAATATCTTTCACGAAATTTATATAACATCTTACGTAAACCAAAATGTCCCCCCATCCATTTATCATCATGAATTTCATGGAAATCTACTTGCAAAAGATTTTTCGGAACAACAATACGATTTTTATAATTATTACTGACTTTAATTTTATCATATAATTTATAATCCTGTATATTAAATCCTTTAATATTCTGACGACGTCCCGAATGTAGTCTGTTGAAAATATGTATACAAAATTCATCATTTTGTTGTTCTGTCTCAAATCTAACAACATCTATTCTAAACAATTCCATCCCGTCCTCAACTATGCTCTCTTTCAAAGTCTGGTTTTCGACTTTCTTATTATCATCTAATAATGGATTCCTACTAAGAAAATCAGCTATTACGTTAGCCTTTCCAGAACCATGTACGATATTGAAATCATACTGTTCGACCGCGAGGGCCCATCGTGCGAGTTTTCCATTCATATCCTTCCTATCTTTCAACCACACTAAAGCCTTGTGATCTGTCAAAACATCAAATTTCATGCCCCATAATAGATGTTTAAAATAATTCAACGCCCATACTATTTCTAAACATTCTTTTTCTGTTATAGAATACCTCCTCTCACAATCAGATAACTTTATTGAAGCAAATGCTACCGGTAATAAACTATCATCTCCTTGCATCAAACATGCTTCTAATTCCACATCACTAGGATCAACATATAATCTAGTTACCTTCGCATTATTAGAAAAATGACGTAATAATGGTGGGTTTTGTATTAGATATAAAATATAATCAAATGCTTGTTGTTGTATTGAATTCCAAACGAATTTAGTTCCTTTCTTCAATAAACTTGTCAATGGCATTGATTGCTATGTTAGCATAATTATCAATGAACTTACGATAATATGAAAATAAACCTAGAACTGATTTAAGTTCTTTGATATTAGAAGGAGTTTTAACAGATTTAATTTCTTCCATTTTAATTTTATTGGGATGAATTCCTTCAGCTGAAATCTCATATCCTAACACTGTTACTTGTTCAAACCCAAACTTACACTTCGTTGGTTTCAAAGTTAAATTCGCCTGTTTAATTCTTTCTAAAACCTGTTGTAATGCATTATAATACTCGTCAAATGTAGAACCATAAACGAAAATATTAACAATGTAAACAATTGCATTCCTATATTTGAGGCCTGCTAAAAAAAAATCCATTGTCCTTTGAAAAATTGCACCACTAGTCTTTAAACCAAATGTTAAAACGTTAAATTTGTATAAACCTTGATTGATGGTGTTACAAAAGCTGTTTTATGTTAACCAGATTCATTTAAAGCGAGTTGCCAGTATCCTGACTTCAAATCTAAATCTGCAAAATATTTAGCATTACATAAATAAAGAATTATGTCATCAATAATTGGTAACGGATAACTAGCACAAATAACCTTTTTATAAAGAACTCTATAATCAACACAAAATCTCCAAGAATCATCAGGTTTCTTTACTAAAACAACTGGTGATGCATAAGCACTATTGGATTCTCGAATAATATTCTGCTTAAGCATTTGTTCGACTTGATCTCTAATAATCCTATGTTGTTCATGTGACACCCTGTATGGTGGTCTGTGAACTGGGTTCTCGTCGACAGTTTTAATCTCAACTTCCATCAAATTACAACAACCCAATTGTTCGGATGAAAAAGCAAAGTTTTGTTTATATTCATATAATAAATTATTTTAAAGTTCTTTATGTTGCTTTGAAAGATTTTCATTAATGTCGAATTTTATTTCGTTAAGCTCATAGTAGTGAAATAATTTTTCATTATTAGCAAATTCACAAAAATAAATATAGTCTTGTTTTGTCAAAGGGACAGACCTTACCTGTTGAATCTCATCAATAAACTCTAAAAACATGATTCATCTTGAGATTCTTTTCGAAAAAATGGCGCTTTGCATTTACCTAAATCTACAAACTTATCTCTGAAATTAATAATGGCAGAGTTATCACTCAAAAAGTCCTGCCCTAAAATAATATCAGTGGCTAGTTTATGTACGACTAAAAATTAAAAAAATTTGACTGTATTTTATAACTTATGCTTGCTTTCTCAGAAATGTTTAACAAGTTTCCATCTACTCTTCGGAGTAACAAGTTATCTTTATTTAGTAAAGGGTTAACATTTAGTTTTTGACAAAATCGAATGAAATTGCAGACACAGAAGCACCGGTATCTATAAGTCCTGATACTTAGATGTCATGAATAACCATCTTCAAACTTGGGAAAGAATCTTCCGTCTTCTCTGGACCTTGAGAACTTTCCGTTAGTAATAAATCTTCATGTTGTAACAGGTTACTTCTTAAATTATGTCTCGTTTGGTTAGAGTTCCGGTTGAATGGTCCTCTCTGAGGTGGTCCCCTCATAACCGGAGTCAGTCAGGGTGTTGTTGACCTCTTGTAACGAGAGACTCGGAGTGCTGTTGACCTCTTGTAGTGGGAGAGTCAGAGTTCTGTTGACCTCTCATAGTCGGAGGGTCGGAGAAAAAATGTCCTCTTGTTATAGGAAAGTTGGGTGGGTGGGTAAAAGGTGGGTGATCTCCACTATTGTTGAGTCACTCTTAACGTAGAAGGATGCCTTAGTTCTAAAAGTCACTAAGTACATTTTCCTAGTTTTGAGATATTGTCACTTGAAGATCAAAACAAAAATTTTAAAAGGAGTGGGTGGGTGGGAATCCAATTATTAAAAATAGAAAAGTGCTTTATTTGGTAACCTTTAAAATGTCATTTTATAAAAGTATGTAACTCAATTAATATGCGCAGTACGAGTCACTTAATATTTGGGACTTAAAGCAAAACATCTTGAGTTAGAGATTTCTTAACAAAATTCTTTGGGGTTAGTAATATTATCACATCTACTCATTGACATGGAATCAAAACAAATACAAAATATTGAGTTTGATGACATACACAGTACTACCTATGAATATTATATTATATTTATTTATTCGTAAATTTCTTGTTGCGTGTCGTTATTCTCATTTTCCTGCTGTCTCTCTGAAGATGTAGCTTCTAACAGTATCTCATCATAAAATTTACGTTTTTCATCAGGTAGGTAGGTTCCTACATATTCAAGAAGTTTCTTAATATCTTGAATTTGGGCTGGTTTTAATTGTATCATCTATTGATAGCAATCACTGACAAATACCCAAAATGAATACCCAAAAAAATGACTTTATATTCCTACCTTACAAAACGCCAATTTCATATATAAGGACCTATTAATAAATTTGTTGTAAATACTTTCGGTCTCTTTTTCAGATAATTTATTTTGAATCTACATTTTGGTATTTCGCGCCGAACATGGTTCTTGACTTTTTTATTTTTAGCTAAATTCTTCTTCCAGTTTTGTGGCTTACGTGTCTTCCCTCGCTTTTTCACTACAACTTCAACTTCTTCATTAATTTCTTCTACCTCATAAAACTCGCCAGTTATCTCATTTAAAATATTTCTCGTTTTAGTTTTTTCATCATTTCGACAGTCAGTAACATTATTTACATCATCAAAATTTTTACATTTTTTACACTATCATAAACGTCATTATCTGATTCAATATATCCTGTTTTTTCATTTTTCGTTTAACTTGATTCGTTTTTCGTTTATTTTTCTAACAATATTTGTATCATATTCTCTTTAACTATTATTTTCCGTAATACCACTGCCAATCTGTGAACTAAATAAATAAAAACAATTAAAGAAACAAATTACTCAAAATTATGAAATTTCTTAATTTCTGAAGTAAAGATATTTATCGTCACAGGTATCAATATATTTTACCAATAATCACCATGCAAAAGTCAAATAAAATAGATTAGATGGATAATGACATAAAACATTTATCAAATGTGGGTAGTTTTAAAATTCTAATACATACCAAAACAACTGGCTGTTTTCCGCATGAATGCTAGCGGAGGTTGATACACGTTTAAAACTTTGTTTGTGGATTCATTTCCCGGAGTCCATTCACTACCAGAAGAATCGTAATCATCTATAGTCTCATCAAAAAGCCCACTCTCTTCTATAAGTCTAAAATACAAAAACCTTACCTTATTGTTACAATTTTTTTATGTTGTTTTTACAACAGACACACGTTCTTCAAATACTTGCTTACCGTTTTAGATTATCCTCGTTCATTTTGCAAAAGAAATAACACTTAACTCACATAAATAAACTATAACACAATTAGTCAGGTTATCTTTTTAACAAACTAAGACTTAGTATCTCACATTTCAAACAGTGAATCATTTATAGTTTACAAGTACATGGACTTAGTGACTTAACAATGAAAATCAATGGACTTATTTTTTTTTTTGGTTATATTTGGATTTAGTTACTTACTGAATTTATTTAACAGGATTTAGTGATTTTTTGAATCTGCTAAAAACCTACTTAGCGTCATTTTATTAAAAAACTGATTTGATCAATCTATAGAGAAAAAAACGGAGAATTTTTTGATCTGGCAATCTCAATATTGACAAAAATGGAGTTAGTGACTTTAAGAACTAAGCCATCCCACCTACAAGACCACCATTTGATAATAATTATCAAATGGTGGTCTTGTAGGTTGATAAGATGGCGATGCACGAGGCGTTTGGAATAATTCGCGAGTCATAGGGCAATCCCCAGCCGATTGAGTATTATTTAATGAACCAGTCAACTTAATAGGTAGATTGACTGTCAAGTCATGTTTTTTGATAAGTAACTGCTCTGACTGCATAAGAGCCATTTTTTAATCTTTTATGGACGTAAAAATATGGAAGCTGACTTTATTCTTGTGAAAATTCGATAGGCTACCTAAGAATTGGTTAATAAAGGTAATCTCTTTTACTATGTCAACTTTTGAGGCTAATTCCTCAAGTCTATAGAGGTAATCTAAAATAGGTTTGCCATTATTCTGTCTGGTATTATAGAAATTCGCGATATGGTCTTCTCCGTCAGAAAACTCGGACACAAATTTGGCCTTGATTTCTGTAAAACTTAAAGAGCATTTATTTGTTATTTGCCTATAAAATGAAAGAGCAGCCCCTGATAAATAAGCTGCGATTATTTTAGTTTTCGTTTCCCCAGGCCAACCTTTGATGGCAGCAATAGTTTCATATTGTTAAAAAAAACATGGCCCGAATAGCCGTTGAAAAGAGCAGCCATATTGGCCGTTAGTGTTACTTAGCTTTATATTCCAGGTGTTCGTTGTAGTGATTTCTCTCTCTCTCTCGTGTCCGTATTTGGGCCTCTCTTTATTACCTTTCTCGTTCTATTTCAGCATTCTTCAGCTTCTTTATAGTTGTTATATTGGATTATATTTTTCATTTTGCTTATTCTGAAATAAAAAATAGGTTTATATCGAGTCGGGTGGCGCCTCCACTGTGTGAAAGCGTAGCGGCGCTGTGATCTCGGAGATATAAATGTGAATTTATGTGTCACGATCTGTGATATGTTATAAACAATCAAAAACACTTAACTTTGAGGTATTCAATATATTGCACTTCCAATATTATTCACAGTATTTTATTTGTTGACGTATAATATCTGTCTGAAAATCGAAGGAATATAACAATTGGAGAAATATGACAAACGTCTATCAAAAATTACTCGTAAAGAAAGTTTTTTTACATTTAAAATACGAAGAGTCGAACGTATGAGACGTAGAGGTTTTACGCGTAGCTCCAAACCTCTACAGTACCTAATATTTCAATTGATAACCCCACTTTGAATCAATAAAAATAACTTAGATATTTTTTGTTACTCACTGCATTGTATCATCAACACAGAAGTGGTGTGTTGGCGCTTGATCCTCGTATTTTTTAAATCATTTTTATATCTTCTTACAAATTAAGAAGATATAAAATTGATAAAAAAGGTTGTTTTTTTGTATTGTGACACCCCTTTCACTGTTTTTATGTTATGATAATATAATAATAATAATAATAATAATAATAATCATTTATTTCAGATAAATTGATTCCATAGTGTTTGTTGCAATAACTACCTTAAAAAAATATGGTTAGTATTAAAATAATTAAAATGGAGTTATTATGAGAATAAAAAGGTTTAAAATTCAAAATTCACAAATCATAGTAAAATTGAAATATGTAATAAATTTTGTCATAATAAAATGCAAAATAGTTATAGCGAATGCCGTGTATGCCTATAATCGTTATAATGTACCTACTAGTTCTAAACTGTGTCATAATCAAAGTGAGTGTTGTGTGCGTTATGCTGCTGATTTACTTAAATAAACTATCAATCAAATTAACAAACTCGTGGAAGTACGGTGCCGGTTTTTGGCACCTGACCATCTTAAAAGTCAAATCTCTTACACCTCCTGTCGTCTTTTGTTTGACACTTCAATTGTTTTTGTGTCGAGTGTGCAAGCATTTTTTGTAAAAAAGTAATAATTGTAAAAGCACAAGAGACCTCGATCCTACTCGTATGTACATTAAATTTACAAAAGTCAACAAACGAAACACCTGCAAACCGCTCTACCCATCATAATTGATCAGAAATCCGCGTTCGATACTCAAGCAGCGTTCTACGAGATGTTTGTCGACCATTAGACTAGGTCTGGAAGTATGAATATGTAAATACCTGCCGCAGCGCTCGCTATGTTAACGCGGAACCAAATGAGGCGCATTCTGAATCTGTTAGGTAAGGGGCGACGCGCACTGAGTCATAAAAACGTTTATTTCTAACCTTTAACGAGGTTTGTCAATTGTGGTTTGGTCGGTACGTCGGTATGACATCAACATGCCGTCGATGTGCTGTCGCCGCGCCGTCAATCACCATTTATTGGTGCTATTTGTATAGCATCACTTTTATTACGCTCATACATATCGTTTGTTTTACATAATAAACAGCGAACTTTGTTTCACCCCCGGTCCTATCTCACCCTAGCCCCGTCATTTTAATAGGTATTATTTATTCCGGACGATGACAAATCTAACAAAGTAAATATCACGAAAATCGGTCCACCCGTTTAAATTTCTTTTTTTTACTTTCATACGAACCACCTCCAAACCATAACAAACACAACTAAAAAGAATTTTTTTGGTCCAGTTGTTCACGCGTCATGTCGTGACCAAGGAAAAAAGGATTTATTTCTATATTTAAGAAATAAAATGTACGCAGGAGTTCACTATTGGTTTGTTTGGTGGAAGCAGTCATTGATTTTGTGTATGATTTGTACTTAATACCAATTAGCAATTCATGCCATTACAAATTAAGAGATAAATGATAATGCATTTTACGAATTTCTATCGTTTTCTTATTTTATGACCAAAATAGTCCATACGATACCAAAAAAGTACACAGAATTGAAAAAGTACCAAAAAAGTACAAAAAATAAGAACTTAATAAAACCTCAATTTAAAGTTATAACTAACGTAATGATAACAATGTACAAATTATAAATACCAAATAGTAGCCGCTTAGAGAATACTATTTTGACGTCTTCATTATTTACAAAAAATAAGGAAAAGATTATATTATATTCATATTAAAGATATGGAAACATAACATTACATTTATTAATGTTATCGAACTACCACTTAATAAATTTAAGTTACATGTCGAAACTATCCTAATGTCGAAGGGGTATTATAAAATTTAAGACTATCTTAATGACGAAATGTATGGACAGTCCAGCCTGCACCAAACTGATGTACCTACCTGTTTATTTTGATTTGTATCATTTTTGAGGCAGCTAGTGGTAACTAAGTTTGTTCCGGCGTTTCTTCTCAGCACTTGCCAAATTGTCTGTGTCTTGTCTCGAAGCGCTAGTAGGGCCCAAAAGATAAAGAGACATGTTCTAGCCCCATACGGGCCATAATTGATATTAACTAATTATTGACGTTCACAAGTGGCATTTTGTGTCCTAAATTGAATACATAATTTTTGACTTTGACTTTTGACTTAACAATCTTTTGACTTTGACATATTTCTTATACTCGTAGATTTTCTGTCAAAGTCGCAAACCTCATATCATAGCATCATATTATCAACATAGCATTCTCTCAAAGAGACTATTTCTCAAAGGTTTATTATTAGAAAGAAGTTAACCCAGCGTATGTAAAGTTTCGTACACGCCGTTCCTTATTTTGTCGGGAGATTGTGCAAGCAAAAGATACGGGCAAGGAGATTTGGCCGCAAGTTCTTTTGTTTAGAATATCCGAGTTTGCAACACTACAAAACTGGATTCGTGACGTTATCCAGTATTCGAGTACCTATTTCTTTTTCTGTTGAAATTGAAAAAGTTTGATGAAAAAAAGTGATGCCAGTCTATCTGTTCTACAAGGTACTACAATTAACTAATTCATAACATAACTATAAAGGCATGAAAACAGAAATAGATCTACGATAGATGATGCACTTTGTTGATGTTTCTTAATTGTGCTACACAAGAAGTTAAAATAAATATTATGTTTAGTCGCTAAATGTTTTCGATTTGAATTTTTTTTAGGCACATTCCCATAACCTGATTCGTTATTACGTGTCTTGTGTAATCTCATCGTGATAGAATCTGGGTATAGCATTAGCTTGAGTAATGGCGGACTCACTCACAGGTCAGACAGATACAATAGACCGGAAAGCTCTTCTAGCGTTTAAGACCCATATAAAGTTTAGGGCTGCAAACTATGGTGTTGCTAGCGGCGTTGTTGCTATTTGTTGCAGATTTTGATTCTGTGTTGGCGTACACATTCATCTTTTTTATAAAATTTTAGTTTCTTCTTAACAACTGGCTTAAATTTTAAACGACACCCTAATTATCAACATCTATCACTTTTCTTAGGGTAGAATGAATTAATTATAAGTGTGTGCATTTTTATAACATTAAAATAATAATAATAATATAATCATTTATTTAAATATAATTATAAATGGCACATACATGTTTGGCATAGGAAACTCCCGTTAAGCAGGTTATGCTTGTGATAGGAGTAACCGCTCTCTCTTTCATTTATAATGTTCAAACTATAGGAAAGCAAACAAATAAACAAACTTGACATAAATCAAGTGCATGTGCGTGCGTGCGTGCGTGCGTGTGTGTGTGTGTGTGTGTGTGTGTGTGTGTGTGTGTGTGTGTGTGTGTGTGTGTGTGTGTGTGCGAGTGCGTGTGCGTGTGCGTGTGCAAGTGCGTGTGCGTGTGCGTGTGCGTGTGCGTGTGCGTGTGCGTGTGCGTGTGCGTGTGCGTGTGCGTGTGCGTGTGCGTGTGCGTGTGCGTGTGCGTGTGCGTGTGCGTGTGCGTGTGCGTGTGCGTGTGCGTGTGCGTGTGCGTGTGCGTGTGCGAGTGCGAGTGCGTGTGCGTGTGCGTGTGCGAGTGCGAGTGCGAGTGCGTGTGCGTGTGCGTGTGCGTGTGCGTGTGCGAGTGCGTGTGCGTGTGCGTGTGCGTGTGTGTGTTTTGGTTGATGAATACCTACATTTTGTTGGTTTGCACTAATCTTTCTACATCATCATAACTTATGTCCGCAAGCCAATTGATTAGTGTCTTTTTACAATTGAATTGTGTCATTGCATAAATCGTCAGCTCATTATTAATGGCGTTGTACAGATGAGATGACTGCCTTGCAAACTGTTTTTTAGCAAAAGTAGTCCTGGCCGCCACAAAGGACAAAACGTCTTTTTTCCTTCTACGTACTGGTTTGTCTTGGGTGAAATAGAGTGTCTTGTGTTGACGAAGGACAGTTAGTAAAAGATATAGTTTTCTTACGCTCAAGTGTCCGCAAAGAGAATAGAGGTCGCTTGTGGGAAATCGATACGGCTTAAAAAACATTACTTTTAGCAAAGAGCGTTGGGCTCTCTCCAAGTCCAAAAATTTTATTTTTGTGGCTCCACCCCATACGGGTAGATAATAAGAAAGAACTGATGTTATAGACTTTGTGTTATTATTTAGTGAAAGAACGCAATCATAACCATGCCACAAAAACTGCCACAAACTATGTCAAATTGCAGCTTCAATTTTGGTCCGTGAGACAGCGCTATGTGTGCCAGCTAAAGGTGGGAAATGAAAATGATTTTATGATGAACATATCCATACCAGCAAGTCAAGCAAAAAGCGTCCGACCATAATATTATTTGTCAGTATTGCTTAATTCAAGAGCTGGCTCTACTGTCGGTGGCATGAGCCATAAATCTTAAAATGTTGACGTAAACCGTCGGTGTACCGCTGGCCAGTGTTGAGCCACCTTAGTAAGAGCTTGCGACTTGCAATGTCAAAGCAAACGAATTAGGTAATAGCCCCACCGCTTTCCAATCATCTCAATATGTGTAATATTTTTTAAATCTCATTTCCGGGGTCGGCCATTTGGTAACGAAAATTATTTTTAACGAGACCCAAACTCTCTTTTTCATCGTTTTAAAAGAGGAAATTTCGCATTGAATCCTGTTGACTCATCGTATTGAGGGAAAGATAAACTGAAAAACTTTTAATTGGCTAATCAATCATGCATTTGAATTTTGAAGTCAATTTGATTGGGTTAGAGTTAAGGGTTATGAATAAATTAACTATTATATTATGCAAGATAATATCCAACAATAAGATTTCGATATAAAAGGCCAAAATAAATAATTAACAAAATCATTGATTTTGATTGAATTGATTTACAATGTAATTTTTGAAGCATTACTCAGAGAGCATCAGTTAAGTTTCTGTTTAATAAATTGGTTTTCAAATCAAAATGTACACTTTCTAATTAATTTATTGAAAACTTTCTAATTTAATCGAAACTTGTCTTATCATATATTACGATAAATATCCCCCGTAAATTGATTTAATTAAATAACTTAATCAAGCATCAAACGATATATCCATTAATGGTTTTCATTCGTATCATACGTATATATTATCGAAAATGAAAATCGTTTGGAACAAAACTTGCTAGACGCTGAAACAAAGTGAGGAGCTTTCAAGTTAATCGAAAGCCCGATGGATAATTGCTGAACAGATTGCCCCTGAACTGTGTTCGGTAGCTGAAGCCCAATTCTGGTTTAATGTACATATTTTCAAGTTTTACTTGAGCTGATTGTAGCGCAGTGGTAGTAGTACCATAATAGGGTTACCGAATTTGCCATGCAGTACATTCGGTGGTTGTTTTTCGTTGACCATTACGACCATAGTTATAGGTATATCTCGATATCTCGAGCGTCACCGTACTTTTAAAGGCACGTTAGTCTTTCCTGCAAATACCGGTTAAATGTCGTCAAGCCTCGTCAGAGGCCCGATAAGCTGCTTGCATGCATCAAGCAGCAACACCCTTCCACGTGGAGTATGGCTCATATCACCTCATAGTTGAGGTAACGCCTTTGCCCAGCAGTGGGATATTTGCAAGTTAACTTTACTTTTTACTGTTCCTGCTATATGACAATGCAAGCGAACGTGATAGCTGGAGTCGAATATGCAAAGCTTATTGCATATGTGTAGAAATCATAATCATAATCAATAATGACGATGAGATGTATGTAAATATAAAGAGAGCAAAATTTTGATAAGCTCTAGTAAAAGAGCTCATCAAAGATTTTGCTCTCTTTATATTTACATACATCTAGCCAAATGCACGTTGTATTCCTAATCTTGCCATAAATATTGTCACAAAGAAAAAAAAAGCAAATAATATTTATTACTTTTACAGTGTGTTAGTTTTATACATAAATATAAAAATGTAAAAATTCGAAGTCGTCTCCATTGGCTGCAATACAGTCCTTTAAACGTTGAGGCCAGTTATCAATAGAAGCACGCACTCTTTCCATTCCAAAATTCTTCACTGCCAATCGTATGGATTGTTTTAAAGACTCCAAATTATCATGGCGTTTAGAGCAAGCAGTATTCTCTAAAACAGACCATAAATCATATCTCAATCCAGCGGATTAAGATCGGGACTAGACGACGGCCAGTCTTCAGCTCTGATGAAGTCCGAAACTTTCGCTTCTAACCAAGACTGCGTGGACCGAGCTTTATGACCCGGCGCCGAGTCTTGTTGGAAAGACTATGCTTGGTTATTGAACATGGTGTTGTTAAGGGGCTTAACTGCCTTCTCAAGAATGGTATCTTGATACACTTTTGCCGATGTTTTGATACATTTTTCACAAAAATATGGCTCAGTCACTCCTTCATAGCTAACACCCCACCTAACCATCACTGAAATCGGGTAATGCCCACATTGCACTCTGCCGACTAATTGGGAAGCTTCCTTAGAGGTTTGAGCATAAATACGGTCAGTTTAATTGTCAAAATGTTGCTCAATTGTAAAGATATTTTCATCCGTAAGCAAAATTTTTCTGTGACTACTTTAGTAGTTTTTTCGATTTTACCAGTAATTATCAGTTAAAAAATTCCCAGTGCGTCTCTTATAGGCTGCAAGTACTAAGTTATCTTTTAAAATATGCGACACGGTTCTGGGTGCTATCTTCATCTCCGGAGGTGAAATCTTTTGCTTTCGGACAGGATTTCTGCAAATTCTTTCCCTTACTGCTTTGATCACCTTTTACGTACTAACACTACGTGGACGGCCAGATCTTTTTCTGTCAAAAACAGAGGAGGTCTCATTGTACCTATTGATAGCCCGGTACACAAACATTTGACTAATACCAAGCGTATGGATAGTTTCAAAAATTACATTCGGCTCCATACCAACTTTGTGTAATGCAATCACAGCGATTCGGTTCTCTTTATTACCCCACTCCATTTTAATATCGCAAAATATTATAAAATGTATTAGCGCCAAAATTAGAAAACACAATGAGCAATCGTATAAAAATGACAGATTCCAAATTTATATGTATTATCTTTCTTATTTTTAAATGTAACAGTATTTATGGCCAGACTGTGTATATGACATGTGACAAATCTATGCCGGAATAGGGATTTTGCGAAAGTAAAAAAAAATGTAAAATGTGCTGAAAATATAAACTATCTCTTCGGAAAGCAAAAATATTAAAGTGAGCTTTTTGAGGTACATTATACAGAAAACAAATTTAAATGCATTTGTTGTTTAGTAGACACAATCTTGACCAAACAGAGTAGGCACCTGAACTTTGCGTGTTTTCGAGTCAAGTCGATTGCCCCAACAATGTTAAAGTATTGATTGGATAGGAGAACAAGTATTGTCCATTTGTTTTATTTGTTTGAAGTTGAAGGATAATAATAACAATCATTATTTCTTACACTAAATCATCATCAGTCTTACCACGATGTGATAAATTGATTTGTCTAAAAATGTTTAAAGTAAGTCATAAAACCTGTGCATCCATTGAGACGCATACATTCTCATACTAAACACATTGTACGTAACGGTACCCTTGGATAACCTTTTCCGAGAGTATAAGGGTTAAAGAGGTTCTAATGCCCACTGCATTTTTACTCAACATTTTTTCTATAAGGTCCGTCGCCGTGATACTCCGGACAGCAACACGATCGCCCTCTTTCCCCCGTTTTGAGCGTTGTGGGCGCGTTCTCTTTTCTTTCATTCGCGTTGTTTCAACAATCGAAACAACGCGAAAAGTTGCGCTAGCGCAGCAACTGCGAAAATGTGGTGATTTATATGCCAGACAGTAGAACAACAGGTTAAAAGTACTTAGCAAAAATATTAAACTCCATTTGTCTATGCCTCTATGTAAGGTATTATAACAGTAGCCTTCTGTTTCTTACACATCTACGGAACATGTTGTTGGTGTGGACTATGTACCTATGTATTAACATAGATTAACATTCATGTCAACCACTTTTGTACATTACCATTTGTCTTCTTACAATGAATAAAATAATGATAAATGTAGTCCATATATATTGTATATATATATATTGGACACCAATCACATACATTGTTCTGATCCCAAAGTAAGTAGCCAATGCACTTGTGTTTTGGAAATCAGACACAACGGTGTTATCACAATACCCAGACCCGAGACAATATAGAAAAGTTCGTTTTCTACATTGACTAAACCGGGAATCGAAACCGGAACCTCACGAGATAGCGACGCTTAGAACCAGCGTGCTAGCCACTCGACCACGAAGGTGGTCAATAATAGTCCATAGTTGATCTTATGGACTACAATTTGGACAGGACAAGAAAATGGCAAATCCAAATTATGCACGTTAGCGCAGCTTTAACATCCAATCACATTCCAACATACCAACAAAATGTATCAAAACAACTGCGATTAGGTAATTTATCGTATATCAGTTTTGAATTATTGCGCGAGTTTAGCGAGTGCATAAGAATTGGTCATCTATTATGGTTGAAAGCGGCAATTTAGGGTTTAGAAAAAATATATAGGATTCACATTTCCCTCCACGCCAAGAAATTTAACTTCCAGGAAAGTCTAGCATGAGGTCTTGGTCAGGCTAGCGAGCCACACAAGTAGGCTCAGCGGGCCACATGTTGAGTATAGCTGTTCTAATGGAACTAAACGCATTAAATAACTTTTGGGAGGTGTTATAAACATGTTATGGGACTTCTTGGCCTCTTGGTGTCAATTGGTTTCAATGTATGCATTTAAAATGTAATGCTGAAGTTTTGTATTAATTGATGTAAATTGAATGATTTGGACAGACTGAGTCTAAATATTGAATTGTTTCAGTTAAGTTTCGTTAAGATAAATCGGTTTGACATATTGACAGATTGAAGATGAATATTTAGCAGTTTTAAGTTGAGTATTGGCATAAACAATATTGACTGTGTTTAGTAACTATAAATACGGTATTTTAACGGATGCTATACAACATTTTGCAAACATGCACAATGCTAACAAGTAACACCAAACTATCTTAACGTCAAAAACACCTTCAGCATAAAAATCTATCGAACAGACTTACTTGCAGATAGCAATTATTACTGTCTTTGGATATTTAAATATCTGCTATTTATTAGCAGATATTGAAATTGCTCATTATTTTTTACAGGAAACATGCAATCATGTTAGTAAGTGCATTTTGAATTTATCAAATAGTTGTGGCTTTTACCTGAAATTACTAATTAATGTTTAATTTGTACGAAATTGTTCATATTTACAATTGTAATAGTTTACCTACCATCAGCCAAAATTTGGCTATTAGGGTATTAATAGTATGAGCCCTGTTTTTTTTTTGTAATCTGCTGCCTGAATTAAATAAGAGAATAACATCAAACAGCAGCTAAACGCAATCCTGTGGGCGTGTTGCGATCCAACTTAAGCTGATAAAATTTATCAGTTCAATTCCCACTCAGTGTAAATGAATATTATATTGTAATACTACAATGATACGAAAATTAATAATATCGTTATTATGATAAAAACATACGCACTATGAATTGTTAATTTGACAGTAAAGCAAAGCTGCTTAACTGTTAAAGCTGCATCGCAATACGCACTCAGTTCGAAATTGTGGCCAAATGCACTTGCCACTGCAAATTAAGAAGCAAAGCACGAAGATATTAGCTCAATTGGAGTTCACTGCTTGTACGAATGGCAATCAAAAGCGATACCTTTTCGTTACAACTATGCAATGCATGCACTCTATGATTTTCGTTTTCAGTAAAAACTCGTAAATCTTCCGTCGGCTAGCGCCATTAAAAATCTGTCGAAACGACGCTGCAGCCAGCAATTACTGTCAGTCAGTCTGGGCGTTTACTGAGTCTTGCTCTTATTTCGGAGAACGCTTTTAGGATGCTACTCAACCGATCAATAGAGCTTTACTCGAAAAGTCATCATTCATGTTATCGTCGCTTTAACTAACGAAATATTATGCAGACATTATTGGGTTGTTCCTTATTAACGTGCAAATAGCGAAATATGGAAAACTGGGAAAAAAAATCAAACGTTTTCTTGGATCCTAAAGATATGCAGATATTGTTTAAAGAAAAAAAGATAAGAAAATAACTCATTTACTGGCAAATAGACATCACAAACACACACATACGAACAAGCGCACTCTATACAACACAAAGCTAGATCACAGATTTTTTAAAATAATTACATACATATTAACAACACCAAACAAAAACGAAAATAAATACTGTAAATATTTGTTATTGTAAAGAAAGAAAGAAATATCGCTTACAAAACACTAGAAAGGCAAAAATTGACGCCGTTTCCGAAATAAACATTGAAAGATTGTACCTTTTTCGGTTTCATAGCCTTGAAACCTGGTGGTGTTCAAAATCCATTACGAGACCTTATAAGTGCAAACACGACTGATTGGATATAGTCATCGATTCCATCATGGACTATCAGCTTCTGTTTCCCAACTTCATCATCAAATCTTGAAACTTAATCGTAGTCAAAGTTCATTAAAAGACATTTAAGACCACTAAAAGACGTAGATAAACAAACTTTTGACTCTGCAAAAGAAAGGACTTTTTTTCAGGCGAATAAAATCTTTTTGCTAATTGAACAATTGATCACTGCAATCCTAAGCGTTAAGGAGTTCCACCATCAGCTCACCACCACAAAATGGTTACTAATAAGTAAATATTAAGATACAAGTACAAAAACACATACGTACAAAAAAACAACATACAATCTAATTGATAACCTCCTCCTCCATTTTGAACTACCCTAATGTCAAAGGGGTATTATAAAATTCAAGACTATCTTAATTACGAGAATATATGGACAGTCCAGCCTGCACGAAACTGATGTACTTACCTGTTTATTTTGATTTGTATCATTTTTGAGACAGCTAGTGGTAACTGAGTTTGTTCCGGCGTTTCTTCTCAGCACTTGCCAAATTGTCTGTGTCTTGTCTCGAAGCGCTAGTAGGGTCAAAAAGATAAGGAGACATGTTCTAGCCCCATACGGGCCATAATTAATTGATATTACACTAATTGACGTTCATAAGTGGCATTTTGTGTCCTAAATTGAATAAATTATTTTTTACTTTGACTTTGACTAAAAGTCGGTTAAGAATCAAACTTTAACTACAACTATGGTACTATGCTATGAACGCAGTACTTATACCTACCTAATCAAACGGAACCACGTGCAAAGTAATTCAATAGCAAAATTATTCACATCCTCGTAAATGTCATGTGTGTCCAATCCTATCGCAATTTTCATCCAGACAGAATAAAATATGAAAATTTAGACGTAACGAGTAGAATGAAGCAATTACGGTAAAAATACACACGCTTTATGTTTTTCCATTCGTATGTAAATTAAATTGTTTTAATGGGCTCATTCAGTTTTATATAGCCCTCGTTCCTTATCGTTTGGGGCCGTTTGTAATAAAATGTCCACATTTATACAATTACCAAACGGATAACGAGATGGTGTATGTATTTGAATTTAAATTTAAATTTAATTCAATGCAAAACGTTGGATAGTTCGAAAGCTATTGCTTGGTTAATAATTAAAAATACTGTAAATCAAAAAGCTATGGAGATGTCACAAAAGTAAATGCAATGCAATTATCTGTGCTAAGCTGCTACGTTTCCCTTACGAATTGTCGATACGTTTTCCAGCATTTGGTGCCTTGTACCAAATGAGTCTTAAGATACTTTAGAAATAAAAACATCATGTTTACCTTTGGAGAAACACATGATATGTGTTGCGTATTACATGTTAATATTAACCTCCTGGCCACGCGTGCCTGCCACCGCGTGATGAAAAAAGTTAGAATCTGACTGAAGAAATTTTCTATTGTTTCTGGTCTGCGAATTGATCGACAATATCAACATATGTTGCAGTAACATTTAACGTAATACACATCAAACATATTTTTTTCAGAGTTTTTCGCATTATATCGACAACAAATGTATTTTGTTGAGTTATCATGTTATTTAACGCCGGAATAGTTTTAAGTCTTATATTTTTACAGTCCATACTAATTTCCTCGTAGTGCAGTGGTTGCAGCGCTTGAGTAGTAATTACCGATGTTAAGCAACCTACGTCGTGGTCGTGTTTGGATGGGTTACCATTCCGACCATATAAGTGTCGTATATAAATATTGGACCATAATCACATACATTGCTCTGATCCTATAGTAAGTAGCCAATGCACTTCTGTTATGGTAATCAGAAACAACGTTGGTATCACAACACCCAGACCCGAGACAATATAGAAAATTATGATTTCTACAATGATCCGACCGGGAATAGAATCCGGAACCTCGGAGCAGCGACGCCTTGAAACTCTGCGTGCTTAGCCACTACACCACAAAGGCCGTCAAATTACTAGCATCTTCGTACTTTAGACGGGACGTTAAGCCATCAATCCCGATCAATATCGGTTGATACTCGTATTAGTCGTTAAGCCTAGTCAGAGGCCTAAAGGGCAGCTTGATACCATCTGCAGCAAGGTTAGTAGCTTGCCTTGCATACACCCCTCTACCAATCCCCACTGAGTCCTCGTAGTAGAGTATGGCTCAAACTACCCAACTTTAGGTAAGGCCTTTTCCCAGCAGTAGGAAGTTACTGGCTGACTTAACTTTATACTTACATTTTGCGTATACGGCGTGTCTCTGTTTATATGGAACACCATCATAGAAATAAGTAAGAAAGTATTTTTATTAATCAAAATTGAGGCTAAAGTTAAATCGAAATCTGTTTTTGATGGATTGTTGAAATATCAAATAGGTGGAATTCTGTTTCGTCTGAATCCGAAATAGTTACCTACATGCGGACCGCAGAGTTTCAACATCCCAATAATGGGCTTAGCGATATTACGAATGAACGAATGTTCAACTTTTCATTGTCTTCCTTTAAACTCACCTTATTTTGACGGTCTGTATTGAAAACTATTTCCATTTTAACATCGCAAAGTAGAAAGCCCCATTCAAATATTGGTTATATTGTTTGAAAAACTTCTGTCTGGATGCTTCATTGTTTTCAGCTTCATTAAAAATTGCATTTTTACTCAGATTTATTTATAGAAAATACATACTCTAGAAGAATTTTACCGTATTAACTAGAGTAAAAAAATAAATAGTGCAATGATTTATTTAAGTTTCTTTAAATTATACATCTAATCAATGAAAATTGCAACTATTTAGGACGGTTTATAGTACAAATTTTGAATGCGGCAAACCCAATTACATGCCCGAATATTATTGATCAACTCAATAGTTGATCATAAAATAATACATTTTAGATCATAAAATAATACATTATGTTCACTATACAATTATAGTGAACATAATGTATTATTTTATGATCTAAAGTCTTATCAACTTTATCAATGTAATTTATTTACGATCACTTTATCTAGTAAATAAAAGTAAAATAATACGCCCTCGATAAGTCAGAATGAGTATAATTTCAGAATAAAACTTTATAACCTTCTGTTGAAGCTCTTAAGCCTAGCATAAAAGCTGAAAGCCAAGTGTTAAAACAAAAAAAAGTTCCACGAACTCCATCGACTTGAACCTTACGTTTAATACAGATTAATTGCGCATTAAAATGGCTATTTGAATTTCAAATATGGCGCCGTTTTCCGAAAACCTCCGTACTTTTCCAATTCACTATTGCAACTAATTAAAACTTTACTTTAATCCGAGATTCCCATTATACTTTCAGAACGACGACGGGTTTGTCTGGAATCGTTGGGGGGACGTGTTCGGGATCATTAACACTAAATTACAGGAAAGATTCCACATTGGAATGATGATATTACATACAATGAGCTTTATAATTGTGATTCAGTCACGGTTATCTTTTCTGAACTGCGGTGACATCATTCAAAGTCACATTCACCGATGTAGTCACCGATGAATGAGTGTGAGGAAGTAACAACAGCATCCTGAGGATTGTGGCAGATGATCGGCATGCGTTTAATGAGGCATTTCATGCGAACGATGACCGAAGTCGCAACCAGTACCATTTCCGGGTCGCGTCCGCACGGAGTGTTACGTAGGTATATGGTACAGTAAAAAGTTTTTGAAATTTATTATTTATTTATAACCCCTATTTTATGCTTGGTACTTATACTAACCCATGGACCAATGTAGTCTGTAATAAATAAATAATTATTGATTACTTATACTAACTCATAAAACCCACCTATGTAGTCTGTACTTAATAATTTTTGATTTGATTTGATTTGATACGGCTCCGCATACAGCCGCGCGTAAAATGGTTCTTATTTTTTCTGTAAATTAGTAAGGGCCAGTTTTACTCTCAAAAAATAAGCAATAACTAACAAAGAATTCAAAAACAGAACAACTTACGTTTAAAGTATTGAAAAGATAAAGCTAGCTTAAGCCATTGTGACATATGTCGTTCGAATGGCAGATCAAGTCTGCGAACAATGCCACTGACAAGTATTTATACTTTTAAGTAAGTCAGATATTTTAGTAGCCACTTTTAATATTTTGGTAATCAAATAATAATAAAAAAATGGATACCAATCACATACATTGCTCTGATCCCAAAGTAAGTAGCCAATGCACTTGTGTTATGGACATCAGACACAACGGTGGTACCACAACACCCAGACCCGAGATAATATAGAAAAGATCGTTTTCTACATTGACCCGACGAATCGAACCCGAAACCTCACGAGATGGCGACGCTTGAAACCAGTGTGCTAGCCACTCGACCACGGAGGTCATCAAGAAATGAAAAATTTGCATGCCACATTAAAAAAAATACAAAAAAAATACAGCAAAACCTTAAACAGGACGACAACGTGATTTAAATGGTTCCAGCCAGAGCAATCTCAGCGTTCTCTTTTATGTAAGTATATGCTAGTGTGTTCGTTGAAATCATGTATCGCAAGGTTCGCGAGATTGGCGTTTCGTGTCTGGCTTTAATTAATTTACGACCACATCCAGGTCTGAGGGAGTAAGTTTATTTTATTTTGTTTTACAAGTAAATATATCAAAACAATTGTACTCTTCTTGACTCTATCTTGTTTCACCAATTCTAAGTGATTTTGTCGTAATCATCATTAAGCATTAATGTATAACTTACTTTGGTCTCTGAAATTAATAATCTGCTGAAAAAAGGTTTCTAAGAATCACTAATCAAATATTTATTTGCTTATTTATTTAAAGGCTTTATTGCACTCAGCTGGTCAAACCTTTCAGTCATGCAATCGTTACTACTCAACCAGAAAATCACAATTTTTGGGTTATCTAAGTTTAAGCACCTAAAAATATGCTAGTGTGAATCTTATTATTTCATGGGCCATCATTTTCTAGTCTCTCTTAACAGTCTTAAGTGCAAATAAAATAAATCTACTGTTTTTCAGCTAAGTAAAATATATTTAGTGTTAAAACTATCTCCTTACAATGGCAGGCAGTACTTTAAAAGCCCGGGTCGTTGTGAAAGTTCGGGCGTTACGAGCAAACGTGACCAAACACTTTGCTTTTAGTTTTTGAGGGATAGTTTTAGAATATTCTAAAACAAAGAAATGCGAGCAGTTCCTTTTTATTTCTTAATAGTGTAACGCTGGCTGCCGTGGTACCACTAGCGGTTTCTGATTTTAATAACCCAAGTGCATTAGCTAATTACTTTAGAATCTGAGCAATGTACGCCATTGTTGATTAAGATAATGAATACCAATAATTAGTCAAATATATATTCATAATATTTGCAAATTATACTTCTATTTATGAATAAATTTATGATTGCAGATTTTTTAAATTATATTTTATCCAATGTGCCCATTGAATTAAATGAATAACAGTAATAAAATTAACTTTAAAAAGACGTAAAAACAGACTTAAGAACTAATTGCTCTAAAAAGACTTAAATATAATCTTGGCCCTTTAAAGCTAAAGGAATCCATTTTAGGCAAACGATGTATTTTTAGAGTTCGTAGTTGATACTTGAGATGGTTAAAGTGATGGCACCGACTCCAAAAAGAAATTCTTCGCCTGAACGAAGTTACATGCTATGCTTTTGCATACTGCAAGCCTGTTGTGAGCTTTATTTTCACTTAACACAAAGTGTAAATGTATCTAATTGATAGCTTAATAAATCGAAACAAGTTCTCTAGTCAGCAATATTTCTCTTTTAACACCCGTCTCAGCAATTTGCCTGAAGGATTCTTAGGCAAACTGTCAAGGAATACGACATCCTTAACTCTCTTATACTCTGCTACTCTTTCAGCCACAAAATTCTCTATATCGCTGGTAGCAGCTTTAGAACCTTCTTTAAGAACTACAAATGCTTTAGGCCGTTCACCAGTTCTTTGGTCTGGTGTTCCGACGACACCAGCGTCTAGAACTGCTGGGTGTTCCTTGATAACACTTTCCAATTCTGCTGGAGGCACTTGGTAGCCTTTGACCTGGAAGTTCAAATATCGGCTGTTATTGCGTGGTTTTAAAACTTAGTAAAGCCTACTTGCGCAACCCAAAATAAACGTAATAACACGAAATTTGCCTTTCTATGTCTGATATAATAAAATAAACTGTCAGTAATAGAAAAATATATTTAACGTATTGTCGAGCTAACCCATGATCGTCGAGCTAGACCCTGTGTGATAGCACACAGTTCGTTGAAATTAATATAACTTTAAAAAAAGTAAAAACCGACTTCAAAACCAAAATGCACTAAAAAGTGTTAAATTAACTTTTGACTATTGAAAGGAAAGGTGGGGTCTAGGCAAACAATGTCTTTTTAGAGTCAGTGCTGTGATAGTTGATGCTTGATGGTCAAAGTGATGGCACCGACTCCAAAAAGAAATTGTTTGCCTAGACCTCACCTTTCCTTTCAATAGTCAAGAGTTTAATTAAGACTTTTTAGTGAATTTTGGTTTTGAAGTCGGTTTTTACTTTTTTAAATAAATTTTATTTCTTCATTTTAAGAGATTATAGAAGAAAGGGGGGGGGGGAGTTGAATCTTATGACTCTGTTCTTTAAGAAGCTACAAAATACCTTTTATAAGTTATTTCATTATAATTACTGAACGCTGAAGCTTTAAGGAGTTCCACCATCAGCTCAGCCCCACAAGATGTTGACTATCAGACGTAACAACACGTCAACATTAAGATTCTAGTAAAGAAATACTATACATGCCTTTAAAATTTGAGGGTTTCCCTCGATTACACCAAGATCCCATCATCAGATCCCAAAATGGAATAAATGGGACCAACTAGAAGGTACATCCTCTAAGTAGGCAATTTTTTTTTTCGAATACGATCGACAAACGACTGAGATAGGAGGTAACATAGATACAAAAAAAAATACATACAGTCGAATTGATAACCTCCTCTTTTTTTGAAGTCGGTTAAAAATCATCACAAGTTTCAACCAATTTGGAGATCCAAAATAACTTGTCTCACTTGGAATAGTTTCCAATGCGGAATTCACCAAAAAGAAAGACCATACAACATACTCTCCTGCTCTTTGTTTCAAAGTATTGGCCTTGTAATAATAAAAAGTATATAAAATTGGTGTTTACCTTAATGCGCTCTTTCAGTCTGTCCGCTATTGTGAGGGATCCTTCTTCGTCAATCGATGCCAGATCACCAGACTTGAACCACCCATCTTCAGTGATACTATTTTTAGTAGCTTCTGGATTATTTCTGTATCCTTTCATCACCTGTGGTCCTCTTATTAACAATTCACCCACCTGCAAGTTTTTTTTAACAGTAAACATAACTAATTTAACAAACAGGCTGCATTATCCGTCTCCAACTAATTCATCACTAACTGTTAATATTGATAGGTGACGTTGTAGTGATTCTCCAGTCCCTCGTAACTGGTCTTTATGAAAACTATAGACGAAGCCTACGTTCAGCTATGGACAACCTGTGGCTAATTATGATGATGAATGATCCATACCTCGTTTGGTCCGAGATGCTTTAAATCTCCATCCACGACTTTTAGTTCAGTGTTTGCTATCGGAAAGCCCGCGGTTGTGTATTTTTCGTAATTTTGTGTAAATGTTGTAGCTAATGGCGAAGTTTCGGTCAATCCGTATACTTGAAGGAATTTCAGGTTTTGCTAGAAATAAAGTTGAAAAATAAAAATTACATGAATATCTAAGGAACTACTATGTTTCTTTCTTTTTATTTTAATTAATAAATAGGCAAGTTCATTTACCTTTACTTTATTAAGGACTCTATCAATATCAGTTTTGGGTAACGGCGCCGCGCCACATACTATTCTATTGACAGCTTCTAAATGCTTTGTTGTAACTCCAGGATATGTAGCCAGAAAAAGAACTGTAACAACATTCAGACATAGAAATATAACAAACCCTTGACAAAAACTTAGATTATGTGATCTCTAGATGATTTGATCCACAGTGGGGTCTGATATCTTATTTTCTATACTGACTTAGATGTGAGAGTGGTAAAGGGATTTAAATTTGACATAAAATGAATGGTCAAGATCTTTACGTAATGATTAGAGAGAAATTGGGAGTCCAATATTCATTTATTTATATCTTAAAGATCCTCACCTAAAGGCGGAGCAGTATAAAGTAAACTTATCCTATGCTCATCAAACGTTTTCAAAAAGCTAGTAGGTTCAAATTTTGGAAGAGTTATAATTTTTGCCCCCACTGATAGTTTGTGTAGCATTAATATTACTAAACCATAAATATGGTAGAACGGCATTACTGCAACCAGTGATTCTTGATGTGAACCTGAAATATATAAAAGTCTTATTATTATCAAAAAGATGAAATAAGAAACCAAAAATTTGCGCACGGGCGGGACTTGAACCAGCGACCTCTTGGCTGACCGGGCCGAACGCTCTTACCAAATGAGGTAACGTGCTGTCAGTCCAACCTTGCGAAATTTGTTCAAGTCCCGCCCGTGCGCAAATTTTTGGTTTCTTATTTCATCTTTATGATTATAAAATATGACACTGTGAGTGTTAAAAACATTCTAAACCATTAGTCTTATTATTAGTCAGACACCTAAAACCTTAGGACACATTGAGTAAACCGTAAGAAGTAGATTCAAACATAACTACATCTATAAAATCAAAACGAGTTTGTTTTGTTTAATACAAGACATAAAATTTCCAAAAAATATTTGATATGCGAGTGATGAAGTAGTTACAGATCATATAAAGAAACAAAACGGTTCAGTGAGTTACTTGGTTGCACTTAAAATATCATCTAATTAACAAGCAGGAAGGTATCAGGAAGATAGTTATATTCTCACCAGTGGTTGGGTCATAATGCCTCGTTTCATAAACATCTTGTTGAACACAATTTGCTACTATGTTCTTTGTCGTCAACTCCACACCCTTTGGCAACCCAGTAGTGCCACTAGAATATGGCAATAAAATAACATCATGAAAACCTTTCTTTACGTCTTTTAGTACATCTTTATTAACACTCTCATCATTTATAAGCTCTTCAAAGGAAATTGTGTCGTACGGTAGACTATTTTTGGCATTACACGTTATTATCGGTACGTCCATTTTAGACAGTTTTAATGCTTCTTTTAAAGTCGGTACTGATTCTGGCGTACCGATTAGTATCTTAGGTTTTGACAGAAGTAACTGCTTGTACACTTCATCTGAAATGAATTAAAGTGTATGAATTAGTATTTATAGAGTATTGATCGAGAAAAATTATAGCTAGCAATCGGTCGCTGTGGAAAACCGTGGGGGAGGCCTATGTTCAGCAGTGGACGTCCTTTGGCTGATAATGATGATGATGATGATGAGCCGATATTGATATCGGTGGTCATTCACAACGACTAACCCACTGCGCGGGACATATTATAGTGCAAAAGTGTATGCGCAAACACAGATGCACTATTTATTCCATTCATTCTCATAGCCCGATTAAACAGCAATCTGGCCCGACCGGAAAATGATGAGGCGCAAGACCAACGGTCTACGCCCTTTTCGGGGCCTTGCAAATTCTTCCAAACTTCGGGCTACCCTGGGAATTTTTGAACAGAAAAACCAGGTCGACCCGGGAATTGAGCCCGATACCTCTGGTGCAGCCGCAAATCAATGATACCATTGTTATAAAAATATGTAATAATAAGTATTGGCGTTTAACCTCTACCATGTATCTTCGATTATTAGCTTCTTGCATGGATTTTTTAACATTTACTAGATATTTATAGAAAATTCTAGAAGGTCTTTTTATTCTTTTACATATTAGGAAAAGTTTACTCCACCAGTCCGGTGTAATTGTAATCATATTGATCTGAAAATGGTCGTGCTGCCTTAATCGACTGAAAGACTAATGAAAATTGACCATCATTCTGGTGTCAGACCAGGCAAATAGACTGGACTGACGCCAGTCTGAGCGCGTTACCTTTGTCTTACTTACGAGCTGTATATATTGGATTTACTGTAGTCACTTCAGCACCAGCTTCAAGAGCCCCTATAACAGCTGGGGCGTATTCTGGGGTATTAGCCATCATGATGCATACCACATCGCCATCAGCTATATGGAAATTGGTGCGAAGATGGGCCCCAAAGTTCTTTGAGTACTTGTATAGCTGGTGATAGGTAATTGACCTGTTCGTTAATCCGCACACCTGGATAAAAGGTAAATGATTTAAAGATAAAGGTTGACACTATTTAACATAATGACTAGCGGTCCCCAGCGACTGCGTCCGCGCGTTTTGAGTTTGCTCCCTCTCTTCCCATCGCAGTGTGATATTTTATAAAGCCTAAAGCCTTCCTCGGTAAATAAGCTATCCTACACAAAAAATCTCAAATCAGTCCAGTAGTTCCTGAGATCAGCGCCTTCAAACAAACAAACAAACTCTTCAGCTTTGTAATATTAGTTTAAAGATAATCAAATGCCATAATTTCTTTTAAAGTGAGATTGAAGTTTTGAGATATTTACCCCTTATTATCTTAATGATCTATTACTTAATATGGTATGATATTTTTAAAGTATCCTTTCAAAGAGATAAGGATAATATTACAAAGTTCCTTTACATCGTAGTTAAATGAAATATTCAAATCAATAAAGTTCGCTTAAAGCATTTTGTTTCTACTATTATCATACTTAGCAACTTTTTTGGTATACCCCCCATACCATACATACTTGGGCATGTCATTGTCATATCATATCCATGAATCACCGGAATCAATGTGTTTACGTTAGAGAATCATTTACCAGTGCTGTTTTATCAGCCCATCCCTCCAGATTCTCCCAAATGTGGTCAGGTAAGGTCCGTCTCGGTATTTCCACATCTTTGAACGGTGATCTGACGATGTTCTCTTTCGTCCAAACGCTGTGTTTCACTACAACGCTTACCGAATAACTCTTACACGCAAGCAGGTTCTTGATGTTCCTACTTATCACTTTTGCTGTGGCCATTTTAAGCTGAAACGAAAATTTTCTCGTGAAAATTGGGATATTTTTTGCTACAAAGCGTTGTGAAATTTTATTTTGAGCGAATGTGGGTCTGAGCTGAAGCGCTACAGTTGCTGAAATTATTTTTGTCCATGTATAGGGTAAAAGCAGTCAGAAGAATAAAATGAACTCCGCTTTCGGACTTTGATGCATCGTAATAAAAGATGATATTGTCACTATCAAGCACAGTAAGCATATTTAATTTAATTAAATTAAAACGTCTAAATACATAATTGAAATACACGTACATTCAAACTATCATACCAAACATATACCTACACGTCATCATCAGTAATGTGATACAAACAACAAAAACTGGCCAAGTGCGAGTCGGCCTCGCGCACTGAGAGTTCCGTGCCAAATTTAACTAAATTAGGGTTCCACTTAGCCAAATACCACAATGTGCTATATCTCAAAAACACAGGTTCAGTCCCGTTCAAAACAATTTTCGTTGAAAGAATTTGTAAAGCCTATTCCTACATCATGTATTTTTTCCAAAATTGACACTTGCTTCGTTCAAAAATTAGAGGAGGGACGTCCATTATACCAATTTGGAAGCGTCTATCAGATAAAATGATTGTAGGAACCTCGATGTCATTTTAAGAGATGCCCACATGCATAGGTTTGAGCTAACATTTTTTTTATTTAGTTCCATGTATGGGAGCCCCCCTCAACAGTCATTATTTTGAATGGGAATCGTAAACTGGTTAACGAGATAACCTATCAAGTTTCATTTGTGTTATGCTTATCGTATCAGAATGAAGCGACCGTGATATACGGATGGGCAGACAGACAGACAGACAGACAGACTTGACGAAATTATAAGGATTCCGTTTTTTTCCATTCGGCTACGGAACCCAAAAATGGGAATTTGTGTTTGGTATACCACAGTCGATACCCTAACTACTTTAAAGATTATCTTGAATTTATTGTACTATAAAGTATGACATGACAAATAAACAATGAAATACATGCCATTAAAATCGTAATAGACTGTCATTATCGAATTGTTAACTAGTATCACGGCAAATCGCAAATTAATGATAAGTACATAAAATAATAACGAGTTGTACTCTCAATTTCACTAATCACGTAAGATTATATGAGTCGCAAAAACTCTATAATGTTAGTTACGAGTTGTTTCGTTATTAATCCAGCGATAATTTACATTTGTATTCAAATATTTAGATGAAATTCATATGTTTAGTTTAATAGTTGGTAAGTACTCGTATTTTGATTGAAAGACAAGAAGAAATAAAAATTAGTTTTGCATAATCAACATTTCTAAAAAATGTATTCAAGCGAATAACTATAGAGGGATATTTGTAAAAACATTCAGCCAATGACGTATATCGAATAATTAATACTGAAATGCAAATAGTTTTATTTTTTACTAACTTACATTACGCATTTCGAAAATTTCATATATTAGCGTAAAAATATATATTCTTACGCTAATATATGAAATTAGTTAAACATTCCTGTAACTGCTTACCAATTTCTTTTATCCAGAAAAAACTTCACAAAATCCTTGTTCAACACTACAAAAATATAAATTAACAAACGTTATATTAACAGTCAAAGACAACGTTCTAGTCTTACAGATACAGATCAACTAAATTATATTTTAGTCACTATTATGGACTCCCCTTATCATCACCAATTTGAACAAAATAAATAGGTATCTGAGTACTCTTTTATCAGCATTGTTACGAGCTCATGTAATATTCAAGATTGTATCTATTTGGGATAATATTTACAGATATAAATTAGTGGTGCATTTAATGATACTTCAATTACTATGAGCAAAAAAAAAACACAAAAAAGTATGTATAAAAATGTGTAGTTTTTAATTCTTACCACTATAGCAGGGACTACTTTTTGTGCTCAAAAACTTTCATTAGATAAGCATTCACAGCCTCACATTAAAAATCACCGTAACATTTATAGTTTGTATTGTTTTCAAAACTATGTTAGGTACTAAATTAATATTATATTCTGCCACGGCTCTAAAACTTATTAGAAAACACTTGTGCTCTACCTCAATACAAGTATTCGTTAAAATAGGCACTTGGAACATCAATGTCTACTTATCTGTAGTCAAAAACATACTGACAGATATTTTAACGACTAGTATAACCAGTTATCGTGAGAGTTATATTCTGAAACCACTCGCAATACTTTTTTCGATAACTTAGTTTTATAAGAGACAAAGTAGGTATGTAAACTACAGATGTATGAAGTCATGTTTAAAGACTGCCAATCAAAAAAGCAAAATGAGCGGGGTGCTAACCCGTAGCTTTTCTTGCATTTATTATCTTTACATACCATCGCGTTTGTATCGGCGCATTCTTGGTTGTAAAGTCCTCTACGTACATATCTACGAAATGAATCATAAAACGAACACACGAAAAAATTGTGAAATAGGAGCGTTTTATGACGCAAATATCAAGGTAAAGGATCCGTAATTTATAGTAAAGACATTACAAGACAGTGAGACGTCTGTTAAACGGATAATGTTTCCTTTATCGAACGATTTGTAGATAAGACCCCTATTAACATTAACAATGGTTGGGTGGCATTGAAAAGAGACGACTATTCATGACTGCTGCAGTGTGGGTAGCTGACCTGTTACTTGTTCAACAATGATTTTTGGAATGAATTCATCTGATCAGTCCCTTTAAGATTAAGATTCGATTTTACCAACGACACATAAGGAATATTCGTCGAAAACAAAACGCTTAATTCGCATAAAGATCGTTTTATAATTATTCGGTCGGATAAGTCCTATCTGATGTTGGTAAAGTCTCTAAATTAGAAAACAAAAACTTAAGCGCCAGCGGTCTTACCAATCGAGCTACCTATTTTCTGAATTAATTTAATTGCTTTTCTTATATGACAAACAAACAAAATAAACATTGACACAGCAGGTTAAAGAAAACACTTTTGTTTAAATTCTAGCTTTAATTTTAACTGGCATTGACATTTTCTTTTTTCATTGAATTATTTAAACCGTGAACACAGTTCATAGGTTACAGTCGAGACTTTAGTTTAATATAGTGACTCAAGTAATGTATCGATTTTAATTGTTTGTGTTCCTTTCAATAAATATCACATATTATAACTTAATTTCATCCAATTGTTGATCGGAGTATGAATACACAAGGATGAAGTCTATTATAATACGACAACTTTGAAATAAGTTACCAACTTAGAAGTCATCGGTGACTGCACTCGAGTAGCTCACAGTTAAGTTTCTAACTCGAAAAGTGAGTTTATCTTGTTTATGGAAAATGCCAAGGATTAAGAAAAAATGCTCTCGCACTTTCAACGATAGGTAATGGTGCAATATAGCGTTTTCTTTAGCGCTAATTATTAGTTTTTGAACAAAGGTTCTCAGGAAGCTAATTTAATAAGACCGCTCAAAATGTAAGTTCTCGTAACTGATACGGAACTGTCCCGGGCCCCTCTTTTTGAATCAATCGCTTGGAAATGATGTGTGTTTTTCGTTCGAAAACAATTAAAAAATCAACGAAGTCGTGAATACTCACGAAATTGAGTTATCTTTTTTTATATATCTTATGTGTGAATTTGTAATGATTTTCTGCCCAAAATTGGAATTTAATCAATGTATATCACACGCCATCTTGACACGAGTGATTCGAAAATAGGGCCCCTCTAAAAGCTATAATAAAATTACACCAAAATTAATAATAATATTGACTCGTCTTATCACTTCTTATCATAGCCGCCGCTCATATTCATTATCGTATCGTTGATATGACAAAAATTTGAATTGTTGATAAAAACGGAACCCTTATAGTTTCGTCAAGTCTGTCTGTCCGTATGTCACAGCCCCTTTATTCTGTACCTATAAGCATCACACTGTTGAAATAAGTAGGAAGGTGTATTCTGTTAACCGCTTTACAATTCTTATTCAAAAAATAAAAAGTAACGATATTTAAGGGGGGGGGGGGCTTCCATACATGAAACTTAAACCGTTTTTTTGTTTTACTCAAACCTATGCGTGTGGGGTATCTATAGATAGGTCTTTTAAAATGACATTAAGGTTCCCAGAACCATTTTCTTTTAAAGTGTAACGTTTGAGAGATCGACGAATCCAAAGTGGTAAAATGGGCCCCTCCCATCTTACTTCTAAACTAAGCGAATGTTAATTTAAATTTTGAAAAAAAAAATATAATGTAGATCTAACTAAATACTTTCAACGAAAATTGGTTCGGACGGAATACAACGAGAAGTTTTTGAGATATAGCACATTTTCAACAACCGCAAACATAACGTTCTTCATACAAACACTATGAAAAACAAAGTTATATTTGTTGTCAACAAAATATTGTGGTATTTTAGCTAAGTAAATTCCCTAATTCAGTTAAACTTGGCACGGAACCCTCAGCTCGCGAGTCCGACTCGCACTTGGCCGGTTTTTTTTATTGAATAGGACATATATAATTAGATTTTTCTTGAGTTAAGTTTTAATTAAGCAAAAAGAAAGATATCGGTCCTGTCACATTTGTTCTTTAACCATATTTTAATGTCAATATCTATTTTTAATAAATACAATCTATGCGCATAACATATCCACACAACTCATCACTTTTTAGCTGCTAAGACCAAACTCTGCTTTCCAGTAACACTATACACACCGGTGTTCTAAAATACTTACACAGATGGCGCCACTCAGTCGCTAAATTATAAGGTAATACCTCAAACTGCTCTCATATATCATTGAGTGTACATTAAACTCCGATAAATGTGATATAGGTATCTATTTAGCTTATACTCCGCTGCCTCCGGTTATGACGTCTTCAGTACACTACATTTAGCAATTGGCACTCGACGAGTCGCGAGGAAATGTCTTTTAAATTCCAAAAATGAACATTAGAATGTTTTAAACGTGAGATTTTGGGACAGGTTGTTTTATTAAGATCGCTCAGTTCGTTGAATCGAATTGAAAAGTACACCTACATTTGGTACACTCTCCTTTATTATTTCAGTATGACTTTAATTCTTTATACGATACAAGTATCAAGTACCTAGTAATATTCAAATGTCATGTCATTATTTAATTATAGCTAAGGCGCCTTACATACTGCGACTCTTAGCATCGATGCAGTCGCTCAAAAACAGTAGATACATAATTTGTCAATTTCCAGCTTCTACCACGCGACTGCATCAATACTCAAGGTAGCTCAGTGTGTAAAGGTTGACATTTTTCGACTGCATCGATGCTGCATCATGATTGCATTGCTGCAACATAAAAAATAAAAAGTTGTCTTAAATCGCCAAGCGTCGCAAGTACGTCTCACTTGCAAGTGATTATTTGTTTGCGCCGTTTGGCGTTGAAACATTTGAGCCGTGGGTCCTTCTGCTAAATTGCTGTTTAATAAAATTACGCCAAAATAAAATTCTGTAATAGCCAATAACAAAGCTAGCTGGTTCCTAGCTCAAAGGATTAGCATAGCTATTCAACGCGGCAACAAAGCCAGCATCATAGCCTCCTTGAAGCAAGGAAATGGTTTCGTTTTTAATAAATAGATTAATTTACGAGTAGATTAATTTGTTAATTAACGAATAGACATTGTTTGACTTTCACAGGCAGTTAGCGTGATCGTTTTAACGCAATAACGTTTAAATAAACATATCCTACCTAAGGTCTAGTCTTAGCTAGCAACAAAAACTCGATAAGTTGTAACTAACGACCTCCGTGATGTAGTGGCTAAACACGCTGGGTTTTAGGCTTCACTGCTCCGAGATTCCGGGTTCGATTCCCGGTCGGGTCAATGTTAAAATCATTATTTTCTATATCGGCTCAGGTCTGGGTGTTGTGGTTTTTGATTCCCATAACTATTTATATTATGTTTACAGTACCTGTTTTTCAACAAAATGATATATTTTTTATCTAATAAACTTGTTCTAGTAGCGATATGCATCTATAACAAAAAGAGTGAAAAGCTATTTGCTAAAATAATTGATCATTAGTCATTTACAAAAAACAGTCATCATTTCAGATTTCCATGATATAAAAGCCTTCTTCAAAATCTATCCTCCAGTTAACTAAAACAAGTTTCAAACTTCTCGGGTATATTAAAGTAAGTTGACGAAACTTTGACGGGTAAAGTAACCGGGTGATTGGTGAAATATATTTTCGTATGATAGGTTTTGCAAAGTTTCAGATGTGACGAGGGTGTGAGCCAAATAGTTTTAGTATTGCTTATTTATTGTTATGGGTCAAAATCAGTATTAAAAAGGAAGTCGTTAGTTACACTATATTTATAACTCAAGAACGGATGATCCGATTTGGCTGAAAATTGGTGGGGAGGTAGCTTAGAACCAGGAAAAGGACATAGGTTACTTTTTATCCCGATCGACGGAGTCGGGACAGAGCTGGATCTAAACAATTTTGGCTGGAACCGCTTAACTTTTAAAATAACGGGACTGGGCGGGGCTAGGGGCGAAACAAAGTTCGCTGGGTCCGCTAGTTATAATAATAAATTAATGTCAGTGAATTTTGGTTGAGGCTTTGCTCAACTCATCCAACTCCAAACTTATTCCGCGGGATAAGTAGTTCACTTTAATCAAATATAAGGTGGCTATATAAACGGGTGAAATTTAAAGGGCAATTATAAAAAAATAAATAAATCATTTTTGTTAAAAAAAAAAAGTTTTTATACGATAGTTTTCGAGAAAATCGCTAAAAACTATTTTAATTTCAACGTAAAATAAAACACCCCGTGCCGCTAGCGTAGTAGGTTCGGTGTTTCAATGAGTCCGATGAGGGAAAGAGAGAGAGGGGATGATGTTGGGATGTTGCAGACTAGACACAGGATGCTTTTAAAAAATATTTATTTTTTTTGTTAGGAAAAATAAAAATGAAAACTGGCCCGTTTTTAAGAACAAAAATGATTGGGCCCGGTTTCTCTTAAATAATTAGAAGTCCTGTTAAAGTTTTACCCGTTTATAAAAAGCCACCTTATATATATTATATATTTTTAGTTCACTTATCCCACTTGCAAGAAAAGATAAAACATATTGTAGTTTTTGAAATATTTGTACAATCGTGAACCAAAGTGCTTGGGGAAAAAAATATTCGCCATAGTTTGGTCACGGTCGTTTGATCAATGTTACATTAGAAAGTAAAATTAAATAATCAGAAATCACAGTTTTTACTGTCGAAATCTTTAATTTTAACTAAGAATCAAAAGTCTTTGGATTAATAAGGATTTTCTTTAAAATAGTCAAAATCACAGTCGTTTCATTAAAAGTTACGTATAAAAAATATCATCATTTTATTAGCGTTGTTGTGTTTGTAATTCTCACAAAGTAAAACACTTTTATTCATGTCAGTACAAGACATCTATACTAATATTATAAAGCTGAAGAGTTTGTTTGTTTGTTTGTTTGTTTGTTTGTTTGAACGCGCTAATCTCAAAAACTACTGGCCCGATTTGAAAAATTATTTTTACGTTGGATAGTCCATTTATCGGGGAAGGCTTTAGGCTATATAACATAAAGATACGACTCATAAGACCACAGCAGAAATGAAAAATGTTGCGAAAACGGGAGAAAGATATTCCTTTTGCGAGCTTCCGCTGCATACGCTGCGGAAACCGCTTAAGTTACACAAAAATCATGTATGACAGGATTGTTCAGCATTAAAAGTTCTATAATAAAGTCCGCGACAGTATATGTCTATCTTTTATGGTTGACTTACTACAACCTTTTTTATGTTAATAAATTTGTTAAAAAATAATGCATTATTTTTAGAGGTGTATTATACACACAGGTATTTATTCTTATCAAAATAAATAGATTCATCATCACGAGCATTTCATTTAGAACCAAGTTGCCCTTTATATCATTTGATTTCAATAAATATCTTAGGAACTATCACAGTTTTAACATAACTCCGCACCAAAATAATGTTCGCAGCTTAAGTACAACGTGCGCTTGCGCTAATATATTATAAAGCTGAAGAGTTTGTTTGTTTGAACGCGCTTATCTCAGGAACTGCTGGTCCGATTTGAAAAAATATTTCTGTGTTGGATAGCTTATTTATCGAGAAAGGCTTAAGGATATAAAACATGACGCTGCGACGGGAGGGGAGGGAGTAAACTCAAAACGCGCGGACGAAGTCGCGGGGGACCGCTAGTAAAATATATCATTGGGATGAGTTGTCCAATTCAAAAATTGCACTAGTACAACTCATTCTGCGAGATGAGTTGACACAACTTCAGCCTTTGAATACAAGAATATCTTCTTTCTCTTGTTAGTCGTATCTATATTTCTGAAGTTTGTGCCCATAGAAGTACAATCCCCTTCCAAAGGGATAATAATTTCATGGTTGTGCCCGTCCAGGAGCTCTATTTTTGAATCACTCGCCCCAAAATGGCGTGTGATATTCATTAATAATGTCCGATTATCGAATGAAAAACAATGGTATTCCACACAGGAGTGATCAAAGAAATATTACTGAATACTGTAAGTATTAACGTATGTATTTTGCTCGGTTTTCTTAGAAATTTATTTTGGTTTTGAACGCAAATGACACGCCATATCCAGGAGAGTGATTCAAAAATAGAGCTCCTGGTTAATCTTGGTGGATGATCTTACGGGGTGTTTCAACGCCACTCTATCTTTAGCTTGTCTCAGGGCGGCAGTCAATGGGAGCCCCGTGATTTCTTTGATAGAGTTAGACCAGTGGCTCGGTGATCGGCTTCTTAGTTTTTAGCCCAAGAAAAAAATTTAAAAAATATACCAACTAAAAAAAACCGGCCAAGTGCGAGTCGGACTCGCGCACCGAGGGTTCCGTACAAACCTGCAAGGTTTACAAATATATTTTTTTCACGGGTTAAAGGCAATTAGATCTAAGTATTTGATATGAATTTCAACTTGATAGCTCTACGCATTCATGAGGAAAAAAGTTATAAGTTTATATTTATTAAAAAATATATATTTTGTAATGTAACTAAAAATTTAAGGTTTTCGGAACTTTTCCTTTATGTGTGCTATAAAACGTTGCTTCATGCCAAATTTCAAGATTCTAGGTCGACTGGAAGTACCCTTTAGGTTTTGATTCTCTTGCGAGTACTTGCGGGTTTCAAAATATGCAGCTTAAATTGTTGTTTCTTTTGATTGCGTTGACATAGAAGTTTGATTTTGTTACAGCTTAAAGGTATTATAGACCTAAGTATTTGGTATGAATTTCAATTTAATACCTCTACGCGTTTATGAGGAAATGGGTAGTAAGTTTAAAATTATTAAAAAAATATATATTATGTGCTGTAACTAAAAATTTATGGTTTTCGTAATTTTTCCTTTATCTATGCTATAAGACGTTGCTTCGTACCAAATTTCAAGATTCTGAGTTCACGGGAAGCACCCTGTAGGTTTTGATTCCCTTGCAAGTGTCGAAAATTTGCGGCATAAACGGCTGTATCTTTTGATTGCGTTGGCTTAGAAGTTTGATTTTTTCACAGCTTCAAGGGACAGTAGACCTGAGTAATTGATATAAATTTCAGCTTCATACCTCCACGCGTTCCTGAGAAAAAGGATCTTGACAGACGGACGGACAGACGGACAGACGGACAACAAAGTGATCCTATAAGGGTTCCGTTTTTTCCTTTTGAGGTACGTAACCCTAAAAACTGTCAATAAAGCTTGAAACGCATTTGACTTCTATTTTAGAGAAACGAATTCTTTTGGAGTCGGTGCATGATGTGTGTAGATTGTAGGTATGTACATGTATTTTTTATATAAATTTGAGTACATTAATTGATGTGCGATATTTTATTTGATTTGAATTAAATAATATCCTATTTTATAAATTTATATTTATTGTTAAGTTAAAAAATTTGCTGAACTAAAATATGCGCCTTATGTAAAGTAAAAACATAAGCACAATACTGTGTCATTGCATTAATAAGTTGTCCATATGCAAAGTACATAACACTGAGGCATCATCTTGGCACGTGGCACTAAATAGCTAATATTACGTCGTCAAACAAAACCTACAGCCTACACACATCATACACCGACTCCAAAATAATTCGTTTCACTATAATAGAAAACAAGCGTTGTATTAAGTTTTTTTTTTGTTTTGTTTAAATTACTTCATGATTTTTTTATTAACTTATCAATACCCATATCCCAAAAAATAATTCCAATTCTAACGAAACTGAACTGTATCTACCCTAAGTTCAAATATACCTGATTAACCTAAAAAATAATCATCTCGCCATGACTACTCGTTTTCGAGTTATCCGCGGACATACATACAAACATAATATGTATACACTTACGAATTTAGCTAACGTGTTTGAAAGCAATGTGTATGGATATCACATACATACACATTGGATTGACTACCTCATTTAAAGTTGGTAAAAATGCACTGCTTTTTCTCGTTTACTGACTAAATGCATTGGCATTGTATCTGAACTGTCTCGCGGTTTAACTCGTACCCATTTAAACCGAGTTCAATTAACTATTTGCGGTTGAAGAGCTATTAATTCTGCGGGAAACAATATTCCAGCGATAATTGCAAACGATTCAATGATATTGTGGACGAAATTTACTGTTTTGTTTTAATAATTTTTGAGGAAAACTGTTTTTTGGTCGGTGTCGGTCGTTATTAAAAAAGTATTTCTTTGCGTTCAAAATATCACCCACATGTAAAGAAAAGGTATGAACAAGTCACAGTCACTCTGAAAAGACTGTGATTGGTACGTAATTAGCAAATTGTATGATTAAATTTATTAAAGATTGTCTAATAACTACTGGGTCGCACTTTGTATTATTCTTTTGGCCTTATTTATTATTAAGGACTTAAAAAACCGGCCAAGTGCGAGCCGGACTCGCGCACTGAGGATTCTTGGTCAACTTTAACTAAATAGGGGGCGAATATATGACAATATTTTTTGACGGCAAAACAACTTCGTTTTGAATGGTGTTTGTATGTAAGACAAAATTATGTTTTCGGTTGATGAAAACTTATAACTGCGGGTCTATACGTGACGCATATTATGTAGTAGTATTGTTACTACTTACATGCAATGCGAAAGTTTAAAAAAAAGAAAATGTGCTATGTCACAAAAACTACCGGTTCGTTGTTAACCAACTATTTCAATGAAAGTATTTGTTGAGATCTACTATTTTTGATTTTTTTTACTTTTTTGTTTTATAAGTTACAGGGGAAAGGGGGGACGCTTATATTACCACTTTGGAAGCGTCTATCTCTGGAATGGTAGACTTAAAAAACAGTTTTAGAAAGCTTCATCAACAACCCACACGCATAGGTTTGAGTATTTTTTTTGGTTTTAGTTTCATGTTTAGGGCAAAAAGTAAAAAACATGACATCACATGACAGGAGCTTCACCTTAAATGTCATGTTTTTACTTTTTTTATCTGAATCAGAAAGCGGGTAACAAAATACACCTACCTACCAAGTGTCAGCTGTGTGATGCTTATAGATTCAGAATAAAGTGGCTGTGACATACGGACAGACAGACAGACAGACTAGACTTTACGAAACTAGAAGGGTTCCGTTTTTGCCATTCGGCTACATGACCCTTAAAAGGAGGCAATCAATTCGATATGCGATATCGTCAGAATTTGATAAAATGTTTGTATGTTTAAGGTATCGTACATACGAGTCTTAACATGTATGCAAAATTTCATAAGTGTTTGTACGTTTGTAAGTGTTTTCTATTTCAAATATACTCATGTTAGTTTCTTCAAATTGGAGTCAACATGCCGGCATAAAACTCATAACAATATTTTTTGACAAATAATCAGAAATGAAAATACAAAGCGCTGAATATGAATTCAATCGACGAAAAGCAACTTAACCAATTATACTTTCAAGTCGGCCAAGTGACAGCCAGACTGAAGTCTAGTAATTACAGTCAGGCTAAACTTGCAGGCTGGTGCTAAAGACTTGTAGGATCCAGCAGTTTTCCATTTGCTAAGTCTGCAAAGATCTGAGTTCGATTTTCAGTTCGGTCAACATTATTGTATTTCAAAGAGGGGTTGCTAAATTAAAACCCTTTGCAACTTACTATTTAATAATGAATTTGTGTTTTGGGTCATCGGTCTTTATAACAGGTAGGTTTCATTTCAAATTAAGCAATATATTTCAGTTTTGTGAATATTATAACCTTATGCATAGTAGGCACGTAATTACTTTTGTTTTAATAGTATTTTTTACTATAAAAAATTAGCCATAGAGGTTTTAATTGAATTTTTACGAGTTAAAGAAAGCACTTGGAATTAAACAGGCTTGCCAGTGCCCGAATGCGTAAGACACAAGGTTCCATGTCTGTTACTGTTGCATTGTACAATTGAACACTCTATACTTATCCTATCCAAGTACTTCATTAGTCCTGTCACTACGAATATGTGCTTACATAGGTAAACGCAATAACAGGTGTGAACACATAACAGTCAAAGGTGTTATAGAGATTTTATGCGAAGATAATACTTTAAATGGCCATGGGTAGGGCACATAGCGCGAAGAACTGATGGCTGTTAGAGCAGGAAAGTTCTTGATTGGAGACCTTTCGACCAAAGACGCAGCGTAGGACGACCACCAACAAGATGGACAGACGGCTTTGTAAAGATCGCAGGATCAAAGTAAATGCAGACCGCTAGTGATCGGTCGCTGTGAAAAGCCGTGGGGGAGGCCTATGTTCAGTAGTGAACGTCCTTTGGCTGATAATGATGATGATTATGATGATATGTTAAATGCTAAGTAAATTTTAACACTGTAACGCTTCCTATGATCGCTAACAGATGTAAATAAAATACAACCTCTTTCAAGTAGCATGCCAGATAACATAACGACATAAACGCTTGGCTGAATGTTGACAATATATCCGAGATTCAATAAGACAACAATTATGTTATCAAGAACATATTTTCCGCTCGCTGATCGTCGCAATAATCGAATGAGCTAAAAAAACGGTTCGCGTAACGATACTCACCCATGAGATATTGGACACACGGTTGTAGCGTTCAGCGCACATTGACTGTTCCGTAGCCGAATGGCAAAAAACGGAACTCTTATAGTTTCGTCAAGTCTGTCTGTCTGTCTGTCCGTCTGCCTGCCTGTCTGTCTGTCTGTCTGTCTGTCTGTCTGTCTGTCTATCTGTCCGCCCGTATGTCACAGCCACTTTATTCTGTACCAATAAGCATCACACTGTTGAAATTTGGTAGGAAGGTGTATCCTGTTAACCGCTTAAAGATTCTTATACAAAAAATAAAAAATAATGATATTTAAGGGGGGGCTCCCATACATGAAACTAAAACCATTTTATTTATTAATTCAAACCTATGCGTGTGGGGTATCTATAGATAGCTCTTTTAAAATGACATTAAGGTTTCTAATACCATTTTCTTTTAACGTTTGAGAGATACCGCTTCCAAAGTGGTAATATGGGCGTCCCCCTACCTCTAACTTCTAAAATAAGCGATTGTAAATTTAAAAAAAATACGTAATGTAGATCCTAACAAATACTTTCAACAAAAATTGGTTTGAACGAGATCAAACTAGTAGTTTTTGAGATATAGCTCATTTTAAACAACCGCAAACATAACTTTGTTCTTCTTAAAACACTATGAAAAACAAATTTATATTTAGTTACTTATACAAATTTATATAAATTTTATTTTAGCTAAGTAAATTCCTTAAATCAGTTAAAGTTGGCATGAAACTCTCAGTACGCGAGTCCGACTCGCACTTGTCCGGTTTTTTTTAAATCACTCGCGTCAAGATAGCGTGTGTTATCCATTGATTTATGTCCGATTTTCCGAAATTAGTATGTTTCCACGCAGGAGTGATTAAAAAAAAAGATAACTGAATTTGTAAGTACCAACGTCTACATTTTCTTTATTTTACATTCGTTTTCCAACGAAAATTACACGCCTTATTCAAGCAAGTGATGAAATAGAGCAACAGGGCCTCAATTCTCACGTCGTCACACTTCAAGAAAGCTGCAGCACGCAAGAAATCGAAATACATAGAAATTCTGACCCTGAGAAAAATAAGTTATTTTCTTTACCAAATAAATTCGTAGATATGAACGACACGATAATTTCCACCCTTAAATGAAATCCAAATTTTAGCTCTGACACTTACATTCATCAAGTTCAGTATCAGAAGGTAGCTCACCAAAAAGCAAATGAATGTTACTATGAAAAATTAATTTTTACAAAAAAATTGGTAAGTACTTAATAAACGTGTTTTCTTCCTTTCATATGCAGTCTGTTAGAGGGCGCCAAAACATCTCATCTTTTTCAACCACCCATTACTTACTTACCTACTTGAAGACGACAACCAAAATCACCATCAAAAAGATAATATTATTATCAAAAATGACTCAAATAGACTTGCGAAATGAATAGGCTATTAAAATGTGCAGTGTAACGTTGCTCAAATTTAATTTCAAACATAATAAAATTCATACATATTACATTTTAAAACACTTTTCCTAAATCACGTCTTCAAACACTATTATCATTTGTTTCTCATTCCAACTATCCGTATTCCACCCATACAACGGTGTTCCCTTCAAGTAATTTTCCACTTGATCAATCCGCCGACTTTTTACTCCCCCTCGCAACTCGAGTGTGAGCTTATTGGCCTGCTAAGAATTCTAATAAAAGTTAGGTACATTCAGCAAGAGGGCTAAGTACCTCTTTACCTTTATAGGACCAGGAATTGACGGTAATCGTTTAAATAGGCTGTAATGACGTGACTTGATTTGTTAGTTTGAGCCGCTTTTTGGATGGGATTAATTAAAATGAGGTTGTGAACTGGCTTTCTATAAATGATTTTATTTTATTTGAAATAAAAAGGTTTCGTTATCATCCTCGTAGGTTTTAGAAAATATGAAACTTAATAGTTATGGTTTGTAGTTAATTAATGTGAGTACTTAAAGCACAATATAGCAACTCAATAGGCATAAGGTCGATCGCAAAACAGACATTTCTGACGTCGAATTTTCATTTCCCTCCCAATTATTGTACTCCGTATTATCCTAACTATAAACTATCTTTCTTTCACTTATTACTTTTAATTTATAATTATTACATAAATTACGTGAATTTGGAGGAGAAGATAACAAAAGTGACGTCAAAAACATCTGATTTTCACGGTAACCTACAGCTAATTTTATTTATCTATCAGACATTATCACAAGCGCTTTACATCCTCACAAACAAAACCTTAAACTCGGAAGCCTCCAAAAGATGGCTTCATCAATCCCACTAGTTATCCTTTTAAAAACTGTGGTCGAACTATCAAATATGGTTAAATATATTATAAACAATAGTATCTTTCTACCAAGGTTAAATTTTACTAAAGAGCACACGCGTTCAACTGGGAATAAATAAGTCAAATGAACAAAAAGTATTGATCTAATTTCCCAAATCATTCAGTATAACATTAAACATTATTCATGAAAAGACCAAGACGAAGGCTTTTAAGGTTTGATAGGTTTTGCGGAGACAAGATATTGACGGCCCTCGACCGGTAGTTAAATAGGGGATTAATTAAGGTTGGAGCCATTTCGAAGAAGTTACAAAGAAATAATCTCTTCTCCTTTCTTAATTGGGTCTGAAATTGTGTTCTTGTCTGTTCGGATTATGTGTTCCATTTTATAGATGGCAAGAGGATGACAAATGATGAGGTACATTTTGGTAATATAATATTTATGATGTGGATTTAAGTACATATATGATTTTGAGTACTACACCAGCAGAGATTTTATAGTTTGGTTTCTACAATTTCCTGTTTGATATTATTATTTATTTAAAAACTTCATGCACACAACATAAAATGGTACATATGGCGGACCTAATGCCAAAAGCATTCTCTACCAGCCAACCATAGGTCAGAACAGAGAAAAATATATATGATCATATACATATCAGATAACTATTTTTCACTTTCCGCTGTTAAAAGTAAAAAGTCTGCTTTTTTATTAAATAAATATAAATTCACCAATCATCAATCACAATGCTCTGATCCATAATATAAGTAGCTAATGAACATATGTTATGAAAATCAGACAAAACGGTGGTACTACAACACACAAACACAGATTATTCCAACTTTAGCATGAGATTGAAAACAGCTACAAATAAGGTAACATATACTATAATTAATAAATTAAATTCAAATAAAAGTCCCGGCTACGATGGAATCCATGTGTCTGACTTGCAATACATAAATAAAGGCATTACACCAGTTATCACACACTTAATTAATGCATGTATTAGTAAACAACTGTTTCCCGATAACTTAAAAATTGGATTAATTAGACCAATTTACAAGAAAGGTGCACATAACGATACAAATAACTATAGACCAATCACAATTTTGTCAGCTATCGACAAAATTATTGAAAGATATTTTGGTACAGAAATAAACAAATTTTTATCATCTAACAAGATAATAAATAACAAACAATTTGGTTTCCAAAAAAATAAAAATACTTCCCAGCTATTGTCTCAATTTTACTAATGAAGTAAACTATCATCTAAATGGAAAAAAACACGTACTTGTTGTCTTTATTGACTTCAGTAAAGCATTCGATTCCCTTAGATATAACATATTATTTAACAAACTTGAAGACGCTGGAATTTGTGGGCCTTTATTAGAATGGTTTAAAAATTACCACACTAATAGGAAAACAGCTGTTAAAATTGACGGCAAGTTAAGTGACATGATACCTACAAATGAAGGCACAGCTCAAGGATCCATAATTGGGCCTATTGAGTACCTTTTATATGTAAATGACATGTGTAATATAATTAAAGAAGGTTCAATATATCAGTTCGCTGACGATACCTGCCTTGTAGTTGCTCACAGACACTTGCAAACCGCGCAACATATCATGCAAAGAAACTTTGATCTATTATGCCAATGGTCGCATGATGCCGGATTAATAATAAATGCTCAAAAAACTAAATTATTGCATATTCACACACCTTATTTGAAATCGCCTATAGAACCAACAATAATTGCCCACGAACACCAATGCCTACATTCATCCAAAAATCAGTGTAAATGTAAAGACATAGAATTAGTAAATGAACATACCTATCTGGGACTTACAATTGATACTAACTTTTGCTGGAAACCCCACATAAATAACTTATGTAATAAACTAAGAGCAGTTTTATCTAAGCTATCAATATTAAAATATAAGTTACCCTATCATACTTTACGCATGTTGTATATGTCGTTGGCTGATAGTTTAATCGACTATGGTATAAGTAGTTATGGCAGAACATACAAAACATATATTGAAAATATTTACAAATTACAACTAAGCTTACTCAAAACTATTACACCGAATAAAATAAAAAAATAAATATAAACGAAATGATGTAGACCTTTATAAATATTGTAAAGTAATAAACATATATGATAAAGTAAAAATTCAAATTGTGTGTGAAAACCTAGATCAAACTAAATCATTACAAGTAAAAACTAGAAGCACCGGATTGCGTAACTTATTATATCTACCCAGATATATAATACCTTCATGCAACAATGTTAATGGTAAAAGAATGTGGGAGTATTTCCTGCCATCTACTTTAAATGAATATCCTAGCAATATTATTGAACAAATAAGTAATTTAGAAAATAGTGCTAAATGTATAAAAATACTTAAGAACTACATATTGTCTTAAAATTGTAACAAGTAGTGTAGTGACTCTCATTACCACATATAAATCTAAATAGGTTTTTGTTGGTATTGAAATATGTTTTTTTAATGTAAATTGTTGAACATAAATAAAGAAATATAGAAAGAAATAAAGATTTATTATATTATTTTAATCTGCTATTTTTATTGATGTTTTAATTATGTTAGTTCGATAGATACGTTTTACACCTAGAATTGTGTTCGTAAAGAAGCAAAGTTTTTGGTCCAAAATGCTAATTCAATTTTTAGTAGACTACCCTTATTGCTTGCGTTCATCTTAAAATACCACAAAGATAGCACTCAGACGGCTTATGGAAAGCATCATAAAATTAATTTGAGTGTAATCTAGTCTGTTATTAATGAAATACTTTTTTTTATCCAATTGAAAGGTATTTTCTTCATTAAGGACTCATTCTATCTTTCTTCTTGAGCCTTTAAGCTCATTGACTGTAAGACTTCCCAGCTTTGCCTAGGTATTTTTGCTTACGTCGCATCGTTTAATAAGAAGTGGTTTTAATATAATGAGCTAGATATAATTATAAAGTTGACAATTGAAACGTTGGATGTCATAGTTAAAATGACTAGGCGTTATTTCAAAGGTTTGTGCAAGCTGACATGCATTTTGGACATGGTGTTTATCATTTGTTTTTCGTGGAACAGGCTGCCATAACACATAAGATTCTAGTAATAGTGTAACAGGCTTGCCAATGTATAGAAGACCGAGTGGTATAAGCATGCGCCTGATAGCGTAAGACACGGGGTTCGATTCCTGTTTTTTACAAGTGCAATTTATAATGGTGTAAAGTTTAAGCTACGGCGTGTCATGTTTGAAGTTTGGCTTTATATGACATCATTTTTTTTTACAGAAAAGGCATTAAGGACTCTTCTTGGAAACATTTTACATTAAAATATTTTTGGTGTATTTAATTTATAAAACTTGTTTATGAATTCAAAATTATATCTTTATCGGAAAACAAGCTATCTAATATTGCGCCACAGACAGTTTCTCAATATTTTCCATACCGCAGCGAGCGAGTGAGCTTATCAAATAACTTTAACTCGATAAGTTTCGTTGGCGCCCCCTACGGGACTGAACTCACAACTCGCTTTAGAATAAAAGATTCCTCTACTTTTTTGAGTAGTTGTTGAGAACGCGTACGTATGGAGTGGCATTTGTTCGTTTGTTGAGACTTAATTTGTATGATTTGCTTCTTAATGTTAAAAACTTTAACTTATTTTCTTTTTGTTGGAAAAGGTGACGAAAAAAAAAATATAATTAAAAATATACAGAAATTCTGAAAAACACATGCGGTAGGCTAATTATCATAGGCATATTTGTTTAGAAATTATATTTGGTAAAAAATATGTCTCATCGAGTTATCAGATCAGTGAAGGTCAATCTACCACACGGTCTCCTCGACTAATAGCATGTCCGATTTTATACGTCATCCGCAATCCGCTTATAATTTTAATTAAGGCAGAACTACGAAATATTGGACAGACTTCCCTTTGAGTTGGTACTGAGTACGTCTCTTTGTGCCCGTCGACTGCACAGTATTAGTGCAACCAAAACTGGCATTCAATTCACATGGGCACGATCTATTATGCAACTGAAATTGTCTGAAAATATTTTGATTCGTGTCATCATCATTGTTGAAGGTTAAAGGACGTCCACTGCTGATAATAGACCTCCGCCATGGTTTCTACGGCAAGAGGTTGCAAGCAGTTTGCAACTAGTGCAATCCTGCGATCTTTACAAGGTACGCCGCGTCATTGGTCACTTGATCTCCAATCTAGAACTTTTAAATCCGCGTTATACAAATAATAAAAAGTACGGTTTACATACATGCTTTGAACGCTGATAACTGATATCACCGAAGCCTCAAAAGACAATTACTCGTAGTAGAGTAAACTAGAATATTATCTTTTTTATTTGGTACACAGGCATTTCACAAAATAACAAACAAAGCTTATATCTGTCCTAAAAAATACAGATACCAAAACAATTTTTATTCATGTAATTATGGTTTTGTATTACTCAAGTTACCTAAGCTCCGGCTTGTACTTACTAATAAACTCGTTAAAAAGGCGAGACTTCCAATGAACTAATGACGCGATATACAAACGATTTTGGCCTTTAACCTACTTGCGGCATCGAAAGATCGTACATAACATAAGGATATTATGAAATCGAACCAGGGACAATTAATTTGACGACAAACCTTTAGAGGTATAAAACTGCTTCGATGGCGCAGCGGTTTTGTCGCACTTTAAAGTGACGGCTGCGCCAGAGGTCCCGGGTTCGATCCCCGGGTCGGGCCGAAAATATGTAGCTGGATTTTTCTGGTAGCCCGGAGTTTGGAAGTTGGCGGTGTTTTACCCATGTGCCTCGTAAAGCACGTTAAACCGTCGGTCATGCGCCTGATCACTTCGGTCGTGTCAGATTGCTGTCCCATGGGGCAATGAGAGTGAAAGGAACAGAGAGTGCACCTGTGTTTGCGCACACAATCGTGCTCTATAATATGTGCTGCGTAGTAGGTTGGTCGTTGTGACTGGCCACCATAGTCGAAATCGGCTAGGGACACTTTTGTATACTAAAAAACCGAGTTGAATAGCAGTTGTCAAAATTATAAAGACATGGGCCCGATTGGCATGTTTTAACTGAAATATAACTGAAAAATCCCTGAAAACTGGAGCAAAAGAGTGCAATATCATAAATGTCATCCATCATAGTGCCTTAACGGGATAAAGTTTTCAAATCTGTGAAATATGTTACTGCGGAGATGTCTTTTGAACTTTTGCATTGCCGTTAGTGAAGTGAGCGCTTTGATAGTTTTATCGATATTTTTCCGACTCAAATAACCGGCTAAGTGCGAGTCAGACTCGCCCACTGAGGGTTCCGTGCCAACTTTAACTGAATTAGGGATCCATTTACTTCCACTAAGCTAAAACACCCAATTTTTGTTGACAGCAAATATAACTTTGTTTTTCATAGTTTTTGTATAGAGAACGAAGTTATGTGTGCGGTTGTTGAAAATGTGCTATATCCCAAAACCTACTAGTGCGATCAATTTTCGTTGAAAGAATTTGTTAAGACATTTCATTTTTTTCAGAGAGACAGACAGACTTGAAGAAACTATAAATAAAAATAAATATCCTTTGGACATTCCCACACATCGCCATCTAGCCCCAAAGTTAGCTACTCAAAGCTTGTGTTATGGGTGCCAGACAACGGATATAATACTTAAATACTTTTTGTTTGTAAATACATACATGATATACATAGAAAATACCCAGACCAATACAAACAGATATGTTCATGCACACAAATGTTTGTATTGTGCGGGGATCGAACCCGCAACCCGCTGCATAGTAGCGATTTCTCGACCACTACACCAGACGGGTCGTCTGAAGAGTTCCGTTTTTTGCCATATGGCTACGAAACCCTAAAAAGGAGGTTAACACTAGACCTGTGAATGGTATATCGTCTGAATTTAATAAAAAATTTGTAAAAAAAAATTAATATAACTATTAAGGCTTCCTAACACATGTGTAAAATTTCCTAAGTGTGTGTATGTTTTTATTTTGGTTTCAGGATTTTTTCAAAAATGAGAAGACATAGCGAGATGATTCTTTCAGTTGAATCACGTGTAGTTCAACTTATGGTACAGGGTAAGTTTTATCAAAATCGGTTTAGTGGTAACTAAAAATCATGATAAAAAAAACATAAAAAAACCGCCTTTTAATAAGAACGCTTAAAATGACGCATTCGTCTTCTATTTAGGAGGACCAAATGTTTTTAGAGTCGGTGCATGATATCAGTATTATACTCAACAGTCTAAACACATCATGTACCAACTCCAAAAGAATTTGTGAGTCAGTTTTTTAAAGGCTGTTTATTTTATATACCTATACACATAGCGCGAAGAACTGATGGCCGTTGGGGCAGGAAAGTTCTAGATTGGAGACCCTTCGACCAGAGACGCAGCGTGGGACGTCCACCAACAAGATGGACAAACGACCTTATAAAGATCGCAGGATCAAACTGGATGCAGACCGCTAGTGATCGGTCGCTGTGGAAATCCGTGGGGGAGGCCTTTGTTCAGCAGTGAACGTCCTTTGGCTGATAATGATGATGATGATGATGGTTTATTTTATGCTTTCGTGGTTCATTTTTCTGCAAAGAAAGGGATTTTTGTTTATTCCATGCGATTATGTTAATATTAATTTGTTGTAAATCGTTTCTGTAGAGCACATAATTTTTAAATATTGACGCACACGCAGATCTTACACGCTTTAAGAAACTAGCAATCATTGAAATTGCCTTATCCATAATGATGATTTTTTAAAGTATTTATCAAAATATTAGAACCTAGAGTGAGCATACCATCCCGTCTTTTTAAGTGGTCCTAAGTTGGTAAAAGTATTTTTTTACCTTTTTTAAAGTATCCCAAATTAATATTATCGACAGTCTCGCGCCGACGTCGTCGCGTTCAGCCGCAGTAAAATACGTGATCTTTAGAAACTTCTGCAGTTATTACATTTAGTAAGACCATATGTAATCGTTTCCTGACTAACTTTGAAATTGATTCCTAATAGTTTAAAGTATACAGCCCAGTCTTTCAGGTCTTTTTTGAAGATCTTGTGTACAATGAACCCGAAATCTTTAGAATATAGCTTAAGTAATACCACGTTTATGTAGAAAACTTGTTAGCGCTTACAAACAACTCAAAACTGTAAAAAAAAACTTTTTTTTTTTATTAGGTGTACAAAACAGAGTTACAATAGTTGCTTGACAAATAAAATAAAATAAAGTAAGTAAGATACAGAGGTATGTTGTGACTCCACTACATTATATCCTGTACATGGTACACACAGCATGATATGCATAACATCGATCTATGTAACAGATAAATTAAGTTGTGATAAAATAACAACAATTAATAAATAACACAAAATAGAAGAATAAAATATAATAAAATCTACTCAGCAGATCCCATAGTATTACTTCTCGATAACTTTATAAAGCGCAGATATCCATTTTGTGATAGAAAAGTTGCGGATGTCACAGACTTTGACGCGTTTGTGTAAAAGTGTGTTGTTCTGTTGACACATACTGTAGACCAGTAGGCCGATTCTCGCGGCAATCGACCTTTTTTCATGTGGTAATTCAGTTGCGAATTTAACCATTTTACCTGAATCATCAAGTAAAATTACTACACGTAAAACAACCATAGCACGAACAAAATCTAAACACATAGAAATCGTGACCCTGAAAAATCAAAAACTGTTTTTTCTTTGACAAAGAAAATTCGATCGGTAAACTGTTTTCGTATACGAACTGTACGAGAATCGCCCCAGGAGGCCGATTCTCGCGGCAATCGAACTTTTTTCGTGTGGTAATTCGATTGCGAGTTTAACTGTTTTACCTAAAAAATCAAGTAAAATATCTACACGTAAAAAAACTAACGTACAAATAAAATCGAAATACATAGAAATCGTGACCCGGAGACATCAAAAACTATTTTTCTTCGACAAAGAAAATTCGATCGGTGAATTTTTTCCTATACGAATTGCACGCGAATTGGCTCCCTGGTTTGGGCCGAGACGTTATTATTGCAGAACGAAATAAAAAGGGGTGCTCGAGTCTAGAGGAACGGCTGGACTATACGTAACAATAATCATTCGTAAGAAGCCAAGATACGATTTAAGAAAGTTTTGAGAAAAAAATAAACGTCTAAAAACTATTCGCAACTTTTCAAAAAAAGACTAAAATATATAATGTACTATACTGTTATTATAATATACCTACTCGTACCTCTATATTATATTGACTGTCATGTTGTTTGTTAATTTGCTTAGAAAACTTTTAGCGGTTGTATTTTACAGAAGAACTTACTTATTTCATTAATAAAGACCTAGCAATTAAAAAATATTGTCTCATTTTTAAAAGTACAGGGACAAAGCCCTTTCTTCTCAGAACTAACGATGGCTGTAAGTATTGTCTGTTCTTATTCATATCCATCAGACCGGAATGAAGTACTTAAGTCCTTTAATTTTGCCTTCTAACTGTTTATCTGAAAGCCACTCAGTCGACTTTGGAACAGATATTATTTTTTGTTGTTTTCCGAAAGATAGGTTTGAATGATAAAAATAGCTTGGCTTTCCGTCTTCAAAAAAGGAACTTATCAATTCAACCTGTATATGTGACATTGTTGGTTTGGACAAAATCTTGGCAATGACATTCCATAAATATTTTAGACCTATCGCTATCCAAATTATAACACTTAATTGGGATACAAAGTTAAACTAAGATCTCAATAATCTGTCAAACTCCATATACACTGATCCTTCGTATAGAACCTATTAATTTTGACGTTTTATAGAGGTATTTTAAACATACGTACGAGTGTAAGTATCATGACATCATCAAAAACTTCCCTCATCAGCGATTAATGTTTTAAATTGTTTTCAATCTCGAAGCTTTGGAGCTTTTTTCTTTATGAGAAAGTAAATGAACAACTTTATGATCATGATTTAAATATTTCACAGCAATTTTTCTGTATAGACCTATGGTTGAGTGGTAGAGAACGTTTTTAGCATTAGGTCCGCCATATGTACCTTTTGTTTGTGCATGAAGCGTTTTAAATAAATAAATAAAATAAATAAACTTAATGGTCAAGAACAGAAATTTATACTTGCCAACATTTTTGTAATCCTATGCACCACTGCTACTTTCTCATACTGTTTGATGACTGGACTAATTAGGGACAAGATATTATTTTATTATTAGTGAAAACTAATCGTCAAAAAAGGTTTAATTAAATCAATTAGTGTTTTCCAACTATATTTGAATTACATAGAGAATAAATATCTCTTTTTCATTACGAGTCTTGTAACCATTGTGGGTTAAATCATTTGACAACTGAAACTGTTTCTAATGAAATAGTATTCTACACCACTTTGAACCTCACGTAGAGGTTGAGTTTGAGTGCTGTTTCATTAAGTTGTAACTTTATTCTTTGTTTCGTACCATAATTGTTCAATAGGATCTCGTTACGCCATTTTGTAACGTTTCTAGAAAGAAGAGGCTTAAAGCTACTGACTGACGGATGGTCATTTCCACTAAGAAAGACCCCTTGTTTTGTTTTAAAGTCATTAAGGCTAAAGTTAAAAGGCGATTATTTAAGTCAAGGCTTGTAAGAAACTTTAAGCATTCAGTATGAGAAATAGCAGTGTAACTTCTTTTCTAAACCAATAAATATTGCTGTTCATTTACTTGTTCATAAAGAAATAAAAAATTCAAAGCTTCGTGATTTTAAAATAATATCAGTGTTGAGGGAAGCCCTTAAATTGACTATTTTTTATATAGTGTTCCTAATTAAATGATCACGACTATGTATACGTAGACGCTTTAGCTTGATGCATAGGTATTTTGTATTTAATATTGTTTGTATAATCAGACACTTTATAGCTTTATATGTACTAGCGGGCCCCCGCGACATCGTCCACGCGTTTTAAGTTTCTTCCCTCCTCTCCCGTCGCAGCGTGATGTTTTATAGCCGAAAGCCTTCCTCGATAAATAAACTATCTAACACAAAAATAACTTTTTAAATCAGTTCAGTATTACCTGAGATTAGAGCGTTCAAACAAACAAACAAACTCTTTAGCATCTTCTTGATAGCTTGAGAATCGCACTCAAGTTGAGCAAAACAAAGTAATCATAATATAGTTGTTAAATTACAAATTGAACATCAGTAACCATATAACACGCAAACTTGACTCCATTTAGTATGTGGTATCGGGTACTCGTGTACATTTCTCTTGCGGTGTGTTTAATGTTTCAACGATATATTGTTTCTCTTGTTTACTCGTATCCGATCTCAAAACGTCACGATTTTACATACCATGAACACGCAATTCAATTACGTAAAGCTTACAACCCCTTTAAACACAGTACCCTAATCTGTAAGACATAACGTAGATTTTTCAACTTACTTTGGACACACAACAAATTTTGCTGTAAAAATGTGTGAATTCGAGAAATAGATATCATGATTATGAGTCAAGTAAATGTTAAATAAAGGTACGTTGCTTGTCATTATTTTTCATAATTCATTCAACATTCTCAATTTAATGTTTCATATCATAACCGATTATTTTACAATATGTAATCAATAAATCTACAGGATAATGTTTTGGTCAGTGACATCCAACTAAGGGATGATAATATGAGTTACCTATGCTTATTCTAAAAAAAAAAATATTTTAAATTCTGAGCAAGTTTTATACAAGGAAACCTCTTAATAACATTCAAAAGAACAAAACTAATGGGAAAACTCGCACCCTAGCGTGTAGCTTGCGCTTATCTGCGAAATACTACGCCGTAGCTAGTAAGCTACTAAGAGGCTACCTATTGTTAGTAATTTCAACTCGATTGCTATGTCGTATAAAAAAAAATGTGTTTTTTCCATTTCAAAAAATATATATTATAAAAAAAAAATTTTTGGCATCAGTATCGTTTGTACAGCCACCTCTGAGTCGCTCGTCGCTGATCAAATCAACACTCTGTATAATTTATAAAACTGTTATCGATTATTTCATCGTTTAAGACACGGGTGATATGGAGTACATTAAAAAAGAAGCAAAATTAAAACGAAGCGAGAAAAGTGGCTTCACAAACGTATCAGTTTGGCGATTGACCTTTTAAACCTTTTATTATAACAGCCCTAACGTGCCGTTAGTCCACCTATTTTTCTATTTTTCACCAGCGCAATCGCAATCGGCAGCGATCCGGTTAAGCGCTACCGACAAGATTAATAATTATATCATATGTAGCTTGTTAAAGCGAGACAAAATAGCATATGCGCTTAAGTGCATCATCAGCGAAAGATATTCCTCTCATACGCACTGTCTGACAGGTCTAGAGTGCATCAAAAAATAATAAACTTTCAGAGTAGAACCCTCATCGTGTTTCTTCATTGCGAATTCCCGTCGCCCGGATTCAGCGTTTGTCTAAGAGGGTGGTGCAATAAAAATAGATGAACCCTTTTATGCGAGCCTGTAATTTGTTTTAAGCAAAGTGCTTCATTTCGAGCCCTTGAGGTACGGTCTTTGCAATTAGCGTTTGCTGGAAGAGATTAGAGATGTTAGATTAGAGAGAAGATTACATTAAAATGTATTATAGGTACAGTTCTATGTATTTTCGTAGTGCTGTGGGGCCTGTGGGTTATAGTTTATTAAAGAAAACTTATTAAGGTTATACATTTTCTTATAATTATCAAATGTTTTAGATTTCATACACACTACAACTTTTACCGTATAAACCTCAAATAAGTTCCCACTATTTAATGTCCACATCACATACCAAAATCACAGATTGAAGTCAACAACTCGTCCTATCTCTTTTTTTAGATACTGAGCCGAACGACCAATCCACCGCCGATTTGACACGAATCCTATTCGGATTACGAAGGATCTGCAGGAGTGAATGTATCTGAATTATAATTAGGTGTGGACATAATAATTATGTTTCTATTTATTTAAAATGTGGAATATCATTCCAACTATCCGTCAAATTCTTCTACTTTTTGGGCTGCTGTCTCTGATAAACAACACCTATCTCAGAATTGATTTATTATTTAGTGGTGAAGTTATTTTCTGCACTAACAGGATTAATTTGACTTTCTATGTTTGTTTTATATGAACAGAACTTTGCTAGAAAAAATTAAATGCAGAGAAATAGGTCTTATACGCCATCATACAAAATTATTTCACGAAAAATATACTCACAAGTCTTTTCGCTTAGTGTGATTTCTTCTAGACAACCATAGGATTTATTAATGTTAAGATAGTTTATAAACATCCCACGCGGACTTAGTGGGGATGGTGGACAGGTGTTGCACACCAGGCGACCAACCTTGCTATCAGGTGTTATCAAGCCGCCTAAACGAGTAGGACCTCAAAATAGGCTTAATGACCAATATTAGCCTGGCCCGACGGCTTAACGTGTCTTTCAATGCACGGAGATGTTCGTAATATACGTCACTTATAAGGAATGGTCACCCATATAGACACGATCGCGTCATAGGTAGCTTTACTTCGGTGTCACTATCACGCTGCCACCAATGAACTACAAGAAGGACCTCAAACATACAAACCAACATTCAAAACTGTTTAAAAAAAACATTCTTTAACCCTATCTCCAGGATGTGCCGTTTATATAATGAGACATCAGCCAAGCAACCTTCTTTGGTACAAGTATAGCCAAATTAAAAAAAAGTTGTATTTAAAATTTTGCGATATAAACTTAAATAACTTTTATTGAACCAGTTTAACTTGTACACATATTTGTGTTTGTCACTGGATAAATACTTTGTAAAACTAGCTTAACTAATATTCCACAAGTTCGTTTGTCCTAAGCAAAAAATACTAACACACTAAGTTTAACCCTCTTACAAATTGTGCCTACATATTGAGAGTTATAATCTAGTTCTATACTTAAGATACTTTATATTTCTGTAAATTATATACTTGTTCTTGTGACTACAGTACTTGTTATATGAGCCTCAATTAGAAAAAAAATAGTCTTATAGCTTAGTGCGGTTTCTTCTGGCTAGACAGCCTCCGAAAATTATAGTGCTTATAAACGAGTAGGACCTCAAAATAGGCTTAACGACCAATATTAGCCTGGCCCGACGGCTTAACGTGTCTTTCAATGCACGGAGATGTTCGTAATATACGTCACTTATAAGGAATGGTCACCCATATAGACACGATCGCGTCATAGGTAGCTTTACTTCGGTGTCACTATCACGCTGCCACCAATGAACTACAAGAAGGACCTCAAACATACAAACCAACATTCAAAACTGTTTAAAAAAAACATTCTTTAACCCTATCTCCAGGATGTGCCGTTTATATAATGAGACATCAGCCAAGCAACCTTCTTTGGTACAAGTATAGCCAAATTAAAAAAAAGTTGTATTTAAAATTTTGCGATATAAACTTAAATAACTTTTATTGAACCAGTTTAACTTGTACACATATTTGTGTTTGTCACTGGATAAATACTTTGTAAAACTAGCTTAACTAATATTCCACAAGTTCGTTTGTCCTAAGCAAAAAATACTAACACACTAAGTTTAACCCTCTTACAAATTGTGCCTACATATTGAGAGTTATAATCTAGTTCTATACTTAAGATACTTTATATTTCTGTAAATTATATACTTGTTCTTGTGACTACAGTACTTGTTATATGAGCCTCAATTAGAAAAAAAATAGTCTTATAGCTTAGTGCGGTTTCTTCTGGCTAGACAGCCTCCGAAAATTATAGTGCTATTGTCAATGATAAAATCAATAGTAACATCTAGTTTTCTATATCATCGACTACCTTATTTCTCGTACCAGCCATGTGGTTAACGTCACCAACTAGGAGTAAACTTTCCCCGTTCCACGACACCCTACATTTTAGTTAATTACATTTTCAGTACATTGTGTCTGCTGAACGGAAGTTTTCTGGCGAATTTGCGCGGAAGTAATTTAATATTGATCAAGTGTAGTGATAAATTTCAGTGTGCATGCTGCGGTGTGTAATTACTTTGGTGTAAGTACGGAACATACATCGGGATATACAACACTATAATCGGCCTGTTTAACAATGTTCTAATAAGTTCTGGTTAGCTTTATCTGTCGAATACTCTATGAAGTATTCGACGGATATAGATAGAGATATATATATAAAGATGTTTCAAAATTGGATTATTTGAACGATTAGTGCTTATTTGTCAATGGTGAAATAGGCCTTAAATATAACAGTCCTCATTAGTTGATAATGATTAGCTACTACAAAAAAAAGACTGAATACTCGCTTCAAAGTTAAAAAAATAAAAGCTTCTTATTAAAAATGTGTTTTCAAATACTTCAGACAATAATGTTTACGAGAAAATAAAGATTAACGTTACATAATATTTTGAAGGTAAATTATTCCATCTTTTGCAACGACTTATCTAAATATAAAAATAGAAAAGTTTATTTGAATGCAATATGACAGATATTTATCACAGTAAACGTTTCTTGTAACGCATTTCCCTACCCACGCTTAACCTTTATGTAAAAATAACCGAGTGAAATTTAATATTTTGGCAGAGTTTAGAATAACTCTTTCTCTTATAAAAATAAAAACTTTGTAATACCCAATCAGCGAACGAATTATGCAAGCAAGCTTTTTTTACATAAGCTAGCTAAGAATTTTCTTTCCGAGAACATAAATTTAGAAAATGCATTGCACATTTCGCGATCTCTTCGCAACTAACTTGTTCGTTTGCAATGGACGAGTGAGCATAGCTCTGTGTCGCATTGGACATGTTAATTAAAAACAGTTCTAGGGATTCTTTATACGGAAAAGCTACAGCTCTGTATATTTCTACGTTTTCACTCGACTGGATTTTTGCCGAATAAGATGACGTTTTTGAAGTGAAAACTTCTTTAGCGGCGTTGAGCACTTTTGTGGGATGGGGGAAAAATGTGAAACTCGCGTCAGGACACGTGGGCTGATCGAAAAACCGTAAGACGGTTGGCGAAATTATGGATGTAAGTTGATTTTTCTGAGAGATAAACTTTTTAATGTAATTTAATATAATTTGTAATGTTTGTGAACGATAGCGCAATAAATAAATATTGTATTCTATAAAAATATTATATTATTATTATTATTATTGTATTATTATTATTATTATTGTATTCTATCACAAAAATGATAGTACTTTTATATTGATAATAAGAGCAATTCATTCAAAATTATTCCCTAACTATTCCAAAAAATAAAAAATGCACAAGGTTGATATTCAAGTTTTCACTTCTGCCGGCACTCCCGGAGTGCAATTTTGTGGTTTTTTTTTCATTACTTCCTAGCGTAGCCTGAAACGTATTTGTGACTAGATAAACCACAAAAACAGAGCAATAAACATTGTATCAGTTTTAAAGCTTTTGTCGATTTGTAACTTATATTAACTTTGTTGACGACACGCTTGAAGCACGGTAATGTTATCTATTACCGTGCTTGAAGCAGTGGTTAAGGCTTCTGACTATTACAGCAGAGGTCGCAGGTTTAAATCCCGCAAGGAGCAAATGTTTGTGTGATGACCACGAATATTGAGTCATGGATGGTTTGTATTTAAGTATTTATGGAAGACGTCCCCGTCACAAGGAAGAAAATTCCTTGTTTCGAATTCAGACAATTGGTGTGTTTTATGGCGCAAATTTGCATACCGAGATGCAAGAGTTTGAGGTTAAAGGGCCGCAAGCTGCAAGCCGCAGCCATAAAGAACGCATTCGCCTTTTATTTGGGAGAGAAAAAATCTTTTGGAGTTATAATTTTATTTTTGTTTATACACATATACTGGTGTCTTACGCTATAGGCATACGCTCGGATAGCGTAAGACACGAGATTCGATTCCTCGTCTGTTACAGCCAAAGTTTGCTTTTTACAAGTACAATTTATATCTTTTAGAGTCGGTAACTAATCAAGCTTACCTACACCAACAGTCTACACACGTCATTAGGCATTTTTTTTACTTATTTCATGATTTTTAGTTATTACTTATATCTCAAAAACTACTGATTGGATTTTGATGAAACATACACTTTGCCCAAAGTTGAACAATACGATTGAACCAAAAAATATAAAAAAAACATCTCCCTGCAAGTTCTCATTTTCAAATCAAATTGAGACAAACATACATACACTTTGCCACGAGGTATTTAATTAGTTTCTTCCTGAGAAATCTTCCTGCTCTTATAGCTAAAGACGCACAGGATGATTTAAACTCTTTGTCAGAATGGTTTAAGTCTAATTTATTAACGTTTAACATATCAAAAACAAATTATATGATATTTAGTGCCAAAAATAAAGTGATACCAGAATTCAAACCATTAACAATAGATAATGAACCTCTGACTCAAGTGAAATCTGAAAAATATCTAGGACTAACTCTTGATTGTCGCCTTTCATGGAAACCGCACATCGAGAGAACCTGTGCCAAATTGGCTACTCTCATATCTGTTCTTCGGGGTAACGTCCGATGCTTCCCAAAAACAGTGCGATACATGATATACAACGCTCTAGTGAAACCTCACCTTGACTACCTGATCGAGATATACGTTAGCGCCGCTAAAACTAACATTAAGAAGCTGCAAATAAAATTGTGAAACTATTATTTCATTTTGACTACCTAACGCCAACATCAGAAGTTTATAAAAAAACACAACTAATGTCGCTTTCGCAATTATTCAAATATAACTCGTGCATATTGATACGTAAAATTTTCACGAAAACCATTCTCACAAAAATTTCTTTTAAAACCAAATCGCAGATCCATAAACGGTCACTGAGAAGACCTAACGACATTCAACTTATATCACCACGGACAAATTATGGCAAAAAAACATAATGTTCGAAAGCGCTCAATTATTTAATAAATTGCCCGAGGATATAAAAAATACAAAATCATTCCATTCATACAAAGCTAAATTGAAACGTTACTTTTTGGACCACTATTCGGAGTTTACATCATTTTATACAATTTCTATCTAATGATGGCAACAGGTAATAAGTATGCTCGATTGCATTTTTTTTAAAAAGACACGTAATTGGACCCGACTAGCTGACATAGGAGCTATTTTGTTTGTGTTCTTGTGGGAAATCAAAAAAAAATTGTCTGTTTGTGACCTTTATTTTTTTATTATTCATACGTTAATATCTGTAACATTGTTCCGTTTTGTTTTTAAGTTCATAATGTATTTCTCTTGCAAGTGAATGTAATTCTTTTAGAGAAATAAATATCTAAAACCAGAAACCAGAAATTGGAACTCACGTGCTTACGCAAATTTTTTTACCGACACGTCTATTTCTATAACCTTTATAATACGACATTGTCGACCTAATATTAACTGATTTTCTTTAAAAAAAAAGTAGATGTTTAAATACAATAGCAAACGTCGTCAATAAAAAAAAATCAGTTCATTAAAATGATTAAATAACGTTCTAAATTTGCTCACTTACATTCATATTGAGTTAACCCTTGAATTCCGTGTCCCCGTCACATTTGAATGGAGCGTAAGAGCCTAACCATTGGACCCTACTACGGTTAGCTCTCAACTCACAAAAGCCAGCTGATTGCCCCGTGATTAGACCAGGTACTGTACCGAATTAATTCGGAACGAGCGAATGATTTACTGCGGTTGTTGAGGACCGATTCGGTTATGGATGCTCGGGTTAGGAGTTTCAAAGGTTAAATGCCAAGCGATTGGTTAAAATTGATAGTTAGAGTCACTTTAGCCTTAGTCACGTACAAAATTTAACTATTACATTATACAAAATTATTAAGCAAACTCGTATTACGTAACTATGAAACTCGAAGTGAACAAACTTTACTGCTAGCTTTATTTCGTAGCTCAGGGGTAGCTTTTTTGTATATTGGTTCCAATAGCTTTGATAAGTAGCCATATTCGGGAATATTAAAATGATTAGCACACAACATCATATCATTATAATAGTTTATAGGTGACGCAAGGCTGATATCACATTTACGGTCTGTTGCACAACGTCTAAATAAGCCCCCATTAACTAGCGTTACTTCATACGAAATAACATGTCATATTTTAGTGATACGTTAGTAAGTGTTTATTTGGCGAAACAAGATCTATAAATCTTCAAAATATATTCTAAAAGACCACATGTGTTCAAAAGAGTCTGCAACGAATAATTGTTCGTGTCTGCAAATGTTGCGATGAAATATAATAAAAAACTATTATAGAAATTCCAGCGGACCCATCGAACTTTGTTTCGCCCCCGGCTATGTCTCACCCTGACCCCGTAATTTACATAATTATTTTATTATCTTACTCCAAACGGTGACAAATCGGACGAAGTAAAAACCATGAAAATTGTTTTACCCGCTCATTTTTTATATTTTCTTTTTTTCTTAAGGACCTTCTCCTGACAATAGCAAACGCAACAAAAAAATAATAAGCGAAATCAATCCAGCCGTTCACGCGTGATGGGAAATATGGATTCGTTGTTATTGATTGTTGGGCCCTATTCTTGCCAACTCAAAAAGGTGGGGACCAAGTGCCCATAAATTGTATCGTGAGATTTCAAAACGCCTAGTTTTGAATTCTCACGATGCAAAGGCTGGCCTCTACCTTGGCCAGCGTATAAGCTTGGCTATTCAAAGAGGCAATGTGGCCAGCCTCATGGGCACCTTTCCACGGGACGGTGACCTAGGTCAGATTTTTTATCTGTAGGTTGATAATAACTTACAAATGAAAAATCTAACTCAGGCTCGTTTTAAAATTTTAGTTTAAAGTTTTTTGTTTTATTTACTATTATAGTTTTTGTTTACTCAAAAAGGTTGAAATTTTTGATAAGTTCCGATACAAAATAAATAAATATAAATATTGGACACATATTACATGGGTCTACCTTGTTTCGCATAATTTTTATTGTCATAATTTTATTTGGCATATCATCAAATAGCATAAACTTCCTTTCGCAGAACATCAATTAGCATTCACTCATTTATCAGACGTTCAAAACGCATAATCGTGTAAGCTAGAATCATCTTTAGGCAGAAATTTAATATCCATAATAGTCTTAAAGCAGAATCATCCTAATGCAGAAAGTTTACAGATAGAATCGTCTTGTGGCATACAATTCGTATATATAGTCATTAATAGGCAGAATCATCCTATCGCAGAAAGTTCACAGTCCGAATCGTCTTTTGGCATATTTTTCATATTTAACATTCTCCTATAAACCTTAATTTCTCTGTGTATCCCAAGTAGTTCTATCTCAGCAATCAGCAATACTAACATACAACATGCATGGCAAATCAAACATGCAGCATGCAAGCAAGCATTCAGCATACAAGCAAGCAAGCAAAGCATGCAACAAGCAAGCAAGCATGCAGCAAGCAAGAAAGCAAGCAAGCATGCAGCATGCAACATGCATGGTTTCTGTCACGGCTCCGGCGCTGCGGGGCTCCGGCAGTCCCACGCGAGCTTATCGTCGCAGATGGTTTTTGCTCACCACCGTAGCTTCGGCTTGCTGGCCGGCGAATCGCCGGCCAGCCTCAGCCGCGGCGGCGAGCTTTCAAACCACCTGCTCCTCAGCTCGCGGGCTGCCTCGCCCCTCCGCGCCTACGCGATTTTGAATTACACTCTAGGGGTGGGGCAAACAAGACTGCGTGGAGTCGGTTTTGCACCGATTCGTTTCTGTCACTAACTTTTGTACCACAACTTAATGACTTTTTAATTCAATCTTAGGGTAAAATACTATTTAAAAGAAATAGCAATATGCGTAGTGAAATTATTCTCAGGGAAATTCTGCTTTCTTCATAGTATGCCTAGTCAAATTATGCTAAATAAATATCGTACTTAATAAACATTATGCTTAGCGAAAGTATGCAAAATAAAATTTTGCCAAAGGTAATTATGCCTTATAAATTTCTGCTATCTTAAAAGTATGCCATTGTAAATTCGGGCACATAAATATTCGACCAAACAATAACTATGGTAACAGAAAATTCTGCCAGATTAATATTCGACTAAAGAAAATTGTGCCAAGTGTGTTATGCCAAGTGACTTTCGGAGCAAAAAGATTCTGCCAGATAGAGGAAACCCATATTACATACATTCTCTGATCCCAAAGTAAGTAACCAATGCACTTGTGTTATGGAAATCTGACCACATCATACCACAACAACCAGACCCGAGACAATATAGAAAATTATGATTTCTACATTGACCCGACCGGGAATCGAACCCGGGACCTCGGACCGGCGACGCCTTGAAACCAAGCGTTCTTAGCCACTTAACCACGGAGGTCGACAATAAATCATTGATACCGGTGATTTTCATACAAAATGTACACGTACTTATGTGAATTACAAAATTTAGCTGCTACGAGTTAATGATGATGAGCAAATCGTTGTCCAGGTCCTAAATACATATAATAGGAAACTCATTATGAAAAAGCAATCTAAAACAGATTACTCACGATAGGGATAGATAAAATTTTGGAAAACGTTACTATTTTCCATCATGTGTCGAATGTGTATTGAATATTTATTCCTTTTTCTTTTTTTGGTAAACTTTTTTTCATATTTCAACGATAAAGGTAATCAACATTTCGTCGATGGGCGAAGAACCGATGATATTTATGTAAGTGTTTTTAAATCTGAAATTAGATCTTTGTATGGGATCGTTGCAGTTTTTTTCCTTATAGACGTCACCAAATTACGCACACTGAATTCTCTATAATTTCGTTCTGCTTAATAATACAGTTCATTTTTTATGGCCGGCCTCTTCTCCTCCGATCGATATTCGTACTTGTTTTATGGTTCCGTAGCCGAATGGAAAAAATGGACCGTCCGCATGTCATTATTATAATCATCATCAGCCAAAGCACGTCCACAGCTGAAAATAGGCCTCCGCCTTCCGAATCTCCACAGTGAACAGACATCACACGCCGCACCTTTACTTTGAAACTATTAGCATCACAAAGTCGAAATTTAGTACATACTCGTAGGTGTATTCTATTAATTACTTTACGATTCTCATACAAAAAAGACCTTTGATGGAAGACTGGGAACATGGAACAAAAACAACCAAATTAAGCTTTTGCAAACAATATAAGTACAATGTAGATCTTTACAAATACTTTCAATGAAAGTCAGTTCAAAAGAGGCCAAACTGGTAGTTATGCTTTATAAAATTTTCAACAACCGCAAACACAACTTTGTCCTTCATACAAATACTATGAAAAACAAAGTTGTTTTTGCTGTCAGTTAAATATTATAGTATTTTGAGGAGTAAAAGGACTCCTAATTCAATTAATGTTGGGATGGAACCCTCTGTGCGCAAATCCAAGTTGCACTTTGCAAGTTTTTATACATGATTTGCATTGTTCGTACAAAGATGGGCGTCGTCTATAATAACTAAATTACAACATGTTCTCTTCTTAACATTTTTTTCACTTACTACTCAAATTATCCAGACATAGCCTGCTTACTCAGACGGAGGGTGATTGAGTTATAAACGAAAAAAATAAGAAGTTAACGTTTTCTATTATTCTTTCAGGGGGCTTACACGATAAACTATACTAGTATTTTAAACTGTCGAGGACCAAAACCAAAAAACGTAACTAAAATTGAACCACTTCTCTTTTATGAGAAAAATGCTTATTATGCGATTGTGAATGTCACAATTTTTCAAGATACTCGCATGGAAGAGGTGAGCTTATGTTTTTTTTTAAATTAAAATTCTGTCACATCGCTCGTGTATTATTAATATATACTCTTGCCAGTATGATTAATAAGTACCCAAGGTGAGTACCTACGATTGTTAGAAGAAAGTGAATAGCTAGGCTATTTACTAATCACATATTAACAATTAAATGCCGAATCAAAACTACCTACAGAGCCTCTATTTTTCAAAAATTCGCGGCATACGGCGTGTGATTTTCGTTAATCAGTGATCAATTTTACAAGGGTAAACAATGTTATCATTAGAAATAAAAAGGTAACGTAATTGTAATTTATACTTTGCACAATTTTCGTTATATATAGTACATTGTATATAGTAATACTTAATCAATTAAATGTTGATTTGCGAACGAAAATTACTCGGAATATTGACGGGAGCAATTCCAAAATGAGCTGATGAGCTCCTGGTCGTATCCAAATGACCAGCTATTCATGTTTTAATGGAAAAACTTTTTATTCATAAAGATGAAATAAGAAACCAAAATTTGCGCACGGGTGGGACTTGAACCAGCAACCTTTTGGCTGACCGAGCCAAACGCTCTTACCAATTGAGCTATCGTGCTGTCAGTCCGACCCGGCGAAATTTGTGGTCTCCTATGAATACGTCGTTGCGTGACGCTTAGTATAAAATATGACACTGTGAGTGTTAAAAACACTCCAAACCAATAAACTTTTTCCTTGATATTCCTAAATAATACATTAGGACTTATCAAATAACTCTCATTAAACCTTTAAAAGAAACACGATTTTTTATTTGGACTAATAAGGAGGTCAATATATCAAAAATCCCAGCCCGTTTTCCTTGAGCCGGAAAGAAGGGGAGGGGTAAAAGGTACTTATTAGGTTTTTTCTTAATTATCGGAAACAATGCCTTTTACGGACATAAGACCATCTACAAAATGAAATCCGATAAAATTTACTACTATTTTAACGTATTCCAGTTTTCAACTGACCTTTATAAATGAAGGTTATCAATTGGACATATATTTCTGAGACGTCTTTCAAATCAGATAATATTTGACTAGGTGCTCTTTTATTTCAAGGCTTTTAAACACTTGTGCTGAATGTCGTTAGTTTATGTATGTTTGTTTGTTAGATATTCGTTTATTTGTATTTTTTTTTGTTTCTTACGGATATAACGGATACGAAGTGGTGGATTTGGATTTTTTCTTTTTTCATTCATTGAAGCATATTCCAATAAAGAGAACAGTGTAAGTTTCATCGAATTCAGTTTTGTTGTTTTTGAGATATGTGCAAAAATAAATATTAAGGAGTAAAAAAGTGTTCAAACTTTTAAACGACTTTCAAAAAACTCTACAAAATGGCTGAATAGACTCTAAATTAATTGTTTTTTTCCTAAACCGAAGGCAAAGTTATTGTTACTGCCTTTTTTAACTTTAAGAGGCAGTTTTAACGTTTGAACATATATTTTTTATTCCATAATATTTATTTTTGCCCACATCTTAAAAAGTACTGAACTGATTTTAATGATACGCACTATTTCTTAAATCAGAAAATACTTAATTGATTTAAAAAAAACACTCGATATATAAAATATATTCATTCCAATATATTCGTAAACAAACACAAAATTTTACAATTATACAAATATCAAACGTATGAAAAACATACACTTGCGAAATTTCAAGCACTTATTTGAACGCCTAAATGGACCATCATACTCGAATATAATTCAATCGATAACCTTTTTGTTTTACGTTTCTTGGCCCGTACTTATATAACAAAATTAACAAACTCATCAAAATATACCCATTGAATAGGCATGAATGCAACATTGTAGTTGCAAAATGGTTACAACAACTGTCTTATCAAGAAACCGAGGAACTTTTCACTATACTTACCTAAAACCTTTTCCTTGAATACATGTACTTATAAGTCCTATTTACATTTGTAGGATATGTTCATTCCTGCAGACGATTTTCATATATTGTTCACTTGTACCATATTCTTAACTTGTTTGTGTGCTACTTTAACGGTTAATATTAACAAGTGGGAAGAGCTTTGCTTAACCTAAAACACAGGGTTTACCCTAACTTAGGGAGCAAGTTCACATTTTAGTATATTAAGTAGAATTAAGATTCATTATTGTATATTGCTTGTATCTTTCTTTATTATTTAAATAAATATCTTATCTTATCTATCTTTGTTGTGTCGGTTGAAATCTGGACTGAGTAAAATTTGCAGATAATCTTATTAGCTTTGATTTTGTGGAAGGTCTTATCTCGCTAGGATGCATAGTTTCCGATGTACTCGTATATGCGAAAAAATGCTAAAAATTTTACCTTCAGTCGCTCCTCTTCCTCCTGGCTCAAGAGGTACGGCCTGGGACTTTTGATATAACCTCCTAACTAGTCCAAACAAACTTAAGATTAACGAAGTCAAAAATCGGGTTTTTCTTTGACTGAACTAATTTTTGTTTTCATATTGCAGGTTAAGGTAACAGTTTTCTCAAAAAAAGACGGAAAACTAACTGTTGCGTTCAATAGCAGGACTAAGAAACCATGTCAACATTTTTTATTGGCCATGATTTTTAAGGAATATTTAAACAACACGGACTGCTTATTGAAAAAAGTAAATAGAAACTGTGCATCTTTTCTAGATGAATATAAAAAACTTGCAATTGTCTTCCGAAACCTTTATTTAAATATAATTAACTAAAATACCCAAAGTGAAAACATACAAAAATATCCCCTTTTAACGTATCTTTTAAAACAGACTTAATTTCTTTATTTTTCAGGGAAAATTCCATTTCAACTTACCTATTAGCAAAATTACGTCACAATTTATTGGCCCATCATTTTTTTACGGAAGTTTCACACATAAAGCTGTAGTGATGTCGAAAAAGGAAAATATCGGATGCTTACTTTTTGATATGTCTTATCTTAAAAAATAAAACAGGCTATCGGTAACGAAACGCAAATAATAAAATACAAAATTGTTTCTCGTGGCCATTACACTATTATTACTAGCGTATGGAACTGGCGCTACGTACATTTTTTTTGCGCCATGATTTGGCGCCTCTTGCATTAACGCATTCAAACGGTTTCAAATTCGACATTCAAATTTCATGGAATACAACACAATTTTGTCATCGAGTTATGACATATTTTATGCTTGGCATAGTTTCTCAGTAGGTAAGTATTTAAAAATACAACTCACTGGTAAAGTAAGGACAGTAGATGTTTAAATTAAAAGTGTGCACTAATCTGTATTTATTTTACTCTTTATTGCACTGACAAAACTAAAGTACAAATCGTGGACTTAATGCTTAAAGCATTCTCTACCAGTCAACCATTCGGTGAATCAGAAACGATTGAGGCGGCGTAAAATAACACATAAAAGCAACAAATTAATTTAAAGTTACAAATATACTTACATAAATAATTTGAAATAAACCTACTTAAACATGTATCTGTAGTGTATGATTTGTTACTTTTCCTTAGTAAATAAATAGAAATAAGATATGATTGTATTTTCCATTTAAATTAAGCAAGTTCATATTAAATTATAATATACAGGGTGTATCGGGCAGAGTGTAGGTAAATTAAACTAAAGGTCAAATAAAAAGTCTAGATAACAGAACAAAAATAATCATTGAATAAATTTAAGCGTGTATGAAATTATCTCACCGGGAACCATTCCGCGAAACGACTGAAAATCATGGGCACACACATACTGTGGCCCGCGCCACGCGACCGTAATCGTTTAATTAACTCAGTTTCTCCTTCGTACTTTTTCCGGACTTAGAACCGGCAAAGAATTTTAAACTCGAAACTTATGTTCATATCAAAATCTGTCATTTTAAATAATCTTCGAAACAAAAGAAAAGAGGAAATTTATAATAAAAACTCTTAACTCGATCAAGATGCTTTGGTGTAGTTAAAAAACTGAATCAACTTATTTACAACCATTGAATTAATTACCTAGGTATTTACTTAGTTTATAACCTGTAGTTAGGTATAAAGACTTACGTTTTTCAAGCAGTAAGTGATTGTAATGACGTCCAATTTGCACTATACAAAAACTGTAGAATTTCTTCTTATAAATTAACAAAGATTTCTTGACCGACTCCGTGTACGTGGACAGGCGTAGTGAATTGGCCGTAGTCACGAAGATTTTGAATCGCGCGTAAAATGCGTCGTTCCGAAGGCACATAGCGATTTGGGTAACGTTCTCTCCAGGAACGTATGGTAGCAGCCAAGCTACCGCCACTTTCACCGTGTCCGTTACTCTAGCAAGAAAGTGTCTCGTAGAGCACATTGAAGTATGCCGTTGAATAGTGCTAAGTATGCTTAAATAGTGCGCCAAATATAAAATTTGTGGGGGCCACAGTTTTCGCATAAAACTGGAAATACGTTTTCTGCTGGAGAAACGCTGCTCCAGCAGGAACTTTTTTAAATATTGACTCTAGAGCAGAACAAAGTATATTGTTAGATAGATCTTATAACACATAATTTGTGCGACTAAAATTTAATCTGTAGGACTCATCGTTTTTAAGATATTCCATTTCCTGCTAGAGAAACGTTTCTCCATATCCTATATCACGGGAACCGTTTAATGTGCGACCGTACAAAAACTCGCACTAAAAGGTGTTAATTTGTGACACTTTATCCATTATTTGTATGTAACTATATCTTTCTGGTTTTTGAGAAATAAGCATGTATTTGGAAATGTAAAAATTGATAGAACTATTTAAAGAAGCATCCAATGAATACAGTTCCAACGTTTGAAGAACACATTTATTATTTTAAACCACCTTAAAGAGTATGAAGAGCAGCCGTTTATAAGTTTCCTAATAATTCCACTTTGACTCCAAACTCACAGTGCATAATTTAGTCATGTGAATTCAATAATTAAAACCAACTGTATGTGTACAAGTATACACCAACGTTTAGTGCGCTTAACAAAGAACGTGTCTTGAAAAATTTACATTGGAATAAGGCAAATTTAAGCAGATATAAGCAATAAGGCTAATCGACTTTACGTTATTGATTATTCGACCAAATTAGAATGGTCACAAAAAAGCGGCCTCTTTATACAAATTGACGACCTCCTTCATTTTGTTTACAATCTGGTTGACATATACTTGGCCTTGTATAATTAGCTAGCAAAATTTTATGGTCCAATTCTATGGTTCAAAGATTAGGACTCTTTATACAACTTTAGCGATTTTTTAACAAATTAAATTAACTTGTATTTTTTACTTGATTGATTTCTGATCAAACTTTAAATTAAATGTCACGTGAAATATTATTGAGCTTTAAATATTTTTTATCATAAGGAGATGGTGCTGTCTGACTTTCAGAAACATGGCAGAGGATAAATGTTTTACGCCAACATAAATTTAAAGTAAACGAGTAAAACACAATTAGTATAGTGTACAAGTTTAATTGTAAACATTTTTTTTGCAATAAAATTTATTTTATCATAATTAATAATAAACATTTTAATATATTGTTCCTAGAGTTATCAAAGCCATCTAGTGAGAAGTATAAAATGCATGCAATAAATATTAGTTTTCTCCATGTCGAAAATAAAACTCTCATTGAACAAACAGATATTGTTATAAATAAGGCTATGATCGAATATGATTATCCACCAACACCTTTTTAACTATGTTTCAATTATGTAATATTAATAGTTTCAGAATAAAGTGGGTGTGATATACGGACAGACAGACAGACAGACTTGATGAAACTATAAGGGTTCCGTTTTTAACCATTCAGCTACGGGACCCTAAAAAGCATGTTAACATGTTTATTTATATTAATAGAATATAAAAAATGATAAATTACATCATAATCTGTATCATCATATCATATCATAATATATACTTATAAAACAGCATATCCCTGGATAAAGTGCAATTTCGAAAGGTTTTTACCAACTCTTCGTTTTCATTCTGAATAAAAGACAAACTAATAAGTATGACATGAGTTTCAAATAACAACAAACGTGAAGTTTAGCACCACTATATAAATGTTGAGCGGCTATAGCAATGCTTAAGATCTGTAATTCTATATTTCGCCGGTAAAACCTAGTGACTCATTAGACGTAGCAGCGTTGGTTTTAAGCTAGTCAGCTTTAAGGTTCATAATCCGCGCGCATCTTGTACTTAAATAAAAATATTAAACGTAGTGTTTCAGTGCTTCCAGTACCAATGTAAAGTAACAGAGATAATAATAAAATATACAAAAAATAATAAAAACTTCATTGCTTTTTATTCAGTTTACAATTATTATACCTTTCAAATAGCTAAAAACAATGAATTTAAAAGAACATCCAAATTTGTATCACAAAGAAAGGAAAGTCGTACCTATTCAATGTTTACCTCTTATACCTCCACAAATTTGAGCAGGTACATACGTACCTGACTGTACGTAAAAGGGCCTTATATTATATGATTTTTTAAAGGAGGCCATCAATTTATATATAGCCTCTATATTTTTTTTTTTTGTGACCATTCTAATTTGGCCGGATAATCAATAACGTAAAATCAATTAACCTTATTGCTTAAATCTGCTTAAATTTGCCTTATTCCAATGTAAATTTTTCAAGACACGTTCTTTGTTAAGCGCACTAAACGTTTTTGTATACTTGTACACATACATTTGGTTCTAATTATTGAATTCACATGACAAAATTATGCACTGTGAGTTTGGAGTCAAAGTGGAATTATTAGGAAACTTATAAACGGCTGCTCTTCATACTCTTTGAGGTGGTTTAAAATAATAAATGTGTTCTTCAAACGTTGGAACTGTATTCATTGGTTGTTTATTTAAATAGTTCTATCGATTTTTACATTTCCAAATACATGCTCATTTCTCAAAAACCAGAAAGATATAGTTACATACAAATAATGGATAAAGTGACACAAATTAACACCTTTTAGTGCGAGTTTTTGTACGGTCGCACATTAAACGGTTCCCGTGATATAGGATATTATGGAGAAACGTTTCTCTAGCAGGAAATGGAATATCTTAAAAACGATGAGTCCTACAGATTAAATTTTTAGTCGCACAAATTATGTGTTATAAGATCTATCTAACAATATACTTTGTTCTGCTCTAGAGTCATTATTTAAAAAAGTTCCTGCTGGAGCAGCGTTTCTCCAGCAGAAAACGTATTTCCAGTTTTATGCGAAAACTGTGGCCCCCACAAATTTTATATTTGGCGCACTATTTAAGCATACTTAGCACTATCCAACGGCATACTTCAATGTGCTCTACGAGACGCTTTCTTGCTAGAGTAACGGACACCTTTCACCATAAATTAACACTAAGTCACTCAGTTCAATGTTTGTTAAATCACCCATGATGCACCCACGAAAAGTTTTGTATTGCGACCGTAAAACTCTGTTGGGCGTTTTCACCTACGTATGTGAACAGTATCGAGTCTTGACGGCAGTTAGTTAGTTAGTTAGTTTGGCCGGGGTTTTTATCCACACTTAGCCACACGATCGGGCCATTGTACGTATGTACCTCTTTTTTATTCTAACCACCCTAAACTTTCCCAGAAGGCTAGCAATCTGCCTAGATTGCTAATGGCGTCCGGGAAAGTGGCTGGGGATTTGAGAATATTTGCCCGTTGTTGCATCACTCCTGTGCACTCCATTAGCACGTGGTGTGGTGTTTCTTCTGCCTCCATGCACCCTCTGCATAGGGGGCTGTCTGTGACACCTATTGTGAATAGGTGCTTGTTTAAAAGGGTGTGGCCAGTTATAGTGCCTATAACTAACTATGCGTAGTTTGTCTCTAGGTAAGCGAATGAGGTTGCGGGCGAACCTTTTCGAAGCTACCGGGACTGCGTTCTTTGTTTGCCTGCAGCCTTCACCGTTTCTCCACTCTGCTTGATGTGCTGCTTCGGTTTCTGCACGTAGCCAAATTCTTATTTGGGCATGCGGTATGGGCAGTATAGGTTCCGGTCCATATACTGTTGTTGCTGAGCCTCGCTTGGCCAGTTCGTCAGCTGCGTCGTTACCTAAGGAGTTGCTATGTCCTTTGATCCATTGCAAGGTAACCTTATTTGTGTTTGCTATGTATTGGAGTGCTTTGTGGCACTCCAAAATAAGGACGGATGTTATACTATTATTTTGTAGGGCCTGGAGCACCGACGCACTGTCCGAGACGATTTTAATATGCAGGTCTTTGACGTCTCTGGCTGCGACTACCTGTGCTGCCCTAGTTATGCCGACACATTCTGCTTGAAAGATTGTATTTAGTTTGTCTAAAGTGGTTGATATTTTTATATTAAGATCATTTGAGAATACTCCAGCTCCAGTACCCTGTGGGGTTTTGGAGCCGTCTGTGTATATCCGAACCTCCTTTATGCCTGAGCTGTCTTTAGGCTCTTCAGTGAGTTGGATATTGTACCTCCTGTCTAAGACATGTTGGCATAGTGTCCTGTCCATGGGTGCGTCCAGAAGTGGTTTTTCTTTCAGGATCGCATTTAGGATTTTTGAATGAGTGGTCACTGTGTTTTGCTTCCATAGTCCGTTCGCTCTAAGTCTGAGGGCAGCTGCCTTTGCTTCCTCCTGAATTACCAGATGTAACGGTCTTAGATTCAGGAGAAACTCTAGTGCGGCTGATGGAGTGGTTCTAATACATCCTGTGGCTGCGATGCTTGCTAATCGTTGTAGGCTTTGAAGTTTTGATTTGATCGTGGTCAGTTGCGTTCTGGGCCACCATACAACTGATCCGTAGGTAAGAGAAGGCCTGATAACTGATGTATATAGCCATAGTGTGATCTTAGGGTTGAGGCCCCATTTCTTGCCAATAAGTCGCTTACATTGATAAAAAGCTATGCAGGCCTTCTGCAATTTGTCATCGATATGACTCCCCCAGTTCAGTTTACTGTCTAGAGTGATGCCCAGATATTTCACTTGTGATGAGAGAGCTAATTCGGTGTTAAACAGTTTTGGTAGCTGTAGTACAGGTAACTTCCTTTTGTTTGTGAAAAGGATGAGTTCTGTCTTTTTCGGGTTTACTGACAGTTGGTGTTCATCACACCAGTTTTCTACTATCTGAAAGGCGGAACGCATTATGCCACATAGGAGGTTTTCCGCGTTTCCGTTTATCAGTATAGTTAGATCGTCTGCATACCCGATGGTAGTGTATCCTCTTTCATTTAGTTTACTCAGGAGGCTATCTACTACTATGTTCCATAGAAGTGGAGAAAGGATGCCACCTTGTGGGCATCCTCTGACCACCATTGCCCGCATGGTGGTGTGTGTAGTAATTTGGACCGCTCTTTTACTGACTAGCTCGTTTATCCATTTCGTTATGACTGGTTCTACCCTTAGTTTACTTAGAGCAAGGTTAATGCTGTTGTGCATGGTTTTGTCAAAAGCCCCTTCTATGTCTATGAAAGCGGCTAGGGTTGATGCTTTGTTGTTTATGGCAGACTCTATTTTATGCACTACCATGTGTAGAGCTGATTCAGTTGATCTGCCTTTCCTGTATGCGTGTTGTTGTGGATGAAGTGTTTTGTTAATCAGAACCTCATCTCTTAGGTATCTGTCTATTAGTCTTTCTAGCGTTTTCAGGAGAAAAGAAGTCAGACTGATTGGCCTGAAGGATTTGGCTAAAGTATAGTCTCCCTTTCCGGGCTTAGGTAAAAATACTATCTTTGCCTCTCTCCACGGCTTAGGTATGTATTTGAATGCTATACATGCTCTATATATTGGTAGTAGGTAGGTGATAACTTCCTTCGCGTTCCATTGCAGAAGGGCTGGGAAAATCCCATCTAGGCCCGCAGATTTGAATGGTTGGAAGCTTTTTAGGGCCCAGCTTATTTTATCCCTTGTCACGATTTTGTTTGCAACTTCCCATTCCTGTGATGCTGGTATCTCCTGGTGTTCGGGTGGCCATTCCAGATTTGGCGCAATTTTACAGCCCGGGAAGTGGGTTTCTAGTAGAACCTTGCAGGTTTCTTGGTCTGAGTTTGTAAATGTACCGTCTCCTTTTTTAAGGGATCCCAGAAGATTGAGATCACCTTTCGACAGTATTTTCTTTACCCTTGCGGCTTGGTTCGTTGAGTCTATACTGCTACAGAAGTTGTGCCAGGCTTCCGTTCTTCGGAACCTGATTCGCTTCTTGTAGTGTCTTTGTGCAGTTTTGTACTTTTCCCAGTCCTCAGCTGTTCGGCTGTTTTTTGCTCGATTAAATAGTGTTCTAAGAGCCTTCCTTAGCCTCCCTAGTTCTGGCCCCCACCATTGACTTTTGCCTGAGTTTTTTGGTAGAACGGTGGGACAGGCTTGCTCGTAGCTATTCAGTAGGGTTGCTGTTAAGGATTGCACGGTAGATTCTATGTTAGTCGTGTTACAGGTTACATCTGCTGGTTTGAAGCTATTTAGTGTTTTTGTTAGTATTTTGCTATATTTTTCCACGTCTGTCTTCCGTGGATTACGGTATGGGACGGGGTCTGTTAGTTTAAAATTTAATTGGAAGCATACACGCCTATGGTCTGCGAATGATGGCTCTTTGGACACGTGCCATCCTTCAATGAGATCCGTAGCTTTGTGTGTTGCTAGGGTAATGTCTATAGTGGTCTGGCACCTTGAAGTCACAAACGTTGGTTCCGTGCCTCTGTTTATGATGTTAAGGTTAGTTTGTAATAAGTATTCTGTTAGAAGCTCACCCCTCTTGTTGGTATCCTTACTTCCCCACAGAGGATGATGTGCGTTGCAGTCTGCAGCGATGACCAAGTCCCAGTCCATGGCCTCACAGTGTAGTACGAGCTCGGCTAGTTCCTTAGCTGGAATGTCACCTTCGTTCGCTCGGCATATAAACAGAGGCAAGAACCAGGGTAGCTTGATTATCTGCGAGTACTTTTACTGCGGTAAGATCTCTGGAACAGAATTGGTTAAGCAAAGTGGTATTTGTGGTTTTAGGTATTATAATGCAGGTTCTCGGTTTTTCTACAGGTGTTTTGAGTAAAGTCTTACCACTGATGTTGCTGAGACCGCATATGGCATTGTTTCTGATCCAGGGTTCCTGGATCAGCGCGACGATCTTGTTGTCTCCCTCCAGCACTTTGCGTAGCGTGGCCGTCGCGATCTGTTTGTGCTGGAGGTTGGTTTGCAGGATTTTGAGACTAGGGGGTGGGGCTACGCAGGACGCCATCTTCGTCACTCGTATCCCCCGCACTCTCCGTTGGCGAACTCATCATGTCCAGCCAGCTCGGACCCGGCTGGGGAGCTGCTGTAAATGGTCCCGGTGTCTCACTTGGTCTTGCTATACTGGGTTCGACCGATGCAGTTGCCTCTTCATGAGCGAAGAAGCGGATATATCCGCTTCCCGACATGTGGGCAATGCGACGTTCACGGTCCATGATGGTTTGCCGCTGGTCTTCCGGGATTCCCAGTATGAGGTGGACTACCCTCTCGCTGGACCCTGGTTCGCCAGGTTTATCATCGTCCGTCATGTCATACAGCAGCCAGGAGTCAACTCTGTACCATGGGTTCTGGGCACTGAGGACTCTCTGAAGCGTGCTGGAGTCGGTGATGCGTGTGTGCAGTAGAAGCCCTGCTTTGAGGCTCTTCTTCATGTCTGACTGTCTTATGACAGTCAGAGTGGTCTCTAGAATGAGTAAGGTGATATTTCTGACCTCCCTTTCTAGCCAATTCAGGGCATTCGCATTCTCGCACCAAATCGCCAGCACCCCGTAACAGCCTGAAGGATTCTATCGTCGATAGCCTCCCTAAGCTGCACTGCCTGTTCCTGCGAAAGGTCGCGCGGCGGGACGGTGATGACCGCTACCCTCAGGTGCGATTGACTCGCATCTGCGCATCTCCGCCTTTGCCTGCCATCGGATTTTGGACGTTTGGCTTCCCCCCTGGGGGACCGAGTATCGTCCAGGCGAGCTCGCTTCGTAGAAGCGCGGTCGTCCGGACCATTCTCGGCCCCAGGTTGCTCGCTTGCGGGAGCAGCGGGAGCCTCCGCCTCCAACCTTTGGCCGCGGCTACCCTTCGGCTTCCGTTTCCGCTGGCGTAGTTTGGGTGGTCTGGTTGGTTTTGTGTTTGCGGGTGGAGGTGGTGATGCCGTTCCATGCCGTCCCGCCCCCGCGGGAGTCACCCCCGCGGATGAGGAGGGCACGGGCTCGCTGGGCGTTGTAGCCGCAGCGGCCGGCGTTTGCGTATGGTTGGTAATAGGCTGGTCAGCTTCACTTCCTGCGTGCCCCCGAGGGGGAACGCGTTCCGATCGGCTTCGGTTAGTGTGTCGGTCTGTGGGCCGCGACTCTGTGGGCTGGTGGGTCACCCCCGACGCACATAAAAAGTAAAAGTCATAAAAGTCATTTATTTATGCAAATAGGCCCTCTGGGGGCACTTTTACACGTCCCAATATAAACCCTACCACAGCTTCGGGACAATTGTGGGCTAGTGCTGAGAAGAAGCTGCGCAACAAACTCAGTCACTATTGTCAATGCCTCTTTTCAAAAGGTTTACAATGTTTGTAGTGATCATGCAAGTCCATACATTATTATCATTTAAATAATCATCTACTTTATAATACCCTTTCGTCATAAGGGTTTCTTTAATAACAGTTTTAAATTTATTAACCGGTAAGTTAATAATGTGTTCTGGTAGTTTATTGAAAAAATTTATACCTTTCCCCATGAAAGAGTTACCAACCTTTCGAAGCCTAAATTGTTTCGCGAGCAAGAGTGGATAATAATTTTGAAATTAGTGTAAGATTGAGTGCGATTTTGGATGCTGAAGCAAATATAATTAGTTTTACTAGTGTTTAAGATTAGGAGATTATTACTCACCTACTTGTCAATTAACCGCAAGCTACTTCCAGCATTCGCTCAACTATGTTCCCTTTTTTATCAGTAAAAACGACAGCCGTGTCATCGGCATATGAAAAGATTGTTAAGACGTTTTCAGCTTTCAGGTTACATAGGTCATTAATGTATATCAAGAATAGTTTAGGCCTCAACATACTCCCCTTGTGGCACTCTACGAGATATATTGATATCATCGCTGACGTAACTATCTAGTTTTACCCGTTGCTTTCGCTCAGAGAGGTAGTTTCACAAGAATGACAGTGCTGTTTCTGATTCCGAGTTTTTCTAGTTTGTGAAACAGTATAGGAATGGAAACAGTATCAAAAGCCTTTTTAACATCTAGAAAATCTGTGAGACTCTTGAACCCTCCGTCGATATTCTTCGTTATAAGTTGACTGAGCGCGGCTTCTGCATCTTCAGTCGATTTTCCTTTTCTAAAGCCATACTGTGATGCCGACGAGGTTGGTATTTATTTAAGTAACTAAATAAACTAGCGTTCAAGATTCTTTCAATAATTTTAGAAATGGATGGAAGTACTGATATTGGCCTGTAATTGCCAATATCATCTACGTCGCCGCTCTTAAAGATAGGGGAGTAATAATATTTTTTTTCAAGGGACTGGAAATACTCCCCGTTGAAAGCAGCAGTTAATGAGGTGGGTAATTATTGAAACAAGTTCGTTCTTCGCAAGTTTCAAAAAAGATTTTCCTTTTCCATCCCATTCACTGTTCACAATGGCATTTAAGAAAAAAATATTTGATATTATTATTTACTAGTGGACCCAGTGAACTTCATTTCGCCCCCGGCCACGTTTTGCCCCGGCCCCGTAATTTTAATAATTATTATCTAACTCCGAGCGGTGACAAATCGGACAAAGTAATAATCATAAAAATTGGTCCACCAGCTATTTTTTACATTTTTTATTTCTTCAAAACCTTCTCCTGATAATAGTAAACACAACAAAAATAAAGCGAAATCGGTCCAGCCGTTCACGCGTGATGAGATATATGGATTATTTTTTATTGTATATAGAGATTTATTTATTTTATTTAAACCCCTTCATGCACAAACAAAAGCAACATATGGCGGATTTAATGCTAAAATAATTATTGGTTGCTGGGCCCTATTGTAACCAGCTCGACCACGTATGAACTATTTGATAAGTTCCGAAACATAAATAATTGATACCAATGATTTTCGTACAAAATGTACAAGTACATATGTGAATTACAAAACTTAGCTGCTACGAGTTAATGATGATGAGCAAATCGTTGCCCAGGTCCTAAATACATCTAATAGGAAACTCATTATGACATAGTAATCTAAAACAGATTACTCCCATAGGCAAAGATAAAATTTTGTATAACGTTTCTATTTTTCATCATGTGTCGAATGTGTATTGAATATTTATTCTTTTTTCTCTTTCTGGTAAACTTTTTATCATATTTCAACGAAAAAGGTAATCGTCATTTCGTCGATGGGCGAGGAACCGATGATATTTATGTAAGTATAAATTTTTTAATCTAGAAGTATATACAGGGTTTTGTTTTGGTCAGTGACATCCAACACAGGGATAATAATATGAGTTATACTTATTCTTCAAAAAATCATTTTCTTTAAACAATGTGCAAGTTTTATGAAAGAAAACCTCTTCGTCGTTGGTCGTTTTAACTCGATTGCTGTATTGCTTTAATAAATTGATTTTGTGGATTTTTTCCATTTAAAAAATATATGTAATAATTTTATTGACTGGACACATTTCTTGGTAATACATTGCTAGTTACATTTATTTTGAAAGAAAAAACAATTAATTTATTTTTCAATATTATAAATTTAATATATTTAGGAATGAATACTGGATACTTAAAGAGCCTATATTTTTGCTCCTATCACAGGCCATATCCTGAATAACACGTCACTAAATCACGCACATTCAATTCACAATCATTTTCTTATTGTTATTAAAACATTTTTTTTGGCAGGCTTCTTCTCCTCCGATCGATATTCATACTCATTGTAGGGTTCCGTGTGGTTTTAGCGTTCCAAATGGCAAAAAAGGGATCCCTTATATTTTCAAAGGACGTCTACTGCTGAACATAAATATGCCTCCCTCACGGTTTTCCACGGTAAGCGGCGTCTATCTAGTCGGTGGACGTCCTACGCTGCGCCTTTTTCTGAAACGTGAAAGTTTATAGGTGTATTCTGTTAATTTCTTTACGATTTGCATTAAAAAAATTCATTCGATGCGATGCTCCCAAACACGGAACAAAAACATATAATTATTTTTTTGAAAAATATAAATACTATGTAGATGTAGTTTGAACGAGACTGAACAAGATGATTCAGAGATATAGTAAATATTCAACTATGAGGAAACAGTTATTTTTGCTGTCAGTGAAATATTGTAGTATTTTGGCAAAGGGAGTAAAATGACTCCTAATTCAATTAATGTTGGGACGCAGTTGGGACTCAGTGCGCAAATCCGACAAACACTTAGCCGGATTTTTCACATGATTTTCATCATTCCTGATGAGGAATGATGATGAGATGAACTGATAAGTTCATCACTTCATTTTTCGTACCAAGATGAGATGATCTATAATGACCTAACTACAATGCGTACTCATCGTTTCACTACTTTTTTAACCCGCTTACTACTTAAATTAATCCAGATAAAGCCTGTTTACTCTGACTTGAGTGAATGACGTCGGTGGTTGCATTTTAAATGTAAAAAAGATTTGAAGTTCACGTTTTTTTTTTATTCTTTCAGGGGCCTTACACGATAAACTATACTAGTATTTTAAACTGTCGAGGACCAAAACCAAAAAACGTAACTGAAATTGAACCGTTTCTCTTTTATGAGAAAAATGCTTATTTTGCGATTGTGAATGTCACTATTCTACAAGATACTCGCATGGAGGAGGTAAGCTTAAGATTTTTTATTATTAAATTAATGACACATCGCTGCTGATAGTATACTCTAGCTACTATGATTCACCCAAGGTTAGAATCTACGATTTCAAGAAGAAAGTGAATAAACTTTTTACTAATTAAATATAAACGAATTTTATGCCACATTATAATACATATATCGTATTGGACACCAATCACAAAGCTTTGATTCCGAAGTAAGTAGCTAATGCACTTGTGTTATGGTTATTATACATAACTACCGATTAAACGTGATTTTCGTTATTCAGTGATCGATTTTCCAATGAAAAACAGTTGCAATGAATTTGAATATAATGATAAAAAGATAACTACATTTTGTTAATAATTGTGTTTATATTTTGCTTGGTTTTGGTTGACTTGTAGACGCTCACGGATCAAAAGGCCACCAGCGGTCGCATAAACAAAAGCATAACAAAATACTGTTGATAAACACATCCGAGTGGATTATTTGATTTGCGAACGAATCACATGTAGGAGTGATTCAAAAATAGAGCTCTTGATCGTGTCCAAATGTGTAACCATTTATATTAACCTAAAAAAAAAAAACATTTTTCCTTTATATCTTTTAATCTTCTACCGGTGTCATTTTTGTTTTCTTATTTCAGGTTAAAGTAACAGTGTTCTCAAAAAAAGACGGAAAAAAAACTGTTGCGTTCAATAGCAGGAGCAAAAAACCTTGCCAACATTTTTTATTGGCCATGATTTACAAAGAATATTTAAACACCACGGACTGTTTATTGAAAAAAGTAAGTAGAAATAGTGTTTAATAAATATTGGACGTTAACTATATAAATTGTTCTGACCCCAAAATAAGTAGCTAATGCACATGTGTTATGGAAATCAGACACAACGGTGGTACCACAACACCCAGACCCGAGATCATATAGTTTTTTTATCTATTTCTATATTGATCCGACCGGGAATTGACCCTGGGATCGCAGAAGGGAGCAGGGAAGTCAAAACATCCCCTTTTAAGGTATCTTTTAAATCAGACTTGATTTCTTTATGTTTCAGGGAAAATTACACTTGAACTTACCTATTAGCAAAATAACGTCTCAATTTATCGGCCCTTCATTTTTTTACGGGAGTTTTACACATAAAGCTGTAGTGATGTCAAAAAAGGAAAATATTGGATGCTTACTTTTTGATATGTCTTATCTTAAAAAATAAAACAGGCTATCGTTAACAAAACGCAAATAATAAAATACAAGTGATTATCGTGGCCATTATACTACTATTACTTGCGTATGGAATAATTACACGGAATTATCCGTGGTGCAAAAAAAAAATAAAAAAATAATAATTGCGCTATGATTTGCCACATGGCATCATCGCATACCAACGGTTTCAAATTCGATATTAAAATTTCATGGAATACGGCATTATCTTGTCATCGAGTTGCGACATATTTTATGCTTGGCATAGTTTCTCTATAAGTACTCGTATTTTTACAACAACGCACTGGTAAAGTAAGGACAGTAGATGTTTAATTTAAAAGTGTGTACTAATCCGTCAGTAGTAAATAAATAGAAATAAGATATAATTGTATTTTCCATTTAAATTCAGAAATTAAATGTTAAATTATAACATTTCAATATACCTTTTACCTTTTATTTATATGATTTGGATATTTTGTTAATTTAAGGTAATTAAAATCTTATGGGCATGTCAGCAGAAAAAATGCATACATACATTGAAGTATATATGGCCCTTTGTGCGTGACGCCGACTCGCACTTGGCCGGTTTTTTATTATGACGACCTTTTATTTTTATTGTTTATAAATTAAATGAAAGCTTAACATCAAATTTTGATTTTAACGTATAGCACATTTTAAACAGTTAGGTACTCAACTAGTTTGTTCCGTAAAGGTGTACATAAAATACCCGAACGTTAAATTTTGTGTACAATCGGCTACAAAACAGCTACTGCACGGATTCAGCCATCCATAACTGGCTCAGATTAGAACTAATTACATCCAACTGATTTACGGGCCCAGCGAGATCTGATATGCAGAGCCATTCGAGAACAAAAGTGAATTTATGCCGCCCGCCCATATTCCGAAACACAAGATCATTTTTTGTACAGAGGTACTCTACTCTGATGTTTTAATCTAGCCAGTAAGCTTCTGAGCAATACATATTTTTAACGAAAATTAACTGTTTTAAGTCACAAATAATTAGATAAGAAACCAAAAATTTCACGAGGTCGGACCGACAGCTCGGTAGCTTAATTGGTAGAACGTTTGAAGTTGCTGGTTTGAGTACCGCCCGTGCACAAATTTTTGGTTTCTTATTTCGTCTTTATGAATATAAAACATGACGTTGTGAGTGTTAAAAACATTCTAAACCTGTTTTTAGTCAGTTTTTGAAGATGATTTAACTGTTTTAGTGACTTCCATTCCTTGTTCATTCTATGAACCCTTCATATCATCTCGCAAATACAAGAAAGATAGAATAACTTGTAAAGATCACAGGATTACGCTGGATGCAGATCTGCCTTGGGGGAACAAGAAAACCAATTAGGCAGGTCCAACTTTGAGAAATAAGTCAATCATATAATCCAACTCGGCTGGGCAGCGTTCAGGAAATTGTGCAAGAGCATCTTCTAGTCTCAAAGTGTCTGAAGACGAAAGTCTTCAACCAGTGTAAGTTCCCTGTGATTATTTACGGATCCGAAACATGGTCTCTTACTATGAGCCCTTTCAGGAAGCGCAAAATCTCACAGCGAGCGATGGAGATGGTATGCTCGGTGTTTCTCTACGAGATCGAAACATTAAAGTCATAAAATTAAGTTTAAAGCGCGAAAAACTGACGGCCGTTAGGACAGACGTCCACCAACAAGATGGACAGACAACCTTGAGAAGATTGCAGAACCAAACTGGATGCAGATTGCTTGTAATAGGTCACTGTGGACAATTTTAGGAGAGGCTTATGTTCAGCAGTGGTCGTCCTTTGGCTAAAAATGATGATGGTGAAGAAGATACCGCTTGAAACCGGTCGCTACGGAAAGTCTGTGTTGAATTAAGTAGTAGACGTCCTGCAGCTGACAGAATTAATGATGACGATAGCTAGTGCAGCAGTGCAAATAGAGAGCCAGAAATACTGACAACAGCTTACATGGTAGACCCTCAGAACTTTGAGCGAGAACACCACTGTGAAAGGCGGTCAGCTTTTTCAGTGAGTTTCAGTTTAGTTTTTTGTTAAAAACACTGCAAGGATATTTTGCATATTATTTCATTTTCGAAGCAGACGTTTTATAAATAAATTGAGTAAACGTAAAACGTATGTAACTTTTTTCTTTTCCGTACTTTTAGGTGGTTTTAAATTTGTACTTACTCGTATGTACAACCTACGACCCTTTTTAGGCTTTCTTATTCAAAGTGTACTTACATACGTGACCCTATTACTAAGACTTCGACTGTCCGTTCGTCCGTTGGTTCATTCGTCTGTCCGTTTGTCCGTCGGTTCATTCGTCCCGTCTGTCCGTCTGTCCGTCTGTCCGTCTGTCCGTCTGTCCGTCTGTCCGTCTGTCCGTCTGTCCGTCTATCCGTCTGTCCGTCTGTCCGTCTGTCCGTCTGTCCGTCTGTCCGTCTGTCCGTCTGTCCGTCTGTCCGTCTGTCCGTCTGTCCGTCTATCCGTCTGTCCGTCTGTCCGTCTGTCCGTCTGTCCGTCTGTCCGTCTGTCCGTCTGTCCGTCTGTCCGTCTGTCCGTCTGTCCGTCTATCCGTCTGTCCATCTGTCCGTCTGTCCGTCTGTCCGTCTGTCCGTCTGTCCGTCTATCCGTCTGTCTGTCTGTCCGTCTGTCCGTCTGTCCGTCTGTCTGTCTGTCTGTCTGTCCGTCTGTCCGTCTGTCCGTTTGTCTGTCACCAGGCTGTATCTCAAGAACCGCGATAGCTGTACAGTTAAGATTTTCACAAATTACGTATTTCTATTGCCACTTTAACAACAATTACTACAACAAAATATTTAAAAAAAAACTTTTTGCCCTTTTTTAGTGGTCATAGGTAGGCACTTGAAATATTTATCAATGAAGTCAATGGTACGGAACCCTACGTGCGCGAGTCCAACTCGCACTTGACCGGTTTTTATAAATATGTAATATCACATCACTAAAAATATAACAGTCCAGTATTTAAAAGCGTCGAACATCACAGCTTAGTTGTAGCACAAACAGCAATACATTTCTATTAACCTTTTCGAGCTGCGTTAATACCCTAACACTTTTCTCCTTGCTTGTAAATACAAAGTTGCAATTGAATCAGTGTATTGCGGTTTAATCAGTGCAGTTATTGGCTATAATTAATAGAGATCTCGTAACCAATGGTTACTACCCGCCCATTATTATTTATTTTCTCTGCTTATTAGGAATCTAGTGGTTATTGTTAGCAAACCAATAGATACTATGTAATTTTATTAGTTTTAGTGAAAACTACTTCATGGAAACTTTAGGGCTAGTCTTCCAGGCCTGAGTCAGCTAAATCATCATAATCAGCCAAAGGACGTCCACTGCTGAACATAGGCCTCCCCCACGGCTTTCCACAGCGACCGATCACTAGCGGTCTGCATCCAGTTTGATCCTGCGATCTTTTTAAGGTCGTCTGTCCATCTTGTTGGTGGACGTCCTACGCTGCGTCTTTGGTCGAAGGGTCTCCAATCTAGAACTTTCCTGCCCCAACGGCCATCAGTTCTTCGCGCTATGTGCCCTGCCCACTGCCACTTAAGCTTACTGATTCTCAAGGCTATGTCCGTTACCTTGGTTCTTCTACGTATCTCTTCGTTTCTGATTCGATCTCGTAGAGAAACACCGAGCATAGCCCGCTCCATCGCTCGTTGTGTAATTTTGAGCTTCATTATAAGGCCCATAGTAAGAGACCACGTTTCGGATCCGTATGTCATCACTGGTAACACACACTGATTGAAGACTTTCGTCTTCAGACACTGAGGTAATTGAGACGAGAAGACGCTCTTGCGCAGTTTCCCGAACGCTGCCCAGCCGAGTTGGATTCGTCGATTGACCTCTTTCTCGAAGTTGGACCTACCCAATTGGATCACTTGTCCCAGGTAGACGTACTCGTCGACAACTTCGAGAGTTGAGTTCCCAATGGATACTGGAGTGGGTACAACAAGGGAACTCGACATAATTTTCGTCTTCTCCATGTTCATTTTAAGACCCACTTGTTGGGATACTCGGTCGAGGTCTTCTAGCATAGTGCCTAGATCATCCAGCGTCTTTGCCACAACGACTATATCATCGGCAAACCGAAGGTGTGTTATGTATTCGCCATTGACGGAGATGCCGAATCCTTCCCATTCCAGGAGCTTGAAGGCGTCTTCCAATGCCGCTGTAAACAGTTTCGGAGATATAACATCGCCCTGTCTTACACCTCTTCGCAATGGAATCGCCCTCGTATTCTGTTCCTGTACTCGGACCGACATGGTGGCGTTGTTATATAGACACTTTAACACCTCTATATACCTATAGTCTATGTGACACCGCTGAAGAGACTGAAGCACCGCCCAAGTTTCGATCGAATCAAAGGCCTTCTCATAGTCCACAAAAGCTAAACATAGAGGCATATTATACTCCTCGGACTTCTGTATAATTTGCCTTAGCGTATGAATGTGGTCTATGGTACTGTAGCCTTTTCGGAATCCGGCTTGTTCGGGAGGCTGGAAGTCATCAAACCTACGTGCGAGACGATTCGTGATGACCCTTGAGAACAGCTTGTAGACATGGCTCAGGAGTGAGATGGGTCTATAGTTCTTCAATAAGGTTTTGTCTCCTTTTTTGAAAAACAACACCACCACACTCCTGTTCCATGCCTCAGGCGTGATGCCCTCTAGCAGAACGGAATTAAAGAGTCTCTGAAGGACTTTAAGTACCGGTGTTCCACCCGCTTTCAGGAGCTCTGCTGTGATTCCGTCCTCGCCAGGTGCCTTATTGTTTTTAAGCTGTTTCAGGGCCATCCTAATCTCGTAGAGGCTGATGTCCGGGATGTCTTCAGTGTAGTGTCGGGTCAGGATAGCTCGTGGGTCTCCGGTCGAGCTATCAACGGGTTTGGCTACTGAGGTGTACAACTGTCCATAAAACCTTTCGATCTCCCTCAAAACCTCTGCTTTCGTCGACGCTACACTGCCGTCCTCCGTCTTAAGCTTCGTCAACAGGCTTTGCCCAATAGACATGTCCCTTGCAAACACTTTGGAGCCTTGGTTTCGCTCTATTGTTTCTTTAACACTAGTCGTGTTAAAGGAACGAATGTCATGTCGCAGAGATTTCATTATTCGTCTATTAAGCTGCCTGTAGGTTTGAGCATTAACGGAGGTCTGCAGTGCCATAGATCGACGTTCTGCCATAAGGTCGAGAGTGTGGACCGAGAGTTTTTGAGGTCTATTTTTACGGCCAGGTCTAAAAAACTTAGATCCGACCGTTTGGACAGTTTCCACAAACCCGTTGTTTATTTCGTCCACTGATACGCAATTCTCTAGGCAATCAAAGCGGTTTGACAACTCGAGTTGAAAGCTCTCGGGATTTTGAATATGGGCACGAGTAGGTCGGAGCGTGGACTTCATCAAGCGGGACCTTTCCAATTTGACATTTATATTCAATATGCCTCGGACCACACGGTGATCACTACCGGTTTTTACCCTGTTGATCACGGAGACATCATTGAATAACCGTCTCTTGGTGGTCATGATGAAGTCTATCTCATTTCTCGTCTTGCCATCCGGACTCAGCCAGGTCCATTTCCTTTGAGGCGGCTTCTGGAAGAAAGAGTTCATCGCAAAGAGTCCCTCCTTCTCCAGAAAGTCGGCCAGCCTATTTCCCCTGGCGTTCCTTTGACCATATCCAAAAGGTCCCACTTTCAACTCATCCTCGCCTCGCTTGCCGAGTTTTGCGTTGAAGTCCCCCATAACAACAGTGAAATAGGTTTTGGAAGTGTGTATGGCTCTACTTACGTCCTCATACATTTCCTCCACCTCTTCATCCGGGTGTTTCGAGGTCGGTGCATATACCTGTATGACCTTCAGCGAATACCTTTCGGTTATTCTGAGTATAAGGTATATCACCCTGTTCGACACACTCTCGATGGTTACGATGTTGTTTACGAGGGACCTATGGACAAGAAACCCAACACCACCTTGGGACTTTTGGTCACCCTCCCGGTAGAAGAGCAGGTTGCCAGACTTCAGAGTTATCGTGTCCTCGCCCTCTCTACGGACTTCTGATAAACCCACAATGTCCCAATGTAACCTGCTCAATTCTTCCTCCAGCTCGAGCAACTTCTCGTCTGTCCTCAGTGTGCACGCGTTATAAGTTACCAGGGCCAGTTGTCGTTGGGGGTGGTAGCGAGATCGCTTCCGGGGATTCTTAGCACCCCCTGCCCCGCCGTTACCGTGACCGCTACCGGAATCAGGAATAGCGGGGCTGCCGGAGACTGGGGGCCTGGTTTTTTTGTGTACTAACATATGAGGGGGGTATTTGCCAGTACTCGCCACGCTTGGCAGGCGGGTTGGCGAGCGCAGAGGCGCAGCCCCTTGCAGCTGTGACGCTGCTGCCCATCACAGCTCAACATTTTACTGCGCCTTTTGTTGGATGGTTATCCCGCCATCGGTCGGTCGCCAGAGCCTCGTCTGTTGAAACAGGACGCACCGCGTGAAGGTGAGGTTGGCTTGGAGCTTTGGGTCTTGGTTAAGCTCCCTTACGTCCCTTACGTCCCGTCTCAGCTAAATAGGGGTTAAATATTTATTTTATTTAGTTATTTAAACTTTATTGTTCAGTACTTACTTAGTTAACCGCTTGGTAATGCAGAGTTTTATCAGTGGCGGAATAATACTCGTTAGTGACAAATAATTCTTCTTTTATGTTTCTTTATAAAAACCTGTCCACTTCAAATTTGTTTAGAATAATTTCATCGCCATGCCTCTTCTTTCATTCTTCATGCTTTTCCTTACCTGAAGGTTGTCTGGAAGAAATTGCTACAAGCAATAAGATCGCCTAAATTGTACTTATAGCGAATATCAAAGATACTATCCTGTGTAATTATGTTTATGGTGTGCAATAAAGTATTTTTATTATTATTATTTTTATAATTATTTTGGTCCTTTTTAGGATAACGCAGCCGAATGGCAAAAAACGGAACCCTTTTAGTTTCGTCAAGTCTGTCTGTCTGTCTGTCCGTCCGTGTGTCACAGTCATTTTATTCTGTAACTATAAGCATCACACTGCTGAAATTTGGTAGGAATATATATTGTGTTAAACGCATTACGATTCTTGTACAAAAAAAAAACAATATTTAACTGAAACTTAAACCAAAAAAATCTATGGATAGGTCTTTTAAAATGATATAGAGGTCTCCTAATACATTGTCTTTTAAAGTCTAACGTTTCATAGCTAGACACTTCCAAAGTGGTAAAATGGCCGTCCTCCCACCTAACTTCTGAACTAAGTGAGTGTAAATTTTGAAAAAAATATATAATGTAGATCTGAACAAATACTTTCAACGAAAATGGGTTTGGACGGAACTTTTTGAGATATAGCACATTTTCACAACCTCAAACGTAACTTTGTTCTTCATGCAACCACTATAAAAAACAAATTTGCTGTCAACAAAATATTGTGGTATTTTACTAAGTGGAAGTAAGTGGATTCCCTAATTCAGTTAAAGTTGGCACGGAACCCTCAGCACGAGTCCAACTCGCACTTGACCGATTTTTTTGGTTTCTATCTATTAAACTCTTTGTTACTCTCTTCCCGCTTGCAACGGGTCGCTGTGGTAATCTTTGAGGGATGCCTTTTGTTTTTGTTCAGCAGTAAACGTTCTTCGGCTGATAATGATGATTATGGCAATTTCTTTTAGAAAAAGGTTGTTGTTTTGGTCAGCGACGAGCGACTCGCTGTACAAACGAAACTGATGCCAAAAAAAATGTTTTTTTTTTTTAAAATGGAAATAAACCCGCAATTTCAATATTTTTATGCGGTACAGCGATCGAGTCTAAACTACCAACACAAGGTAGCCTCTTCGTAGCTTACTAGCTACGGCGTAGTATTTCGTAGATAAACGCTAGCTACGCGCTAGGGTGCGAGTTTTTCCATTCGTTTTGTAATTTTTTTGAATGTTATAAAGAGGTTTTCATGCATAAAATGCTTAGAATTTAAAGATAACTTTTTTAAATAAGCATAACTCATAATATCATCCCTGAGTTGGATATCACTGACCAAAACAACACCTGGTATTGACACAGCTAAAGTTCATTATATTTTTGTTTTAATATTCTGTGTGACAGACGAGAAATCCATCCCCGTGTCTTACGCTATCCGGGCGTATGCCTATACTACTCGGCCACCGTCACATTAGCAAGCCTGTTGAATTTTGCAAGCGCTTACTTTAACGCGTACGCTGCGTGACGTCATCAATGTTGCGAGATTGCTCTCACCATATCCGAAGGAAATATTTTTAGTTACTGCTTTTTACAAGTGCAATTTATATTACAGGTAAAGTTCGTTTTTCTTTGCTAGTCCAATAATGTAAACAATATTTATGATACTTTTAAATTAATATCAGTGAATAAAATTAATTAACTATTTGATTTAAAAAGATCTTAGTATTCAAAAATGAATTACATATGTTGGTACTGAGTTTTGTTTTACCCTATTTTGAAATTAATCACTTCGTTTTTAGGGAATGTCAAGATTATTGACATTATTCGAATAGCTTAGAAAAAGGGACTTTAAAAACACACGATGGCATTTTAACCTCGTGTTTATAAAATAAAAGTTTATAAATATTGAACACCAATCACATACATTGCTCTGTTCCCAAAGTAAGTAGCTAACGCACTTATCTTATTAAAATCAAACACAACAGTGGTACCACAACACCCAGACCCGAGACAATATAGAAAAAAATGATTTCTATATTGACCCGACCAGGAATCGAACCCGGGACCAGGGAGCGGCGACGCCTTGAAACCAGCGTGCTTAGCCACTACACCACGGAGGTCGTGTTAGATGTGAGCTTGTGCTTGTTAGGTCAGGCACATACATAGACAAACGGGAGAGGCGGGAGAGGCGTATGAAGCTATGGCAGTTCATGGCGAATTAAAAGGGTTTAGTTTGTGAACTTAAATAATATTAAGTGTCATCATTTACTGAATCATGTAGTTTATGAGTAATAAACAACTGTACATTGTGCTGAAATAAAAAGTCCAAACACTGCAGTGCTATTGCAGACCAGGGGCCCTAGAGTTACTCGCATGAAGATGGCATATGATATCTATTGATTAAAGTCCAACGGTGGAATGAAATCAGTTGAAAACCATAGAGAAAGGATTTTAAAAAAGAGTTCTCGATTTTGTGAGTACTCACGGCTTTACTAGACGTTGTTTTTGCTGATTTTTGAACTAGTGATTCCTAAATAGGGGTCCTGTGTCAGCGTACGTGGATTTCAGTCAGTCACCACTTATAAGTCGAGAGCATAATGAGCGTAGCATACTATGTGTATTGAAAAATATGATTGTTGAATCATTCCATTTAAAGTGTTTAAGTAGGTCACATTCCTACACAAATAATTATGCGATTTTTCACCGCGGTCATTATCTGACTACTAATAAAAAAAACAGATCGTCGGTCTAGCTCATTCCGAATTTTAGATTCGTTGACATTGCGTCGTTCAAAATTGCTACAACTCGTTTCTACGAGGGGCGACCTCACACCGACCTATAATCAATAAGTGCTTCCAAGTACCACTCGCCTCGCGACTAACGAGTTTTATGAATATTAAAATTTATAAAAATCCCGTGTACCACTCGGTGGATACTCCATTTTGTATGCAAAAGTGAAGTAGGGATGTGAGAAACTGGTATCAATCGATCGACGGTTCAACGGTTTTTGAAACAGTGACTTTAAAATACGATTCTGTTGGATCGAACAATCTATCAAAGTAATATTTGCGTCTAGGTTTTAATATATTTGACGACCTCCGTGGTCGAGTGGCTAGCACGCTGGTTTCTCCATCTCCGCCATCTCGTGAGGTTCCGGGTTCGATTCCTGGTCGGGTCAATGTAGAAAACGATATTTTCTATATTGTCTCGGGTCTGGGTGTTGTGGTATCACCGCTGTGTCTGATTTCCATAACACAAGTGCATTGGCTACTTACTTTGGGATCAAAGCAATTAATGCGATTGGTGTCCAATATATTATTGACGTGTTTTACGATGTCCTTATAAGTTAAGTGTATCTGGCCAAAATTTCATGCGAAATTTCGTTCCAAAGTTGTTTTATTTTTATTTTTTAACGATTGTGAAATAAGACCAAGAGTCAGTGCTCTGATTGATGATGCTTGAGTTGACCAAGGCAATGGCCACCGACTCCGGTGCATGGCTCGCAGTGTTATCAAAGACTCTCATCATCATCATCATCATCATCATTATCAGCCAAATGACGTCCACTGCTGAACATAGGCCTCCCCCACGGCTTTCCACAGCGACCGATCACTAGCGGTCTGCATCCAGTTTGATCCTGCGATCTTTATAAGGTCGTCTGTCCATCTTGTTGGTGGACGTCCCACGCTGTGTCTCTGGTCGAAGGGTCTCCAATCTAGAACTTTCCTGCCCCAACGGCCATCAGTTCTTCGCGCTTTGTGCCCTGTCCATTGCCACTTGCGCTTACTAATTCTCAAGGCTATGTCCGTTACTTTAGTTCTTCTATGTATCTCCTCATTTCTGATTCGATCTCGTAGAGACACACCCAGCATAGCCCTTTCCATCGCTCGTTGTGTGATTTTGAGCTTCATTATAAGGCCCATAGTAAGAGACCATGTTTCGGATCCGTATGTCATCACTAGTAACACACACTGGTTGAAGACTTTCGTCTTCAGACACTGAGGTAGATGAGATGAGAAGACACTCTTGCGCAATTTTCCGAACGCTGCCCAGCCGAGTTGGATTCGTCGATTGACCTCTTTCTCGAAGTTAGACCTACCCAATTGGATCACTTGTCCCAGTCAGACGTCTTCGTTGACAACTTCGAGAGTTGAGTTTCCCACGGATACTGGAGTGGGTACGACAACTCATATTACAGTATTGAATGGATCCTTTTATTTTGTAATGGTTCTGGTATCAAAGACTCTGCAAATTGTATATTCCTGATACCTAAGCACAATTACACGATCATCACATGAGTAAGCGATATGAAATTATTCAATTGCATCACTTCATCGAGCGATGATATACTGTCAAGGAGTAATTGTGATACAAAGAGACTACGCGATCTGTTTGTATCAAAATTACACTTTGACAGTATAAAACAATCTTACCAAAGCGATAACAGACACAAAACAACACTAAAGTGAAGGCAAAACAGCGGGTAAACCCTTGAATATTTATATCAGGACGAATAAGTGGCATTTAATCGAGCAAATTGGGTTTCAACGAACGGGCTTATTTATCTGAATTATTTATTTTTACGGTCGCACCGCTTATGAAATGGACATAAACGATTTTAAAATAACGGTTGTATTGATAAAAGTTTTAGAGTTGAGATAATGAAATAATTAACACATCTCGTTTACACATTTAAGGTCGAATCCCACTAATCAACCCGTCAAGGTGACAGCACCGTATCAACTCGATGCGTTCAGTATTTTTTGTATGAAACTCCATACTTCAACGCACATCTATCAACTTCGTAACGTCGCCACCTCGGATCGAGACCAACTCGGGACCCACACTCAACCAGCGGCGCATGCGTTGTAACGCGCTTACTTCGCGTCGCCCGCTGGTTGAAGACTATCTGACTTGGATGAATTAACCACTGGATATGCAACGCAAGAGCGAATGTATAAAAATAACATTAGCCAATTTCTGCGGGGCGGGGGGAGCTTGTCGTGTCAATTATTGACATTTAGTGCATAAAAGTGTCGATATTTTTTATCGATATGTGTGGAACGAATGAATGAACGAATCTTTTGTAAAATTATATAATTTTATCACCAAAACAATAAATTACATTATGGGCATGTAATGCACAAACCATCAAATGAACAATTGAAACATAGAACGTCGGTCTGCCAAGTAACACTAATTAGAACTTCCTTAGACATATTGAAACAGCCCGTAAATACACATAGCCTTGCACCATTATATACCTCATAATTAACCAGAAGATTTTTTTGCATTGGCATTATGTCACTCGGTGATGTTTTGTGGGGATCCATTTTGCCTCTCTTCGGACGGCTTGTACTCACTTTATTTTCCATAATGGATCTACAGGAAATCTGAAATTTATTAAAAGGATGTATTGTCATATAATATGAAGGTTAAAATTTTAAAGCAAACTGTTGTATATTTAAGATGACCTTAATCTACTCTCGAGTGAAACTTTTACAGATTTATAATTTTATTTTAAAAGTATTTATTATATTCAAAAATTTTATAAAAGAACGTTTATCGATATGATTTATCGACATTTGTTAAGCACAATTGAAATTAAACTGACAAGAGAACGAATGATAAACAAACTACAATCCTACCGTATAAAGTATACGTTATCTTGTTGATTTGTAGTAACAGACCACCACTTTTTTAAATGGCAATGTAACTTTTCTCTTGGAAAACACTTTTCACTATTTTCATGAAAAATAACAGCTTTTTTGGGATAAAACGTTACTTACGAATGAAAATAAATATTTTTAAACTTGCTGCTATAATTTTTTCACTAAAATAAGCCACATTTACTCATTTTTTCTGTCAATGTTTCTCACTGAGCTCTATCACCGTACTGACAAGACATCACCTGCAAGTGAGGCCAAAAAGCCCGCTTCGTGGCTAAGGGGGCACAAACGAAATTGCCCGTCATTGCGCGTCCAGTGGTTTATTCGTCCAAGCTATCTGACCACCCTGACAAACGGGCTGTCATTCACAAGAAGAACTGTCATAAGTTGTAGCAAACACGATCCGAGGCACGGCGTTCGCTATTCGATGCCGATCCCATCCGAGGCGTTGCTGTTCCCTTTAAGTTACGTGCTTCCGTAAGGTTGACGCTTGGTTGGTGCTGTTGCCGTGTCGAGTGATTTGCATTAACCTTTAGGCGACTTTAGCAGCGCGACGGTCGTTGCTGGTGCTGCTAATAATTACATACATACATACATGAATGACAACAGCAGCGCAAGGCAGTCGCGCGGCAGCAGCGTCTTTGTATGCCCTGTTATGCGCCTCCGCTGCTAATGTTAAGGCGTACTTAAGCTTCACATCGGAATTTCATGATAAAATATATTACAGTTCTTATTTATTTTTAATTGTTTGGTACACACAACAGAGTTACAACCATTACAAAATAAAATCCATCCAATATTGTAATAGGAGTTGTTGCAGCTCCAAGAGCGAGTGCAGACAGCATGTAAATCCAGTTAACATTGGAAATCAAGTTATAATTAAAAATAATAATAATTAAAATTGTAAATTAAATTAAAACAATATATAACATTGAATTCATTCTCTTTGCAAAAGAAAAGTAATACTTTTGAATAATTTATTATAAATTTGGTGACAACTGTCTTAAATTTGTTCAAAGAAAAGTTGTAGATGTCAGGAACCTTGTCTATGGCAGATCTTAATTCACTCTCCGCCTGATTCATACTATGGTCCTAAATTAAATCGTCATCATTTTAATACCCTTCTCATAAGATGTTTACGTTATATGCTTCAAATTCTATTTTCGATGTGAGGCACATTCTATTTATTACACCCTACCTACTGCTCGAGTAATAAATGTTTAATTGAATTAATTAAAAGTTTAATTCTTATTAAGCACCAGTAAAGGCTGTTATTTGTTAGGGAGTTACATCATGATCATAATAGAACGGCAAGATATTGTAAATCGTGCATTTGGTTTTAATTTCAATTGATTGTTCGCTCTGTCTAGGTTTAATTTTTGTGTTGATCTCCAATGTCAGACTGCTGCATAAGACATTCAAGTGTATGGAACCTTTTTAATTTATTTGTGTGTTGCACACATAATTATGCTGTCTCTTTTTCACGTAAGTTTAATCAAAATCGATACTGAATGTTCTTTTTTTACATAAAGTGGATATTGAATTTTTAACATTAAAACAACAATCTCACATGATTTTTGTCAAGAAATAAAGTTTGTGAGATATTTGTTTTATTTGTACTTTGGCTAAGGATAATGCTAATCGGTAATACAATTTCGGCCTCCAGATGGTTGTCACTAATTTTCTTTGGACCCCTTCTTCGCAGTTGTTCGTAATGCAATATTCTTTTGTGATACTTAACAAATGTCTCCTTATCTATTTGTAGAACGTAAACGATCGCTTTTTAATCAAAAATGGTTATAACATAGCTTCTTTCAGTACGTTGGTTCATTGCATTATCCAAAAATACCTAAGTACTACTTAATGATCTTTCTATTTTTAATGATCTAGCATGTTTCATGAGAAACGAATTAAAAACTTCTTATTGGGGGTGATGACGAATCCAACAAAGTAAAAATCATTAAAATCGGTCTACCTGCTCTCGAGTTATAAGTAGTGTAACTAACTTTTATGTATACTAACTTTTTAAAAAAGTGAAAACCGACTTCAAAACCAAAATGCACTAAATAGTCTTCATTTTGGTTGTCATTTTGGTTTTGAATTCTTCATTTTTAGTGATTACAGTAGAGGGGGGGGGGAGAGTTTAAGGGTTTTCCCTCGATTACACCAAGATCCCATCATCAGATGCCAAATTGGAAAAAATGGGACCATTGAGAAGGTATATCCTCTAAGTAGACGAAAATTTTTTTTGAATCGGTCGACAAATTACTGAGATATGAGGTAACATAGATACAAAAAAAACATACAGTCGAAGAGATAACCTTCTCCTTTTTTGAAGTCGGTAAAAAATTTAAGATACATGGCTAAGATTTATCTGAGTAATTATTTGAGATTCTTAAAAACCGCTAATGCACTCATCTGTGCCCAAAAAGAGCCTTTCACATTTAGGCGAATTTAGCAGCGCGACATACGCGCGACAGTCGCGCGCAGTCGATGCCGATGATTTCATACTGTACACGGCAGCGGCGCGGCGCGCACTATATCCATTACCCATTGCAGTGGTAAAACTATTACCGTATTAGCACTGAAATACGTAATGGGTGTAGTGGACCGACCCGTGTCATGGTCATGGCGAGTCGCGCGACCGTCGCGCTGCTAATGTAAAGGCATCCGCTGCTGCCGCGCTGCTGACGCTCTAATGTGAAGGCGCACTTAGTATTTAGTATCAGAGTGTAAAGGTGCTGCCACACTGCAGTAGTGCTATAAAATTATTGTAATCATTTTTCAACAGTAGTGTGGCAGCGCCTTAAATAACGCATTTATTTCAAAACATTAGAACATCAGATTTCGATAAGTGCGAAAATGCTTTACACGTATTAAAGTAGCCAAACTAGCTTGTAAAGTCAGTTCTTCTGTTCCTTTGCTAATCTTATAACGTAAACAATCTTTTATTTTTACTTTCATAATAATATTATTGAGTTAATCTCATTTACTGTTTGATTTAAAAAGATCTCAGTGTCATATGATGTTGGTGGGGTTTGTGTTTATTTTATTTTCAAAACAATTATTTCGTTAAAACTCAATGTCAAGATTGTTTAGAATATTCGACAAGTAAAAAGAAACAGACTTTAAATCGCCTATAATATATTTTGTCAATAAATTTATTTGCTCTTTTTCTTTGCATCCTATGCAGGACAGCAGGACGTACGTGACGGATTTATATGACGTATATAAAAATACAAATTTCGATACTAAAAACCATTCTGCAAAAAAAAATTAAAGAAATTCGAACAAACGTTTTCGATAGGTTTCGTATGTCTCTTATTCGATGTGCGAAGGACATTAAAAAATTGCTGAGCTATGTAAAAAGACACGCGTTAAACATTACGTCGAGTAGATTATTTACCTATGTATGTTCTACCGCGACATAATAACTCGTTCGGAACGAGAAATATAGAATACTTTTGCTGAAATTATGAAATACGCTGCCAAAATTGCTTCTTGAAGATATCTGTAACTCGGACTTCAAAGAATGTTAAACTCTATTGAAAAAATATAATGTTTTAAACTTTCATGGTCACTAACATTAGAATGCATTATACAACAGTGCCGAAATATCGAAAACTCATAAATAATAAGGTACATGGTCAGTGGCGGTTGGTGGGTTATCGAACTGGTAGTGCACTTTAAGAAAATCGAAACAAAAACTAAAAACAATTACGGTAATATAAATAAACAATAATAATTATTGAGTCACACATACAGTGAAACATGTCATGATGTCAATCATGGCTGCCATCGTCGCCTCGCGCCCATGCCGGCCGGCCAATTTGTCAAACATCGGGTGCTCTCGGTCATCTTCGGGTCGCACATGCGGCGCTCGAAAACCTACTCATTACTCGCTACATTTCTATGAACTATCTTTTGTTTCACGCGTCAGGCGTATTACCTCGTATCTCCTACAAGTTATATTAGCAGTCCTCGTGTACTCGCCGAAGCGCACGAGAATTTGTCTTTACAGGAAAATTAGTCTTAATAGTTTAGAAAAGCGCTCAAACTGTTTCACCATAATTGGAGATTATATGTTTTATACGTTTTTTGAATGTTTAAAAATAACTACTAAAATGGTAATTAAAAATAAAGATGAATTACTTAATATTTTGAAATTTTAAAATCGTTTGAATTGGTGGTTCAGCGCACGAGCGCACTTAAGGTACAGCCGCCACTGTACATGGTACCAATCCCGTATCTAACTATCCTATTGAAAATATATTTTATTTTACGAATTAACCTTAAAGGTGTCTCCCTCAGCTCTAGATTGGTTTTCATCCTACCTGCGTGGTCGCCAGCAGTCAATCAAAACTTCGAATTCATGTTCTGACTGGCAAAAGCTAACTTCTGGTGTTCCACAGGGTGGGATAATATCGCCCCTTCTTTTTTCAATTTTTGTAAATATAATCACCCTCAACCTTCGCTGCTCGTATCACTTGTATGCCGATGATCTTCAATTGTATGTGCAATCTGAAATTGCTGACATATCCACTGCAATACAGTTAATGAACGACACCTTAGAATATATCTCATCTTGGTCGCATAATTTTGGAATCTCAGTTAACCCTACCAAGTGTCAGGCTATCATCGTAGGCAGTCCAGGACTGATCTCTAGGCTTAGTTCCGTTAATCTTGACCCGATAACAGATGAAGGCACGACAATTCCCTTCTATTCTAGTGTCAAGAACTTGGGTCTAATCATTGACACTACGCTGGGATGGACTGATCACATGGCAGAGGTTAGCCGTAAGGTTGTTACTTGTTTGAGAAGTTTCTACCGCTTAAAATTCTTTCTCCCATTTAAGACAAAACTTCTGCTTATGCAAACTCTTGTAATACCTATCATTGACTATGCTGATTCGTGCTGTACTAATCTCACTGAAGCCTTCATCGATAAACTCGAACGTCTCCTCAACAGTTGTATCAGATTCATCTTCGGTCTCCGTAAATACGATCATGTCTCCAGTTACAGAGCACAACTGAATTGGCTTACCATCCGTCAACGTAGAGACTCTCGAGTTCTTTGCATTCTACACGCTATTCTTTATAAACCCTATTCTCCTTCTTATCTTCAAGATATGTTTCCATATCTCTGTCAAACCCATGATCGGTCTCTCCGTTCATCTGACAATCTCCGGCTAGGCACGCTGGCCCACCGTTCCTCGTACGTTTCCAAGTCTTTCACGGCAACACGACTGTGGAATTCTCTTCCCGTGGATATAAAGAGAACCGATGCAAAGTTGTCTTTCAAGAATAAAGTTCGTACATTTCTGAAAGAGTGAATAATTGCATAATATTATTATTATATATGTGTGTGTATTTTTGCTTTATTTATGTTTATGTATATACTTATATATATTTTGTAGTTTATTTATTTATCGATATAGTTATTTATTTAGTGTATTTAATTCAATAATATATTTATTAGATTCTTGTTACTATTTTCATATGTGTTTTTTTTGTCACTGCACCCGTTGCTATCTTTCGTCATGACCTAAAGGTTTGACTGGCAGAGAATGCTTTTAGCATTAAGTCCACCTGTGTACACTAAATTTGTGCAATAAAGTCTTTAAATAAACCTGCTGCGAGATAAACCCACTTAAGGGGTTTAGAGTAGGAATCAAAGTGATTAGATTATGTTTAAAAAAACTCTAATTAGCGTTCTAAAGAGCGACCTAAATATGCAAAGACGACAGCTCTAACCAGGGAGAGCCATAATAGAAAACGTCGGAGAGCGTACAGTCAGACTCATAAACTACAATGTGAAAAAAGATAGCATAAAATATTTTTTTAAATATTATCCTTAGTTCTACTATACACGTTGAGAAAATAAATAACATTATTTTGGAGACAGATAAATCTTTCATAGATAAAGATTTTTCTTTGGTTATGCCTCACATAAAAAGAGAGCTCTAATTCATAAGAGTCATAATAAATATGCATATAAAAAAGCGAAAATACGATCACCAGTAGGTATTTCTTGATGCAGATCTTTGGTGCTTGACGCTTAGTTATGTCAACTCAAAACTTATACTTAATTTTTAGACTTAGTATTGTGACATTTAAACAATGATTATTGTGAGCTGTTGCGTTTTGGCACTTCAGTCCTCAAGTTTTAAATAATGGTCTTACCCTAAACGATGACAGCGTCACGTGGAGTAATTTGGGGAAGGCTTTTACCCAGCAGTAGTGGGACAGCAAATATAACTTTGTTTTTCATAGTATTTTTATGAATAAAAAAGTTATGTTTGCGGTTATTGAAAATGTCCACTATCTCAAAAACTACTAGTGCGATTTCGTATAAACAATATTTCGTTGAAAGTCTTTCTCAATTTATCATTGACATGGACACCGAAATTTCCAATTTGGAAGCGTCTATCTATTAAACGTTAGCCTTAAAAAGAAAATGGTTTTAGGAACCTTCTGTTCGGTTTTAGTTTCATGTATGGGAGCCTCCCCTTTTAAATAGCATTTTTTATTTTTGTTTGTATAAGAATCGTAAAGCGGTTAACAGGTTTAAACATCTTTCTACCAAATTTCAACAGTGTGATGCTTTTAGTTACAGACTATAGTGGCTGTGACATACGAACGGACAGATAGACTTGACGAAACTATAAGGGTTCCGTTTTTTGCCATTCGGCTGCGTGTTAAGTATAGTATGTATTTTAATGTCTCCAACTGTACAAGTGCTGGATGATACACGTAAATACATGCATAGTGGATTCTTCTTGTTTATTATTTACGAGAGACGGCGACATGAGTGTGGTTTCATTAATCCAGACGCGAACGCGACTTTAACACAAAATGGCTGCGAGGTAAAATGCTTACAAAAACAATGTTGTCTGTCTTTAGCTACTGATTGACAGCATAACACTTGTATTTATAGATGTCACCGACAGTGTCAAACTGCGTGATTACAATCTTGCGGTTTAAATCCGTTATATTATCGACTATGGTACTTTGTACCAAACTTTATACATTAAACCCTCTTAGTGAAATCTACAGCGGCATATACTCAGCCAATACTCAAGTACAGTCCCTTTACCTCAAGCGCTTCTCAGGCGCAGTGATCCCAAAATCGGAAAGAACCTTATACCTCACTCACACCCAAGCTGAAAAGGCAAGCCTAATCAGCCAAGGATACGGGAAAGACGAAGGATCACGTACACTTACCATACATGAAGCACAGGGGCAGACTTTTGAGTCAGTGGTGATAGTGCGCACAGTATCAAAAAAATCCCATCTCCTAAAGAGTGTTCCCCACGCTGTTGTGGCCATCTCTAGACACACAAAGTCTTGTGTTTATTACACAGACAATGCCACCGACGACGCCACAGCTCGTCTGATAATCCGGGCAGAGAAGGCCACACCAACAATAATCCGGGACTACAACCTGCGGATGGCCATGCGCAGGGGCGACGAGCAAGTCCGAAACAAGATATTGGCCAATCCACTAACATATCTAACTCCATCAACCAAGTCACTAAGAACATCTTAGTACCTAAAGGCGACGACGTAGAGGGATTACTTTACTCCCCAAACAAACACAATCACTAACACAAACTAGAATAAGAGCAATATTGTTTTATATTGTATAGCAAAATCACAAGGATAATAGAATTCTAAAACCTTATAGAATAATACAAATATGTAATAATAATAACAAAAAAAAACAATACAACAAAAATATATGCACATGTAAAAATAAATATAGAAAAAGAAAATAGCAATTATAACAACAACACAAGAAAAAAAAACACGAAAAAAAAATTAAGTTATCTTAAGTAAAAATAAGAGACGATGTTTAACTTATAAGAGAGTTATAGCATAAACTAACAACCCTAGTAATAAGTATTGTAAAAAGCACTGTAAATTTTTGCGCGGAGCAAAAATAAAAATTAAGCCAACATAACAAAAACCTAAATCAAAAAAGGCACGGACCAAAGAGTCTGTGGACTGTAGTTTTATTAATGAAAAAAAAAAAAACACCCTCTTATTCATAATAACTCAAACAGTCTAATGAACCTATTTTAGCTTTAACACTTCTTTTTCTATCAAATAATGGCAGCGCCTAGAAAGAACGAGACAAAACAATGTAATAGTCAAAACAGGTTTATTAGACGGTTTGCGTTATTATAAGTTAAGGGGTATGAATATTATAACGTAAACTCTTTTTTTTTACAAATCACTGAGCAAAGCTGTGGTAGGTCAGGGTAGGTGAAGGATAAGCGAATCCCCGTTTATCCTTTGTGTTAGGTTAACATTTAAATACCAAAAAAATCATAAATTCTATCTTGTCGAATTTGTTTACAATAGAGCGAGAGCTTACAATCTAACGGATTTAAAACCGTTAGTTTATAAAGTCACGATTTATACAATATTACGTCATCAATCAATTTTACGCGAAATCTCATTGGAGTACGAGTTGTTTAAAATGACTTAAGCCCAAGTACAAGTACCTACTTGAATTGTGTATAAATACTGAGATTGCAATGCATCTGAGAATAGGCATCGATTTCCTTTAAAATCTATACGAATGTTTAAGCTGAAGATTTTGTTTGTTTGAAAGCGCAAATTTCGGGAATTACTGGAAAAAATATATGTTGGATAGCTTATTTATCGAAAAAGGCTTAAGCTTTTTAAAACATCACACTACGAAGGGAGGGAGAGGAGCAGACTCAAAACGCGCGGACGAAGTCGCGGGGAACTGCTTGTAAATTATAAAGATGATAATGAGGCAAACGTTATTAATCAGGCGTTAACTAATATTATACTTTAAACCAAATAAACTTTGCGAGCAAACAGAAAATGGATGTCTTTTTACCTAAATTTAAGGTTGAAAATTACCACATATATGAAAACTTCTACACTGTAGTAGGTATGTACATTGTACCTCCCACACAAGTCATTGTGCCTGCGATACAAGCAAACTAGAGAAAACTGTTACTCAATAGCGTTTTATACGACAAAAAAAAAACGGAGTGCACGTATTTTTCAAACTTTACCCTAGTGAAAAAAGTCGTGAACCATTTCTGTGTCAAAATCGCGTTGACGAAACAGCACCTGCCGTCAAAATATGAAAGGTGTAGCTCAGCCGCACTGCGTTCACGTCTAGTTTTTACGGAGATTGCATTCGAACAAAGACAGTTCTTACTTTTCGCAACGATTTCGGAGATAAACCCAGGAACAAGACTAAAACCATTTTGAGGCAAATAAAAATATCGTTAAGTTTCAATAAATTTTACTAACAATAGTAAATAATATTCATTGCACAAGATATTGGCGGTCTTCTCGCTGGAAGCGATCTCTTCCTGACAACCATTGGGTAGTGGAAACAACGTTTATTAGCGAGGTAGAAAGCGGTGTGCAAAAAAATAGCTAATATTGTAATAATAAACTTTAAACATAGTTACATAATTAAATTAAATAAAATGATATTAATACAATACAACAAAATAATAAATACATATATGTAATATACGTACATAGTATAATAGATCCATTAAAGAATAATTCCATCAGCATTTTAAAGTGATGGCACAAAAATCATACATTCGAATTGATAACCTTTTATTAATTAAATTAACCTTTTAAATTAGGTTAAAAATTAAACTATCAGCCAACGGCTAATTATTTTCTTTTATAACCTTTACGTCAAATATTTTATCCTGCATATAACTGATAACTGTTCATATACCTTAACAATATGAACACTTTTTCAACAATAAAACAAAATTATTTATATTTTTAATTTTAAAAACGTAATCGTTTCCTCATCAGTAACATTAATAAAAAAAATGTGTATTTCCGTTTGTTTGTATTTAATTTGCCAATGTAATGTTTTCGGAATATATCAAGAGATGCATGATTTTTATTTTATTTCCGCAACTCCTTCCGTATTCATTCAAATGTATTAAATAATTATTGAAACAAATTAACTGATATTTACGTTAAAATTGTTCTGAATCGGTTTGATTGAGACAACGTTTTCTTTTCGTTATTGATGTCATACTCGGTACTTATAAAAAACTATAACGACCGAATGCCTGTTTATTTTAAAGTTAAATTTATTATGTACGTTTGTCTGCAGCAGTTTGCATCCAGTCTGATCCTGCGATCTTTATAAGGGTCGTCTGTCCATCTTGTCGCTGCGTCTTTGGTCAAACGGTCTACAATCCAGAACTTTTCTGCCACAACAACCATTAGTTCTGCCACTTGAGCTCACTGATTGGTAGGGCTATGTGAAAGTGAAATTATAAACCCATATCTAGAGACTGGGAAAAGTCTTTGTCACAAGTGGTATGAGTAATAATTCACCTCGCGGTCTCATTGCTTTGGTAGAGGCGTTTTTATTGGGCAAGAGACACGGTTTTGGCTCTAATTTCATTGTAATTTTAATAATTTTTATTTCATTATTATCTAACAAGATGAAAAATAAATAAGAAATTTGCGCACGAGCTGGATTCAAACCAGCAACCTTTGGCTAACCGGGCTAACGCTCTTTCCAATCGAGCCACCGTGCCGATAATCCACCCACGATTAATTTCTGATCTTTTATGAACACGTCATTACACGTGACGTCGTCTCTGTCTTTGTTTAATTCAGTATAAAATCTAGTAAAATTTTCATGCATTTTCGCTATTTTACGCAGCCACCGGCTACGTTAAAATTTTTCAAACAAGCTACAAAAATGCAGTGCAAGTTAATTTATTGTTTGGACGCGTTTTATGCGACAGTTGAATAGAGAATAAAAACATTATAAAATAATTTATGGGGCTCAGTACGAAGTTTTAAGTAAAAAATATATTTTTGTTCCCATGATTAATTTTGCTACAAAATGTTTATTTCAAATAGAATCGTTATCTATTTGAACGATGTACATTTATGTATGGCAAACTGACTTAAATAATATGTTACCTAAATATATTTTTTATGAGGATACTTGATTTTAACTCTTAGAGATAGATGAGATTTTAATATGTGAGTGTGATCATTAATGCTAGAGTTATAAAATTTTCACCACCCGTAACTATTCGTTATAAAAAACGCATGAATAACGAATAACAATTTGACAACAAATGTAAAGCTGAATTCAGTGGCATTTCATTAAAAAAAACACAATTTTCGATTCACATCATAAATATTAAAGCGGCCATCGATGTTATTTTTTTGGAGTCATGGTTTGTACTAAACTTTGCTTAATTTATTATCATAAGACCAAGAAATTTAAACAATGATTCTACGGAGTATACGTAGTTACCTTGATCTAGTCATAATGTTCTAAAATGCTTTAACTTAGAAATATAGTAATCCAAATTTATAATCTTTAATCAGTATTTATCAAAATCGCGCGCACCTTCACATTAGAGCAGGGATGCACAGACCGCGGCCCGCGGGCCGCTTGCGGCCCGCCGGTCGAATACTGGTGGCCCGCCGACAGCAAAAATAATACTCTCGTACATTCGAAAAATATTGAATTCTATTCCAGAATAAAACCAAAAAAAATATGTTCGAAAAGTAATTTGAATCTCGCGCGCGCGCTCTTAAGTGCACGAATTCCCGATTGCTCGCGTAGGTAGATACACGAAGCTTCCAGAGTCGGTTTCGAGATTTCTCCAGACAGTTTTCGACTCTATACGCGCGGTATAAAAGCCACGCTAACCGCAGCGACCCATAGTTCGGTTTTAATTTGAGTGAAGTGTCAATAGTTCTAGTGTAGATTTTAACTCGACTAGCCGGTGTCATATATTTTGATCCACATTCAACGTAGATTTCCCGTCAAGTGCCGTGTATAATTGTGTTGTGAAATCGTAAGTAAAACTCTGTTATTAATAAGTGTTTCCCTACCTATTTAAATCAATTATTTTTGCTAATTTAAAAAAGGATGGGTAATTTAAGTAGGTACTGTAATTGTTTTTAGGTGCTGTGTTAATCCTAGCCAGGATTAGAACGCAACATGGACAAGCCAGGACCTAGTAAAAAACGTAAGGTTAAAGATGAAAATCGGCAGTTTCAAGAAATTTGGACTGAGAAATACTTTTTTGTATGGTCGCATAATAAAGTCGTTTGTTTAATTTGCAAGAATTCTGTTGCGATTGCAAAGGAATATAATGTAAAAAGGCACTATAAAACGCAGCATCCTACTTTTACCAAGTTTACAGGCGAATTAAGAAAGCAAAAAATGTTGTCTTTAAAACGGGAGCTTATTGGTCAGCAAGCTATGTTTACAAAACCCATCCAAGATTCAGAAACAGCTACAGAAGTTAGTTATGAAATTTCTCGAATGATAGCAAAGCGCAGTCGCCCCTTCAATGATGGGGATTTTGTAAAAGAATGCATAGAAATTGCCGCTAAGAAAATGTGTCCAGAAGCAGCAAAAAAGTTTGAGAAAATTCAACTGAATCGTATGACTATCCAAAGACGTATTATGTCTTTGTCAGGTAATATTGCGGAACAATTAAATGAAAAAACTAAGATCATTGAATTTTTTTCATTAGCACTCGACGAATCTACTGATATTACTTCCACAGCTCAACTTCTCATATTCATACGAGGTGTTACTCAAGATTTTGAAGTCTTAGAAGAGTTGTTAGGAATGTGTTCATTGAAAGGTAAAACCAGAGGAGTTGATATACTCAATGTACTTTTGGATGAGTGTTCAAAAACTGATTTGGACTTATCAAAATTATCGGGAGTTGCCACTGACGGTGCTCCTTCGATGATTGGTGTCAATTCTGGGCTAGTTACTTTGCTGAAAAAGCATCTGCAAGAAAAAAACATAAACGCTGAAGATCTCATGCAGTTTCACTGCATTATACACCAAGAAGCCCTCTGTTCTAAAAAAATTGAATTTCATAATGTCATGAAAGTGGTAGTTTCGACTGTAAATTTCATAAAATCACGAGGACTCAATCACAGGCAATTCAAACAATTCCTTGATGACATCGAAAGCGAATATGGAGATTTACTGTATTATACAGAAGTAAGGTGGCTAAGTCGTGGATTGACCCTGGAACGATTTCTAAATTTAATCGAAGAAATTGGAATATTTCTGGCGGAAAAGCAAAAGGATGTCCCGGAACTTAAAAATCCTGATTGGTTGTGTGATTTGGTTTTTTTAGTTGACATTACAAATCATTTGAATGTCTTGAACATACGGCTTCAAGGCAAAAATCAACTGATATCCCAGCTCTACGCTCACGTATCATCCTTTCAATGCAAGCTGACACTTTTCAGATCGCAATTGAATTCTGGAAATTACAATCATTTTCCGAATTATAAGAAAATGGCTGAAAAATTCAACAAAACTGCGATTAATTTCAGTTATGTAGAAAAGCTAGATATTTTGATTCAATCTTTTCAAGAAAGATTTTCGGAGTTTAAAAAAGTGAAACCTCTGTTGGACATATTCAGCAATCCTTTCACGATTTCAGTTGAAAATGCGCCAGAGTCAATGCAGTTAGAAATTATCGACATTCAAAACGACCAAGATTTACGCAACAAATTCAACGAAGGAGACTTGCTGAACTTTTACCGCTGCATTGATAAAAATACGTACAAAGAGTTGCGCATAAACGCTCTGAAATGTGCCAGCTTATTTGGTTCTACCTATATATGTGAACAAACCTTTTCAATACTAAATAATAATAAAACAAAAAATCGAAACCGCCTTGCAAATGAAAGTTTGGAAGCAGTTTTACGTGTTGCTACAAGTAAATTTGAGCCAAATATAAAAAAGATTGTAAGCACTATGCAGTGCCACGCTTCAAATTAATAAATTCTTTTTCAATTTTAATACATAATTATCAATTCTTTATTGTCTTTAATTACCTATACTTCTGGCGGCCCGCCATCAGTTCATAATTTGCCCGAGTGGCCCCTAGTCTTAATAAGTCCGTGCATCCCTGCATTAGAGTGTTGAAAGCGTGACGGCAGCGGATGCCATTACATTTGCAGCGCGACGGTCGCGCGAATAGGTCGGTCCCACTACACCCATTACCTATTTAAAATAAATTAAATTTCGCAGGGTCGGACTGACAGCACGGTAGCTCAATTGGTAAGAGCGTTTGGCCCGGTCTGCCAAAAAGGTTGCTGGTTCAAGTCCCGCCCGTGCGCCAATTTTTGGTTTCTTATTTCATCTTTATAAATATATAAAATATGACACTGTGAGTGTTAAAAACATTCTAAGGCATTAGATAGCGAAGCGACATCAATTTCCAAGTTGAATTTATTCTGTAAAGAATAACTGCTTGGGCCATCTGTTTCATAAAGAGACGGCTAGATGGCGCTAAGCGTCACGCAATTGACGTTTTCATAAGAAACCACAAATTTCGCAGGGTCGGACTGACAGCACGGTAGCTCAATTGGTAAGAGCGTTTGGCCCGGTCTGCCAAAAAGGTTGCTGGTTCAAGTCCCGTCCGTGCGCAAATTTTTGGTTTCTTATTTCATCTTTATGAATATAAAATATGACACTGTGAGTGTTAAAAACATTCTAAAGCACCCATTACCTATTTTAATGCTAATACGGGGATAGTATTACCACTGCAATGGGTAATGGGTATAGTGGGACGGACCCGCGCGACTTACGCTCCGCTGCGGCGCTGCTGCCGCGCTGTCGTGTATAGTATGAAATCATCGGCAGCGCGACTGTCGCGATGCTGCCGCGCTGCTTAAGTCGCCATAATTTGAAAGCGCTCTGACTCTTTGTAGTAAATAACTATGCCAAGTTCTATGGACTTCTTTGTTTGCAGTACATTGCTGGTTCGATTAATTTTGTTAGAAATTAGCAAGAAAATATTTTTTCAAGATATTAAATTTAAACCACTTAGACTTGATTACTGGTTACTTAAAAGGCGTATATTTAAAATGTTTACTCCTATTACAGGTCACACTCTCTAATAGTAAATACAGTCGCTTTTGAACCCGTCTGTAAAATTATCACAGGCGTAATTGAAGAAAAACACTCGGAATATAAACCACCGTCGTTATGCTTTCGTTTTTAGCACTTAAAGTTTGCTCAATCTAGTTCAAGTTAGTTCAATTTCTGTCTGGTTTTATAGCAGAAGTTCTAGTTAACGGGGTGAAGCTATGTTCGAGGTGTTTTCTCCACTTTCATTACCGGCTTTTAATTTACGATCTGCTACTTAAGTATTTTATTACCAAAAGAAAAAAAAATGCTTCCAACATCACCATCAAGATCTATACTAATATTTTGAATCTGAAGAGTTTGTTCGTTTTATTCACATGACTTACGAGTTCGATTCTTTGGACGCGGTAATCAAATGAAGCTATGCCTGATTTATCAATAAGCTGAAGGCTTTGAAACATCACGCTAAGACTAACATGGAATCGGGGTCAAACTAAACGTACAGCCAAAGTCACGGAGGGATCGTTTGCCATTCATATTTAACTCTTTAGACAGAAGTTCAATACATGATTTAGATCCTCGGTAACCACAGTAATTTGACAACATAAGTTTTATTTGTTAAATAGACTTTATTGCTAAGTTAATTGCTTTAACGCAATACACTCTTTTGACTGAAATTTATTAAAGAAAGTCTTGAAATTGCTATAAACATTCTCAATCGATATTAGGACCCTTAGAGCCGTAAAATAGAAACGTTATACCAATTTCTTGTTGTCTCGTTAACTTTAGATATCCTTTGCTCTATCAGCTTTTCCTGTGAGGAAGCGTTTTCGGATCAACAGATCACATGAAAGGGAAAATACGAACAGAGAATAAGAAATTTATATCCCCACAGGTATATTTAAAAAAGACTTTTTGCCACTGAAAATTAGGTTCAGCTTAAACTGACGAATTTCCGCTGTTAAGATGTAATTGCACATTACAAAGAGAAAGGATAGATATAAATGACGTCATTAGGTTAAGGCAAATGTTCGACTTTATGTTTTAATCGATGTAGACTTTGAAGGGTAACCTTTGCTATATTTTCGATAGGTTGATAATTTTAAGTACCTTTTCACGGAAACCTTGACTTGATGTTACAAGTTCTTGTTATAAATGGTTAAATACAAGTGTTAAAATGTTGATTCTCCATACTGAAGAGGTATAAAGTTAATGATTTTGCATTGAAAATATATGGAAAAAAAATGCACTTAACCTTAAAGATGCGATACCTAGGAGGTATTAGGGTCTTTGTTTCCAGTGAACGAGATGACATAGTTACTATAGTAACTATGCTCGTTTCTGCTAATCACGTTTCTGTTTCTCTAAAATGACTTATAAGTCATTTTAGAGAAACGTTAAACCTTCAATTCCTTTTTAGGTTAGATTCGACTAAACATAGGCTTAAACGTGCGTAACTATACGAAAGATTATTTTGATTCCAGATTTTATATTCCTTTGAAGAGAAAAAGCTCGCATAACAGAAGGAGTGATTGAACTGTATTATTAAGCGGCAAGTCAATGTTGCACCAAAGCAGTACGATGTAAAAGTAAAAATCCTGTCAACTCAACAATGTCGTATTATACCGTGAGAACGAATCGTCCTGTCAAAAGTTTTGAATTAGACCAAACATTTTAAATATATATCCAGACAACGGATATAATACTTAAATACTTTTTGTTTGTAAATACATACATGATATTCATAGAAAACACCTAGACCAATACAAACGGACATGTTCATGCACACAAATGTTTGTATTGTGCGGGGATCGAACCCGCAACCCGCTGCGTAGTAGGCGATTTCTCGACCACTACACCAGACGGGTCGTCTATTTTATCATAATGACATTAGCGATATGGCAAGCGGAAGTCATTGCGTTGCTTGAATTAGCTCTTTTTCACGCAACTCGGTGGGTATTAGATAGTAGAATGGAAAATTGATATACTCTCAGATAACCAGCGATTTATTCTGAGGTTAACGTTATTTCTCGTTTGGTCGAATCCACCCATAGTCACCAACCTACACCGATCTTCAGCGTGTATAACAAACCACAAAGTAAACCAATACCTTACAGTGAACTTCAAACAAGAACATCGTGTGAACATATGCTGCTATAAGGGAAATTGTATTGCAACTTCGAGAACAGGGTAGAAGTTACGTAAACACGAGCTAGACTGTGAAATTAGTAGATAACCGCAAATCGCCGGCAATTCGGCTACCTTATTATATTGCTAATGCTTTATGGTATAGAATTGCTTTAAACCAAACATAGGTCAACCGCAAAAAACTGGCATTTTGAGCTGAATCTAAAATGTAAATCAGCGACGAGCGACTGAGGGGTGATTGTTCAAACGATATTGATGCCAAAAAAATATAAATCAATTTTTATTAATTGTTTTTTTTGTGGACTAGCGAGGGAGTCAAAACTTCCAACATCAGGTCGCCTTTTCGTAGCTTACTAGCTACGCCATAGCATTTTGTAGATACACGCGCGCAATACGTAAGAGTGCGAATTACCCCATTCGTTTTGATTTTCATTAGAATGTTGTGTTTGTTGCATATATGTACTTTAAGGAAGATGTTTTCTTTTGAATAAGCATGACTCATATTATCATCCCTGAGTTGGATGTCACTGACCGAAACAACATCCTGTATATAATCAATGAGATTTTGATTATCACCTTGCATTAAAAAATAAACAGAGACATATTTGTAACAAAACAAAGAAACTCAGTAGAATGGAATCAAAACATAGACAAATACCAAACTGTTGTGAAAACAAGTAAAGTTTTAACAAAGTTAAAGAATAATTTTAATAGGCATGAACAATATCAACAATTTAGTGTTTGCTATTTTTCTAACATAATAATTAATAATAGAAAATCTGTAGCTGTCTGAAGCTCTCCTACAATTTGAATGAAATCTCAAAATGCTAAACCCTGTTAATTAAAGTTAATTTGCTCTCTTTACATTTTGTTTACAGACATTACGTTCTGATTCATATCATTATCATTATCAGCCAAAGGACGTCCACTGCTGAAAATAGGCCTCCCCTACGATTTTCCACATCGACCGATCACAAGCAGTCCGCATCCAATATGATTCTGCGATCTTTTAAAGGTCGTCTGCTAGTAAGCAATAAGATTAACGAATCACTATCCGTTTGTAAAACCTTACCTGTTTCCATTGTAAAGAAACCTGGGGCTACGCCAAAGGCATTAAATCTACTTAAAAATCGGCCAAGTGCGAGTCAGACTCGCACACTAAGGGCTCCGTGCCAACTTCAACTGAATTAGAGATCCACTTACTTTCACTCAGTCCAAATACCACAATATTTTGTTGACAGCAAATATAACTTTGTTTTTCATAGTATTTGTATGAGACCACAAATTTCGCACGGTCGGACTGACAGCACGGTAGCTCAATTGGTAAGAGCGTATGGCCCGGTCAGCCAAAAGGTTGCTGGTTCAAGTTCCGCGCGGAAATTTTTAGTTTCTCATTTCATCTTTATGAATATAAAATATGACACTGTGAGTGTTAAAAAAATTCTAAAGCAGTAACAAAATTATGTTTGCGGATAATGAAAATGTGCTCTATCTTAAAAACTACTAGTCCGATTTCGTCCAAACCAATTTTCGTTGAAAATTTTACTTTGTCAAGATCTACATCATGAATGTTATCAAAATTTACACACGCTTAGTTTGAAAGTTAGATGGGGGGACGCCCATTTTGCCACTTTGGAAGCGTTTATCTCTCAAATGTTAGACTTTTAGAGAAAATGGTTTTAGGAATCTCGTTGTCATTTCGAAAAAACCTATTTGGGCATTTCTTCAGAAAGTGTTCTTCGTGTCACCTTCGTGGCGAAAATTTGTAGTGATATTATTCAAATGAAAAAAATACTGCTTTAAAGAAGCTATCAAACTGTAACAAAATCTGTTAGTTCATGAAAATCGGTTCATTATTCATGTAGATATTTAATATTGAAATTTCGTCAGCCACGAAAGTTACTCACCGTGACACGAAAGTTACGCAGCATCTTTTTGAATAGATAATTCGGTATAAAAAGTATCAATTACTTGAAATGTTACCTCATTTTGAACTTTATACATAATCAAATACTGCATTTACTATACTTGCTGCTAAAAAGATAATTTGACATAACATGAATTGAATGTTATTATCGGTTCATTAGCGTTTACAAACTTACAAAGATCATGATAATAAAAATCTAAGTACATATACTAAATAAATGTGACTGGTCATATTGCAGCCATGAGTATAAACATTAATTTAATTGAAGATGAGACAAAACTAATGTGGTTAGGTATTATATATATTTTTAAACATTCATGATGAACACTAACATAAGAATAGTTTGTTACCTTCGACATTGCTACTATGTACCAAATTATTTGTGAGTATCCGATATTTCAACACTGTTGCAAGTGCCATGATCACAGGGTACCTAAAACCGTTGATGTGAGCTGTTATTTGCAGACTTAATGGTCTACCCTCCTTCGAAGTCTTTTATTGCACTCACTTGCGGTATCACTGATCTCAAATTCACTGTTTACTCACATATGTTCTCGACACATAACACTGACAGTATCTGCCAGCGATAGGATACTTTGTTAAATTTTACGGTTTCAAACTTTCGAATCAATGGTATTTTGACATTCGACAATTTAAACCCATACTCACGATCGAATGTTTAGTATTTTGTTACCTAATCACTTCAATCTTGGTAAGTATTCGCATTCTGTCGAAATTATCTGGGGTTATAAAGGTAAGGGTAAGCTTAGGTACATGGTAGCAAATCTGTAGCAATCAACTCTTTACCCTCCAAAGTAGTGCCTCAAATTACATATAGGTAACCCTGCATTTTAGTAATCAGATATTTGCCGTCCATTATGAGAAGAGTCATAACTCATTTTCAAAGTCAAATACATAAGGTGATTCCCTTCATAAACTTTACAAGCAATAAATTAGTCTTCCAGATAAATTAGTCTTTCTTGTCTGGAGTGAGACTATTTAGACTACTAGCTGCTGGATCATAGCTGTAAGAGCGTTCAAAATACTTCTTCTTCCTAGCAACTGTCCCGTATGGTGACGGGGTCTGCTTTCCGACTATTCTTCCTCCACTTTGCCCTATCCTGGACGTCACTTTCGGTTAAGTCGCAGCTTTCTAGGTCTTTCTTAATGAGACTCAACCACCGCAGTTTAGGCCTTCCTCTTCGCCTTTGACCCGGCAGTTTTTGGTTGAGTACTACATTGCCGATGTAATCAGGCGGTCTCCTTTTTACGTGTCCAAACCATCGCAGCCGGTTTTCTCGTAGTTTATCGGCGACGTCTCGCACGCCGAGGCTACCGCGCACGTACTCGTTTCGGATCTTGTCGAGCCTCGTCACTCCGCATATCCATCGCAACATCTTCATCTCAACAACTTGGATGGTCTGCACGTGTTTTTTTGTGACCGCCCAGGTCTCGCTACCATACGTTAGTACTGGTCTTATGACTGACTTGTACACGAGTCCTTTTAGCTTTATGGGCATTCTACTGTCACATGTTACGCCTGTGACTTCACGCCACTTGAGCCAGGCGGCTGCTATGCGGTGCTGTAGGTTATTTTCCAGATTACCAGACTCGTTCATCACGGTGCCGAGGTACTTGTACTCCTGACACTGTTCAGTCACCTGTCCATCTATTACGATTGGAACAGAGTCGGGGCACGCGATATTAAGTGCCATGTACTGGGTTTTCTTAACGCTAAGCACTAGTCCGCCCGTTTGCAATTGCTCCTTCCATGCACTTAAGGCCTCTTCCAAATCTTGCCGCCTATTACAGCAGATCGCCACATCATCCGCGTTTATAAAAGTCCACGCAGCTTTTTGTTGAGCATCTTCGGTCAGCGAGTCCAGTACTAGACTGAATAGGTAAGGACTCAAAACTGATCCCTGATGGACCCCTTCTGTGACTGGGATAGACTTAGTCATTCCGGCTGTTGTTCTGATGAAGGACCTAGCCCCCCTTTACATGTCAGCAATAACGGACACGTATGCCTCAGGGATAAGTCTTTTCCTAAGACTCCACCATATCGTACTTCGAGACACACGGTCAAAGGCTTTTTCCATGGCTAGAAAGGCGATGTAAAGTGGTTCTTTTTTCTCTCTGTGTTCTTCAGCAATCATAGTTATAGCGAATGTTGGATCTACAGTTGATAGTCCTGGCACGAAGCCGTACTGGTGTCGGGAAAGTGAGCACTCCATGCAAAGTCGGCTATCTATGATTCGTTCGTACAATTTCATTGTATGGCACATCAGCTTGATACCTCTATAATTATTACATTCGTATCTGCTTCCTTTGCCTTTGTAGAGAGGAACAATGGTACTCAGTCTCCAAGTGTTTGGTATGCGCTCAGCTTCCAGCAACATCATGTTAAATAGATTTTTCAGTATTAAGATACTCTTTTCTCCTAAACACTTCCACGCTTCAATCGGAATGCCATCCGGTTCTATTGCCTTTTTGTTTGCCATTTTCTTCAGCGACGTCTCAACCTCCATTAGCGTTATAGGTGGTATAAGGCCCAGATTCTTTTCCATGCTTGGTAGGCCGGCGTTTAGGGGATTTGTGTAGGTATTCAGCAAGTTATCATAATACTGATGCCACGCTTCTAGGATGTCCTTATCGTGGTAGAGTAGATTTCCGTTTGGTCCTATAACTACTTTTGATTTGATGATGTCTTGTGTAGCTTGATTGCGCGACTTAGCTAATTTATAAATGAGTTTTTGACCGTCTCCACTCTCCAAGGAGTCATAAAGTTCTTTTGCAGCTCTCGATTTCTCAACAGCGACTACTTTTCTGGCTTCTTTCTTCTTAAGTTTGTAAAACTCTCGGTCTTCATTAGTCTTGGTGGTCTGCCACATTTTGAAAGCTTCTTTCTTTTCTAGTAACGCTTTTTGTACAGTTTCAGTCCACCACCAGGTAGTTTTAGGTATTCGCTTTCCACCCTTCGTTCGCCCAAGAGTCTTATTGGCTGCTCTAAGAATCTCGGACTGCAAGTGCGTCCAAACTGCATCTATGTCACTTTTATTGTCTTCTGGGATCTTAAGGTTTTCGATCTCTATCCTGAAATCGCCTATTTTGGCTCCCTTAAGTAGCCACCATCTGGTGAGTTCTGGTTCCTTCTCTTTTTTGTTCTTCGTCTTCCTCGTAAACACCATATCCATTACGATAATTCGGTGTTGTGACGTGATGCTTTCCCCAGGTATCACTTTGCAGTTTTTGACTCTACTGATGAGAGATCTGTTCAGAAGTATAAAGTCGATCTGTGAACAAGCCGATCCGCTTTTGTATGTTATCAAGTGTTCAGGCTTTTTGGCAAAGAATGTATTCACTAGGGCCAGTTCATGTGACATAGCAGATAACAAAATGGCTTTACCCTCCTCGTTCGCCGAGCCAAAACCGTGACCGCCATGTACTCGTTGTCATAGCTCACATTCAGTACCGACGAGACCATTCAGATCACTTCCCATGATAGTTATTTCGTTACTGGGTATTCCCTGCAGGATGTCGTCCAAGAAAATCCAGAAATTATCTTTCTCAGTTCTTGAACAGCCTACTTGAGGGGTATATGCTGACACTATGTGTACCACCTCTCCATGGATGATCACTTTTACACTCATAGCTCGGTCACTAAAACGTTTGACTTCTACGATGTTATCCAGGTGGTCATGACTAATAACTATTGCAACTCCATTTCGGCCCCCTTTTGAACCCGTGTACATAAGTTTGTATCCTTCTCCGATTTTGTGAGACTTTGAGCCCTGCCATCTGGTTTCTTGGAGACAGGCAAAGTCAATCCTGCGGCGTGTTAGTAAGTCTGCGAGCTCCTTCCCGTTAGCGTTCCAACATTTAAGGAAGCAAAGCGGACTTTGATGTTACTATCTGGGACTAGCGTCTTTAACCGAACCCGTCCTTGATCCGGTAGCCCTTGCATACTTGTCACAGAGGTAGGGCGATGTGTCTGCGCGTCGTTTTGCGGCGACGCCCTATCAACGTCACAGTATCTTGATAGTAACCTTTTCATTCTTTTGTTTTGACGTTTTTGGGTTTATTAGTCCAGTGCCGATTGTCATCTGACGCACAAAAACCTACCCTTTGGGGCTTTCCCCAAACCCTCGAAATTATGGTGGTCGTTCGATGGCGTAGGTATTTAATCCCACACATAAAGCGAAGTCTGGTTATACCGCCAGAGTCTCGGTCGCCAGGGCCTCGTCCGTTGTCTAGCAGGTGGTACCGCGTGCAGGTGAGGTTGACAGTTGGGTCGGTTAAGATATTAGTACCGTTCGCCCCTTACCTCCCGTTCGCCCCTTACCTCCCGTTCGCCCCTTACCTGAAGAACGTTCAAAATACGACATTTTCTTATCCAATTAAGAATTAAACTATTTCTTTAGAATCTTTGGAAATAAACACCAGACGTCACGCACTTATTGTCAAACCTTGGATATTATAGTATCAGTTTTTATTGTATTTTTTTCCCCGTGAAGCAAACTCATGATTTCAAGTCTTTATCTAGTAGCCTCAAACTTTTTAATCGGTCTAATCGACAATTTCCAGCTTTAGACCAGGCTCAAATTTTAGCCATGCGGCTTGGTTGATTAAATTAAGACGACTGGCATAAACTGCCATCATTCTTATTAGTGGCAAAGAATTATTTTCAAGGTTTGCTTTTGTGATATTTATTATTTTCTCATGTAAACTACACAAATTGGGGTAATTACGAATAATACACGAAAATTAAATAATTAATGAGTATGCTTTTTTTAGAGCAACTTATTGTGATTATTTTACGCTGTTATACCTATATAATTAGTAAATAGATTGATCAGGCGATTCAAAGCCGAATGAAAATCAAGATTTAAGACGTCATGTTCTACATATTTTTCTAGTAAGCTACATTATTTCTATAAATCATATGTGTGCCTCTGGAAACTGTTTTAGTAGAAAAATTCAAGTATAAAACGTTAAGGCGGTTATTTTAACTGCATTTACAAACCATAAAATGTAATTTCTAGTGAGATCAGTACACTTTGATAACCTTTCGTGGTATGATTTGTAACTTTCGTGGGCAATTGACCACGAAAATTGTGCCACGCAAGTGACGAAAATTTTACATTTTCAGATATATTAAATTAAGTAACTAACGCTTATGTAATCTAATCAGCTCAAATGAATCTTGACTATGAGTTTTATGATTTAATAGTAGGCATTTATTCGTAACGCTGACTTATAATCTTAAAACATCACACATGAAGGGTCACATGAACTAGGATCTGAAGAAAAAAATAAAAAGCAAGGTGCTGTAATAAGCTATATCATTGCTGTGAGATATTTATTAGTCTTCTAATGTTGTCTTAACCCGTCTGAAGTTTCTGCGGACCTATGGTTTGTGTCGATAGGTTGAACCTACTTGAAGTTATGAGCATTTATGTGTCACATTTTCGAAAATGCTAAAATCGTGTGACCGACACAAAATTAATTATATTAAATTTAAATCTAAAGACGGATTTTTCCACCTCAATATACCTTATCCTGACTATATGTCCAATTTTTTGACATATGCTATGTTAGTATAATGTAAAAGCTCAGCAAGACATAAGTGTTTAAACTGAGCGCCAACTCGGTGTGACGTGCGAAGAACAGCAGTTTTACTCCCGATTCCGATGGTAAAATATTTTTTCCTAAAAAACTACAAATATTATTACACATTTTAAAGTGAATTTATATAGATAGATATATAATAAAGCTTACAAAATGTATTCTTAAATTAAACATTCAATATGTTTGGACTTACAAACGTGTGACCATCAAAAAACGGTGCTCAAATAATGGCCCATTTAAGAAATCGTTTTATATTTTTTATAATCAGTTAACAGGATACTAAGTATCAACAGTGTAATACTAATAGTTTCAGAATAAAGTGGGATATACGGACGGACAGACAGACAAACAGATGGACAGACTTGACGAAACTATAAGATTTCCGTTTTTTGCCATTCGGGAACGGAATCCTAAAAAGAGTTTGTACGAAGTAAAAAAAAATATGAACTAACGAGTATTAACTACTAACATTACTGAAGAAGTCTGGGCGTACTAACTAGAAATCCAATTTTATACATTTACATTTTATATTATTATCTTTCACTGTGCAAGTGAACTGCACGATCTAGTCTCGCCAGCTCCTTTCCATCACAGGGGGACTAGACGTAGGCTAGCGTACCTTCCCTATGGTGTTGACATTCCACCTACTCGTAAAAAGCGTTTTGCCGAATCCTTTCTAATGCGTGCAGCTAGGGATTAGAACTCGCTGCCTTCTGAAGTATTCCCTCAGGAATATGACCTAAACACCTTTAAAGCAAGAATGAATAGGTTGCTACTAAGCAGATATATGCACTACCCTAGGCCTCATCCACACCTGACATCAGGTGCGATCGAGGTCAAATATCTGCTTAGCTTCAAATAAAAATAAAAAAAATACATGACGTCACTTCATTACCACCGCCAAAGCCCCGTTATAACGTGCTTAACTTCTTGATTTGTTGCCCTTGACATACAAAAGTGTAATTTTATTCCGAACACAATGCTTTAATACTGTTTAGAGATCGCTTTGGTATTGTCCAGTGCCGTATTGAGCTGTTGCCAGCCCCTAGCCCTAGGGGACGCAATGAAGGGGAGACACAGTTTTTGAATGGTGTTTTTGGTATTGACAGAGGTGATTTATTCGATTCTTTGTATTGGTCGTCGGGGAATTATTCCTGTGATTATGGTGGTGTAAATATTGGTGCTTGTGAAATGTTATTTATGCGAGAAAATGTAGCGGGCTACGCTGTGGGAACGGAACATTAATTTCGGACGATATTGTTTCCAAGAATATTAAGTACATTGTTACGATAAATAGAGAGCTTTCGCAACTTCTATAATTTCCAATTTTACCCTTTGAACAGAACACTAAATGTTACTAAACAATTGTAGTTTGTTTTTTAACCGACTTCAAAATTAGGAGGTTATCAATTCGACTGTATGTTTTTTTTGTCAGTTATTTGTTATTTTTTAAGTTATTTCAGTTATTATCAATGATGTGTAAATTTACTAGTCTCCATTCGCTCTATGTCTGGTGTGCAATAAAGTTAGTTTTGTCTACCTATACGATTACATAATATTTTATTTCATGATAGGTTCAATTACTTCATTCTTTAACAATCCCTAATAGCACCAATAAAAAGTTAAAACTTTCAGTTAAAACTTGATACAAAAATGAGGGATAAGGGTGTTTTTAATTCCTTAGCAAATACACCACTTAAGTCCATTATTGACAATGGGCGATTAGTTTCCTAGTCTACAGCAATTACTCAGCATTTTGCGTTGTAGGTTCAAAATCGTATGGCACACTTGACAATTTTCCTTATCATCTTCATTTGTTATTCTTTGACTTCGGCGTTACAGAGAAGGGTTTAAAAACCACTTACTTATTTTTAATTTAATTTAAGTGGAAACAAAAACAAATCAAATGAGTTAATTGTGTGCTTGAAACCACAGTGTGCTTTAGCACATATTTTAGTACTTTGCTATTCATCGTAAAATTGGTCACCAAGAATGAATGAAAATTGAAATTTTTGTTCTACTATAACAATATAATATACTGTTTGTCTTAATACCGGTGCAACTGTACTCAGTTGTAGAATGTGACGTCATTACTATGTGACTAAAAACAAAAACGATAATGAATATGTATAAAAGTTATTATTATTTGATAATTGAAAGAAATTCATTTCACGGTCTGTCAGGTTTTCTTCGGAAAAACACCAGTTTCTTTTTGTTCGTCAACCTTGAATATAATATCATTTAAACGAAGTAAATAATTAAAATATCGTAACCTGAACCAAATGACTCCGCAATACACAGCCCTATGTATGGCAGAGAGTATGGCATAGCATTTAATATGATTGCTATGAATTCACTGGAATACAGTAATTTGATCGCCTTTATAATTTAAATGCACTATGAAGTGTACTTAAGTTGATATTCTAATTTAGTGTTTAATCATTAAATTGCTAAGAGATATTTACTTCACTTCGAATTTTATGTTATCATGGTCGTTTTAATATTGCAGTATATAAACTTTTAAGCATTTTGTACCAGACTATTGCTAAACGCGGTCATATTGCGGATTATCCAAATTTCATTTCAAAACATGCGCCAAATTCAAAACTCAAAGGCTAAACGACTGCCCTATGAATGTAAAAAGATTTGTCAATATCCTATAACTCTGAAATATTCATTAATTAATTATTCCATATTTATCATTTCTCTAGATTTTAAGAAAAATAATTAAAATATATAAGTTTTTTTTTCTACAATATTGACCTCAAAATAAAATAAAAAAGTCAGGCGATAAAAAAAGACGTCACTCGATCGTACTAACTGTCGTCTTGTTTATTATTTGTGAATTCTGTCTTTTTAAAGTCACGATTACCCATTTTACTACGAAACTACAAACGCCTTACAAACGTCATAGGAAAAGCATTTTTTGACTAGTTAACCAATCAAAGTAGGATTTACCACGATTTTATTTGTAAGATTGTTGGTGTTTGAAAAGTTCCTGAAACTTTTTTATACAAAATATGAATTTAAATCTATTCAGCATTATATAACACTAGGTGTCATGTTTATACATTGTTAGGGCAGTCGCCCATACTTCTATTTAGCCATGTCTTTTCCTAGAAACACTGTTTGAAAAAAGAATCTATAAAACCGGTTAATACCAAAATCATTGGCAGACACAAAAATACGGATCGCAAACAGGTCGGCATTCGTTTCACATACTTCTGTTAAACGAAAATTAAAACCAGACACGGGATCGCATACCGAAAGCTCCATTTACAAGAGAATTAATGAAAATCTCACCTCCATTTTCCCTGAAACGGGACACAAGTAATATCACGCGAAAATCCTGGTAAAAATTGAAGGTGACAAAATAACTTATTTCAAAACTCATTTTTGTGGCGATAGAGAGATCCTCTCTAAAGAAGGCGTAATAACGGTAAATGGTGGCCATCAAGGGGAGACGCATTAACATCCTGTGCGATGGGAATCGCGTTGTCACCCCTACCTTGTATTCTCACTTCAAATCCGTAAACACATTTGAAATGTTTTTCATGAAGCGTCGAGAAAACGCAAATTGTAAAGTATACACGGTGTTTGGTTTATCGTGTGCCAAATTAAAATGGCTAGCAGTGATAGGGGTCATTTGCTATCTGTTCCTACCTTAACCTTTTTTTAATGGTTTTCATGTACAGTACTGAAAATTCGGCATTTGAATCAAACATTTTTGGAAACGGATATGTTTTTTCTCTATATTATTATTGTATTGTATGTTTTATTTGGTATGTATGCGGTTTTAAAGCATCAACAACACATATAAATACAAGCAACCTTTTTTTATTTACTTGCAAAATTGCGGTACATTATTTACTTTTATTTGACCTTCAAGCCTCAAACTTTATATAGCTGTAAAAAAACATTAAAAGACGATGGAACTCTTAGAACTTCATGAAAGCTTTTCAAAACTTTGTTTATGCTAAAGGTATGGCACATGCTACGAACACATTCAAACACCTCCGCATTTTTTTCGTTAAGTGACCAATGCCGAAAAAAGGACTACAAAATTTGAACAAAAATTGGTTTTTGTATGAAAAATTAGAAGAAGAATCTACCATACAAACCACACGATTTGACAGTTTTGGCACAATATTTAACAATCAACCTGTATATTCGTCCCTCAGACATATTAGGTAAGTACCCCATTTTGTTGATTTTAGTAAGTTATTGAGGTAATTAATTCTACTACTTTTAATATCCCATGCAAACTAAAAGCTTGTCTCTGAGCTTAACCGCGGACGGCACTTTAATTTAAGAATGCGAACCAGCAACTTCTTGGCTAACCGGGCCAAACGCTCTACCAACTGAGCTACCGTGCTGTCGGTCCGACCTTGCGAAATTTGTGGTCTCTTATGAATACGTCATTACGCGTGACGTTTAGCGCCATCTCCCCATCTGTTTATGCAATTGTGGGCTAAGTAGTTATTTATTACAGTATAAATTCAACTTAGAAATTGATAAAGCTTCGCTATCTAATGGTTTAGCATGGTTTTTACACTTACAGTGTCATATTTTATATTCATAAAGATTAAATAAGGAACCAAAAAAATGCGCACGGGTGGAACTAACTACTTGGCCTACTGTTGCATAACCAGATGGGTAGATGGCGCTGAACGTCACGCGTAATGACATATTCATAAGATACCACAATTTTCACAAAGACAGTGTATACATACCAAAAAAATTGGTGCAAATAAATCTATTTAATTGTATACCTTATGTTTCATTTAATGGATGACACGGTTGGCTAGTAATAAGAGCTTGTGACTTCTTTGCCAGAGGTCGCGGGTTTGAATCCCACAAGAGGCTTTTATGTTAATAAAACGGATGTGTATATATTTAAATATTTATGGCAGACGCCTTAGGTCCCTAAATTTAAATCACTCTCTTGAATATGGCGTGTGATTTTCGTTCAAAAATGAATAAAAAATCAATGAAAATAACGTATAAAATAGACTTTTGCACTTACAAAATTCAGTTTATTTTTAAATCAATCCTGTGTGAAATTATACTCATTTTCATTGGAAAATCGTTTATTAATCAATGTATATCATACGCCATCTTGACGCGAGTGATTAAAAAAAAGGGCCCTGGTCATAATCGTCTGGTATACGTAGATAATCATCATCGTCATCATAATTCTCAGCCAAAAGACGCCCACTGCTGAACATAGGCCTCCCCCACGGCTTTCCACAGCGACCAAACACCAGCGGTCTGCATCCAGTTTGATCCTGCGATCTTTTTAAGGTCGTCTGTCTATCTGGTTGGTGGACGTCCTACGCTACGTCTTTGAGAATCAGTAAGCTCAAGTGGCAATGGGCAAGACACATATCGCGAAGAAGTGATGGCCGTTTGGGCAGGAAAGTTCTAGATTGAAGACCCTTCGACGTAGATAATACAAGGAAGAAAATTACTTACTTCGAAACCAAGATAATTGGTATGTTGTCGGAAAACACACAAATAACGAAATGCTTCGAGATGTTAGGCAATCACCATTTTAACAAAGTCTTCATTTTTATTTTAAATCATGACAATCTCCGTAAGCATTCTCGTTGGTTTAAGCACGATCAGTTTCAAGTCGTCACCGCTCCGAGGTCTCGGTTTCGATTTCCGGTAAGGTCAAAGTAGAAATCATATTTATTATATATTGTCTCGGGCCCTAATGTTGTGGTACCAACGTTGTGTCTGATTTTCCTAACACAAGTGCAATGGCTACTTACTTTAGGATAAGAGCAATGTATGTGACTGATGAAAAATATAAGTAGATAAAATTAATTAAGTAGTCCTTCTGCGCATTGAATATGCCATACTCCACTAACAAAACCGTAGTAAGAACCACTGCCTCGGAAGGACCCAGTAAAATACCTGTACTTATTACATTGAGAAATTTTAAAGGCACGAACCAAGTTTTGCTCGCGTTTTTCCACTTGCCATTGTTAGGAGAACCTGAACCTTTTGTATCCATTCATTTTCTTTCCTGTTTTAACATAATGATATGACAGCTACTATCAGCTACCTTCATCAAGTAGGATGGCGAAATTTGCCTCCACCAAATTATACTGTCTTAAGGTTACCAAAAAAATTTCCGCTAGCTAATTTACTTGAAGACCTAATTTAGATGAAATCTTTCTTTATCCTCTACATATTAAAGAATTTTTTGTCTACACTGTAGGTTTAAAGAGTTTATTCTCAAAATATGTCAAGCTTCTTACATTAAAATATGGAATGGAAAATCGGTTATTAATCAATGTATATCATACGCCATCTTGACGCGAGTGATTAAAAAAAGGGCCCTGGTCATAATCGTCTGGTATACGTAGATAATCATCATCGTCATCATCATTCTCAGCCAAAGGACGTCCACTGCTGAACATAGGCCTCCCCCACGACTTTCCACAGCGACCAAACACTAGCGGTCTGCTTCCAGTTTGATCCTGCGATGTTTTTAAGGTCGTCTGTCTATCTGGTTGGTGGACGTCCTACGCTACGTCTTTGAGAATCAGTAAGCTCAAGTGGCAATGGGCAAGACACATAGCGCGAAGAACTGATGGCCGTTTGGGCAGGAAAGTTCTAGATTGAAAACCCTTCGACGTAGATAATACAAGGAAGAAAATTACTTACTTCGAAACCAAGATAATTGGTATGTTGTTGGAAAACACACAAATAACGAAATGCTTCGAGATGTTAGGCAATCACCATTTTAACAAAGTCTTCATTTTTATTTTAAATCATGACAATCTCCGTAAGCATTCTCGTTGGTTTAAGCACGATCAGTTTCAAGTCGTCACCGCTCCGAGGTCTCGGTTTCGATTTCCGGTAAGGTCAAAGTAGAAATCATATTTATTATATATTGTCTCGGGCCCTAATGTTGTGGTACCACCGTTGTGTCTGATTTTCCTAACACAAGTGCAATGGCTACTTACTTTAGGATAAGAGCAATGTATGTGACTGATGAAAAAAATAAGTAGATAAAATTAATTAAGTAGTCCTTCTGCGCATTGCATATGCCATACTCCACTAACAAAACCGTAGTAAGAACCACTGCCTCGGAAGGACCCAGTAAAATACCTGTACTTATTACATTGAGAAATTTTAAAGGCACGAACCAAGTTTTGCTCGCGTTTTTCCACTTGCCATTGTTAGGAGAACCTGAACCTTTTGTATCCATTCATTTTCTTTCCTGTTTTAACATAATGATATGACAGCTACTATCAGCTACCTTCATCAAGTAGGATGGCGAAATTTGCCTCCACCAAATTATACTGTCTTAAGGTTACCAAAAGATTTTCCGCTAGCTAATTTACTTGAAGACCTAATTTAGATGAAATCTTTCTTTATCCTCTACAGATTAAAGACTTTTTGTCTACACTGTAGGTTTAAAGAGTTTATTCTCAAAATATGTCAAGCTTCTTACATTAAAATATAATAACTTATAATAATCTCTGTTGAATTTCTAACAAAAAAATAATACAATGATATTAAAAATTACATGCTTCAAATTACAAACAGTCTGCTGTTTTGACTACATTTTTTTTTAAATTGGTCTAAAAACTATTTAGAAGCCGTGCCAAATGTAATATTTTCTTTTGGCATAATTAGTGCATACTTTTGGTAAGACAAGCAATCTTGGTCGAAAGAGACTGCATTTATTATTATGTATGTTTTTTATTATAAGTAGAAACTTAGATTTTAGATAAGATGAGTAAGTACTTGAATGGTAATAGCGTTGTTATGTCAGTTTTGATCCTTATGTTTCCATTAACATTCTATAAATGTAAAACAGCAAGAAATAAATCATCATTAAAAATACTGATATCAAAACTTAATTCATCTCCATCTACTGTATTATGTATTCGACAAATACACTCTCAATTACCTATATTAAAAGCTCTAGGTTATAAACTGCACTTTTAAAAAGTAATTATGTCAGGTAAGGAATTGAAAGTGCGTCTTATGCTGTGTGTTGCTTCAGTTCAGTTATCCAAAATATAAAGCACTATCTATCCGCATCCCCAGCGCGTTAAGGCGCTACCCGGATTTTTACCGCGCACACTAGCGCCACTTTACTAGAAAAATCATATCTCGTTAATTAAAAGACCAATCAAAAATCTGATAGATACGATTGTAGCTCTGATTACGTTGCTTAGATACAATGTTTAAGCTCAATAAAACAGAGTTATCTGTAGTTATAGTTAGAAAAATTGCTAAAAGTGGCCATATTTAGCAGTTTTTCTAACTCTTACTACAGTAAACTACTTTAGTAACAATTTAAACGTACTAAATAAACTATAGAATCTGTACTACAATCGTATCTACCAGATTTCTGATTGGTTTATTATTTAACGAGTTATGATTTTTCTACTAAAGTGGCGCTAGTGTGCGCGTGAAAAATCCGGGTAGCCCCTTAACCGAACGGTGGGACTCACCCTTGCTACGGCACTGGATGAGTTAATATACCCTCAAAGATGTTTACATTCCTTGTGCTAATCAATGTTATTAATCAGTATAAATTTACAATAGTTTATAAGATTGTGTGTACTATTAACAAGCTATAGGCCAAGTTTGAAACAAAAATATTAAATAAAAGTGTGCTGGAAAAAATATACTATTCCCATAGCTCAGTCACCTGACAGTTGAGGTATGTATAAAGTTATGCCGCATACCCAAATTTCCGATACACGTGTGAACTTTTGGCGTTCCCACAGGTAAGGAAACTATTATAATTCTCTGTCATTAGTGTAGAGAGTTGCCACCAATAGTTTTGGCCATTTTGTTTCAGAAGCCCTACAACGAAATCTATCAATACGAGATTAGTTTTGCAGATCCAGAGCATTTTGTAGTAAGGTTTCAAGCTAAGAATTCAGATTCGTAAAACTATGATATTTTTGACGGATTTCGTTTTTCGTAGTAGGCCCTCTGAAGTCCAGGCATTCAAGTAATTAACCTAGAATCGCGAGATTAAGCTATTCCTTTGATTTAGTGTATCGATAAAAGATAATACCAGAATCATAGTAAATACCAGAGTACTCAAAAAGATAAGGCAAAATCGTTATATTTGAGATAATATTTTTAACATCATAGAAACAGGACACTATCATATTTTTTTGAAAAATAAGATAAACATTTTTTTATTTTCTCTAAGAAAGGAAATATCATTTCTTTAAGGGCACCCTGATAATTTTCAAAGTAATCTACATCATCGGCTTTGCCTATCTCATTTCAATGACGAATCCTTCTTTTTCTCTAATCTTAACCTAATCATAGATTCATAAAATAAAAATTATGAAAAAAAACTTATGTCTGATTTTCTCAAAATCTAGCATATAAAGATTCAAAGTGTTTTCTAGATATATTTTTTATATTATGTTGCATTGGCTTTTTAAATATTATTACTTGAAACGAGGTGACCTTATATACGAGTAGTTCAGCATCAAAAGCAATCACAGCATGAGTTATGAACCGCAAACAAATAAAACACAACAAAGGTCACTTCAGAACGTTTATTACTGAACTATATTTATCTTTATTGTAATCAATATGTACATTCCTTAGTTTTAGTACAAAAAGGGTTTGTTTGTTTGCAAAGGGAACACAATTATCAAATCACCCCTTAAGTTGAAACATGAAACTTGACATAAAGTTAATAACATATTTTAAGAAATGCGTATGTACACTACAACTAATTAAAAGCAGATATTTAGAAACACATTCATTAGATTTCATAATCTTAGATTAGAATTCTCATAATTTATGCCTGTCAGAAAATTCATGATCACAAACGCATCTTGCAAATTTAAAGAATGCTTGGTCATTAACTCACCAAAATTTCGTTCAGGTAGGTATTTACAGTTTCGAATATAAAAGATATTTATTTTGTTTATCCTCAAAACAATATCATACAATTTTATTTGTTGACAGGTGAATGGAACAATAGCAGGGCGATTTAGGACGTTCGATTAGCCATTCGGGTTGGGTTTCGGCTGGATTTTCTATTCATTATCACGACATAGTATAAAACAAAATCGTTTCCCGCTTTCTATATGTATGCTTAAATATTTCAAACCACGCAACGGATTTTATGTTTTTTTATAGAGTGATTCAAGAAGAAGGCTTATACATATGTATAATATATTGCACGGGTGCGAAGTCGGGGCGGGTCGCTAGTTTTTAAATAATGTCGCAGTTAAATTAGATGTCAATATGTCATTTCGGTAAGACCAATTTGTAGCGGAATGTATCTGAATCAGGGGAAAAGGTACGAATTGACTCTAAATTCTATACTATTTATAATTTTAATATTAAAATTGGCAAAAGGCAATTATAATATGTTTAATTATTTACAAAACTTACAAAAACGCATATTACGCTGCAAATATTCATGGTTTAGATGATATCATGGTAATATTATGAATATCACGGACACACTTTTTTATATTTCTTATCTCTCTTATAAATAATTCTCGTGAGAGAAAAATACAGACACTCAACTGAAAATTTAACTCGTTACCCAAATATTGTTTATTTTTCCCTTAAATTAACATTAAGTTTTCTAATCACTGGTTCTAATGCCCTTTTAGCAAATTAATTTAATCTCTGAATAAAATATCTTAACCAGTCTTTTCATTTACATTTACAATCTAAAAAAGGTACATTGATAAAATTATAGATGCATCGTATTCACAGATTGCAGTTACTTTTTGTTTTGGATCCCACTGGGAATGGTCTTCAATAATACTGGATTGAGAAATCAAAAGTATTACAAAGAGTTATCTCGAATACGTTTGTTGCCAAAAAAGCCTGTCTAACAAAATCTAGGTCAAACGTAAGCCTATTGTCAATAAAAACACAATCTAGAAAATTGGTCTAGTCGAAGCTATATTCAGTGCTTCTAAGAATTGAAGAATCCAAACCACTTATGTATTTGTTTAGTTGTTTATCATTAGTATATCCAAAAAAATGGGCATCTATAATCGAATCAAAGATTACTAAGGTGACAAGTATAAAAGTCTTAAAAGCTACGATAGTCTAATATAAATTTATAGCACGACCACACGCATTAAAACTAAAACTATTATTAACTTCAAGCTTATTGTTACACTACAACTTGAACCTGGCTGCCAATAGCTTTCGTCTTTCGAAGACAGCATAAGTGAATCTTCCTTATTTTGTACCAATTCACTGGGACAGGGCAGCGATTCGACTGGCATATCAACTATTGATATTTGATTCCTAACCATTGGTTGCATCGTTGGTTCTTTGGTAGCCAAATTCGTTTCACTATAAATTCCTTCATCGTTTAAATCTTGAGAGACATCACCGTTCGTCACGATTTCGTATAAACCTTTCGGAGGTTTGACTTCAAAATCGGTGACGTCATTCCTTTCTGTCTTTTCTAGAATACAAGTGACATCATCCAGAGCTGCTCTCAGAATTTCACTCTTTGTTTCATTCTTCAACATCTGAATCCAGGTTAAGCGACAATCGCAACTTAGTTTGTTACCTGTAACGCAAAAAAGTTACTTAAAGTGGCTGCTCATGTAGGATCTGGGGTGCGATTGTGTAAAGTAATCGTATTCATTTGACAGTTCAAAACGTACGGTATGATCTGTCAAACGGCAAAGAACAAAGGGTTTGACAGATCAAACCGTACGTTATGAACTGTCAAATGAATACGATTGCTTTACACAATTCCAGCTCTGCTTAAGGTATAAAGAGGGTTTATGTTTTGTGTGTAGATAGTTATTCAGTCAAGTAAAAAGATTTCCCCTGTACAGGACAATGTTGACATAAAATTCTAAAAAAACAGTATGTCAAATAACAGCCATTACGTATCAGGAGCTCTATTTTTAAATCACTCACGTCAATATTTCAAGCGATTTACGTTCGAAAACTTTAATTTACGCTAAATGTAAATACAAGTAGTAAAAAAACGAGTTGTCTTTTTGGATCATTGCGGTGTGGATTTCAAATGATTTCCGTTAGAAAATCGAACATTATTTACAGAAAATCACAAGCCATATTCATGCAAGTAATTCAAAAATAGGGCTCCAGGCATATTTCCCCTTCTTCGACCAAGGCAAAAATTCTTAATTATTATATCAAAGATGTTTTTGCAATATTTAAAAAAAGTTAATTATTATGATGGTATCTTAATGTTATCCATACAAAAACATTCATTCATTCATTTCGGTCTAATGTTTTAGGAACATCGATGTCATTTTAAAAGACCTATCCATAGACACACTACACGTATAGGTTTGACAAATATATTTTTTATGTTTTAGTTTCATGTATGGGAATTTGATAACATTATATTTTATTTTTTGTATGAGAATCGTAAAGCGGTTAACAGGATAAATCTACCTAGTAAGTTTCAACTGTGTAATACATACTAATAGTTTCAGAATAAAGTGGCTGTCATATACGGACGGACAGACAGACAGACTCGACGAAAAACTATAAAGGTTCCGTTCTTTGCCATTCGGCAACAGAACCCTAAATCAGTTTAAACCAAATTTTCTCAGACCATTTTTTGCAAGTCACTATTTAATTACATCACTGTAGTACCATTCAAAAAGTCCCCAGAGTCAGTTCGCTGCTAACGAAAATATAATAACATTCGTTTGCTTGTTGATTTTTAATAAAGCATTTTTCATTCTCATTCCACCCAAATCGAGTTATAAGTCCATTGTTGACTTGCAAAAGGGAGCTGTTACACTCATTAATTGTCTTTAATGTGTGCAGGGAGCCCCGGAAGGGGATTAGACCTCTGTAGGGAGAGCCTTTGTTTGCACAAAATATAGTTATTTATCTTCCCATGAGTGCTCTCTAAATGTATGGAGCGTGCCCTATTTACCTCCTAAATAATACGTTTAGCCTCTACGGGGAATACCATATAACAACCATAATACAACCATCAACGACACATACGTTTTTCAAATTATACAATATTACTGTTCATTTTAAATAACTAACATTGTTATTCTGATGTGGTTTCTATTTAATGCGAACAAAATTATACGGTCAATACTTAATGTCATTTCACCAAAACACAAATTAGGGGAGGTCTGAAGGGTTCTCAAGTATAGCAATCTAATAAAACCGTCAACTTACCACTCAAGTAAAGTACAGACGTCTTCATTTTCAAGTTTTCAATTATCGGCTTAACGTTTTCGTACGTAAAGTACTCGATCTCGTTGTTCCTCAAATCTAATAACTCAAGCCCTCGAACACCTTCTAAAAGACCTTCATTAATGGACTTCAATTTATTTCCAGTCATTGATAATTTCTGCAACAATACAAGCCCATCGAAAGCCCTTTCAGACAAAAATTTCAATTCATTATTGTCCAATAGCAGTTCATTCAGATTCCACAATTCAGTGAACGTTAAGTCTCCGATCATTGCCAACTTGTTCGACCTCAAATCCAATCTCGTCAAATTAGCTAGGCCTCTGAATGTATCTCTAGTTAGTATCGTAATTAAATTCGCCTCCAGGATCAAATCGTTCAGTATCGTCAGATGTTCAAAACAACCGTCATGTGCCAGGTTAATGCTGTTAAATGACAAATCGAGATATCTGAGTGAGGGTAAATCTACGAAAACGTCCCTCTGAATCTCGGTCACTTTATTCTCTTTTATAGTCAAGTTTACGAGCGACGGGAGATTTGTGAACGCCGAAAAGTCCAGAGCAGTTATTTTGTTGTTCATTAATGTTATTTCTCTCACTGTGGATATGTTTGAGAACGTTCTTTTCTCTATTTTGTCGAGTGTCGCGTAATGGATGTAGAGTTTTTGCAGTCGTTTCATTCTGTGGATTACTTGAAGCGGGATGAATTTGAGTGCTCCGTCGGATCTGACGTTGAATGTGAGTCGTTCCAAATGCGGTTGGGAAGTAAAACTTGACCAAATAGGGTCTGTTTCCTCAATCCCGCCGTTGAAAACCCAGCAGTCGGCTCGAGTAGCTGTTTTCACTTCGGTGCTTTCGCAATAGCAGTGTACTTTAGATTCCCGGTCTGTTATTTCGCATATATTGTCCTTTATCTGCGTGCCGTGAAAGCGTCGCTCAGTTTTATCTCTGCGTTTTTCATTTAGTCGGCTTTCTGTGTAGGATATTTGCACTGAAGTCAGGGCCAGAGCCAGGAGTAAATATTGGACCACGGTCTCCATGTCCCCTTCCTTTCAGTAACCTGAAACAAATAAAAAACATTTTAGCGAGATTGCCTTTAGTAATTACTGTGGCGTAAAAATGTGGGAAAGTTTTTTTAAACATGTTTTAAAGCTGGGTACATGGTAGTTCTACGTTAGCAGATACCTATAGAGCATAAAATAGGGGTAATACATCTAAGTAACAAAGGAAGGGGAAACACAGGGTGTATCCCAACTGTCACTCATATTCATGTTCCTATGCCATTACCGGTTAACAATATCAATTTCGATCTAATAGCATGTGTCATTAATATCATAATGGACGTAAAATTGTATATTTCGTAAAATTTTGATAATAATTTGTGGGTAATGCAACGTAGCGGCTTCGACCATGTGTGTTTTTGAATTAATAATTTATTTTTTAGCTCAGGCATTAATTTTCATTATTGCAACTAATTACTGTTTTATTAATGTTTTAGACGCGACATACCAATACTATTTTAAAAGATATTCATTAAAGTATATGAACTTGTGCAAATATACGTCGTTAAATGCAAATTTATCTGTCATTTAACCGGATTGTTTAAGCTCAGTTTTAAACACTAACTCGTATTTTAAGACGCGTCAATGAGAGGGATCCTACCTTACTTCTTTTGATTGTAGACAATCGATTTCACGGAAATATCTACGTCCGTTAAACAGAATAGGCGGTAAGCTATTTTAACTGGTGTTATTTTCAGATAAAAGTTAAATGATTCTTTAAAAATACTCTTTAATCGATTAGAATATACCCCTACTCAGGACATATTAATGCATTTATTTGTGAAAACTTATATTTTTTTATATTCAGTGCGATCCGAACCTGGGAGCAGGTATTTAAATATTTAGGTTCTTGAATAAACAACTAGTTTTTTTTGGTCACGATACGTCAATATTTTCCCCGTCTTACTCTCATTATACATTCTATCGTATTTCTTTCTATACTGTATAATCACTCAGAATATACAGGATGTTGTTTTGGTCTCAGGGATGATAAGATAAGTTATGCTTATTCTTAAAAAATATCTTTAAATTATTTGCAAGTTTCATAAAGGACCTCTTTATAACATTTATAACACTCATAACAAATGGGGAAAATCGCACCCTCGCGCGTAGTTCGCGCCTATCTACAAAACATTACGCCGTAACTAGTAAGCTACGAAGAGGTGACCGGTTGTTGATACTTTTGACTCGCTCAGTACAACGCAATTAGAATTTATTTTTTCATTAAAAAAATATCAGCATCCGTACCGTTTGTAAAGCCACCCCTGAGTCGCTCGTCGCTGACCAAAACAACATCTATACTAATATTATAAAGCTGAAGAGTTTGTTTGTTTGTTTGTTTGAACGCGCTAATCTCAAAAACTACTGGCCCGATTTGAAAAAATATTTTTACGTTGGATAGTCCATTCATCGAGGAAGGCTTTAGGCTATATAACATAAAGATACGACTCATAAGACCACAGCAGAAATGAAAAATGTTGCGAAAACGGGAGAAAGATATTCCTTTTGAGAGCTTCCGCTGCATACGCTGCGGAAACCGCTTAAGTTACACAAAAATCATGTAGGACAGGATTGTTCAGCATTAAGAGTTTTATAATAAAATCCGCGACAGCATATGTCTATCTTTTATGGTTGACTTACTACAACCTTTTTTATGTTAATAAATTTGTAAAAAAATAATGCATTATTTTTACAGGTGTATTATACACACAAGTATTTATTCTTATCAAAATAAATACATTCATCATCACGAACATTTCATTTTAAACCAAGTTGCCCTTTATATCATTTGATTTCAATAAATATCTTAGAAGCTATCACAGTTTTAACATAACTCCGCACCAAAATAATGTTCGCAGCTTAAGTACAACGTGCGCTTGCGCTAATCTAATATATATAAATCTCGTGTCACAATGTTTGTCCTCAATGGACTCCTAAACCACTTAACCGATTATAATAAAATTCGCACACCATGTGCAGTTCGATCCGACTTGAGAGATAGGATAGTTTAAATCTCAATTTATCATAACTGCACCCGTGCGAAGCCGGGGCGGGTCGCTAGTATATTATAAAGCTGAAGAGTTTGTTTGTTTGCGCGCTTATCTCAGGAACTGCTGGACCGATTTGAAAAAATATTTCTGTGTTGGATAGCTTATTTATCGAAAAAGGCTTTAGGATATAAAACATGACGCTGCGACGGGAGGGGAGGGAGCAAACTCAAATCGCGCGGACGAAGTCGCGGGGGACCGCTAGTCCTATATATTCAGAGTGATTCCCTTACGTGAGTATTTATGTTCTCCAAAATCAAAATAAAAACGTTTAACACGAATTAAACTACTGTATAATTCCTGCACATTCATATCCAGTTACCAACTAATTGGATAACCGACTGGACAAAAAAAACTGGGCACACGAGTCACGAAACATAAAAAAATATATATTATCACTTCATATTTCGTCATATGGACACGCCACGATTTTTCACATTAAACAATAAAAGGTATTTAATTAAAACTTCCCTATGTGATACGTATAAAAATCTTGGTGTGTTGTGATGTCCAGACACGGTAGTATCTTTTTTGTGTCCAGTCGCTTGTGTGTGGTTGGTGAAAATCCCAACGAATTCACCCTTGGTGTCACTGCATCGTTTTATAGTCCCAATGAAACTTGGAAAGGAGAATCCTAAACACCCAATATATTGTATTGTTCTCCCTCATTTTGCAAAACAAAGGCCTGTCGAACTTACAAATGCCGCCATAAACTATTCTTTGTTTTAATTAAAAACAGACGGCCCCTTAAAATGCAATACCTAATAATCGTTTGGGAAAAACAAAAAGTCTTAGCACTTGCTTTTTGTCCTTTTCAGCTCAGTTGTTTGTGGGAGAAAGAGATGCCAAACGTTTTTTAATTAACGTCGGTGGAGGCCGATATGAAGCTTCGCTTTTGTTTCGTCTTTTTTAAGAGTGTCAAAAGTAAGAAATGGTTGCGACGTGACTTTTAGACGGAATAAAAAAAACAGTTACATAATAAGCTTTATAAACCTGAATTTAATTAACAAGAAAATACGTTCAAAAAGTTAAACTAATCTGCAACGTCATTCTCTCGATAAGAGTGATTATTTAAACATGCAAGGGTTGCTAACTCTATCTATTCTAACCTTTATCTGTGTTTGACTAAAGTATCAAATATAGTGTTACACGGAGCTTACTATAACATAAAAAATACTATATAAAAATAAAACAACAAACACGTAGAACCTTAACATCACGTGACTAATAAAAATATCATTCCTACCTTTTGACACGACGATATCATCATTTTATTCTTATCAGAAGAAAAGGTCAGAGAAATAGCCGTGAAGCTCACGGGTAGAAATGATAACATCTAAACTTAACGGCAAGTTGACACGTTTGTGTGAAAAAATGTGACAATTTTCAAGAGTCACACGTTCTAAACGTGGTGTTACTCGTAAAATGATGTGAGCAGCGATGCATGACCCCTTTCTAAGTAATGCTGACCTGGAGAGGAGTGCTGCATACAAAAGCATTTTTGTAAAATTGAACTAAATTAAATCATTGTTAACAGACTTCAAAAAAGGAGGAGTATATCAATTGTAATATATGTTTTTTTGTTTATTATTTTTCCGATCTATTTTTTAAAACCTATTGAGAGGTTATAACTTCTTGTTGGTCCCATTGTTGCTTATTCGGGATCTGATGATGGGATTTTGGTGCATTCGAGGAAAACCCTAAAATTTTAAAGGGCTATGAAGTGTTTTTGTACTTAAATCCTAATTTTAACATTCTGTTACGTCTGATAGTCAGCGTTGTGTGAAGCTGAGCTGATGGTGGAACTCCTCAAAATTTATTAGTAAAGTGGTTATAATGTCAGAACTTATGATAGGTAATTTGTAGCTTCTCAATAAACAGAGTCAAAAGGTGCAACTCCTTGGGATTCAATAATCACCAAAAATGAACAAAAAAATTAACTTTTACAAAACAAAAACGATTTCAAAACCTAAGAGTACATTGGTAGGCGAACAATTTATTTTTGGAGTCGGTGTCATCACATATACCAGGTCAAGCATCATCTATGAGAGCACCGACTCCAAAATTAAATTACTAGCCTAAAATAGATTTCTTTTCTTTAAAGTGTTAAGGGTTAATTTTAAGGCATTTAAGTGCTCTTTTGTTTTGAAGTCGGTTTTTACTTTTTTTGGTAGGTCGAAGAAATACGTACGAGTATGTATGTTTGTATAATTTTAAGAGACGTCATAGCGAGATATTTTTTTTATTTCTATCAGATTTGGTTCAACTTACGGTATAGTAAAGGTGAAAATTTCATGAAAATTGTCCCAGTAGTTTTTGAGATATAAGTAATAAATAACTAACAATCATGACGTGAAAAAAATGGCTTCAATTTAATCCATTAAATATGATGTAAGTCTGCAAAGTACTGCAAGTATCATGGCGAGGACAAAAAGTAATTTTACTGTCATATTACAAGTATTGATTCAAATATTTTTTTGCGTTTGAGTTCTAGACATATTATCAATTTCATCGATATCACGTTTCAATTATCGCACTCACCAAAATTACAAAGGAATTATTTTAAAAGTATACAATTTATATTCTAATCGTGCTCTCATTAAGCTTACTATAAACGTTATTTGGTGTTTTGTGATGCAGCTGATGAATACAAATTACTTAGCAGATTTGTAATGCGGCCAAATAAACTCATTTAGCATAATTTACAAAAACTCTATTTCCGAAATTCACACAAATAAAATTTTGCATTAGTAACAGGAATAAATTTCTTATAGCTTAGATAACTATGTATTTAATGTTAAAAATATTTATTGATACAACGATAATTCTCTACGAGATCGAATCAGAAACGAGGAGATACGGAGAAGAACCAAGGTAACGGACATAGCCTTGAGAATCAGTAAGCTTAAGTGGCAGTGGGCAGGGCACATAGCGCGAAGAACTGATGGCCGTTGGGGCAGGAAAGTTCTATATTGGAGACCCTTCGACCAAAGACGCAGCGTAGGACGTCCACCAACAAGATGGACAGACGACCTTAAAAATATCGCAGGATCAAACTGGATGCAGACCGCTAGTGATCGGTCGCTATGGAAAGCCGTGGGGGAGGCCTTTGTTCAGCAGTGGACGTCCTTTGGCTGATAATGATGATGATGAATGACAACGATAATTATTGATAAACACAGAACATTTCTGAATTATAATGATGTTACACATTTTAGTTTTTCCCTCATTCCTATGGTTTTTCTCCGTGACGACAATGACCTAAGGCTGAATACCACAAATCATTTCTACAAAACAAAATACGAGTTATATCAAAATTTTAAGAAGCTCTTTGTTATATAAATGCTAACGGTAACAAACCTACAGCCGTAACTTCAATGGACCCTTAAGTCGGGTTATTCCAACCTGCATTCGAGACCTTTTATCTAAATCACGTACCTGATTTAATTTGTAGCAATAAATATTACAAACTATTAAGCTGCTAGACCGCGCGAAGGACCCTTTGGGTACCTGCTCTTGTGTATTTTTTCACAAATTCTAAGTAGTTTTTATTGCGTAAAATGATTATTATTTGTTGTTAATAAAACGACAGAGAGAGCGTTCTCGTTTGATAAAACCTTACATTCCTATATGATACTGATATTTTTTACGAATGAATGAATCAATTATTTTTTTCTCGTAAGTAACAGAGACTTATTGTTGTTAGTAAAACGTATAAACTATGTTAGTACAAACATTTGTGATACTAAGAAACAAAAATTACAAACATAGTAGTGAAAATGTAAGCTTAAAACGGACATTTCTGCACTGATTCCCCCAAAATTGATATCTATGGCTTCTTTATATCACAGTTTATTATTACACGTAACTAGTCAAAATAGTAAGTAGATTGTGATAGTGGCAAACGAGAAGGTTAGGACGCTATGCCACGAAAAAAAGCTTAAGTCCTTCAAAACAATACAAAAGAAAGCTTTTCAATGCCGACACCGATTTGTATTGTTGTTTAAAAATAAGCGCCAAAATGTTACTACGTGCTTTGAACCACTTCTTAGTTTATACAATGGGCAGTTTTCACAAAAGATTGTACCTGCTGCCCACCCACCCTTATTTGTGGAATAATTTTGTCACCTGTCCTTTTTTTTCGACATAACTTATATTGTGTAAGACGATACGTAGTTTTAACTCTACCTGTTACAATCAGACATTGGAGTGTGAGAGAGATGGCTATAGACAAAATGGGACTTATTAGGACCTTTAAAACCAAAATGTTTGGTTACCTGCGCAAGAGCACAATGGTCACGCTTCAAAGCAAATGTTGCAAATATGAATAGTTTGTAACTCTACCCATAAATATAAAAAAAATATTACCACAACATGTGAACGGGATAGGAGATTAGCGAATATATTATTTTTAGTATCAGAACAGTTATTCAATAGTAGTTTATTATAGTACAGTCGATTTTCTGCACGGTAACTATTTATTTATTTAAATAATTGTTCCACAAACGGTGGACTGCTAAATTCATTCTCTACCAGTCCATACCCTTAGATCACGCAGAAAGAGTAGAAAGTAAGGTAAGATTCACCACCTTTAATAAGTTATATACAGTTAATGGCGACCCTGGGGCCCTATTTTTCAATCACACGCTTGTGTATGGCGTGATTTTCGTTTGAAAACGAATTAATAGTCAATCATCATCATCATCATTCTCAGCCAAAGGACGTCCACTGCTGAACATAGGCCTCCCCCACGGCTTTCCACAGCGACCGATCACTAGCGGTCTGCATCCAGTTTGATCCTGCGATCTTTTTAAGTTCGTCTGTCCATCTTGTTGGTGGACGTCCTACGCTGCGTCTTTGGTCGGGTCTCCAATCCAGAACTTTCCTGCCCTAACGGTCATCAGTTCTTCGCGCTATGTGCCCTGCTCATTGCCACTTGAGCTTACTGATTCACAAAGCTATGTCCGTTACCTTAGTTCTTCTACGTATCTCCTCATTTCTGATTCGATCACGTAGAGAAACACCCAGCATAGCATCTCTCTCATCTCTCTCGCAGTCCATCGCTCGTTGTGTGATTTTAAGCTTCTTTATGAGGCCCATAGTTAGAGACCACGTTTCGGATCTGTATGTCATCACTAGTAACACACACTGATTGAAGAAGACTGGTTAATAGTCAATTAGAATCTTGTTTAATATAGACATAGGTACTTATAAAATTCATTAAATTTTTTGAAGCATATTCGTGTACAATTTTCATTGGAAAATCCGGCATAAATTAATTAATATCACACGCTATCCTAATGCGAGTGATTCAAAATAAGGGCCCTGTTTACCTAGGCATTTGCACACATGAAATCTTCCAAAGAACAGGTATAAGAACAGGCAAAGCAAGACAGAAGGTCAGCCATGTCTTGTGGAGCGCAGCCGCAAACGCTGGATAGGTTGGTTTCGTCGGAAAAACCTAAAGTAAACGTGTTTTACATCTACCTACTTGCGTCCGAAGTCAGATGAGGGATCAATATTGTCATGTGTGCAGGAGATGTAAATATAAATTAAAAACTTTATTAAGTTAACTTGATTGGTTAGCTTGCTTTTACATCTTTTGTGATTGGTTAATGTTAGTAACGGCGAACTAATCTCAACAGATAATTTGATATATTTTAAAAGAAACGTTACATTCACAAATCAGACTTTTAGTGTAAAAAGTACATGGGATACATCTGTATTAGGGAAAACAAATTTATCAATGGGTACAGCCTTAATAGGTATAGCACCAATCAGGCGTCCACCATACTTAAGTACGTTACGCAAAGGGAAAAGCAACGCCTCGGCCATGGGATCGGCACCTGCTAGCGACCGCGACTTGGATCTCTGGATGACAGTCCGTTTGACAGGGTGCGTGCGATATTTGACAACGCACGCATCACTGATCGAAAGTGGGCCCCGAGTTGATCTCGATCCGTGGTGGAGGCGTAGCGAATTTGATAGATGTGAGTTGAAAAATGTAGGTTCATACAAAGAATACTGAATGCCTCGAGTTGATACGGTGTTTTGTCCGTAACGGGTGAATAGATCTGCTCATTCTTGGTACAGTTGCCAGCACATCAAGTTACCCACATTTTTTGCAAACTAGCTCTTATTACAACTGGATAAGATACCGCAGTTTTTCTTACATGTGTTGTGTTGACCGTGCAAAAAATACGAGTTTTTTTTTTTTTAATAACGTGGAAAAAAGCATTATTTCCATTCTGAAATTAATATCGTCGTCGCTTCCGAGTTTCCACTTAAGCTAATTACTTATTTTTGAAGTTGATTGATGGGTTTGGTTGTCTGCTAAAACTTTTGAACGAATTACAATTCGCTTCACTTGTGAATACACTAAATAATATTGGGAAGAACTGTAAGCTGGACAAATTCAAATAGCAACTTACTTTTAACAAAACATGCTGTGCCTTATGACTTAACTAACACATAAATGTATTTTAACTTGATGAATCAGATTATAAGCTTAATTACTAACGCAGAGAAGACTGAGTAAACGATGATCCATGCTGATTCCAGAGTCTTAATAAAAAAAAAACTATTAAAATACGAAGTCTTAAAATCCGGCCAAGTGCGATTCGGATTCGGGAATAGGGGGTTCCGTCCGTGCCAACTTTAACTGATTTAAGGGTCCACTTTCTTTCTTTTCTTACAATTGTTTGACTTTGAGATAAATAAATAAATAAATAATAAATAAATAAATATTGGACACCAATCACATACATTGCTCTGATTCCAAGGTAAGTAGCCAATGCACTTGTGTTATGGAAATCAGACACAACGGTGGTACCACAACACCCAGACCCGAGACAATATAGAAAAGATCGTTTTCTACATTGACCCGACCGGGAATCGAACCCGGAACCTCACGAGATGGCAACGCTTGGAACCAGCGTGCTAGCCACTCGACCACGGAGGTCGTCAAATAAAATCGTGAGATAAAATGGTTTTAAGAACTTCCATTTTATTTTAAAAGACTTATCTTTAGACACCCCACACGCATAGGTATATCAAATGCCCCCCCCCCCCCCCCTCCCCTCCCCCTTTCCAAAGTCATTATCTTATTTTGAATAGATTCCACAGACAGACAGACGGACTTGACAAAATTATAAGAGTTTTGTTTTGTAACCCTAAAAGATATCATAAAAGATTACGGACACATCTTTCAAGGTAAAAAGCCTTTTATTCGACCTGCTTTGTGCTAAAACTTTAGAAGCAATTTAGAATATCTGAGCCACTGAGAACTACAATTAGTTGGTTTTAAGACAACATACCAAAAGGAAACTACTACACTTTATACCAATTATAAAGTTGGGGTGTCTAGTTTCACTAGTTTTGAGTGAAGTTAGTATTGTAGAAGAGATTAAGCGAATAGATTACAAAGGTTTGTTAAGTTTGACTCGAAACAAAAGCACGGAATACTAAATAGGGGTAAGAAAGTTCGGAGTAAGTAGACATAGTTACATTTCTATAAAGCTATAAGTAGCTGGGCTGTAATACCTTAAGTTAGGGCCTGCTAATCAGTTAGCTCAATTGGTAGTGGGTAGGGCACATAGCGCGAAGAACTGATGGCCTCTGGGGGCAGAAAAGTTCTAGATTGGAGACCTATCAACCAAAGGTGCTGCGTAAGACGTCTACCGATAAGATGGACAGACGACCTTGTAAAGATTGCAGCATCACACTGGATGCAGACCGCTTACAACCGGTCGCTGTGGTAAACCGGTGGGGGACATAGCCTATGTTCAGCAGTGGACGTCTTTTGGCTAATAATGATGGTGATAAGGACCTGTTCCACCATTGAAAAATAATGACTAACTACCAATTAATTCCAGCATAGAACGTCGTTTCGTATGATCAAGCGGACAGACAACGCTAATGGAAACTAATTTAGACATTGTCACACAAGCCGTTAATATTTTAATTTGAATAGAAGTACTGCATCGCTTTATATTGTATTTTTTCCAAGCGTTTCTGTACTACTGGCCAAAGCCTCTACCTCTTTGAAACTGTACCGTTTTATTCCTAGATTTAACTAAAGTCAGTTAAGGAATATTCCTTGAATATAATACAAAACGCGTAATTTGAAAACGTTACTTTCTTGCCAGCAATCATTTATGAATATCAAATCATTTCAAATTTTTTTTTTTATATATATTCAGATCAATAACTCCTAGCTGAAGTTGGCAAAATCGATACAAATCAGACATTTAAAACTATGTTGCCATTCACATGATAGATTATTCATATCATAACATTGGATTGTTCACAGTTTTAATATTAAACACGAATCATCACGAAACATAAGAAGGCAGCTTTCAAATTGTCTGTAGTCTTAACATTGTAATTTATACCATATTGAATCAATTAAAAGGGTTTACCAACCATGAATATTTGGTTGATTAATTTTAATCGCCACAGGCGTAATTTAATATCATCTAGTTTACTACTCACGTCAGCCCTTCAATTCCTCATTAGTCTTTTTATAAGATAGTTAAGGGCCAAACTTACGTTCAGGTTATAAAATTTACCGAAATATAAAGTTCATCTTCTGAGTCAAATTCTGCGATTAAAGTTACTGATATTCATAATCATCATGTATTTCTATACTCTTAAAATGAATTGCACTGCGAATAACTTGCATCTAGATTCAGATCTTATATAATATAAAAGAAAGTCGTGTTAGTAACACTATAACTCAAGAACAGCCGAACTGATTTGACTGGAAATTGGTGGAGAGGTAGAGCTTAGAACTAAGAAAATCCTACTTTTCCTAGTTGTAAGCTTTACCTCTACTTTTTATCTTGTTCGACGGGGCCGGGGTTGAGGCAGGATGGGGCCGGGGCAAATGATGTTCCTGGGCCTGCTAGTTATTAATACATTCGAGCTTGTTACGTCTGTACCTATATTCATAAACTTATACTAGGCACCGTAATTAACTGAATGTTGTGTCGTCAGTAAGTTCATTTAGTAATCAGTATATTGGTCTCTATCTAATAGGTTCCGTTTGCAAAGAGCGAAGAGCGACCAGCGACTCAGGGGTGGCTGTACAAACGATAGTGATGCCATTTTTTTTTAAAATGGAAAAAGCCCACCAAATCATTTTTTTATGCGGTACAGCGATCGAGTCAAAACTACCAACACCAGGTAGCCTTATCGTAGCTTACTAGCTACGGCGTAGTATTTCGTAGATAAGCGCTAGCTACGCGCTAGGGTGCAGGTTTTCCCATTCGTTTTGTATTTTTTTTAATGGTGTGAAGAGGTTTTTAAAGTAATCATTTTTTTTAGAATAAGCATAACTCATATTATCATCCCTGAATTGGATTTCACTGAACAAAACTACACCCTGTATAATAAGTCACGGACTGATGACGAATCGCGGTTGAGGTTATTTGCCATGGTCGGACGGCCTGATGGGGTTTTATACCTAAGCATATTTAGTAGATAATATAATTCGATAGTAAAAGTTCATTAAAAAGTTCTTTGAGAAATGAAATAAATATTATTTATCTATACTTATATTATAATGCTGAAGAGTTTGTTTGTTTGAACGCGCCAATATTAGGTATTCTGATAGTTTATTTGTCGAGGAAAGCTTAAAAAAACTCAAACTGCGCGGACGCAGGCGCGGGGGACCGCTAGTAAATTTTGAAACTCCTCTCATACTCGTTAGCTTCGTAAGTGTTGATTGTTAAGAGCTCATTAGCCCAACGATATGTATACCCCTTAACTGCAAGTTTGAGCTTCATCGATTCGATCGTTAATTCATTCCACATCTCAAATATCGACATAATATGTTATCAGCAGCTAACTAAGTTATAACAAGTCTCGCAACTTTGTTGCAAGTTTCGCTTGCTAGGAATCTTTCAAAGGCATTCCTTTTTTGTTATGCCCATACATTTATGGGCATAACAAAAATCCAGTAATTGATTCTTTATTATTATTATTATGTTTGAAGCCCGTGATTTCTGATTATTCCTCATTCGGAGTTTGTGGTTTTACTACTTATAGTTATTATAATAATAGAAATATGAAAATGTTTAATATATTTTTATTAAATAAGATTTTTTGAATCTAGCTGCTAATATTTTGTGATGCAATGTTATCTGTAGATAGAGCTATAAAATAAAATAAAAACTAAAAGATTTTAAATCAAGAAATATTGAAATGTTCAAAATATATATCTTAGAAATGAAATAACGTAATATTTAATCCTGTTTAAAAGTAAGAACTCAATTTAAAATTGTAATGATGTTTTTGACGATCTACAACAGCCATTCCGCGGAAAGTGACATAAAGCATTTTTTTTGATATTTTATGCTGACAGCAGCCTCATGGGAATAAAATAACTCGAAAATCACCAATAACAGAGGTCACAAAATCTTATGGCAATCTTGCTCGGCCGTCTCATAAAAATCCAGGAAAATATAAAATCTGTATCTAATGCCTTGTAATAAGAGTTAAAATTCCCCGAAAGTTGATTTCTGAGATATCTATCCCGGTTTTAGTAGGAGATTTCCTTTTAAGACTTTCAATAAGTCGGTTTTGATAGATTACCGCGGTATTGCGGTCAGATCCGAATTGGTTATACAAAATAACGGTTTTATATTACAGAGTCTTATGAGGAAGCATAAAGGTAGCGTTGTTTTATGCTGCTGTATGAATTTTGCAGTAAAATTTTTGGTACAGACGCACGTTTATGTACGTCTGCGTTATGCGCAACATTTTAGAAAGGATAACATAATACAAATCGATTTTCTTAAAATCTAAATGCGCGTATTACTCTACGACTAGACGGGAAACAAAACCAAAATGTTCTCCAGTTTTTCGTAGCTAAAGACACTGTTCTTATAAATACTTTGGAATACATTTTAAGTACTTCGCCGACCCCTTAACTACAGAAAAGCATTTTCGTTAACGTTTCTTCTTCTTCAGTCATTATCTACCAATCGCTTGGTACAGGCTTCTATTAACCCTCTCCATTTGCCCCTTTTTGGGTAGTTAGGAGTCAATTGCTGCCCGCAATCTTTTTCGAGTCGTCCTTCTATCTCATTTATGGACCTCCACTTGGTCTATGGTATCCGTATGGTCTCCAAGTTAGGACTTCCCTGCACCAGAAGTTTCCCTACTTTGCAACATGACCAGCTCACTCCCACTTCTATCTTTCTACTTTCTACTCCTCACTACTACTCACTCTTACGTCAGTCACTTGGCTTTGTCAAGTCATATGTCGTAGTCATATGTTGGTTTATGTGTCTCTTAGACCCCTTACACACCGCTACTTTTAGCATCGATGCAGTCTCGCGTTTTAAAAACGCGCTTCAGCGTCGCGACTCACGCAAAGAACATATTTAATTTAGCACCGATGATGGCACGCGTTAGCATCAATGTAGAAGCGCAACTGCATCGATGCTAACGCGCTTTAGCATCGCAAATGTATTGCTGCTAAAAGAAGCGCAGTGTGTAAAGTGTCTAAACGTTACTCCATTGATTTTTCTTTCTAGAGATCTTTGCGTTTTTTTAAGTTTTTATAGAATCTCTTTGGTTGAAACCCAAGTTTCCACTTTATACGTGAGTACCGGTATAATGCATTGGTCGAAAATCTGAACTTTCTGCCCCTTCTGAACCCTACGTGAAATATACTTTTTTTTATCAAATTAAGAAACTCAAACAATTAAATTTTAGTTTCAAATAACGTGCATTATTCACTGCGGTATTTCTAATACCGGATTATATCATCGTGCCATTAATCATCTACGCTCGAGTTAATACTCATAAATCAATGCTTTAAATGCATAAACACTCAGGTAAGCTGTGTGTAACTGATACGGTAAATTTAGATATTATTAATGTGCAAAGTGCGTATTTCGTTAGAAAATGTTTTAAATGAAAACTTTGCGTGTTATTTTACTCGTAGATAAGTAACTAAAGACAATTTCGAGTAACCTTAAGGTTCGTTCAGTATTTTTACATTTCCTTAAAAAAAAATAGCCCAATAACCATTCAAAAGCATGAATGGTAGGTCTCAGGCCCAGCGGCGTGATCTATAGTTAAGTCAAATTCTATATAATACCACCACTGGTTATTAAAATAGCCTTTCTGAAATTTTTTACAGGTATTTTTCCAAAGTTAATATTCTACCAATGGTTAAAACATTTTACCATTACTATCGATGAAGAAATTGGGCCTTTGTGATTTAAGCAATTGTATAAATACATTTTGCTCTTATGGTAGAGGTCTACACAAAACTTATCAATAAACCGCAGTTATCACTAACTGGTTTCTGCCGCGAATTCAAAAAAAACGGGTCAAAATCATAACCTCGTTTTATTTTATTTTAACTTTGCCGTAGTCATGATGAAATGTGGAAAAATCGGAAATGTCTCATTTTAAGGGTCTTCAAACACGGTCTCCGCTTTCATAAGATATTCCGTCGCCTATTAATAAATGGCGGAAGAAATACGGCGGAGCGGCTTTCGTGAGATTTTTAGAATTCAATGTGAGTGGTACGGTTCACAGATATATGTATTAATAGATATTGCAGGTAGTGGCGCTTTTGATAGAAATGCATCATTTGACCATCTTCAACTACAGTCCTTTTAGGCCCTAAAATTTTTGTATGTAACGAAGTCATCATCATCATCATCATAATCAGCCAAAGGACGTCCACTGCTGAACATAGGCCTCCCCCACGGCTTTCCACAGCGACCGATCACTAGCGGTCTGCATCCAGTTTGATCCTGCGATCTTTTTAAGGTCGTCTGTCCATCTTGTTGGTGGACGTCCTACGCTGCGTCTTTGGTCGAAGGGTCTCCAATCTAGAACTTTCCTGCCCCAACGGCCATCAGTTCTTCGCGCTATGTGCCCTGCCCACTGCCACTTAAGCTTACTGATTCTCAAGGCTATGTCCGTTACCTTGGTTCTTCTACGTATCTCTTCGTTTCTGATTCGATCTCGTAGAGAAACACCGAGCATAGCCCGCTCCATCGCTCGTTGTGTAATTTTGAGCTTCATTATAAGGCCCATAGTAAGAGACCACGTTTCGGATCCGTATGTCATCACTGGTAACACACACTGATTGAAGACTTTCGTCTTCAGACACTGAGGTAATTGAGACGAGAAGACGCTCTTGCGCAGTTTCCCGAACGCTGCCATATGTAACGAAGTAATATTTTTGAATTTTAACCATTCATGACATATTTTTAAAACTGCGCTTCACAAAACTTAACAAATCATCAGTATCTTTACTAATATTATTAAGCTGAAGAGTTTATATATTTGTTTTAACGCGCTGACCTCAGGAACAAATAGACTTATTAGAAAAAATATTTTTGTGTTAAGTAGCTTTTTTATCGAAGAAGGCTTAAGGCTATGAAATGAAACGGGAAAGGAGGGAGCAAACTCAAAAAACGCGGCAGAAGTTACGCGGGACCACTAGTATCAATATTATAATAATAATTAATATAACTCTTTATTTCATAACACAAAAAACGGCCATAATTTGTAAACTTAAAGAAAATTTATTATTGTAAATTGATCTATCTTTAGTTCAAAGCCAATTAAATTAATTGTAATTTAATTGGCTTAAACAACCCAAAACTTCCGATAATTAAATCTTTCAACTTGAGGCTAAAAATAGAACGTGGTAAAATAATTGATGTGACTTCGTTATCTACTCCAATATTTGTCTATGGTTCGAGCACTGGTTCAAAGGCAATTAGTGTCAGCCTTATTAGCTTGAGACAGTCCCCGACTAAGTGATGAAGATTTGCATTGTTTGTATTTTGAATAAATATAAATATATTTTTTTCAGCACCTTTTGGACGTTGCTCGGGAAAACAACAGGATTTCTAGGATTTCAAGTTCTTATGGTGTAGCCACACTGCCTGGCGGCATGCGCCGGCAGTCATGCTTTATCAGACAGTTAATTGACGTATGCCGCCGGCAAAGCCGCCGGGCGGTGTGGATACAGCATGAAAATGACACGCGAGCTATCTATTTGTAATTTGTATTTTATAGATTAATTTAGTTAAAATAGTATTTATAGTTAATTTGGTCATTATAACTAAGGCTGTGTTGCACCAATCCTTTAGTTTTAATTTTGATGGAAAATAGTTAAGTATATTATTATTGTCAATACTATTTTTTGCCTTATTGTTCAGAATCTCAATGGATAATATTTTTTGACTAAAAAGATATTATATCAACAAAAATACGAAACGGAATTATTCCAATGTTGATATTTCTGTGGTTTTCTGTTTAACGCAAATTGACAGTTACACATGAAATGAAACGCAAACTTTAGAGAATTTCCAAATAAAACATGGAACAATGGATTCATTTTGTTATATTAATAGGCATGTTTTATTTTCGTCCAAACGAAAGTAAATAAAGTTTGTTTTCATAAGCAATGTTTGTTTACTCAATACTCCATACAATCAACATAGGCATGAATAAATTATTTACAAACCTCTGTTTTGTTTTTTCTATGCGTAAAAAAGTCTGCAGCCTTTTTTTTCGTGAAACCCTCAAATCGATATCAAAATATCATTTTTATATTATGTAGCTAATCAAAGAATTGGTAATTGTAATATTAACCGTGTTTTGACCGTGTACTTTATCGTATTATTATAATTTGGCTTAAATGGAGCATTTCGTAAATGTTTCGGTGTATTTACTGAACTTTGACAAACAGAAATGTAAATAGACGTTATTAAACGTGTGTACTCTTTCAGTTTACTATTAACATTTTAATTAACGAATGCAATTCCGGTCCCGATTCTGGTTTGCCAGTGGATTCGACAACAAAGGCTGTATAATCTTGGCGCGATCCTCTAGTTCCAGCCGTTCCGAAGTTTGTAAGTCACTAGTCTGGAAATGACATTCACAAACAACATAGTGACTTACTTTGGCTTAGTCTTACGGTTATTAAACTAAGGATATGTTTCACAATGTCCACATAAGTTCCCATTAGCGATATCTGTCCTATACTTAAAACAAAAAGATGTTCCGTATTTAAATTGTTCGTAGGATGGCGCACAAAGAATGCGGTTTTTGACGGAAGCCACATAACAGGGACATTATCAATGAAAAAATACAATACATTTGGGCTTTAAAGTTTTTCTAATGATAAGTAATGGTAAAGACCTCCATGGTGTAGGGCTGAGCAACCTGGATTTCAAGGCGTCGCCGCTCCGAGGTCCCGGGTTTGATTCCCGGTCGGGTCTGGGTGTTGTGTTGATTTCCATAACATAAGTGCATTAGCTACTTACTCTAGGAGCAGAGCAATGTTTGTATGTGATATATGTGATTGGTGATAAATGGAGGTTTTTTTAAAGGCTACAAAATATCACGATTCAACAAATTCTAAAATATACTGCGACTATAGCAAATCAAACAGTGTAGGGAGGGCTAAGGGTCGCTCTTCGACCTCGGGCTGGATAAGCTGGAAACTTTTACTTGTAACATGACCAGCTTGAGTGCACGCAGGCAGCAATTAGAACTAGCAGTCATTCACAAATCGTGCATCACATAATTGAGTCTCCCGTCCTCACATCTCGTTTAAGCCTAAACACTAGGGTAAACACAAGGCAGCCCACCTTTATCCTGCTCACTTATAAGAACAACGTTCCGTGTCACAACCCTATGGCTAGAATGTGTCGCCTGTTCAATTAAATGCAGGATAAGCTTGACATATTCGATGTAGGACCTACTCGGTTTAAGAACGCGATAAGATCCTTCGATGACTGAAACCTAGCGCCACCCACCGTACTCATATCGGAATAAATGCTATAGCTTATATCTTTTCGTACTTAATTTTTAATTTTAAATTTGATGATGCTTACGTGTAACATGCTAGGACATTAGTTTTAACTGTAATTTAATTATTTTTTGTACTATTCTGATTAATGTATGTTATGTTACCTATTGAAATAAATATAATTAAACACATACAATGACTTTAAAGAAATAATCTCTGATACATCTTTTTCCATAGAGGCACGCTAGAAATATTAACACCATGTAATACGGATGTTGTCACTTCTACAATAATGTAACGCTGTTCAAATTCGTGCTTACAATTGATGTGGTCAGCATCTATCAACGTACGCCGTTCAATATCCGACCTTATATCCTTTTCAAAAGACTTATAAAGCAAGTAAAGTCTTCATTTGGATTCCCCGTGCATTTCTCGGTTAGTGCATTTGACAGCGAGAGGGCAACTATATTGGTTACAGCCACAAACTTATTTGATGCTGCAGTCAGAAGGATAAAAATGACTTTGTGAAATAATGGAAGAACGTGAATGAAATGTACAATGCCTTTTATGATGAAAGTCTATTTTTTGGGTTCCGTAGTCCAACAAGGAAGGCTTATAGTTTTACTTATGTCCGTCTGTCCGTCCGCAGTCCAGCACAATGACCCGAGGTGCTAGAAAACTATAATTTCACATAGATATCTATTCTAATCTCCCTGCTACAGTAATAGAATAAAATGATAAAAAATATTTTTTGTGGTACTTCTCATACAAGTAATACTTTTTTTTTCTCTTGCCAAACCCATGGTGTAAAGATTTGTGTAAATAAGTATTTTGTAATTATTGTGAGCTTTTGTAATTATTATTATTTTTATAAAGTGGCCTGTTTCCATAACATTAATTTTTTTGCGTCCAATGTACCCACCATCTCCCAACTAATTGTAGTAGGTAGATACCTGGAAAAATTCACAACCCACACAAGCATATACAATGAATTCGGAAGGATATGCTAAGAAAAATAATTAAATTACGGAGTTATAGTCCATAAACTTGGAGCTAAATTATTTCCATATAGATATTTATTGTTTTAATCCAAAACGCGATAAGAAATGAAATGGAAACTATATTTAAATACTTATCTGTAAATAAATCAAAGCTGTGAGTCATCCATATCAAAAGAAACAATAGGTTTTGCTGCAAAATTTCGAATATTTTATTATTTAAAGGGAATCGAATCCTTATTATAAAGCACTCGTTATCATGTTTTACAGATCATTTTTGGGGCCATAAAAGTGCTTACTTACATATATATTAGTTACGGAACCCTTAGTGCGCGAGGCCGACTCGCACTTGGACGGTTTTTTTCTTGATATCCTAGAAATACGTAGTCTTCAAAAAAGATAAAGGACAGTTTTGTCCCCGATAATTATTTACGTATTAAGAGTGTGGAAATTTCATGGTGCTTTAAATATGCATTTTCTCTTCAGGTGATAAAAAAAAAATTAGTACAGCTGCCAAGAACCGATCATTAAACAGATTGCACGTCGAACTAAATCACTTATTTAAATAAATCTCCTACCTGGCTACTCGACTTTATAAAAAGTAATACTTAACAATAAAATATACCTACAAAAGTTTTATTAAATAACACAAGTATTTTTTTAAGCTAAGTATTTAAAATTAAAACGTCTAACTGATATAATGAAACCTCAAATACTTATTACGCGATCTCAATTACTCGAGGTATTTGAGGTTTTGTATCAATCATTACGGTAGGTTTATTTATATCTATATTATCGTAGTCATCCATTCATATTAATAAATCATAGTGAGAAACATTTTATTTAATCGCTGAATAAAACAAAAATAATACTATTAATAAAAGAAAGCGATGTATACTCGTAAATCCAGTTCAATCTAGAGTTGCATCTAGAGATTATGGTGAAACCCTTTAATATTTGTTAACACTTTTCCGCAAAATCTGATGATCTGATGATATTATTACGGAACTTTTGTCTCTGTTTAGGGGTTAAATGTAATGAAAAATTTATGGATTCATTGCTATATGGATAAAAATATATTTAATGTTGTCTCATTATTTATTTTTTTATCGAAATTATATCTTAAATGTCAGTGATATTGTCATTTTCAGAAACTTTATTTAAAAACTTTAATTTTATTCATTTATCAACGCTAATATTAAAACTTTAGGACAAAACTATTCCTTTATTAATTAAACTAAGAGAAATAAGATACCATTACTGTCTTATAAAATCTACTATTAATGAATTGCAACATAAATAAAATACTTCCGCAAAACTTTACACTCGAAACCGCTACCGAAATTGAGGCAAAATCAATCTCGAACTCTCACTCCAAATTAATCAACTGTACTCACCTCCAATCCAAAACTCAAGTGCACTAACACAGTAACAACACTCAGAATATTTCGACAAAACTTGGCTCGCCCCGAAAACGCGCGCGGTACCGTCCCGCCAACTGCCCGATAACAACTGAACGCACCCTTCAGGCATACCGCCGAATAGTGGGGAGTACCGGAGTGAATACCCCAAAAGGCATAATAGGGGCATTTAAGTAGTGAATTGATGGCCACCGTCCGTAGTGTTAATTGTGCGAAATTGACAATCGCGTGGAATCGTGCGATGAGTACTGAAAGGTTTAATGCCCTTTTGCGGGTTGTAGATTCAGTTTGATCATTCAGCATTCTGATGTAAAATTTATTTTATCTAATGAGTTACTACTTAGAGCTATATTTACCAACGTCAAATAAGACTTAGCCGTCTGAATGAGTATAAAACGACGATTTTAAAATGTCATTTACTTAAATGATTGCTAACCAATAGGTGACGTTTTTAAATTAGGCGTTTTGTATTTTATTCGACAAATATTACTTATCTGACGCTGAAAAAATCACGCATTAATCACATATGTTTTTTTTTGTGATTTATTAAAGCAGCTTCTCGTGGATTTTATCGTGAACTAAGTTTTAAAGTTGCCTCTCTCTCTTGTCAGCAATGGGATTTTAGTAGTTTGATCAGTTTAATTCACATTTATTTTTCTGGTGATCGTATCAAAAACTTTCTTCCTATTTTTTCCAGACGACTCGTAGACTACATAGGATCGACTTATAATTATGATGAACATCAGGTTAAAATACCTGAAGAGCAATTATATAATATTTATTGCGCATCGTGATCTATACACAATTAGCTGGTTCTATATCTATGTTCTCAGTTGTATTGTAACTCAATTACCGTCTAATTTTGGTCGCGTCTTTGAAATCAGCCCATACTAGTGGCATGGCGTATCGTATAACGGATATCATTGCCTTTGAAGCCTCAAATAATGGATTATCTCCAGTAACCTTAGCTTGATGGATTCAATCAATTAATTGATTAAATTCACGAGACTAATACAATCTACAACATACCAATTTCCTATGAGCTAATCAAATAAAAGCGTGCGTGGTTTTGTGAGTAACACGGCGTTTTTTATGAAGCTTGATTCCTTGCTATAAGGATTATATTTGTGTGATAGGTAGCCAATAGCATTAAGGTGCCAGGTGGGAAAGTGTGTGAGTCATCCTTTTTATGATTTTGGGGTGAAACGTAGCAAGTTATTCCAGAGTCGGTTTGGATACATTCTCGTTGGTGAGTTTGGAAAATTGGTAGGAATCGCGTGACATTGGAAATTTCTTAAGTAGGTAACACAGCTTTATGGATATAACCGAATGTATTTAACACTTTAATATAACCATGTTGACTTTAATTTTTGTAATTACGTTTTTTATTTTATTTTCTGGTATTTATTTTAAAGTAGACAAGTACTTATATGTACCTATGTATTATAGTTTTTAGACGGTAGTATAAAGTAAGGATCTGTCCAAATTATTTAAGAGGTTGTTTTTTGTGGAGTTTATTCATACCCAACCACCTTTTAAAACTTTCTCCTCACGCGTATTGTTTACAAAAGTCAACGACAAAGTTATTGTTACCTACGGCTTACATCACAATCTGAAAGAAATTCACTTTAACCACAATTTACTCTGAAATATTCCAAATCACAAATATTCCTTTGGCATAGTTCACAAGCGTTATACAAGCCTGCATAAAATACCAGGATATATTAATTTCGCATAACAGAGCCTCTATTTTTGAATCACTCGCGTCAAGATGGCGTGTGATATTATTTTTTAATGTCCGAATTTACAATGCAAATGTGTATAATACCACACGCGAGTGATTAAAAATCATATGACTGAATTTTGTGAGTACTAACGTCGATATTTCGCGTGATTTCCATTGATTTTTAATTCGTTTTCGAAAGAAAGTCACACAGCATATTTAAGCGCGTGAGTCAATAATAGGGCTCCAGCTATTACTAGTTTCAAGAATCTTGAACAACGACTTACTTTCTAGGAAAATCTTTGAACTGTTATTTTAAGTTGAAAAGGAGGTACCTGCCACCTGATTTACCTAACAATAATGTATCTTTGTTTGACTGTAAACGCTCTTTACATTTTACGACTTCTTATCTAGAGTTGCAAGAGATTTTTTTACGCTCTCTTGAGAAGTCTTTTGTTGTTTAAGTGTTAAATGATTGTTTGTTTAAGAATATTTTTGTAAGGTCCCTTTTAGAAAAATGCTTTGTCTTACTATCTCAGGTCAAAAGCGTATTACTGAAAGATTTTGAGATTAGTCAGGTGATTTTAGTATTTTTTGATGGTGGGACTCACCCATTTTTTTTTTCGGAAATTTCATTGTTTGCCCGGTTTACTTTAGAGTGAATATTTTTTCAACTCTCCATAACGTTTTAGGATCCAATTACTGTGAATATCCTTTTTTTTTGTTATTCTTCCACCATTTTCCACTCGGCAGATAAAAAAACAAAAGGTATTTCGATGTGTCCGATGAAAGAGGCTCCCTAGTTCATAGCTACCCAATCTACATACGTCAATAGTGTGTGATAACATCCCCCGGAATAAACTCCATGGTCGGCGTGAAGCTCGGTGGTATTGCTTCAATCCTCTGAAATCGATGTTTTGTCATATAAAGGTTGAATTGCAATGGTTATTTACCAATCACATTTAATAACAGGTACAGATAAACTGGACTTTGTTATTGAAAATTTGTTTTTTATGTCCTTAGCTCAGTTTTAAAATATAATAACAATTTAAAAGAACGTTCGTAAAATAGTTCAGTTGGCATAGCAATATTTTATGAATACACTGATAAATTTATAAATAAACTGATAACAAATGATATTGATTGTTATCAACTGTATTTAAAATTAACCCAATTTATTATTATGTAGCTAAATAAAAAATACTTAATAACAAAAAAGAAGAAGAACACAACCTGAAAATAATAAAAATCAAATAAGTTTTTAAACAACAGTTTAAAACTAATTTTGGTCAAAATATTTCTGGGATTTAATAACTTTACAAAGTTTTTGAATGTTAATGTAGCTAATAAATTTCAAAGACAAAAAGTAAGCCGCTCTGAGAATGCTTCATATTGCAGCTTGATGACTGGAAAGAATTTCGAACATCCTGATTTTGATAATTTTCCTATGCATTTTCTGTCAAAATTGAAAACGTCAAAAAAGCATTCTTAGAGCGGCTAAATTTATAGATACCACGCTTTTGTATTCATTTTTCCTTGACTTCTACTCATTGAGTTCTATACCAAAACAAACCTATCCACAGTACTCTATCTGAATGGCAACAGAAATAATCCCCCAGGACCGATGGCTAATCCGCACGAGTCGAATGCCGATAGCCGCCTCGAAATAGCCGTTGTGACGGATGGAGACTGACGATTTGATCAGCCCGTGTTTTATTTAGATATTGGGATAGTAAATCTGATGTAACTAGTACTTTAAAAAATATGTAAATAAAGTACTAAAAAAAACGTCAAAAATAATAAACAAAATACAACGTAAAATTATAAACAATTGACATAAAGCTTAATATATTTTATACAGCTGCTTCTATTTTTACAATCTAGCTAGGAACCATCGCTAAAAAACCAGCTTTCAAATAAAAACTCGTCTTTACCGGTTCGCCCCTTTAAGAGCTACAGTACCACAGGCAGACACACAAACAGACAGGCTGACACACATAGTGGGTAAACTTATAACGAGGGGTGTTATAAGTCTGCCATTTTGCGTTTGAAATGATAAATAAAAAAGATGAAACACCCGGATCATATCAAACGTTAAGATAGCGCCTAAAAGCTCATATTTCTTGACAGCAACAGCTTTTGAAGGGAAATAACAAGAATTATGCGATTGTAGATAGGAAAATGTTGATATTATTCGCATAATGCATTTTCAATACATCCCTGTTTCACTAATATGAAGATTTTCTGTCTCTTGCACATCAAATCGGAAGCAATCGTATTTTTGAAATCGCAGAAGTGAGTTGAGTTTTCGCTATTTCTAATTAAGCTACTTCGTAAATAATTATATCACCCGATCCCTATTTCAAAACATTTAAGTAATACTGACGGATCAATACTTATTTAAATACCAAGTTAAAAACAAGTTAAAGCCACAATTTAGTATCCCCTCTGATTATTTTTCTCTTAGATCAAAACTCGGACTCTTGAATCTGTTACGATTCATAATTGAACACTATCCTTTGTCCTTTTGTGTGAATTTGAAGTCGTATTTATATTTTTATTAAAAGTAACCCCACATGTAAAGCTTCCAATATTATGCTCGTACAAACATTACTGACAATGAGGGACTATGGAAGAAAAAACCATAATAATCTCTTTATGAAAATGGGGACTGTAATACCATGACCCCATCCTAATAGTTCTTGTAAAATTGTGAACTCTATTGGGTTGTATCAAGAGGGTGGCATAAGGGTCTGCAATATTACCATAACTTCATAACGAAGGGGGAACAGATTTCTAATATATCACATATTTTGATTTTTTACGGGACTTCTGTCGAGGACTCATATTTCGTGCTAATGTGTGGGATAAAGCTGCTGTGGGAGGGTGCTGATTCCATTGCATTCATTCACCTTAATCACAATAGCTAACATCCGACTATGTTCTAAAATAGGTTTAAATATTAAATCGGATTTTTTCTTGAAATTTACAATGTTCTAAAAATATCCTATAAGTGACTGTAATAATTTTAAATGGCTTTTTAAAATTGCCTTATTTTACTCGGTACCATCAGAAGTTAGTACTAATACTACGTACTCAAAACTAGATCTGTTAAAGTTGTGTCAAGAAGATAGTATGGTGTCTTTAAAATAGATATAATTTAATTTATGTATTTAAAATATTATAACTGAGAAGTCTACATATATTAATTCCAATTTAAAAAAAGCTTACAAAAGAATCCTATGTCCGCGTCAATAAATGTCAAAAAAAAAACTTGATTGAACACTGGAAATGACGTGACTGACAAATGTGACGTGAAGTTAGACTTTTTGAGTGGATTGTACTAGTAGACATTTTTCATTTCAAATACATTGTACTAGTACACTTGAAACAAACACAACCGCAACGTTCTTTTTTAACGTATTTCAAAATAGGAAGAAAAGTCACGGAGCGAAACGCTGAGAAAGACGTTTTGTTTGTTGCGGGTTCTAGTGGATTTCACTCTTTGACTTTTGCTGACCTTACACAATAACTGAACACTATAAATCATTGCAATATATAATTAAGATGTGAAAAAAACCCATGTTACATGAAAAAAATACTAAGTTAATGAATATAAAATAATGCATGATCCACCCGATGACGACCCGTCTGGTGTAGTGGTCGAGAAATCGCCTACTACGCAGCGGGTGCGGGTTCGATCCCCGCACAATACAAACATTTGTGTGCATGAACATATCTGTTTGTATTGGTCTGGGTGTTTTCTATGTACATCATGTATGTATTTACAAAAAAAAAAAGTATTATATCCGTTGTCTGGCACCCATAACACAAGCTTTGAGTAGCTTACTTTGGGACTAGATGGCGATGTGTGGGAATGTCCAAAGGATATTTATTTATTTATTTTAAAAAGGATATTTATTCATCATGATATTTAGTAAAATCCTTATTTTGTGCGTTTTGGGGCGACACTCTTTTGCAAATGTGCAACATACAGAACAAGTAGACACCTAATAAATATGTCAATAAAATCACTTTCTATCGTCATCGCGTGTTTGATCTGTGTCTTTACTGACTGATCGATAACGTAATGTACACCTATATTTAGTACTATACTTAAAAGTAGTATACCTTTGTATCTTTGCACCATGTGGGTTTGTGCGTGTACCACTTACAATCAGTCAACATGTCCTGCAAGAGACTGCACTTAACTGGTGCATGGTTTAGCAAGCCCTTTGAGTTTATGCATTGATTGACAGATTTTGATTTGAAATAAGTGTACTTAAAGACTCGCTACAAAATTGCTCTGTGAACTTAATGCCACTTGACTAGTGATCATGCATTATTTTAAATTGTACTCACTGAAACACGCTTGAATACGTCTTTGCACTTATTACCAGGAATAAAAAAATAACCACAATATTATGACACATTTTTTTAAACAGTCTTCTTTGTGTAAAAATAATGCATGGTATATTTATTAATTAAAGGTTTTTTTTCAGTTAGCTTAGCCCCATTTGCATAAGAATCCTTAAAGAAGAAAAAATAAAACCCAGGAATGATATTGCAGCATGTCGTTGTGAAAGAGGGCTATGTTTACAATATCCATCGTTCAAATAATCAAGTAAATAATGTTTTATCTTTCTAAGTGCATTTCCTTTTGTACACCGATGTGTACTTAGCAAACAACCCATTGTAAACAAAACTGGGTATTAATCCATTTCAGCTTCAGGACTGTGGGCTTGTTTGTCACAATTGGAGTTGATACAGTATCGCAGCATAATATAGCTTTATACTTCAGTTTTTTTTTGAAACGCAACTTGCCCGTTCTTAATTACGGAGACGTGATCATTGACCGAAAGTCAGAAATCTAAACTTAAGGTTTGCCAAAGAGCCATGGAAAGGAGCGTGCTGGGTATTAAAAGGATTGATAAGATCCGGATTACGACAATACGCTCCATGACTGGAATAGCGGACGTCGGTGAGAAGACAGCAAAGCTGAAGTGGGAGTGGGCGGGGCACTTGTGCAGAATGCACCCAGATAGATGGGCCCAAGTCGTCACGCGATGGATAACACACGATAGCTACCGATAAAGAGGTAGACTTAAAAAGAGGTAGTGAGACGACTTGACCAGCTTTGCGGAAGATCAGGTTTCATTGGCTGCTGACAGAGATTAATAGAAGCTGTTGGGTGAGACCTTTGCCCAGCAGTAGCACAAAAACAAAAACTTCAGTTGTTTGTTATCGGAGTCATTACCAGTTAAAGCAAGCAAAGCACAAGAGGTGTTTGATTTTGATGCAGTAGTGGCTCTTAAAAGATTTGCTTGCAGAGTGCGTCACAATATTTTATGAACACAATAAAGCATAATTATTATAGTCAACGTGATATCAATTTGAGTCGTATAGTTTGTGTCTATCTCACTTGCACTTAACGAAAAAGAGATGCGTTGCATATTACTATCTCTATTTACATTATGGTCTCACGAAGTCGCTAACGCGTCAACCATAGTGCCGTCTTGATTTTTGATCTTATGTAACTTATTTGCCATTGCCAATCAGGACCCGTGAAATCAAAATCAACAAACATACCTACAAACCAAATCCAACCGTATTATTTAACAAGACAGGTTAGGGATTAAACTAGTACAAAATGAATTATGCGCACTATTGATATGTATTTTAATTCATAATAAATAGGCCTTTACATAATGGGTAGAGTATTCCATTAGACCAAAATGTATGTATTCCTGTTTATCCTCATGTTTATCATATCAAAGCCTTTGTATATCCATATCCGTCTGTGGTTATCTTACGTGAATATTGATCGTAAGGCATACTCTCTGAAGCGACGTATCAAATAAACAGAAACCTTGATGCTGCAGTAGTGGATTAATGCCAGGATTGCTAGGTTTTGTTTACACAGACTTACGCACATAGTGATGGGAAGAAATCCAGACGAGTTTTCTGTACTATCGATATTTTACTTGATATACCCACAGTACCGACTAAAAACAAATGTCTATTGAACAAACTCTATGATCGCTTACTTGTTGCTATTTGGAGACGCAACAAAACACTTTAGCGACCTGTATTGACGGATATTTTGTCTGTCAAAACACCTTATATAAGTCAATCGGGAAAAATACAGTTTCATCGCGATTAAACGTGGTACAACGCCATCTGTTGATTTTTATGATAACTGAACATATGCCTATTACCAAGGTAACCTAGCAACTTAACAACTAAAATCGCTTGCACACACGACACAAAAAGGACTTCACTTAAAACAAAAAACGACGCAACGTGCGTTATGACATTTGTAGTTGGGGTAAGAGACAGCCATATCTCGTAACGAATACAGTAACCAAAGAAATAAAAACTTAAATAACCACCTCCTATTTACGAGAAACAATTCTCATGGAGACGGAGCATGATGTCTAGCTTACGTACATCAACAGCCTAAACACAACATGCACCGACTCCAAAACAATTTGTTTCTCCTGAATAGCAGATTAATGCGTTATATTAAGCTTTCTAGTTAGTATTACTCATACCTCGAAAACTTCAGGACTGATTTTGATATACCTGATTAAACTAAAAAAAGTATCATATTGCTATGACTTCTCAATTTCGACAAATCTTGAGACAAACATACAAATATACAAACATACGTACACTTACGACATTTTGCACACTTGTTAGGAAACCCTATTAGATGAACATACTTAAATTGTATCCAATTCTAATGATATCACATACAGGTCAAATTGATTACCTTATTTTTTTCAACTTTTTAACTTTAACCTCAAGTAAAAGTGTAATAATTTTATTTTATAATATTTTTTTATAAAATCCATTGCATTTCTGGCAAAAGTCAACGTCTTTAAGAACCATTAATTTTCTTGGTATATGCAGAAGGTTTATATCCAAATTCAGATTTTATAAGGTATCACTAGTATACAGGGTGTTGTTTTGGTCAGCGACGAGCGACTCAGGGGTGGCTGTACAAACGATACTGATGCCAAAAAAAATATAAAAAAATATTTTTTTTGAAATGGAAAAAACCCACAAAATCATTTTTTTAAGCGGTACAGAAATCGAGTTAAATCTACCAACACCAGGTAGCCTCTTCGTAGCTTACTAACTACGGCGTAGTATTTCGTAGATAAGCGCTAGCTACGCGCTAGGGTGCGAGTTTTCTCATTAGGTTTGTAATTTTTTTGACTGTAGTGAAGAGGTTTTCTTGTATAAAACTTGCTCAGAATTTAAAGAAAGCATTTTTTTTAGAATAAGCATAACTCATATTATCATCCTTGAGTTGGATGTCACTGACAAAACAATACCCTGTATATTGTTTTAATCATTTTTTTCTATCGAGTTTCGATAAATATTTTCTCACGGCACTAGACGCAGGCCAGTTTGTAGCAGGCATTGCACTGTAGTCTATGCACTTCGAATGCCTTTTTGAGAGAGAAGACGGTTTATGTGTAATGGGTAAGCACATTGGGTTTCAAGGCATCACCGCTCCGAGGTCCTGGGTTCGATTTCCGATGCGGTCAATGTAGAAATTATATGTTTTATGGTCTCGGGTCTGGGTTATGTAGCACCACCGTTATTTCTGACTTATATGTATAGGTTGTCCAAAAAATTGTGTCAAGTCAAAATCCAGAAGTAGAGCATCACTAGGGCTATCCGAAACCCCCATATTTTATGGCACTTTTTTGGTCACTTTTGCGCCAACAGTTAATCAATTTTTTCATTATTTTATTACATGAATACTAGGACTAGCTAATGCAGAAGTTTTTTCATCCATAACTCTAATTTAATCTTTTATGAAATATTTTAAAAGAAATTTGTACACAAAACAAAGAACACAAATTGACACAGTAAAAAACATAACTCAGGTAACGTAACATGAGTAGGCGTTCTTGAATTGATTATTAAGCCTGTATTTGATTAAGTGATGTAATGATTGGCCATACGTATACTTTTTACATAGTTATTGTGCATTTTTATACTAATAGTCAGTGACAAGATGATGTCTAATACTTTTATGTGTAACTCGCAAAGTCGTTGTAATATAGACTTTTTCACTGCCGTTATTCTTTATTAGTATTAGTACCCCATAACCATTTGCTATTATGTTACAGCCCCTAACATATGAGAAATAAAATCAGCTGGACACGTCTCGTCGAATCGAATCACCGAACTAACATAAAGATCTTTTATCTATTATACTGGAAATAGAAACAGTAGGGGTGCTCTCAATTATACAAGCGCGTATTGGTGTATGCTTGGTTTGATATAAGTATCATAAAGTTAGTCATAGAGTAGAATTATTACACTTTAAAATATGTTACAATATGCATAATGAAATTGTAATTGTTGAGGCAAGTTCTTATCACGATAATTTCAATTTGCCATTGAACAGAACATTGCCAATATCCTATCTGTGGGACTATCAGTTCCAAATGTAACGGTCTAGTTTAAATTATTTTCATCAGTATTATTTAGCAGATGATGATAATGGTGGTTATTTACTTAAACCAAAACCGCAAAACACTTTTATTTTTCATGCTCGATGTTGATCTTTTTTTTTTCGCTACCATCCGAGCTTTTTGCCTCTTTTTGTCTTATGCCATGGATATCTTATCGGATGTAATCTGAAGCCCATAGATTAATCGCTATAATGACTATTGTGATTGCCACAACTGGATTCCGCTCCACATGTTTCGTAAGGGATTATTTTAAATTAGACTTTTGCCTGTGCTTTGTTGACATTTGATTGACTGGATGAAGGGGAGAAGAAATAACGACCCATTAATTTTCTTCGACTCGGATGATTTTGAGTATCTATTTCTTAAGCCTTCAGTTGTGTGTAATAATATTATATTTTCATAAGCTTAAGCATTAAGAGTCAGTTCACTCTTAACAACGGCCAGTGCCATCCATGTGCAATATCGATTGAGTATAAAATACTGATGTTTGATTCTGTCAATTCCGACAATTATTTGAACTGTTTATTTTTACGATAAAGTAAGCAATAAAGAACACAATAGTCTGTTTTTTTTTTAAATTGTTTTTGTACATAGTATGGTGGAAACTTCCGGCATTTCCGTAACAAATGTTTATCTACGTAGGAGTTGTATATAAATAAATTATGTTTTATTGAACTTAAAAAAAAGTCACAAGACAAGGAGTGTCTGACTTTTTTTTAAAGTTGTAACATGTTATACATGTTATCTTACCAAGATACAAGGTTCAGTTCAGATAAACGTAGAAATAGGTAAAACCGAGCACAAAGATGTTGCAGCAGCAAAGGATCTAAATCGCGTCAATCACAAACGATAGTGCTCTTAGACGCCGCACAAAGTCCCCTTTATAAGCATCCGATGCTCACTGGATGCAGATAAAGCATTTTGATCGGAATATCAAACTACTCACGTGCAAAGCGGGATATTGTTACATACACGGGACATGAAAAATAAGGGACGAGCGAAGAGCGGCTTAAAAGCTGTTATCATAAAAAAATATAAGTAACCGCCTTCGAAATATTGACTAAATAGCTTTAATTAACGAATACGCATTCTTCTTTTAAGGAGAAACTTTTTTTAGGTGTATGATGTGTGTGTGTGAAGACTGTTGGTGTACATTAAGCTTTGGCGCCGACTCCAAAAGAATTTGTTTCTTCTAAATAGAAGATGAATGCGATATTTTTTGTCGTTGTGTCGCCCATAGGACTCCTTCAGCTACTGTTTATCTTTTCCTTAGTCCAAACACCTTACATTATCATCATCATTTACAGGTCTTGTTAAAAGACTGCCTAAAGGTAAAGAATAAGATTTTGGACCACCTAGTAATTACAAAATTTAATTAATAAAATTGTATCATTTCGTCGATGTCGCTTTCAATGATAAGGTAAAGATTTTGAAAATGGTTTATCTTCAAATTTATGTAGCTTACTTTGGGACTAGATGGCGATGTGTGGGAATGTCCAAAGGATATTTATAAGGATATTTATTTATTTATGTATTAGTGTAAATTTATGAGCATTTTATTTGGTATTTAAGTAAAAGTGACCTTCAAAATTTAATTTAAAAAAAACTGATCATTGATTATGATAAGACTAAACCACAAGAGTTGATCTGGAGATTAAGCTTTGTTAAGTGTCTGATCAGTGAAAGTGCCAATGAAATGAAATAATTTCACCCTAAATAGCTTACCTACAAAATTCTGTGAAACGCATACCCTCTTGTGACATAAGCCCTACCTCTTCACAAAATTATTCGCTCGGAAGAATAGATTCCTTTGTAAACTCCAATGTGCCCGTTTCATTTTAAACTTACAATAATAATAGCATTCCCTGGATTAATTGTGTTATTTTTGTAGGAGCGCCTTTTTGGAGGCATCGGATCGTTCATAATTTGTTGTTTCGCAAATATTTTTTCAACTGGATTGTGTAACGGTGATTTTAAATAGCTTTATTATTATCTTCGTATTGCTTGGATTATGTTTCGTAATACAATCATGTTTTTTATCAAAAAAATATCTTTGAGAATTTTTATGCAATTCGAAGCTAATTAATTTCTGTTTTCAGCGTATCCGCAAATACAGCAATGAATTGTATTTATACCTATATTTTAGCCTATTTGAAGGATGCTGCGTTAGTATTAAGTACTTAACAGAAGTAAACTAGATTGTTAGATTTGAGTCTCTCTACTAATTTAGATGTTTTTAAATTGCATCATTAGGAACTGTACGTCAAGTCCATCCCAAGATGTTGTTTTATTAAGGAAAGAACTGACAAACAAGGAAGAAATTTTAATTTCGAGAAACATTGTCTTACTTTATTACTTTTCCAATTTATTTGACACTGAAAGTAATTTAGCTAAGGACAATTAGCGACATTCTTTTGAATAATGAATGTAGTCGTTTAAAGATCAATTAGTGTTTCGTTTAAAAAAGGGGGAAGAATTTCAATGGCCGTTTTGGAGGCACGAATAATTCGATTCGAATTTTGGTCGTTACATCTTGAAAATTATGTAGATGACGTAATTGTGTTATCCCCGTTAAATTACTTGTAGCTTAGTTAGGAACAAGGATGTCTTGCCTATCAAAGTAATTTCATCCTCAAGTGAAACTCATTTTGCATTTACAAAAGATATAAACTGTTATGACCTTACTGAAATACGTTGTAAAAAGATTTCAATTTAAAATTATCTTTGCAATTACTTTTTGAAGCAGCCTGTTTCATTGGTTAGGTACCGTGTTATTGAATAAAAAATAAGAGAAAAAAAATTGAAGTAGCTTAAAGTACGACATGTGCACATTCGAATAGATACGAATCTTCTAAAAGTAATTTTAACAAGTGTATTATACTATGTTGACTTTCGGCTTTAAACTGCCTTACCTGTAACTCATTCATTGATTTTAGTCCTCTCGTCAGTAACTGGGTCTTGGGGTCCTAATTTTAATAGTGTACCTACATGTAGTGCGCAGCTATATATTGGTAATAGTCTAAGATCCGAGTTTAAAGTGACCTTCACTGAACTGATTAATGGATGAAAAGTTTTTTTTATCAAATTCAACATGTTTACAAACATATCGCGAGTGGGCTGAAAAATTTCAGTCCAGGATATAATTAATTAAATATTGAAAATATTTTTTTTTAAACATTGCACTGGTTTGGTTAATAGACTAGTTAGGTTGGCTTTATTATTCCCGTCACAACTATAGGGTAGGCAGGTGTAAACAGGTAAGTCAACAATAATAATTTGCACCGGTCTGAAATCTGAAATTTATATCAAAATAAAGATAATCTTATTGCAAACACGGTGAAATAGGGTTGTCTGCGAAAAATCTGCCTCGATTTCCGGTTGTAAAGTTTAAGAAATGGAAATATTGCTGCGAGTGAATACGTGCGACAGAGAGGTCCGAGCAAACCATCCCGTGCATTAAAAAAGGACACAGCATAGCAGCTCCGTGTAGCTTGTAATTTTTTGTATAACGAAACATTTTTAGTATCGGTGTGTATATACATTTATTTATTTATTTATTCATTTCAATTTTTTGATCAAAACCACCACAAAACTTAGACAGTAATAAAAGTCAAACTCGCGCATTACGTCACTTTTGACGCACACACTCGCCGGTTGCGAGAGATGTCAACTTTGGCATAAAATATAACTATTTTAGTCGTCGCACTCACATCTAGTCATCTGTTTTTTATTTATTTAAATTGGACAACAATAACATAGATTGCTCTGACCTCAAAGTAAGTAGCCAATGCACTTGTTTTATGGAAATCAGACACAACGGTGATACCACAACATCCAGACCCGAGACAATATAGAAATTTGTGATTTCTACATTGACCCGACCAATCCAACCCGGGACCTCGGAGAAGCGATGCCTTGAAACCTAGCTTTCTTAGCCACTACACCACAGAGGTTGTCTTTTGTTTATATAACAAAAATAAAAAATAAAAAACGTAATTACAAACAAAGCATCCAAACTTTCATAACTACATATAAATAAAACACTTTGTACAACTAAATCAATCTAAAATTGTGACGCTTTTTTGGCTTATCTATTTTAGACCTAATCCTTACAAATGACGATAAAAATTACACAATATCTACATAGATAAAAATATTACATGTTTTCACCTCACGTAATATATTTTGGTATGAATGATATTATACAGATTCCAAATAGGAAACAATTCTAAAAAAAGAGCTGAAGTGACCTAACAACATATTTTTATATTTACAAAACCCTTCCAAGACGCATGTATCAGCTCCCAAGCGAAAAGTTCTGAGATCTCTTGTTCTTGAGCTATGTCTATTGTGTGCGTGCTCTATTGCGCTTTGTATGTAGTTTTACTTCTGTACTAGATACTACCCATATTTTGAGATAACCCGCCTACTTTATTAACATTAAATGATTAAATATAGGCACTATAATAGGTCGGTCAACCGTTTTATTGAGACTTCGCCTGCGGGGGCACAAGGGTGCGGGGGAAGGCGAGCGCGGATTGTGTGAGGAACCATCCGCCCGCGCGTGTCACGCACCGCGCTCTCGCCTTCCCCCGCACCTTTGTGCCCCACAGTCGAGGTCTTAATTTTGCGATCTGCCTATAATACATCGTCATTATTTTGCCAACTTTTTATATTTTTTAAATATATTCACCATAGATCCAGCCAGCACAACCAAGCATCGCTCCCTCATGCAACGTTAAAAGAGTTATTGCTCCTCCTTACACACCGGTACACTCAAAAGTGGCTGTGTTTAATTTTTTGAATAATATATAAGCCCACTTTGAGAGCCAAGTGTAATACCTTCAAATATTCAGGAGTTCGTAAAAGAAGACGACAAGGCTGCGACCAGACTGTACAAACAAGGGTGATATTTAATAAACGAGCTTTTAAAACGAGACATTTATACAGTACTTTTTATATCGCCTTAAATGCTTTAGGGCATTTTTGTAAATAATTATGTCGAATCATTAGCGAAATTAGATCCCTTTTTCTGTTTGCTCGTTTGCGTTTGATATTATATTTATGATGGATGTGGGTGTAAAAGAGGAGCAAAAATTTATTCAAAAATTGTAAGAAGCGATTTGTGTTTTTGTCTTTGAGAAGATGAATATTTTATTCATGTTGTGGCTTTCAACAGGCTTGTCTACAAAATCATAAGCCCGCCCTTCGTAGTATACTACTTAGTTCGGAGAAATTAGTTGAAACGTAAACAAACCGTAACACGTAGCTCGTAGCACAAGTACTAACAATGACTAGTTTTTTTAGATTTAAGTAGAAACTTGATTTAAAGATGTCGCCTTAATTTATTCTACCTATTTCACTCTTCATTGAGACGAATCTTAACTCAAATTATAAACTTGAACCTGAGTTGGTTTATATCAATGCCCTAATCTGAGGAACTGCTGAACCGATTAAAATAAATATTTTTATGTTGGATAGCTTATTATTCGAAGAAGGCTTTACGAAAACATCACGCTGCGACGGGAGGGGAGGGAGCCAACTCGAAGGTGCTACCACCTATTTTTAAGTTGTATCTAGGTTTCTTTACCTTTTAAAGCGATCTTTCATGTTGTAAAACGTCGTTTCTTTCAATGTAATTTTAAAATCATTAGCGAGGTTATTGATTTAAGGTTGCAGGTTTTATCAAGTGCAATAACCCAATTTTCAACGTATCTTGAATTATAGTATCTTTATTTTTCACCTGTTATGATGAAATAGAATATAAGAAAAATACGTTCTTGCTTATTTCTAGAGGTAGTTCGTTATGATCGGCGCGGTTTATGTTATCTCGATGATAAGATAAGATATCTCTTTATTGCACATCAGAAGGGTTAATAACAAATTCATTTCGAGAAAATGAACAATTTAGGCGGTCTTACCGCTATAAGCAATCTCTTCCAGACAACCTTTGGGCAAAGAAATAATGAGTTTATAGGAAGGGGTATTATGTGCATAAAAAATAAGACAAATTATGAAATTAATAATATATTATATAAAACATACATAGATGTTATTTTTTTCAAGTGCTACATCCAATCTCAATCCTGTTCCTAGTTCTTGTATCTTGTAGACGAAGCACTAGAATCGTTGCGTGTCCACCGGACCGGCCGGTCGACTCCCAGGGGACTGTTTCTTGGACCGATCTTAAATGAACGTCGGCGTGGTGTCTTTGAAATTGTTCTGACGTCCCTCGGCAAATTTTAAACGAGACAATTTTAAGGCGGCCTTTTTGAGCCTCATTTTTGTTTTATAAGGCGAGGACAGCGGTATCTGTTGATTTTTCTGAGTCAAGAAATAATTGTATATGAATGAAGGTAAGCTTTACTGCAACGAGTAAAAAACACGGTAGTAACTGATGAATATCTTTTGCAGGTCTATAGCATTGATCCTTTTTGATGATCTTCGTTTGACGTAGAATACTCAATCGAATATAAATTGCACTTGTTCAAAGCAATTGTGTAAGAAAAAAATATCGATCCCTGTGTCTTATGGAATCCAGGCGCTCGCTTAATACGGTCAATTCAATGTGTTTTTTTTGTGATATCGTTGGTATTTTAAAATATTTAAGTTAGTTTATCTTATTAGGCTTGCAAACACCTGTGCAAAATTTTGTAAGATTATGTTTGTTTGGTTTTTAAGTTCAGTCAGATATATTTCAACTTAGGACACAGTGTATGTTTCATCAAGATCGGTCAAGTATTTTTTGAGAAATAGAAAAAGACTGCCTTCACTGACTAATAAGCTCAAAATTTGTGCATTCACTCAAGCTTACGTACAATAACAGTCTACACACATTATGCACTGACTCCAAATGTTTTCTCTTTAATAGAGGGCAAATGCGTTATTTTGAGCTTGTTGGTCAGTTTTTTTAAGGTAGTTTCATTTTTATTTAATTATTTTTTATTTAAGCGTAGGCTCCTTTATTTCATCGTTGTTAATTACTCAATTCTGCATTGTTTTTAAGCAAAAGTAATGACAATGAATTAAACTACTCATTACAGCATAAAGACTTTTATAGGGCATTAAAAGACGGTCGCCTCTCATTCGAGGGTGTTAAAAGGCGGAAATTTTCAAATATGTTTCGCACTTCGGCTACGTATTTCGTGCAATAAAGTATTACAGAACAGCGTCTTAGGAACGTTAAAAGGGATGTATGAAAGGTAAAAGTGTATACAAATATGGATGTGCTGCCGTACTATATATGTCTCTTATAATTAGATAAATCATATTAAAAGTATGTGATAGAACATGCCTGAACAATAGGATTTTTAGTTGTAAAGCTAAATTATTCATATTCATTGGTTTCGTATTAAATTTTATTATGCTCTGACGTTAACACATTTTTATTATTTTTATACATTATTTGCATTTCCAACTGTGCAAACCGTAAGTTTTTTTTAACATCTATGTAAGTGCAGATCTGTAGGAAAAATACATCGTATACATTATATCTATTGGTTTATTTAAAAATATTTTTTTATTATTATTGATTATGTCATTTATTCAATTTAACGTAGTATTCTTTACCTGCTAAGCTACTTTGAATTGACCACTGTTTGCCGTAGAAGGTTTTATTTCCTTATCTGATAAATTTGCTCTGAGGATCGACACGCAAATCAGTGGACTTACTTTTAAACCACTTGTTTCAATATTATAAGTGATTTAAAATAAGATCAAATCAAAATTACCGAATATTACAAAAAAATGATACGAGTGCATACAAAATCATTATCATTATATACAATATCTTTTTTAATCATTCAATGAAATCGAATCATACGCCATATTGAGGCGAGAGATTCAAAAAACCGGCTAAGTGCGAGTCGGACTCGCGCATTGAGGGTTCCGTGCCAACTTTAACTGAATTAGGGAATCCACTTACATCTACTTAGTAAAATACCACAATATTTTGTTGACTGCAAATATAACTTTGTTTTTTATAGTGTTTGTATGAAGAACAAAGTTATGTTTGCGGTTGTTGAAAACATGCATTTAAAAGAAAATGGTTTTAGAAACCTCAATATCATTTTAAAAGACCTATCTATAGACACTATTTTTTTTTGCTAACCTATGCGTGTGGGGTGGGCCACACGCATAGGTTTGCAAAAAAAAATTTTTTTGGTTTTAGTTTCATGTATGGGATTGTTAATCCCTTAAATGACATTATTTTTTATTTTTTGTATGAGAATCGGTAAGCGGTTAACAGAATACATCTTCCTACCAAATTTCAATAGAGTAATTCTTATAGTTACAGAATAAAATGGCTGTGACATACGGACGGACAGACAGACAGACAAACTTGACGAAACTATAAAGGTTCCGTTTTTTGCTACGGAACCCTAAAAAATGGGAATTCGGTCTTAAGTCAAAAGTCATACGTCAGCATCATCATCTTCATTATCAGCTAACGACGTCCGCTGCTGAACATAGGCCTTCCCCACGGTTTTTTACAGCGAGCGGTCGCGAGTTGTCTGTTTCCACTGCGATAGTCCAGTAAAATAAAAAACGCCACATCCATCCCGTAGTTCGTAGGTCGTGTCCAAACATCTTTATACCACATTGATGTAACGGCTGTTGCTCTGAGCCCATTATTCGAGGATCAAATGGCCTATTTTGCCCCCGACGACAACATTAAACAAAATTTTATTTTCGCTCTACTAAAACTTGCCCACATTGCTTATTAGATCTGGTGAGGGGCGTTCGAGAGGTTTTAATGGTGTTTAATGGCGTTATAAAAGGAAACTTGATTATAAAATGTGTTCTGGTCTGGATATTTGAGATGAGTTTGGTATCTGCCGTATGTGTCTCTTTTTTGTCGCCCTACTCTACAAATAACGGTTATTGTTCAGGTGAAGTATCATAATTTAAAAAAATAAAAAGTGAAGTAAGCCTGTAACGCCCTACTGCTGGGCAAAGGCTTACCTCAACTATGAGGTAGTTTGAGCCATACAGCACCACGGGGGCTCAGTGCGGGTTGGTGGAGGGGTGTTTGCCAGGCAAGCGACTAACCCTGCTGTCAGATGTTATCAAACCGCCCATAAGGCCGCTGGTTAGGTTTAACGACTAATATGAATCGATAGTAGCCGGGACCAACGGCTTACCGTGCCTTTCAAAGTACGGAGATGCTGGTGATATACATCACTTATATTGTCGGAATGGTCAACCATCTAAACACGACCGCGCTGTAGGTTGCTCAACTTTTGTTTCACTACTAAAACGCTGCTACTACTGCGCTAAGAGCACCTTACCCTGTTTTATTACAAATGATTTTAGTTAATTATTAGTAGAGATAACAAAAAGCTTGTTTATAGCGTTATGCGATCCGCGTCTCTAGTAACCAATGCCTCAAGCGTATGTGAACGAGACACAATAGATATTCTATTGTTATGCGGTCTCATGCGACCGCTCGGGTGTTGAAGCATTAATACACATTGCTACTTTAAATACTTTGTTGCACACCATAAACATAATTACACAGATATTCGATAATAGTACAAATAAGGCGGTGTTATCGCTTGAAGCAATTTCTTCCAGATAACCTTCAGGTAAGGAATTGCATGAAGAATATTCATAGGCATGGCAATGAAATATTTTAATTAAAAGTCAAGTGGACAGATTATTATAAAAAGAGATAAGAGAAGAATAATAAGCACACATTACATAAAATAACTTTTTAGTAGATAACAATAAAATATACATAAAGATGAAATAAGAAACCAAAAAATTTTGCGCTCGGGCGGGACTTTAACCAGCAACTCCTTGGCTAACCGGGCCAAACAGCCGTGTGTCTGTATAAAATACACACCATTAGAATAGCTTGTAATGTTAGTAACTATGAAATATTAAATGAATACACACCATACTACAAAATTCATTAATAGATATATAAATATGTATGCACCATATGAATAATCAGGTAAAAATCATGCATTATCGGTTGCAATCAGCGGATTAACGCAATTCTTGGAATATAATACTGCAAAGTCACGGCAATCAAGCTACGGGCCCATTCATGTCTGTTATATTAAAATTCATAATCTGTTAAGGCGAAGTGTTCTAGTGATCAGTGATGGGTCAGTTAGCGATTAAACTAATTAATAAACTATTTTTTGCTATTGATTTCCTGTCTCGCATACTACAGCTATGTAAATTCTCAGGTTACCTACCTGAGAATTGTTATTTTCAGTGCTTTCAAGCACCTATTCTTGACTTAACGGCAGTTTTATTACATGCCAAATCCTTTGACGACGCTCAAAGTCTTATCAATCGGAATGCTAGATTGATTGCACGATTAGGAAACGGTTGACCGCAGATCCGTTGCCATGACAACCGTTCGACCTTTCCACGTGACGCACCATTCCGTTAAGACCCCCGCCTTCGTTACATCAATTACTGGATCTAATCACTTTTACGGGCCATTTGAGAATGGACGTTGAAAACGAGAAAACTAGCCCGCGGTTATGACAGTTCTTAAACATCGGTAATAGAGTTCAATTTTGCTGTTAAAATTGGCGTAGTGATTGCAAATTTAAAGGGGGTTCTACACGTGTGTTGATTGGCTCTGTTGACAGTTAGGAAGATAAACGATCGACGTCATTTGTCATTCCGCTCCTATCCTAGTGAAGACCTCTTGTGCACTCTCCCTATTAAATGCATATTATAATAGGAATTTTCGTGTGATTGATGATTTATTAGGGTAAAACGTGGGTGTAAGTAAGACATCATCAAGCCGTATATTTTACTCATAATTTGTAATAAAATGATTGTGAAGTGGAATACTTTCTCTAGATGTGAAATGTAATTGAATGTGATTCGGCCGAGTACCAAAATTTTTGTTTTATTTGAAACAAAACCTTTGGCGAGTACGTTATCAAATTGCATACCTGGAAGACTTTCTTTCAGAAGATGAATGGAAACGACTAATCATTTATTAGGCGTAAATTTTATGACGACCTTAGACGTCAACTTACCGTGATAATGTTAAGGAAAAAACTTATTACAGATTCGTACTGAAGCCTACTATCGCTGTTCAGCATTTGGTGTGCAACTACTATAAAAATACGCTTATCGCCAAAAAGCTTAATTCAAGTCACCGCGATACCCAATGGCATCAATCTCCTGAACTTTGGAGTGTAAATATTTATCTATGGATCACCAGCTGTCCACGAGAGATAGCGGCGCGCTCAACCGACGTCTTATCTTCTAATGGACGTGTATTGAAATTGAGCTTCCAATGTTACAGTTTATCTCTATTATAGATTTTATACAGTTACTGCTATCTAAATTATTAGAGGGTAGAACTGAGACTATGTACCTGCATTTTTAACAAAAAAAGACTTTAATTTTGTTTACATTAGTGATCAGTGTTCCACGGATATCGAAATCGTGTACTGTAGACCATTTTTTTGCCCCAGGAAAATGCTCTTATGCATATCGACTGGCCGCGGGGGTAGTAAGAGGTTTTTTGGAACTCTAAATGGAGCCCGAACCAACTAAAAATCTGACGGCGTTCTCCCGTACCATTAGTTAGGCAAGACCTGACGGGTCAGGCCCTTGGCTTAAGCCCTAAGCATTCGTCCTTATTAACACTTATTGAAAGCTGTTTTTTTTAAATAATACTCTATTCAATATAATAATATAAACACCCTATCCAAAATTTCACACTATCTGCATTTTTTATACTCACGTATCGTATTGTTTGGTTATGATTTGAGCACGAGACCGAAAAGAGTAAAAAAAGATAAAACAAATTTTTACTAAAAAAAAAACCTTACATAGCATAATGTTTCCTATTCCAGAGTGAATCTTTTTGTTTTAATTTATTACCTAAACGGATAAAAAGACATTAAACTGAACTGAAAAAGACTTTAATTACAGACAAGCCCTACATAGTTCACAGAATGTGTCCCGTGCATGCTCAAGGGACGGTGTGTATAAAGTAAGCCGTCGTAACGCTCACTAATTAAGGCTTCGACACAGGTCAGAGTTAAAAACCAACCGGTTAAAGCGTCAAGGCGTTTTTCTGCCTCTGTTATTATCAAAGAAACAGACAGCAACTCAGAGTTAGCTAACTCTCAAGCTAAGTCTGCGCAAGTAGCCCCAACGCAAAACCAAATTTAAATTAAAAAGAATCCTTACATAGTTGACTCAATGTCCCATACCGGAGGGACATGTGTAAATTAAGTCCTCTAAGTTGCAAAGATTCCGTGTAAACAGTGCGCTTATTATTGAGGCGAGGAAGCGGTCCGTGAAATTATGCCGGCAACGGCATTGTGTTGCACCCTAGTGGACCGTGGCGTGGGCGGTGAGAGGTTTATTGAACGGGTTCATAAGCTGAAGCGTATTGTAACATAAATAATAATACGGAAGCAACATCACAAACATTGCCTCTTCTTCTCATATTTTATGTTTCTTTATAAAAACCTGTCAACTTCAAATTTGTTTAAAATATTTTATGGCCATGCCTCTTTTTTCATTCTTCATGCTTTTCCTTACCTAAAGGTGGTCTGGAAGAAATTGCTTCAAGCTGTAAGACCGCCTAAATTGTACTTATAGCGAATATATAAGATACTATCCTGTGTAATTATCATGTTTATGGTGTGAAATAAAGTATTTTTATAATTATTAATATTATTGCTATGATCCTTAAATAAAAACACAACTGGAGCTCTTGTCTTGTATTCTTAACCAAGAATTGATTCTGGGATCTCAGAATTGACAACACCACGAGAACCTTCTTTTGACGTTATTTGGAAGGTTATTGGATTCCCATTTACAGACAAAGGTAATTCTTTAATCTGAGCGTTGTCTACTTTGAAATATTTGTCTCAAATATTAGCACCGCTCCACTGCCAGCGTTCTAATAATGTATACTAGTGAGTGTTGTTAAATTATGTAGCCATCAATATAATTAATTATTAATTTGGTTTGCTGTAGCAACTAACCGCGGACGTTACTAACCTTTACTCCTTTTTATAGAATAAGAATCGTCCAATCGACCCGTCTGGTGTAGTGGTCGAGAAATCGCCTACTACGCAGCGGGTGCGGGTTCGATCCCCGCACAATACAAACATTTGTGTGCATGAACATGTCTGTTTGTATTGGTCTGGGTGTTTTCTATGTATATCATGTATGTATTTACAAACAAAAAAGTATTTAAGTATTATATCCGTTGTCTGGCACCCATAACACAAGCTTTGAGTAGCTTACTTTGGGGCTAGATGGCGATGTGTGGCGAAAAAAAATAATAATAAGTAAGGATAAAATTAAGATTGTTCGCTTCCAACTTGTACCACACATTCGGTATTATGGGGACTATGGTGATTTTGGTTCGTAATACCTGTACCTTAGTATTATTACGAGGGTGTTTGGGGATGTACCCCAATTTGCTTTTGGTCACTGGCTAGCAAATTGGGCTGGATAATTTAAAACGAAATATTTCTAAAGCTATTTCACGACAGCGCGCAGCGTTGCGTATTTCTTGGACACTGAATAATGAAAATCTTTCAACTTTTGTTTAACAATTGTTTTGTAGATAAAATTGTTTCTGCTATCTGGCACGTTATTGTTATAACTTATACGTAAATCAAAATTGTACAGGTAGTTTAGAGCAGCCAATAGGTAAAGTTTCTTATACATATATAAAACATGACCATGATGCTTGGAAATTTGTACAGCTGTTCTGTTTTATTTTGCATATTTTTGCAGAAATTTGTCAGATTGTTACAAAATTAAATTCACTTACTAAATGGAAATGACAGTGAGATTTTAATTAAGATTTGGCAATACTAGGCTTCGTGTTGCTTATGCACCCTTAGTGCAAACACGAAAAACAAACAGACACCCCTTGTAATGCGCCCTAGCGCATAATGCACAGTGGATCACAACCCTCGAACAATAGCCAATCAATGGCTAGATTAAACAAATGCATCTTGATAAAAGTTTGAAATAATTCTGGAAGTGATACATAAAAGTTTTGTTTAATTATAATAAATTAATAATATTGGGTACCAATCACAAACACATTTTTCTTTTGGTTAAAAATATTTTAACACGTATCTTGGAAGTGATACATATGAGATATTTATTTATAAATTAATAATATTGGATACCAATCACAAACGCATTTTTCTTTAGGTTTAGAATGTTTTTAACACTCACAATTACCATATTGCATCTTTATGAGCATTTTTCTTTGCTTTGGTTCCAAACTACGTAAAGAAGGAACTTGTGATACGGAAATCAGCAACAGCGGTGATACCCCAACACCCAAACCTGAGACAATTCGTTGCGTGCGAAGTAGCTAGTAGGGGGAACTCGAATCGATGACAGCGCTCGCGGTGGCCAAAAAAAAACGTTGGAAGATGTCTGTCACCATTTCTCTAGCAATTTTAGGACAAAATTTACGTATCCGTGCATTAATATTATACTGTATTGAGACCAACTGATACTTATTGTCCCTTGATCTTTCATTTTCATTCATTAACATGTATTACTTTTTCCTATGCTATGTTACTAATTTAACTTAAATCGTTCTCGTTTTCTTTAGTTTTAAGAGGAACACCACATAAGATTTATGTATACACGGTGATTTTTTTGTCAGCGGCAAGCGACTTTGGAGAGGTTGTACATACGATGCTGATGCCAAAAATTTTTTTAAAAAGAAATTGCAAAAACCAACAAAATCGTATTGCGATAGTAGCGAGTGAGTCAAAACTACCAATAACAAACAGGTCGCTTCTTGGTAGTTTGCTAGCTACGGCGTAGTGTTTCGTAGATACGTTACATGTTTACTCATCCGTTTTGTTTTTCTTCATGTTGTTAAAAAGGATTTTTTTCATAAAGCTTGCATATAATATAAAATTTTAATTTTAAATAAGCATAACTCATATTATCATCCCTGGGTTGGATGTCACTAATCAAAACAGCATCTTGCATCATATTGCATCATATTGATCGTAGTCAATTGTATTATGAACAAACCATTGCAATAAACAAAAATGGTCATATTCAGTTAATTTTATATCCGTACTCGCGTCCCCTTGTTTGCTTGGCGTGAAGATGCGTCGTTGAGTGATCGGTTTATTTCGGTAAACATAATTAAGTAATGTACAAAGACGTGCTATCACAAAATAAGCATGTAATGAGTCTGTCAAAAGTGCATCACCGTAATAGGTATTTCCGTTGTAAATCAATAACAAATTGCGACTTAAATTTCAAATTTATTTTATGAAGGCACTCGACGTATTTTAATAATCGAATGAATCATTTGAACTAAGCACTAACCTAAACGTAATATGCGTGCGTGCGTTGTGATTACTCACTATCACTTTTTGATACTGCTTACTCAATAACATCACTTTAAAATTTGGATTAGAATTAATAATTTTGTATCAACAAAAATCTTTATTGGAATTGATTCAATCGTTATTCCAAGAAACTACATATTCATACATTTTAAAGTAATCAGATAATCACGTTAGTAACGGGAATGGAAGGTATTTCAAGTCTAGACACGCGCAGCGTGTCAAAGCAAGTTCAAGCAAAGCAACTGGCTAGCCAGAGCCGAGTGTGATACGAGGGTCAAACTGAAAGTTCTTAGAAAATCAAAAACTGATTACATTAGCCAGTTATTAGTTTTATTATATGTTTTCAAAATATTGTCCATTGACGTCAATACACCGCTGCATGCGATGGAACCACTGGGAAAAGCACTTTGCCCACTCGTCCTTAGTCTTCCTTACTCTTCAATGGCATCGCGATACGCAGCCACCGCTTCTTCAGCATTCATAAACCGCTTTCCTTTAAGTTTTTCTTTAATTTTTGGAAATAAATAAAAATCACAAGGCGCGAGGTCGGGGCTATACGGCGGGTGACCCAGTAATTCAACGTTTGATGTCGCCAAATAGTCGATCGTTCGCTTGGCGGTGTGCGACGAGGCGTTGTCGTGGTGAAGGAGGATCCTACTGCGAGGTCGTTTCTCTCGAACTTTTTCCAAGACAAGTGGCAAACAATTGGTAGTGTACCATTCTGCAGAAACTGTTTTTTGATCCTCTAACACAATTGTTGCGAAATGACCTATCCTTCCAAAGAACGAGGCCACCATTTTTTTTCCCGCACTTCGATCTCTCTTCACTTTAGTTGGCAACTCCTCGAAAGGAAACACCCACTGAGCAGATTGTCTTTTGGTTTCAGGATCATAACAGTAAATCCAGCTTTCGTCACCTGTTAGTATGTCGAACACAGCATTTGAGTCACCTCCGTTAAATCTTTCAATCATTTTACGGCACCAATCCACACGATGGAGTTTTTGAGCCTTAGTCAAATTATGAGGTATCCACCGGGCGCAAAGCTTCCTGACCGCTAAATGTTCGTGGAGGATTTTGTGCACTTGACTCATACCGATGCCTAAGCTTGTCCGAATCTGCTGATAGGTCACTCTTTTGTCAGTCTCTATCATACGCCGCACAACACAGATGTTATTTTCAGTCGTCGCCGTAGAAGGCCGTCCCTCACGTACATCATCAGTGAGATTAGTGCGACCACGTTTAAACTCATTAAACCAGTTGTAAACAGTCGCACGAGATGGGGCTTCATCGTGAAAGGCCAATCGTAGTCTATCATAACTTTCTTGTTGACTTAAATGACATCGAAAGTCATAAAAAATCATTGCACGAAAATTTTCTCGTGTTAAATTCATGTTGACGTGACACAGACAATTTTCAATTTGCCGCCAAATCGTAAAACAAATGACAAATGAATGAAATATATACTCAGTAATATTGGCAAAGAGTTCTATTTTCAAATTTTAGAATATTTTTTTTATTATATTGTTTATAAGTGGCCAGTTCTAAGAACTTTCAGTTTGACCCTCGTATTACACGAACAACTTAGTGCGCCTTTTGCCCCTTCTATATCTCAAAACCTCTTTAAACTAAGCACATAAAACTACATGAGCTTAATTATATCCACAAGAGCATTTAAAAGCCCAAATTTCATGAAGCTAGCTCAAACGCAAAATTTTTGCACTGACTGATTTACATATTAGCACCGAAATCTAACCTACTTATAGATAAGAAGGATAAAATTTGGAATTCGGCTCGGTAATTGTGTGCAAGCGTAAGAAAAAAAGCTGGTTATACATTTATATATTAATTGCAATTAAAAAACCAACTGTGTCAAAAGAGGACGAGGATTTGTGTGTTTCCTCGTCTAACACAGTTGCTTTTTTCAAGTATAATTTGTATTTATAAGTTTGTGTATAGACAAAACACTATAAAAACAAACAAAATATTCATATATGTAATATACAATATATGTATGACTATATCTGCTATTAACAGAAATATAAAAATAAAGTTAAGTCAAAAATAAGTGGTGCCCCACACAAAAAAACTGCTGAATAACTTTATAAAATGAAATCTGACCTAGTCAAATCTAATTTACTAAGATCACATATTTTTAAATAACAGCGATTGTTATAGGTATCCAAACAAGCAAAATAATTGAGGTTATTACTTGTTCATAACGTTATTTTTTTCCAATAAATAAATATTCATATTTGGCATAGAACTTGGCACTCGTTTAGATGTACATTATTTTAACAGCAAAGCCCACAGCCAAGCATAATTTTTGGATTGAATTTACCTCTCATCCTCCCATAATAAAATATTCATTTGCCATTTATTAGGTAATTTGCCAATTATACGCAAAGTATTTCCTAAAAAGTACGACATATCCCGAAAACCACATCACATTGTAGAACTGATATTTCACAGTAGTGAGCATCGGGCTCAGGGGAATCAATGTAACCTCGAACGATACTACAAAGGGTATCGTATTAGATATTTGTCGACATTCGAGTGCGCGTTTCCGATATTCTCTGTGAGACTAAGATTTCTCAGTAACATATTCGTGTAGTAATAATTAATAAAAGAGCAAAGAAATCTGGACGCGGAAGGGAAAAGCACTTAAGTCAAATCTTAATGTCTATAAAAATTATACAGGGCAAAGTTTTAACTTGCTGTTATAAAAAAATACGAGGGTCAAACTGAAAGTTCTTAGAACTGGCCACTTATAAACAATATAATAAAAAAAATATTCTAAAATTTGAAAATAGAACTCTTTGCCAATATTACTGAGTATATATTTCATTCATTTGTCATTTGTTTTACGATTTGGCGGCAAATTGAAAATTGTCTGTGTCACGTCAACATGAATTTAACACGAGAAAATTTTCGTGCAATGATTTTTTATGACTTTCGATGTCATTTAAGTCAACAAGAAAGTTATGATAGACTACGATTGGCCTTTCACGATGAAGCCCCATCTCGTGCGACTGTTTACAACTGGTTTAATGAGTTTAAACGTGGTCGCACTAATCTCACTGATGATGTACGTGAGGGACGGCCTTCTACGGCGACGACTGAAAATAACATCTGTGTTGTGCGGCGTATGATAGAGACTGACAAAAGAGTGACCTATCAGCAGATTCGGACAAGCTTAGGCATCGGTATGAGTCAAGTGCACAAAATCCTCCATGAACATTTAGCGGTCAGGAAGCTTTGCGCCCGGTGGATACCTCATAATTTGACTAAGGCTAAAAAACTCCATCGTGTGGATTGGTGCCGTAAAATGATTGAAAGATTTAACGGAGGTGACTCAAATGCTGTGTTCGACATACTAACAGGTGACGAAAGCTGGATTTACTGTTATGATCCTGAAACCAAAAGACAATCTGCTCAGTGGGTGTTTCCTTTCGAGGAGTTGCCAACTAAAGTGAAGAGAGATCGAAGTGCGGGAAAAAAAATGGTGGCCTCGTTCTTTGGAAGGATAGGTCATTTCGCAACAATTGTGTTAGAGGATCAAAAAACAGTTTCTGCAGAATGGTACACTACCAATTGTTTGCCACTTGTCTTGGAAAAAGTTCGAGAGAAACGACCTCGCAGTAGGATCCTCCTTCACCACGACAACGCCTCGTCGCACACCGCCAAGCGAACGATCGACTATTTGGCGACATCAAACGTTGAATTACTGGGTCACCCGCCGTATAGCCCCGACCTCGCGCCTTGTGATTTTTATTTATTTCCAAAAATTAAAGAAAAACTTAAAGGAAAGCGGTTTATGAATGCTGAAGAAGCGGTGGCTGCGTATCGCGATGCCATTGAAGAGACCCCTAAGGACGAGTGGGCAAAGTGCTTTTCCCAGTGGTTCCATCGCATGCAGCGGTGTATTGACGTCAATGGACAATATTTTGAAAAGATATAATAAAACTAATAACTGGCTAATGTAATCAGTTTTTGATTTTCTAAGAACTTTCAGTTTGACCCTCGTATGTACCGCATGTTTTGTTTTCATTTAATTCTATTACATAAACATGTACTACGCAGATGCTAAATGATATATTTTAATATTATTAATTGAAATAAACGACTTAAAGTTCTTTTAAGCATGTGGAGAATGTGACTAAAGTGGTTTATATCATGTATGAATGAACGGATTGTATTAACTATTTATAATAACGATTTAATTATTATTTATAACTTATTATTGTAAAATTCAATAAATTTAACTTGATAATGCTACTATGTTAATTGATTTGAAACTCACTCACTATCTTCAGAATTTTGTAAATATGGATCAACGTCTATAGTGTCGGCAGAAGTGACTAAGTTCTGGAAAAAAATGTGGAAACACTCTAGTATTAAAGGTAAAAGTGATAATATGTCACGTTTTTTTTTAACGCTATTTGGTACCGGCATGTTAGTAATAGGCAACAGAGTGAATTTTTTTTCACGCCTAGTACTTCATTTTAAATTTATTATTTTGAAATGGTTCTCTCTTGAAGAGACGTTTTGTATTTTATAGCACCATAATCAGCGTCGTAACATAACCACTTCACATCGTGCCACTTTAAGATATTCCCTTCGTTGTCCTTTTTTCTAACAATTAATGGGCCTTTTAACAAGCTCGCAAAATCAAAAAAATCGGTCGGTCGCATTTCTTTTACTGTAATTTTTTTGCTGCTCGTTCTTACTTACTGCATCCAATCAAATGGATGATAAATTGGTTTTTTTTTTCTATAATTGCATGATCTAAGTCTACCTTAATATGTGTATGATCTGGTACCATAAACTTATGGTGTACGTGTTTTATTGATGTTTTAATTGTCAGTTAATATGTTAACATGGCAGCTACATGTGTGTTTTTATTTTGTCCTCCACAAGTATCCGAGTACAAAATTACTTCAGAAACGTCATCAGGTAAATTTTGTAAATGCATAAATAAACAAGAAGCAATTTGATTCGCACCTCGGCCTGATATTCCTTCATAAATAAATAATAAATATCCTTTGGACATTCCCACACATCGCCATCTAGTCCCAAAGTAAGCTACTCAAAGCTTGTGTTATGGGTGTCAGACAACGGATATAATACTTAAATACTTTTTGTTTGTAAATACATACATGATATACATAGAAAACACCCAGACCAATACAAACATACATGTTCATGCACACAAATAAAAATAAAAAGAACTATTCATCGAACAAAATGCAATGTGGCTAATTTGAAAACTTCACCTAATTGACAGCAATTATACGTAACGGTCATTTTTTAAACTCTGTCGCTTTATATTTTATTAGTCTGATAAGTTTTATCTGACCATTGAAAAATCAGCCATAAATCGAATGATCTTTTTATGTCTCGTGACTATCAACTCTAAAACCTTTACAGATCTTTTTTACCTGTACATGACATGGTTCATTCGGATTATTTTTCCAAATTATGAACAGAGTGGCGATCCTCACATCAATGTAACTTTTTTTGTCGACGACCCGTCTGGTGTAGTGGTCGAGAAATCGCCTACTACGCAGCGGGTGCGGGTTCGATCCCCGCACAATACAAACATTTGTGTGCATGAACATGTCTGTTTGTATTGGTCTGGGTGTTTTCTATGTATATCATGTATGTATTTACAAAAAAAAAAAAAGTATTTAAGTATTATATCCGTTGTCTGGCACCCATAACACAAGCTTTGAGTAGCTTACTTTGGGGCTAGATGGCGATGTGTGGGAATGTCCAAAGGATATTTATTATTTATTTTGTGCGTTGATTCAATTGCGGGTTTACTCGTTTTATTACCTTAAAAAAGTAAAAACCGACTTCAAAACCAAAATGCACTAAAAAGTCTTAAATAAACTCTTCACCATTGAAAGGAAAGGAATCCGTTTTAGGCAAACAATTTATTTTTGGAGTCGGTGCTGTGATAGTTGACGCTTGATGGTCAAAGTAATGGCACCGACTCCAAAAAGAAATTGTTTGCCTAAAACGGATTCCTTTCCTTTCAATGGTGAAGAGTTTATTTAAGACTTTTTAGTGCATTTTGGTTTTGAAGTCGGTTTTTACTTTTTTTTAAAGTTTATTTTATTTCTTCATTTTTAGTGATTACATAAGAGAGGAGGGGGGGGGGGGGGTTGCACCTTATGATTCAATTTTTTAAGAAGCTACAAATTACCTATCATAAGTTTCGTCATTACTATAACTGAACTCCTAAGCGTTAAGGAGTTCCACCATCAGCTCAGCCCCACAAGATGTTGACTATCAGACGTAACAACACGTCAACATTAAGATTCTAGTAAAGAAATACTATACGTGCCTTTAAAATTTGAGGGTTTCCCTCGATTACACCAAGATCCCATCATCAGATCCCAAAATGGAAAAAATGGGACCAACTAGAAACTACACCCTCTAAGTAGGCGAAAAAAAATTTCGATTCGGTCGACAAACGACTGAGATATGAGGTAACTTACATACAAAAAAAAAATAATGATAAAAAAAAACATACAGTCGAATTGATAACCTCCTCCTTTTTTGAAGTCGGTTAAAAATCAAGTAACGCATTCACACCTAAAATCCTACCATGCAGACAAAATCAAAACGCATAGAAATTGCGACCCAGAGAAAATAAAAACGATTTTTCATCGGCAAAGAAAATTCAGTCGGTGAACTCTTCACGTAGGTATACGTACGAACGGTACGAAAATCTTTCCTCAGACCTTAATTTTAAAAGTAATTTACGCATACATGTTTTATATAAAACCGGTCAATGGAAACATACTCCATGTTTGCCTGACTCTTGGTAGTATTCTTAAACAAACTAACGCACCCGACGCAAATTGGTTTCGTAAGGGAATTAGAAATGTGATACAATCGATCGTATTCACTTATTAATGAGGATCCGATAGTTCAAGAACTCACCAGGGACCAGTCTTTTTGCAACATTTAGATGAGTTTGATCAAACTGGACTCATAAGAAGACAATGATAAGAACTTCAACATTATCAGCAAAGGACGGTTTCTGCTGTACAATCCCCTTCCTTCATAATAAAAACCTTATTTGATTAAAGCTGTGATTTGTAAATTTAGCCTATAAAATCTGGACAACTGATCCATACTCCACCACGAGGCTTGGTAGAGGGTTATTTGCAAGGCCAGCGATTAACCTTGCTGTCAGATGCTATCACTCCCGTTAGGCCTCTGATTAGGAATAACGACTAATATAAACCGATATTATCCGGGACTTAAAGTGCCTTCCGAAGCGATGCTCGTCGAAAGGTCATCTTCATTCGTCATTCACCACGTAATCAAACACGACTGCGCTTTAGATTGCTTAACTTCGGTATCACTACCAAAGCGATGATTCCACTGCGCCACGGGCATCTTGTTAATACTTTTGAACTTAAAACTAAAAGCATTCGGCTGAAAGAAAGATGGCTTGATGGATGAATGGGATCGATGCCGAAGATTATTTTGGCTAAGTTTGCATGGTCGTACTGGATGCATAGTCGAGAAAACCGTATGAGATGATGATGATTTGGAAAATGTACTGGTATTTAAACAAATTTATTTAAAAAAATGTAAACCATACTTGAAAAAAAATATATGACAGATTGTGTTACGGATTCTTTGAAAGTTTTCTACTGAAAAACTAACCTCTAAACGAATAAAAAAATATCTTTCTGGTCGGATGCAGACTTCACTGAAACAGTCAAAGGCCTAATTTCTTCATCGACAGCAATGGTAAAATTTAGTTACCAGCAGTTGATTATTTACGATTGTGTGTGTTCTGAAGAAAAAATGTAGATACCAATGGTCATATCAATAGCCAAACTGACATTTGGTAAAGGTTTTTGTTCTTAAAAACACACACAATTGTAAATATTCAACCGTTGGTAACGACATTTTACCATTACTATCGATGCAGAAATTGAGCCCAAGTTTAGAACAATAAAATATGTCAGCTGAGCCTTGTAAAGCTTTTGTCTTGAAATTGCTGTAATGTAGATAGAAACAGTCTCCTCTCGTATGCTTTTACATCTAACGACATTTAAAATGGCTCAATAGACTATTACACAAGCATCTTTAGCAAAATAATCCTGATACAAGAGTCTGATAACATTTCGCTCAAACATTTTAAAAAGCATAAAATATTAATCTGATGGCGATGAAATACAATTATCATAAAAAGGTAATGATTGTGTTTAATTTTTTTATGGAATTAGAGTGAATGTGTTTCTGTTAACATTGTGTTAATCATAACCTGGGTTTCGCGTCGATTTTCCTTAAAATTATAAGTCTACCAGAACTATTTAGAGAATTTATTTGTCAATCGGCCTGTTTTACAATGTCTGAATAAGTTCCCATTAGCTTTAATTCAAATAATTATTCTTAATAATTAAGGTAAAACAATAAAATAAAAACCAAGACTTCAACCGAGTTACATTTTTTACGGTTTTACGTAAAATTTGCATTTCCATTGTTTTTATTTCAAAATGACATTCTAAATCTGAATAACTCGTAGGTTACTCATTATTTTGTGGCGCTGAAACAGGCCGTTAGAATAATTTAATCATGACTTAGCTAAGTCTGAGTCTATTTTAGCAATGTCAGATGGTTTACACGTATTCGACTGATTATGTGTAAACCGACCGATTTTAAAATGCCATTTACATAATAATTATTGCTGACGAATTAAGTGACGCATTCATATACGGTTGAACGCTAACGGCTGCACTATTTTTATTTGACGTCTGTATTTTTTCAAAACTACAGACACACAGATGTGTGTGTGTGTGTTTGTGTGTGTGGGCGTTATTTGCCTAACAGTTATTATTCATAAGTTCGACAGTTTCAAGTAGTCTTCAGTTTCCGCATATGTCAGCCTCTGTAACCACTAGCGTAATACCAGTTTACACTTTATTTAAGTTCGGTATTTAACACCAAGCACTATAAAGAGCGACTGATGTCTTCGGAGTGTCATTTGGAGTACATAGACACAATGTGCAGCCTTGACCCTGCCAACGACCGACCGATCGCCATAACCTCCTTACTATGTGAAGTAATGGAGAGGGTCTTAAATAGTAAGTTGCTGACCTACGCAGAAGCGACCTACGGAACGCAGAGCCATAAGATCAATAGTTGACGACAAACTGGTCAATGATAGGCTCCATAACTTAGCCCATCGCCGCAAGGTTGCCAGCTTAGCTGTATTTTACAGACTTTACTTTGGCGAGTGTGCGAAGGAGCTCTATGAGCTCATCCCTCCAGCCCCCTTTTTCCATCGTCCGTCTAGGCGTACCGCGGGATACCATCCTTACCTTGTCGATGTGCCGCTGTTTCGAACTAAGCGCTTCTCGTCAACATTTATAATGCGCACGGCAAAGGAGTGGAACTCGCTGCCCGAATGTTTTCAAAATTCGAGTGAACAGGCTTCTTCTGGGCGAGCCCGTTTCATCTTCGACTTCGTCTTAGTCGCATTAGGCTTGGACTGTAGTCAAGAGCGAACCTAAACTAAATAAAATAAAAATAGAGTTATCTGGTCATAAGTACTTTGCAGTCTTTGTACAAATCAACGGTTAGGGTACCGGAAATGCTTTTTTGTCACCACTTTTAAGACAGCTCTTTGTGCTCGTTCCAGTTTTAAGAACTCAGTGGAACAGGCACAAATTAGGTGTTTTGTATTATATTCAACGAATATTACTTATCTGTCGCTGGTAAAATCGACACTCAAAGTTCTCACTATGCCTTGTTTTATGGAAAATTTCGTTGACGATTCTTCTAATTGGGCGAAGACTAAACAAAAAGTCGAAGCGTGTAAAAAACACTTACTCAAGCAACATCGGTTCATTCATTTTATCGCAAGAAGCCGCATCGATTTTTGAAATGAAAAACGCATACCCTGCTTTTGTACCTTAGTTTTGTTGTCTTCACTTGTTGTCTTCAGTTGTTTGTGATATAGGCCAATAAACGTTTTTCCTTTCTTTCTTAATTTCGGTCAAATCTATGCTTCTTTATTTCAATACCTATAGTACCGGGTACTCAACCAATTTAGGGCCGATTTTACAAACGTGATATTCTTATTGAATTTTATTCAAGAAATATTTCTTTACTGAAATTGGGAAAATCAGGCCTTAAAAGTATTACTCCATTATTTCGACGATGAGTTTGGTGCAGTGGTTAGCGCGCCTGACTACTATGCCAGCAGTCGCGCTTTCGAATCCCATAAGGGGCAAATTTTAAGGGGTTCCGTAGTCGGCCTAAATTTTGTGTGTTTGAGTTGGCATAAAACGGAACCCTTAGAGTTTTGTCAAGTCTGTCTGTCTGTCTGTATGTCACAACCACTTTATTCTGTAACTATAAGCATCCAACGCTTCTAAAGTGGTAAAATGCCCCCCCCCCCCCTCACTTTTAAACTAAGCGAATGTAAATTTAAAAAAAAAAAGATGTAGATCTTAACAAATACTTTCAACGAAAAGTAGTTTGGAGTGGTCGAATTAGTTTTTAAGGTATAGCACATTTTCAAAAACCGCAAACATAACTTTGTTCTTCAAACAAACACTATAAAAAACAAGTTATATTCGCTGTCAACAAAATATTGTAGTATTTCAGCTAAGTGGATTCCCTAATTTAATTATGTGATGAGAACGAACATTTGTACCATAGTCATGTATGTTTATATGTGTTTAAGTATTATTGAAGCAAATTACTTAGTTCGAGAACAAGGCAATTGGTTTGTTGTCTGGCGCATTTATTTGTTATCGAACGTCATCATTATGACATCCTTGTGGTAATCCTCCAGTGGTAAGTTTGACTTTTTTTTTTAACAAAGGAGCTTATGCATATTTTAAAATTTTTGAGAAACAAAAGCTAATCTGACGCCTACTAGCAACAATCAAAGCTCACGTATGGCTTACCCATTTATCACGTATCACGTTCCACACATCTATCCGTAAATTTCTGCACTGAGTAATGGCGGTGTAATGCACGCTAAATGTTCACGCTCGTTCTTTATGTCAGTAGCTCACGCACGCTGGTTAGAGAATAGTTTGCAGAAGTGGCTGATTTGATTTTTACCTAACTCTCTTTATTAATATTATGAAGCTGAAGTTTGTTTCTCTCAATGCATTAATTTCAGGAAGTACTGAACTTATTTGTGAAATGACTTTTGAAATACATCTAATATACAAAATTCTCGTGTCACAGTTTTCGTTGCCATACTCCTCCGAAACGGCTGGACCGATTTTAATGATTTTTTTTTGTGCTTATCCGGTATCTATGAAAATCGGCCAACATCTATTTTTCATCCCCCTTAATGTTTAGGGTAGTCCACCCCTAATTTTTATTTTTTAGACAAAATTTTTATTTTCTATTTTTTTATGATACAACATACAAAAATACATACAATCTTTAATTTTCACCCGTCTACGACCAATCCTTATTTTTTAATAGCCATTTTAGTAATTCAAGGGCGAAACAAAATTCGCTGGGAATGCTTAACTTTTAAAATTACGGTACTCGGCGGGACGAGGCTGGGGCGGGACGGGGTTGGGGGCGAAACAAGGTTTGCTGGGTCTGCTAGTTTTTTTTTATGTTTTCATGGATGTTATTGTGTAGGCAGGTGTGATAGTGTACAATCAGTTTCCTGTTCGGCAACTGCTTGACATGTGGCGAGTTAATTACTAATAATAATTTAGTTCTGCAACGAGACCAGCGTCATGACACCATCTTGAGAGAGCATCTAAATCAGCCTGTAGGCGATCACACGCATTTTGTGGATCCTTATCACATAGTTTATTTAACGGTAAAGGCTAAAAAACATCACGCTACTACACGGGAGAAGAGGTAGTAAGTATACTAATCGCACTATGCTACAAAATCGTATATTTTTTGCATTCATCTTTAATGGCAACTTAGAGTTTAACAACGTGAGCTTGTAGGCTCGTATCACGTTGTGCATACGCAGCGATAAGCCACGGGCGACCGCGTCCGATCGCCAGTCGATCGCCGGGAACCCAGACGGACACGCGTAACTTAGATCTTAATATTATCGCATGTACTTATTGTGTGCAAGGATAATAAAGCAAGTCGTTTCGTGTATAAACTGTTTTATTGAGTTCTCCCGTAGACAGGCATCCTTACAAGCTCAACAAAAGCTTCTGCCTATTACATAGTTACAATCTGAACTTGATGCAACAGAATCTAGATTTGTTTAAACACTAAGAGAGAGTATCTTTTAATGTGTCTTAATTGCATTTAACGTGATTCCAACTTCATTTTAACGTAATAAATATTTTTGAAACAATTAGGAAACGGTTATTGCCAATTGCAAATATTTATGAAACTATAAGGTCAGTACTATAAGTTTACTCGCTAGCAACGACGGCTTTCCTCGCTAGCGAGACGTAACTTTTTTGATGGAAAATTTTAGTTCTGTCAATGACCACTAGAGGCACTCTGCAATTTTCTATAGATTTCGTCGTCGCAAGCAAATAAAACCGTCGTAAACGCATGGTAACAGTACTGAAGGTAATATCTTAAGCACTTCTACTTCCCAAACAAATGGCTCATCTGCGAAGTCGTTTAACAAACTTATGTATGAAAATGCGAACGCCATAATAAAATGAATTTATACGACTGACACATCTCCGGCTGCTATTTTGAGCTCAGTAAAAGTATTCCAATTGTTTTCATGAATAAAGTGGGGAAAATGATGGTTTGGATGGAGAAAAAAGTCTATGAAAAATCCCCGTCATAACCGCTGTCTGGTATTCGTAACACTAGGAAGAAAATTCTTTTGTACGAAACAACGTCAATTGGTATGTTGTCTGGCGCTTATATAATATTTATATTTATTCATTTATTTAAAAAAAAAAACCTTTTAACAAAGTCTTCAAAAACCTTATGACAAAATACATGTACTTTCAATCAACACGAACGTTTGTGCACGATCAATAACATGTAACTGTAATTGTCATTCATATTTTTCACTATGAAATGGGACAAAGTTTTGCATTTATTATGGATTATTAAGAAATGAAGTTGCTAGATTTATCGATGCCACGAAATATTGACGTTATTCAAATATTTTTTCTCTTGAAATCGTACACATATCGTTGCCAGAGTACAAAATTAAAATATACAGTTAAGTCGGTCACGAACGACGCTTAGGAAATGTTTTTGAGTATTTACATGCAATATTATTTTTTCGGCATAAACTGCATGTAAAGTTTTAATTTATTTTTGTTCTTAAATTGTTTCGTTGGTTTGCCTCAGGTCGTAGGTTCAATCCTGTTCGTGCGGATAAAAAATTAAAAATGTAACTTTACTCTTTATACTTTAAAGATCTATAAGATGTTTTTATCTTATGGTTTAAATTGTTTGTAACACTCACCGTGTCTTATTTTATATTCTCAAAGATGAAATAAAAACCAAAAATTTGCGCACGGGCGGCACTCGAACTAGCAACTTCTTGGCTAACCGGACCAAACGCTCTACCAATTGAGCTACCGTGCTTTCGGTCCGACCGCGCGAAATTTGTGGTCTCTTAAGGATCCGTCAATACGAGTGACGGAAGCGCCATCTACCCGTCTGTTTAATAAACAGCCAAGAAGTTGCTGGTTAACTATAATTGTCATTCATATTTTTACTATGAAATGGGACAAAGATTTGCATTAATTATGGATTATTAAGAAATGAAGTTGCTAGATTTATCGATACCACGAAATATTGATGTTATTTAAATATTTTTTCTCTTGAAATCGTACACATACGAGGGTCAAACTGAAAGTTCTTAGAAAATCAAAAACTGATTACATTAGCCAGTTATTAGTTTTATTATATCTTTTCAAAATATTGTCCATTGACGTCAATACACCGCTGCATGCGATGGAACCACTGGGAAAAGCACTTTGCCCACTCGTCCTTAGGGGTCTCTTCAATGGCATCGCGATACGCAGCCACCGCTTCTTCAGCATTCATAAACCGCTTTCCTTTAAGTTTTTCTTTAATTTTTGGAAATAAATAAAAATCACAAGGCGCGAGGTCGGGGCTATACGGCGGGTGACCCAGTAATTCAACGTTTGATGTCGCCAAATAATCGATCGTTCGCTTGGCGGTGTGCGACGAGGCGTTGTCGTGGTGAAGGAGGATCCTACTGCGAGGTCGTTTCTCTCGAACTTTTTCCAAGACAAGTGGCAAACAATTGATAGTGTACCATTCTGCAGAAACTGTTTTTTGATCCTCTAACACAATTGTTGCGAAATGACCTATCCTTCCAAAGAACGAGGCCACCATTTTTTTTCCCGCACTTCGATCTCTCTTCACTTTAGTTGGCAACTCCTCGAAAGGAAACACCCACTGAGCAGATTGTCTTTTGGTTTCAGGATCATAACAGTAAATCCAGCTTTCGTCACCTGTTAGTATGTCGAACACAGCATTTGGTTCACCTCCGTTAAATCTTTCAATCATTTTACGGCACCAATCCACACGATGGAGTTTTTGAGCCTTAGTCAAATTATGAGGTATCCACCGGGCGCAAAGCTTCCTGACCGCTAAATGTTCGTGGAGGATTTTGTGCACTTGACTCATACCGATGCCTAAGCTTGTCCAAATCTGCTGATAGGTCACTCTTTTGTCAGTCTCTATCATACGCCGCACAACACAGATGTTATTTTCAGTCGTCGCCGTAGAAGGCCGTCCCTCACGTACATCATCAGTGAGATTAGTGCGACCACGTTTAAACTCATTAAACCAGTTGTACACAGTCGCACGAGATGGGGCTTCATCGTGAAAGGCCAATCGTAGTCTATCATAACTTTCTTGTTGACTTAAATGACATCGAAAGTCATAAAAAATCATTGCACGAAAATTTTCTCGTGTTAAATTCATGTTGACGTGACACAGACAATTTTCAATTTGCCGCCAAATCGTAAAACAAATGACAAATGAATGAAATATATACTCAGTAATATTGGCAAAGAGTTCTATTTTCAAATTTTAGAATATTTTTTTTATTAAATTGTTTATAAGTGGCCAGTTCTAAGAACTTTCAGTTTGACCCTCGTATCGTTGCCACAGTACAAAATAAAATATACAGTTAAGTTGGGCACGAACGCGCGACGCTTAGGAAATGGTTTTTGATTATTAACATGCAATATTATTTTAACGGCATACTGCATGTAAAGATTTAATTTATTTTTGTTCTTAAATTGATTCGTTGGTTTGCCTCAGGTCGTAGGTTCAATCCTGTTCGTGTGGATAAAAAAATAAAAATGTAACTTTACTATACTTTAAAGATCTATAAAATGTTTTTGACTTATGGTTTAGAATGTTATTAACACTCACCGTGTCATATTTTACATTCTCAAAGATGAAATAAAAACCAAAAATTTTCGCACGGGCGGGACTCGAACTAGCAACTTCTTGGCTAACCGGGCCAAACGCTCTACCAATTGAGCTACCGTACTTTCGGTCCGACTGCGCGAAATTTGTGGTCTCTTAAGGATCCGTCATAACGAGTGACGGAAACGCCATTTACCCGTCTGTTTATTAAACAGCCAAGAAGTTGCTGGTTCGAGTCCCGCCCGTGCGCAAAATTTTGGTTTCTTATTTCATCTTTAAGGATATTCTTTATCTGTTTACTACATTCTGATTTTATCAATTGCATAAAATCTAATACTTGATACGAAAAATACTATCGATACGTTTTGCTACTAAAGGCAGCTTGACAAATATACGGTAACTTATGGAGAACTTGAAGATCGCAATTACTTAGAACGTATTTTAAGCCCAAACATTAATTTTGTGCTTATCATTAGAGTAGACGGATTGTAAATGACCAACAGAATAATAATTATTTAATACAAATTCCAGACAAATGATGCCATAACTTACTGAGGCAGTTTGTAAACAAATCGAATGGTTGTTTGTCATTCACAACTTAATATCCACAAAGATGGAATAGAATTACTTTTGTAAATTAATAACGTATAAAAAATAATAAAACTGCTAGTTCACGTAGAAACATTTATTGAAAAACGGCAATCCTCTCTTGAGAAAACCTAAATGAGTCACGTGACCCGTTTATTTCTATGGACAGTCGATTTTTTGGGGTATTTTGACCCATTTATTACAGGTAGATTTGAAACACTTTGTATTTTCCAGTTAATGAAATTCCATTTTTATAAATATAATTTACCTACTAACCAAAAAATTGCTAAGGTAATAAATGTGTTAATATTTCATAATAGTCATCTCAAAATGTTTATCTTGAAAACAATAAAAAAAGCTCCTTTGAACCTTAAAAAGCTGTACTGTATTTGAAAGATAGCTTTATCCTCATCGCTCACTTTATGCAATAGATGTTTTCCAATATCTTACTCTTCCAATACATAGACATTTCAAGAGGTTAGTATATTTTATCGAGTACAAACATTGTTGAAAGCATTACTCTGTTCAAGACGCACGTACGGAGTAGAACGTGACATCTTCATAACAAGCTTATTGTTTTATAGAAGTGTGCAAAAATACTGATAATAACCGAAGGGTAGATGCGCCCTTTAACTCGTTAATGTGCGATCAAATAGGAATTTGACATAGGGATGGAATTACGGAGGAGTTTCATAAGCTAAAGCTTTTAAGTTTGCAAATTTACACAATTTTTTGGTAATCGTTTGATTAGGATTACGATAACAACCTAATCAAACCATTTTTTAAAAAGATGATATTAATTACTTTTAATTTGTAATAAAATATAACATGGGTAGGTATTTTAAGGTAACTATCACTAACATATGATGAACCTGAAACAAACTCCACAAAAAATAGTGGTACCTACTTAACCAAGATGTCAGTTTTATTTAATATAATATTTAAAGGGATACCGTTTTCATCGGCTGTCTGAATCAAATTTATTCAAAGAGAATTTAAAAATTAACAACCTATTCGATTCAATCTATTTCTCAATTTGGATTTTTCTGTCTGTGGACGATGGAAACTGATTGTGCAGCTATTCTTGCATTTTAGTTTAAAGATTTCAGACATTTCATTTCAACGTCCAAATTAGTTGAAATTTTGAAGCTCTGAATAGACGATCTTATTTTTTCAACGATTTTAATTTTCAGGCCAAATTAATGATATTCCGAATTTGAAATTGAAATTTATTAAAGGACCTACGAGAGGTGGTCCTGTATCGTTAGAGTTTAATAATAATATTTAAGTATATTCATCTATTAAGGCTTTCAAAATTTCGTAAGTGTACGTATGTTTGTCCACGTATTTCTCAAAAACGATAAGTTATAGCGAGATAACTATATTTGTTGTCAACAAAATACTGTGATATTTTTGTATAAGTGAAAGTAAGTCGACCCCTTATTTAGTTAAAGTTGGCACGGAACCCTCAGTGCGCGAGTTCGCTTTGCACTCGGCCGGTTATTTATTCATTACTTCGATATTGCTTATGCTCATGTTAATTGCTCATTCATAGCATTTTATTCTTACTTTTGTTCCAAGAGAAACGAATCAAATGACATGAAAGCTAATAAGAGTAATATAAATAGCACAGTATCAAATTATTATAATTATACGTCTAGAAAGCTTATGAATTTACTCAGGGGCATACAAAGATCAAGTGCTTCTTTCGACGCGGGTGATTTGATTTCAATACGAATCCGACTGATAATTTATTGAAGAAAATCTGGCCCAATTTTTTTTAGTTCATGTATTGAATTTATTTTTACGAATCAAGTTGATGATGCCACTGAAAGAATAAATATGGAATGCCTTCATCACTTTGGTCTTTATCATCATAATTTTCTTCTTCGTTTGGAATCATTATTTTACTGCTGTCACTTTCATATATTTTTTTTTTGACTAAAAAAGGATGTAATCAATTCAATGTGTATGTAAGTAGTGTCGATAGAATTTTATAATGTTTTCGTATGTTGATCAAGTAAGGCTTTTAAACACGTGTGAATATTGTATGTTTGTCTACGGATTTCTCGAAAACGAAATGCCTTAGCTAGATGATTTATTTTTCATTCAATTAGGGTACCTATATTCCAACTTAAGTTACAGTATAAGTTTTATAAAAGTTGGTCCAGTAGATTTCGAGATATGATATGATGTAATATTATTATATCATGATTTTTATGATATGATATAAAAAATCATGATGCAATAATATTTCAAAAATATATTAATTTATCGAAACAGAAAACGTGTTTAATAATAAGTGTATCTGGCGAATCAATTATATAAATTATTGATTGATTACAAATTCAGTTGGCCAATTCTTACTAATTTATTGATTGACAACTGCCTTTACAAATGTCTCTAATAATAAATTAAATAACACTATCAAAACTACAGTTAATTTCGTCAACAAGCTTTTCTATCGATAATATTTTATCTCCATTGGTAAGTGCTAACAATAAATTCTTATTCAAGGAACCTACGTTGATCGATTTTATAAGACCTCAAATATCAAATTTATTCCTTCATACCAACAATTTCGTACATCAGACTTTGAAAGGCCCTAAACAAATTTCCCATCGGCTATCTATTTTAAAATTTTCCAAAATGGCCTCCGTGTTCTGTCTGCAGACAACATCCTGGAAATTATTGGCGCCTCCCGCCCATACGGTGCGGAACGGAACTGTTCCGGTGCGGAACGCCCATTCCAATTTCCGCCATTTTTGGAACGAACCGTGTGTGGAACGGAACGCGTTTAAGAATCTATTGCAGGTATGATTTTCATTTGCGAGGCTTTTGATTGATAGGTTTTGTACATGTATTTTTGTCTGTCTCGTTCGTTGAGAGGAAAATTCGATGCATTGGTTCTAGCTTGAGTCTAGAATCTATTTTAAATATGAGTAGAACTTCTATGATTAAACCGTTTTGTATTTTCATCAACTCGACGCGAGTATTTTAAATTTATAATGTCAGTTAGTTCAGAGTCAACTTATTGTGTTAAGGTAAACAATATTTACTCGTATCATATCAAAATGCATGCTATTTTATTAGCGAAACATGACAATCTTTTACTGTCTGTAATATCAATTTATAACATGTTATGAGCAAATAAACGATTTATGCTTTATGAAAAGTGGTCGCCTGTTTTTCCTTCACTAGGCCGACTTTATTGATTCATGACCATTGAAGTGTTTCTAAATAGCCATCGCGCGATAATCTTCCAGGAAAAAATAAAGGGCAACTATCCGCCGTATTAAAGCGAACAAACGTTACACTCACATTTTGTCGCGTAAAGCTTACAAGGGTCGGACCCAATTAATTCTTAGGCACCTCCAAACACGATGGGACAAGTTTTTCGGCGTATCCCATACGCTGAATGAAATTTAATCTGGCAAGGGATATATTAGTCGGATGAGCAACGTCTCGACCGGTATTATCCGTTTTTTGTAAAGGATCCCGGATATACTGATCCCATGGGAATTAAATATAAATAAACAGGTCTGCGATATTTAAAGGAACATTACGTTTGTCATGTTTGCGATTTTTCGTGACGTATAAATAAAGCACGTTGAAGATACTTGACCAGTACCTATGTGGTAGATGAAAAAAACCTACTAACATTACCATTATAATGAAATATAATGCGTCAAAGTCAAACTTTACTGGGTTACTCCTTAACGCACTACTGAATGGATTTGATAAAAATTTACAATAACATATTTGATATACTGGAATAACACATAGGCAATTTTTTTTAATGATAATAATTTGAGCTTATTTACGCAAGTAAAGTCGCATGTATATTTCAGACTATATGTACATATATCAACATATTACCACGTAACATTACCGTGCTAAACATTTGTACTTCTTTTTTTATAATGATTTTTAAAAGAGGTCATCATTAAATTATTATATTTTATTAATTTCCTTGTATTTTAGCTGTTAATTACATAATACAGTGTACGATGTTTTTTTACTGACGTCAGAAAAGGAGGTATTCAATTCAATTTGTACATGTATGTGATATCGTTAGAATTTTATAGTATTTGAGTACGTTGATGTATTAAGGCTTCAAAATTCCAAACACACAATAAAATTTCGTAAATGTATGTATGTATATTTGTATGCTGACATGTTTGTCTACGGATTTTAAAAAACGAGAAGTCACATTCTAATGATTTTTTTAAGTTTAATCAGGTATACACTGATTTTGAGATATGAGAAATAACTAAAATAAAATAAAGAAATTAGACCGCCTTCTAAAAACTTTAATGGCGCTTTTATATTCAATTAAGGAGAAACAAATTCTTTAGGATTTGGCGTATGATGTGCGTTGACTGTTGGTGTACGTAAGCTGGGCATCATGAAACCGACTCTGAAAGACTTTCTTTCTCCTAAATAGAAGACAAATGCGTTAATTTTAGCCATTTTTTGTTTTTATTGTTTTTTATGAGCGATTAATTTTTGAAGGTTTTACTTTAGTTAAAATTACTGAACAAAATAAAATAAAACATTCCATAAGTACCTAACCACTAAAGCATGATGAAATAAGGCTGTATTGCCTCAATAACAGTGGCTCCAGCGCTTTCCCTTGGCGGTCGTTAGGGCGCGAGTACATCGATTACTTGCTACATTTGTTATAATTTTTTCCCTTATTACTTGGGCGATCCGGCCCGACGTACTTTATGATCGTGTTTAGGGTACCGTAGCCGAATGGCAAAAAACGGAACCCTCATAGTTTCGTCAAGCCTGTCTGTTTGTCTGTCCGTCCGTATGTCACAGTCTCTTTATTCTGTAAATATAAATCACATTGTTGACATTGTCAACCGCTTTACGATTCTAAATAAAAATAAAGATATTTAAGGGGGGGGGGGGGGGGGGGGGGAGGGCTCCCATACATGAAACTAAAAAAAACAAAAAGAAACTATGCGTGTGGGGTCTATATGTGTAGATAGGTCTTTTAAAATGACATAGATGTTCCTAAAACCATTTTCATTTCCGCAAACATAACATTGTTCTTCATACAAACACTATGAAAAACAAAGTTATATTTTCTGTCAACAAATGTTGTGGTATTCTAGCTAAGTGGAAGTAAGTGGATTCCCTTATTCAGTTAAAGTTGGCACGAAAGCCTCAAAGCGCGAGTCTCAATCGCACTTGGCCGGTTTTTTAAAACATATTCATCAGATTAGGTATAAACTGGTAGGTAGGTTTTAAAAAAAGAAATAATATAGATATGTGTATATTTATTTATTAATATATCTGATAAAGTTATAAACAGTGCCATTGTATGATGTAAGTATCAATGATTTGGAGATATGTATTATTTTTATAATGTAATTATTCCATTTTAGGAAGATTTTATAAAATTATATCTAGAATTTATTTTGTCAACGTCACGAACTTCTTTCTTGCATTTCATTATCATAACTAAATTTCAATGGGCATTTTTTGCTAACAGACTAACAAGTTTGTCTTGAAATTTTCAGCGGCAAACAAAAACTACTATAACAAAAGGATTGTTCGCAGATTATTATGATATTAAAGTTGTCGACTTTCTGTCTCAAAACTCGGCAAATTCTGGAAAACGCTGAATACAAAGCAAAGCGTGCCTCAACTTTAAATGAGTCTTGTTATTGCATTCTGATTGGACAACGAATTCTCGAGTGCTCAGATAATATCACTATTATATTTTAAATTAGACACCTCCACCTGAATACATATAGTTTTTTAACAGTTGTCAAATTAAGTATGGTCATGTAAGGATCTATTAAACTCTACTAAGTAAAAATGTCTGATTGATTAGCTCTAAAACAGTCGCCATTTCTATAAAGTAAACAAAATCGGCACAAAAGTATTGAAGACTAACCTCGCTTATGTATGAAAAGTATATCAAACAGTTTTCGGACTGAATCAGAACCTGTGAGTTACTGCGTCAAGTTATGTTTTTCTTTTTTATAGTTAGATTTTTAATTCGTCTTTCTTAATATCCCAATACCACCTTCTACATAAAAAGTACGTCTCACAAAAATAGCCACAATCTCATATCATTTTTTGTACACTTGTGGCCCTTTAAACGAATTCCATTTTCATGTGAGGCCGTTCAGGAGTCAACAACATTTTATCCTCTCGCCAACTTTAAAAATTCTTTTGTTCTTGTGAAATGTACGGCATAATTAAAATTTAAACCCCGGAATGGGTTAGAAAAAAATCCAGTGACGCAGATGAAAATTTGCCTCCCTCCTCGACGGAATGTCGTGATATTTTAATTCTAACCCTAAATTGCCCGGTCGCTTCGGCCTAATTGCTCTGTGTAATTTTGCAGCTTTATAAGGGTTAATTTAATTTGTCCGACAATACACGGTATTCTGGATTTGGAATTCGGCCGGCCCATAAAAATTATGTCAGCTGATCTCTTGAAAATCAGCGATAATCGCTCATAAAATTAATCAGTTTGATGTTATAATTTCTGTCGTGAATATTACAAAGGAATATTATTGGATATTATTGTTCACGTCATTTACAATCAATTTTGACTTAATTATTTAAAAATCCATTATCTAATCATTCTGAGCATGATATTTTTATACACTTTTGTACCAAACAAAATAAAAACAGGCAAATCATCACCAACAGCCAAAGGACGTCCACTGAGCATTGGCTTCTCCACGATTTTCCACAGCGACCGGTGACAAACGGTCAGCATCCAATGAGATCCATAATATAAATAGTTCCCCTAATCGATATCGACTACGGTGGCCAGTCACAACGACTAACCCACTGCGTGGGACATATTATAGTCCACAAGTGTGTGCTCAAACACGGGTGCACTGTTTATTGATTTTACCCTCAAAGTCCTATGGGACAGCAATCTGACACGACTGGAGAGAGATCAGGCGCAGGACCAACGGCTTTACGTGCTTTCCGAGGCACGGGTGTGAGACAAATTCCACACTCGGGGCTACCCTGAGGATTTGTAAAGTCCAGGTACATTTTAGCCCGACCTGGGGATCGAACCCGGGACGTCTGGCGCAGCCGTCGCTATAAAGTACGAACCTCTTACCGCTACGCCATTGAGGCAGTGATCTATAGAGAGACACATAATTTATATATATTTTTTACAAACAATAATCTTAAAACCATACACACAATCACAATAACAATTGGCGCAATAATAAAATGAAATAAAATTTCCGAGGAAAAAAACTAAAATCACGAGTAAAACTCCCGTCGACATAATTTCTCTCCCCCTGGGCAAACCTTCGTCAACGGTTTGTTATTTATTTGCAAAGCCCTACTTACCTATATAAGTACCAACATTTTATCCCATGACACTTGACATGGACTGATTAGAAAATGTTGATTGACGGAGGTATTTTAAAACCTTTGTTAGATACGGAAATACAGAAATAACTTTGCCCTTGTATTCTACTCATAAATAAATCGAATGGACACTGGTCTGTGTTTGGGTATCTGGCTACATGAAAATGAAAATGAAAAAAAATATGAAAATATTTTTATTTGTAACAAATTACAGATTGATAGTTCGTTGTTGAAGCATTCTTTTAGGTAGATATATTACCTGTGCCAGAGTGCTTCGCTCCTTCTTGGTTTAATCATTAATATTATGTTAACATCTCATCATCAATTATTAAATTAATAAGTACAAATAAATCTCTCAAAATATTTAATTCTAGTGTTAAAGTATTTGAGAGACCCACATGCAATTAAATTTTATGGGCTGAGTATACACTGTATTAATTAAATAAATAAATTATAAATTATTATAAATTACATATTCATAATATTGAATTTATTATTATGCTTCAGTTCTGTTATTTCTACTCTACCTTTTAAGATAGGTTTTCTAACTGTAATGCGGGTAGATATTAACCAAGCATAATAGCGTTAAAAGCTTAAATGTCCGATGCTAAGAATTTTTTTTTTTTAATTATTATGTTTATTTAATTAAAATCAGGCAGCGGATTACAAAATGCAATACAGAGCCAAATAATAAATATCTTATAGACTACCATACGTACAAAATAATATAACAAATCATTTTTTTTTAATTACACGCAATTTCACTGGCGTGCTCGTAGTGTCACGTAGGATAGCGCGATTTCAAAAAGACTAGAAATATTTAAGAAAAATCAAGTGCTAGTTTGCACGTTTATAATTAACCATCAATAGGGTTTCTTCGACATTTATTGACAAAGTAATAATTTTACAGCCATACAGAAATTAATTCATCATTGTATTCATAATTGGATCAAGTTTACCTCAAGTGAAGGTCGATATCAATTGATTTACCATGTAGTGGGGTCTACGACGTGATTAATTAAGTCTCAGAGACTATCAGTCTCTAGACAAAAAAACACACTAGAGACATGAGAAATCATAAGTACATTCATACATGTCCCGGTAATATTGTATATACGGCGAGTTTAAATCTAACTAAGCGAGTTTAAAAATACAAATCATTCACGGTGGACCAAAATAAATATTTATATCTAATAACATATTGTTTTAGTATATGTTGGCAGTAATACACAATTTTATTTTATCTACTTTGTAGAATTATATTTTCGTTTTTGGAATGTAGTCTGCGCAAAACGAAAGAACGTGTTATTGTCAAGAAACATTTTTTCAGCACTCATCATAAAAAAAATACTATAATTAATGTATGCCGCCGGCAAAGCCACCCGGCGGTGTGAATACACCATAAAAGGGTTAAGATTAACATTCAAAGACAATGACAGTTGAATGTTATATGATGTCTCGCAATATCTTCAGCAAAACAAATAGGTTTCTGTACAATGACAGACAATGCTTCCACAGAACGGGCTTATAATTCAATTGACGTCAGACCGAGGCCCGTTCCAATGATTGATGTACGTCGTCCATGATTAAAACATAACATAAGTATAAGCGGTAGATCTGGGAACTGCCTCGGTGGCGCAGCGGTTAGAGGGTCGCACTTTAAAGCGCGCAGACAGCTGCGCCAGATGGCCTGGGTTCGATCCCCGGGTATGGCCAAAAATATGTACCTGGGTTTTTCTGTTCAGAAAATTCTCAGGGCAGCCCAGAGTTTGGAATTTGGCGGTGTTTCACCCCGTGCCTCGGAAAACACGTAAAGCCGTTGATCCTGCGAATGATCTCTCTCTGGTCGAGTCAGATAGCTGTCCCATCGGACTAAAAAAGTGAAAGGAATAGAGAGTGAACCTGTGTTTGCGCGCACACTTGTGCACTATAATATGTCCCGCGCAGTCAGTTAATCGTTGTGACTGGCCACCGTAGTCGAAATTGGCTAGGGGGACCAATACTACTCTTATATTATTAGAGCTGGATAATACATCTTTATTTTTGACCTGTGAAAAATACCTTACGCATACCTTCTCTGTGGGGATAGAAGGGGTTATGTAGGGCTCCCCTGCTTGACAAGCAGGTGTACCCACTAAAAAACACAGGTGTCTCCCTCGTCGCCTCGTCGTCATATACAACATGTGGCCTGTAATAGAATTAAAAAAAAAAACTTTGTTTATAGTGCTCCAAAATTATTTAACTCAGAATTATATTTATTAAAAGTTATAATGTCTAATCAATGTAAGTATATCGAAAGTAGTAAACGAAATTTCAAGTACTATTACTGGACTCATTTGTTTGCAGTACATTGGTGGTTTGATTTATTTTGTTAGAAAACTACAATACATTTATTGTTAATTATTACACATTAAAGCAATTAAAATTAATTCGTTACTAAAAGGGCCTTTATAAAAAAAAACTGTCACACTTTGTATACATATATTACAGTATAGTATTAAACCCTCACTGGGAAAGGTTATAAATAAAATACCAAAATCATACTCATCTTAAATGTAATCGAATGTCAGGGCCAAACACAATACAAACCAATACGTTTAGACTTACAAATATAATTAAGTAAACACTACGGGGACATTTACAATATTATATCACACGCGCAAGCGACGACGAACGAGAAGAGACGCGGGGAGAGAGGGGACTCTACTGACAGACGTCATCGACTGCCATAGACCACGCAAAAAGGGACGTCCCGTTTTGTTGGGCTAACAATAGGTATATATGTATTCAAATATTAGTTTATGTTGTATTTATGTAAATTGTATTTATTTCGTTTCATGTAATAGATTTTTTATGTTTTTTTGTTTGTGGGAAATTTACCTTTTACCTTAATAATCATTTTATTTATTTGTCGCACTACCCACAATCATTTCTGCTTAGCCCAAAATATAACTGATAGATAATGCCATATGGCGTTAAGTCCATTTTTTGTTCAAATTTTGGTTGGGCAATAAAGTGAAAAAAAAACAGTAGACGTTTCATTTCACAAGCGCCCGTGAACCATATGCCTAAGCCCCTTGGCTTGACAAGGATACGAAACACATCTTCGAATCTCGACGTTTAGTCTACCAAGCAACTACCGTCACAAGATTTCAGTCGATACAAATCGTCAAGTATCTCCAATTTGCGTAACCTGCAAATGAGGCCGACTCCACCGAAGATATTCAGCTCTTATATTAAATGATGATAGATAAACAACTCTTTGAAATCGTTTAGTTATAAAGAAATGTACAATTTATTTATGATGATAGTGATGAAATTTTAAAACCTTTTTTGAATCTCAATTTCATGAACCTTAAAAATGTTTCGTGATCTTTGATTCACTATTTCCGAAAGAAATTTTATATTATCTATTAGATAAATAAATAAAAATGCATCTATTTCAATAAACTTAAATACAACAAAATGATGAGACATCCTTTTAAAATTCAAAACCCAATAGATTTTTTAAAATATATATTATACGTCATCATTATTTAAAAAAACATTTTTATTAGGTACATAGCAAAACCAGACAGTCAAGCCTTGATAGTATCTGTACCCTTTATGGTTGAGGCTACTGCATATTAACTCTTTAATGCGACACCCTCCTGAAACGTTCTATTTCGGATTCACAATGATTTTTGTCATTACAGTACACACACATTAATCATTTTTATCCGTGAGTGTTTACTTTTAATATAAAGTCAAATCAATGTGATAATGTCACTTTACATTTGACTTGTGTTATTTTTTGTAGTGATTGATTATGTATTAGGTTTACTTTGTAAATAATGGATTTTGATAATCGTATCAAGATAAGAATGGCTTTAAATCAATCAAACCATTTAGGTAAAATTATTGACGAGAGTAATTTTTCATAGACTTGTTGTACTCAATAAAAAAATGCTTAGTAAATGTTTTAAATAATTAAATTAACTGCTTGAACTAGTAACGATTATCTTCTTGCTTTATAATTCATCATTCTCATCATTGTGCTTGTGTGAGGTCGTGATGTACTGGTTAATCCAGCGTGCTTAGCCACTACATCACGAACTCCGTGGTGTAGTGGCTAAGCACGCTGGTTTCAAGGCGTCGACGCTCCAAGGTTCCGGGTTCGATTCCCGGTCGGGTCAATGTAGAAATCAAAATGTTCTATATTGTCACGGGTCTGGGTACCACCGTTGTGTCTGATTTCCATAACACAAGTGCATTGGCTACTTACTTTGGGATCAGAGCAATGTATGTGATTGGTGTCCATTATTTTTTTTATATTCTATTTCTACACTTGTAAATTTAAAGGGCTTAAATGCGCTTTCACATTTAGGCAACTTTAACAGCGCCATTTGCGCTGCTGAAAATATCATACTAAAAACGGCAGCGTGAGCTCTATTTTTGAATCGCTCGCTTTATTTTACGAGTGATTTTCGTTCGAACATCCATTGAAAGTCACTGAAAATCAGGTGAAATATCGACACAATTACTTATAAAACTGAGTTATCTTTTGTAATCATTCTTGTGTGAATTTAATACATATTCATTCGAAAATGAAACATTCATCAACGAAAATCACACACCATATTTTAGGCGAGTGATTCTATACTGGGGCCCCAGAAGAAGAAGCGCGTAGCAGCGCGCAACAGTCGCACGGCAGCAGCACCGCTGTTTTTTATGTATGTGCTGCTGACGCCCTAATGTGAAAGCGAACTAACTCAAAAAGTATTCTCAATGGCCTATTCGTCCATTTCAGACGGTTTATGGTGTTGTGTGAAATACTCGTTCATCTCTTTTCATGGCTGAATAGACCAATGCAAGAGCGCCAAAGTCTGCCACAAGCTCGACAAGAGAAGTTGGCGACCGATGGAGGCACGTCGCTGGGTGTTATTATTATTTTTTGTACCGTCACCATAATGAAACAAAAATGCACAGTGTAACAAAAATGAAACCCGTAACAAAAAGATAACAAAGTGGAATTATTAGGGTCATTTCACAATAGAAAAAAAAACATTGACAAGGCCAATTAGGTACACTCGTGTGACGAACTGCATTCCGGCAAGATCGATGATTGGTTTTCAGCAAGATCAGTCATCTGTCATTCGTGTGCGCATGTGCCGCGTTGTCAAAAAAACGTGGCCATGACAACCGTGGCATAGTTATTAGTTATAGACCCCGACGTCACACACACCAAGCACACGAGAAAATGGGTGTTTAAAAATCTGATTTTCTCGGGGTATTTTCAATTCTTATTATTTTTAACTAAAACATCGTTTTTCCGTGCTGGTCTTTTTACTAGTATGAAATAATGTAAATTATTTTATAAAAATATTTAAAAAATACATGTATATTCCCTATAGGGGCTCCTAGAGGGAATATGCATTTTTTTTTAATGGGATTTTTTACCATTTGGGTATGGAACCGTACAAATAGTCATATCCATGGTCCAATCCATTGAGAATTTATTTTGTAGTATCTGGTCATACTATCATAATTTAAAATTAATGTTTATTAAATTATTTAAATTTTTATATTTAAATATAGTTATAAAAATAGTAAGTTTTCAGTATGTAATAGTCCTTACTTCCCTTTTGTTACGTCATCTTTGTAACGTAACAAATTTTTGTAACAAAAGTCACAAAAATGAAAACAAAAATGGATACTTGAATGATTCGATAATAACCTCAAAATCAATTAATAGCTGCTGAGGCTACAACCAGTATCACATATTATTCTAGAAAACAAATACTCGATAAATATAGTGAAACCGTTAAATATGAACTTACCGTAATAAAATCAAGGCAATAACCAAAAAGAACACTTTTTTCTTGAAAATGCTGACAGACGAAACATTCATCAAATGCTCAGAAAAGAATGGACGCAGACAAAATGGCCGAATGTCAACGCTAAGCTCCGTGATTGGATGTTGTCAAATAAAAGTGTTAAAACACAAATCTTTTAAATTTCACTTAATTTTGTCATAACAAATATGAAACAAGACGTGGACAGATTGTTTTATATAATCATTTTTATTATTTTATCGTAAATTAATATTTATGCTTATCCTAATATTCTAAAATTAGCAAAAATGATGTTATTTAGGACCAAATTTCAGAACTGTCCAAAACAGAAAAAATACTTAATTTTTTGTTACGCTGGACTATTTTATTTTATTGTAGGACAATGATTTTTGTATGAAAAATATTTGAGTCCAATTTTATTTTTATTTTTGAAATATATTTCCTCAATTTTTATGTTTTTAAGCGACTATATCATATTGTTACAACTTATATTCATACGCTGAGTAGTTCCTATAAACCAACTGTGCATATATCTTGATCTATAAACCTGGGACATTTGCTCTGGAGAAAAGGTACAAAAAAAAACTGTGAAAGCACTCCGGGAGTGCCGGCAGAAGTGAAAACTTGAATATCAACGTTGTGCATTTTTGATTTTTTGGAATAGTTATTATCAATATAAAAGTACTATCATTTTCGTGATAGGATACAATAATAATAATAATAATAATAAACGCAGGGCAGCTTGTGGCGAGCTGTTGGGCAGTAGCGACCCCACGTACCTGATTGCTCCTGGGAGAACCCCTGTTCTTCATCTCTGTCTTGCCTTCACTGGCCGGGCAGAGTGAACGCTGACGAGGGGCAGGATCTCCCACCTCTTGCTTGCCTTCATTGGCTGGCTTGAGTGGAGACTCGCTAGAGCAGAGATGCTCGGGGGAAGGAAGTGTGCCAGTAAGATGCTTGTAGGGATCTTGAACGATTACCGGAATTGTCCTGAGAGCCGTGGTACACCTCTCCACTCCCCTAGCACCTCAACTGGTGTTGCCCCCTTGTTGTCTACGTCACTTAGTGCTAGCAACTAATTTGGGGGGCCCATCGACTGAGCGTGCAAGTCACCCCCTGCCATTTTATCCGTGTGAGAAACATACGTCAGGCAGGGGCCATAATTCTTCCATAGTCTGAGTTACCCGGTCCACCTAACACCCACACCCATAACCCAGTATCTTTTTGTACATATCTTGCAATAGTCCTACACAAACCGGGGGTTGTCCTTGGGTGCACTTATATAGTGCATACAGGGATAATCGTCGGTTTGTGTCACACAGCTTTTAGATTAATGTTGTCAAACGGGCCTCTGCGTGTTGGCTTCGGCCCCATGTACGCCTTCCAAAGGTCCGGGACCCTGTGGTCCCGAGATTGGAAAATGACCAACATAATAATAATACAATAATAATAATAATAATAATAATAATAATAATAATAATAATAATAATAATAATAATAATAATACAATAATAATAATAATAATAATATAATATTTTTATAGAATACAATATTTATTTATTGCGCTATCGTACACAAACATTACAATTTATATTATATTAAATTACTTTAAAAAGTTTATCTCTCAGAAAAATCAACTTACATCCATAATTTCGCCAACCGTCTTACGGTTTTTCGATCAGCCCACGTGTCCTGACGCGAGTTTCACATTTTCCCCCCATCCCACAAAAGTGCTCAACGCCGCTAAAGAAGTTTTCACTTCAAAAATGAATATGACTCCGCTTCGATGTTGTTTCTGTCTCTTGTCAGCAAGTGTCGCGAACCAAGACTCATCGCAATACTTGCGACCCTCCACAACGCGATTTCGCCATTCTGGACGTGTCTCTGCAAGTTTTTCCAGTTTTGGGGGCAAATGTGAAACGCAGCCATGTCCGTGTTGACGCAGTCTTTAAACGAAGCAATGGCCTCCCAACATCTCTTTTTGCATTCGCTTAAGCGCCCAGAAGGACGCGTCGTGGCAACCGAGAGGGTGCCATTCTATACACATGCCCTAGCCAGCACAGTCGCCTTTGTTTAAGAAGCGCGGTCAAGCTAGGCAGCTGTGCGATTTCAAGGATCCTCTCGTTCGTTACCTTAAAATAAAAAGTATTCTATCGTTCTTGTATTTCAAACTTTAACTCATGAAAACCATACCATAACTAAGTACTACCACTAACAAAGCATTTTTGTCCCCATATTTTATTTGCAACAACTTAACCAAATTAAACAATGCTAGTCTCACGGGACGCTTAAATGAGTACGTATTTTCACGCTATTTTAAATAAAATTTCTCAAAATTTCCCAAAAGTATGCGCTTCTGTGACAAACGTCAACAATTATTAATGTGACGTTGCTTATCAGGGTCCAGTTAACGATTTAGAACACGCAACTAAATGTACGTTTTCATTGCTTAAAGACGGACCGACAAAATATCGTTCCTAGTAATTAATTTAAAAAATTGCGAATTTAGTATCCCTCAATTCCATTGCGCCCGGATATTTCAATAGTTGTACTGTTATTTGAAGTGTCGAATCCAATAGAGAGAAAACCCATAAAATCGCTCCATCCAATCTCGAGTTATCAGTGGTGTATCAAGACGATTTTATTTTATGTAATGACTAGCAGCCGCCCGCGACATTGTTCGCGCGTTTTTGTTTTACTCCGTTCCCATTGGGTAGAAGCATAATGTTTTATCGCCTATACCCATCGAACCCCTTCTATAGCCTTTTCCGTTAAATAAGCTGTCTAATATAAACGTGGTTTGTCAAATTGAACCAGCTTTCAGTTTTCAGTTTCTGATTAGCGCGTTTAAACAAAGCAAAACCTCTTCAGCTGTTTAACATTAGATTGTACAGCTTTTGGCCGCGGCTTTGCACGCGTAGACTACACAATTTCCCTTTCCTAAACTGTTCAGAAACGATGGAATAAATCGATGTAAATAATCAATGCATATTGTTAGGTCCATACCAAGCACCCAATTAGATCTCCCTGCTCTTCACACCTCGATGACGAAAACTTAAATGAACATCTAAACTTTCGCCAAACTGCGGTACCAGTCCATTCATGTTATGAACGGATTGGTACCGTGATAGTTGGCTACATCGTGAATATTTAGCCTTTTTATTCAATTAACTTAAAATTAAATTACTTATATACAGGATAGTGTTTTTTATATGTGGTGTAGGTAATTATTTTGATAGCTACTTGTGATTTGAATTTGAATCATTGTCATAATTGTACAATGTACGTACTTACATATTAGTAATTTATTGAAGTTAAATAAGTCTGATAACGACTTACGATCTTTTGCATGTTTTCTTGATAAACAATAGACAATCCAGTAGTACTGCTCAACTTCACCATTCCCATCTGATTGATCTTGACTGACAGTCCTGTGCGTATCATGTCCAGGTCCCCCTTCTTTTTAGTATAGTAAATATGATATAGTGGTGTTCGTAGCGCAGCGGTAGCAACGCTTCGGTAGTGATACCGTAGTGAAGCAACCTACAGCGCGTTCGTGTTTGGATGGGTGATCATTCCAACCATGTAAGTGACGTATATCACGAGCATCTCCGTGCCTCGGAAGGTACGTTAAGCCGTTGGTCCCGGCTAATATCGGTTGATATTAGTCGTTAAGCCTAGTCAGAGGCTTTATGGGCGGCTTGATAACATCTGACAGCAGGGTTAGTCGCTTGCCTTGCAAACACCCCTCCACCAACCCGTACTGAGCCCGCGCGGTGGAGTATGGCTCGAACTACCTCATAGTTGAGGTAAGGCCTTTGCCTAACAGTGGGACGTTACAGGCTAACTTTACTTCAAATATGATATATTATGCATACCTACTTCTAAAAGTTATCTACCTACTGGAAATTAGTAGACTCTTGTTAACGATCTTTAGTTTGCTACACTGCAGTAAATCCTAGATGTTCGGGCAATACATGTAAACTATGTCTTACTTAAAGGAGATGGAAACCATTACATACAAATTTGGGCCCGGATGTAATAAGATGAAAATGGTGTCAATTAATAGCTTAATACTAAGTAGACCTACACTGAAAATTCTATGTTTTTTGACAATCTGTGAGCCCAATAATAAGGGGTTTAGTTAAAGTGAGGTTATGTAACAAACAGCTGATTTCCGAACTGCAAAGGATATTTTAACGTCAGCAGTTACAATTAGGCCACAAAATAGACGACAGCACGTTAAGCAGGGTCAGAATACACGCACAAGACGAAAAATACAAACGAAACGATTTTTTTTTTTTTTAAATATCGACTTTTACGGCTTGCGGCTTAGCCATCCAGCCAAATCTTTATTATTATTGCCATTATTCTTAAGGGTATTTCCTTAGTTTCTTCAATTCAAATTTATCATTCCTTCGTCGTCATATTCGACTATCAATAATTCTTCTGTGGGTCCATAATCTTCATATTTCTTGAAATGTGGATAAAATATATTTGTAAATGTCTTCATATGTTTCAGTGTTTTGTAGCAAAGATGGCAGGAGGCGGGGAATTTCTTTATCTTTATATGTCCTTAGTAAGCCATCTATGAGGAGCATTCTTTGTATATTAAAGGCCGGGCATTGTAATATTAAATGATCAAGTGTGGCTTGTTCACTTGAACAAAATTCGCAGATGTCGGTACTGCTCATACGGATCTTCTTGAGATGGGCTGGAAATCTTCCATGTCCCAATCTTAATCTATTGAGTGTGGTTATAAACCTCCGAGCAGGAGATTTCAATTTGAAGTACCAAGGCTTGATTGGGATTTTTTCCTGTATTTCTGCAAACCACTTTCCTTTATACTGCTTGCTTGTCTGCCATGCTATATGCCAATGGTCGAACATCCTTTTCCTTACTATAGGATAGTAGTCAGTTAATGGAACGGGAGGAGCTTGAATGATTGTGTTAATAGCAGGAGTTGGTATCTTCATAAGTTTGTCTACTATTTCATTTCCTGTGATTCCACAATGTGATGGAACCCATAAGAATTCAATAATCTTGCCTTTAGTTTCATGAATCATCTGTCTTATCTTTGTGATGTATACATTGGTCTTGTACGTTATGTTGGGATTATCAAGTGAACTCAGTACACTTAATGAATCGGTAACAATAAGGATCAAACGAGTATCTTTGAGGCCCAAGATGTATTGTAAGGCTGATTGTATAGCATAAGCTTCTGCCGTAAATATGGACGTAATTGGATCTAAAGTGAAACATCGACCAAATCTATTCTTAGAATCATAATAGGCTGCTTTTGTTGAGTCATTTGTTTTTGAGCCATCCGTATAAATTCTAATGTAATTTTTCTTTTCAATATTTACAAAGTTGAGGAATTCTTCATTATTCATCACTTTTTGCTTGCAGATATAAGGTTTTGTAATCTGTATTTCTAAAGAGCCTAACTCCCATTTAATATTATGATCTATGCATTTACAAATGTGTTTTAGATCAGTCATGTGCTCAGGTTCTAAAATCTTATTTGTAATATATCTACACATATAATTCTTGTTTGACAACACTTTAACATAGTATTTTTCAGTTAAATATTTCAGTCTTATAAAAATAGGTGGAATACCAGCCTCTATTTCAAGTGAATTAATTGGCGTTGAGCACATTGCTCCTGTAATAACTCTGAGTCCTTTGTTCTGAATAACTTCCAGTTTACGAAATAGAGACTGGTGCAAAGACTTACCATAAACTATTAAGCCATAATCATAATGGCTTCTTACTATGGCCTTGAATACCATGTTAAGTATTTTAGGATCCATTCCCCATGAAATGCTAGCTAAAGATCTCATAATATTAACACTTGTTTGCATTTTATGAACTACTTTTAAAACATGTGTATGAAAGGTTAATTTAGAATCAAAAACTATACCTAAGAAACGTTTTTCTGGGACAACATTAATATTTACAGAGCAATAACTTATTTCGATATTTACAGAATCATAATCAATCTTATTGCTAAATACTACAGCTGAACTCTTCTGCGGGTTAATATCTAATTTTAGCATTTGTTTATAATATAAGGATAATAATTTAAGAGATTCATTTAAAGTATTTACAGCTTGAGATATATTTTTATCATACGTGTACATTACAATATCGTCTGCATATTGCAAAATAGATAACCTTGGAACAGAAACATATTTGTGTATTAAAGAAGTATATAAAATATAAATTAAAGGCGATAATGAAGCCCCTTGCATTACCCCTTTATACACCGTTCTTGGCCCGTATAAAACATTATCGAATTTAACATAAACTTCCCTCGAATAAAAAAAGTTAAATATCCACTTGCATATTTTCCCTGGTATGTTATAGCTGTGTAAAATTTTGACCAACTCAATTAAATCAATGTTATCAAAAGCGCCAGTAACGTCTAAGAAAACACTTATAAGATAATTATTATTTAAGAAGGCGTCCCTTATGTCACCCCCAAACTTAATTAAACTGTCAGTTGTACTGCAACCTTTACGGAATCCATATTGATCAGAAGGAATTATACATCTAGATTCTGCAAATAATTCAAGCCTAGTTTTTATCATATTTTCAAAGATCTTCCCAATACAAGATGATAATGATATTGGCCTATATGAATCTGCAAGTTTAGGATCTTTTTCTGGTTTCAATATTGGTACAACAGCCACAGTTTTCCATGAACTAGGAATTTGATTTATTTCCCATAATTTATTGAAAATTTTAAGTAAAACGATCTTTGCAGTATCATCCAACTTTTTAATAAGAATATAAGGATAGGAATCTAGACCTGGTGTAGTGTCTTTTTTGTTTTTTAAAGATAAATCAAATTCTTGTTCAGAGAAAGGCAAATTTAAATGAACATTTAAGTCATTGCTATTAAAATAATCATCAAGAGAATCAACAATTATATCTTGATTAGTCGAAGAAATTTTATTCAAAAATTCATCTATGAAACAATCATCTCTAGGTTTATTGCTTTTATATTTACAATTAAATCTTTTAATAAGGTTCCAGACATGACTTATGGGAGTATTTCTATCAAAATTAGAGCAAAAAGATTGCCAACTTTTCCTTTTTTGATCTTTTATTACTATTTTTTTCTGTGCATCTAACTTTTTATAAATTATATAATTTTGTATCGTTGGATGGCGTCTGTAAGAACGTAATGCAATTTTACTCTCATTGACCGCCTTATCGCAAAGATCGTTCCACCATGGAACTGATTTGTGTAATCTAGGGTTATTATTAACATTCTTATAAACAGGAACAAATTCATTTCTAAGACAACTTAATAAAATACAAAATTGATCGTAAGCTGAAAGAGGATTATCTTCATAGATGACTTCATTAAAAAAAGTTTTAGATTTCTTGGTGTAGCTTACCCAATCAGCCTTATTATACAAAAATTTTTCATAGCTTTGTCTTGGTTCATAAAAATTTACATTAATATCGATATTAACCATCGTTGGAAAGTGGTTACTGCCAAGGCTATCATCAGTATAAACTGACCATTCAGATGAAGTAGCTAAACTGGGAGAGATAAATGCAACATCAATAGCTGAAGGCGATTGATTTGGTCGATTAAGTGTAGTAAAATCACCACTATTTAATATGAATAAGTCTAATTCATCAATCATATCATACATCTGATTTCCTCTGGTTTTGTTTATGAGTGAACCGAAAGCTGTGTGATGTGCATTACAATCTCCTATCACAAGTATAGGAGAAGGTAAGGACATTATGATATTCTTTAATGTGTGAACAGGAAAGCGACCATTTCTAGGAGGACAATAAATACCTAGTACAGTTAAAGTACTATTATTTCTCAACTGAACATTTACTGCAACTGTCTGAATTCTGTCTGAACTTGGAGTGTTAATTAAACTACACTTAATGGATTTTCTACATAAGATGGCAACACCGCCGTAACCATTCAGCCCATCTTGACGATACATAACATAACCTCTTATGTTTACAAAATCTGCAGGCCGAAGCCAAGTTTCATTTAATACACATAAATCTATCTTTTGCGAATCTAATAAATGACATAAAAGTGGAATCTTAGGTTTTAAACTCTGTACATTATGCTGCAAAACCCTTAAAGAACCTCTAAGCGCCATATTTGCAGCTAATATTTTTAATAAACATTTCTTTAATTGTTGAACTATTTATTGGTAAGTCATTCTTTTCTTTATTTGTAGTCAATCCTAATAAAGTTTCTACTATAGCTTTAATAACTTTTTCATTATTAATTATATCAACTAAAAGGTCCTTTTCATTTTTATCATTTTTCTTGTTTTGAATTGGAGAAAGCGGCGAAGAAGAGCTCACGGCCTTTGAGAATGTTTTTCCCAGTGCTGGGAAGAATGATCCTAGTGTTTGTTTATTTACAATTTTGGCTTTGTTTTCTGTAATTTTTTGCTGTTTTATAGGACAAATTTTAGACACAGCTATGTGCTCTCCTTTGCAGTTTACACAAAAAGGTTTGTCAGCATTAGTACATTCTTTATAATGATGTGATTTAGAACATATTGAGCACACAACTTCTTTTTTGCAATACTTAGTTGTATGGCCGAAGGCCATACATTTATAGCATTGAATAATTGGTCTTATATATTCTTCTACAGGTAAAGTGCACAAACCATAATTAACTGATCTAGGGAGTACATTACCAGCGAAGGTGACTGAGATTGTCTGCAGCGCGACCACCCCTTCTGAAGTTCGCTTCGTAAACCTTCGGACAGATAAAATCTCTTGACTACTTATCAATTTATCAAATAAATGTTTGCAGCTCAAATCTGTGGGTATAAACTTAATCACACCAGTTGATTCTGTTGTCGACGCCGGGATGAATGCCTTGATGGCATGTGAAGTCAAAAAGGAAGTATTGGTCAGCAATGAATTAGCATTTTTAGGATTGTCAAATATAATAGCATACTTGAGAGCATTCACTCGTTTGATTTCTTTCACGCCTTTGTTGTATCTACTGAAAATATTATTTAGGTAAATAGGGTCTTTGTTACCGAACTTAACTGAGTCATCCACACTTTGAATGTATACGGGAAAGACAGTTCCTGTAGAATTGGCTGTGTAGCTCCTTATATGGTTCTGTTTGAAATAAGGTGAGAGCAAATTTTCTTCCTCTTCATCTGAGAAGTCTGTGATAGGACCTGCGGCCTTTCGCTTTTTCTTAGACTTATTTTCACGAGTACCACCGCTTTCGGTACTCATTTTTTGGCGTTTCTACACACTTTTCAATAAGAAAAACCAGTAAAAATAATTTTATTACACAAACGAAAAATTTGTTAAACCTCCCGCCTCGAGATTTTTTTGATTTTTTCAACAAACGAAACGAGTGAATTCCATAGATTATTTGACACGGCAGCTGTCAGTATCAGTGCACAGACAAAAAAAGTAAGAATCGATTTTATATCATTAAGCAATCATGTTTCAATTCACTTACATTCAATTCAATTAAAATAAAAAATATATGTTTTATGACCTAAAATAGTTATTGTAACGTATTTTTTTGGGTTTATCGCTACGGATAGAGCAAGAGTGATTCTTTTTTTTAAATTATGTAATCACATTGACACAAATCGATATTTCATTTAATCGATAATGTAGTGAATTCTTAAAATCTTGTTTTTCATAATGCTCAGTTTCCATAAAGGGAAATAGGATGATTTTTGGTATTTTAGGATGGAAAAATATGCCATTTTTTTTAAACCATAAATCAACTAGTTACGTTTAGGGCCCAGCAGTTACCATCTCCTTTTCAACCTCTGTTTCACCCTCTTAGGGGGTAGAATTTTGAAAAATCCTACGTCATAACATCCAGCATGCCAAATTTTAGCCCGATCCGTCCTGTGGTTTGAGCTGTGAGTTGATAGATTTTTATGTCAGTCAGTCAGTCACCTTTGAATATAAGGTCAAATTATTTTAAGTGATAATATTTTAACTGTGTCTTTGTAAACATCATAGCAACACGATACTCTCATATTTTTTGGAACATTGAGATTGTATTTTTTTAAATTATCTTGAACAAAGATTTTTTTTTTAAACAGCCTTCTTTAGATTTTAAAAGTTATCTACGTCATTGGCATCACCTTTCTCAATTCAATGCCTATTCCGTGTTTTGCTCTAATCTAAACCTTAACTCATAAAAATAAAAATAAAATTTAAAAAAAAATAATCACCTTCATCTCAAATGTTCTCCAAAACTAGCGCATGAAAACCCTTAGTGTTTTTTCACAAAAAATGTTTCTTTTAACGTGCCGTATCGGCCCTTTGAATATTATCACTTAAAACGAGGTGACCTTATATTTATTTAGATTAAACAAATATTGAGGTTTTAAAAAAACTCTTGTGGTTTAATTAAAAATAAACAACCGTTAAAAACTGGTTGTTTATTTTGTAAGGCTCGCACAGACAGTGAAGTATGAAATTTGCCGTGTGCGATTATATTTAAATGTAAATGTTTCTTCAACATGTTTTTTTGTAAATAGCACTGTTGGTCAAAGCAAAAAGAAAGAAAGAAGTGTATCATTGAAAGAAAACATTCCATGAAAGTCAATAAATGGCAGATTTAATGTCGTACTAGTATGTTTTTGGTGTACTGGAAGTGGATACTCACAATATTTAAAAACTACGATAAACAGACATTAATAATTACCACTCTATGCGCTTTTCACATTTCAGTGGTAATGGCTCGCGTTTCTATCGGACTAATAAAGTGTAAAGATTAAAAAAAATACAAAAAGTTTTATTATTATTGGTTCTTGATAAACATTATTTGACCGAGATACGTATAAAAATAACGATTCAATAAGCTGGTGAATTTATTTGAGATAATGAAAGTCTCAAACAAAAAAAAAACTTGATGCAATTTATAAAATAAACAAGTATATTTATATTTCTTCACAAAAAAAGCCAAGTGCGAGTCGGACTCGCGCACTGAGGGTTCCGTGCCAACTTTAACTGAATTAGGTAATCCACTTACTTCGACTTAGTATAATACCACAATATTTTGTTGACTGCAAATGTAACTTTGTTTTTCATAGTATTTGTATGAAGTACAAAGTTATGTTTGCGGTTGTTGAAAATGTACTATATCTCAAAAACTACTCGTTCGATCCCGTCCGAACCAATTTTCGTTGAAAGTATTTGTTAAGATCTACATTTCATATATTTTTTAAAATTTACGCCTGCTTGGTTTTGAAATTAGATGGGGGGGACGCCCATTTTACCACTTTGGAAGCGTCTAGCTATGAAACGTTAGGTTTAAAAAGAAAATGGTTTTAAAAAACCTCTATATCATTTTAAAAGATCTATCCATAGACACCCCACACGCACAGGTTTGACGACAAAAAATTTTTCTGGCTTTAGTTTCATGTATGAGAGCCCTTAGCTGTCATTATTTTTTATTTTTTGTATGAGAATCGGTAAGCGGTTAACAAGATACATCTTCCTACCAAATTTCAATTGTGTAATGCTTATAGTTACAGAATAAAATAGCTGTGACATACGGACGGACAGACAGACAGACAGACAGACTTGACGAAACTATAAGGGTTCCGTTTTTTGCTATTAGGCTACGGAACCCTGAAAAGACATTACATGTGTAACATTGGTTTTAAACTAAATTATGTATGAATAGGCACGATTCTAATGTAAAAATGGCCTTGTCAGGGACTGGTGCCTGAAATAGGTTTTGGAAAAACCTGTTCTACATGACACCAGGCTAGGCTTGCAGCTCTACACAAATTAAGTCAAGGATCCAAATAATCTCAAAGTTTAAAACTGTAACATAGCATTGTTGGTCAAAAGCCACCCCTGAATTACTATGTGCTGTGAACTATACTCCACCCCACAAGCTCAATAACCATTCAACGAAATTTAAAATGACTCCTTCATGACGTAGCTTAAAAATACACCCTTTGAACTTCCTCAAACTCCATAGGAAGTACTTAATCGTAATCATCAAAACTTTCCCTAAAAGATTTCCCTCTTTTCCAATTAGCTGAAATCTTGGTTATTACTCCCTGTTATTCTTTCAGATCAAATTGAAAAATGTCCCCGAATCTTGGGAAATCCGTCCTAATTGGTGACATCTGGCTTCTTTGCATTTTCCCTCGCCTAATTTTCTATACGGACTCTTATTTATGGTGGATTCTGTAGGGGGATGTGTCTGTGTATTGGTCGTAAATTTTACGAAGATAGCGCAAATCTCTAAACTTTTTTTATTAAAGTGTTTTTCGTACGATATTGTCTAGCGCTCATTGTGACAGGTTAGCTAAATTGAGAGTGTAAAGTTATGTTATTTCATTTGGATAACTTGTCTCTTGTAATAATTTCGATCATAAAAATTATGTTGTACCTGCCAATATAATTTTCAAATCAGATTTCCTCCTAGTTTAGTAGAGTTGTACATAAAACAGCCCACAGCGAGAAAACTATGTATCTTCGTTCTATTTGCATTTCCTGAGTTTTGTACCACGCCATTACCAGAAGTGATCTTTGTTCTTGTTCTGTTTATTTCGTATTATTCTTTCTGTTTACATTATTACAAACACTTTCCTAAAAACTGCATCAAAATCGGTTCAGACAAATGCGAGATAATCGTGAAAAAAAATAGTTATATACAAACTTGTCAAACTAGGACTTTTTTTAAATCGGTCAAAAAGTCGTGTTAGTCACACTTATACCCGAGAACGGGTAGGTCGGTTATCACTTTTTTTAATTTATTGGTTTTGTTTTTACTTCCGAATAGGACAGAAGGGGAAAAACGAAATTCGCCGAGACCACATTATACAACGTGTAATGTTAAATGCGCGAAACCTCAGACACCCCAAATGATTTTTAATTTAATTAACCATATTCTGAAAAAAAAAATTGAAGGTTAATGTGGTGTTTTAGTTTTACTGGCACTTCTGATAATTTTTGGTCTGCGGACGACGCTCTATCGAGAGAGGAGTCGGTAGGTGTTCACCGGGCCGCTGCGCCACGCTGATATTTTTTTTATTATTACAATCTACGCTTATATAAAACTAACCACTGCATGTTTACGTGTTTTGGCGGGTTTGCGCATGTTATGGCTTGTCTTGTTAATAGGTAGACACAGCAACATTTTAATGAAGATAAATAGATAACTCTTTATTGCACATAACATACATTGATTTACAAATTCGTTTTAAGGAAATGTCCAATTTAGGCGGTCTTATCGCTATAAGCGGTAAAGAAATTATGAGTTTTATAGGATGGGGTATTTTGTGTATAAGAAGAAGAGAACAAGAAAATGAAGAGCTGGATAAGTTAAATAGATATATAAAAATAAACACAAATAAATAATAACATAAATAAATAATACACATGTTTATAAAATATAACAGATTAATATATATAAAGACCAACACAATAATAATCATACATAATAATATATACACAATCCAATATAAAATGAAAGGAAATTAACTGAGACATAAGAGTAGATAGAATTATTTTGAAAAGAGTAGATATTCTTTAAGCAGATTTTGAAAATTGTTATAGATTTTGATTGCTTGATAGCCAGGAGTTCCACAAGCGATTTTACAGTGAAAGAGTTTGAATAATAGCTCGTTGTGTGACAAGGAGATTCAAGGTGGAGTTTCAAGGTGAAGTTTTTTTTAAAGGTATGATCCATATTGAAAAGCGGTTCAAATGATTCTTTCTGATCATGATTCCAATAAATATTTTTTCAGGTTTTGCGTATTTAACTTTACACGTTGTATAATAAGACTTTAACTAAAAGGTCAAAAATATAAATCAGAAAATAAGTCTACCCAGCGCAAAAGACTTGTCTCTCAAATCGGTAAGTTATTCGGCAACAGGTGCTTCCGAGTCACACTCTTGTTGTCCCTTTAATTGGACAAAGTGAATTATACTTGTATTTAAAGAGGCCTGATGTAATTAGCGAGACCCTAATTAGCCGACTCAAAAACAGAAGAGAAAACGTCACTGATTTCCCGCCGAAAATAGAACTTGAATCGACTGTATTGAAGTGTAGGCGTATTATATATAAAATATAATTGGTTTCGTTGTATACGGGTTCTTTCGCACCTAAAAAGATGCAAAAATACGCCGAGTTAGTTTGACAAACTGCTGTAAAACATGAAGCTATTGCAAAAATGTAATGCTTGCAAGGGATGAAAATGTTCGCATTATACTGCCATATTGTTGTTTATAGTTTTTTTCCACAAAAACTATATAACTATACCTAAAAATTGCGAAATATTTACATTTTACTAAATGAAAAAAAAGTTCTTTTTTACATGACGGTAACAAAAAAGTACTGAAGAATTCCTACAGACGAAATAAGAAACAAAAACTTGCGCACGGGCGGGACTCGAACCTGCAACTTTAACTAACTGACCGGGCCCAATGCCGAGCTACCGTGATGTCGGTCCGACCGTGCAAATTGTCTGGTCTCTTATAGATACGTCATTACGAGTGACATCAGCGCTATCTACCCGTCTGCTTATGTAACAGTGGGTCATGTAAATAGTTTTAACACTCACAGTGTCATATTTTTAACCGACTTCAAAAAAGGAGGAGGTTGTCAATTCGCTTGAATGATTTTTTTTGTGGCTGTGTTAACCTCATATCGCAGTCATTTATAGACCGATATTTATTTTTTTCGCTTCTTTAGAGGTTATATCTTCTAGTTGGTCCCATTGATGCCAAGTCGGGATCTGATTATGATATCTTGGTGTAATCGAGGGAAACCCTCAAAATTTTAGGGCACGTATAGTGTAGTGTAGTGTTTTTGTACTTGAATCTTAATGTTGACGTGTTGTTACGACTGATAGTCAACACTGGGTGGAGCTGAGCTAGTGGCGGAACTCCTTAACTCTTAGGAGTTCAATGATTACAAACTTACTCTCAATCAGTGATAATATACTTATAAATAAACTCTTGACCCTTTAACTCCCTTTAAAGCAAAGGAATCCATTTTAGACGAAAATTTTATTTTTTGAGTCGGTGCACTTTGACTATCTCAAGCATCAACTATCAGAAAATCGATCGAAAAGAGAGAAGAATGGGTCAAGAGTTTATTTATGACTTTAAGTGCATTTTGGTTTTAAAGTAGTTTTTCCTTTCTTTTTTAAAGTGAATTTTATATTCGTAAAGATTATATAAGGAACCACTTGCGAAGAATTGCGCACATTGCGTATTTTTTAAAAGGTAAGTAGAAATATTTCCGAATCGAATCCGAAATAGCGGATCAAATTCACCGTCTAAGGAATTGCCAGTAACTCGGAGCTACGAGTATTTCACTCCAGAACTCTTTTTACTAACCGTTTCTGAGGCGACCGTTCTCGATATTTTCAGGGAAGTATCACAGAACAACCAATGGCAATGCCATAGCAATCCGTGTGTGTCATACCATGCCAACTCTTATCATGCTACCCACAGATTCTCAATTACTCGTGAAATTATAGATCCAAATTTCTAACTTCCTTATTCGCAGAGCTACAATTATTTATACATATGCGACCACGACAGTCAATCTGCGGCAATCAACCTACGATGCGTGCATATTTGTCATTTATCGTGGCAGTCGATTTCAAACGTCATTTTAACCATATTTAAATAGGTTTTTATTAACTTTAATGTATTCCTTTGTTCTTAAAAGCAATCGGGATTGCTTTACAGTTAAAAACAATGTGAGAAAACATGTTGTTTACGAAATAAAAATATTTTATCGACACGATTCACGGTATCGAGGCGTGCATGTTAGGCTTACTGAACTGAGATTGGCTATCGGTATAGTGTAATATACTAGGGTGTTTGGGCCATCAGTCTCATTATTCAGTAAGATGACATATCCGACATTACAGGTGAGTTAGAGATCAGCTATAGTAAGTAATGTTTACGTTAAAAACAAAACCAAAATAAAAATATTTTTATAATACTTGCTACGGCAAAGGCCCGTGAAGAAGATTTATTTTTCCGATGTCAAATATTTGTAAGCGATTATTTTAGAGAATATAAAGTGACATAACGTCATATGAGATATCAATTTAAAAGTGACTAAGTTAAGTAATAGCTCCGCCGATTGGAAAACGATTCTAAACTCGATTGCGAGTACATTTTATGAGTGATGCGGTTGCAACGAAGTTTTCAGGTTCATCTTGTGTAATGTTTATAGCTGGAAGGTTTACGAAGAAGTTTCAATGAGCAAAGATCTTTAAGCTTCTTCCATTACTTTTACCCTTATTAATGGTTGTTTGAGACCACCTTAAGGGTATTTTGCATTGTCAGTAATCGATTATGATCCAGTTCAGCTATTCTAATAGTAATATGGACGCTGTCATATAATAATTTGAATCGATTTCTATATTCAATTAATCAAATACGTATCGGATACGGATGAGTTCGGTAGCACTTTAAAAAGGCAGTAAGCGCCAGCGTATGTATTAATTAACTCTTGTGATTGCACAGCGTATCCATTCAATGGTAAAATATTTCTTCGTATTTAAAAGTTAAATTACTTTGCTGATCTCTGCATTTAAATGAATTTTATAGTATGGTAATGGATATCTGAAAATTAGAACCTGATTCTATTAACCTAAATTTAATAAGAATTTATTTTTTCTCGACATCACAGTATGCAGGTGTGATCGACGTCTCTCGGGGCTACCCACTTTTCAACGAAAAACACTTGATTACCTACACGACACAACGACGTGAGGTGCTAGAAATTTTGGCTCCTGTACCGTCAGGCCACCGCCGCATGCGAAATGTGGCATCAGCGAGCCTAAGATGCGCACTCATTTATCATTTATCGCGGCAATCGATAAATTTTAAACGTCATTGTAACCATGTTTAAACAGTTTTTTACTAACTTATTGTATTCATTTGCTTTTAAAACTTTTTAGGATTGCCTTACAAGTCAAAAAAATGTAGGATAACATGTTATTTAGGAAATAAAATATTTATCGACGCGATAAACGGTATCGAGGTGTGCATGTTAGGCCTACTGGATTAGAGATTGGTGTAAAATAGATGAGATAGTTTAGACATTGGTGTAAAATAGATGAGATAGTTGCAACTCTATCTGTGTCGTTCAACCGCTTCGCTGCCGTATTCGAATGCGTTGGTGTGCTAACAGCGTTATAAGGTTCTTGGGCGCATAAGTTCGCGCCGGACGTACAGCGGGTATGACAGTACGTATTTAATTCGCACACATACAATAAAACCGGTCAAGTGCGAGTCGGAGTCGCGCACTAAGGGTTCCGTGCCAACTTTAACTAAATAAGAGTTCCACTTACTTCCACTTAGCCAAAATACCACAAAATTTTGTTGACAGAAAATATAACTTTGTTTTTCATATTGTTTGTATGAAGAACGAAGAGGGAACGCCCATTTTACCACTTTGGAAGCGTCTATCTCTCAAACGTTAGACTTTTAAAGAAAATGGTTGTAAAAACCTCGATGTCATTTTAAAAGACCTAACCATAGACCCCATACGCATAGGTATAACTAAAGAAAAATCGGTTTTAGTTTCATGTACCCACCCCCCTTAAATATCATTATTTTTTCGTATAAGAATCGTAAAGTGGTTAACAGAATACATCTTCCTACCAAATGTTAAAAAACCTCGCGCACTGAGAGTTCCGTGCCAATTTTAACCGAATTTGGGAATCCATTTACTTCCACTTAGTAAAATCCACAATATTTTGTGGACAGCAAATGTAACTTTGTTTTTCATAGTGTTTGTATGAAGTACAAAGTTATGTTTGCGGTTGTTGAAAATGTGCTATATCTTAAAAACTTCTTGTTCGATTCCATCCAAACTAATTTTCGTTGAAAGTATTTGATAAGATCTACATTTTGTATTTTTTTCAAAATTTACACTCGCTTAGTTTAGAAGTTAGATGGGGGGTGACGCCCATTTTACCACTTTGGAAGCGTCTAGCTATGAAACGTTAGACTTTAAAAGAAAATGGTTTTTGGAACCTCGGTGTCATTTTAAAAGACCTATCTATAGACACCCCACGTATAGGTTTGACAAATTTTTTTTTTATTGGTTTTAGTTTCATGTATGGGATCCCCCCTTAAATGTCATAATTTTTGTTTTTTGTATGAGAATCGTAAAGCGGTTAACAGGATACATACTCCTACCAAATTTCAACAGTGTGGTGCTTATAGTTAGAGAATAAAATGGCTGTGACATACGGACGGACAGACAGATAGACAGACAGACAGACTTGACGAAACTATAAGGGTTCCGTTTTTTGCCATTCGGCTACGGAACCCTAAAAAGGACATATCTTATAGTTACGGATTAAAGTGGCTGTGACATACGGACGGACAGACAGACAGACAGACAGAATTGACGAAACTATAAGGGTTCCGTTTTTTGGCATTCGGCTACGGAACCCTAAAAATCGACTCAATCCGCGAAATTCATTATTTACCACAAGACCGATTGTTCTACGAATCATGTTTCATCTCGCAAAATGTATCGGTAACACTTTGAACATTAACACGCAAAGTTATGCACATTCGAACAGTTCTGTTGCGACTTCCAAGAATCGGGTACGGAGAACTTCGATAATAAATTCACTGGTTCAGTGCGCAGTTTATTGCACGTAAGATATTGAGTATTATGTAACTAAGAGCTTGTTCAAGTCTTGTTTAGGAAGACATTCTAAGAGATTGTAGTCGAAATTGCGCGTCGGAGAGTTGCTTTGCGTTGCGACTAAGAGGTTAAGAATGCAACCTAAAGGCGAAGCATTTTGATGGAAAACTTCCGATTTGCCTCGGCTTCATGCGAATGTATTTGTTTATTACAAGCTTACAAAATTTCAAAATCAGTGCATTAGTTCCAGAGATTGTATCAAATCGTAATTCTATTTAATACGCCTATTTGTAAGACATACAAAAAATACAGCTTCTATATATTATTATACAAACTGATTGCTCCAATCATAAATCTTTTTGGCAAAAAACTCTTTAAACAGTTAAAAAACTTACATTAATTTCCATCCCGTTTCTCTACCCGACTTGACAATTCAATTTTAATTTAACTTATGTTTCTGGCAGTGCCAAGAAAACTGTAAAAATCCAACCTCCTTACGCTATCGTGACATTTCTAAATTGCATTTTTATGCTGTTGAATAAGAATTTCTTCATTTTGATTCTGGTAATAAGGTGCACACATCACTCTTCCGCATATGCATTTATTTTAAAGAACTAATGTTTTTGTACATTACTTATGTTCTGTTTTTGATATTAGTCAAAAATAAAATATTTTTAACTTGAATCATGCGAGTAATCAATATAAGCATTTGGATAAAGACTTTTAGGTCCTGTGTCACTTTCATACAGGAGTAGCAGCCTTTTAAAATGTGAATATCCATATTGAAACCAAAACTGTTAACATTATTTTTCATTGTTATGCTTAACAGTCATAGATTCAATTGATTAATCAGAATGAAAGCTATACAAAGATGTGTCTTCTTTATAAATGTACTGAATTCTGCATGCCGCTGACCTTTAGACAATCAAAGCTTGTATTTTATTTAAATAACTCGAATTTAATATAGGAAATAAGTAGGTCACCTAACCAAGTTGAACTTTTAACAAGTATGCATGAAAAGCTTTTGCGTGTGGTTTTCTAAATGTTTTATGTATTTATTATGTGCGTAACAAACGGCCCTGAGCAAAGCATGTACACAGTTTTATTGTTTAGAACACGCACTTTTAAAATGTTTTCCGTATTGTTAATGCTTATAATAAAGTTGTTTTCATACGGTCATCAGTTAGCTTGTTTCTAGAAACATGTGTGTTAAATTTTGCCATTTCATTATCGAAAATTTCTGTGAATATTGTGCACACAAAATTTGATATATGTGCTTATCACATCAATTATGACAATGATTTTCAGCTAAAACACGTCCACTGCTAAACATAGGTCTTCTCCACGGTTTTCCACAGCGACCGATCACAAGCGATCTGCATCCAGTTTGTTCCTGCGATCTTAATAAGGTCGTCTGTCTATCTTGTCGGTAGATGTACTATTTTGCGTCTTTAGTCAAAGTGTCTCTAATCTTAAACTTTTCTGCCCTAACGGCCATCAGTTCTTCACGCTGCCCTTTTCCACTTGAACTTACTGATTCTCAGGGTTATGTCCGTTAACTTAGTTCTTCTACTCATCTACTCATTTCTGATTCGATCTCGTAGAGAAACACTGAACATAGCCCTCTCCATCGCGCGCTGTGTGATTGATTTGTTATAAAGCTTATTAGAACAATAGCCGTTTGAAATGTTTACATTTATTTGTAGGCTCAATTTCATATTTCCACAATCATCCTAAGTTTTTATTTTTTCGTATTTTACAGGTAAAATCAAAGTAATTGTTCACCTTTTTTTATTTCACCCACGCGTACAATAACCCATTTAAACACTAATTGCATTTTTATCGCAGCACTAAGTCTTGACAGAAAAAACATAAAGACATATAAAAGCACAAGAAACAACGTTGCAACGTGACAACCTATTCAAGAAACCTTACAATGCATGCAATGCTTAATGCATAATTTAACGCGAGATCGACTTTAGTAAGGTTGATTCTATTTTTGAACTTGAATCACTCAATTACAGTTAAAATACATGCATGTTTTTTTTTTAAATATTGGACTCCAATTACATTCATTGCTCCGATCCCAAAGTAAGTAGCTAACGCACTTGTGTTATGAAAATCAAAAACAACGGTGGTACCACAACACCCAGACCCGAGAAAATATAGAAATTTCTGATTTCTACATTGACCCGACCGGGAATCGAACCCATTACAATCTAATCAATCCATTGGTTATGAATTTGTTTGATTGTAATCTGTCGATTTATTGTAAACAAACTCGAAATGGTACAGCATTTACGTTTTATTGGGACTTACATGTGAACTTATCACGAAGGATAAACGGGGATTCGCTTCACTCATCCCGTTTATCCTTTACCTATCCTGACCCACCACTATGCCTACTGATTGGTCATTTCATTCTACTTTTTAGGGTTCCGTAGCCGAATGGCAAAAAACGGAACCCATATACTCGTAGTTTCGTCAAGTCTGTCTGTCTGTCTGTCCGTCCGTATGTCACAACCATTTTATTCTGTAACTATAAGCATTACACAATTGAAATTTGTTAGGAAGATGTATCCTGTTAACCGCTTACCGATTCTCATACAAAAAATAAAAAATAAAGATAGTCAAGGGGGGGGGGGGGGGGGGGGCTCTCATACATGAAACAAAAACCAAAAAAAAAAATTTAGTCAAACCTATGCGTGTGAGGTGTCTATGGATAGGTCTTTTAAAATAACATAGAGGTTCCTAAAACCATTTTCTTTTTTAAAGTCTAACGTTTCATAGCTAGACGCTTCCAAAGTGGTAAAATGGGCGTCCCCCCCCCATCTAATTTCGAAACCAAGCAAGCGTTAATTTTGAAAAAAATATATGATGTAGATCTTAATAACTACTTTCGGTTCGGACGGAATCAAACGAGTAGTTTTTGAGATATAGTACATTTTCAACAACCGCAAACATAACTTTGTACTTCATACAAACACTATGAAAAACAAAGTTATATTTGTAGTTAACAAAATATTGTGGTATTTTACTAAGTAGAAGTAAATGGATTCCCTAATTCAGTTAAAGTTGGCACGGAACCCTCAGTGCGCGAGTCCGACTCGCACTTGGCCGGTTTTTAATGACATGTATGAAGTTCGTTACAGTTCACAATTAATCGACAGATTAGAATAAAAAAACCGTCAGATTGAAATCAGGCGGTTTCCAGAATATTACGGTGACAGCTACTTCGCACCTTACATGAAGCACGGTCATCGTAAAATTGTAATATTATGTCGATTGACGACCCGTCTGGTGTCGTGGTCGAGAAGTCGCCTACTACGCAGCGGGTTGCGGGTTCGATCCCTGCACAATACAAACATTTGTGTGCATGAGCATGTCTGTTTGTATTGGTCTGGGTGTTTCCTATGTATATCACGTATGTATTTACAAACAAAAAATATTTAAGTATTATATCCGTTGTCTGGCACCCATAACACAAGCTTTGAGTAGCTTACTTTGGGACTAGATGGCGATGTGTGGGAATGTCCAAAGGATATTATATATTTATATATGGATTGTTAACTATAACATAATGCTTACAATTTAACGCATTGTTTTCTATCACACAATAATTTATCGAAATAAAACCGTTATCACACAATATCGCAGTGAATTGTCAAGTTGTCTCTGAGGCATTACTCTGGACACAAACCCGATCCAATGAAATTACCCATCCCTGTCACTCATACCAGGCCGTGTACGCGTGTGATAGAGATGGCTATTGGATCGGGTTTTGTGTCCAGAGTAAGGGGGCTGATTGGTGGTTCTAACAGTAGGTCATTATGTGTCCTTTACGTTCTTTGGCTATAAACAGAATCTTTTTTTTTATGATATATTGAATTTGAAATTATTTTTACACAAAAACAATTTCCAATCACCATTACACTGTTTATGTACTTTTGACAACAAACAAATGACGATACAAAACAAATATGGTGGTGCAGGGCTTATGGCGTTCAACCAATCAGCGTGCGAGGTAAGTTCCCGTGGCATTTCAGAATTTGATGATTTCACTTCTATAGATAATAATCTACCTAAAATTAATACGTTAAACTGAAGACAGTATGTTCACCATCTATCGATAATTTTAATCGTGAGCGATTTTATCATCTAACGGTATGTATTAACAATTTTGCGGTGAAATATAAATATAAATAAATATGTTAATGTATGCAAATAATATCGTTTTGTTACTCTTCAAATTTCACTTTCAGGGAATGTATTTAGCACATATACTATTTTCAATAAAGGCGTCCTCCGATGCCGGCAAGATGGACAGACGACCTTGTTAAGATTGCAGAATCAAACTAGATGCCCACCGCAGGCTACCGGTTGCCGTGGAAAACCGTAGTTGGGGTTGCCTATGTTTAGCACAACGTCCTTTGGCTGATAATTATGATGATACTTTTACGTAAGATTGTTAAAATGATCTTAATTGGTCCAACATTAATATAACACTACTCAAACCCCGCATATAAAGATTGCATAATAAAAATAATAGTCAAATATTTTGAAGATAACTTTTAAGAACAGCCAATTTTCATCTTGTGACAATTGTTTTAAATTATATGTATATCGTTTAGTTTTACACTGAGTTAAATTTAAAATTTTATATTCCAAGTAATTGTTTTCAACAGCAATGGAGTGGTTAATTTGATCGCTTAATTAGTCGCGTCTTATTTAAAGAGTGGCTTCTTTTCAGTTACATTATTCTAAAATACGAATGGAAACCATTGTTGCGCCGCCCAAGTTAATTTGATGCGTACTTTTGTTGAAAAACATTTTGTGAAACATTCCCAGACTGAACATTTTTTGTGTTTTCTTTTAATGTTTTTTTTAAATGTGAAATAAAGGTTGAAGCATATCTACCTACCAGGCACGATAACAGCACCAACCAGGCGTCAACAATAGGAAGCAGGCACAACAAAGGGGACAGCAACGCTTCGGCATGCTCGGCACCGGATAGCGACTGCCGCGTCTCGGATCGTCTTTGCTACAACTTATGACAGTTCTTCATGTGAATGATAGCCCGCTTGACAAGATTGGTGGATAGTGGTCAGCTATCTGGCAACTCGCCGTATGCGCGTTACAACGCATGCGCCGCTGGTCGAGAGGGGGTCCCGAATTGATCTCGATCCGAGGTGGTGACGAAGTTGGTACGAGTAGATGGATACTGAACGCCTCGAGTTGTTACGACGTTGTTCTCGTAACGGGTAAATAGATGTTACAACTAAAAGTTTTAAAAAAAACAATTGAATTGGTGCATGCTTGCAATCACGATATTTACTCATAAAAAATCCTGTCACCTGCCAGCAACATTAAAACGGTGTAATTCTAAAACTGTTTCAGTTTAAAAAATGTAAAGTTTAATGTAAAAATACCTCATTAGAGGCGATAACATCACTATAGATGCAGTCTCTACAGCAGGCCCTGTATTAGTCGTCGTAAATTCATATTTATGACTGCAATGGCCGCCGATGATTACGCGAGCGTGACCCCACAATAGGGAGATTAGTTCCGTCTAAAATATTTAAACAGTGAGGAAATAAGCTTCAATGCATGTTAAAAAACGGGCGTCACTTCAAACAAAAGACGATTCGGGGTGCAAGTGATTTTTGTGTCTTAAGGTGGTTACGCGGCTGACTTTGATCTACCTAATTGGCATAGAAGACATGTATCCAAAAGTTTACTGAGCGCGCGGTAAAATGAAGCTATGTATTCTGTGAATTGGTTTTGGATTGGTGACCATTGGTAATTAATAAAATTCTGATATAGATCTATCTATTTGGATGGATATCCATCTATTTGATATAATGGATGTTTGCATAACCAGGCAGTTGTCGAATTTAACTTGTGTTCGATAGAATAAATAAAAATACAATATCCTACTCATTTTTATGATCGTAACGTTATCCTATAAATTCATGTGGATCAAAAACATTAATGATTAAGTTCTCATCAAATAAAAATAAATCTTTTTATTCCAGTGAAAATGCTACACACACTTTAAGACTATTTATTCAAGCATTTACCGCGGAAAACGCTGACCCTTATTGTGCAGAGTCTAAAAAACTAAAGCAAGAGCTTTACACCCCTATTTTCCTAAAAACTGTGCATGAAAATGCGGAAACATTTGATGGCATCCAGTGGTTGACGGGTGCTAGAGAGGTGTCAAAATCAACAGAGCTGCGTAACAAGTTTTGCATTTTAAAAGCCTATTCAACGCGTTGCTTACATTTCATGTGTGGACGAATATTCAACGGTACATTTGGTATTCGAATATTATGAATACAAAAACTGTTTTTTGATCAGACAGAGAAATTACTCGATTTGAGCATTGTAACTAGCACGCTTGCAACGTCATGTATTGATGATGTCTGTGGTAACAATAATATGAATTCATATTTCTTTCGTTACACCGAAATATGGATGTCGAAAATGGGTTATGGAATTCTAAGTCAATTTCAGTTGTCTTTATATGACCCTGTTTTGATGTATTAATGTATACCTACGTCAAAACATACCTTTTTCCCAGCTCAGTAATGTTTTCTTATTATACATAAACAAATTCAATACTTATGTAATGATAATTTATGATCCTTGAGACAAACTTCAGTTATCGGTATATAATTGATACTTGCATGATAAAATACAAAAAGTACCCAATATATTTTGGACATACAATGTAGAAAAACAATAAATGTAAAATGAACATACTAACTTACAATAAATGAACTCATTATTAATCTAATTAAAACTTTGAAATTAGGAATTAATAAATTCAATCTTTAGTTATGCGAGTGCCCACATAACCCTAAAACCGTGTGGAAAAACCATATGCGAGCAATATTTCAACTCTTTTTCCATCATAAATAAATATGCAGTACTTTTTTAACACCAATACACAGCACATTGTAATAATTGTTAGCTGGGAATACCGATGTTAATATAAAAAGTGTCCACTTTTTTCCTGAAAAGGTTTTATTATTCCAATACCGTATTAATATTAACTTCCCGCTGTCCGGAGGAAAAATGCAAAGTAGTTTGTGCAGGTAATAATTCGAATAAATTACTTCATTTCATACTTTTGTATTTTGGTGATAAATTTTTTTTTTTTGATTCTTGGAAATTGTTGAAACGCTAAGACTCTCTTTACACACTGCGACTTTTAGCAGCGATGCAGATGGGACGCTAACGCGCGTTAGCATCGATGCAGTCGCAAAATGTCAACCTTTACACGCTGCGCTACTTTTAGCATCGATACAGTCGCCATGCTAACGCGCGTTAGCATCGATACAGTTGCGATGCAGAAGCTGTAAATTATCAAATTATGTACCGAATTTTGGCGACTGTATTTGATACTTACGCGTGATAGCGTCGATGCAGACGCACTTCTGTATTGACACGAACTCGCGACTGCATCGATGCTAAAATAAATCTGTTTATTGCGTGAGTTACGAATCTGAAGCGCGTTTTCAAAACGCGCGACAGCATCTATGTTAAAAACCGCAGAGAGTAAGGAGTTTAAGATTTTTTACACACTGCGACTTTTAAGCAACAATGCTAACGCGCGTTAGCATCGATGAAGTCGCAAAATGTCAACCTTTACACACTGCGCTAATTTTAGCATCGATAAAGTCGCGATGCTAACGCGCGTTAGCATCGATACAGTCGCAATGCAGAAGCTGGATATTGACAAATTATGTACTGAATTTTGGCGACTGCATCGATGCTAACGCGTGACTGCATCGGTGCTGAATAAAATCTGTTCATTGCGTAAGCCGCGATGCTGAAGCGTATTTTCAAAACACACGACTGCATCGATGCTAAAAGTCACAGTTTGTAAGGGGTCTATAATTCTAATCCGATATGATATATGAATACAAAAAGTTTGTTGAATTTATTATGCACTAGAATCAATAGAGTGTAACAACTTGTACATTCCATGCTAAAGATAAAAGTAATTTTCAGGCACAGCTTTTAAGCAAGGCTGTGTCTAAAACCTTTCCCTATATTTCCATGTTCAAAGTGTGTAAGAGACCTACGTGTCAAGTCACATCATTATATAATTTCACTAGCGGACCCGACAGACGTTGTCCTGTCTACACGTCTTTAATTTGAAAATTTAAAAAAAAATGTGAATCTAACCATTCCCACATCCCCTTGAACACACACAAAAAATTTCATAAAAATCGGTCCAGTCGTTTGAGAGAAGTTCAGTGACATACACACTCACAGAAGAATTATATATATAGAGATAAGATACATGTAGGTACGCGTTAACACATTTCGAAAAAAAATATATTTTAATTCAGCAAGTTGAAGTTTCAATGTATTTTTTGCCAGTTAAAAAAACTGGCTGGTTCCTAGCTCAAATGAGTATAATCATCTCCTTGCCACATGGGAATGTTTTTTTTTGGAAAAGGTAGGTTTAAGGCAAATTTTGTACCTATGGATTACAATATTTGAGTTATATTTTAAAATACCGTGCTTAATTCAAGCTACTGAAACAACCGCTGAAGCCAAGCTATCTGATCTTAAAAATCTTTCAACATAACCCTGCACTGCAGTCTAAACTTAATCTCGCAAATGAAAAACTGCAAAGACAGTTGTTTTCTTAATTTTGTCTTTAACGCAGCACGTGACCCAAATATATTTTACAGCAGCTCTCTTTAACGCTGTAACGACACGACGAAACGACGCCATTTGTTCCGAAATAGGAAGTAAACTTGTTTACTCACTCTCGAACTGAGGAACTTTTCTTTTAGTTTTGCTGCAGTGTGCACTATGCCGGAGCTTGAGCTCAAACTTTTTCTTCATTGAAAACAAATACAGAACGATGTTATCGGCTTATAAACTGTGTCACTGCCACTGAATGGGTGAAATGCACCACAATGGATTAGTAGAGTATAAAGTTTGATGTTTAAAATGACTAAGCCCTGGTATTACTACTGTCCTTTATAAAGAACACCTGAGTTATAATAAAGGTCATGTAGTTTTATCAAGTAGCTTAAAATTTATCACTTTATTTTTATTTTCAAATCCAAATTAGTAAAAACTTTACTTTTCTGTGTACCTGAAACTCATATTAACGTAATCACATTTAAATTAAAAATATATATTTATATAAAGTAATAAATATTATAAACACACAAATTTTGTTCCTCTTTTGTACATGCGACCTTATGTTTTCGAGGCATAATATTTCTGTAATAACCAGGTTAAAATAATGTATTTTTCACATTAAAACTGAGATGAAACGGGTATTGACTTGTACCTATTTTTTTCACCTTTGAAAATCCTACCAATTTTCATTATACTGTATTTTTTTGCATACAGACATAGAAATCAAACTTGTTACGTAAATGGCCTTTAGTAAGAAGTTACAGTGCCTTTTAAATTTACGAATAAAATCTTTAAAAAAAAATTGTTTCTAAAAGTTTATTTAAATCAAAATTGCACTATTATTATTATAAAAAAACATAAGCTGGGCCTTCCAAATCTACGAAATCATCATTGCCTATCTTCAAATGCACTAGTGCAGTGTTTTTAATCCTTTCATCTTTAGGAGCATCTCACAAGTATTCATAAAATTAATTAATCAGTCGACTTGGTTGTTGGTAGCTCTCAAGGGAGCGGTCCCAAATCACACTCCGTTTACAAAACGGGACAAACAGAGAGTAACTCCTGTCATTCGGTAACTCGCCTAGGCCGCGGTTACCCCGAAAGCCTTTTAGGCTTCTGCAGAACTAACATGAAGAACAATCTGAGTAGGAAATATACGGGAATGTTTTTGGTACAGCCTTACTTAAAAGCTGTGCCTGAAAATTACTTTTATCTTTAGCATGGAATGTACAAGTTGTTACACTCTAGGGATTCTAGTGCATAATAAATTCAACATACTTTTTGTAGATTAGAATCATAGACCCTATACAATCTGGGACTTTTAGCACCGATGCAGTCGCGCGTTAGCATCGCTGCAGAAGCGCTACTGCATCGATGCTAACGCGCGTTAGTATCGCGACTGCGTTGATGCTAAAAGTAGCGCAGTGTGTAAAGGTTGACAGTTTGCGACTGTGTAAGAGGTCTTCATGAACACTTCATTTACTTTTAAAGCTACTCATAATATTGAATACATACAGTAGTATGTATTCAATATTATGAGTAAAACATATTGGTTAGTCTGAATTATTATTCACTACTAATATGTTTTATTGCTAGATTGCGACTTGGTCTCCTTAGTAACATTATTAATATGCTGTAAAAATAAGCGAACGAGCTCTTTACGCTCTTTACTCTCTGTCTTGTAACCCTGTTTTTATTGCCTCCTTGAATAATAATGGGCACAACAAAATTTAGACTTGTGCTTATATTGAAATTTCTAATGGCTAAAATAAAATATACACAAACAAGGAACCAAAAAAAAATTTAACCTAACCTCACATTGCAATTTTTTGTTAGAAGCTCGATGCAACAACCGTTCGTATGTTCCCATCATATATCCAAACTCAAACTCCCTCTGGATTAAGGAAATGAACCTCTCCCATTTGTCACTCAAGAAGGCCTTTCAAAGGCAGCCATTGTTTCAAACACTAAAATCAGGATAATAACACGCAACTAGGATACTTCCGTTACTCCTTATATATAGCCAAGTTAACCCTTGGTTGTATTGTTATGAATCATACCGGGAATATCTTATTAATTCATAATGAAGTTATGTATATCAACACTCACAAAGACCCAAACCAATGTGAAGAATGAAACTAATTTCCTTTGTTCATTCGTTGTAAACACCCTCGGTTGTGAGTATATAATTATGAAGAAAAGACTGTAAGATATGCTCTTAAATTAATTACTGTAAATACCAAATGTCAGCCAATATTGTATCTGGGAAACGTTAGGTCTAAAAATAATATCACTCACTTCTGTTATTTTATCTTTTGCCGTAAGTCAGAGACCCTTTGTTTACTGTGACTTTTAGCATCGATGCAGTCGCGCGCTAGTATCAATGCATCGCCAATATTGGTACAGTACATATTAAATTATGCAGGACATTGACAAATTTTGTCATTGCCCAGCTTCTGCATTGCGACTGCATTGATACTAATGCGCGTTAGCATCGCGACTGTATCGATGCTAAAAGTAGCGCAAGTGTGTAAAGGATGACATTTTTCGACATTGCTGCTGAAAGTCACACAGTCACATTTGCATATTCTTTTAAGAAAATCAAGTTTCACTTAAAATAGGATAAAATTATATTAAACTAAATACATTGGCCACCCGCAGTACCCGCTTTAAAATGTAGCTTAATTAAAGCTTCTTTCCCATCCATCTTTTACAATTCCCTATATCAGGTGACAGTTAGTGACGTATAAAGCTTTGCCCCCTTAAACAACATGCCTAGTCTCCTTCCAGAACCAGTCATAGGCATGCCTAATTTTTTTTATATTTTTATTCGGAACACTACGAGTGTGATTCTTTTTTCAAGATTAAATTAGATTTTTGTTTTAGAATAAGAATCTGTATTATTTTTTATCAATGCCCTGACTGAATAAGTGATCCTCCCTAAAAAAGAGAGCATATTTAACTTTTTAATAAGTGCCAAATCTTCAATATTTTTTTAAGCATTAATCGTAAACTATCACTCATTTACGTCCCAAGCTAAAAAAAGTTTACAAAATATACCGGCATTTTTAACCAAGAAAAAACCGGCCAAGTGCGAGTTTGACTCGCACACTAAGGGTTCCGTGCCAACTTTAACTAAATTAGAGATCCACTTATTTCCACTTAGCGAAAATAACAAAAAAAATTGTTGACAGCAAATATAACTTTGTTTTTCATAGTGTTTGTATGAATAACAAAGTTATATTTGCGGTTATTAAAAATGTGCTCTATCTCAAAAGCGACTAGTTCAATCTCGTTCACACCAATTGAAAGTCTGCGTCGAGATCTACATCATGTTTATTTTTCAAAATTTACACTCGTTTAGTTTAAAAGTTAAATTGAGGGAAGGGGGCATTTTACCACTTTTTAAGCATCTGTCTCTCAAAAGTTAGACTTTTAGAGAAAATAGTTTTAGGAACCTTGAATTTATTTTAAAAGATCTGTCCTATATATATTTAATAGTCATCTTACAAGCATAGGTTTGAAAAACAAAATTTTTAGGTTTTAGTTTCATGTATAGCCTCCCCTTAAACATTTCTTTTTATGAGAATTGTAAAGCAGTTAACCTACTAAGCTTCAACTGTGTCGTACTATCAATTTCAGAATAAAGTAGCTGTCATATATGGACGCACAGACAGACAGACAGACGGACAGACAGAATGACGAAACTATACGGGTTTTTTGCCATTGCCATTTTTTGCCATTGGGTTACGGAACCCTTAAAAGATGAAGAATCGACGCAGACATTATAGAGATCTTTGTTATCGTACAGCCGCACGTTGTTAACAAGTTATTGAAACTTCACCGACGCAGTACGCTCCAAACTTTCATGAGCATCGTCCATTGTATGGATCATGGTAAAATGTGTATTGTAGTTTGGAATGCTTTTTTAATTGTAATATATACTAGGTGCTTACTTACATGTGGTAAATATTTGTGTAAGATATGAACGTGAAACGGAACGTAAGAAGTATAAGATGACAGATGAAAGGAACTGAGAAAGGATAAGAAAGTCAATTCGAATGTGGAATGCTATGTGGAGTTGTTATGCTGGTTTGAGAGTGAAAGCAGATATTTTACTCAAGTTGAGTTATCCAGTATTGTGTTTATTTGTTAACAAAGAAGTATAACCGATAACACGAGTAATTCCCCATCCCAATTTCATTGTACATATGGTTTTTATTATTTTAACATTAAAATGTACAATGTATATAGGACCATCTGTTTCACAATAAATATAATTACACCACAATTTATTCACAGGTATAGTCAAACAACTGAAAAAAAACTACCTGTAAATTTGTTTTACTTTGCTGTACCCTACTGGGTGTGCACATGTAGTTCATTTTGTAATTAAATATCTATTTACTGTGTGTTTTTGCATATGACCGAAATGAAATGAAATATAACTCACGGATAATTTTTTAAACTCCAACGTTAAAAAATTGATTTTATTGCTGGGTAACAAACAGGTGTAAAAGAAAGAAGTATTTAACGGTAACCTCAATTAAAATAAATAAAAAAACAGTTTACAAACAGGAAAAATTTCCCAAATATAGAACCTGCGATAGTGGCATGGTGCCGAGAAGGCTGGCTGCATTTCCTCTTTGGATTTCTAAACTAATCCTTTGGCCCAGAAATGCGCCAGCTCTCCGGTCACCCGTACAATCAATTGAATAAGAAATATCCACGATTTTTTGATACAAATGTTTTAAAACTCAACGTTTAAGGATTATTACTATACCTTTGTGAGTTAAGGATTATTACTATACCAATATTATGAGTAAAACATATTGGTTAGTCTGAATTATTATTCACTACTAATATGTTTTATTGCTAGATTGCGACTTGGTCTCCTTAGTAACATTATTAATATGCTGTAAAAATAAGCGAACGAGCTCTTGACGCTCTTAACTCTCTGTCTTGTTACCCTGTTTTTATTGCCTCCTTAAATAATACTGGGCACAACAAAATTTAGACTTGTGCTTATATTGATATTTCTAATGGCTAAAATAAAATATATGAAATTAATAAATAAGTATTCTCTATTGCACAAGTAAGGAACCAAAAAAATACTAACCTAACCTCACATTGCTATTTTTTGTTAGAAGGTCGATGCAACAACCGTCCGTGTGTTCCCATCATATATCCAAACTCAAACTCCCTCTGGATTAAGGAAATGAACCTCTCCCATTTGTCACTCAAGAAGGCCTTTCAAAGGCAGCCATTGTTTCAAACACTAAAATCAGGATAATAACACGCAACTAGGATACTTCCGTTTCTCCTTATATATAGCCAAGTTAACCCTTGGTTGTATTGTTATGAATCATACCGGGAATATCTCATTAATTCATAATGAAGTTATGTATATCAACACTCACAAAGACCCAAACCAATGTGAAGAATGAAATTAATTTCCTTTGTTTATTTGTTGTAAACACCCACGGTTGTGAGTATATAATTATGAAGAAAAGACTGTAAGATATGCTCGTAAATTAATTACTGTAAATACCAAATGTCAGCCAATATTGTATCTGGGAAACGTCAGGTCTAAAAATAATATCACTCCCTTCTGTTATTTTATCTTTTGCCGTAACTCAGAGACCCTTTGCACAATGTGACTTTTAGCATCGATGCAGTCGCGCGTTAGTATCAATGCATCGCCAATATAGATACAGTACATATTAAATTATGCAGGACATTGTCAAATTTTGTCATTGCCCAGCTTCTGCATCGCGACTGCATTGATACTAATGCGCGTTAGCATCGCGACTGTATCGATGCTAAAAGTAGCGCAAGTGTGTAAAGGATGACATTTTTCGACATTGCTGCTGAAAGTCACACAGTCACATTTGCATATTCTTTTAAGAAAATCAAGTTTCACTTAAAATAGGATAAAATTATATTAAACTAAATACATTGGCCACCCGCAGTACCCGCTTTAAAATGTAGCTTAATTAAAGCTTCTTTCCCATCCATCTTTTACAATTCCCTATATCAGGTGACAGTTAGTGACGTATAAAGCTTTGCCCCCTTAAACAACATGCCTAGTCTCCTTCCAGAACCAGTCATAGGCATGCCTAATTTTTTTTATATTTTTATTCGGAACACTACGAGTGTGATTCTTTTTTCAAGATTAAATTAGATTTTTGTTTTAGAATAAGAATCTGTATTATTTTTTATCAATGCCCTGACTGAATAAGTGATCCTCCCTAAAAAAGAGAGCATATTTAACTTTTTAATAAGTGCCAAATCTTCAATATTTTTTTAAGCATTAATCGTAAACTATCACTCATTTACGTCCCAAGCTAAAAAAAGTTTACAAAATATAGCGGCATTTTTAACCAAGAAAAAACCGGCCAAGTGCGAGTTTGACTCGCACACTAAGGGTTCCGTGCCAACTTTAACTAAATTAGAGATCCACTTATTTCCACTTAGCGAAAATAACAAAAAAAATTGTTGACAGCAAATATAACTTTGTTTTTCATAGTGTTTGTATGAATAACAAAGTTATATTTGCGGTTATTAAAAATGTGCTCTATCTCAAAAGCGACTAGTTCAATCTCGTTCACACCAATTGAAAGTCTGCGTCGAGATCTACATCATGTTTATTTTTCAAAATTTACACTCGTTTAGTTTAAAAGTTAAATTGAGGGAAGGGGGCATTTTACCACTTTTTAAGCATCTGTCTCTCAAAAGTTAGACTTTTAGAGAAAATAGTTTTAGGAACCTTGAATTTATTTTAAAAGATCTGTCCTATATATATTTAATAGTCATCTTACAAGCATAGGTTTGAAAAACAAAATTTTTAGGTTTTAGTTTCATGTATAGCCTCCCCTTAAACATTTCTTTTTATGAGAATTGTAAAGCAGTTAACCTACTAAGCTTCAACTGTGTCGTACTATTAATTTCAGGATAAAGTAGCTGTCATATATGGACGCACAGACAGACAGACAGACGGACAGACAGAATGACGAAACTATACGGGTTTTTTGCCATTGCCATTTTTTGCCATTGGGTTACGGAACCCTTAAAAGATGAAGAATCGACGCAGACATTATAGAGATCTTTGTTATCGTACAGCCGCACGTTGTTAACAAGTTATTGAAACTTCACCGACGCAGTACGCTCGAAACTTTCATGAGCATCGTCCATTGTATGGATCATGGTAAAATGTGTATTGTAGTTTGGAATGCTTTTTTAATTGTAATATATACTAGGTGCTTACTTACATGTGGTAAATATTTGTGTAAGATATGAACGTGAAACGGAACGTAAGAAGTATAAGATGACAGATGAAAGGAACTGAGAAAGGATAAGAAAGTCAATTCGAATGTGGAATGCTATGTGGAGTTGTTATGCTGGTTTGAGAGTGAAAGCAGATATTTTACTCAAGTTGAGTTATCCAGTATTGTGTTTATTTGTTAACAAAGAAGTATAACCGATAACACGAGTAATTCCCCATCCCAATTTCATTGTACATATGGTTTTTATTATTTTAACATTAAAATGTACAATGTATATAGGACCATCTGTTTCACAATAAATATAATTACACCACAATTTATTCACAGGTATAGTCAAACAACTGAAAAAAAACTACCTGTAAATTTGTTTTACTTTGCTGTACCCTACTGGGTGTGCACATGTAGTTCATTTTGTAATTAAATATCTATTTACTGTGTGTTTTTGCATATGACCGAAATGAAATGAAATATAACTCACGGATAATTTATAAACTCCAACGTTAAAAAATTGATTTTATTGCTGGGTAACAAACAGGTGTAAAAGAAAGAAGTATTTAACGGTAACCTCAATTAAAATAAATAAAAAAACAGTTTACAAACAGGAAAAAATTCCCAAATATAGAACCTGCGATAGTGGCATGGTGCCGAGAAGGCTGGCTGCATTTCCTCTTTGGATTTCTAAACTAATCCTTTGGCCCAGAAATGCGCCAGCTCTCCGGTCACCCGTACAATCAATTGAATAAGAAATATCCACGATTTTTTGATACAAATGTTTTAAAACTCAACGTTTAAGGATTATTACTATACCTTTGTGAATTAAAAGTATCTGTTTGATTAATTGATTAAATTATACACACAGCAATTAAAACAACACCTTTTTACTTATCAGGTTCATAACTCTTTTCTTAGAAGTTACGAATGATTGAAGCAAAACGCAATATTTTTGATAAATCTCGGACTTTCTTTTACCTGAGGATTTACAAAGTAAGTATATACTAATTCAATCACTGTCTAGATGCATCGCTCATGGAAATTGTCTGAGATAAAACCGGTGAAAATGCTACTGAGTAATATCTTTGCACAGACAAAGCGATAATATATTGCAACAAAAGAAATTGCATGGATGAATATGTTTTCTTAGTACTACAATACCTCGTAGTCATTCAGCGTAGAACTACGAGAATGCTATGGCCCATCTGATACAGATGTGCTACGAGGTTTTCGTAGCATTCGTTTCGTAGTCAAACGAAGGTTTTAGTTTTTGGATAATGGATGTATTTATGTTTAATTTTCCTTTTTAGGGTTCCGTAGGTGAAAAAACACGGAACCCTTATAGTTTCATCAAGTCTGTCTGTCTGTCTGTCTGTCCGTCCGTATGTCACAGCCACTTTATTTTGAAACTATTAGTATTACGCAGTTGAAACTTGGTAGGTAAATGTATCCTGTTAACCGCTTTACTAATCGCATACAAAAAATAAATAAAAATTATATGTAAGGGGGGGCTCCCATACATGAATCTAAAACCTAAAAAAAATGTTTTTGTTAAACCTATGCATGTTGGATGTCTATGGATAGGTATTTCGAAACACATTAAGTTTCCTAAAACCATTTTCTCTAATAGTCTAACGTTTGAGAGGTAGATGCTTCCTAAAGTGGTAAATTGGGTGTGTCCCCCCCCTCTCCATCTTACTTTTAAATTAAGCTAGTGTACATTTTGAAAAAAAAAACATGATGAAAATCTTGCCAAAGACTTTTAACGAAAATTGAGAGAGATCGAATGACTAGTTTTCCGATAGAGCACATTTTCAATCACCGCAAACATAGCTTTCTTATTCTTACTATGAAGATCAATGTTATACTGGCTGTTAACAAAATAATGTGGTATTCTGGCTAAGTAGGAGTAAGTAGATCTCTAATTCAGTTAAAGTTTTCACGGAACCCTTTGTATGCGTATCCAACTCGCACTTGGCCGGTTTTTCTATAAGCGCTTAGCGTATTAGTTTTCAGTAGGTAGAAATAATTAACAAAAGTCCTGCCATGTTACAAATGATTTGATTTATTTTTTGTGACATATTTTAAAAACACCAAACCGACTTCAATAAGTCGGTTAAAATATGTCGGAACCTTCTTTATATTGATAAAGAAGGATCCTTCTCAATTCGACCTGTATGTTTGTATGTTTGTCGGAGAATATCTCGCGTTTGGCTGTACGAATTTTGATGTGGTTTTCAGTTAAGTTTTTGTTACACCAATATTTAAGTTCAAGGACTAAAATATCGCTAATAGGAGAAACAAACTCATTTGAAATCTTTGATGTAAACTTTAACGGATAGCAGCAGTCTGCGTACGCGGATCATGCACCGACTTCAAATGAGTTTGTTTTTCCTTTTACCATTTTAATTTATTTTATTTTATTTTGAAGGCATTTTTTGTGAAAAAATTGTACACAAGAGAAATTATTATATACACGCTAACAAAACAAAATAGTTCATAATACTTTGAATTACATATCTGTCGCGTAGCTATTGACATGAAACAAACCTTTGTGAAATTCCAACTAGTCTTAGATCCGTCCAATTCGCTGCTTCAGGGAAACGCCAGTAGTTTTCGTAAAAAGCTTTCTTGACTTCAGCAGATTTCAATTGATGATTGAGATTGGATCAAAATCGTTTGAGAAAGTTGATTAATAGATCCGTTTATATGAATGCATACACGGTGTGGCTTGTAATAGGAGCCAAAAACCTTTGAGTAACCAGTAATCAATTTTAATGGTTTGAATAAACTTTAAATAAATCAAACCAGCAAATGTATAAAATGAGTCCAGTCATAGAACTTGACATAGTCATTTACTACAATGAGTTATACTCTGATTTTTAATAAAATAGACCAAAATTACATTTGGTGTGATGCCACTTATTCTTAATCTAAAAAAGTGATGTGCCTAAACATTCGACAGCTTCAATTTTCATTCAATTGTGCTTTAAAATATTTGTCGAATAATTTATTGGATATCATTTGAATATGTATTGTGCAGAAGTTTTTTAGCATGAAATATAAAAAAAACAATAACAAGATGTGTTTTGAAATCATGTTTCCTACAAATATCATCATAATAAATAATGAGATCATACATTCTGCAAAGAAAGTTATAGCAAGTCTAAATAGGTTAGTCATACAGAATATTGCTGCTGCACATGAAAATACTTTTTTTTTACTCATTAGGAAATTTTATTTGTGTATTAAGTTTGTTTATATGTAGTTAAATTCAATATTTTACATGTATTATTTATCCAACCAAATAAAATAATTTATTTATTGATTGTGAAGAATTTTAAATTAACCTTTAAAATATGAAACATTTATTTGATTTCTTAAAATACCTAAGTTAAAAGGATATTTAATAATAAAAAAAACAGAAATTTTAATTTATAAGGATGTAATGTCAAAATTTTGTCATTTCTTGTGCTTCAGACTTCAGCTGCAGTTCAAAAGTGATGGAAATCTTTTATTTTTAATAGCAAAGTTAAGTAAGTTTTTAATCGCATTTCAGATTCTTTTCAACTTATCGAAACGGTGGGCTTAATTAAACTCGTTACTTGATTGCATTAAGTTGGCTTGAGTTATTTCAACTCAGATATCACTTAGTTTAATAGAAGAACTATTAATGCGAAGCGTATTTTTAAAATTTAAACATTAGAATAATTTTCGTTACTCTTAATTTCAGCTTTCAATCGGTATATTTCAGTAAATTTAACTAAAACTTTAATTTATTACGTATTTTAACTATCATCTTACACCACTCTTAAATTTTTGAGACACCATAAAAATCCTTACAGCTATTTTGAGTTTATCGCAAACAGACAAGCAGCTGACGTGGCTACCCAGTTCGTTTTATAAAAGTTATTGAAAATCAGAAAGTGCATTTATATTCTAATGAAACTTCTACAGTTGTTTTTAATGACAATAAAGTTTCAATAATTACTCTTCATTAATTGAAGACCTTGTATCCGAACTTAATATTATTGGAGATATTTTTTGAATACTTTAGGAAGACAACGGAAGGCCACTTAAGGTCAAAGCCCACTAATCAGCCTGTTACGGTGACAGCACTGTATCAACTCGAGGCGTTTATTATTATTTGTTCTTAAACTCCATACTTCAACGCACATCTATCGACTTCGTAACGCCACCACCTCGGATCGAGACCAATTTGGGATACACTCTCGACCAGCGGCGCATGCGTTGTAACGCGCTTACGGCGTGTCGCCCGCTGGTTGACGACTATCCGTCCACCCTGTCAAACGTGCTATCATTCACAAGAAAAACTGTCATAAGTCTAAAAACTGTCAATATAGCAAATATGATCCGAGGCGAGACGGTCGTCATTTGATGCCGAGCCCATGCCGGGGCGTTGCTGTTCCCTTTCGTAACGTACTTCCCTTTTCTTCACGCCTGGTTTGTGCTGTTACTGTGCCTGATGGGCTTCAACCTTTAGAAAGAATGGAAGAGGATCGTGCCGTGAAGAGAGCGTACTTGGGACAACCAAATAAGAGACGCCCGGTTGGACCGTAACGGAAAGGTACCTTGGAAAAGACGTTGTAACTCAAGACCTGCTCAACCTCGGCATTGCGATTGGCAAGAAACATCGCAAGACCGAGATGCAAGGTGTGAAGAATAGGGAAGACTTTACTTACCTAAAAGGATTATTAGGTAAGTAAAGTCCGTTTTACTTTGCCATTAGAATAATGTAAACAACATTTTTATTATTTTTCTTTTTAATATACTTTTATATAAAATTAATTAAATATTTGATTTAAAAATTTATCAGTGTTATGAAGCGATGCTTCACCTATGTAGTCGGTGATTTTTGTGTTTATCTTATTTTAAAATGAATTATTTCGGTAAAAAGGAATGTCAAGATTGTTTACAATATTTGACACGAAAAAAGGAACGCACTTTAATTTTTACGTTTAACTATCCAAAAACAGAACAATAAACTATCCACTAGTAGGTATTCAAAAGTAAAGCCTGGCGCTTTAAACACTTCAATAATAATCTTGCAATTTGCATCGCATCAAACTTGGCTAAGTTGACGTTAACTTTTGTAAGCTGTCAGTTAAAATGAACATCGGTCAGTTTAATAATTGCTTAATAACAGCTTTGATGGTAATATTAATTTAGCAACGATATATTTTGTTAAATTAATATGACTAATTAATAACTACTATTTAGATAACATATTAAATATATAACCAAGTGAAGATGTAATAGACGTAAGCTGTAAACGTAATTGAGTTATAAATATAATTAATTGATCAGTTTTCGATCGGCATTTGCCGCAATATCTTTTAACTTACATTATTTTTAGGCATTATCATTATTGAAACATGATTTGCAAGAAACCATTGATAATGAAGTTTATTTATTTTGAAACTTAACAGTTATGTCATTATGTAACCGAATCTACTGTGAATAATACACCATTTACTGCAAATAGACGAAAAAATCGGCTCAAAAAACCGGCAAAGTGCGAGTCGGACTCGCGCACTGAGGGTTCCGTGCCAACTTTAACTGAATTTAGGAATCCACTTACTTCCACTTAGTAAAATTCACACTATTCTGTGGACAGCAAATATAACTTTGTTTTTCATAGTGTTTGTATGAAGTACAAAGTTATATTTGCGGTTGTTGAAAATGTGCTATATCTCAAAAACTTCTGGTTCGATTCCGTCCGAACCAATTTTCGTTGAAAGTATTTGTTAAAATCTACATATTTTTTTCAAAATTTACACTCGCTTAGTTTAGAAATTAGATGGGTGACGCCCATTTTACCACTTTGGAAGCGTCTAGCTGCGAAACGTTAGACTTTAAAAGAAAATGGTTTTAGGAACCTCGATGTCATTTAAAAGACCTATCTATAGACACCCCCACACGTATAGGTTTGACTAAAAAAATTTTTTTGGTTTTAGTTTCACGTATGGGAGCCCCTCCTTAAATGTCATATTTTTTATTTTTTGTATGAGAATCGTAAAGCGATTAACAGGATACATACGCCTACCAAATTTCAACAGTGTAATGCTTATAGTTACAGAATAAAATGGCTGTGACATACGGACGGACAGACAGACAGACAGACACACAGACAGACAGACAGACTTGACGAAACTATATGGGGTACGGAACCCTTAAAAAACGGTTTTTGCCATTCGGCTACGGAACCCTAAGAACATTGATTTTCGGACGGATAGTAGGAAGAAACATTGCTCAGTCTCTAACGAAGTGCAATTCGGTGCTACAGAATCTTTATTTCATTTCTATTTTCAGTGGTCAAAAACCCTATATTGTCAGGGATTATATAGTTTTTGTTATTTCACTCTCTCACACAGTCATGGCAGCATGAATTATAAGATGGAATCGAAAAGCGGTCTTCATTTATCAAGTTGAACCAGTACGACGTATATCAAAACTGGCAGTTATGCATCTTTAATTTAAGGTCATTTTATTTTGTGATTCAAGTACTATCACTTAATATTTCTTTGTACCTATAGATCTGTTTTTTACTATGGAAATACTTTTACACCATTTCAAAGTAACAAACTATATTGGTTAGAGAGAAAGTAATCTGGGCCCCTATTTTTTAATCACTCGCGTCAAGCTGTCGTGTGATAATAATTCAAAGTGCGATTGTACTCATTTTTATTGGTAAATTGGCCAATGAAAATGAGTATAATTTAACGCAGGAGTGATTGAAAAAAAGACAACAAAATTTTGTGAGTAATTAACTCTACATTTCGCGAGATTTCCGTTGATATTTAATTCGTATTCGAACAAAAATCACACACCATATTCAAGCGAGTGATTAAAAAATCGGGCCCTTGTATGATGAATTAAACTTACTTCTGTCGTGTTACTATCATCTCTATAAAAATACCTAATAAGACCCGCTCTTTATTAAACCTTCAAAATCAGCCTTTTACAGACTCCCGAATCGAATGCCGCATAAAAGAATCGTTATAAAATTCATCAAACGGCAAGCCCGGTAACTGCTTACTTTGTATACTGCATTATTCGCCCGCCATAAAGTATCCCAAGATCCAGCTTTGGCACAACGAAAATTCCGTTAAAATTTCCGTCTACCCTCATATGAATATCGACTCTACGTTCAAGAGTCTGCGGGCGAAATTTGAGTGAGCGCGCTGATGCAGCGTTGCATTCAGTTGAAACACGCCAATTTGGACAATTTTGTTCAAGGCTTGTTAGGTGCTCCTCAGTTTCATCTCCCAATTAAAATTGATAAGATTCAGTTTACTTTCCCCTGTCATGTACTGTGTACTTTACATGAGCCGGAATATGTGATATCCAAAGTGCAAAGTTTAGACAAGATCACAGTGTATTTACTATCCGAATATTTGATATTTTTAGTATGTTTATTATTAGGTTGCTGCAAAAAATGTTTTTTGTTTAGAACACACGGAACCGCAAAGGCTCTGGATACATATTTTCGGTGATTCTAAAAAAGACGGATTCCCGTTTCCGTGCAGTTTCGTGATATCATCATGCGTATATGATGGCTATATTTCATTACTACTTCATGCAGAGTCTTAGGTAAATAATAATAGTCCCCCTAGCCGATTTCGACTACGGTGGCGAGTCACAACGACTAACCGACTGCGCGGGACATATTATGGTGCACAAGTGTGTGCGCAAACACAGGTGCACTCTCTATTCCTTTCACTCTCATAGCCCGATGTGACAGTAACCTGACACGACTGGAGAGAGATCAGGCGCAATACCAACGGCTTTACTTGCTTTTCCGAGGCACGAGGCTTAAACACTATCAACTTTCAAACTTTTCAAATTTCTGAAAAGAAAAACTTAGGTACATATTTTTGGCCCTACCCGGGGATCGAATCCGGAACCTCTGGCACAGCCGTCGTTTTAAAGTGCGACCTTCTTACGGCTGCGCCACTGAGGCAGTTTTTTGGGTAATTACCAGTGCAATAAATATCATACTTTTTAAAAAAGAAGTACACATCATAAAATTACTTACATTTTAGATCCCTGAAACTAAATTACAGCTTTCGTCGTGAGATGAGCTTAATAAACACATCACTTTTCTGCCGAATCACTGCCAAAAATTCTCGAGACCTTTTTTACTTTGCATCCATATTTTATATCCCGTCAAACGGCAGTTCATATCTTGGATATTAACACACATTTTCGTAAGATCCTCACAAAGTTGGGACATCTTTTTAGGGAGGCAAATAGGAAACAATTTTAAAACTGCAGAGCTCGGCAAGAAAGAAGCCCGCTTGACGCCAACTCGACAAAATTTGGGACAACTTGTTTTGAGCGCGCTTTTAGGGCATTACACATTCTTGTTTTGGTTACTTTTACCTATTTAGTCTTACTAATGTAACTGACATGCAAAATTTGAATCTGAGTTTTAAGAATGTAATCCCGGATTCGATTCTTTATTTCTTTACCAACGGTGTGCGTACCAACAAAATAATAACTACATTTAATGTTAAAGTGTCGGTTTACCTTCGTCTTATCTGGGGTGCGATTGTGTAAAGCAATCGTATTCATTTGACTGTTCAAAACGTACGGTATGGTCTGTCAAATGGCAAAGAACAAAGGGTTTGACAGGTCATATCGTACGTTTTGAACTGTCAAATGAATACGATTGCTTTACACAATTTCAGCTCTGACTGAGTGCCGAGTTTACCAACATCATAAGAGTTATCCTAATGTATAAGTACAAAACGACCGATTTAAAAATAACATTGCCATAAATAATTGCTGACATATTATATATAGGTGAAGTGTGCAAATTAGGCGTATTGTGTCATATTTTACGAATATTCCTTATCTGACGTTGGTAAAATCGAGCCTTAGTAAGTTAAAAATGACTTATTTCGAAATGTCATCAACAATGACTGCTGACATATAGGCGAAGTTTTATAATTAGGCGTTTTGTATCATATTTGACGAATATTCCGTATCACACATTGGTTAAATCAGCTCTAACTTGTCTATTTGTTTCAGTCATCATACGATAGCAACAATATAATAATTTGTCCTATTTATATTGTTAGGCTAGAAAGCTAACCCGGGCCCGTAAAATTCAACACTAACAATTAGAGAGTTGGCGTTCTTTGTCTATTTTCAGTCTTAATAGAAAACTTATAACGATAATTTCTTACAAACTTACCTGCTAAATTGTTTACTCGTGTAACAATATCTTCCACAAAGGATTTGTCACTTTTGGTTTAACTTTCTTGATTGTGTTAAAATCCCAGATAATACGACCTGTCTACGAAACCGAGGTAACAAACTGTGAAATAATAAGACCTTCATGTAAATGCTGTTATAAAACACCTTTGGGTTGCCTCGATAAAATAATCCTACAGATTTGATGCCATAGTAACGAGACAAAAGCGAAAAAATACTCAATTGTGTTTTGATATTTTATTGTTAAAACCACAAAGGCTTGTATCTTAAGCTCTCTTGGATTCGTTACTTTGAAGTGTTGTTTTGTAAAATGTGACGGATGTGCTAAAAGCAACATACGAGTATCAATTTATAGGCTTTTTATTCTACAATAGTTCAAAATAATGAAATATACAAAACATACCGAAGATGCATATGATGAAAACCGCATCAAGTCGGTTCAGCCAAATGCAAGATAGCCGCGGACAAACATACATTCATCATAACCTCCTCCTTTTTTGAAGTCGGTCAATAACATACACGTCAAACTGAAAACCTCATGATAATTACCTACTGGAAAAAGCTGCTGTAATTTCATCATCATCATCATTATCAGCTAATGGACGTCCACTGCTGAACATAAGCCTACCCCACGGCTTTCCACAGCGACCGATCATATCCAGTTTGATTCTGCGAGCTTTGCAAGGTCGTCTATCCATCTTGTCGGTGGACGTCCTACGTTGCATCTTTGGTTGAAGGGTCTCGAATCTAGACCTTTCCTGCCCCAACGGCCATCAGTTATTCGCGCTATGTGCCCTGCTTATTGCCACTCCAATACTCTTATTTAGCTACAATAATTAAGAAAATTCTAATAAGTTGCCACAAAAATTTAAGAGGCTTTTATTGTCTGCGTGTAGTGAGCTGGGGGTGACTTTGTGGTTAAAATTTGCTGGTTATTTACCTAGCTATAATACTTTAGTGACGGCATTTAAAAGCTTACAGTAATTTTGTAGCAGGATTATTTTTTGCGTTGTTAATTACGGTTAATTTCAATAATCGCATAGTAATATGTGGAGATTGAAAAAAAATATATAAAAGCCATAAAATACACCATGTTGTGACATTACAATACATTAATAATGAGGTTATAGGAGTTCGCTTCGACCACGGTATTAATAAAAAACTGGCACAAGTGCGAGTCGGACTCGCGCACTAAAGGTTCCGTGCCAACTTTAACGAAATTAGGGTTCCACTTACTTCCGCTTAGCTAAAACAAAGTTACAATTTTACTTTTAGACTTTTGTAAAAAAAATGGCAATTTGTAAGACCTATCTATTTGCAGACAGACACTTCACCGCATAGGCTTCAGTATTTTTATTTTATTTAGTTCCATGTAGAGGATGTGTCTTGACGTCTGACGTCTTGACGTCTTGACGTGTGTTTACTTTATATTTTTTATTTACGAATAGTAATGCGGTCAACAGGATACACACATACTAAGTTTCAACTGTGTAATTCTAATAGTTTCAGAAAAGTGCCTGTGACATACGTACGGCCAGACAACCAGACTTGACAAAACTATATAAGGGTTCTAAAATGGAACTATGAAATGGTCAATGTACTCGTATACTTGAAAATTTTTTGCTCGCAAAATGAGAAAATAAGTATGCTAAGTTTAAATTTTATTTTTGTGTAGGTGAAACAGGCCGTTTTATTTATTCTTACATATTGTGAAGACAACATATCTCGCAACCACTTGTAATATTACCAATGAACCTTACAATGTTTTCAGAGGCAATAAAGGTTAAACGTTTTGTTAAACATAATATTGTCAATGTAAAAAGAAACGTCACTGGGTTGGCAATAATCTTTGGTTTTGTTTATTAAGTTGTCATCTCTGCCATCGGTACTTACTTCCGTCTGTGTGTTAGCGAATACATTCCTGTGCTCTGTACTTTTTTTCATGTCTTCTAATAAAAGTCATCGATCATATACAGTGTTTTCAATCGAACAACTGCAACCAGGTCAAGCGGTTTATTTAGTTAAACTGCATCAGGTTATGGGCCCAGACAAGAAACGCTCATATACCTGTTTGTAGTTTGTTGTAGGACATCGGCGGGATACCGGCAAAAAGTGAGGTTACGTTCACCACGCGCCCCAGAAAAGCCGAGAAGGAATCACTGGTTGGCGATCAATACTGAAAGTAAAGCAGGATGGAAGGAAATAACAGCAACGTGATAAAGCTGGAAGGCAGTAGAAACTGGAATATATGGAAATTTCAAACGACGGTGTTGTTGAGAGGGTATGGCTGGCTGGATATCGTCGAAGGGCGAACTGTAAAACCTGAAGACGCGACTCACAAGGCTGCATGGGAGAACAAGGACGCAAAAGCTCAAACGTTACTGGTTACGAGAATGTCTGAGGACGTCATGCTGCATCTGGTTACGTGTACAACTTCGGCAGAGATGTGGAAAAAGCTTCTGAGTGTTTACGAACAAAAGTCAGAAACAAACATATATATTGTTCAACAGCGCTTTTTCCAATACAAGTACGAGAAAGGAATCGAGATGTCGGTGTTCCTATCACGCATACAAGAAATGCAAAATACACTAAAGCAAATGGGTGAAGGAATAACGGATAAGTTCGTGATCACTAAAGTGTTGATGAGTCTGCCGGATGAATATAAACATTTCGTATCAGCTTGGGAGTCTGCGCCAGATGAGAAACAGACATTCGACAATTTAGTAGCAAGGCTGCTAGTTGAAGAAGAAAGAGTGAAAGAAAAGTGTGAAGAAAATCAGGAGTCATCGTCTGCGTTTGTAGTCAAAACTAAAAGGAACGTAAAGTGTTATAAATGTGGTAAAACTAGACATTTTCAATCTGAGTGCAAAAACAATAACAGTCAAGTGAAGTTGAACGATAATAAGTGTTTTTATTGCGGTAAATTTGGACATTACAAAGCTCAGTGTCGGTTCAGAAAGGCGAAAGAAAACAAGAAAAGTGAAGAAAAAACAAGTAACGCGTTTGTTGTGTCGAACTCTGTGCATGAACAATTCGAAGAATCACAGCGGCTAGTGGATTCTGGTGCGAGCGAACATATGTGTTGTGTTCGTGGACTATTTTCATCTTTTACGAAAAATACACCGCAAAAATCGGTCATATTGGGAAATGGCGCCGTAATTAATGTCGTTGGTCACGGACAGGTGGCGGTACAAGTCTACAACGGAAGTGAATGGATTGACACAACCATAAACAACGTACTATTCGTTCCTGAACTGAAGCTAAATCTGTTTTCGGTCAATCGCGCCACTGATCAAGGTTACGTCATAATGACAGATAACAGCACGTGCAAATTTTACAAAAATGGCGTGACCTGTGCAATTGCAAATCGAACCGGCAATTCTTATTATATGAACTTTCGATTTAAATGCGAGATTGCAAGTGTGGCTAAAACAGAAAAGAACGATCTCAACGTGTGGCACGAAAGACTAGCTCACCAAAACTTTGATTACGTGCGAAAAGTGCTACGGAAAAATAACATTGAAGTGAAGCAAACTTTGGTTCCACAATGTGAAGGTTGCTTGGAAGGAAAAATGCACCGGCTGCCGTTCGCTAACAGCGAAAGCGTTAGTACAAAAACATGTGACATTGTACATGCGGATACTTGTGGCCCGATGGAGCAGGAGTCTGTGGGAGGCTCAAAGTACTTCGTCTTGTTTACTGACGACTTCTCAAACTTTCGGAGTGTATATTTTGTCAAAGCAAAGGACGAGATAAGGTCGTGTCTAGAAGACTTCATCAATAAAGCGGAAAATATAACTGGCAACAAAGTAAAAATCTTTAGAAGCGACAACGGACTTGAGTTTGTAAACAAGGAGGTCAAGGAATTGTTTTCTAAACGAGGTATAGTTCACCAAACCACAGTGCCATACACAACCGAGCAGAACGGGAAAGCTGAAAGGGAAAATAGAACTCTTGTCGAAGCAGCAAGGACCATGTTACAAGCGAAGAAATTACCTAAAAAGCTCTGGGCAGAAGCGATAAACACAGCTGCATTTGTCTTGAATAGGACAAGGAAAAGTAAAGATGGAAGAACTCCATTTGAAGTCTGGACTAATAAGAGTTATGATATTCATCAACTGAAGACTTTTGGTACTCCGGTATATGCACATATTCCTAAAGAGAAAAGGAGAAAGTGGGATAAGAAAGGAGAAAAGGGAACAATAGTTGGATACAATGAAAATACAAAGGGATACAGAATATATTTTGAAGGAAAGAATACTGTGGATACTAAGCGAGATGTTGTTTTTGTGGTCAATGAAATGTCAGAAAATGAGCAGCTAGATGAGAGCAAAAAGTCAAATTTATTGTTTGAACATGAATTTAGAGATGAACTGGACTTTACAAACAGTATTCCACCTGAGAATCAAGGTTTGACAGAAGACTTGACAGATAATTCATCATGTGTAAGTGAAGGAACATCACCTGAGATAGAGCAAACAATATCAAGTAGGGGTCGGCGGGTAAGGAAACAAACTTCATTTTATCAGTGTCATAGTGTCCAAAATGCTGAGAGCGAGCCTGTCACCTACAAGGCGGCAATGTCAAGGAGTGATGCAAGTAAGTGGACTGAGGCTATTAATAGAGAACTGGAGACCTTGAAAGACAACCACACTTGGGATGTTTGTGATGCTCCAAAGGATAGTAAGGTTATAAGTAGCAAGTGGATTTTTAAATTAAAAGGTAATGAAAACAATAAACAGTATAAAGCTAGGTTAGTAGCAAGGGGATTTGAACAAGATAATATTTTTGATTTCAGTGAAATTTATGCACCTGTGGCTAAATTATCAACATTTAGTTTTTTTAACAGTAGCAACTAAATTGAGTTTACCAGTATATCAAATGGATGTAACGGGGGCATTTTTGTATGGGGAGATTAATGAGGATGTTTATGTTAATTTACCAGAAGGGGCCTATTCAGGAGAAAACAATATTGTAAAGTTAAACAAATCTTTATATGGTTTAAAAACTGCACCTAAGTGTTGGAATGTCAAATTTAACTCTGTACTTACTAAGGAGGGGTTTTCTAGGTCTGAATGTGATTCTTGTTTATTTAAGAGAAAATATGGTAAAGATAAAATGTATGTATTGCTGTACGTTGACGACATCTTAATTTTTGGAACTAATGAATCTGATATTACACAACTAAAGATAACCTTAAATAATGAGTTCAAAATGAAAGATTTGGGATTGATTTCGAAGTTTTTAGGTATCAATGTAAAACAAAGTTTAGAAACTGGTGTAACAGAGATTGATCAAAGTGATTATTTGGAATATGTTCTTAAAAAAATTAAAATGGAAAATTGTAAACCTATTTCGTCCCCTATGGACCCAAATTTTAATGCAAAAATTTTAATAAATGAAACCATGGCAGATAAAAGTGTTGAAAAATTGTGCAGACAAATTATAGGATGCCTTATGTATGCTGCTTTAGGTACTAGACCAGATTTGTGTTTTCCTGTCTCGATGTTAAGTCGATTTCAGAAATATGCCAGTAATGAATTGCTAAGTGCATTGAAACGTGTTCTGCGTTATGTAAAATATAGTTTAAATTACAAGTTAATTTACAAATGTGAAGGCACAGTTTTGCAAGGCTTTTGTGATGCAGATTGGGGGGGTGATCTTACAGACAGAAAGTCTACCTCAGGTTTTATGTTTATGTTTTTAAATTGTCTAATTTTATGGTGTTCTAAAAAGCAAAGCTCGGTAAGCCTGTCATCTACTGAAGCTGAGTATATTGCATTGAGTATGGCAGCAAGCGAAGCTTGTTGGCTCATAAACTTGTGCTTAGATTTCGATTTTAATAATGTTAGTCCAGTAAGCATATTTTGTGACAATCAATCAGCAATTATAAATGCAACTACAGATGATGTCAAAAGGTTGAAACATGTTGATATTAGATATAATTTTGTCAAAGATTTGGTTGCAAAAGAAAAAATAAAAATTGTTTACATAAAAACTGAAAATCAGCCATCAGATATTTTAACAAAACCATTAAGTACAGAGTTAATTAAAAGACATGCAGAAATGTAATTTTAAGCTAGTTAGGGCTGAGTAATGTCATGTCATGTTATGTGTATCTTAAAGTAAGTTATATTTTTTTTAATGTTTCTTTTAACATTGAGGAGGGGTGTTAAACATAATATTGTCAATGTAAAAAGAAACGTCACTGGGTTGGCAATAAGCTTTGGTTTTGTTTATTAAGTTGTCATCTCTGCCATCGGTACTTACTTCCGTCTGTGTGTTAGCGAATACATTCCTGTGCTCTGTACTTTTTTTCATGTCTTCTAATAAAAGTCATCGATCATATACAGTGTTTTCAATCAAACAACTGCAACCAGGTCAAGCGATTTATTTAGTTAAACTGCATCACGTTTGACCTGAAACTCAGGGTAATTACCCCTTTTCAACCTTATTTCACTTTAATATTGCGTCATAAATTGTAAAAAGTAAGTTTTTTTTTCAATTCCAGTGAATGTAACAAGAAGGCTAAACCATAAGATACAAATGATACTAAACGAAAAGTATCTAGTACTCGTAAGTGATATTTTGTTTACTGTTTCTGTCTCACCCAATGGTTGTCTGGTAGAGAATGCTTTAAAGCATTAAGTCCGCCATTTGTACTTCATTTTGTTTGTGCAATTAAGAATATATAAATAAATAAATATTTACTCAAGTTAATTTCATAGTTAGCACTGATTAAATTAAAAAAACAAGGTATACAAGTAGCAGACATTTATTCAGAAGGGACAATTAAAAAGTTACATCTCATGACGTAAGTATTGACAGTGACACTGAGAGCTGACAATTGCCGTTTGCAATTAATCACAACAGTAACTGCCACGGCATGGCACCGTAATTTTATTTATATAGTACTAGCGGTACCCCGCGGCGTCGCCTGCGTATCTTTCGGATTTTCCGTAACATATTTCAACGCAAAACACATTTTTTTTAAGTAAGAGGCAAGAAACGACGACCTCCGTGGTGTAGTGAGGTCGAAACCGGGACCTTTCCCGGTTAAAAGTAAAAAAAGTTTGTAATAAGTAACCATATCAGATAGACATATGCTAACGCGGATTTTTGTAGAACTTTTAAAGCGGAACAATCCCGTCATACATGATTTTTATGGATCTTGAACGGTTTACGCAACAAAATCTTTTATAAGGAATATTCCGATAGCTTTTCCATCCCTAGGGTGAAAAGATATATAGTTAGATATAAAGATATATAATTGAGACACATCATATTATTAAAATTAACAAGTTTTCCATATTTTTAAGATTAGCTAAACATTAAAGGCGTGTTTATTATGGTCACTGATTTAAAAAATTACAATTGGTATAATTTTTAACAATTTAAAATCTACAATTATAATACTTGGTTGCCTGCCATACATAGTGACATTTTATGCTTTAGAATGTTTTTAACACTCACAGTGTCATATTTTATATTCATAAAGATGAAATAAGAAACCAAAAATTTGCGCACGGGCGGGACTTGAACCAGCAACCTTTTGGCAAACCGGGCCAAACGCTCTTACCAATTGAGCTACCGTGCTGTTAGTCCGACCCTGCGAAATTTGTGGTTTCTTATGAAAACGTCAATTGCGTGACGCTTAGCGCCATCTAGCCGTCTGTTTATGAAACAGATGGCCCAAGCAGTTATTCTTTACAGAATAAATTCAACTTGGAAATTGATGTCGCTTCGCTATCTATGCTTTAGAATGTTTTTAACACTCACAGTGTCATATTTTATATTCATAAAGATGAAATAAGAAACCAAAAATTTGCGCACGGGCGGGACTAACAGCACGGTAGCTCAATTGGTAAGAGCGTTTGGCCCGGTTTGCCAAAAGGTTGCTGGTTCAAGTCCCGCCCGTGCGCAAATTTTTGGTTTCTTATTTCATCTTTATGAATAGTGACATTTTGTTTTTCATTTTGAAATTGTCACATTTTGTTTGTCTTTGAAAATATATTTTTCGCTTCTGTTCGCTCAGAATCGTTCGACAATAGGTACGTCAGATAATGTTAACTTGAAGTGATTCATTTCAACTCACAGTATTGTATGAAAATCCATCGCCGCCTGTGTGGTGTAATGCATAGAGCTTTTTTTTACCCTCCATGGTGTAATGAGATTGAATTCGGAAGACGAGCTCCCATGAACGCGACGGTTTTCGTGAGTTGGCATCAATGATGTCATAATTCAAAAATCGAGACGACCCCGCTCCGTCTCGAAGAGAAAAAAAACAAGTGTGTAAATACCATAGAAGTACTAGGCATAATAATTTTATAGTAAATATTTAGTGATTTGGCTGTATCACATGGGACACCAAATTTTATTTCCTTTTAAGTGGATTTAAAAAAAATACATTGTCTAAATATGTTTGTTTAGTAGAAAATATTACGTAACATCTCTTAGATTTGTTATCCACTGATCAAGTAATCACTACGTTTGGACATGGGTGGGCAGGCAGTTTCCTTCAGGTTCAAATACTAACTTAACTGAATCGTATTTATATTAAATGGTAACTTGTGATTTAGCGTGCTTCCAAGTGAAAATTAGTATGAGCTTAGCAGATAATCTTATAAATGGCTTTGCAAAGAGAAGCCAAAAGTAGAGTATCCATCACGAGATGAAAGTTATCTTCGTCTTGGGCCAGCTTAATTCCCTTGCTACACTCGGTATTTTCTATTGCGTCCCTCGCTGATGCTTGGGAGTAAAACTAGTAACTCCCTTGCTGCTTGCTCGTGACTCAAGATAGCGCCTATGCCGTAAGACATTATTCCCATATTGAATAATCTACTATTACTCACTTGTGTGTAGGTACATAATGTGTCTATTTAATGGTAAAAAGAAAGTATTTCCTTTTATCTACCGAAAAAAGTTGTCTGAAATAATAAATAAAGTGTTTATAGTAAAGAAAAGCGATTGATTTAATTAACAAAACATTTTATTTATGTATATAAAAAAATACGAAACTAAATGGAATCCTTATTATAAAGTAGGCAAATATAATTAAAATGCTGGATCCTCATCGCATCTTTACGTACAGCGCGACTTCGGGCATTTATTTTAAAGCTACGGACGCGTTGCAGTACTGTTCTAGCTAAATAAATATGTTTTTTTTTTAAAAAGGGCAAAAAGTTCAAGTTCTCTCTTACACACAAAAACACATTTTACATTAGGTACGCCATTTTTATGTTTTGCATAAAAATAACCCAGGTTATAGACAAGAATGTTTGTATTTTAAATTTGAGACCTTAAAATTCTTTGTATTTTATAGTTTTGAGGTGCTTTATGGGCAGTTACAAGAGCTTTAGTTTTACAGGTGCCTGTTTAAGAACATTAAAATTCACAGCTACTTTTATGGCAAGTCTTAATGCGAACTCTTTGTTTGGAACACCTTTTGTAGTGCTGTAAGTTTAAGCTGTTATTTTAAGAAGCATCTTGTTTACCCATCGTGAAATAAAGACAATTGAACCTTCGATAAAGCGAAACGGATTTCAATAGATTATTATATTTAAATATCATCCGATTCTAGCAATATCAAATACATGCTAGTCGAATTGAAACCTTATAAAATAAAAACCGGCTAAGTGCGAGTCGGACTCGCCCATTAAGAGTTCCGTGACAACTTTAACTGAATTAAGCCAAAATACCACAATATTTTGTTGACAGCAAACATAACTATGTTTTTCATAGTTTTTGTATAAAGAACAAAGTTACGTTTGCGGTTGTTTAAAATGTGCTTTATCTCAAATACTACTAGCTCGATCTCGTTTATACCAATTTTCGTTGTAAGTTAAAAATGTACATTATGTTCTATTTCCAAATTTTACACTCACACAGTTTATAAGTTAGAGGAGTGAGGGTGCGCATTTTACCACTTTGGAACCTCGATGTCATTTGAAGAGACCTATCCGACACATCACATGCGTTGGTTTGACCAAAAAAATATATTTATTTAGTTCCATGTATGGGAGCCCCCCACAAATTCCATTATTTTTATTTTTCGTATAGGAATCGTAAAGCGGTTAACAGATGGATCTACCTACCATGTTCCATCTGTGTAACGATTATAGTTTCAGAATAAGGTGGCTGTGACATACGGACGGACAGATAGACAGATAGACAGACTTGATGAAACTATGAAGGTTCCGTTTTTGTCATTCGGCTACGGAACCCTAAAAACCTCAGTTTTTGAAGTCACTACTTACTATATTCAGTAAAAAAACATAAACACTCATCACTTCTTACAAAAAATCCGACGATTCCGCAAGATGCTATGATTTAAAAGTGAAGACATTGCCTCAATAGGAATCCCGGTAAAATTTATAAAAAAGTCGACTTTTTAAAATTATTCTGCTTTTCTCAGAGGCTTTAGTTGGATTAAGGCCAAGATAATCCGCACCGATTATTTTTGCTTCCATGGAGTTATATAATAACTCCGATTTCGAGAAAGGTAAGATTTCAGGTGCTTATACAGATTTAAGCTTAAGAAATGGATGACAAGTTTTGTGGAACTTCCAATTGATTTAGGATTTCGTAAGGAAATAAAATTATATGGAGATTATACTTCTGCCAAGGAAAAAATACTGCCATAAGGAAAAATGCTCTTACTCAAAAATAGCTGTGTTATAATGTGGTAAAGATTGAACTTGTGCCATACAATAGGTATTAAGTTCAAAGGATAACCACGCTGGTATCAAGGCGTCGCCGCTCCTAGGTACCGGGTTTGATTCCCGGTCGGGTCAATATAGAAATCAAAATGTTCTATATTGTCTCGGTGTCATTGTGTAGGTGTTGTGGTACCACCGTTGTGTCTGATTTTAATAACACAAGTGCATTAGCTACTTACTTTGGTATCAGAGCAATGTATGTGGTTGGTGTCCAATATAAATCGTCAATTACGAAATAAACACTTTAAAACCATATTGGATACCACGAAATACATTGTATAATGATGAGAAATGAATTACAATGTCGTTGGGTATTTAAATGACCTCCAGATAACAGAAAATTGTATGAAGTTTTATGAAGCTTATGTAAATTTTACTTACCTGCAAACTTGATTACCAAATGAATACATTTCACCATCTTCTGATGAGCGTATAATTTTTATGTTTCTGGTGTAGAAATCAGGTAACGGACATAGCACGAAGCACTGATAGGTAGAAAAGCCCTAGATTGGAGACCTTTCGACCAAATGCGCAGTGTAGGACGACTACAGACAAGATGGACACGTCCTTGTAAAATGGGATCATTTTACAAGGTCATCCGTCCATCTTCACATCACACAAGCAATCTGCATAAATTATATAAATTGCTTGTGATTCGTCACTGTGCTGAGTCGTGGGGGAGGCCTTTGTTCAGCAGTGGACGTCCTCTAATATAATAAAATAAAATAAATAAATATTGGACACCAATCACATATTATTATATTGCTGTGATCCCAATGTCAGTAGCTATTTGCACTTGCGTTATGAAAATCAAACACAAATTGTGTTATGGTACCACAACATCAAGACCCGAGACAATATAGAAAATTTTGATTTTTATATTGATCCGACCGGGAATCGAACCCGGGACCTCGGAGCGGCGACACCTTGTAACCAGAGTGCTTAGCCACTATACCACGGAAGTCGTCAAATAATGGTTTGCATCTGAGTAGCCCCTTCATTTACTTAAAGTAACGAAGGATAACAGGCAGAGGTATATACATACATACAGAAACATTTTTTAGACAGGTGGCATATCACAATTTTTATTTTATTAACTTTAATTTGCATCGTCCATTTGAAGTAAAGATACAATAGCTGGCCTCATAAATGTCGTCTTTATTTATTTGCTCCTTTGTTTCATTCTACCGCAGGCAAAATCGCAAATCGTTTTCAATAAAAAATGCCATTATTTCCGTAACCATAATTTAAACCCTTTGGTGAATTCCATTTGATATGTAGATGATATTGTTACATGTTCGTGAATTGATACGGTGGCTACATTACACATAATATGATAACATTGCGGTGGTGGTTATAGCTGGCTGAGGCAGATACAGCAAAGATACGGGAATTGTGTCAATAGCAAGCGAGGTGGTTAAGACGGTGGTCACAGGCTGAACAGAACGGTTACATGTTTTCATACAATTGCTGGCTTACTTCAGGGTGGCGTAAGGCAGATCGTTTGTAATTGGTCACACCGTGGAGGAAGCCTATGTACAGCAGTGGACGGCCTTTGGGTGATAATGATGATGATGATTACACTAAATGCTAAGCGCGATAAAACTTATTGGTAAATTGATAAAAAACTGAAAACAGGGTTGGTCACTTGCATTACAACACCTCTCAACCAATCCGCAATAAGTCTACGTGTAGTGAAGTCTATCTCATATCATACATTATTGAGATAAGGCCTTTGTCCAGTAATGGGATGTTCACAAACTTTCCATATTTTTTTTATGTTGCCCTCAACATTAAAATAAACAGAACTCATATTTTTGAATCATACGCTTGGACATAGCGTGTGATTTTCGTTTGAACGCAGACTAAAAATCAACGAAAACCAAGCAAAATATATAAGTAAAAACTCACAAAATGAGGTAATATTTATTTAATCACACAACACTCCTGTTTGGAATCACACTATTTTTATTTCAAAAATCGGACATAAGCAATGAAAATCACACGCCATTTTAAAGCCAGAAATAGGGCTCCGAGTAAGCTCAACAATAGAAATATTTTGAATTTATTACAGCTGATCTAACTTGGCTATGTTTCTAGTTAACTGCAGTAGTCATACGTTAAGTAAGGCGACAACCTCAGTAGCTATTGCTAACCAAATACCAGGTTAATTCAACGGCTTATTCCAAAGGAGTACATTTTAAGCCTTTGATAGGACCAACTGTATTTACTTACTTACATACCTAGTGCTGTCAGGGTCCGAATAAATGAAATACTTTTGTCACACACCAACTCCAATCTGTTTAATAATCCTTTTCTTTTTACAAAACCAAATCAACCGCCAGGCTTGACGTTTCTATCGGGAATGGCCGCCCGCTCGATGAGCCGTCAGATCAGTTAGGTTTTTTTTTTAAATATATATATATATTATATATATATATATATATATATATATATATATTTCAATAATCCAATATAACAAAAAAGAAGACTCTACTGAAGGACACAAAACAATGTAAAATACTGCACCAATACATGGTTTCTTTGAAGGCAATAAAATACATACAAATCAAGTATATTGTTTGCTCTAATCGCATACGGCAAAAATGTTGTTATAAGATAAAAATTAATGAAACATTTTCGAAATATATTACATGGTATTGATTGCTGTAAAACAATATGATTGCATCAAAATTTAACAACAATTTAACTAATATTATAACCCATTTAATTTAATATTTTATTTATACTATTTTTTCACTTTTAACCTTTATTAATAACAAACAAGAAAAAATTAAACTAAGACATGCAACATAAAAAAGTAACTTAATATTAATACCTATTCAAACACGAAACCATTTCCTTGCGGCAAGGAGGCTATGATGCTGGCTGCGTTGCCGCGTTGGATAGCTATGCTGATCCTTTGGGCTAGGAACCAGCCAGCTTTATTATTGGCTGTTAAAGAATTTAATTTTGGCGCAATTTTTCTAAACAGTAATTTAGCAGAGGGTCCCTACGGCCCAAATGTTTCAACGCCAAACGGCGCAAACACATAATCACTTGCAAGTGAAACGTACTTGCGACGCTTGGCGTTTTCAGCCAACTCCGCTGCTGCTCCAGCTTTAAGGGCTGATTCTCTGAGATGGGAAGGGGCTAAAGTATCGACACAAGTTGCATCCCAAACTAAGGCCCGACCCCGTTCCCAGGGAATAAGCGTTAGGCCATCGGGTCTCTTGCCATCATCACGGACCAAACCACGTGGTTCCAACGTGGAAGGAACATTAATGGTCGCAAGAGCTCTTCTGATGGCGTCATTAAGGGTCGCGTGACGGGCAAAACGCCCAGCGCTTTGCTGGCAACACAGGCAGTGGAGACCAAATTTATCAACCTCCTTGCCACATGGACACGTAAAAATTTCACATATAGGGGTACCAAGGCGGAGACCCACACACACCCGGAAAGACTCACTATCGAAAAGAGTGCCCAAATTTTTCGACGGTAAAGCATGAAGCCAATGACCAGAATCTTTGCAGCAAACTGCCAAGAGCCTTGCGCGACCACTGTCACTGACGGAATTTTGAAGTAAATAATTGAAGGTCTCTCTCGCAAGAGGGACATCCCAAAGTTTTTGCTGGTGACGTTCCTTTGGGATGTCTTCTCTAGGACAGAGGCCTTGCCAAAACTCCTCCGCCTCTCTCACCTCAGAAAGTTGGCGAGGATGTTCAAAGATTTTTCCGGCTAAAACGGAAGTGCTATGCAAAGAGGAGAGAAAAGCGGGGAGGGCTATACTAGAAATTTGGCGAATTCCGATACCACCAAAACGAATAGGAAGCGAAGCCTGAGCCCAAGAATTATTATCGAAATGTAAATTTAAAAAATTTTCCAAACTATTTTTAAGGGTGGTGTCAAATAGTTTTAAATAATTATTTTTTTTCCAGATAGGACTAGCACGTAAGAAATATGTAAATTTAGGCACAAAAAGACACGATTTAAGAATAGTAAATGCAATGTGTGAATTTAGGTGTTCTAATCTAGGGGCTGAAAGGGTGAAATCATTCAATTTTTTATCTAGAAAAGGTTCGATGCTGGGATCAAGAAGAGGGGCACCCAGGAGGCAAAGCGATTCAGAATTCAGAATTTTGATGTTAGGAGCAAGGGAATTGAATTTATCAATGATTGCCTGACGGGAACCAGACGAAACGTGATCATTAATAAAAAGTTCACATTTTGAAAGGTTCAATTCCAAGCCTAATTTCTTAAATCCTTCTATAATCTGGACAAGGTCTTGGAAAACAACATCTGCTTTGCCTCCAAAGGACCCGTCATTCAGATACCAGGCATTGAATTTAGAATTTAAGGATGAAATGACAGGATGGATGCCTAAACTAAAAAGGGCTGGACCTAAAGGGTCGCCTTGCTGAACACCGACTGCAGAAACAATTGAATGTTCATTGTAAAGTAATTTTGATTGATTATGGTAACACTGAAAAACAAAGGGATAAATCTGTGGAGTGTGAGTCTGAACTTCATTCAGCAAGACAGACCTGTCAAGAGAATTGAAAGCATTCTTCACATCAACTTTCAAAAAAACTTCAGATTCGTCACAGGAGAGGAAATTGCGAGCGGAATGAACCACGGCCTCGCAACCTCCCTTACTGCCGAAACCAAGTTGAAGGGGTTGAAAATACTCTTTCAAAGGAGAAAAAAGATCACGACAGGCTAATTTGGCTGCAAGACGACGAAACGTTGAGCCAATAGCAATAGGGCGAATGCCACCATCTTTTTTTCGAAAGGCACAAAGTCTAGCACCAAATAAAAATGGGACAAAACTTTCAGTTACCTTGCCAGATAAGAGAAAGTTGCACAATTTCGTAATGTTGGAAAGCAAAATTCTACCGGCGTCAGCAGCGGAAGCACTCACCAAGTCCTTAAGGTGTTGGGGAGTGATGCCGTCGATGCCGCCAGCAGAACCAGCCGGAAATGACATGATGGCAGCAAACGTGTCGCCGTCATCAAGTATCTGTAAGGGTTGGAAATTTTGAGGAGGAGGAACAGGTAAAGATGGAGAATCTGGATGTGAAGGATGCTTACTACGAAGGCTCTCGAGAGTTTCCTGACTAGGGGGAGCGAGAGTGTCATCGGAGAACAAGATTCGGGCTGCGTTTTTCAGGTCGCCGTCCATAACCTTGTTCTCAACGGTACGATAAACGTTAAATTTGTAAGATATCGTACTAGACGGACTGAATGGAAGGGACGGATTGTGGAAATTTGAAGCATTATCTAATAGCGCCCGAGTTAAAGTTTTAGAAGGAGAGTTTACGTGAAAAAATGAGTATGAAAAAGTAAAAAGATTTTGCCAGGCAGTTTCAGTATTATCGAAACATTTTTCAATACAAGAAGAAAGGCATTTAGCTAAAGCTATTCTCGCTCCCCTAGGGATCCGTTTAACCAGCGGAGTAAATTGGTGAAGGTTTGTGATGAGAGATTCAAAAGATTGAGAAGAAGATAGAGGATTTGGAATAGAGGAAATAGGGAGAGACGCGGGTAAATTGGTGCTATTATGACTACGGGCAATATGAATATTAAGGCCTCTCTTACCTTTAAAAGTCCTATTTGAATTACAAATTGAACAGTGAAAGAACTGCGGCTGTGAGTGGGTGCCCACCGATGGAGATAAAGTACTCATAAGCCTTAACACTGATCACAAAAAGAAATTTGCAAAAACCTGCCAAAACACAAAATTAAAACTTATGAGACAATATCAAATACAAAAACACGTAATAAAAATAAAACTAAAAGTAAATAAACTAGGATGACGGACGCTGACAGCAGGGGATGCGCAGGTCTGGTTGCCTTAGCAACCGGAGTGACTCCCTGCTAACGCCAAATGTCAACTGGAACATAAAAATGCAAGAATTTAATATGATACAGAGAGGTCTTCTGGAGGCCTGCCCACAAACTTACTGCCTCTAAACACAATAAGAAGACTATGGAGAGGCCCCGGGAAGAGGAAAAAAGGAGGAAAATATTTTTAAAATGAAAAAATCTATACGACAAATACTTATCTTTGGCAGGTCAAAATATTTATACTATTATATTTTTATTTTATATTTTTACTTATTATTTTATTCTATTATAATTGTAATCATTCCATTTATATTCAATAAAAAAATCTATTCTGACTTCATATTATTTGATACACTGTCGATTACTTCACTTAACCATTTAAACCATGAAGGAAGGCAACATCTAAACAGCTGCTTCCATTATATAGCGACCACGGCTTGCAGCTACGTGCTGCTTCCGTCTAGCCTTTCTTAGACCACGGCTTGCAGATACTTTCCACTTCTGTCTGGTCATCCGCAGACCACGGCTTGCACACACTTTTTACTTCCGTCTAGCCATCCACAGCCCACGGCTTGTAACTATTCGTTACTTCCATCTTGTAGTTCAATACTTGCTGTTTCTGGCTGCTTCCGTCTAGCCACAGGGAGCCACGGCTTGCAGCTACCTGATTTCGTCTAGCCACAGGAAGCCACGGTTTGCAGCTACCTGCTTCCATCTAGCCACAGGGAGCCACGGCTTGCAGCTACTTGATTTCGTCTAGCCACAGGGAGCCACGGCTTGCAGCTACCTGATTCCATCTAGCCACTGGAAGCCACGGCCTACAGCTACCTGCTTCCGTCTAGCTACCCGTAGGCCACGGATTGCAGTTTCATGACATAGTACGTATGCTTGTACTTTCGGATGATTCAGTAAATGCCGGTAATTGCCGGTAAAACATCGTATTGTATTCTCAATCTGTAATGGTATAATCGGAAGGATTTGTTAGTGTTATTGATTCTGTACCTACAACAATTCACCTAAAAGTAAAACAAAAATATTAAATAAACATTTACTCTCAGAATTCGCTTGCATCACTCCCTTTGCTTTGATTGTGAGACACACCTATACACATTTTGATTCAAGGTTTTAATTGTTCAGCTGGGAAAATGTTACTTTACCTTCTTTTTGAGTTGGAGTGGCATTGAATGCTCGATACTTCATAACGATCTTTATTTAAAGCAGTAATAATTTTAAATGGATCCCGAAATGTAGGGGCTAGCTTTTTCTTTTTACTGGATTGTGATTTGGAATCATGACAAGATCACCTTCTTTGAAAACTTTCGCCGGAGTTCTAGATTTATCAAAAATTTCTTTCATCTTTCCTTGGTTCCTTTCAATTTTTCCTTCGACTGATTCTCTCATCTTTTGTCTTCCGGTTTCCGTAATCTGTTTGTCGGTTTCTAAAGCCTCTCTTATAATATGCCCTTCGCTTGATTAGTCGTCGTTGCCCAAAGACAATCTCCGCTGGAGATTTTCCTGTGCCTTGCTTTACCGTGTTGTTGAGACCCCATTATAGCTTAGCAACATTGAAGTCTCACTCCCGTTCATCAATTTAGTATAGTTCGATTGCAGCTTTCAACTTGCAGCTAGCACAGGGTGTAGCAACAGCATTCTTAATCAATCCCTGAAATTCGTGTGAAGTAAAGCCTTAATCTGAAATATTATTTTTTTGGGCTACCAGAAGTAGCATATGTATCTTCGATTGCTTTAATAGTTGTTTTGAATCGTGTATTTTTAATAAGGGATAATAAAATGACATAGAGGTTCTTAAAACCATTTTCTTTTAAAGTCTAACGTTTCATAGCTAGACGCTTCCAAAGTGGAAAAATGGGCGTCCCCTCCATCTAACTTCTAAACTAAGCGAGTGTAAATTTTGAAAAAAATATATAATGTAGATCTTAACAAATACTTTTAAGGAAAATTGGTTCGGACGGGATCGAATGAGAAGTTGTTGAGATATAGCACATTTTCAATAACCGCAAACATAACTTTGTACTTCATACAAACACTATGAAAAACAAAGTTATATTTGCTGTCAACAAAATATTGTGGTATTTACTAAGTGAAAGTAAGTGGATTCCCTAATTCAGTTAAAGTTGGCACGGAACCCTCGGTGCGCGAGTCCGACTCGCACTTGGCCGGTTTTATGTTAGCAATACTTTCATGAATAAGAGTACATTGACTGCCAAAATCAATGTAAGCTTAGCATTGTCTATTGTCTACGTTAATTGTTTTGAAATACCTACTTACTATTCGACGGGCTGGTACAGGCTATTTGCAACTGTGCACTAGTGTTATCATTGTTCAACTGTGGATTTCTCTGGGTGTTCTTCCTATCACAATAATCGGATGTCCAAGACGCAAACAGTTGTCTCACTTCTTTATTGGTTTAAGACATCGCGATGCTGTATAACCTTTTCTGAGAAATTGTAGCAATAAACTAAAAAAAATCGCCTTATTTTGTGAGGCAAACCAGAATTTGTTGGAGCTATTATCGCGAATTGAGTTTGTATGTCTTTGGTTTAGTAATTCACTTCTGGCTGGAGGGAATTCCGTCCAAGATGGAACGAGGTCTCTTTTAGTTTTTTTTTTTAATAATAAAAAATAACTTTATTTCTCTTTCAAGGTACAAATTATGCCTCTTAATACAACAGACAGATCTATATCAAAAATGTACAAACTAAGAGGTGTAAACGTTGGCAGCCGTACTAGTATAAACTGTGACAGAGCTGCCAGCGCTCTCCACCCTGAATATTATATAAAGTTAATGGCGACTTTAAAGAATTACATGAAAATAAATAGGTTACAAATAATTAAAGATACACATTGTGCCTTATTTATGCGTGCGTGCGTGTGTGTGTGTGTGTGTGTGTGTGTGTGTGTGTGTGTGTGTTTTGTGAGAGAACATCTATCTAAAGGTATATATGCACACTAAAATCAAAATCAAAATCAAAAAATATTTATTCAATTTAGGACACAATATGCCACTTATGAACGTCAAATGTACAGTGAAAAATAAAATAAAAATAATTGTGCCCTGAAGGGGCCGAATCATGTCTCCTTATCTTTTGGGCCCTACCAGCGCTTCGAGACAGAACACAGACAATTAGGCAAGTGCTGAGAAGAAACGCCGGAACAAACTCAGTCACCACTAGCTGCCGTAAAATCAAAATCATCAAAGGTAAGTACATCAGTCGGTGCAGGCCGGACAGACCACACATTCATGTCGTTCAGATAGTCTTGAACCTTATAATAGCCTTTAGAAATAAGCGTGTTTTTAACGTGTTTCTTAAATTTATCAACCGGCAATTCGACAAGATTGTGTGGTATATTATTAAAGAATTTTATACAATTTCCCATGAACGAATTCTAGTTTTAACTAATCTGAAGTTAGGAACGACAAGCTTGTGTTTATTTCTTGTGTTATATGAGTGAATGTCGCTCTTCTTCATGAAATAATCTAATTTTTTACGGACGTACATTATATTGTCAAAAATGTATTGAGAAGCCACAGTTAATATGTTGATTTTCTTAAAGACCTCTCTCAGGGAGTCACGAGGACTAAGTTTATAAATAGCACGAATGGCTCTTTTCTGCAAAATAAATATGGTATCAATGTCTGCAGCAGAACCCCACAAGAGAAGACCGTAAGACATAATACTGTGGAAGTAACTAAAATACACAAGCCTCGCCGTTTCAACATCAGTCAGATACCTTATTTTTCTAACTGCAAAGGCAGCCGAGCTTAGCCTCCTAGCTAGGGCTTCAATATGAGGTCCCCACTGTAATTTTGAGTCAAGTGTAATGCCCAGAAATACAGTGGAGTCTATTAAAACTAGATTATTACCATTTAGTACAATATTTGGTGTAAGTTGCTTTACATTAGGCAAAGTGAATTTTACACATTTAGTTTTACTAGCATTCAGCAACAAGTTATTGGTGGTGAACCAATTCAATACTTTGGAGAGAGTATTGTTTACTTCGTCAAAATTTTCTTCATGTCTTTTCATTTCACTTATTAGGTTATCATGTTAAGAATTTCCTCAGTTTCTTTGTATTTAAGACTTTTTAACCATGAAGATACTGTTTGTTTGCATTGATAATGTGTAAGTGAGACAATGCTATTCGTTCTATTTGCGACATTATATAAATGGCAACTGCATACATAGTACTGAGATACCGCAAAGGCAGTGTTGTGATGTTGAGTGGGACAGATTCGTTTATTATTGCGCTTGGGTATATGATTGTAATCAATTTCTTTGTCTTTCCGCAAGACGACACTTAGAATAAATAGTTGTCTGACTGTAAAAACCGGGCATTCCTTGTAAAGAAGAGCGGTGTCATAACTCCTAGGTTTCCCTAACATAACTTTTAAAATTGCCCTCTGAGAGCGTTCTAGAGGAAGCATTTTTGTAACCCCTACACCACCCCAGGTGACAATACAATATTGCAGTATACTCTGGGCGAGGGCGTAATAAACACACAACAAAATTTCACGGTCAGCTGAAACTCTTTAGATATGCGGCGTAAGTACCTTAGCAAGTGAGACGGTCTCTTAATTCCAGCGTTTTGGACATTTGATGAAACTCGGTTGTCATATATATCACTAACTACACGATCTACTGCGTTCTGCCCAGAAATGTTGCACATCTTGACCAATCGAGCTTTATCACAAAAATAGTCTTCTAATGTCTCTTCTCGTTTGCTTCTTCTGTCTAGCATTTTAACAAGTCGATCAGCGTAATTCCTATCATTCGGAAACTTGACATTGCCACCAACTTAAGTTTACAGTACTTCTTCCTTGATACTACATCTATGCGTGTCCAGCTAGTTTCGGTATAGCATAATAAATTATCTGCTTTCCACTTCATCCATCTCCGCCGCTGTTTGTGAATGACTATCTGGATCGAACTTAGGAATTACGTGATGAGTATCTTTTAAGTGATTTCTTTTATTATTAATTAATTTTAAGTTTTTTTTTGAAGTCACTATCTTTATAATCCCTATTCCGAGTCTTCGACCGTTTTCTTTTTTCCTTACGATAGGTCCTGTACTTTCACCTTCGGTCGATACGACGACGTCGTTTTCTAGTATGACTGATGTCTCAGAGACTACTTGTACTATCACTATCATTTCCTGATTGACTATACAGGTGACGCTATCTTTTATAGGATAAATTTGAGATGACCCAGATGTCACAGAGTACGTACTCGCACTTGTTGAAGTACTTGATAGTGAAGGTCTTCTTCTGGACCTGCTGCGATAAGTGTCGCGTTTCTTTTTCCTTTTCGTCGTGATCGTAGAACAAAGGCGTATGTGCATTTCATCAAATTTTACAGGGTGGCCATTTGAAATATTTTAAACGGTTATTTTGAATATTTTTTTGTGTATAACCAAGAAACATAAAAAATTACACAGGGCAAGTGCAAAATGTCTATTATAGTATGGAATAGGTATCATAAGCCTAAATTAGCTGGTTTTTGAGAAAAATCACATGTCATTTTACTTTGGATAAAAATGCGACTCATGGTAAGATCCGACATTATTCTGCGGATAATCTAATGTCGGATGATATAATACGACAATTTTCTGTGGACTTTGCATTAAATATTTTGTGGTATGTAAATAATATTTACTGTTATTATATGAGGAGATTATTGTAAATTATTTTGTTATGCATTTAAGTAATGTTTCATATGGTTAAAGTATTATTTAACAATGCTTTTCGTCTTATTAAGAAACATTTGTCGAAAAAAATATCCTTATAATTTTTCTTGCCTTAGACCATCATCATCTCGTCTAACTAGTAGTTTCTGAAATAAGCGCTTACAAACAATATCTTCAGCTTTAGTATACCTATAAGAAGTTATAGATTCATTTACTACTTTTAGAAGAATATAACAATTTTCTTAACGGAAAGTCTCCGTATCAGTAACCTGACAAAAGTAAATCACCCTAGAATTAAAAGCGTTGGTTAAATCTTAGTCTTTGATGTTTGTAATTGTTTCACTTACTTACAACATAAAACTTATGTAGTGGAACGGCATATTATGAAGACTAGAACTTAGATGATTTTGCGTTTATTTTATAAAGTAATCAAATAACTCTATGTAACTCTATGATGAGTAGAAATCCATACAAAAACTAAGAAAACATAAAAGCTTTTTCCATCAGACATAAAATTAAACTATTCGGGTTATATTTTTGTGTGCCCCTTGAAGAGTTTTTTTACGAGTCAAATAAACAAAATATTATAATTTAAACTTGTCAAATATCTTTAAACAAGCCTTAGTATTACAATAAAAAATATTTTTTGTAAAAATATTTACACATAACCATTTTTTTCAAAGGTTTAATGTCATAAGTTATTCAGTGCTCGAAGAACATGGGTACAAGTGCACATACGACACTAAACTACGATAATTTATCCACAGAATAACGTCATATGTGATTATCCGCCAGCATCATGTACACAGAAAAATGCAGTATGGTAACATATGACAGCATTTTTTGATTTTCCATAAATTTAAAAAATCAATAACAGAACTTATATTTAGTACTTATATTATTGCGTTTAAGCAAAACGTGTCATCTTTTGATCAATTTATTCACGTGTCAAAGAAAAGCGACGGATGGTAAAAACCGACTGCTGAATTTGTTTTTAGCATTTTTTGCTTTAAAACGCGTGTAAATCACATAAAACTGAATTTGATTCAATACTAGATACTATGTACTCAATTACTAACCCGGTGTGCACAACATTAATAATTATATTCCGGGGACGTAGGTACCTATGTACGCTGCATGTTATTCGTACATACCTACCGTTATATTAGGTTGATGAGATTTAGATAAAAGTGTTTACTTCATTATGCTTTATTATAGGTACTTAGTGTAACGTTAATTAAGCAATTATGCTTATTAATGCTCAATTGCATAATAAGGACGAAAGTCGTTTTTATTCAAACAGTAAAAATACATACCTGAGTGATTTCTACAAAGGGCTTACCACTTCTGACTGTTGTCAGGGTCCGAATAAATGAAATACTTTTGTCACACACTAACTCCAATCTATTTAAAAATCCTTTTCTTTTTACAAAACCAAATAAACCGCCAGGTTTGACGTTTCTATTGGGAATGGCCGCTCGATGAGCTGTCAGATCAATCGTTTTTTTTTTTTAAATTAAGTAATGAAATCGCTTACAATAGTACACACAAATTGGTATCGATGGATAAGTCACAGTGTTATATGCATCAAAAAAGAAAAAGTGAAATGTCGCGTATTATCAAGAGGTCAAGTAATGACGAAAAAGTGTATAGAACTTTAAATTGAACTAATATAACAGCAAAAATAAAAGATATTTATTTATATCTTTAAATGTAAGCAAATTCCTGGGGCTCTATTTTTTAATCACTCGTTTGGATATCGTGTGTGATTTTTGAAAGTGAACTTAAAATCAACGAAAACCTAGCAAAACTATACACGAACGCTCATGAAACTTAGTATTATTTTTTCCTAATCACTACTTTGGCAAATTTAACTGTTTTTCATCTGAAAATCTGACATTAATCAATAAATATCACACGCTTTTTTGAATCACTCGCTTGGATATGTAGTGTGAATTTCTTTTAAAAACTAATTTAAAATAGATGAAAATCACGCGAAATATAGACGTTAGTACTCATTAATGTACAATTATACTAATTTTCATAGGAAAATCAATCATTAATTAATGACTATCGTACGCCATCTCAACGCGAGTGATTCAAAAATAGAGGCCCTGTCGGTTGAAATAAGAAAATGTTGGTATAAATACCGACTTTAGTAATCACATAATTAAAAAAATAATATAAAATACATTATACAACGGAGCAGGATATACAACGGAGCTAAAATAACCAATTATTCGAAAAAGTCCTGCAAACGACTATTGTTAGATTCAAGAATATCTTCTATAAACTTATTCATCTTACATGTTGAAATACGGCGTTATTAATAATTTATTTATTCAAAAGACTAATTAGTAACGCCACTTAAACCCTTCGTTGCGTGAAATATATCATGTGACAGTATGCAAATGAACTGCGAAGGGGCCGAAACGAAAATAAAAGCCTGTAAAAGTTTCATTATACTAATACTCAGAACCTTGTTGACTCAAAATATCGTGGAAAGTAGTTTTTTTTAAAATAATATTTGGGTTGCTCAAACTAAGTAGTTCAAATGGACAAAGCTTTGATCACGCACTTTTCACTACGAATTCAAAGGCGTATTCAGAATTCTTCTCGGAATCTGCGTGAAATGTTAATTTGGTAGGTGTAGGGTTCTTAGGTTAATTGACTTTTAGTTGGGCTAGGTAAGAACACACCAAGTTAATGCTGATATAAAATCTAAATAAAATCGTGATTTATATAATTTATTAAAATATGTACATTTATTTTTGTTACTACACACATCAAAAGTGTCCAGGGATCAAACATTTTCATGCGGATTTCTTGAGATTGAGATGTGGCTTTGTAATAAATTTATGATTTTATAAATTTATATGGATCCTTTTTGGTGCATTTCATAATTTGAAACAGGAACTGTCAATCAAATTCGAGTAAAAGATGAAAATCAGCCGTCAATATTTTCCCTATAAAAACATACAACGCATTGAACACATTATTAGTGCTACTGTTTCCGTACTACTGAATAAAACCAACATTATTATGGAGCGGCGACGTCATATAAGCAGGGAAGAAATGCTCAGAGCCGTGGGAATGATAGAAGCTGGTTCCCGGCAACGTACTGTGGCTTTAGCTCTGTAATAAAGAGTCAGAGTGTTATCAGTCGACTTTGGACATGTTACCGAAGCACTGGTACCGTGGCTGAGCGCCATGGAGGACGGTATCGCTGCACCACACGGAGACAAGACTGATACATTCAAATCACAGCTCGAAGAGCTCCAACAATAACCGCCATGATGTTAGCCGTGAGGCTTCATCACTCTTCAGGGAACTTAACTAGCGACCAAACAGTCAGAAACTGCTTGCATGAAGTGAACCTTTATTCCGGAAGACCGCTACGGGTACCACCTATAGCAATGCACAATCGTAGGAATCGATATCAATGGGCTCTTGAACACAGAAATTGGGCAGAAGAACAATGGCGTTTCGTGTGCTTTTCTGATGAGTCTCGTTTTGGTATGAGACCGGATACAAGACGTATACGACACTGGAGAACCCCTGGACGCCAACAGCGATTAAAATCCTGCCAGGTAGTCCATCCTCATAGTGGTGGACCCAGCATGGTATGGGCGGGTATTTGGATCGGCGGAAGAACTGATTTGATTCGGATCAGAGGCAATCTCAACGCTCAAATTTATGCTGAGACGATTGTATCAGACGTCATCATTCCTCTACAAGTGCAAATCGGTCCCTTATTTTAGTTAATGCATGATAATGCACGACCGCACACCGCAAGAGTTGTAAGACGGACTCTCGCCGCAGCTAACATCAATGTCCTGCCCTGGCCTGCTCAGTTGCCAGACTTGAACCCGATTGAGCATGCATGGGATATGCTACAGAGAAGAGCTCTTCCGAATATGGAGGGTATCCAGTCGCAAGAAGACCTTTTTGTTGTTGCAACGAACATGGGCGGCCATTTCACAGCGTGATTTGGATGAACTCATTTTGAGTATGCCAAATCGATGTTCTTGTATCGTTAGTGTTCGCGGTGGAAACACGGATTAATAATTGTTTAAGTTACTCAATAAAATTTTAAAGAAAACTGTTATTTCAGTCTTTTTTTCGAACTTTAATGTTAGTGGTTCAAATGTCAAAAATTCCTTCATTAGGAAAATGGCAAATCTCTTTATTAATGCAAAGGTGACTTGGTTTATCGTTACTGTAGACAAACGAAAACACTTTATTTGATGAATCCTTAAAGAAAATTAATAAAAATTTTAATTAATATCCATCAGGAGAAAAGTTTTTGCAAAAATATATGTTGATCCCTAGACACTTTTGATGTGTGTATGTTCCTTCTTTATTAAGAAGGTTTTCACTGCAGCCGTTTGCCATCTTTCTCAAGTCCACCTGTGTACACCAAAGTTTTTAAATAAAGAAATGATTTAAATGAACGATAAAGAAGCATAGCTATCCAAGGCGGCATCACATCCAGCATCGTAGCCTCCTTGTCGCAAGGAAATGGTATCGTTTTTGAATAGGTAGATTTTAAGATTATTTTTTCTTGTTAGTTATTAAAAAGTACTTTTTCTAAAAAAAAACAGATAATATTGCCTGCATTTGAAAATAGGGCGTTGACAGTTATGACCACATGGATCAGCGTAATTTTGCTATACGGCATACTTACTTAAAAATACGAACCCTCTTAATGATAAATGTAGTAACATGTTTCTGTCCTTTGTTGATTGTAAAAAATACCACAAAAAATATTTCTAATTTTGTTTAGCATTAAGGTGTTCGCCCTCGCCTCAAAATAAACCATGACAGTAGATGGATGGCTAAACCAAATAATTGTTTTTTACCCTATTTAACAAATAAAGACACTCCTACATAGCACGTAAAGTGAAAAGTAGGCAGGAATTAAATTATAGATGATTTATAGTTTCAAGTCTGACACGCTACGGTGTACACGCTATGACAATTTGGTACTAAATAGTTTAAGTAGGTTAATAGTTGTACTATAATATCACAAAATTAAGCTTTAACAAAAGAAAAACACGTTCAAATGAGATAATTATCACGCATTAACATTCGTCATTTTCAGGGAAGCTTTTAACTGAATGTTAGTTGGTAACTAAGTTGGATAAGTTCAGATAAGTTATCTATGTTTTCAGTAAATCTTTAATATCATTGCAACTGTGTTAATTATACATATTAAACTTTTTTAACAATTCGCCAGGAAAGCGCTGGGCGTCTCGTCCGACATGCTACTCTTAATGACACCTTCAGAATCTAAAGAGCCACCATTAATGTTCTTTCCACGTTGGAACCACGTGGTTTAGTTTGTGATAAATAATGGAAAGAGAGCTGATGGCCTCACGCTAATTCCCTGTGAAAGGGTTCGCGCCTTGCGACATTTATAGTTTTTATTAAGATACATTTATCACGAAGTCGCATCACGCGCCATAGTCACAAGTAAGTCTTCCTAGCAAGTGATTATGTGTTTGCGCCGTTTAGCGTTGAAACATTTGAACTGTGGGGACCTTCAACTAAATTGCTCTTTAGAAAAAATGCTCCAAAATGTAATTCTGTTACGGCCAATAAAAAGCTGGTTGGTCATAGCTAGTAGTATTATATTATCTGGGGTCATAGCTTTAAGAGTTTGCGTAGCTATCCAACGCGGCAACGTAGCCAGCATCATAGCGTCCTTGCTACAAGGAAAGAAGGACCACATCCCATAGAGAATTTCCGTACGTCCTACAGAGATAAAACGTATCTTAAAAAAAAACCTCTAAATGTGTGAAAAATATGTCATACTTAATTTCACAATTTTTACGGTCTGTCATATGAAGAAATTCTGTAAACATTCGTCCAGGGGCTATAAAAAGTCGTTGACTGAATTGAAACAATATTGAAATTATTTTTTGTTGGTTAAAAAACTATGCTTACAGCATAAAAATATACATTTATTTTGGAATATCTCGTTAAAAATAAACATCTCCATAACGAAATAGTTACACAAAGGCACGCGAAAGGCGCCAGCGGCGGCAGCTGTCGAAAAGCAAGAGAATAATGTTTCACTTGTTCTGATGAATATTGTACTATTTTGTATGGTACCTTATACCTAACAAAATCATGTCACACTGGGGGTACATCTTTTCAATCAAATAAGTTTATTTTTTGTATTCAGTTTCAGAACGACCTCCGTGGTGTAGTGGCTAAGCACGCTAGTTTCATGGCGTCGCCGCTCCTAGGTCCCGGGTTCGATTCCTCGTCGGGTCAATATATAAATCAAAATTTTCTGTATTGTTTTGGGTTTAGGTGTTGTGGTACTACCGTTGTGTCTGGTTTCATAGTAATGTATGTGATTGCTGTCCAATATTTACCGCACTTACCGCACTTATTGCACTCATCAAAAAATTCTAAGCAACACATACTATTTCATATTTATTATCTGCTTTTATATCATTTCTTACCAAGTAGGTAATACCTAAGTAAACAATTTTGATCTATTTGACATTCTGGCTGGTATTAAAAAAAAAGAGTAAATAGTAAGCCACACTTTGTATTAATTTACGCAATTTTTGTACAACCACTTAATTTTAGTTTAAGTTTAGTTGATTAGGCACCTTATTTTGTATTACGTACATAAAGTATTTACTCTTAATAATTATTAATAAAGATTATTTTTTAAAAAAGTTGTTCAATATCAAAAAGCATTAAAACATACGCTGAGGCATGGAACAGGAGTGTGGTGGTTTTGTTCTTCAAAAGAGGAAACAAAACCTTACTGAAGACCTATAAAACCCATCTTATCCCTCCCGCACAAGCCGGATTCCGAAAAGGCTACAGTACCAAAGACCACATACGCTAAGGCAAATTATGCAGAAGTCCGAGGAGTTTAATATACCTTCATGCTTAACGTTTATAGACTATGAGATGGCCTTTAATTCGATCAAAACTTGGGCGGTGATTCGGTCTCTTCAGCGGTGTAACGTAGACTATAGGTATGTAGAAGTGTTAAAGTGTCTGTATAACAACGCCACCATGTCGATTCTTATACAGGAAAAGAATACGAGGCCGATTGCATTTCGAAGAGGTGTAAGACAGGGAGACGTTATATCTCTGAAACTGTTTACAGCGGCAGTGAAAGACGCCTTCAAGCTCGTGAAATGATAAGGATTTAGCATGTGGGTCAATGGCGAATACATAACACACCTCCAAATTGCCGATGATATCGTCGCTGTGGCAAAGACGCTGGATGATTTTGGCACTATGTTTAAAGAATCGACCGAGTATCCCAACAAGAGGGTCTTAAAATGAACATGGAAAAACGAAAATTATGTCAAGCTCCCGTGTTGTACCTACTCCGAATCCGTTGGGAACTGGACAAGTGATCCAATTAGGAGGTCCAACTTTGAGAAGAGGTCAATCGACGAATCCAGCTCGGCTGGGCAGCGTTCGGAAAACTGCGCAAGAGCGTCTTCTCGTCTCATTTACCTCATTGTCTGAATACGAACTTCAACCAGTGTGTGTTACCAGTGATGACATACGGATCCAAAACGTGGTCTCTAACTATGGGCCTCATAAAGAAGCTAAAAATCACACAACGAGTGATGGAGAGGGCTATGCGTGGTGTTTCAGTACGAGATCGAATCAAAAACGAGTAGATACGTAGAAGAACTTTCTCTCGCTACTCCTGCTCACCGCACAGGTTTCCTTTCAAACTCTTTTGTTGTCCAGGCCATTCGTCTCTGGAATGCCCTTCCGGCAAAAAATCAACAGACTCCCAGTAAATTTTCATTTAAGAGACTCGTCCGTGCACACTTTCTACATTTGTATATCGGAAGCATCAACAAAGCGTAATCCATAAGCTTCTAATACATCGTCATAGTATATTATTAATATAGTATGTACAAGTATATGTATATATTTTATCGTTTGCGTTATGTATATGTAATATTTTATTAGATCATATTGTATTTATTGTAAATTGTAGTTATTTTGTTTTGTTTTATGAGTTATGTTTTTCATGTATATTTTTTTTAATGTGTGAAATTTATCGTTTTTTTCTTTTAATAGTAACCCATTTTCTTTTTTTCTGTCGCACCGCCTACAATCATTTCTGCTTAGCCCAAAGGTATGACTGGTAGAGAATGCCATATGGCGTTAAGTCCACATTTTGTACTAATTTTTGGTTGTGCAATAAAGTATAAATAAATAAATAAAATAAAAAAGAACTAAAGTAACGGACATATCACTACGAATCAGTAAGCTCAAGTGGCAGAGGACAAACAGGTGACACAGCGCAAAGAACTGATGGTCGTTGGGGCAGAAAAGTTCTAGAAAGGAACCCTTTCGACCAAAAGCACAGCGTGTGGCATCCATCGATAAGATGGACGGACGACCTAGTTAAGATCGCAGGATCACACGGATGCAGACCGTTTGTGCTCAGTCGCTATGGAAAATCGCGGGGAGGTCTATTATTAGCAGTGGACGTCCTTAAAATAATAATATCAATAAGAACATACTAAGGTATGTATGTATGCGAAAACACATTGTAAAAATTAAATTTGTATGTGTTTCTCAGACTTTTTTGATGTGTATATAAACGAGTTTTCACAATAATATGAGTACCTGAACGAATTTCATAGCATGTCTTTTTTTATGTAAGACAGGAAAAAAGTTTTTTTTTTTTAAAAGATATGTTTCATCTCAGTAGGACGTGGGCATTTTGGGCCTCCCAATTTGTTTGTTACAAATAAATATTATTCTTTTTGTTACGTCTATATAACGTTATTAACCTCTCCGACCTTTCGCAAAGAAAATTTAAGGAATATTTTTGATTTACAACATTTTTCCTATGTCTGCCCATAAATTTACTCGTACGTTGGCATAAAATAATTTATTAAGTACGTAGACTAATAAAGCTCTTAGTACCTACAAAAAATTGCGTTTTCTTTTCAACGCATTGAACTAAAAATGTAAATAAATCTTATGTAACTTTATTGTACAAGCTACAAAAATCTTTACAATCACATGTAACACAGAGAACGTAAAAGCTTTAGCTTTCTTGTAACTTGTTAGATACACTTTAATGCAGTATGATCACTACCTTTTTGCCTAAATTATACTTAAGTATCAACATGCTGTCCTTTTTATCTGCCAAGGGGCTTATTTGATATCGAACATGAAAGTTTTACCTACCTTGATATTGCATTGGAGATATAAAATGTCTTTATATTAAAGCGTGTTGGTTCTGACATGTAAAATGAATAATTTGAAATAAAATTAGACGAATTTATTTACAGGAAACGTGCTTAGTAATCCATACCATCATTTTTTTTCAACAACATCAACATAGTTTAATATGGATTGGGGCGGTGAAACAAAAGACTTTTATTCCTACAGTGATTTTGTCAAATTACCATTCAAATGTTACATCAGCAATATAATTATTTTTCGCACACAATAATTTAGTGTTTCTTGGAAAATCACGCCTTCGGGCACCACAGTCCATTATGTTTCTTGCACTGTGCATAATAAATTATTCAGCCAACTTAGAACAACTGGACGTTATCGTGAAATTTAAAACATTACCCTCTCCATTTCAGTTGGGCAAGTTATTGCTGGTACTACGAAGTAAATCGCACCAAGGACTTTAAAGTTATATGGGGCACGCTTACAGTCTTTAATACGACCTATTTTCAGGTTCGAACTTGAGAACTTTGAGGTAAAGGTCAGTAGGTCAGATCTAAAGTTTTTTTTTGTTTAAAATCGTTCTTAGGATCAGTGGCCGTAGTGCGAGTCGGATCGAATGCATCGAGCGCGTTAACATGAATTTATATGGGATTGAAGCAGCGACGTCTTGTGGCTAAAGTTTACACCAAAACAATCCCATATAAAATCACGTTTACGCGCTCGATGCGTTTGATCGAGTAAGTCTCGCTCCGACTCGCACTACGGCCTCTGTCTTAAAAATGATCCAAGATCGCGATGATCTCGACTAATACTATGAGGACTGGCTAATCCTTACCAGCAACAGAGACGCGTGGAGTAGTTTGGGGAAGTATTTGCCCAGCAGTGGGACACAAACTGCTAGGAACAAAAATTGAGTTGTCTGATGACTTTATAAACGAATTATTGTGCTCAGTCAAAATAATTTTAAAGACCAGGGCATAATTGTCACAGATATAATACAGACATGTATTGGCATTCCCTCAAGATGTCAATAAATTGACTTGAATTTGTCTTCAGTATTGTTTTTTACTCTATACTGTGGACGCCATCTACCCCATTGACAAATGAATTAATTGACCCTTAGGGTCAATTGACCTTACGTCAGACATTATGTTTTTGCGCATACTTAAGGTAAAGCCTTTGCCTATCAGTGGGATACCCCATCTAAGGGTGACATGATCTTAGGTCAGTCATTGTTTTTTTGTTCATTGAATTTTATCTCATACTTGAGAGTCAGGTGACAGGTCTTCGCACAGCAGTGGGATGTTAACAGTAACTTTACTTTTTTATTGTTTTTAAAGACATACTTTGCAGCATCTTGCAAACGACACTTTTTAATTTTGTTCCAAACTACCGGTCCCTCGCGGTTCTGCCCGCATATCTAATGTCTTTTCGCGGGATTAAAAGATCATCATAGTAAAATATTATCCAATTCAAAAGACGTCACAGAAATATATAACGAATTGATAACCTCTTTACTTCAAAATTCCGTCAGTGACAGTAGTCGAGCAAGGCTCTTGTCGGTTTCCTGCAAAGATTCTGGTCACTGGCTTCATGCTTTACCGTCAAAAAATTTAGGCACTCTTTTCGATAGTGAGTCTTTCCGGGTGTGTGTGGGTCTCCGCCTTGGCACCCCTATATGTGAAATTTTTACGTGTCCCTGTGGCAAGGAGGTTGACAAATTTGGTCTCCACTGCCTTTGTTGCCAACAAAGCGCTGGGCGTCTCGCCCGTCACGCTACCCTTAATGATGCCATCAGAAGAGCTCTTGCCACCATTAATGTTCCTTCCACATTGGAACCACGTGGTTTGGTCCGTGACGATGGCAAGAGACCCGATGGCCTTACGCTTATTCCCTGGGAACGGGGTCGGGCCTTAGTTTGGGATGCAACTTGTGTCGATACTTTGGCCCCATCCCATCTCAGAGAATCAGCCCTTAAAGCTGGAGCAGCAGCGGAGTTGGCTGAAAACGCCAAGCGTCGCAAGTACGTCTCACTTGCAAGTGATTATGTGTTTGCGCCGTTTGGTGTTGAAACATTTGGGCCGTGGGGACCCTCTGCTAAATTGCTGTTTGGTAAAATTGCGCCAAAATTAAATTCTGTCACAGCCAATAATAAAGCTGGCTGGTTCCTCGCTCAAAGGATTAGCATAGCTATTCAACGCGGCAACGCAGCTAGCATCATAGCCTCCTTGCCTCAAGGAAATGGTTTCGTTTTTGAATAGGTAGACTTTAAGTTTTTTTTTTTTTTATGTAGCATGTCTTAGTTTTATTTCTTCTTGTTTGTTATTAATAAAGATCATGAATAAGTAATAAAGCACCTCCTTTGAGGTCGGTTTAAAACTTGAATAAGTTAAAATAGTAGCAATTTTTATCAGGTTTCATTTTGTAGGAGGTCTTATGTCGCTAAAACGCATCGTTTCCAATAATTAAGCGAAAAAACTAAAAAATAACTTTTAAACCCTCCCCCTCCCGGCTTAAGGAGTACGGGCTGGGATTTTTCATATGATGACCACTTTATTAGTGCAAACAAAGTTACGAAGTCAAAAACCATGTTCCTTTAATCACTTGTTATACAGGTGTGGTTTTTATTTTAAACTTGAATATATTTTTAATAATAAGCATAACTCGTACCATAATTCTTATGTATTTAACGCCATACAAATGCCACACAGACAAATTAATTTTAATAGCATGAATTACGTCCAAACTAACAAACCACACGAAACTCAATCGCCAAACACCTATTATTCTTGAACCGCCAGCCCGACTGCTATCAATTAGTAGAGGCAGAGCGAACCAGAATCAATCGTATTTGCTTCGATCGCTTAAAAATATTCAGCGGAATATACTGAACCAGCTACCGTAAGCGCTGCGGGTATTTTTGAGTAGCCAATTAAGACCGAACCCAACAGAAACGTATTCAGAAATGAAAATATGGCGTAACGAAAGTATGTGTAACTATAGCAACGGAGCCTGCCACGCGATGAATTTGAGGTTTTTACGTCTGGAAAGTAAAGTTATAAAATGAGCTTGAAAATTTTATGACTCATTTAATGTTCGTTTTTAGGGTTCTGTAGCCGAATGGCAAAAAACGGAACCCTTATAGTTTCGTCAAGTCTGTCTATCTGTCTGCCTGTCTCTCCGTCTGTCTGTCCGTCCGTATGTGACCCACTTTATTCTGTAATTATAAGCATCGCACTGCTGAAATTTGGAAGGAAGATGAATCCTGTTAACTTCTTCGATTCTTATACAAAAAAAATATACAAACCTATGCGTGATAGGACTTTTAAAATGAATGAATCTTCATACAAAAACTATGAAAAACAAAGTTATATTTGCTGTCAACAAAATATTGCGGTGTTTCAGCTTAGTAGGAGTAAGTGGATTCCCTAATTCAGTTACAATTGGCACGGAATCCTCAGTGCGCGAGTCCCACTCGCACTTAGCCGGTTTTGATCTACAACTCATTTTTGATGATTATTCTCTATGCTCACCAAAGCGCTTCAAGCTCTTTTCTCCCGGTATTGGCTAAGCATATACCTAACAAGTTGTTTTTCAAAAGAATATTCTGTATTACACTGTCGCACATAACACCGGTAAATAAATAAATAAATATCCTTTTGGACATTCCCACACATCGCCATCTAGCCCCAAGGTAAGCTACTCAAAGCTTGTGTTATGAGTGCTAGACAACTGATATAATACTTAAATACTTTTTTTTTGTAAATGCATACATGATATACATAGAAAACACCCAGACCAATACAAAAAGACATGTTCATGCACACAAATGTTTGTATTGTGCGGGAATCAAACCCGCACTCGCTGCTTAGTAGGCGATTTCTCGACCACTACACCAGACCGGTCGTCATATAGGTAAAGTATGTAAAATCTAATTGTAGTGTTCTAGCTCGAAGAGAAAAAGATGAATTTCTATTTCTTATTATGACTTCAATTCAATGTTTAAGATAAAATCATTTCTGGACCAACATCACGCTATGTATTTTAATGACTTCATTTATTTGGATAATTTAAATCAGAATATAAAATTCAAATGCAATTAATAAATATGTCCTAGACAACACATCTATAATCGTGGATCTGAGGATATGAATTTTCTTTCTTGTGTTACGAATTCTAGACCACAATAATGAAGGAGGCGTCTCCCATTTATACTTAAATACATATGAAAATCTATGTAGGTACAAATGTTCGTGCTCATCAATCAAATATTTGCCCCTTGCGGAATTCGAACCTGCGACGGGTGGCGTAATAGTCAGGAGCGGTAACCACTGCACCAAACGCATCGTCACACATCTACGAGTATCTTTCGTCATCCAGTGCGACAAAAATCTTCTGCGCTAGCGTTCAATTAGGGTATCTGAACTCTCCCTTGATTCAGGAAGTTCAGAAAGCTGTTTAGAAAAAAAATATACCTAACCATGGCAAAGTCAAGGAGAAGGGTACTAATTTGAACTAGTAATAAGCATGATGGAACAGTATATCATGTACGTTGCATCGATTTAAAACGCAAAACAATCAACGACTGTCGCGCTGCTAAAGTCGCCTAAATGTGAAAGCGCTCTAATAGTCGCCCATCAAACCACAAAACTCGGCACACCGCGAACAAAATATTCAGGAACGCATCCGAAAAAGTTACGGCCCAATAAAAAGAAGTTACCGCGAAACCAAACAGTCGAGTTGGCGAATAACCGAAGCGAACTATAAAAGCAGAGAGGTGAGCAATAACATACACTGAAAAAGGTTCGTAGGTTCGTACAAATGAAGTTCCCGTGAACAGTGAACACAAATAAATCAGTTGGCGTGTTAGGAATCACGTGCGATCTAACGCAGCTTGTTAACGCGAGTAAACTTGTTCCGATCGTCTTGGGTTTCGTGTGTTCGGACGATGCGGGTGCGATTTTATCAATTTTTTGGAAAGTTCGATTTTTTTTTGGTTACTTGTTATTTATTCATTGACCTTGTTGTTGTTTTGGTCTGTGACATCCAACTTAGTTATGCTTATTAAAAAAATGATTTCTTAAATTATATGCAAGCTTTATAAAATGACATAGCCTTGAGAATCAGTAAGGTGGCAATGGGCAGAGCACATAGCACAAATTAACAGTTATTTAACTGACGGCCGTTAGTGCAGAAAAGTTCTAGATTGGAGATTCTTCGACCAAAGACGCAGCGTAGGACGTCCGCCGATAAGATGGACAGACGACCTTGTAAGGGCCGCAGGATCAAACTGGATGCAGACCGGTCGCTTTGAAAAGCCGTAGTGGAGGCCTATGTTCAGCAGTGGGCGTCTTTTAGCTGATTATGATGAGGAAACCTCTTCACAAATTCTAAAAAAAAAACGAATGGGGAACCTCGCATCTTCACGCGTAGCTTGCGCGTGTCTACTAAATATTACGCCGTAGCTAGTAAGCTGCGAAGAGGTGACCTGGTGTGGGTAGTATTGAAACGATTGCTCAGAAATAATAATTGTTTTTGTAGTTTTTTTTCCATTTAAAAACTTGCCATCATCATCTTTTGTACAACCACCCCTGAGTCGCTCGTTGGTAACCAAAACAACACCCTGCATGTTTAGTAAATATAAGCTAAAGGTAAATAAATTATCTGAAATTACCAAGTGTTCTACTAGCATTTAATGACACAAAGCTTTAAGTTCGCCATAAGGTTACTAAAGTGCATTGTTTAAGTAGAACCAAAATTAATAAAAAAACTCTTAACGTTAGGTTTAGGTTATTTTTAACGTAAGAAATAGTAAAATTTACCTATGGGATTCGTTGGCAAAGCAAAGAAAAAACTGCATCATGACACAGCAATATAAAGATAAAAAAAGCTGTCAGAATAAACAAATGCTTTTTAAATCGCACCGTTATTTCGCACATCATTTGTACGTGAGAGGGAGCGTTATAATCGGTAATCAGTATTTATATTAAGACTGCTAATAAGATTTGCTATTTCTACTTACTTATATAGAAATAGGACTTATCTCGAGGATAAATTCAATTAAAGCCCGATTAATAAGATCCTTGCCCTCTAAGCAAGCTTATTTAGTTTCTGTTGGTATAGTTCGTTTAAGAAATAAAATTGTATCAGGAATAAATAAAAAATAGATACAAAATTTTACGCTCTTGTTATACCAAACATTATAAAAATAATCTAAATTGACTGATGATCGATGATATATCTTAATTAATCTAAAGATCTTGAACGTATTTTAAAATATTATCTTACACATATATTATTCCTTGTTTATGGTTTTCCGTTAACGCGAAAAATACCTGTCATATTAGGATAGCTATAGAATATTTTTAGCGCTATCTAGTGAGAGATACAAAGTGATCGAAGAAAACTGCTCATTCAATAAAGCAAAGAAATCGCGATTATAATCTTCAATCAAATAATATAAAAGCAAGGCTTCATAATAATTTGGTCCATTTTATTTCTTCAAACAAAGTATTTCAAGTCCTAGTTGGTAAGCACTTGAATTTGTCATTTTCTTATTCTCTGTTCTAACGAATGCTGTCATTTTTCATGTTTTTTTTATTTTAAACCAAGCATTTTATTTTATTGAGAAAACAGTAACACAATTTTCGCCGTACAAATATCATTAATCAGGAGTATACAACGGGCATTGTCCAAACGATACATTTGTCATAAGCGGGCAGTCTAAAAACGTCGCAAAGCGCGATGCGATTTATGAATTTTTACCTTCGATCATCTACCGTAGCATATAGCACAAAGTATGACTAATCTGATACTTTTTAGGGTTCCGAAGCCAAATGGCAAAAAAACGGAACCATTATAGTTTCATCAAGTCTGTCTGTCTGTCTGTCCGTCCGTATGTCACAGCCTAGTTATTCTGAAACTATTTTTATTACACTTTTGGAACTTAGTTGGAAGATGTATCCCGTAAACCGCTTTACGATTTTCGTACAAAAATAAAAATGATGATATTTAGGGGGGAGGGGGGGGGGGGAGGCTCCAACACACAAAACTAAAACCTATTTTTTGTCAAACCTTTGTGTCTATGGATAGGTCTTTTTAAATGACATGGAGGTTCTTAAAACCATTTTCTCTAAATGTCTGACGTTTGAGAGATAGACGCTTCCAAAGTGGTAAAAAAGGCGTCCCCCTCCCTCCCCATCTAACTTTTAAAGTCAGCGAGTGTAAATTTTGAAAAAAATATATAATGTAGACCTGGGGTGCGGGTTATTAATCCAGGGGTGCGATTGTGTAAAGCAATCGTATTCATTTGACAGTTCGAAACGTACGATATGATCTGTCAAACCCTTTGTACTTTGCCATTTGACAGACCATACCGTACGTTTTGAACTGTCAAACGAATACGATTGCTTTACACAATCGCACCCCTGGATTAATAAGCAATTATTTTATGTCTGAAATCTGAGATCACTTCTAGTACAGGTGGGTCCATGGCAACTTGGTTCAAATCAGCAATTATTAGTTTTTTTTTAATTGAACTTTTTTTTGTCATAACAATGTAGTAGTTATAAATTGGATGGTTTACATACCATAGCTAATGTTGTGTCCCTTCGCAGACATAGTAAAATAACACGCTTAATACTAACCTAGGCTCGAAGGAGTAACAACACTAACAATTTACTGACTTCCAGAAGAATGACAGATTGCCCCCACCAGTCTGACATCACCAGTGACGATTGCGCACGAGAAAAACAACTGTCACCCTCCTGTTATATTCTCGAGTACTTCATCAAAGCTTTCCTGCCACCGTGGCACCGCGACAGAACGAAGCTACGGTCGGTTTTTACGATGGTCGCTTCGGAAACGAGAGGCGTGATTATAAAGAGGTACAGGGACGTGTGAGATTGTTGTACAATATGTGTGTTATAGAGGTGTCCTACTAAAAGTACTTTGGGACTTTTATATCGGGTTTTTATGGACGATGCAATCACTTCAAAAAGGTTTGCATACGTATCTTTAAATATATATTAAAACCGCAACATAAAATGTATCGACTTGAACTTTAGAGCATCTTGAGAAGTCAGGCACAGAAACATCAAACACCGACTGTTAAAACAATTAGAGCAAGTTGTCTCTTGGAAACAGAATCTTTTGATGCCTATTTATTATTCAGGTAAGTTTTCAAACTTCAGCCAGTTTTGGGTGTTACTGTACTGCATTCAGAAGCAGGCAGTCAATAAATAATGATTTCTTAACGTAATTTTCACTCAGATTTTAAATTTGTAACCGTTTGCGTTAGTATGTACCCAAGTACTGACAATTAAGTTATGATTATGAATGTTAATAGATCTAAATCAACTATCTAAGAGTCTTTAGACACTGCGACTTTTAGCATTGATGCAGTCGCGATGCAGTATCGATGCACTCGCAAATTGTCAACCTTATACACACTGCGCTTATTTTAGCATCGATACAGTCGCGATGCTAATGCGTGTTAGTATCGATGCAGAAGCTAGACATTGTCAAATTTTGTACTGTATATTGGCGACTGCATCAATGCCAAATTTAAATGTTCATCGCGTGAGTCAAGATGCTGTCGCACGACTGCATCAATGCTAAAAGTCCACACTGTTAATTTTAAGGGGTTTAAATGAAACAAAATAAAATTGCCGTTGCGTGGGTAGTTAGTAGGTAATAAGTTCATTTGTATCAAATTCAAATAATAACAAACAAGGATCATGGCCCATTCCGAGGTAGATAATGGGGCAATTTAGAAAAACGAGCAGTGTGGATTTCGGTATTATGCTCGAAAGACGCTAGGTCGTCGGTTTTTATCCTGTTATGATATTCATAGTAAATTACATTTGGATACCTTTATTATTACGATGTTACATCTTCGTACGTTTCAGTATTAGCCTTTTAATTTAAACGTTGTAACTGGTATTAATAACGATGTTTTTAAATTATAAATACGTCGAATGATCTCAAAAATACCCACACAAAAGGCAGATAATTGCCCGGAGTGCATGCAGTCGGGCACGTCACATCTCTTTATGGCTAGACGTCCTGATAGCCGTAAATTAATTCTCGTGTTCTGGATAAAATATGTACCTTCCTGTGCGTTTAGAAGTTGCAAATTTAAGAGACAAGAAAAACGTAACATTTCGTTAATGAGTATAGTTTTTTCATTTATAAGTAATAAAACATAAAACGTGTATATAAATCTTTATCATATTTCGGCAATGGCTGACATTAGGCTAAAGAGCGAGATGTCACGCGCTCGCGCCAATAAGCGCTCAGTAGTAATCAGTACATAACGAATGTTATATATTTATCTCTTCCTATCAACAGACATGCCCCACTATTTGTCTTTATTAGCACTTACTGTCATAATACACAACTATACTTCGTATAGAGTAATCCTTGCGCCACTTTAAAATGCTTTAATGTTGGTGAATAACCTATATCTATCCTTTTGAACGTCATTGATTTAAATCTGAAACTGTGTTTGCACCTACTTTATGGTATACCTACTATTTATAACTAGGGCGTTGAAGAGAGTAGAGCTTACGTATTTAATACACATACTTGAAGGTGTACCTATTGTGAAACTTGCGTGAACTCGGCATTTTCCACTCGCATAGAAATATAAATCCTTTGTGCGTGGCAAATGCCAACATAACGGAATAGGTCTAAGTTACCTAGTATTCCGTACTAGCGTATAGTTGACACCACGAACAAATCTCGTGCACCATGAAGTGACGCCACTAGTCAGCAACTCATAAAAATGTTTCTTAGAAACTCAAATTACAAGGAACACGTCATAGACCCCTCACACACTTCGACTTCACGACCTCGCTTCAGCATCGCGACTCACGCAATGAACAGATCGATGCAGTCGCCAAAATTCAAAAGGTTATCAATTCGACTGTAAGTCTTTTTTGTAGCTGTGTTACCTCATATCACAGTCATTTGTGGACCAAATTGATTTTTATTTTGGCGAACATAGAGGTTATACCTTCTAGTTGGTCCCATTTTTGCTAATCTGGGATCTGATAATGAAATCTTGGTGCAATCGAGAGAAACCTTAAAATTTTAAAGGCACGCGTTTTTTACTAGAATCTTAATGTTGACGTGTTGTTACGATAGTCTGATAGTCAACCTTGTGTAGAGTTGATTTTGAAACTCCTTAAAGCTTAGGAGTTCAGTGATTTTAATGACAGAACTTATGATAAGTAATTCGTAGCTTAATTACGGAGTCATAAGGTTCAACCCCTCCCCCCTCCCCTATGGTAATCACTAAAAATAAAGAAATAAATTTAACTTTAAAAAAGTAAAAACCGACTGCTCTGATATGTGATGTTTGAGAAGGTCACAGTGATGGCACCGACTCCAAAAATAAATGGTTCGCCTAAAATGGATTTCTGTTCTTTAAAGGCTCAAGAGTTTATTTAAGACTTTTTAGTGCATTTCAGTTTTGAAGTCGCATTTTACTTTTTTAAGTTAATTTTTACTTTGTCAGATACATCACAGTCCGAAGTAAGATAATAATTATTAAAATTACGAGGTCAGGGCGGGACGGGGCCGGGGGCGAAACAAAGTTCTTTAGGTAGTAGAATAATTATACCCTATAATAATTATTCAGCAAATGAATTGCGAATCAATATGGTCACAACTAATTCCTTAAAACTTATTACTCTGGACTAAGTGGAATCTGGAATAACACATCTGTGAATGTACAGAAAAACCTTCAAACCTATTTTCTGCTTCGAATTGTTTCGAGTATAAAAGAACTTCGATAAAAGCAGGCGTGTCTGTCTGTCCGGCGTGTTGTGGGAACTTGCGGTCAACGCCGGGAAAGTTCCGGCGGCGGTTTTGCTTAGTCTCTGACTTTGTATGTCTGAGACGAAGTATGTTTTCTACGGTTATAAACGCGATTAGTGGTTTGACTTTTATTTATATTTAAAAAATGTTTAGGGGTCTAATTTATTTTTAATGTGTTTTTATATAATAGACAGATGTTTTAGCTAACAAAATTAAACTCTTCCAATTTGTAACAAAGATCGTGATTTAACGACCTAGTTATAATAAGTTTTGCAAACTGCAAATAAACATTTTCTATTTACTCACCGTGGCATGTGCTTCTTCAAAACGAGTTGGTTATGACTTTTACTAGCTATCGTGGTAACGATAACAAAAAATTATATAGGTATATTCTGGAACTACTACTCCGGATAACTTGAGAATAATAAAAAAAATATAACTTTTGACTGATAACTTCAAAATCGTGTTTAGTAAGTCCGCGATCTTCACCTCACTCCACCGTTTCGCACCAGCATGAAACTTTTTAGGTAACAAGTCGAGCCGGTAATCATCTGGCTGTTACCTTCACAAGTGCTTATTAAAACTTGTTACGCTTAGTGTCGATTTACCCCTAATAATAGTTTTGAGGAAAATAGTTTTCTGGATGATAGTGGATGACATAGTTAATTTCAGAAGAAAAGTTAAGGTGTACGATAAAATTAATTAAAAAACAAAGAATATTTTATAGCATTAACGATACATCCCATATTTAAGTTAAAAGGGCACAATTGATGGCATCAGGAGTTTGTTACACAAAACGAAAATCCACTTCTTTACAAATAGTAATTTTATTAGCGATGGGTCAGGGTCTGGTCAGGTCAGAGCCAGGTAAGATAGACTGTTTTAATCATATTTATCGAAAAAAAGTTTTATCTATAACTGTTGACTCGAAATCCATAAACCATCAGTCAAAATATTTAACTGCATAGCAGGAATACCACAAATTAACTGTAAAGTTACGTCCATTAAAAATTCCCGCAACGAATCCAAAGGCAAAAAACACGCTCAAATCATAATCCTTTTAGTCGCCCCTAATACTTTAATTTTACAGTATCACGCATATGTTATAAACAGGAACGGACCAAATCCCAGCATCAGTTAATCCGACAATGGCTGGCATAAAGGAGAATTCGCAACAATTATTTTTGCATCAGCAGCGGAACCATTCCGGACACGATAAAGAATCTCCCGGAAAAAGATATTTATGCCAGCCAACTCAAAGTTGCCGACCGAAAAGTACAAAATGTGAATACGCGACCCTAACTCAGTCACATAAAGGTGTTTTTTGTGAAGACGCTGTAGAAAAAGTGTAGTTCTTCCGGCAGACCACTTGAAAGTTTTAGGGCGCGAGTGCAATAAAACACCTAAAGTTGGAGGCGCGAAATCACGGCCTAATTGTTAGGCTTGTTTCGATAAAATTAACTACTTCGAAAGGTTTTATCGGAACGAGTTGTGGAGTTGGGGCTATGGGTTAGAGGTGAGCGCTGATACCTTGCGGTCGGATTGATCGATGCCCGGAACTTTGGAAGGGTTTTGCTCGGAGCTTTTATCTTATGACAGGTCTGAACGAGGGTCTATGGGTTCTTGACTATCAGTTTTGGTATCTAGTTTTGAGAAAAAGGTAGGACACGAGACGGGCATGAGATTGAAGTGATTGATAACAATTGACGCGTTAATAATTATTGTCTTAATGTTAGTTACTTCAGTTTAGTTACCTATGCAGTTGACTATTTAGATATCGTTTATATTAATCTTGAAAGTCTAGTTATCTTCCATGATTTTAAGAGGGCATCATTTTTTTTAATAAATATTTACTAATATCCCTACAATGAGAGACGTTGATATGCTAGCTGTCGAGGACAGCAGTAGAAGAAACTCCCATGAAACTTTTATAAATAATTTGTTTTTAACTCTAGCGCTTTGATAGTGATACCGAAGTAAAGCAATCTACGGTGCGGTCGTGTTTGGATGGGTGACCATTCTGACCTCATAAGTGACGTACATCACGAAAATCTCCGTGCTTCGGAAAGCACGTTAAGCGGTTGGTTCTAGCTAATATAGGTTGATATTAGTCGTGAAGCCTAGTCAGAGGCCTTATGGGCGGCTTGATAACATCTGACAGCAGGGTTAGTCACTTGCCTTGCAAACACCCCTCCACCAACCCGCACTGAGCCCGCGTGGTGGAGTATGGCTTAAACTACCTCATAAGGCCTTTGCTCATCAGGGGGATGTTACAGGCTAACTTTACTTTTACTTTACTTTATTTTTTAACTCAGGTTAGACAATTTCTTGATATAAGTAAAGATAAATGTCCTCCACACTTGTGGCCAAATCACATCCTTAAAGACCGTTGAAACATCTGTGTATACTCGTTTATTAGACATTTGACGTTGAATTTACTAACATCCTGACCGTAAACTGTGCCCTATCTCGACCACGACGTATGTTTGCTTGCTGCAAGATTGACGGATGACGCTGCCACGACGTATGTGCATCTTTGGTGAATGCAATTGCGTGTGGGCTGAAGGATATTGGACAAAAGTATTACAAATCTCAAGCCACAATTATCAAGTTATCAAGAAAACAATGAATTCGCTTAAAGAAATTTTATTAAAAGTTGATACAGATGTTTTAGCTCGACTTGTTATTTTTATTAAGAAACCCCTTTTTGCCAGGGTTTTATTTAATTTAATTTTATCAGGAGAAAAAACAATTGTACAATTCTCTTAATAATTAATCTTAATAAAAATGTTTAATATTAATACACAACCAACAACTTTATTCATATATTGTGTGATTGAAAAAACAATCAAATCTAGTTTTTGATATTGTGAGACTGCAGCGCACCCGCAGTACCGTGAATGCTAGGGATAATGATGATGTGATGATGAGCTAATGTTCAGCCTAAGTGTACCTACAAAACACAAACACACAGATGATACATAGTGTCGACGGACAACAAGCCGTGCCTTGACGAAAGTCCTTCGAAACCTCTGTCACCTTACTGTTGCAACGTTCAAATCGCACCCAAACAAACACAACATTTCAAACAAAAGACGATGCGAGGTGCAAGCGGTTTCATCTTGTTATTGTGGTGAGACGCCGGTAAGGTCGATAGTAACCCTGACAGAGTTTTATCATGCTTTATATGTATGTAATATCATAGTCATTTTGGTACTGTTTTAGCATTCGAAAATATAAGTGAGATAAGAAATGACTATCTAGAACTCAAGTAAACAATACTACACCAATTAATCGAAGCAAAACACGGGTTACAGCAGTTAACCCTACCGATAACAATTTGCAGGGCCTCTCCGACCCCACTAGAACTTGCGCGATTTGTTGGGAATTAGCTAAATTTAATGGGACTCCATGTGGACCCGTCATATGTGACTGGGTTGGTTTGGGGTGACTATGATTGATTGAAATATGGATCATAGAATATATTTCATAAAAAAAATTATTAACATACAAAAACTTCAGTTTCTTTATCAATTATAAAAAAGCATCAAACTGTCAGTGCTTATATGTATTTATAAACTCAAAGACATAACGAAACTTTTTTTTATAGTTTCAGTGGGATGTAGCAATTTCGTTTCCAAACTAGCGATAGTTGACATCGAAAATCATCTGTTTTATCGATATCTTTGTTTAGTTCAATACTATCTATACCCAGACGGAAGTAATATCGGTAATATGAATACACCAACGATGGTATAATATCGGCTCTGACTTTTGTCGCTGTATAAGTAAGAACGAGGAAGTTATTGAGTTAAATTATAACCAAACCTATGGTCGCCCTACTCAAAGATCGATCTTCAGTACGTCGTTAACATGTGCACGGAGCTAATATGGCTCTCACCGTTGACCTTTTGATTTTACGACCTAAGGGCTAAGGCAAAATATAATGCTTGTATGGTGATCCGAAGATTCCTCTTGTATGTTTTGTGATTTGTATGTTTAGGAAGGCTTGGTTCTTGGAATTCCTTTACAGTAATACATTTAAATGATACGTACCTAAACGGAAAATAAATAAAATAACCTATATAATTATAGGAAACCATCAAATTGGTAGAAACCAATTGTAGAGACCATTGCTTCAAGGTACGTATTTTCAGCAACTTCAAAAAAAGAGAGGTAATTAATTCAATTTGTATGTGTGTATGTGATATCGTTAGAATTTGATAATATTTGAGTACCTATGCTTAATTTCGTAAGAGAATAGTTTTTTTATTTGTTTGTTTGTCCACGGATGAATCCATAGTTAGATTTTTCGTTTAATTAGGTATATTTCAACTTGAGGTACAGTGTAAGTTTCATCAAAATCGGTTCATTAGTTTTGAATTAATTAAAAAAAACACCATCAAAATCCTGACAACAGCTTTAACTTATAGATAAAACTAAACATCTCGACTATGACTTCTCGTTATCAAAAATCCTGAGACAAAAATATAAATATAAAAATTGACGAAATTTTGCATACGTATTAAAGCCGTAATATAGATCAACATACTAACATTTTATCCAATTCAGACAAAATCACATACATACAGGTCGAATTTATTTCCTCTTTTTTTTGAAGACGGTAAAGTGCCATTTTTTTAAATTAGACATTCAAATTTCCATATGAATTTAATAAAAGTTTAACAAATTCATCACTTAATCAAAATAAGAATGTTTGTTCTTGAAATTGCACAAGGGTGGACAAACATGAAGTTCCACAGACGAGGAATGATCCTAAACTAACAGTCAGGTAACGTAAGGCGCTTGCAGACAGACCGTGTTTTTATATAATGTCTTCGTTTACTTTTCACTCAATAATTTTACCTCTTTGTCGTAGATTTTTCTAACTAGTTCTTTTTTTGCTTTGCCTATCACTTTTCATTTGGATTCAACCCTTTTCGTCTTAAAGCACCAAGATGGTCTTGGGAGTCGAAGTTGTGGTCTTTTTCTAACTAGTAGCGATACTCATATATAATCATCATCATCATTATCAGACAAAATTAACCAAAAAGATCAGATAACACTTGCCCTCTGTTGGAGAAACTAATTCAATTCGGTGCACGATGTGTGTATTGATAATCGTAAGCTTGAGATCATGCGTCGACTCCAAATAAATTAGTTTCTTCTAAATAGAGGGTAAATGTGTTACTTCGAGCTTTTTAGTCAGTTTTTTGGTGGCGGAGATCAGACATCATTTGACGACCTCCGTGGTGTAGTGACTAAGCACGCTAGGTTTCAAGGCGTCGCCGCCCCAAAGTCCCGGGTTCGATTCCCGGTCGGGTCAATGTAGAAATCATAATTTTCTATATTGTCTCGGATTTGGGTATTGTGGTACCACTGTTGTGTCTGATTTCCATAACGCAAGTGCTACAAGTGCATTGGCTACTTACTTAGGGATCAGAGCAATGTATGTGATTGGTGACCAATATTAATATTAATAATATCACAAAAACTACTGAGCCGATTTTTATGAAATTTACACTGTTCCCTTAGTTGAAATAAACCTAATTCAATTCAAAAAGAATCATGTCACTATGACTTCTCGTTTTTGAGAAATCCTTGTACAAACATACAAATATACAAATTTGTGTATGTGTGTTTCGTAAGTGTTACAATTTTGCACACATGTTTAGAAACCTTTATAGATCAACATACTTAACTATGACCAAATTCTAATGGTATTGCATACATATATATTGAATTGATTACCTCCTTTTTAGGGTTCCGTAGCCGAATAGCAAAAAATGGAATCCTTATAGTTTCGTCAAGTCTGTCTGTCTGTCCGTGCGTATGTCACAGCCACTTTATTCTTTAACTATAAGCATCACATTGTTAAAATTTAGTAGATAGATGTAGCCTGTTAACCGCTTTATGATTCTAATACAAAAAATAAAAATATTGATATTTAGGGGGGGTTCCTAAAACCATTTTCTTTTAATGTCTAACGTGTCATAGATAGTAGACGCTTCCAAAGTGGTAAAAAGGGCGTCCCCCCCATCTGACGTCTAAACTAAGCAAGTATAAATTTTGAAAAAAATATGTAATGTAGATCTGATCTTAACAAATACTTTCAACAAAAATTGGTTTGTTTGGTCGGGATCGAACTAGTCGTTTTTGAGTTATCATACATTTTCAACAACCGCAAACATAACTTTGTTCTACATACAAACACTATGAAAAACAAAGTTACCTATATTTGCTGTCAACAAAATATTGTGGTATTTCAGGTTAGTGTATGTAAATGGATTTCCTAATTTAGTTAAAGTTGGCACGGAACCCTCAGTGCGCGAGTCCCACTCGCACTCAGCCGGTATTTTTGAAGTCTGGTTGCAAACGACCTCAGTGCGATTCTGCGATCTTTAAAAGGTCCATCTAGTCATTCAGGGACACCTACCAGTATAATGTTGACATTTCGTACACTGAGAATTTGCTCTATAATGTTATGGGTTAATAATAGTGCGGACTAACAGCATGACAGCATATTTGCTATTTCTTTAGTTTTTTTTTACATTATTTCTTAATAGACCACTAGTATTTTACTTGTAATAAAAATACTAGTGGTGTATTAAAAAAAATTAGAACAACAAATCATGCAATAAAACTTTGAATGGAAACTTTAATTCCTTTACTTAATTTGTATTTACTTTTATATATTTTTTTAATTTTTTATTCAGATATATTCCAATTTAACTTATTCAGCTCTTTATTTTCTTTTATGCACAAAATACCCCTTCCTATAAAACTAATAATTTCTTTACCCAAAAGTTGTCTGGAAGAGATCGCTTATAGTGACCGCCTTAATTATACATTTCCTTAAAACGAATTTGTAAATCAATGAATGTTACGTGCAATAAAGAGTTATCTATCTATCTACTCAAAACTTCACAATATAAATTACTCAGCCTACAATCACCTTTACAATGGGTCTTAATTTTAAAAGGCCTTCACAATATTGGGTATAATAAGAGCCTGGCTGAATTAGCTTGTCACATGGTTAGTAAAGCTACGATGGGATATTTATGCAACATATTTTTTCATAACATAAACCCTTTTGCTGGCAGCTTCAAACTGCCTGAGTGAAATATCATTTCATTTTTTTTACTGATGAAATAAATCATAACTACTATGAACATTATTTGACGCTCGTATAGGGGAGAAAAAGCTTTCCTTTTGTGGGCGCTGACACAGCACACACATACAGCTACCTCGCGCAAATGTATGAGTAGTTAATAGACACGTACAATGTAACCCGATAACGGACGCCGAGCGATCGACGCTTCCAACCTAAAATATTTAGTCCTTAACACGAGAGCACTATGTAAGCACGCTACCAAGTTTATAATAAATCGGTATTGTCGTTATTCGTGCGTATCATTTCCACCCCTACATAAGACCTGATAGGTGCTAATAGAGAGTAGGACTCAACACTTTCTAATTTAATTACGTTAAGGTATGATTATTAGGCAAGCCTACTTTATAGCATCAAAAAACACTCTTTATTAATGAGAAAATCTTTCATTAATTTGTTCAAATCGACAGACGATGATACTTAAAAACGTTAAGTGTTAGCAATTAAGAAAATCGACTCTTCGTCGAAATCGAAGAAAAAATCTTGACACAATAGTCATTAAAATAGCCATTCCGACATTAGATAGATAGTTATTTCTGAAATTTGTGCGAATATTACTCATGGAATAAAACACTATAAACGGATACTTTTCACGAATATTTATTAAATTTTATCCCGACGTTTTGAACAGTGAATCCACCCGTGACCACGAATGCTGTAAAGTATTCGAAACGTGATAAAATTCAATTAATATTCATGATAAGTATCCGTAAAATAGCTTTTATTCCACTTTCGATAGAGCTAATATGTTTATGTGTTATTCACTCTATGATAGATAATTCTTTTGCGGGGTAAATTACAGTTGCACTTTTATTAACCCTAGGCGTCTGACATGCTTATTACATAAGTGACAAAGTATCCAATTCTTTCGCCACAGTAAGCAAGTAGCTGTAGTAATCACCGAATTGTTCCCGCCACAATAATTGAACGAATTTCTCGAGTTCTTCCGACTCATTCCTTAATTAGTTTTGTGAAGGTCGCTCGTCCATATGTTTTACCTTTTGATGGCGTAAGCATGAGTTTGCAAGTTTCTCGGGCAAAGGAGCACATAGTGATTCCCTCGGTGCAAATGTATTTAGACATAGGCACTATGTGCTGAATTTTGATAGGCTTATATTAATGTGAAATTTATGAAAAAATTCTGGAGCCAAACTGTACCATTCCAATAAAAAATTGTTCAGTAATAGAGTGTAGGTGTTCATTAATTGATGACAAAAAGAAAATAACATGATAAAATATTTTACAGTGTCTTTGAATACATCATAAAAACTAATGATATTTTGTCATTGTTTTAGGGCCAATATTTAAATTATTTGCTCATATTCCAGACCACACGCTATACAAGGACATTGCTGTTAGCAAGAAGAAAATTGAGAAGCGTTCCACTAGATAGTGGTAGTGCTGTGATAGTTGATGCTTGATGGTCAAAGTGATGGCACCGACTCCAAAAAGAAATTGTTTGCCTAAAACGGATTCCTTTCCTTTCAATGGTGAAGAGTTTATTTAAGCCTTTTTAGTGCATTTTGGTTTGCATGAAGTCGGTTTTTGCAGTTTATTTTATTTCTTCATTTTTAGTGATTACCTAAGAGGGGGGGGGGGAGTCGTACCTTATGATTCTATTTTTTTAAGAAGCTACAAATTACCTATCATAAGTTCCGTCATTATAATTACTGAACTCCTAAGCGTTAAGGAGTTCCACCATCAGCTCAACCCCACAAGATGTTGACTATCAGACGTAACAACACGTCAACATGAAGATTCTAGTAAAGAAACACTATACATGCCTTTAAAATTTGAGGGTTCCCCTCGATTACACCAAGATTCCATCATCAGATCCCAAAATGGAAAAAATGAGACCAACAAGAAGGTACACCCTCTATGAAGGCGAAAAAATTTTTCGATTCGGTCGACAAACGACTGAGATATGAGGTAACATAAATACAAAAAAAAAACATACAGTCGAATTGATAACCTACTCTTTTTTTGAAGTCGGTTAAAAAGAGTTGGGATGACATCCGTTTCCCTATCTAAACATTAACTATAATATTTATTTTCAGGAATATTATATTTATCGTACTGAATTTTGTAAGCCTCTTAGATTATTATTTTAATACTTACAATATTTGAAATAAATCTAACCTCCACCAACCAATCAGAGTCAACTTCCTTTTGGCGCCAAAATGAACATTTGTTATACGGCAAACATAACAATCTAATAAGTATCCCAATAATCTTTAAATAATCAATTAACAATAAATAAAATATTGATACAATAATAGGATAATCTAAAGTTTAATCCAAAATATTCTTATATCATAGCAGAGTTTCATTCAACATGGTGGACACTTCCGGCATTTCCAAAACAAACGTTAAATGACAAACCTAGATAGGTGTATAATTATGTAATTCACATAATATGAGGAGGAGACAAATGTGTAATTTAGTGAATACAGTGGGGTTACATAAGTCACACATAGTGAGTATGTGGTTTAGTGCATAAGTCTACTATAACAGAACTAAGTAAATATGTGCGGACGGGCTAACCTCAGAACCTACTGGACCGATTTATTTTTTTTGTGTTAGAAAGCGTATTTATCGAGGAAGGCCATATCTATAAAACATCACGCTGCAAAGAAAGGCGAGGGAGCAAACTTAAAACGTGCGGACGAAGTCGCGGGGGACTCTTAGTAGAGTAATAATGCCCCTCCCTACGCGAACTGTCAATCTGACTCAGACTTTTCCATATTCCGCGCGCTATAATAGCAAGTTGATCTCTGTTTCCTATATAAAATAAATATATTCATTGGAAAGTTTAAAGTTAAGTGCTTTTAATACATCGGGATCCGTTTGATTCTTAACTTATTTCGATGGAAAAATGCGACATGTTAGTATTACCTCAAATTAATTCAACAAAACCTAATTCAAATGCAGTTGCTCAATTACATGGTCTTATAGCGAGTGTTTTGTATAAAGTATGGGGTTTAGATCCCGCGTCGCGCAAAATTATCGGGTCGTGTCGCCAGAGTGCGATACTGCGGGTCATGGGCGGCTCGGCTGCACGCGACTGTTGCATACAATTACTGGACTATATTTTAAAGTCCTGCTTTAATTCGACCAAACAGATTAGCTGACGATTGTAAATGTTCGGATCAACTGAAAGGAAATCAGGTGGAGGACAAAGACACGAGGTTCATAAACAAACATCCTAGCGCTAAACAATTTCATGAGCATGAGATATCTTAGTAATTTTAGGTACATACTACATAAATCGAAAAAAACTTGCGATCACTTTGATCAATCAATCAATTTATTTGCGTCAAATATGGTATACAAGGTGTCAAATAACAATAAATAAAATAATACACACATTATAGGGTTATATATCATAATCTTTTTTTTTTGTTACGGTAAGTAAATGATATCATTACATATTATTGATATTTTTTTAATTGCCACGGTGATGCACTGATTGACCTGAGGTTAAAATGTCAACCCAACCCATCCCGTACCCAGTCTGCGTTAGTCATTGTGCATTATAGTTGTTTTTTATAAGTGCAATTATATATTATTAAGTTTGTGTAGTGAGAAAACACTATAAAAAAATGAAATATCTATTAGTAAATACCCTTTTAAACTACTCCATTTTACATTAAACTGTGAAATAAAAGGTCACCTAAGTTTGAGCACTACATTCACCTTAATCGTAAGTACTAATTTCGACATAAGGTACTAAAAGTAATAACTTCGGAAATACGGATACTCTTTAAAAAAAAATTCCGCCCCGATCCCAACGAAATAGTAATTATATTATGAACCTCATTTATACGGCACTTGAACTGTAGTAATGAGCTACTTATGTTCTCCACTTTCATAATTAATCGCCCCTTGATAAATTATTTGGAACGGAAACCCGTAGCGAAGAAAAGTCATATTCTGGTGTTATTGACACCGACATTTGCGGTTTAGACGAATTATAGGGTAGAACACATCTATCTTCCCATTATGGAAACAACGCCGTATCAACTCGAGGCGTTAAGTTTTATTTGTAGAATTTCCATACTTCAACGTCCACTTCGTAACGAATCAAACTTAGAACAGAAAAGTTCTACCAACGGCCATAGATAGTTAAGATAGATAATTTCTCTCAAGGGGTACATAGCGCAAAGAACTGATGGCCGTTGGGGCAGAAACGTTCTAGATTTGAGACCCTTCGATCAAAGACGCAGCGTAGGACGTCCACCAACAAAATGGACAGACGACCTTAAAAAGATCGCAGGATCAAACTGGATGCAGACCGCTAGTGATTGGTCGCTATGGAAAGCCGTGAGGGAGGCCTATGTTCAGCAGTGGACGTCCTTTGGCTGATAATGATGATGATGATGATGAATTTCTCTCCATTGTATATTTTAAAGTAAATGTAGATAAGGTGGTCTTACCGCTAAAAGATATTACCTACTTTTGGAAGTAAACTTGGACTTAGCATAAAGGAATAAACTACTAGTCATCAATAAGTCGCGATAGTTTATTAGTTATTCGATATTTTAGTACTGTCCTATATGATTTATGTATGTTTTGTTACGAATAAAACAAATAGGCAAATTGATGGCACACCATGGGTTCAGTAGTGGACGTCTTGAGTCTTATAATGATGATCCAATATTATTTTTCTGAATCAAAAAAGGTTAAGGAACACTTAAAATCAATGAAATCAGAGATCTTTTCTGAAAGTAAAAAATAAACGAACTTTGTTTTCCTTTCTACGGGTATGTCCTTTTTGGGGTGGCGATGAATATATCAAATTAAAAGTTACAAAAATCGGTCCACCGTTCTCAAGTTATGTGGTGTAACAACACGACTATTTAATGTTGTATAAATAAAAGATAGATTTCATCATCATCATTATCAGCCGAAGGACGTCCACTGCTGAACATAGGCCTCCCCCACGGTTTTCCACAGCGACCGATCACAAACGATCTGCATCCAGTTTGAACCCGCGATATTCATAAAGTCGTCTGTCCATCTTGTCGGTGGACGTCCTACGCTGTGTTTTTGGTCGAAAGGTCTTCAATCTAGATACTTTTCTAGATAGATACTTGCTTAAGATATATTTAAAGAATAGAAATAAATAGAAAAGTATTAATTGCTTCCGATACAAAACTGACTTCAAAACCATGAATATTGAAAGAAAAGGATTCCATTTTAGCAAACAATTTCTTTTAGGAGTCTGGTGCTGCGACAGGTGAGGCTTGATGGTCAAAGTGATGGCACCGACTCCAAAAAGAAATTGTTTGCCTAAAATGGATTCCTTTTTATTCAATATTCAAGAGGTTATTTAGGACTATTTAGTGCATTTTGGTTTTGAAGTTGGTTTTTACTTTTTAAAGTAAATTTTTTTTCTTCATTTTTAGGGATTACAGGAGGGGAGGGGGATGTTGTACCTTATGACTCTGTTCTTTAAGAAGCTACCAACTACCTATCATCAGTTCTGTCATTATAATTACTGAACTCCTAAGCGTTAAGGAGTTCCACCATCAGCTCAGCCCCACAAGATATAGTCTATCAGATGTAACAAAACGTCAACATTAAGATTCTAGTAAAACTTTACTAAACGTGCCTTTAAAATTCGAGGGTTTCCCTCGATTACACCAAAATCCCATCATCAGATCATAACATAACATAACATAACATAGAAACAAAAAAAAATAAAAAAAAAACATACTGTCGAATTGACGACCTCCTTCTTTTTTGAAGTCGGTTAAAAAGTGAAACACAAAGCATGATACGAAAAGATCACTAATCTATTATTTTAAAATCTCCGTTCAGAATAGTCCCGTTCAGCGTCTCAACATTCGTTAAGTATACGTTTGTACATAATCTAATTAGTTTCATAATTACATCATGATACGATACATTTCAGCTTGTTAATCTTTAAGCGAGTGTTTTCCGACTTGGAAAAGCTGATAACATACCTATTTGTGTACCTACTTTTATACTTAATGATTTATTTTGAAGGGATGCTTTAATGTCGTTTTGTAGTGTGATAGAGGCTTTTTATTCTTTAGTGGTTTCCAAATTTAATGTAGCTTGAAAAGGTGTGCTTCATATTATGAGCAAGCATAAAGTTTGTTTAAAACTTTTTAAGTCTTCGAGAAGGCTCATCATTTCTCATGTCATACCAAGTTAGGAAATAGTTTGCTATGGAAAACTGCGTTTATTAAATGTAAAGGATCTTTCGACAATGTCAAAATATGACATCGTCAACAAACTAGGACAAAATAACTTTCGACACATCTTAAGGAAAACTGCATTAACTGTTATTGATGGTTTTGCGTGAAATGGACCTTGCAATGATAAATAATGCCATTTATTAGGTCCAGTAGGTTAGTCGGGCTTTTAGCGGTGACAGACGGTTTTACTCAGTAGTCAGGCTCGGTTGCACCAAGTTATATTTGGTGTCGTATGATTTGAAGAAACGTTCACTATTTCCCATGTTTCCAATCTTGTAAGGGCAGTTTCCCACGGAGACATTGTCGTGAAGCGACAAATGTGGAGAAGTAGAAGAAGGTAAAAGAAAGAGGTAGAAGAGGGAATATAATTTATATTAAAAAAAAAAAATACAGTACCGAAATATGAAATGAGGTGATGTCTGTATGAATGTAAGTAAAGTGCAGTGGGCGTGAGTAAGTATCTTCAAATCTTCAATAAGTATTGTCCTGGAGGCAGCAAAGGGCGGCGTCGGAGTGCAGGGCCGACACAGCGGAGGTAGCAGCGACGCCGATGTGCAGCGGTGACAGGCGCCGTGAAGAGCAGTGACGCCGATGTGCAGCGGTGACAGGCGCCGTGAAGAGCAGCGACGCCGATGTGCAGCGGTGACAGGCGCCGTGAGGGAGTGACTCACAGCAGTAATGAGGGTAACGGGCACTATATAGAAAATGTTATGATCAGTTGGAGTGCCAGAAGTACTTGGTCTCGGATCCTCTTCCGAGAAGGAGACAGGTCCCTCCCCTAGAGCGAGGAGGTGTTACTGCAGTCAATGGCCTCGGATACTCCTCCGGTGTCCGGTCCCTCCCCTAGCGTGAGGAGGTGTTTCAGTAGTCACCGGCGGGTCTTCAAGACTTCTTGAGGGAAGATATAGAGTGTTTATTTCTTGAAGTATAATAGAACTGTTCGAGCTTAGAACTCGGAATCGAATGAATTGAACGAAAAAAATAAAGGCTTATATAGGGGACCTAGGCCGTTCAAATTTAGATCGAGATAGGTTCAAAAATAGAACATGAATACTGGTGGTTTACAGAGGATTAAACCCGAAAAAGTAATAAACTTTGATAGAAGTTGTCAGACTTTGAAAGATATTGTCATAACAACCATGTCAATAAAGATAAAAATATGTCAAAAATCAAGCAATTTATAAAAATAATCAGGTAAAAGAATTATCACCCAATGCAAATTAAAGGAAAATTGCAAACAAAGGTAAAACACAGCTATTTTTACAGTATTATGTACAGAAAAGTACAATAACAGAGCTTTGAAAGTTTGACATTTTTAGATTCACAATAAATATTGTTCAAAAAGGATTAGAAAACATCAATAATCCAAAAATACAGAGTAATAGTATAAGAAGAGTAGAAAGGCAGGTAATGCCTACAGTTAAATGTTTACAGTACGACTTTTTAGGGAGAAAATACGAACTGCGTTATGGTAGATAGAATCTATGATTAACTCTAAGTTCGGGTTTACAGCAAATGAACCAGCAATCTTTGGATGGTAAAAGGAAATGAAAGCATGGAAAAACAAAGATAATGTGATGAAAATGTTAATGTGAGTCCGATGAATACTAAATATATTAAGGTACTCAATTTATTACACATTATACATGTACAACGGTACAACATCCCGTATTTCGCAGGTTCTGGTTTGTGCAGGAAACCGTTTAGTAGCATTACGCGTTTTAATGCTAATATTTACACGGACATCGCGTTCGCAGTGACCCGAAAAAAATATATACTTTTTTAACCGACTTCAAAAAAGGAGGAGGTTATCAAGTCGACTGACTGTATGTTTTTTTTTTTTTTGTACGTTTGTTACCTCATATCTCAGTCGTTTGTCGACTGATTCGAAAAAAATTTTCGCCTACCTAGAGGGTCTACCTTCTAGTTGGTCCCATTGTTGCCAATTTGGGATCGGATGATGAGATATTGGTGCAATCGAGGGAAACCTTCAAACTTTTAAGGCACGTGTAGTGTTTTTTTACTAGAATCTTAATGTTGACGTGCTGTTACGTCTAATAGTCAATATCTTGTGGGGCAGAGCTGATAGTAGAACTTTTTAACGCTTAGGAGTTCAGTATTTATGATGACAGAACTTATGATAGGTAATTTGTAGCTTCTTAAAGAACAGAGTCATAAGGTGCTACTCCCCCCCCCTCTCTTGTAATCTCTAAAAATGAAGAAATAAAATTAACTTTAAAAAAAAGTAAAAACCGACTTCAAAACCAAAATGCACTAAAAAGTCTTAAATAAACTCTTAACCATTGCAAGGAAAGGAATCCATTTTATACGAACAATTTATTTTTGGAGTCGGTGCCATCACTTTGACCATCAAGCATCAACTATTACAGCACCGACTCCAAAAAGAAATTGTTTGTATAACATGGATTCCTTATCTTGCAATGGTTAGTGTCTAATTGATAGTTAAAACTAACATTTTTACTGTTCTAGGTTATTTTAAAGTCTTCTCTCATTTTATTATCAACATGCCTTAATTTTAAAATAGGCCGACACAAATTAAATCGAATTAAAACTCGCGACAGGCGAGATTGACTCGCAGTAAGCTCAGCCGCATAATTTTCTCGGTTATTCTGAAATTGCCTACAAGTGCTTGTTCCGATAAGGTTTCAAATTAATAGACGCCAACTCTCATACATTACCGCGGAAAACTATTACGCCACCTCACAAATTGTAATTACATTGCACTAGAAACACGGTTAATATTGTCACGAAGGAGCGAGATTCGCACTCAAATGTAATGTGACCTGATTATTTGAAATTCTATGATGAGAGAATTTTCGACAGGTTTACTGTAGCCATTACTATGAATTTACTCGATAGCGACGACGATTTTACTCGCTAGCGAAGATGTAACGTTTGTATGGAAAATTTTAGTTCTGGCAGTGACCGCTAGAGGCGTTGTGCAATTTTCCATAACCTTTTTACGTCGTCGCTAGCGAGTAAAACTGTCGTTAATCATGGTTAGGCTGCTGAATTAGCTAAGCTTTGGGATAAATCGTCAGTCTGTTTCTCTGTGTTAATAAATAACTGCAAAACTGAAAATTCATTGCCACAATTGGGCCAACCCACACGTGCCAAAGGACGATGCTACGCAACCATACCACATCGCAGTGTCAAAATGTAGTCAAGCAGTGGTACTTGTGAATAATGTCACTGCAGCTTTTTTAAGTTGCGTTTTGTTTCCGACAAAGCCGGTCGATGTGGTTCTCTGGTCTTTCCCAGCCCTAGTTCTCGGTGTCGTAAACTCGTGGTTGCGATGTCGTCGGTATCACACACGCGGTCAAACTAGTGTTTTTTACTAGAATCCTAATTTTGACGTGTTGTTACGTCTGACAGTCAACATCTTGTAAAGCTGAGCTGATGCTGGAACTCCTTAATGTGTAGGAGATCAGTTATTATAATGACAGAAGTGATGATAGATAATTTGTAGCTTATCTTAGGTTTGTCTTAAAGAACAAAGTCATCCCTCCTGTCCTCTTCTATAATCACTAAAAATGAAGAAATAAAATTAACTTTAAAAAAAGTAAGAACCGTCTTCAAAACCAAAATGCACTAAAAAATCTAAACAATCTCTTGATCATTGAAAGGAAAGAATGCCATTTTAGGCAGACAATTTATTTTTGGAGTCGGTGCTCTGATAGTTGATGCGTGATGGTCAAAGTTTGAAGTCGGATTTTACTTTTTTAAAGTTATTACCTACATGCACGTTTTCATTGCTGATTTCACATAGTAGTTAAAAGCCGAACTAATTCTGATTGAGATATTAATATAGCAAAATGCAAAAAATATGCGTCTACAAAATGTTTTCGAATAAAATTTTGCATCATTGGTGTTTAGATAGAGGAAAGGCTTCTTTTAGATTAGCTCGCTCCAATCGTTTTCATCCAACTAAACTAAGGAATTTTGTTACTTGTGCTAACAGTAAGATATCTATTGGGATAGATAGATTTTAGCCATTTCTCTGCAGTAGATTTTTTAATTCATTTCTTCATTTCATTCAGTCATTTTATAAGTTATTGCACAATCACATAAAATTCATTTAAATTTTAATGTACACTCATTACATAAATATTTATTTAAAGGTGACACATAATTTTTGTATCTTTTCGTTTCCTCATATACTTAAGAAAAGCATTAAAAACTTTCACTGACATAGACTATGGTCCCGATTGAACTAATTCAAAACCCATTTTTTTTAAAGTAGAGACATAATAGATACAACTTTTGTAGCTCTTGTTAGTAAAGCTTAGTTAACGAGGATTGTCATAATTGTAAGCGCTTTGTATACAGCCTTCGGCTCAGGCAATCATTTTTTATTCGATCACACAGATTAACGGTGCGGAAAAAACGATCATTTTGACAGCTAACAAATCGTAAGAACGTCGAACATTGTTGTGGGAGGTGCCACATGTTAACAATAAACCCTTAATTAATCACTCACGCCGTTAGCGTTAGAACTCTGTCATTGTGACGGGTCTACTCTAAAATATTGCATTTTTTTTTAAATCTCGTTAACTACACGCTTAGAAAGTCTACGTTCCTAATATTAATGCCATCGTGAATCGGGTTTATCATCAGGTTGTCTGGAAGAGATCGCTTATAGCGAAAAGACCGCTTAGATTGTACATTTCGTCAAAATTTATTTGATTTCAACCTATCTGATGTGCAATAAAGAGTTATCTTACTGTGTCTGATTAGAATCATTGCGAGGTCCAAAAAAGTTTAACTTTTTTTAAAACTAACTTTGACTGGTTCATGTCCACTAAACTTACATGCTTAACTTTTTAACATTAGTTATTCTAGGAAATAAAGTGTGAAAAGACAGTCCTTAAAACTTTAAGCGCTGACATGTGCGTTTTAAATCCATTTCTTAAAAATTTTTATCCCAACAGCCCATCATATCAGAACTTACAAGACACGGCACCTGCTTGTTACCATGTTTTCTATATAGAAGCGGTCTAAGAAATTAACCGTATATCAATGAGCCTGGAAAAGCGAGAGAGGAGACTACAATCGACACAGTGTTAGTGAGATCAGTAAGCCCAAGTGGCAATGGGCAGAGTACATAGCGCGAAGAACTGATGGCCATTGGAGCGCAAAACTTCTAGACTGGAGACCATTTGACTAAAGATGCAGCGTAGGACGTCCACTGACAAGATGGACAGGCGACCTTGTAAAGACCACAGGACCAAACTGGATGGTGACCGTTCACTGTGAAAAACCGTGGGGGAGGTCTATGTTCAGCAGTGGACGTCCTTTGGTTAAAAAATATGATGATGATGAGACTAGTCGACAAACAAACATCAAAAAATAACGTCTCACATCGTAGGACCCTCAGACTGTGTGCGTTGAAACGATTCAGTAGGCAATTACTGGTGTTATTGGTGAAAAAAATAAAGGAAAAGTGAAAAGAGATTTTTCTTGTGCCTAAAGGTTTTAAAAACGATTTATATGGAAACAGTCGGATCAAATAATTTCAATTGATCCTTCTTTAATAAGCTTTGGTTAAATATTTTTTTCGGTAAAAAGTCCTTGCTTTTGAAAGAAAGAAAGAAAATGAGTTTATTAATTTAGGACATCACAAACACACAAACATATTTAAACGAGTTTACAAAAAAATAACATACACAATCACATAACGAATTTACAAATTACAAAACAGACAAATACAACCAAAAAGAAAAAAACAAAAACTGAGGAGAAAATTATTATAACCCTACAGTGCGTGCCATAGTGTGCCGTGTGTCGGTGATGTCCAAATCAAGAGGACCTCACTCAGCATAAGCCAGGTACCCGGGAGGCCCTGGCGCTGGTTTTCAGTGGACCCTTGCTGAGGGAGGTACACATTGTTGAGGTACACTTGCTAGAGAAGGAGCCGATAACCCTCAAATCGGCGTAGAACCATTCTGTGGCATCACCAAACAACGCGCCACCACGCTTCTAACCACCCTCTGTAAGCAAGAGGCTATTGAGTCGTGGAAGTCTACACAAGGACAAGGACACTCAAAAGCACTTATTCGAGGTTACAACAACAAAGTAGCTAAAGAACTGTTAAAGTTCGAAAGATACAAAGCTTGTGCAGTGACCAGAATACTAACTGGCCATTGCAAACTGAACAAACATTTGGCCAATATGAACATGACCGAAGACACTCTATGTAGATTCTGTAATACAGAAGAAGAAACGGCCATGCATATCCTCTGCTCATGCGAACCGCTTATGAGCAAAAGAAGTATCCATCTCGGGCGGCACATCATGCACCCGGATGAGATAGCAGATATCACGCTCCAAAGAATCTGGCAATTTATGGACTCAACGGGACTAAGCAGTGAAATTTAAATATAAGGGCGCCACAATAGATCATACCTGGTCGAGCTGGCAACTTTAGAGCCCAACAACTAATAATAATAATACACATTGTTGCTATGCATTGGTCAAAGGATTCAAGATTCGTAAGCGAACCAAAATAGAATGAGAAAAATAAATACTGCCTGACACCAATAAATAAACACCAGATTCATACAGGGTGGCCCAAACAGTGACGTTCAAAATTTTTTTTTGTTTTTTTTTATCCAGTGCCAAATGTACCTTAATTATGAAAGCCAAGTTTTTGTAGTTTTCTAGGCTTTTTTCTTCATTTTTTCTACTTTTGTTTTAGTTTTAGCTAGCTCATAGCTGTATCTAAGTAAATTTTATTTATAAGGATCATACGAAAAAAAAAGACATAACACCATAAAAAGTGTGTTTTTTTTTGAAAATTAAAAAAAATGCAAAATAAGTGATATATGTCTAAAACTACTAAATCACGGTTTTCATTCATAGGGTATATTTCGATAGCCCTGGATATTAGGCTTCCAAAAAAACAATTTTTGAACCTCACTGTTTGGGCTACCGTGTATTTAACCTTTAGCAGCCCGCCGAGAACTGCTGGAAGAAATTAAGAATTGCATATAGATTTAGGTTTTGGATAGTGTTCTGTTTGATTCCTTATTACCAGATTCCTGAAAAAAAACTGACAACCCTGAAAAATAAATGTGTAAAAACATAATCCCTGTGTCTGGGTAAGGACTACCTTTTTCTTGTCCCTACATTTTTTTTTGTAAATTAATCAAAACACGTTTATTCATACCGAATTCAAAATAAGGAGGTTATTTTATACAAAAAAAATAAGTATATAATACAAAGGATCATCACGAAAAATACTTTTGATTAAAAAAAAAGTTATTTAATGTTGATATAAACAGGAAAATGACGTATACCTAACTCCCACAAAACGTCATGCTCTAACAGAGTAAGGTCATATGTTTATTTTTCTTATTTCACTCAATCCCCCAAGAAATCTACAAAAAATATTGTAATTCCAATTATGAAAACTCAACATCTCCAACATATCAAAAAATCGCACAGCTTATCTTTCTTCTTTAGCTATAATCGATTAAAACTACGCACAATGACTTAAAATCACCTGTCAGCCAGTGAGTCGAAACTGTGATGGCTGTCGTATCACACACGTTCAGATACACAAAGTTGGCGATTTGGGAATGATAGAATATATATTTTGGATTAAAATTACACAAATTGTTCGCTTTTTACTACTTAAACCTGGTTCCAGCATCGAAAATCTATATAGGACGCATATGTCCGCGGTCTGCTTAATCCCTCAAGCGTATGTGAACGAGACACAATGCAAATTCTATTGTTATGCGGTTGCCTGCAACCGCTCGGGTGTTGAAGCATTAAGGGTTCAGATGGATAGCAGAAGATGTGTAACTTGTGAGTCTGGAGAAACAAAGTTTGTGATATGACAATTCATTAATAAAACGCATACATTATTCACGTTTGTATCAACACGATTATCTGATAAAACCTTGTTAAGACCTTATTAAATACTACCTCCGTACATTTGGATGTACAAAAAGCTACAACAATGTGCTATAGAAGCAGAAACCGGGTCATTGGAGCCAAGTCGAGGGTAAAAGTAGGTAAGTCCTAAGTAATTGTGCCGCGAAGGAACGTACGAACATTGTGCCAAAAATACCCCCGTTTTTGTTCGCAGTTCTATTTTCACCGTGCATTTAAAGGAAAATTACAGGCAAACCTTTAATGTCAAATCTATTGGCAACACGAATGATATGCCACCGCCGCAAATTGGCAAAGGATTTTCACTCCAAAAAAATCTGAAAGGTTTGTATAGGCACATAGAAATTCATAATAATTTTATACTCCTATACAGGCTGAAATTCTAATCAGTGACCACATGTGCTATGAAGGTAATAGAAAATTCAAAAAAAAAACAGCTGTTACAAACATTTTCACCACGCGCCAATTTTTTTTCAGTTTTTTTTCTCGATTTCACTAATGACCCCATAGTTAAAGTTGTTCATATTCATCAGTGGAGTCTTAACACAAAATTTGGTCACCGATTTCAACATCAGCCTGTATAAGTTTTATAAGTTAGCAAAAATCGCATACTACCTACTACTCCTCCAAATCTATGCATGTCTTAAAGCGCTATCACACATATGAGACTTTAGCAGCGCGACGGTCGCACTACAGTCGCGCTGCTGATAATTACAAACATAAATAAAAGCAGTTAGCATTCACATCTAATGTGAAGGCAAGGATTAAATTTTCAATTCAGCAGTGTAAGTTCTTCCGTAATTAAAGCCGATTTTATTACGTCGTAAAAAGTTTCTATCGTGCTAAATAAGCAAGCCTACGATACTTAATAATAGTTCTTTAACAGGCTTAAACTTTATCTTTTATCGAAAACAAACTTAGTAATAAACATTTTATTGGGTGAGTTTTTATGCGTCGCAACATTAAAGCTGTTTAAAGCTCTGTTCTACCAAGTCACCTTCAACTTTAAACGCCAAAAGTCGTGAAGTAAGTTTTTTAGATTTGTGACTTATAAATTTAAATAGAAATACTCTACGGATAACTTTTCTCACATTTATTTAAACTCAACGACTAGTATTTGCGTTAACTTCCAAACCCAAATATACTAAATTTAAAGTCAGTCACTACTTAAACACTTGATTTTAAGAGCCGTGGACGCTTTATCTGCTGACCATATTTAAAAAAAAACTACTTTATTACATGATTTCATCAATATCGTTCAATATTTCCTCAAGATGTTGGGGAAGCTACATTGATGAAGTCACATTGCCTATGCGTGAAAGAAAGCACTTGCAAAATTTTACAGCCTTGCCAATGTATCGGTGGCCGATGGGTTTAGGATACTGTAAGACAGGGTTCGATCCCTTATCTGCAAAAGTTTCTTTTTAAAAATACAATTTATATTATTAAGTTTGTATTATGACAAAACACTATAAAAACAAAAAAGAAATTACAAAGTGTTAATTTTTTGATGTAAGTGTGATGCCTGAGTTAGCCTTTTTATTTTATTTTTATTTACCTCAAGTACTTCACATGGGACGCGATAAAAAATAATAGTTGTTTGCCTTTTGAGTCTAGAATCACAAGGCTTGACTTAGTTACCCGTTTTTACGATTATCATTATATAAAATAGAAAACCTTACGAAAATTCATCGAAAAAACGTATGAAATACTGAAATATAATTATATCTGCAATTATTTTTGTCAGTTTCACATTATAACTGATGCAGACATTTAACTTTCAATATAAATATAGCAAATCATCATCATCATCATCATCATTATCAGCCAAAGGACGTCCACTGCTGAATATAGGCCTCCCCCACGGCTTTCCCCACCGACCGACCGGTCTGCATCCAGTTTGATCCTGCAAATATAGCAAAACAGTAAAATATTTTTTTTTTCCTATAACCTAATTATCACTTCCTTCGATCACTTCCTGCGCGCCGCCAGCATTTTCTCTGTAAAGACCTATAGTTGACTAGTAGAGAATGCATTAAGTCTACCATAAGTACCTTTTGTTTTTGCATTAAGTGTTTTGAATAAATAAAAAATATAATCGTCTACAAGCTCTTTTGGTTATCTAACGCTTAAATACAAATCAATCCTTCGCATGAACCCTGGGGGAGTAGTTTATACTAGAAATAGCCACAACAACAAAGTAAGCCTGAGGTAGGTAATAGATTATTCAAGAATAATGTTTACGGAGTTCCCAATACTAAATTATGCTAATTGATTTCAGGTTTGGTTATTATTTGGGCATTAGGAGCGAGGCTCTAGGGAGTTATGAGTGGTGTTTTAGTCGGCAATTGGAAATGAATATCTGCATGTTAAAAATAAAACAATATTTCCTTAAGAAGTATAGTCATTTTATTTAAATTCGGTCGGTACAGTAAATAAATGAATGGTTGCTTGTTTTGTCTCTACTTATTACTACTAAATATTTCTCCATCATTTAAAAAAGATGCAAAGTTCTTTTGTTTTATAAACACAACACTTTTCCTGCATTTTCCATTGTTTTCGCAGACATGATGCATCTGCCGACACCGAACAAAAGCTTCTTAAAAATCTAAAACAAATTCACAACAAGCTCATCATTATTCAGAAGGTGTTCGTGCTTAACAAAAAAGGGTAGTGAATTTAGTGCATGAATTTGCAAAATACGAGTGTTCTTACTCGTACTAAACAAATAAATGACTAAGGGCCTGTTTAACCATCGACAAATAAGCACTTAAACGAATAATTCAAATACGGAATGTTATTTTGTATGAATAACATTGGGCAATTAACGCTAATGGTAACTTATTTATCATTTTCATTATAATTAGCTAATGGACGTCTACTACTGAACATAAGACTCCGCCACGGTATTCCACAGCGAAGATCAGAAGCGATCTGCATCCAGAGTGATCTTGCGATCTTTACAAGATCGGTTGTCTCCAATCTAGAACTTTTCTGCCCATATACCCATCAGTTCTTCGCGCAATGTGCATTGCCTAACTTATTCTGTCAATGTATAACAGGCCGTTGGCAGTAATTCAAACAATTTACTAATCAACACACAAGCTTTAATTTAACTCAAAAATTTTATTACGTGTAATGTATTTGCATGTAAGCAGTGTCTGAATTTGTAAATCTTTTGATTTTTGTTGAGTCTTTTTATTGCAGCTTTATCTGAAAAAAAAAATGCGTAGTAGAACATCTTTACTTTTAAGTTTATCAGAATACTAGCAGTATTCCGCGACTTCATTCTTCAATTCAGCTCCGTCCGTAGATCGTAATACGATCTAAAAAAGTTATAGAACATTACATATACTATTTGTAATGTTTTATAACTTTTTAATAATCTATCCTGATTACTAAGCTATCGGACTAATCGATCCAGTTGTTACTGAGATAAACGTGTTCAAATAAACAATCAAAACAACTCTTCAGCTTTATTAACTCGTAGTACTAGTATTAGAAGTATTAAGGGGCTACCCGGATTTTAAGCGCACTTACTAGCGCCACTTTAGTAAAAAAAACATAACTCGTTAAATAAAAGACCAATCAAAAATCTGGTAGATACGATTGTAGTACAGGTTCTATATTTTATTTAGTACGTTTCAATTGTTTCTAAAGTAGTTAACTGTAGTTAGAGTTAGAAAAACTGCTAAATATGGCCACTTTTAGCATTTTTGCTAACTGTAACTGCAGATAACTGTGTTTAATTGAACTTAAACATTGTGTCTAAACCACATAATCAGAGCTACAATCGTATCTACCAGATTTTTGATTGGTCTTTTATTTAACGAGTTATGATTTTTCTAGTAAAGTGGCGCTAGTGTGCGCGGTAAAAATCCGGGTAGCGCCTTAAGATAAACATGGCGCTACTGAGTTCTTTATCACTATAATACAAAGAGTCGATTTAAGCAATGTCAGATAAAACTTATCACACTGAATAAGTATTACACGACCGATTTTATAATGTTAAATACTTCTTTAGTGGAGATAAGAATTAAAAATAATTACATATAAGGAATTATTGTCAAATACAATACAAAACGCCCAATTCAAAAACGTCACTTAGTTGTCAGCAAACATTTACGTAAACATCATTTAAAAACCGGTCGTTTTATACTTATTTGGTCGGATAAGTCCTCTCTGACGCTGGTTTAATCGACAATAAGAGTCAAAATCGACACTGAATGGTATAAAATGACCGATTTTAAAATTTAATTTACATGTAACTTCTGACAATGATGTGACGTTTTTAAGTTATTATTGTAATTTATTCGTCGAATATTCCTTATCAAATGTTGGTAAGATCAGGCCTGAGTAGTTTGAACGGATAAAGCGTTGCCCTGTCAGCTACCTGCCTACCGTATTCTGCGGGGAAGGCGCCGATAAGCCAACAGATTTAACATTTTGAAGCGTTTATTTATAGGCATAGTGACTTCAAAATTGGGAAGGCTTATTTATTATTAGTACTGTTGATTTTCCTGGAGCAAGACTCAACAATACGCCTACTCACTGTCTTGGTTTAGAAGTGTTGCGTGCGAAAGATCAGAAATACCCACGCAATTAACTCAGAAATGACGCACTAAAAATAAAATGTGGTGGTGCTAATTGTCGGTTCTGATTTTTTATATTATTCTTTGAAGATAACGGTAACTCCTACAGAATCACAAGTATTTTTAAGGTACGAGTCCAGATATTATAATACTGGTACGAGTATGGCTCGTAATTAAATAAAGTTCCCACACGGAAATAGTAAGATTTCCGCAACAAAAGAGGCCCTGAATTGGCCAGCCAACCTCAACTAAGACTAGACATGCTTTAGAATGTTTTTAACACTCACAGTGTCATATTTTATATTCATAAAGATGAAATAAGAAACCAAAAATTTGCGCACGGGCGGGACTTGAACCAGCAACCTTTTGGCAGACCGGACCAAACGCTCTTACCAATTGAGCTACCGTGCTGTCAGTCCGACCCTGCGAAATTTGTGGTTTCTTATGAAAACGTCAATTGCGTGACGCTTAGCGCCATCTGGCCGTCTGTTTATAAAACAGATGGCCCAAGCAGTTATTCTTTACAAAATAAATTCAATTTGAAATTTGATGTCACTTTGCTATCTAATGCTTTAGAATGTTTTTAACAGTCACAGTGTAATATTTTATATTCATAAAGATGAAATAAGAAACCAAAAATTTGCGCACGGGCGGGACTTGAACCAGCAACCTATTGGCAGACCGGACCAAACGCTCTTACCAATTGAGCTACCGTGCTGTCAGTCCGACCCTGCGAAGTTTGTGGTTTCTTATGAAAACGTCAATTGCGTGACGCTTAGCGCCATCTGGCCGTCTGTTTATGAAACAGATGGCCCAAGCAGATATTCTTTACAGAATAAATTCAACTTGAAAATTGATGTCGCTTTGCTATCTAATGCTTTAGAATGTTTTTAACAGTCACAGTGTCATATTTTATATTCATAAAGATGAAATAAGAAACCAAAAATTTGCGCACGGGCGGGACTTGAACCAGCAACCTTTTGGCAGACCGGACCAAACGCTCTTACCAATTGAGCTACCGTGCTGTCAGTCCGACCCTGCGAAAGTTGTGGTTTCTTATGAAAACGTCAATTGCGTAACGCTTAGCTCCATCTGGCCGTCTGTTTATGAAACAGATGGCCCAAGCAGTTATTCTTTACAGAATAAATTCAACTTGGAAATTGATGTCGCTTTGCTATCTAATGCTTTAGATACTTTAGATATAGACGGTAGCTCAATTGGTAAGAGCGTTTGGTCCGGTCTGCCAAAAGGTTGCTGGTTCAAGTCCCACCCGTGCGCAATTTTTTGTTTTCTTATTTCTTCTTTATGAATAAGACTAGACATCTTAGAACACACACTGCGACTTCTAGTATCGATGCAGTCGCGCGTTTTGAAGCACTTCAGCATCGCGACTCACGCAATGAACAGTTTTAATTTAGCATTGATGCAGTCACGCGTTAGCATCGATGCAGAAGCGCGACTGCATCAATGCTAACATGCGTTAGTATCGATACAGTCGCCAAAATTCAGTACATAATTTGTCAATTTCTACCTTTTGCATCGCATTGTATCGATGCTTAAAGTAGCGCAGTGCGTAAAAGTTGACCTTTTGCGACTGCATTGCTGCTTAAAGTCGCAGTGTGTAAAGGGTCTTTTAGCTTAGCGTATTCGGAAAGAATACGCTCTAAGAAGCATAGAAGAGTACTTGACATGGTTTACAAACACCTAGGTGAATAAAAAAAAACAATTACGATTTTCGATTCGACCCAGGATATAAACTCGGACTCTTTTGGACAGAAGACAGCAAAACTCTAGACCAACGATGTTACTCTTACAACCTGTTTTAGAATGACCTAATAAGTTTTGGTAGCGTTATCTGTCCAACACTTCAATGAGATGATGACGTCCCATATTTGAATTTTTCGTGGGTTTGTACAAATATGCTTGTTGATGGTGACACAGACTATGATCTGATGGCCTCCGTGACATAAATTTCTAGATTGGAGACCTTTTGACCAAAAGATAGGACGCCAACCGACAAAATGGAGAGACGACCTTGTAAAGATCGCAGGATCACATTGGATGCAGACCTCTTACAATCTATCTGTGTGGAAAACCATGTTCTGCAGTGGACGTCCTTTGGCTGCTAATGATTTATTTTATTTTATTTATTTAAAAACTTCATGCACACAATATAAAATTGTAGGTAGGACATATGGTGGACTTAATGCCAAAAGCATTCTCTACCAGTCAACCATAGGTCAGGACAGAGAAAAATATATATATACAGGCGGTGCAAATAAAGTTACAGAGGCAATAAAAGAGAAGAGAATAGCGATAAAGATAACTATAATACGATGATAAACATACATACTGCCTATTACTTACATACGATTATATAAAAATAATGAAATAATATATTTATTATATAAACATACACATCATTTAAATATAAATAATATGGTACACGTAGATAATATGATCAAATGATTAATATGATTAAATGATGATGACGATGAGACAGATAGACTAAATCTACAATAGTAAACAATAAAACATATTATATAAGCCAATAAGCCTCTACTCTAAAAGTCTGCAGGAACAGAATAGGGCTGTCCGTTACGCCCGTGAATAAATTGCAAGTTATTTTCCGCTCCGTCGCGCGCCGTATTGACGTTGACACTTAACGGCACATAAATCTGCCGTGGAAATAATTAAACAAAAATTGCCCAATGGACAGATTCTGAAACGTGAAATTATGGCCGTTCTCGCGGTTAAATTAGGAGGGACTAAGTTGTCAACTCTCGTTAGTTAACGCTCCACAAGCAAAATGCTTTTAGACTTAAAAAGTGAATTATTGAAAATTGAGACGCATGTTGTTAAGAACGAACACTTCCATTAGGACTTTTTGTATTGTAAGCGTTAAGAAGCGTATTACCTAAGGTCTTAACGTCATCATTGCTTCAAACCAAATCAATCATTCAAAATGTTTTTGTTATGCACAACGTTTTTGAATAAATAAAGTTCCATAGCTTAGTCATTATAATAAGTGTAATGTATAATATAACTTTAAAATAATCAATTCAACATTAAGAAGTGCAATACTAAGCAACAAATGATTTCTCTTTATACAAACAGCAGAACCAACATCAACATAAATAGTTCTGCTTGTAAAACACGATGTAAAGTTAGTGCATACATCTCGCAAGATTTAAATAGAAACTTGACTCGGGAAAGTTTGAGAACTGTTTTTTTATCTCATCGACTTTTCTCCCGGCTTACTCGAAAAACTTCTTAATAAGGTGTTTAATTAATGGAAGGATATTGAAAGCCAAGAATTTAATCAGCTCTCAAGGAAGATCAGTAACGTTTGCATTTTGTAATGAGAAAGTAGCCAAGTCGTTTCCTCATTTGAAGTTGGAGATAAAAACCAGATCTGCCAAAAAACTGATGAGAACTTACTTTATTAAACGGGAGAAGAGTATTTCAATATAAATCTCGATTCTCTGTCAGGGGCTATATTCCGCTAATTTAAGTGTACGTTTAAGATATCGTCAAGCAGCCCATGAGAGCCGGGACCAATGTTTATTCTTACCTTCCAAAGCATGATGCTCGTGATAGACGCCAATTATATGGTTGGAACAGTCACCCATCCAACCACGACTGCACCGTCGGTTGCTTAACTTCCTAAATCAGAGCCAAAGCGCTGCCACCACTGCGCTACGAGCTAATACCACGGTAATATTATGTCTATCAGTATTGTAACTGGCCCGTGTCCTTGAAATAAGTACCTACAGCAGCACAGTACGTTAGCATGCGATAGGGCTGTCGCTCACCTACAGCGTTTTATTTAATTGCATCTGCCTACTTTGAGTTTCTATCTAGTTTTGAGATTGTAAGTTTATATTTATTTATTTATTTATCTATTAGTACAGATACCAATAGATAAATAAATAAAAACAATATGTAATATTAATATGATAACATAAAATCATCGCAATCAACCTTCTAGTTTTCGAGAAACTCGTGAATAAACATACATATATACAAACATACATATCAACATACATACAAAATTACATACATACAAACATGAATAATATTTGGCACACGTGTTCAGAAGGTAGTACGAGTATAGATTAACATACGCAAAAATGGTACAATTCCAACAATATTACATACATACATTGAATTGATAACGTCCTTTTTTTGAAGTCGGTTAAAAAGGAAATACCAATCCATTGAGACACAAGACACAAATTACGTAGTAGGTAGGTACCTACTTACCTAATAGTAAGTCTTATTATTTTATAGTCTTACATTTCGGAGTTTCCAGGTAATCGAAAAATGTTATCTCTGGTTGCGTTATTGAAGAATAAATGCAACCAAAAACAGCACAATATATTCTACTTGCCACATTATATAGCTACTTGTACTTATTTCCACTTATTTCTAGTAAAACTTCGCGCGGTTACTGATTAAAAAACAACACACCGTCCGGTCGTCACTGCGGCACGTCCGCGACTGTAGCATGTCGAGCGCATGCCGGCATCCGAGCGAGTAGGTATAGCTCGCGCGTCGTCCGTTTGTATAAAGTTACAATACTGTAGACATAATATTACCGTGCTAATACTAAAAAATATGTAAGGATAAATTATATGAAAACTGTAGTTATGTTTGAATCAAGCTATGAACGTTATTAAGTTCGTGTAGGTTTATAAACCCCGCTTCGACTAAAAGTGGCCGTTCTAAACGACTTAAGATACGTTTACTGCTTACCTACGGTTTATATTGACCAGTATTGAATGCAAGTAGTCTTCATAGGGAATCGCATATTTTCTGCAGGCATTTGTGGTAAAGATACATGTAGAAAGAAAAAAGGTTAAGGTCTTTGGAAATGGCATCATTATATAAAGTAAAGGCAATAAATTAAATCAATGTTTCGTCAACTGAAATATTTAGGCAACTACGGTAGTATAACATTAATTGCACTTGTAAAAAGCAACAGTGTTAGACAAGGATTCAAACGCCATCCGGGCGCATGCCTTTACCATGTACCACCGACAAATTGGCAAGCCTGTTGAATTTCGCAAGTACTTCCTTTAGCGCGTAGGCTGCGTGACGTCATCAATGTTGCGTGGTTGCTCTCTGAACAACCGAAGGAAAACTATGGTAGTGATTTTTGCCATTTATGTCCAGCAACATGTTAAAATGACAAATATTTACATACAAAGGAATATGTTTCGAACTTTTTTGTACATTTACCTACTTTTACAAAATAATATTACACAGATATTGTTTGATTTGACGAACTTGTCTCTGTCCAATGTCCATCTACGTTACATGAGTGTGTACACAAGCCAGCATAGGTGTTCATCTGGTCAAAAAACAAAACAGTTTGGATCCCAATCAAGCGTTGGGTAAAAAGTTTAAAAATCTTTTGAAATATATCCAACGATAGCGTGGATGGTAAATATGAATAACACTCGCCCATTGCGCCGTACCGTTGTTCAGTGTTTGCAACTTGTTCAAATACTTACTTGCTTTATTTTTATCCGATCCCAGCGATATTCGTCTAGACCAAACTTAAATTGAGTGTGCGATGCACTTATTCATCATAGTTTATGCTAATACAATACGTGTTTCGGTTTTGTAAAATACTTTCAGTATTAACAGTAAAGGACCCATCACATCTCCTTGCGTGAGGCCACTCTTATTATGGAATATTCAATATTATCTTCAGATAAAGATAGTAACTTTAATACAACACAGTACCCAAATTAAATGGAAATAATTGTTGTTGTAAGTAGACAGATAAAATTTTTAGCATTAAATACCTTTTTATAGACTTAATTTGTGCAATAAATAAATAGAACCACATGAGTATAGAACACTTAACTTCACCATCTTATTCATGAATAAAATATTTTGCAATATATACTTTCAATGTTTCTATCTAACTAAAGTAGTAAAGCTCAGTAGTTTTTTTTAAATCAACAATCACTAAATAATATTGTAATTTTAAAGTTTCAAGTCGTTTTTCATCGTTTATCGTTCTTTCTCTATATTAAAATTATCTTACCTTATATCCCAATAATAGCACTTCTGAACCTTCCGAAACTTGAGCGATAAATGTCTTGAAATTCATTTCTTCGTTTTTCATCCGTCACTCACAATCAATATGTATTCGGCGTAAAGCCGGTCGGTTGCTGTAAATTCTGTGCTGCTGAGTGTGTCCACAGAAGAAAAATAAACAGTAGCAATACTTACATACCTATCTTCTCAGTAAACAGTTGAGGGCAAATTTTCCCTTCGTTTTAAAAAAGGACAACTTGATAACCATGAAAGATTCAATAGCTCTGGTAAGAAAAAGATGTATTAAAAGGAGTTACCTGAAGCCTAAGATTGTGCCTCTTTAAATCTTGAAGTAATATACTTGTCAAAACACTCAAAAACATGTCATTTTATGCCTTCATATGTCCGAATATTTAATATCATTTAAATTCCTGTGGAACTCTGAGATTTTGAGTGAACTGGTGTAGTAATAGCTAGGTATGTAACTAACGACTTATGTATCGTCAGTGTGTCTTCTAACTTCAAGTTTTTGACGGATGTGTTATCAACATTTTTTGTCATTCTTTTGTTTACGCAACCGCAGACATCCTATCGATCCGTGAGCGTAGGTTAAAACCCCCTGAGCTGTGGACCTGCTACTGCTGTTTACGTTGTGATTAGCACGGAAGGTCCGAACATTTTTCTCATCGTACGTGCGTGAAGGCGAGCCCGACATCCTCCTGATTTCGTGTAGTTGCACAGTTTTTACACCGATGTGTAATAATATTTTCTACAAAACTTTAATTTTAAACCGATTTGACGAAGTTTATTCATACGCATTACAACTGTCAATTAGCCATTTGGTTTGAGTATGCAATTTGTTTTATTTCCAAAAAAATAGATTTTATTTCCAATTTGTCAGCAAAATAATGCTGTCATTTCAATGTAATTTACTTGGAATAACCTTTCTCCAGTTATTGTCATTATTATTATTTCATTTTCAAATGTATTCAAATATTTATTTGGCACTGACAGTAGTTTCAGGTTTAAAAAAAGACAGGTAAAAATAAAATGTTGTGGTGCTAATTGTCGGTTCTGATTTTTTATATTATTATTTGATGATAACGGTAACTCCTACAGAATTACAAGTATTTTTAAGGTACGAGTCCAGATATTATAATACTGGTACGAGTATGGCTCGTAATAAAATTAAGTTCCCATACGGAAATAGTAAGATTGCCGCGTACGGTAGCTCAATTGGTAAGAGCGTTTGGTCTGGTCTGCCAAAAGGTTGCTGGTTCAAGTCCCACCCGTGCGCAAATTTTTGTTTTCTTATTTCATCTTTATGAATAAGACTAAACATCTTAGAACACACACTGCGACTTCTAGTATCGATGCAGTCGCGCGTTTTGAAGCACTTCAGCATCGCGACTCACGCAATGAACAGTTTTAATTTAGCATTGATGCAGTCACGCGTTAGCATCGATGCAGAAGCGCGACTGCATCAATGCTAACATGCGTTAGTATCGATACAGTCACCAAAATTCAGTACATAATTTATCAATTTCCAGCTTTTGCATCGCGATTGTATCGATGCTTAAAAAGTAGCGCAGTGCGTAAAAGTTGACCTTTTGCGACTGCATTGCTGCTTAAAGTCGCAGTGTGTAAAGAGTCTTTTAGCTTAGCGTATTCGGAAAGAATACGCTCTAAGAAGCATAGAAGAGTACTTGACATGGTTTACAAGCACCTAGGTGAATAAATAAAACAATTACGATTTTCGATTCGACCCAGGATATAAACTCGGACCCTTTTGGACAGAAGACAGCAAAACTCTAGACCAACTATATTACTCTTACAACCTGTTTTAGAATTACCTAATAAGTTTTGGTAGCATTATCTGTCCAACACTTCAATGAGATGATGACGTCCCATATTAGAATTTTTCGTGGGTTTGTACAAATATGCTTGTTGATGGTGACACAGACTATGATCTGATGGCCTCCGTGACATAAATTTCTAGATTGGAGACCTTTTGACCAAAAGATAGGACGCCAACCGACAAAATGGAGAGACGACCTTGGAAAGATCGCAGGATCACATTGGATGCAGACCTCTTACAATCTATCTGTGTGGAAAACCATGTTCAGCAGTGGACGTCCTTTGGCTGCTAATGATTTATTTTATTTTATTTATTTAAAAACTTCATGCACACAATATAAAATTGTAGGTAGGACATATGGTGGACTTAATGCCAAAAGCATTCTCTACCAGTCAACCATAGGTCAGGACAGAGAAAAATATATATATATACAGGCGGTGCAAATAAAGTTATAGAGGCAATAAAAGAGAAGAGAATAGCGATAGAGATAACTATAATACGATGATAAACATACATACTGCCTATTACTTACATACGATTATATAAAAATAATGAAATAATATATTTATTATATAAACATACACATCATTTAAATATAAATAATATGCTACACATAGATAATATGATTAAATGATTAATATGATTAAATGATTAATATGATTAAATGATGATGACGATGAGACAGATAGACTAAATCTACAATAGTAAACATTAAAACATATTATGTAAGCCAATAAGCCTCTACTCTAAAAGTCTGCAGGAACAGAATAGGGCTGTCCGTTACGGCCGTGAATAAATTGCAAGTTATTTTCCGCTCCGTCTCGCGCTGTATTGACGTTGACACTTAACGGCACATAAATCTGCCGTGGAAATAATTAACCAAAAATTGCCCAATGGACAGATTCTGAAACGTAAAATTATGGCCGTTCTCGCGGTTAAATTAGGAGGGACTAAGTTGTCAACTCTCGTTAGTTAACGCTCCACAAGCAAAATGCTTTTAGACTTCAAAAGTGAATTACTGAAAATTGAGACGCATGTTGTTAAGAACGAACACTTCCATTAGGACTTTTTGTATTGTAAGCGTTAAGAAGCGTATTACCTGAGTTCTTTACGTCATCATTGTTTAAAGTTAAATCAATCATTCAAAATATTTTTGTTATATTTTTTTTATATATAAGGTTTCATGGTGGCTTAGAATGTTTTAAACACTCACATTGAAATATTTTTTTCATAAATACAAAATGAGAAAACAAAAATTTGCGCACGGTCGGGACACATACCAGCAACTTCTTGGCTTACCGGGCCAAACGCTCTACCAATTGAGCAACCGTCCTGTCTGTTTAACCTGTTCGAGTGTAAGTTGCTGGTTTGAGTTCCGCCCGTGCGCAAATTTATGGTTTCTTATTTCATCTTTATAAAGTTTCATAGCTTAGTCATTACAATAAGTATGATGTACAAGTACTTTAAAAATAAGCAATTAAACATTAAGAAGTGCAAAACTAGGCAACAAACAATTTCTCTTATACAAACAGCAGAACCAACATTTACATTAACAGTTCTGCTTTTAAAACTCGATGTAAAGTTAGTGCATACATCTCGAAAGATTTAAATAAAAACTTGACTGGGGAAAGTTTGAGAACTGTTTTTTTATCTCATCGACTTTTCTCCCGGCTTACTTGAAAACACTTCTTAATAAGGTGTTTAATTAATGGAAGGATATTGAAAGCCAAGAATTTAATCAGCTCTCAGGGAAGATCAGTAACATTTGCATTTTGTAATGAGAAAGTATCTAAGTCGTTTTTTTGTTTCAAGTTGGAGATAAAAACTAGATCTGCCAAAATACTGATGAGAACTTACTTACTTTATTAAACGGGAGAAGAGTATTTCAATATAAATCTCGATTCTCTGTCAGGGGCTATATTCCGCTAATTTAAGTGTGCGTTTAAGATGTCATCAAGCAGCCCATGAGAGCCGGGAACAATGTTTAATCTTGCCTTCCAAAGCACGATGCTCGTGATAGACGCCAATTATATGGTTGGAACAGTCACCTATCCAACCACGACTGCACCGTCGGTTGCTTAACTTCCTAAATCAGTGCCAAAGCGCTGCCACCACTGCGCTACGAGCTAATACTAAAAAATATGTAAGGATAAATTACATGAAAACTGTAGTTATGTTTTAATCAAGATATGAACGTAATTAAGTTCTTGTTGGTTTATAAACTCCGCTTCGACTGCAGTGGCCGTTCTAAATGACTTAAGATACGTTTACTGCTTACCTACGGTTTATATTGACCAGTATTGAATGCAAGTATTCTTAATAGGGAATCGCATATTTTCTGCAGGCATTTGTGGTAAAGATACATGTAGAAAGAAAAAAGGTTAAGGTCTTTGGAAATGGCATCATTATATAAAGTAAAGGCAATAAATTAAATCAATGTTTCGTCAACTGAAATATTTAGGCAACTACGGTAGTATAACATTAATTGCACTTGTAAAAAGCAACAGTGTTAGACAAGGATTCAAACGCCATCCGGGCGCATGCCTTTACCATGTACCACCGACAAATTGGCAAGCCTGTTGAATTTCGCAAATACTTCCTTTAGCGCGTAGGCTGCGTGACGTCATCAATGTTGCGTGGTTGCTCTCTGAACAACCGAAGGAAAACTATGGTAGTGATTTTTGCCATTTATGTCCAGCAACATGTTAAAATGACAAATATTTACATACAAAGGAATATGTTTCGAACTTTTTTGTACATTTACCTACTTTTACAAAATAATATTACACAGATATTGTTTGATTTGACGAACTTGTCTCTGTCCAATGTCCATCTACGTTACATGAGTGTGTACACAAGCCAGCATAGGTGTTCATCTGGTCAAAAAACAAAACAGTTTGGATCCCAATCAAGCGTTGGGTAAAAAGTTTAAAAATCTTTTGAAATATATCCAACGATAGCGTGGATGGTAAATATGAATAACACTCGCCCATTGCGCCGTACCGTTGTTCAGTGTTTGCAACTTGTTCAAATACTTAGTTGCTTTATTTTTATCCGATCCCAGCGATATTCGTCTAGACCAAACTTAAATTGAGTGTGCGATGCACTTATTCATCATAGTTTATGCTAATACAATACGTGTTTCGGTTTTGTAAAATACTTTCAGTATTAACAGTAAAGGACCCATCACATCTCCTTGCGTAAGGCCACTCTTATTATGGAATATTCAATATTATCTTTAGATAAAGATAGTAACTTTAATACAACACAGTACCCAAATTAAATGGAAATAATTGTTGTTGTAAGTAGACAGATAATATTTTTTAGCATAAAATACCTTTTTATAGACTTCATTTGTGCAATAAATAAATAGAACCACATGAGTATAGAACACTTAACTTCACCATCTTATTCATGAATAAAATATTTTGCAATATATACTTTCAATGTTTCTATCTAACTAAAGTAGTAAAGCTCAGTAGTGTTTTTTAAATCAACAATCACTAAATAATATTGTAATTTTAAAGTTTCAAGTCGTTTATCGTTCTTTCTCTATATTAAAATTATCTTACCTTATATCCCAATAATAGCACTTCCGAACCTTCCGAAACTTGAGCGATAAATGTCTTGATATTCATTTCTTCGTTTTTCATCCGTCACTCACAATCAATATGTATTCGGCGTAAAGCCGGTCGGTTGCTGTAAATTCTGTGCTGCTGAGTGTGTCCACAGAAGAAAAATAAACAGTAGCAATACTTACATACCTATCTTCTCAGTAAACAGTTGAGGGCGAATTTTGCCTTCGTTTTAAAAAAGGACAACTTGATAACCATGAAAGATTCAATAGCTCTGGTAAGAAAAAGATGTATTAAAAGGAGTTACCTGAAGCCTAAGAATGTGCCTCTTTAAATCTTGAAGTAATATACTTGTCAAAACACTCAAAAACATGTCATTTTATGCCTTCATATGTCCGAATATTTAATATCATTTAAATTCCTGTGGAACTCTCAGATTTTGAGTGGACTGGTGTGGTAATAGCCAGGTGTGGAACTATGCTTATATCTGTTACTGGAACTACATTTGACAATGGATGAAGCAACTGCAGGCGGCTATGCACTTATGTATTGTCAGTGCGTCTTCTGACACAAAGTTTTTGACGGATGTGTTATCAACTTTCTTTTGTCATTCTTTTGTTTACGCAACCGCGGGCGTTCTAGCGATCCGTGGGCGTAGGTTGAAACCCCCTGAGCTATGGACCTACTACTGCTGTTTACGTTGTGATTAGCACGGAAGGTCCGGACATTTTTCTCATCGTACGTGCGTGAAGGCGAGCCCGACATCCTCCTGATTTCACGCAGTTGCACAGTTTTTACACCGATGTGTAATAATGTTTTCTTTAAAACCTTAATTTCAAACCAATTTGACGCAACTATCATTTAGCCATTTGGTTCGAGCATGCAATTTGTTTTATTACCAAAAAAATAGAATTTATTTCCAATTTGTCAGCAAAATAATGCCGTCATTTCAATGTAATTTACTTGTAATAATATTTCTCCAGTTCTTGTCATTATTGTTATTTCATTTCCAAACGTACGTATTCAAATATTTATTTGGCACTGACAGTAGTTTCAGGTTTAAAAAAAGACAGGTAAAAAAAGAAAGACTCCAATCACAAGATTTGTTATCTTGCCCTTTTACGGTATTGTGTACAGAAACCATATTTTTTCTTTGCTCGGTTGATTCTTCAAGTTCCAAACCTATGACATATGATGAATTCGTATAAAATTGACGAACCCAAACACACAGTGTAAATAAATCCCATGTAAAGAGTATTTCACACTTGATACGCTCGCGTCCGTGCGTACACCGATAGGACGGGCCGAGATGTTATCTTTCTGTATTATACAGAGTGGAATTTTAAGTGTTATGCCGAGATAAAGTACCTTAAATACTGGAGCACTTTTTGTAGTAAATATATTTGAAACAACTCATCACTAAAACCAAATAATCTTTGAGAAAAGATTATAGCTTTGCTTTGTATGAAACTTATCAACGAGATTTAATCCAACGATACACATATTCAAACGGTATGAAAGGAAATTAATATTTTATATTGTTGGAATTTGATAATTATTTCCAAACACGTGTGCAAAATTTCGTAAGTGTATGTATGTTTGTCCACGGATTTTTCGAAAACAAGAGTCATAATATTATGATTTTTTTTAGTTCGATTAAGTATATTTCAATTTAGAATACAGTGTGAGTTTGATCAAAATCAGTCCAGAAGTTTTTAAGATAATAAAAATCATGAAATGAAAAAGATGTTTTTTGTAAAAAAATCTTTCTAAAAAAATCTTTTTTTTAGCATTTTAAGCTTTAGGTTTTTTTTTTGCAATGCATTTACATACTTAGGAGAAACAACTTCATTTGGAGTCAGCGTATGATGTCAAGCTCACTAACATCAACAGTCTACATCTCATGCACCGACTCGAAATGAATTTGTTTCTCCTAAGTAGAAGGAAAATTCGTTATTTTAAGGTTTTTAGAAAAGTTAGGTATTTACCTGGTGAATAAATGAATCGTTGCAATTAATTTCGTGTGTTGATGAGTATGACCAAATGCAGCTTCAACATCAAATTCGGTGACTACGTCGCCAGCTATACATTTTTGTTGCAAACTTGCTTATGTACTACATCAGAAACATCTATCAGTTTCTATGAATATTTTTTGCTTTACTATTTTAAAAAAAAACGTGATATTCAAAGACACCCTGTATAAAAAGTAATCCCAAACGCACGTATAGCCCGATGCATATCTCGGCTTGTTTATGCGGAATATCATTCAATGTCACAGCTTGTGAGTGGGCATTCGTCAACGACAGTTTTAAACGCACATTTGAATTGAAACGGAATTTTTTTAGTGACTTTGAAATCAAGTTAAGCGATATCTATACTTAATATTATAAAGCTGAAGAGTTTGTTTGTTTTAACGCGCGTATCTTAGGAACTACTGGACCAATTTGAAAAAGTTTATTCTTGTTGGATATCTTATTTATCGAGGAAGGCTTTAAACTATAAAACATTACGCTATAATAAGAAAAGACGAAGCAAACTCTAAACGCGTAGACAAGTCAGAGGGGACCACAAGCAATTTAATATAATATGAATCTTGAAAATCAGAGGAAATTATACCCATTTTTCTTACCATACAGCAACGCTTTTTTTAAGACGTAGAAAGAGTAAGGCTTACACGACCTGTGCCTAAATTGTCCTTTTACATATTAATATCAATGCAACCGAAAAACCTTTAGGCCTACTTATTTTATGAGTATTGTATTTATGTATTTTTATTTTCTGGTAATAACAGATATCAGAAATAATGAGTATAAGCGGATTTTGTTTCGCAAAACACGTTTGTACAATTACAACGTATTTGCTTTATTTGATTTCTTAGAAGCGTTTTCTTTTGTTATAAGTCTTTTTACAGATTTTGAATTGTAAAGGTCACTTCTATAAAAATAAGGCTACTTCTTTTTAATGAATCGGGTTCAGAAGTTTACACTTAGAGTCAGAAATAAAAATCAACAATTTCGCGACCTCAAAATTTAGAGGACGTACAATATTTAATATAACCGTTAATATATCATTTATATAAATTTAGACAAATCGATTTTTAAATGCTCTGTGAACAGTTCAAAGTGCATCAGTTGAACACAAAAAAAAATTAGAGGTCATATTTTAACATCGCCAATTTAAATCTGTGTATACTTTGCGTTTTGACAGTTAATAAAAAGTACGTCAACGACATGCCGTTGCAAATAGCCTCTTAGTGCATAAAATGATGTCCGCTGTCTTTTACTTATTGACGTCATACGTTTTTGATGAAAAATGTTCCTTGAGGGCAGCGAAAAGAGACATGAAAAATGATAAGCTAGAGAGAAGTGTGTGAAAGTTTCTAAGAAATTAGGGTATAAGAAAACAAATTTGAAATTGACCTCATAATAATAATACAGTCAGATTATAGGTAATGACTCTAAATAAGATCATTGTTTATTTTTCGTGGTACCTGAATTAGTTACCTACATATCTTTTTTTTGTGTAGGTTATCTTCAACCTTGGAGTCAAATTAATTGATCATTTTGTTTTTTACGCTTCTTTAGTTTAGTACATTGGATAGTTGTTTTCTTGTATATATCTTCATTTGTGCACCGGTTCGGTGTCATAAGTAATGGTCCTAACATTTTAGCGAAATATATTTTTATGTAACTTGAGTAGGATGGCCTTTTCAATGCTTCCTTTTTTTCTGTTTTTGCGCTTTCCGCCAATCAAATTTTCTAATCAATATTTCATGCGACAAAATTAAAACAATACATGTTACATGACGTATGGAGGCTATCAACGGAGGATTGAAACAATTGCTAAGTGTCACGCTAGGTAACAATTAGCTGTTATATTGTTGACTTGCATTGAAATAACTCTACCTTTATATTTTACTGCTATGTGGAATCGTTCAGCTAAAGTTGTTATGGGCACGCGCGGATTCAGAAGTGTCCTTTAAAGCTTAACCAAGCCGTGGAGAACCGTTGAAGGAAATTTAGTGTTGCATATGGATTTAGGTTTTTGATAATGTCCTTTACCTCATCAGCAGACTCCTGAAAAATACTCATTACATTGAAAAATAAACGTGGGAAACCATAATCCCTGTGCCTGGGTCAAATCATACCTATTTATACCGAATAAAAAAGGGTTATTTTATTCAAATTTAAACTTTGTATGTATAAAATAAAATAAAACGTCGGAAGAAATAGTAATTAAATTTGATGATGATATAAACAGGCTAGGGTCATATATTCCCTACATGCTTATTGATTCCAATTAGGAAACCTCAAAATCTCCAACATTGCACAACTTATCTTTCTCCGTTTAACCTAAATCGATAAAAATCTCGCACATTGACCGAAAATCACCTGTCAGTTGGTCAGTCGAAATACAAATGGCTGTCAGTGTCACACAGGCACGATAGAGTGTATATTAAAGATTATATTAGACAGGTAGGCTGCTGTAGGCTTTTTACTGCTTAAACTTGGCTACAGAATTGAATAATCTATGTGGCACGCATATATTTGCGGCATTCTTAAGGGTACGTAGATGTTTTAGTTTTTGAAACATACTACAATTCAGAAGCATTTTTAAGATTGACTTGCACACGATGATTCAACCCAGGATTACCTCAACCCTGGATGAAATCTTCATTCTGTATCTGTCGACGTCAAATAAACTGACAAAGATAGAATATTGATTTAATCCTGGATAAGCGTAATCCTAGGTTAAATTATCATGCGCAATTGGGCCTAAAAGTAACTCTATACGCACTGAGCCTAACTACGTCACTTTGCGTAACTACGTCACAGTTGTATCCTTTGACCAGAAGTGGGACGTTACAAGCTAACTTAACTTTTACTTTTGGAGCGAATCATTTATTTATAAACTACGAGGTTCACACCCTTTTCGACTTTTTATGTCTTTAAATCCTTGTCATTTAAAAATTGATGATTTAAAATGATATCATCTCCAAACTTTTCTTATTAAAACTACACAAAACGTATCCACCATGTGCACAATAAGCCATATTTATTCGTGAAGTGTCTACTAGAGAACTGCTAGCTGTTTTCCATTTCGGGGCAAAGTTTGGGCGGTTACGTCCCCAACTTTCAGGATTAGGGCGGATCATTGGAAAAACTACTTTGTGTGGAAGCTCGTTTCCACTGAGGATTTAAAATTTGCGTTCAACCTCTTTGCTGGAAATATCGCGAGAAGTGTATCAAGGTTTTGTCAAGATTTGAAAGTAGAAAATTTAAAATGAAAACTGATACCTAAACTGACTAATTTTCACTTAGATTCTAGCTTTATTGTTGCTTTAAATGATAATTAATCAATTAAAAAGGAATTCTACATTTCAACTCAAAAGTTTTCATGTGCGTTTAGATCCGTCATGTGTTATATTTATTGCTATGCAACGCGAAAATTTAAAATCTCTCACTAGTATCAACTCTAAACGGTCCTGAAATCTATACTTATATTATAAAGCTGAAGAGTTTGTTTGTTTGAATGGGCTAAACTCACAAACTACTGGACCAATTTTAAAAATAATTTATGTCGGATAGCTTATTTATCGAGGAAGGCTTTAAAAACATTACGTTTCGAACAGACACGGGGTTCGATTCCTTTTCTGACACAGTTGCTTTTTACAAGTGCAAATTGCAGTTTTTGGTAATAAGTTTGTATAGTGACAAAACACTAAAAACAAAAAATATAAATTAATACTTGCTTCTCACAGTCACTGGAACAACATACACAAGTGGTTAGTACCGCAGAAAAATATTTTGTTGCTGTTTTTGTTTTCGTAAAACACCCGTAGCTTATCCTATACGTAAGTATTATATAATCATCAAAAGAACCACTGCTTGCCACACACGAAAAAATTATCTTGCTAATTGAATAATTAAACAGGTTTCCTTAATTTAACTTTATCTTGTAATTGCACTATGTTTCGTTCTGTTTTGTTTTTTTTTCTATTTCTGTCTGACTTCTTGGTTGATTTTTGCTGACTTCAAAAAAAGGACGTAATCAATTCAACCTGCATGTATTATTTTCTATAGTGGTATTGACATAATTGGCTAATATTTTAGTATGTTGATCTATTAAGGCTTCCTCACACGTGTGCAAAATTTCGTCAGTGTATGTATGTTAGTATGTTTGTCTCAGGATTTCACATAAACGAGAAGTCGTAGGGTCATGATTCTATTTTTGGTTGAATTATGTATAGTTCAACATAAGGTACAGTGCAAGTTTCATCAAAATCGGTCCCGTAATTTTAAGATATAAGTAAAAAACATGAAATAATAAGAATAATAACTATACTAAACCGCTTTCAAAAAACTGACTTACAAGCTTAAAATAACGCATTCTTCTTCTATTACGGAGCAAAACATTCTTTTGGAGTCGGTACATGATGTCAAGCTTTCATACACCAACAGTCAAAATACATCATGCACCAATTCCAAAAGAATTGGTTTGTCATAAATAGAAAACAATTGCGTTTTATTAAGCTTTTTTTATGGTTTCATCAATCGACACTACTACCAATCATAATATTTGATTGAACTATTTGTTTCTTCTTTGATATTTTTTATCCTAGTAAATGGAGACATTTTGACGCTTATAAATAATTAGATAGGCATCAAAATTGCATGCAATAATTCAGGAAAATTTGAGTAATTACGCAAAAATTGCCTAGAATTAAGTAAATACTAATTGTTGCATCAAATTGCATTAAAATTACCAGACCCTCGGACTTAAAAGTCACGATTCGCCATTCGGTACATGCAAGCAAATTCTTTTCGTCAATTACTTAGAATAGTGGCTAAAGTAAAGTCGGCATACAAATCAAAATAGTGATGTGGAAAAATATATCGACTAACATGCACATAGTAATATAATAATATTAAAAGTGTATTTAGTAATGAAATACAATTAAAAGTGTATTAGTCTGATTTTTGTTCGAAAGCTTATTAAACATCAACGAGAACGAGCAAAATATTTACGTAAATACTCACAAAATTGAGTACCTAATATTTGTAATCACTGTTGTGTGGAATTAAAGTGATATTCGTAAAAAATCGGACATTAATCAACCAACTAATATTTACAAATGAGGCCTCAGATCTAATACAGAATACTCGTATATTGAGTTTGAACTTCAGGACATGGAAGAGTTTTTATAACTGGCTTTTATAGCTGGTGAAAAAAGGTTTGGAAATTTATATAAACATAACGATATTAATGCGAAGAGAAAAATCAAACGAGAGTTTGCTAATACAACTAAGGTTGGTTTTCACCAAACATAAGCTAACACGCGCGTAAGTATTCAAAGATAATTTTGTGCCTCGATTTTATACTCGCAAACTTAAAGTCGTTAAACAAGATAACATGTTATAGGTGTTACTAAACTTGCATAACAGAGCGAATTATTGAACTGTATTTATTATCCAGTAAATCAATGCTGCACCAAAGCAGTATGGTGTGAAAGTAAAAATTCTGTCAACTAAACAATGTTATATTATGACAAAACATTCCGACAAATGACATAAATCATATAGCAATCGGACGTCATTACGTAACACTTCAATTCGCTCTTATTTCATCCAACACGGTGATTATAAGACCCCTTACACACTGCGACTTTTAGCATGGATGCAGTCGCGCGTTTTAAAAACGCGCTTCAGCATCGCGACTCACGCAATAAACAGATCGATGCAGTCGCCGAAATTCAGTACATAATTTGTCAATTTCCAGCTTCTGCATCGCGACTGTATTGATACTAACGCGCGTTAGCATCGCGACTGTATCGATGCTAAAAATAGCACAGTGTGTAAAGGTTGACATTTTGCGACTGCATCGATGCTTATGCGCGTTAGCATCGCGACTGCATCGCTGCTGAAAGTCGCAGTGTGTGAAGGGTCTAAGAGGTATCGTAGGGTCTTACATCCGTATAAACACGACATTCTAAAACAGTATATGGTAAAATGGAAAATTGACACACTCCCGAATAACTATTTTTAAATAATAGAATAGAGATTTATTCTCAGATAGGTAAACATTTATTTTCGTTTGGTCAAATCCATCCTTAGTTATATAACAGCACGTCAAGGTAAACACTGCGGTATCTTATTTAGTTGTAATAAGGGCTAGTTTGCAACAAAATGGGTAGTCTGGTGTGCATATTCATACATAATCGTTAATGGCACGTGTACAAAACAAATCGATGTAATAATTATAGTAATCAAAAATATAACTTCCCCGAACGTACTAATCATTTGCCGCTATCGATATAATGATGATAGTTTTGCGATACCAATGCTGTTATTTTAACGACTTATTTGATGTTATCGGTTCTGAGTTTTAGGTCGTTTAATATCACTCTCAGAACAGAAAACGAAGCTTAGGTAGGCTATCACATAAATCAGAACATATTATTTATTACCACTTATCTGACATACGTATATGTATTTAAGCAGCTTTCTGATTTTGGCATATGCTATGTCTAGCTCTTAGACTCCTTAAGCACTGCGACTTTTAGCATCGATGCAGTCGCGTTTTTAGGTAATGCGCGACTGCATCGCTACTCACGCAATGTACATATTTTTATTTGGTATCAATGCTGTTGCGCGTTAGTATCGATGCAGAAGTGCGACTGTATCGATGCTAATGCACGTTTGTATCGAAGCAGTCGCCAATATAAATTATCAATGTCCAGCTTCTGCATCGCGACTGCATTGATACTAACGCGCGTTAGTATCGCGACGGCATCGATGCTAAAAGCAGCGCAATGTGTAAAGGTTGACAATTTGCGACTGCATCGATGCTGCATTGTGACAAGTCGCAGTGTGTTGGGTCATATACATATAGTTAGTGTGATATTTCTATTCTTGTCGATATCGTTCAGCCTGCGAATGCGTTGGTGTAATTAAACTATTTACGTAATTGTTTAATAAAGTGCCTTGTTTCTACAGTGTTTTACGAAATTTACCTTCCCGGAGAAGATTTTGTTGCTTAAATACAACAACTTTCTGTATGGGACTAAAATCGAAATCACAATTTGTTTTTGACTATTCTATACAAACTAGCATCAGCTGATCGGCACTCTAATGGGAAAGTGTTTACTAAGTTAGTCTCATACAAAAAGTGGTTGTATTTGAGCATCAGAATTAGCCTCAAGAAACAATGCAGCTAAAATTGATAGAGCCTATTATTCATGATAATACCGGCGTTATTCTATCGATGAATATATTTCATTGGTTGTGAATAGTGTATTTTCACAACACTAGTAAAGAAATACAAATCCAAACAACGCTAGTTGCTGTTTTACACGTAAACTTTATAGCTTTAATAATGTCGTTCCGTATTTATGGCGTTTTTAAAGTTTCTGCGGCTGAATTATAGCCGAACACCATAACTTTCTACTACTATAGTTATAGTAAGCTGGACTATGAATAGTAATGCGGTTGAAGTCACGTTAACCCTAGGCAATATGAACTGGATTCGTTAATTTTAATCTTTGAAAAAAATCTATGCCAATTTTCCGTTTCATTCTGCAATTAAAAGGTGGCGGTAATTTTTAAACGGTGCTTTTTCTGATCACGATTTAAACTTGCCTTAATTCAAATAAATATCTTTAGATAGTTTAGTAACTTTAGATAATAGTTTGACGACCTCCGTGGTGTAGACTAAGCACGCTGGTTTCAGTCCCGGGTTCGATTCCCGGTCGGGTCAATATAGAAATCGAAATTTTCTATATTGTCACGGGTCTGGGTGTTTTGGTACCACCGTTGTGTCTGATTTCCATAACACAAGTGCAATTAGCTACTTACTTCGGCATCAGAACAATGTATGTGATTGGTGTCCAATATTAATATTTATTTACGAATATACATATAGTAATAAGAATATACAAGTTTACAGTATTATAAACTAATTTGTTTATTGGTTTTTAACAATGACTCTACATAAACATTATTAATCCGTACTTCAATCGAAGCAAAAATCATCAGCTAGTTTAGATATAGTTATATTTCTTCTTAAGTCGATTTTATCAACGTCAATAGACTTATCCGACTAAATAAATTTTAAAACGACCGATTTATAAAATGATTGCTGACAAAAAGTTAACATTTTAAAATTAGGCGTATTGTATTCGAAGAGTATTCCTTATCTGACGTCAGTAGAATCGACTCCGATAAATAAAATAGTTTCACTATCTTGTTCAACTAAAATACCTTGTTCAAACAAAACTAAGTTACACAAATAGACTCTACCCTTTTACGGATGACCTAGGCAATAATCCTTACACGGAGCGGCCTAATCAATATTCCGTTGAATAAATGAAGATCTTAGGCAGTATTTACACAGTATGCGCCGTATCAACGTATTATCTATTCACTTACATGGCACTGTTTGTTGTAGCGACAACAATGGAGGTGGCGTGAGGTCAGATGCCAAATCGATGTGGGAGTAGGTCGGTCTGATGGATGTGGTATTTTAAGCTGTACTTACCAAGAGATCTAATGTACGGTGTTGTTTTGGTCAGCGATGAGCGACTCAGGGGTGGTTGCACAAACCATACTGATGCTTGGACCAGCGAAATCAATTTATTATTCGATGCTAGCGAGCGGGTCAAAACTTCGCCAGGTCGCCTCTTCGTAGTTAACTAACTACGGCGTAGTATTTCGTAGATATGCGCGAACTACGCGTGCGATTGCGATTTCCCCATTCGTTTTGATTTTAGAATTTTGTAAAGAGGTTTTCTATTTTATAACTTGTATGTAATTTAAAGAAAAAATATATCATTGTGATTATTATAAGGCAAATATATTTTTTAGAATAAGCATCACTTATTTTATTATCACTGACACACATCCAACTGATGTCACTGACTAAAACAACAACCTGTATTATGAACAGCAGTTTGTACGAAGCAACGCCGCTAGACCAACGCACTCGTATGCGGCAGGGATGTACAAGGTAAACGCCTATATAAAGAAGTCGAAATCTGTGGACCGGCCAAAAAGCTGACGGTAGCCGCCGCCAAGCCAAAAGGAGCATTGCGTTGAGGCGAAATACATCAATTTATGCTTTCCTCGTAACTTAAACGACAGAGAAATTAATTGCTTGCCAAAGAAAATGTCAAAAAACTATTTTTAGTATTGTTCTTTCAGGCGTTACAACATTTCGTACATCGTAGTCCGTAGTTTGGATAACAGTGTCCAAATCGTGAATTATTAATAAGAGGTTTGGGTCCCGGGCATTTCGATTTAGGCCCGTCATAGGGCAGTGCTGTCTGCTGGATCTCATATCCATTTTATTACTATTACACTATGATATTAAAGTTTTAGAAGTCTCAATGCAAATTGTGTTTTGCGATTTGGTCGAAACCCGCAATATTTTCGCAACTGAACAAACATTTATTTGCTTGTGTTTATTATATTGTCAGCTAATAGTTCACTGACAAAATACTGATATTTGATACTGACTACAACATTTACATGACTTTTGTTAATTGCTATTAATTGTTGGTTGGTAAGTCCTTTTGATGAACCGTCTGGTGTAGTGGTCGAGAAATCGCCTACTACGCCGCGGGGTGCGGGTTCGATCCCCGCACAATACAAACATTTGTGTGCATGAACATGTCTGTTTCTATTTACAAACAAAAAGTATTTAAGTATTATATTCGTTGTCTTGCACCCATAACACAAGCTTTGAGTAGCTTACTTTGGGACTAGATGTCGATGTGTGGGAATATCCAAAGGATATTAATATTATTAAGTCCGCTACGGCAATATTTAGATGTGTCAGTTCCGGTAACATTCCTGTGGAAGAATAGAAATATTATTGCTTAAGTTATAAGGGTTCTTTTATTGATTTAAATGTTAATGTTTTTTTTATTATATTATATTTCTTCGACGCAAAGATGATAAACTTTGTCCCCTATTAATACCAAACTTGCTGGCTTTTAAGCTGTCTAATGAATCCATATTTACCACCGTTCAAAAAATTACACTCCCTAATAATATTTTTGGTTTTTATAGTGTTTTGTCACAATACAAACTTAATAACATAAATTGCACTTGTAAAGAGCAACTATGTCAAAAAACCGGCCAAGTGCGAGTCGGACTCGCACACTGAGGGTTCCATGCCAACTTTAACTGAATTAGGGAATCCGCTATCTTCTACTTAGTAAAATACCACACTATTTTGTTGACTGCAAATATAACTTTGTTTTTCATAGTGTTTGTATGAAGTACAAAGTTATGTTTGCGGTTGTTGAAAATGTGCTATATCTCAAAAACTACTAGTTCGATCCCGTCCGAACCAATTTTCGTTGAAAGTATTTGTTAAGATCTACATTACATATTTTTTTCAAAATTTACACTTGCTTGGTTTAGAAGTTAGATGGGGCCCATTTAACCACTTTGGAAGCGTCTAGCTATGAAACGTTAGACTTTAAGCCCCCCCCCCCCCCCCCCCCCACTTCAATGTCATTTTTTTAATTTTTTGTATGAGAATCGGTAAGCGGTTAACAGGATACATCTTCCTACCAAATTTCAATTGTGTAATTCTTATAGTAACAGAATAAAATGGCTGTGACATACGGACGGACAGACAGACAGACTTGACGAAACTATAAGGGTTCCGTTTTTTGCCATTCGGCTACGGAACCCCTAAAAAGAAATTGAACCCTGTGTCTTAAGCTATCCGGGGTATGCTTATACAACTTGACCACCGAAACATTGGCAAGCCTGTTGAATTTTGCAAGTGCTTTCTTTAACGCGTGTAGGCTGCGTGACATCATCAATGTTGCGAGATTATAAATTGGCTTACTTCATCTTATTTATTATAACCGAATGATAAATATTTCTAAAACTTTTCCTTCGGATGTTAAGAAAGCAATCTCGCAACTTTGAATACGTCATTTAGCCTACGCGTTAATTATAAAACTTGCAAATTTCCACAGACTTGCCAATCTGTCGGTAGCCGAGTGGTGTAGGCATACACCCGGTTAGAGTAAAACACAGGGTTATAGTCCTTGTCTGCTGTCTAACACAGTTGATTTTTACAGTGCAATGTATGTTATTAAATAACACGCTATTACGCTTCTATGTACTCAACGACAGCTTTCACTGACATTACTATAAGAGCTATCCATTCCAAGGAAAGTAGGCTTATTATAAAATATACAAGATTTTTTCACTAGGCGCTCAGAAGAAGAGTGCCTAAAGTAATTAGTGTTTAATCCGGCTCTCTCAGTGAGGGCATTAACGAGAGTACTTACAAGTACTTTGTAGGATAAGCCGCCGCCCCGCAATTTTGTCTCTGGCTAGAGACGCCTTGATATAAGATTATTAGTTGGTTCGGAATTAGCAAAGACGGCGGTGAGATTAATAAAAGGGAAATTCGTTTTATAAATTAGTTAACATTGCTGGGTTAAAAAGGGATGATATGTTAGGTAGGTTGTTTAGTATATTATAAAATTTACCCATATAAATAGCAAGTTATCATTATAAATGTTGATTCATTATCATGATAGCTACTCCATTGTTTTTATTTTTTGAGTTTTTTTTTGTCTTAGTCATTCCCAGTCTGCTAATAGGTAATTAATGTCTTTAAGGGCCGATTTTGTCAACGACCGGTGGGTCTTATCTGGCTAAATGGGTAAAAAACAACCGATTTTAGAATGACATTTGCATAAGTGGTTACTGACGAATAGTTTTAAGTTTTAAAAATAAGGCATATTGTATATTATTCGATGGATATTCCTTGTCTGACTCTGGAAAAATCTGGTCTTAGTTAGTGTTTGTTAAGCAATAAAAATAACAATTACCTATTATTCATTCGCTGTTTAGCCCAATTTAACTATGCACCTAACTAAACTTAAGTAAGTTTAATGCTTTAGAATGTTTTTAACACTCACAGTGTAATATTTTATATTCATAAAGATGAAATAAGAAACCAAAAATTTGCGCACGGGCGGGACTTGAACCAGCAACCTTTTGGCAAACCGGGCCAAACGCTCTTACCAATTGAGCTACCGTGCTGTTAGGCCGACCCTGCGAAATTTGTGGTTTCATACGAAAACGTCAATTGCGTGACGCTTAGCGCCATCTAGCCGTCTGTTTATGAAACAGATGGCCCAAGCAGTTATTCTTTACAGAATAAATTCAACTTGGAAATTGATGTCGCTTCGCTATCTAATGCTTTAGAATGTTTTTAACACTCACAGTGTAATATTTTATATTCATAAAGATGAAATAAGAAACCAAAAATTTGCGCACGGGTGGGACTTGAACCAGCAACCTTTTGGCAAACCGGGCCAAACGCTCTTACCAATTGAGCTACCGTGCTGTTAGTTAATTTCAAAGTTGAATTTATTCTGTAAAGAATAACTGCTTGGGCCATCTGTTTCATAAACAGACGGCTAGATGGCGCTAAGCGTCACGCAATTGACGTTTTCGTAAGAAACCACAAATTTCGCAGGGTCGGACTAACAGCACGGTAGCTCAATTGGTAAGAGCGTTTGGCCCGGTTTGCCAAAAGGTTGCTGGTTCAAGTCCCGCCCGTGCGCAAATTTTTGGTTTCTTATTTCATCTTTATTAAGTAAGTTTGTTTGTTGTTGTGAAAATAAATTCATGTATGATAATGATTATGATCTCTTTTAGCTTCGATTGAGAGTGGTGAACAAGATGATTACTGTAGTCTTGTAGCACAGTGGTGGCAGCATTTTGGTAGTGATTATTAAAGTTAAGCAACCTACAGCGTGGTTGTGTTTGGTTGGGTGACCATTCCGGCCTTACAAATGTGTACATTACAGTTAATATCGACTGATATATGCCGTTAAGTCTAGTCAGACTCCCGCTTGATAACATCTGATACCAAGGTTGGTCGCTTGCCTTGCAAATGGTGGAGTGCCACCAGTATGGCTCTTACCACCATACTTTGGCAGCACCTTTGCGTAGAAATGGGACATTTAGAAATATTTTTTTAAAATACGTATCCAAACCATTTCATTCACTACACAAAAAAATAATATGCTAACCAAGGCTACATTAAATCGTAGCAAAATTACCATTCGTCTGTCTAACCAAAAATCATTTAAAATTCACCCCAAGCTTTAACCGATGACAGTTAAAAGAGCTCTAAACTTAAATCCTCTGCCATTTAGATGTCGCACATTAAATTAATCCCTCATCCCATCATATAAAGTCCCTGTTCATAAATCACTATGGATATTTTATTTCGGCTGTAAAAAAATAAGTTTCATGAATAAAACATTTAATTCCGTCGCCGCGTTCGCCAAGTGATATTAATGTGTTTCCCGAACCCAATAACGACCTCTGGTGTGCTTCGTAAGTATCACAGGATTAAACAAATGAGACACAAACTTTTGATATTGAATATTTTTGATACGAGAATACTTTCTTTATACTCGTACATTACATTAAGAGTGTAATCGTTATATAACCTTGTACTGTAGCTATAAACTCGACAGCAGCATAAAAGTTTTTTAATATGGCGAGTAACAGCTATTTTAACATTTGATAAAAACAATTATAAATTGATATATGCGCCAGAAAGAAAGAAAGAAAGATGTATTTATTTACGTAAACATGTGTACAGTTGCTTAGTATTAACAAAACACAGTAGCAATAGGTGCCAGATTCCAACGATAACTATACATAAAATATAAAGGATCGATTTTAAAATGTTATTTACTATGATTGCCGCCAAATAGGTGACGTTTTCAAACAAGCCGTGAGACGCCTTACACACTGCGACTTATAGCATCGATGCAGTCGCGCGTTTTGAAAACTCGCCTCCCAATTGTGTGAACAGATTGAATTTAGCATCGATGCAGGCACGTTAGTATCGATGCAGAAGCGCGTCTGCAACGATGCTAACGCGCTATAGTATCGATGCAATCACCAAAATTCAGTACATAATTTGTCAATTTCCAGCTTTTGCATCGCGCCTGCTTATCGGTGCTAACGCGCTTTAGCATCGCGACTGCATCGATACTAAAAGTAACGCAGCGTGTCAAGGTTGTCATTTTGCGGCTGCATTGCTGCTTAAAGTTGCAGTGTGTAAAGGGTGTTAAGTATAAGTTTTTGTGTCATTTTAAAACCGATCGCTTTATATTTTATCAGTGAGTTATGTTTTACCTAACGTTTCAAAATCGGCCATAAGTGCTCTTTCACATTAGAGCGACAGCAACGCGGCAGCAGCGGATCGTTGATGCCAGTTATGTATGAAATTATCAACAGCAGGCTGTCGCGAGACCGTCGACTAAATGTAAAAGCGCTCTTTACGCTGAATGACACTCCGCTTGAAATTATTCGCAAATAATAGTAGACAAGTATTGGCAAGTTTCTTAAGTCTCATTAATTCAACTAATGACATACTAATGAATGCTCAAGTAGTACAAAGTTACAGCTGGCTCCAAAGTTTGAGAAACCACAAGGTCTAAACCAGGTCAGACTTCTGGAGTAGCTGAACCGTAGAAACAACTCAGGATTTGTTTGTTTGTGACTGTGATTGTGATTTTAATAATTTGACATTATTATTTGAAACATTGTGCAGTAGGCGGTAGTGGTCTTTCTAATACATAAATATCCTGTAGCTCTCTCGCGTGATTATCGATTCCCAAAAAATATAAACTACATTTCATTATAGTTTATGAGCTATTCCAATGTGTTAGCTATTTATTGTAATGTTTCATCAAAACCCATCCATTAGTTTTTGTGTGAAGGAGTAACAAACACACATCCAAACATCCATCTTAATGAGTCGCTAGAAATGAATGATTTAATAATGGTAAAGTAAAGTATAGAAGCCACTTTGTCTGTAACTTTAATTTAATTCTAAAAAGAATCTTATGAAACTACTACTACACTATCATTAAATTTAATCATATTTTTCAAGATTTCGAATATTTATTTTGAGTCGAACGCTTTGCTTAAATGGATTTTAATAACGGCAAGTGGAGACAGCTTACAATTTCACAGGCACCTTTGGTTTTTCAATGTCAATTGCATAATGAATTCGAAAATAACCATCGAATATCTTTTTCAAAAGCTTAGTAACATTGACTATCAGAATCACGGTGTGTCTAAATAAGTTCAAATAAATAAATAATAAATATTGGACACCAATCACATACATTGCTCTGATCCCAAAGTAAGTAGCCAATGCACTTGTGTTATGAAAATCAGACACAACGGTGGTACCACAACACCCAGACCCGAGACAATATATAAATGATCGTTTTCTACATTGACCCGACCGGGAATCGAACCTGGAACCTCACGAGATGGCGAAGCTTGAAACCAGCATGCAAGCCACTCGACCACGGAGGTCGTCATCATGGAGTTTCCATTAGCTCTGTCCAAAACTTCATACAAAATGGCGATCGATGTTAGAATTATTCGTCGATTAGTGCAGGGTTTCCCAAAGTTTGCGTCGCGACGCCCTGGGGCGTCCATACACACCCACATTCATCAGCCAGTTACATAAATACACCTTTTTTAGAGAATGATTTGATCTCGTTTTTATTTTGTAATAAAAATCATAAATGCTCAAATACTGTTTTTCTGATATTTTTTAATAACTCGCGTCAAAATGACTTGTGATATAATAATGATTAAAATAAGATTTTACTATGAAATTTAGTTTAATTCCACCCGGGAGTGATTTAATAAAATATAACTGATTTTAGTTAGCTCTCACGGCTTTATTTCGCGCGATATTCATTGATTTTTAGTTTGTTTTAAAATTAATTTTACACGCCATTTTAAGCAAGTGAGTGAGTTAGTAGAGCCATTGTTCTAGGCGAGAACTAAAATTGAGTAGCAGTTTTGAAGGCTGGGTAAAGCAAGAAATAAATGCAGTCACAGCACTTCTAAGTTTGCGAAGCCCTGGTTTAGTTCTTATCTATAGACAATGTAACAGACGCCTAACAAAGCTGTACTACGATTTTTCCTACAAAAAATCTCACAAAGCAACACTTCTAAGGGCTGAATATCCGTGCCATAAAAAGCGATTTACTGAACGTTAAATGAGCAACGCCTTGTTAACTGCGAGCAGTGACGCGTCAAATTGTGTTAGTATCTATGCCAGGATTTTTTCTTGTAAGATTTGCGACGAGGATAAATCAGCGGAAATGCTCTTAAAGCTCCATAATACTTTGGAAGATATTGTGAAGAGGTTTTAACGATGACGATGATTTTGATTGGCTGCATAATAATCTGACAAGAATATGTTTTATTTTTGTGGTTGAATTATGTTTTGATCGAATCTTATTATTCGTCTGTTGTTTGAGGTGGCTGCATTTACTCAAATTGTAACTTGTTTTTTTAATTGCAAAATAATTTATAACACAACTACTATACGGGATCAAAACACTAAATAATTCACTTATTCCATGAGTTTATTGAATGTCGCAAGTCATGTAAAATTTTAATTTATTATTAATCAGTACATGATTTTTTAGTCACATTTGATTTTTATAGTGTTTTGTCACTATACAAACCTAATAATATAAATTGCACTTGTAATAAGCAACTTTGGCTGTGACAGACCAGGAATCGAGCCCCGTGTCTTATGCTATCCGGGTGTACCTCTGTGTACCTCGGGTGTATGCCTATAGCCCTATAAAACGGGGTTCGATACCTCTTATGTCACAGCCAAAGTTGCTTTTTACAAGTGCAATTTATAATGTTTTTTTTTCTTTTTAATGTCTAAAATATATGTTAATATAATGACAGTGGCTTGTTAAACACGATCGGTGGTGCGACAAATTGTGTTACTAAACGCAGGTATCTATATCATATTATTTTATCTCTGTATTAGGTACAGCTTAATGATTAATGCTATTCTTCTTGCTCGTATTCCAAATATCTGTTACCCTATTATTTGGTAATAAGTTTGCTGAGGTACACAATAAGGTAGGCTGGTAGATAATGCTTAAGCAATAAGTCCGCCATGAGCACCGTTTGGTTGTGCATGAAGTTCAAAATAATAACGATAATAATTAAAACTCTGGGTTATTAATCAATATGAATGTAAATTAAACATAAAAATATCCGATCAAACCCTTCGCTAATCTGGCAAATGGCTACAATGGCTGGCTGGCAATGTCTGAGTAGCAGAGAGGTATCTCTGCCACTCAGACAGGCAGAATTTGTTAAGTATTTTAACGCATAAGCTGCTTTTATAAATTTAATTGGATAGTAAAATACAACAAAACTATATATTTTTTTGCTGAAGATTACACAAAAAATCTTGTAGAAAATTTAAAAGTGCCGATATCCGTAGACAGTTGCCAACGAAGCGACCTTTAAGGTGAACGTACATTTATCCGAGCCGAACGTGCCGAACGAATCGAAGTCAAGCAGGCCTCGCACACATATCCGATTCGACCGAATAGATCGAATCGGACGAATCGACCGCGTCGAAGAAATCATGAGATATCGCTATGAACGACATCTAAGGTTCGAGTGAGTATGAAGATTTTATCCGGCGAGTCGTCCGAATCGTCCGAGTCAACCGCATTAGCTGCGCTGAATCCTTCCATCGTCATCCGAAATCTTCTAGGATTTCTAGAGTTCTTGACGCGGATAAGTGTGCGAAACACAATTCGCAGATTTCATACAAAGAATTCTAAAATTCGTTTCGTTCGGCGCGTTCGGCTCGGATAAGTGTGCGTTCAGCTTAACAGTCTTACCGTCAGAATACTAATTAATCCAATGATCTTTTGTCGAATTTAAGAGTAGAAAGTTGGCACAGGAGCTCAGATCTGAGCTGTAGGGTAAATAGATTTTGATTTCTAACCCGAAGTTGAATGTGGTGCCGTTCGCAAACTGGGCAATATGTTTTGAAACATTCTCATTTAAAAAAATCTTATTTTCGTTTTTTTTCTCGCAATATGAAGAATGTATATTTTAATTGATTACTTTTATTTTTATTACTTATTATTGATGTTTACGATACGTTCTTTAAGTGAAGATAGGCATATTAGTTTTTTATATCTCCCGTTAACATTATACATGTAATATATTGCTGTTTGTTTTCCAATAAGTAAAAATAAATAATGAGTATATTTTTCCTGAAAATGACACATTAATTTATATCATTTATGTACGACATGCTCGGAGGATCTCAAAAGATACTTTTCATGACCTTCTCAATCGAAGGCACGGTCTTAAATATCCGCAAAGGACTAGCTCATACGAGCTAACACACACCTGGTATTCTACCACTGCTTAGTCTCTTGTTTGGTCTCTGGGTCATAATAATGAACCCAGGTTTTATCTCACGTAACACTATATTGAGTAATTATGTCGGTATTTATAAAGTGTTATGCTGCAAACAACATTTCAAGTGCGCCCGCTTCTATGTAGTATCGGCATTCACTGAACCAATTTTGCGGTAACTTTTGCAGTATGAAGTTAATAAACAATAATGTAGTATCGTCATTCACTGAACCAATTTTGCGGTAACTTTTGCAGTATGAAGTTAATAAACAGTAATGTAATTTAAGGTAGCAGTAAGAAGGTAAAAGCCTCAGCTAGAGATTTAAAATATATTTTTGTATCTTTCCATCATGTTTTAGTATATTTTTCCAACACTTTGTGAGAAGAGGTTTGAAAAGTTGACCGTTGCGGTATGAAACAAAGTGACACCATTTATAACTTAACAACGGATGGACCAATTTATGTTACGTTTAGTTTATTAAATTTTCTTATATATCTTTTGATAGAATAATTAATAAAATATTGATATTCTGGGGATATGGAAGAGGTATGATGTTCGCCGTGACAACTAGTTCCTATATAAACCTAAAAATACCTACTATCCTTACTACCACAAAAGCAAACTTTCTAAGGAACAATGTTTTCTTTTTCTTTTTGGATCATAAGTTTAGAAGAATACAAATAAAAATCTAAGGACAAGAAACAAATTGCGGTGTTCTCGAGAAGGTATCTAAGAGAATTTTCAGGCACCACCTATTTCTAGGTCCTTGACAAACCAAAGCCTGTATTTGGTCTATGTTTATTGGTCACTCGTTTGACGTTCAGGTGTAGAACACGCTTAATAGGTCTATGGACTTGACTGCCTATCCCATACAGATGTTAATCGACATAATTATGTACACTCCCACCGCAATTTCAGTACAATCTCTACCGAATCCGTCACAAGATCACGTTCTCTATGTTCTATGGGGGCTCACAGATGTGCGACTGTTGCTAAGGTTCAGGACTAAAAGCGACTGTCAAATGCCGACTCGCGTGTAAGAACATTGTTTCATGACAAGTGGCATACAATTATATGCCAATGATGACATGAGCGCGAAAAGACGTGATATAAGAATAATTAATGTCGTTATGTGAGAAAACGAGCCTTATTGTTAGCGTTTGCTATTTCTTTAGTAGATTCGCATATGTCAAGGTATTTCGCGCCCTTGGACGAATAAACCACTGGACGCGCAATGGCAGGCCATTTCGCTTGTGCCCCCTTAGCCACGAAGCGGGCTTTTTGGCCTCACTTACAGGTGACGTCTTTTCAGTATGGTGATAGAGCTCAGTAGAGAGAAACATTTTCGGAAAAAATGGATAAATGTGACATATTTTTGTGTAAAAATTATAGCGGCAACACAAAAAATATGTGTTTTCCAAGAGAAAAGTTACATTGCCATTGAAAAAGGCGTAGTCAGTTAATACAAAATCAACAAGATGACGTATACTTAATACGGTAGGATTGTCGTACGTTCATCATTCGTTCCCTTGTCAGTTTAGTTTTAATTGTGCTGGACAATTGTCGATAAATCATATCGATAAACGTACTATTATTAAATTATTCATATGAATACTTTTAAAATAAAATTATAAATCTTAAAAATGATTCTCAAGAGAGTAGGTTAAGATAATCTTAAAAATACAACAGTTTGCTTTAAAATTTCAAACTAAATATTTTATGACAATACACCCTTAAAATAAAATTTCAAATTTCCTGTGGATCCATTAAGGAATATAAAGTGGGTCGAAGGGAGACAAAATGGATCCACACAAAACATCACCTAATATGTGGTATCCATTTAACACCAGTGTGATTTAATGAATTTTAATGCCAACGCAAAAATCTACTGCTTAATTATCCCATAGGAGGATTTAAATGGTGCTGGGCTGTATGTACGGACAACAGCACGTCAAGGTAAACACTGCGGGATCTTATATGCAGTTGTTTTAAGGGATAGTTTGCAACAAAAGTGGGTAACCTGATGTGCTGTCGACTGTACTTACGGTCGGTTTCACAATGTCTTAGGAAGTTCTAGTTAGTGGTTCTTGCCAGACCGTTCATATAAACTTTCTATGTTTCAGTTGTTTATTCGATGGTTTGTGCATTAAACATGTCCATAATGTAATTTATTGTTTGGGTCATGAAAATTATATGTCTTTTTACAAACGATTCGTTCATTTATTCGTTCCACACATATCGATAAAAAAATATCGACACTTTCATGCACTAAATGTCAAAAATTGACACGACGAGCTCCCCCCGCCCCGCAGAAATTGGCTAATGATGTTTTCATACATTCGCTCTTGCGTTTCATATCCAGTGGTTATTTCATCCAAGTTCGCGCCTTACCATTGACGACTTTTGTTTGAAGGGATGCCTTTGTCGTACGTGTGTGTGTAAGCAATTTTTATTGAAAAGTGATGTGGCGCGAGATATTTGGGCCCCTAATTTTGAATCACTCATGTCTAGATGGCGTCTGATTTTAATTGATTAATTTCCGGATTTCCAAAGATAATTAATATAATTCCACACGGGAGTAATTTGCTCCATATTTCACGGGAATTTCATTGTTTTTTTTTTCGTATTCGAATAAATATCACATGCCATATTCAAGCAAGTGAAACAAGATAGGGCCCTGTACCGTAAGTCGCTCGTCTGTGCACCCCCTAAGGTTACATCTTTGCGGAGCGGATTGTTATCAGGAAAGCCGCAAGTTAAATTACTGCTACTTGACTCTGTATTGAGTTAGTTCCTCGAGGCTGCGCTTACATTGTAGCCACAAATATACAGGATGTTTAGTAACGTGCGTTGACGGTTAAACCAATATTGTTACTATTTCAAAATCTATAATTCCAACTTTGTATTTAGAAAAGGTAAAAATAAAGAAACAGTGTGACTATAACCTTGACAACACGTCTATATTAGATTGGATTGGATAGTGTTAGAGGTACAGACGTCTTACGAAACTGGTGGTCGTTCGAATCCTGATATAGGGTATCAATTTAGGGTACCGTTTAATTTCCGTTTAATTGTATCCTGGTAACCGCTTTACCAAAAATAAAACCGAAAAAAAATATTGTCAAACCTATGCGTTTAGGGATGGGCTGTCTATAGATAGGTCTTTTAAAATAACGTAGAGGCTCCTAAAACAATTTTCTTTTAAAGTTTAACGTTTGATAGATACACACTTCCAAAGTGGTAAAATGGGGAAAAAATATTATGTAGATCTTAACATACACTTTCAACTAAAATTGGTTTGGATGTGATCGAACTAGTAGTTTTTGAGATATTTCATTTTTAAAAACCGCAAACATAACTTTTTTCTTCATACAAACACTATGAAAAACTAATTTATATTTGCTGTCAACAAAATATACTGGTATTTTAGCTTAGTGGAAGTAAGTGGATTTCCTAATTTTGTAAAAAATTGGCACGGAGCCCTCAGTGCGCGAGTCCGACTCGCACTTGGCCGGTTTTTATATTACATTTATATACTTGTAATGTGTTATGAACATGACTATATCACTTATTAATGCTGATCGCGTTATACCTTAAAAAAAACGCTCATACTTAAATAAAAAATCGTTTCTACATCGATGCGAAATATCAATACCAAATATTTCATTCGAAGACGGCTGTAGCTAGCCTATTTCTACTTTTCAAGAATCTAGACGGAGTCGAGATCCGTGGTAGTTAATTATTTCTTAGCAGATGTTTGAAGCATACTTCAGTATATTAACTGACTCATATTTTAATTAACTACTTCCACCGGCTAGTTCATAAAGATTAATTGGAATAGTGGAACGTTAAGTGAAAAATATTGAAATGGACTTTTTAATGGAGTATTTTAGAGTCATTGGGTTGGTTGTTTTGATAATATTATAGAGATTGATTTAGATTATACAGCGAGTTTTAAACTTGTAGTCTATTTTTTCCAATTGTAAGTACCTCTGGTGGCCGAGTGGTATAAGCATGCGCCCGGATAGCGGGTCAGACAGGGTTCTATTCCTTGTCTGACACATTTGCATTTTATAAGTGCAATTTATAATACCTCTAATTAAATTAAAAATTAATATGTCACTTAGCCTTCTTTTCACTTTTGCTGTGGTTTTTTTACATATTGTATGCTCGATCAATGTTAATATTTGCCTATTGGTTTAAAAAATATATGATTTGGCTCTCGCAATTTGAATGCTTTTGAGCATATTTTTTCTATTCAAATACGAATATAACAATGCACAAAGTGACAAAACCATAAATCACTGCGATTTTAAACTATAAGTACAGTCGGATATGAAAAATGTTAATATAATAGTACGTAATACAGGGGCAAATGCGAACGCCATCTGTCGCCTAATAGGGCGAAACTAATAGTAGTGCGATGCTTTCTTTTAAATGTCTGCTATTAAGGAGAAGCTTTTACAGTCTTTTTTATATTAATAAAATATTTGCAATAGATTTTTGAACGTAATAATCATACTTGTAGTAGATGTAGGTTTGGTACGTACAAATACGTATGCGTTGTGTTCAAATTAATAATGTTTTATATGTAAATATCACGATAGATGTGTTTGACGAGGATATACATAGGGGATCATTACAGTAGGTATTTGCATATATTTCAGCGTGTCTGTCGCATATCACACGTAGATCGCATACCTGGATTTCAATTGGTAGCTTATAATATTATATTTGTAAAAAACAAACAATCTTTAAAGTCTGAATTTATGAACACACCTAAATTGGTCATTAAGTTAATTCATATTTTTAGCGTGCAAAGCGTTTCCTATTAGTTATTACTATTTTACAAGCTTTTAATTTATTTAAAGATCAACTTATGATAATAAAAACAAACTGTGTCATGGTACTCAGAGCTTTATTTTCAGAAGTCATACTTGACATTACCATATAATATATGCTTAAAAGTTTAAATTAAATCATCAGCTGTTCATTGTTTTTTAATTAATATATATTTCATATTAATTGCTACTTATTATGAATATAATTGATAGCGATCCCCCGCGATTTGTCCGCGCGTTTTGAGTTTGCTCCCTCCCCTCCCGTCGCAGCGTGATGTTTTATATCCTAAAGCCTTTCTCAAGAAATAAGCTATCTAACACAGAAATATTTATTCAAATCGGTTCAGCAGTTCCTGAGATAAGCGAACTCTTCAGCTTTATAATATAATTAGCGCAAGCGCACGTTGTACTTAAGCTGCGAACTTTATTTTGGTGCGGAGTTATGTTAAAACTGTGATAGCTCCTAAGATATTTATTGGAATCAAATGATATAAAGGACAACTTTGTTCTAAATGAAATGCTCGTGATGATGAATGTATTTATTTTGATAAGAATAAATACCTGTGTGTATAATACACGTCTAAAAATGATGCATTATTTTTTTACAAATTTATTAACATAAAAAAGGTTGTAGTAAGTCAACCATTAAAGATAGACTTATGCTGTCGCGGACTTTATTATAGAACTCTTAATGCTGAACAATCCTGTCATACATGATTTTTGTGTAACTTTAGCGGTTTCCGCAGCGTACGCAGCGGAAGCTCTCAAAAGGAATATCTTTCTCCCGTTTTCGCAACATTTTTCATTGCTGCTGTGGTCTTGTGAGTCGTATCTTCATGTTATATAGCTTAAAGCCTTCCTCGATAAATGGACTATCCAACACAAAAATATTTTTTCAAATCGGGCCAGTTGTTTCTGAGATTAGCGCATTCAAACAAACAAACAAACAAACAAACAAACAAACAAACTCGTCAGCTTTATAATATTAGTATAGATATCATACAAAAAACGTTTCGTTCCTGCGGACGTTGCGTAGTCTAAAGCAAAATTTTTGGCATTAAATATTTTTTTAACTTACACCGCAACTATAATCTTAAAAAATATTTGTATTTTTTTAGTTTGAAAACTTTCTCAATAAATAAATACCTAAAACACTAATTTTGTCTGAGCAATTATTACGCGAAATTTCAAAAAATTTGCATCAGACTAAACTCGCAGGGCTAACTATTTCGTACTCGTAGAAGCTAATATTTTGTTGTTAAAATATTATTAGTTGTTTGTCGGCTGTAATTTTCTATTTGTAAACTGCCACATTGTAACTAGCTTTCAACGTCGACCTAATATAACCTAAATTGCCCATACAATAGGGTCTGTCAGCAACAATATTACAATCATAATTTCGCGAGAGAATATCATCCGATCCGTAAGCTCGAATCAGCAATTCAGTATATTGTTGTCTTCAACTACAAGTGTCTATGAAGTTCGATATAACAGAATGGCTATCCTAAGTACACAAAACTACTTTGTTTGCTCTACGACGTGGGCTGTGGGTACTCAGAGTTTAATAAAGAGATTATAATAACATGAAAATTTTATATATTTGATAGTGAATACGGGGTTATGTCAATATTTGAAAGTAAGTTGCTTAATAAAGATTACCTTTGCAAAACTTCTTGAATATTTATCTGAAGAATTGAATATATCAATGATAAGCTACAAATGAACAAATAATAAATAAATAAATAATTCGATAACATGTGTGTGTGTGTGTGTGTGCGTGTGTGTGTATGTGCTACAATCTACTGTCATAATCTTTAAATCGATGTATTAAACTAGGTATACGGCCTGTTTCACAACACAATGTCCCAATTAGTTCTGGTGACCGTTATCTGACCAATACTTCATACGAAATGACGTTCCATATCTAAATTATTCGTTGGTTAGTGCTAATTTGTATGCTTATGTTGTGAATCAGTAAGCTCAAGTTGGGGCAGAAAAGTTATAGATTGAAGACCTTTCGACCAAGAGCGCAATGTGGGACGTCCACCGATAAGATGGACAGAGATGCAGACCGCTTGTGATCGGTCGCTGTGGAAAGCCGTGGGGGAGGCCTATTTTCGGCAGTGAACGTCCCTGGGCTGATAATGATGATGGTGATGAGTGATTATTTAGTAGATAGTGTGATTAACGCTTCAACACCCGAGCGGTCGCATGAGACCGCAAATCAATTGAATTTCTATTGTGTCTCGGTCGCAACGGAATTGGTAGGTGACAGAACGGTCTAGTGGGCAAGTTGTCATAGTTTTCAATACAAAAAACATTGTTTTGTTATACGCTAAGAACTCACGGCGCGGTTTTCTCCCGCACCCGCCGCGGTTGCGGGAAAGTTTTATTTTAAAACTTACGAACCCGTTTGTATTCGCGGCCCCGAAGCCGCCGCGGCTGCGATTTTCAAGCTTATTTCAACTATACCGTGTAACAATGTGGTTTTCACCCATGCCGCAGCGGCGAGAGCCGTAAATAAACGCGACGGGCGCGGCTGCAAATTGCACCGTGAGTTCTTAGCCTTACCCGTTCTTTACGATCATAGTATGCTTCGGTGTAGTGGGCAAAATCCTTTATGTACTTACATGTGACAACCTCCGTGGTTTAGTGGCTAAGCACGCTGGTTTCAAGGCGTCGCCGCTCAGAGGTCCCGGGTTCGATTCCCGGTCGGGTCAATGTAGAAATCAAAATTTTCTATATCGTCTCGGGTCTGGGTGTTGTGGTACCACCGTTGTGTCTTTCCATTACACAAGTGCATTAGCTACTTACTTTGGGATCAGAGTAATGTATGTGATTGGTGTACAATATTTATAATATTTATTTGTAATCTTAAAATTTACTCAAACCGATACCTAAAAATCCCTTAAACTTTATGAATATTAGAACAAAAAAAATAACTTTGTAATATCAAACTCCCCTATAAAGATAGTGTCGCAGTCGCTCCCCTTAATACTTTGCACAATATGCGGTACGCGTCGTTTGCACCCTTGTCTTTAAGAAATAGTGTATTACGGTATTGTATCTTTAATTTAGGGGAACATACTTTAGGGCCGGTCACACTCTGAGATAGGCGAGTGCTAAATAGTTGCTACGAAAAAGCTACTGAATGGATTTTGATTAAACTTTACAAAATCAGAATCAGAATAACACTCTGTGTGAGTGTGTGTGTTTGTTACTTCTCCGCGCAATAACTACTGAATGGATTTTGATGAAACTTTACCATAATATAGCTCATTCATTAGAATAACTCATAGGCTATAAATCATAGTGATGTTTTTTGAGATCCGGCACTAACGCAGGTAAATCCGTGAGAAACCAGTAATAGAGGATAATCGTGAGTCACCATCGTATCGACGTGGTTGATGATTTTTTGAATTTACTCATTTTTTTCCTAGTGAATAAATCGTCGAAATTTAAAATGAGCTTTTATTAGACAAATCTCAGTATATCAGACAAGTTCAGTACCGTTACTATTAGTTTACTCGATAGTGACGACAGTTTTACTCGCTAGTGACGACGAAAAAAGTCTTTGTACAATTGCACAGCGCCTCTAGCGGTCACGGGCAGAACTAAAATTTTCCATACAAAAAGTTACGTCGTTGCTAGCGAGTAACACCGTCGTCGCTTTCGAATAAACTCATGGCAACGGTACAGTACATGTAACTGTAAATATCTCATTTAATTGATCACAAAATTAGTTAGTAAACGAGACTTATTCTGTAGAAAGCAGAACTTACTAATATCCTTTCATACAACGTATTTTTTTCTTAAATCATAGTTTCTCAATCTACCTCAGTTTAAAGCTTAATAATAAAATGCTAAATTTGCGCCAGACAACACACCACATCGGTTTCGAAGTGAAGAATTTTCATCTTTGTGTTACGAATACCAGACAACGATTATGACGGGGGCGTCTCCCATAAATACTTAAATACATAATAAACATCCATGACTCAGGTACAAATATTCGTGCTCATCACACAAACAATTTGCCCCTTGTGGGATTTGAACCCGCGACGGCGGCGTAATAGTCAGGAGCGCTAATACACCAAACGTGTCGTCATCGCTTAGCATTGAACTGTGCAGCTGTCTTTAAGAAAGCAATAAATTACAGTACTGATTCCTAATTAACAAAGCTCGGAGGGACGGAGTAGTCAGCCGAGGGTAATATCTTAGCAATTAAAATAATTATGCTAAGTGGGTATTAACTGCTCTAAACTTTTATCAGGGCAAAAAGATTTATTGAACTTTCTGAGCCTCATTCAACCTGATATCGACGGTGACTTTTTGTGAAATTGTAATGTAATTTTATGTTCACTGACGCTGTAGAAGACTAATTAGGATAGGTTCGTTTAAAAGGTCATAGTCAATTGTAAATATATACAATATGAAAGAAAACATGATTGCAAAGAATACGTAAAGTAAGTAGTAAAATGGTTGAAAGCACTTACGTACAAAGAAACTAAAAATTAACTTGAAAGAATGGTATAGTTTTGATATAGTTATAACAAAGGTATACGCACACTTACACTCACAATACACACATAATATACACACATGCATCACACAAACAATAACACACAAATACACACACACATACACACACTATTTTCAAAACATTTAATGTTTCGTAAATTTAAGACACCTACTCTTATTTTTGTCATGTATTTAATTTTCATTAGCATACCTAGTTCTTAACTGTTGCAAGGCATTTGAGCGAAACAAACCCTAACACAAGAATTTCTCAAATTGATTAATAGAGTGGTTTCATTTATATATGTTATCGGAAAAAAATATGCAAATAAATTCATTTTTATTTTATTTATTTATTATTATTATTGTCTGATATGTTTTGGAAATAGGTGTCTGGTTAGACAAAAACCTTACTTACAAATAAGTATTTATACACGCGATTTAACAAGGATTTTATTTGTATATTTAAGATTATATAGACATTGAATCGGTAAACGGAAATACAAATCGACAAAAAGCTTACCTACTACAGACAATATTTACCAACTAAATTTTCTCTGATTCGATCTCTCGTATGCAAAGTGCCTCGTTTATTTTACAAATAAAACAATAATAATAAAAACAAAGAACAATAATTCAGCAAGCCGATAACGTTTCCATTTTTTACTGTAACCAAAAATTTATGTCAGTACATTTATACGAAGGGAAAATTGAATACAATGCCGAATTGTTTCTCATTACGATTTCCATCAATTACTGCGTGGATCGTAAAAAAGGGTTTGTGAGTTTACTAGACGTGTGAAAAAACCCTCTTTTATATTAAATATTATGTTATGAAAAGCTGTTTTATATTTTTATTCAAGGTATGACTTGAATATTTGTCTGAAGAATTCTATTATCATTAAAACCACTCTTTTAACCCTCTTTAAAAAAAGGAGAAGGTAATCAATTCGAGTGTTTGTTGTTGTTTTTTTATTTTATTATATGTTACTTCCTTTCTCTTTCGTTTTTGTGGACCGATTAGTTTATTTATTTAGTATGGGTTCGCTCTTGACTCCAGCCCAAGCCTAGTGCGACTAAGACGAAGTCGAAGATGAAACGAGCTTGCCCAGAAGAAGCCTGTTCACTCGAACTTTGAAAAGATTCGGATTGCAATCCCTAGGAAACACCGACGCGGGCAGCGAGTTCCACTCCTTTGCCGTGCGTATTATAAATGTTGATGAGAAGCGTTAGTTTTTTTTTTCGCTCCCCTAGAAGTTATAACTTCAAGTTAGTCCCACTGTTGCAAAATCGGGATCCGATGATGGGATCTTGGTGCAATCGAGGAATACCCTAAAATTTTAGAGCCACGTATAGTGCTTTTGAACTAGAATTGCCATGTTGTTACGTCTGATACTCAACATTGCGTGGAGCATGGTGAAACTCCTTAACGTCTAGGAGTTCGGTAATTATAAGGATAGGTATTTTGTAGTTACTTTAAAAACAGTCATGTTGTTTCTGGGGGCACGGCAGTGCCCCCACCAAGTCCAGCAAAAAAGCGTCCACTGCCTTACCATCATTTTCTCGAAGCAATTCAGACCATTTTCGACCCCCTGTAACTTTGTTGTGGATAAAACTAGAAGACTGAAATTTTCAGTAACCATGCAGGCATTGTGAAGACACGGTATATTTCAAATTTCATTCAATTTGAACCAGTATTTTAAGAATTATAACGGGTCAAATTTCTTAATTTTGTCACTCACTGACTCACCGATCATCAAAATTCTAAGGCACTTCTAGTAGACCTAAAAGCATCAAATTTGGAATGTAAGTAGTATTTGGTGTATGAATCAAGGAAAAACTAAAAAATCTAGAAAAGACCGCAAAAAAAAAATTGACAAGTATTGATTTGATGGGATCTCATTTCTTTTTGTATTTTGTAGACAGTTCTACTTTTTTCCTTTTCGGTACCTTCTTCTTATTGTATATATGTTTATCTACCAGCAACGAATTTTCTTAAAGCTCTCTCTCTGACTTATGAACTTTTCGCCTCGCGCTAGCACCGCGACAGCTCGCTCGGCGACATTCACCTTTCGCTTCGCTTCGCTCACCGCGTAGTAACGGCCCGCGCTCACTCGCTAGCATCGCAGCGCGTGGTATTATAATTAATTTACAACCTTACGCACTCGTGATTAGTACGAATACGCACGTAGGTACGTTTTTTGCATTAAATAATTTAATTGACACGTGTTTTCATGACGGGAATACCCATTTTTTGCTCGATTTGGTAGGGGCACTACCATGTGCTTATATTTATATGGGACTAGCTTAAGCCCGCGGCAATAATAATAACTGCCGTAAAACATCGTTACGAATAAAGCCAATATTAAGTTGTTACGTAATAATTAACAGCATCTTATAGTGACGCATATCAATATTAAAATTCTTTAATGTTTTATATAAATATATTGAGACATGGCCATCGCCTGAAAACACGTGTAAATTCGATCGCATAAAAACACATGTGAATTCAATTATTAAGTGCGATGGCCAAGTCTCGATTTATTTATATAAAACATTAAAGAATGTTAATATTGATATGCGTCACTATAAGATGCTGTTAATTATTACGTAACAACTTAATGCTTCGAGTACGGAGATTCCAGACACAATTCATTTTCAATTGTTATGGACCACGATCGTGGTCTTAGAGACTGGACGTATTAAGACAGAAAGTCGCTTAAGTAGAGACTGAATAAATTAATAACCGACTTGGTATTACATGGATCTCACAACTTTTTACCGCAGAACAACTGAGTTGCGAGACTTGTTTTTTTTGACAAGTATTGTTTTTGATGGGATTTTATTATTATGCCACTATGTTGACAAAATAATTTAAAACAGTAAGTGTATAATGCACGTAGACCGTTGGTATACGGTGTTTAAGCTTGAAATCATGAAGAAATGTAATAGTTTCTTCTAAATAGATAGCAAATTTGATATTTGAGATATTTGATTAATTTTTTTTAAAGGCGGTTACTTTTTTTATTTCATATTGAATATTTTGTTGTTACACATATCTCAAAAACTACTGATTTTGATGAAACTTACTTTGTACCCAAAGTTGAAACATACCTGATTGAAATAAACAAGCATCTAGTTATGACTTCTTGTTTTCGAGAAATCCGTGGACAAATACCTCGACCCGTCTGGTGTCGAGGTCGAGAAATCGCCTACTACGCAGCGGGTTGCAGGTTCGATCCCCGCACAATACAAACATTTGTGTGCATGAACATGTCTGTTAGTATTGGTCTGTTAAGTTACCTAATATCCCTGTCGATAAACTGGATGAAACCACCGTGCATTTATCATTGTTATGCTCAAAGCCGCCAAATTGAGGGACGTGGACGGTTTATTACAAATGTTACCGTTACGTCAATTGGTTTTTATACAGACTTTGAAGTCGTTAAGTCTGTAACGTGAATGATTAACGAAGCGTTACCGCTACGTCACGTGTTTGTTTTTGTGTCGCATTTTTTATGAATTCTCTCCGTTTGCAATAGCGCACTATGCCCAGGGGCCCTATTTTTTAATCACTCGCCTCGATATTGCGTGTGGTTTTCGTTGAGAAAAGTTTTGAATTTTTGAATGAAAAACCAGATAATGTCCACACAAGAACGATGTCAAAAAAGATTACTATATTTTTAAGTAGTACTTTCGTCAATGATACTAGTAATCTTCATTGATTTTCAATCGATTGTCGAACGAAAATGACGAAAAACGAGACGCGAGTGATTCTAAAGTAGAGCTCTAGTTAGGCAGTTTTGATAATAGAGGCCTTGATTCAAACTTTTTTTTAAGCTGTCTTACTACTTTGATGTAAGTCACACAGTATTCAGTCGTGAACTTACAAAATCGTTCGGTTTGGAAATTATTGTTTTTTACTTTTTAGCATTTTATTTTAAATGCATGCAGATATCGAAATTTCCGTAACAATAGATACCAAATAGACGTTATTTAATTGTTTTCTTTAGCTAACTAACTAAACTAAATTGGCTTAATACATTAAAGTGGTACTAGACGCCTTAAAATAATTCTAGTAAAGAAATCCTCATATTTTATCCCCATTACTAGAATTAGCCAGCAACAAAACGAGCTAAGGCTTAATTTTGGAATCCCTCACGTAAAAATAGCGTGTGATTTACTTTGATTAATGTTCAATTTTCGAATAAAATCAGTTGAAATCCACACGGGCATTGATTTATTAAAAGGTGACTATTTTTTGAATATCTTGTGTCTACATTTAACATGATTTTCGTTGACTTTAAATTAATTTTCGAACGAAAATATTTCGAAATGTTGTCGCGAGTGATTCAAAAATGGAGCTCCTTGTTGATGATATTTCGTGAATTGATATTTTAATAGCAGTCGTTATAAATCAAAGCATATAAAACAGTTTTGATTAGATTTTTACTCAAGCAATATTGCATTTTTAGTTTACCTTTGCGTATTGTGCGATATTTAGTTAGCGTCTTGTTTTCTAAAATTATTTTAATAGTATATACACACTAAGGGTTGTTAACTTGTCATCAAAAATGTAAAATATTTTGTTTTCAAATTATAATGTGTAATGTGCCTTGTAAATCTTTTTTAATAAAATAAAACATTACGTTGAAATAAGTGTGTTCTTTAATATTCATATTCATATTCATATTCATTTATTTATTTCGACATAATTAAGTCATACATACATTTAAAATTGAATTAAATTAAATTGCAAACAAATGAAATTAAATAAAAAAAAAAATTAAATTAAATTGGACGACCACCAGCTTGCATTTGGGTATTAGTCCATATATGAACCATATAACAATGGTTGATATACAGACAGTCAAATCTCTGGGAGAGCATCTTCAGAATGATGATTAATATTTCACCTCATTTACACACGTGAGTGAAAATGGAAACAGTCGTTACTTCTTAGTACACGTCAGGGAATACGAATATTTTCGTATTAAATTACTTTTATTTCTTCTATTTCCTCAAACAGGAGATAATACGGCGAGAGCGAACAAAACTCAAGGATGCTTGTAACATTTAACTGTCCAAAGTTTGTTAAAAATTGTTATTACAATATAACAAGAGTTGATGCAATAGGCTCACTTTTAAAGAAATGGGTGACGTTACCTAGGTGGATCTATATTAGTGGTCCTCAGTCTTTTCAGTAAAAGGACCGCAGAGAAGTTTTGCAAGTGATAGTCCGGGTCGCAACACGAATTCAAAAAAATCATATCCTTTCTCTTTCGTTTCCATTTGTTTCGTCTTGCATGGTGTCTGGAGTCAGGCTCGGCGGGCCGCAGGCTGAGTATGGTTGACTAGTTAGTTGGTTGTTAGGCCCTATTGTTGTCAACTCGACCAGGTATGATCTATTGTGGCAGCCTTTAGGTTAAAAGTTCACTGCTTAGTCCCGTTGAGTCTATAAATTGCCAGATTCTTTGGAGCGTGATATCTGCTATCTCATCCGTGTGCATGATGTGTCGCCCGAGATGGATACTTCTTTTGCTCATAAGTGGACCACATGAGCAGAGGATATGCATGGCCGTTTCTTCTTCTGTATTGCAGAATAATAATAAATAAATAAATATCCTTTGGACATTCCCACACATCGCCATCTAGCCCCAAATTAAGCTACTCAAAGCTTGTGTTATGGGTGCCAGACAACGGATATAATACTTAAGTACTTTTTGTTTGTAAATACATACATGATATACATAGAAAACACCCAGACAAATACAAACAGTCATGTTCATGCACACAAATGTTTGTATTGTGCGGGGATCGAACCCGCAACCCGCTGCGTAGTAGTTTCTCGACCACTACACCAGACGGGTCGTCAAATCTGCACAGAGTGTCTTCGATCATGTTCATATTGGACAATTGTTTGTTCGGTTTGCAGTGGCCGGTTAGTATTTTAGTCAGTGCATAAGTTATGTATCTTTCAAACTTTAACAGTTCTTTAGTTACTTTGTTGTTGTAACCCCGAATGATTGCTTTTGAGTGTTCTTGTCCTGGTGTAGACTTCCACGACTCAATGGCCTTTTGTTTACAGAGGGTGGTCAGAAGCGTAGTGGCGCGTTGTTTGAATTTGATGTCACAAAAAGGTTCAACGCCGATTTGAGGGTTTTCAACTCCTTCTCTAGCGAGTTCATCAGCTACTTCGTTTCCTTCAACATTTTAATGCCCATGTAAGTGTGGCTGAATGAACTGAACTGAACAAAATATATTTCTTAGACGGTAAGTTCATCTGAGGCGAGTGTGTTTGTGTGTGAGTATGTGTGCATTTGAGTTTATTTGCGCGTGTGTATATTATGATGATGATGATGATACACTTACTGCTTGTTTTTTTGTGCTTTCTACATTTACTTGTATTATAGTCATAATCAGCGTTCTCTATTTATGTTTATGAAATCACAAAATCCAAAGTTAAATTCGAAATGTTGAGTTGGGTTAAAGTTGTAAACATAAGCGATATTGTTATTGTTATTTGGGAGATAAGATGGGTGAATCAGCGATACTTGCTTAATATTACGAATTGGAATTATTGTTTATTGGGTCTGACCCATGGATTATACCTACCCTTGGTTTTGAAATGTGTATATATAAGATATTTTCTAATATTTCTGTGATTTAGACGACACAGTCAGTCAAACACAATTGAGTTTCTCTGTAAGAAAAGATTTATTTTGTTATTTTACATGTACGATAATTCACATGAAATTAACGTGATTACTAACAAATCCTTACATACCTGTAAAAAAAGAAACGACATTTAATGTTATCTATCACAATGTCGATACCTAAATCACTATTAGTTTTTATTTCTGCTTTCACGCAATAATTAATTGGCGAGACGTATTATTAGGTTATACCTTTTACATTACTTAGAAAATTCATCTGTCATGTCACAGTACGGCTCGATGTCACAGCGGTGATGTTTGATCGCGGGAAAATTTAAACTAAAGAAAAGTATTAAAAATGTTTTTCTTTACATATATGATAGTAAAATAAAATGTCACATACACAATGTGGAAAATGTGTTCTTTGTGTGTGCTCCAATAATTATAGATGGAATATGACTCGTTTAATGCAGGGGTTAGAACTCCTGACTACTGAACCAGCGGTCGCGGGTTCAAATCATGTAAGGGCAAATGTGTGTGTGATGAGCACAAACATTAATTGTAAAGTCCGTTTTAATTTGCTAGACGAATATTGTATACAAAATTGTCAAAAAAATCAAAAAAATCAAAATTACTTTATTTTGTACATAGGCTATTGCTAGCACTTATACACGTCCCAACATTGGCCCTACCACAGCTTCGGGACAATTGTGGGCTAGTGCTGAGAAGAAGTCATTCCTTTTCATCGATAAATATTAATAAATATTGGACACCAATCACAGATATTGTTCTGATCCCAAAGTAAGTAGCTAATGCACTTGTGTTATGGAAATCAGACACAACAGTGGTACTACAACACCCAGACCCGAATATAGAAAATTGTGATTTCTATATTGACCCGAAACCCAGCGTGTTAGCTATTGCACCACGGAGGTCGTCTTATTTTTAACGAAATTCTTAATTTAAAAATGAGATATACACAAAACTCAAAACCTACATAAGCAATTAATCTTTAAACACGAAGTTCTTTGTAAAATATTTTTATTCTTTGTTTTTTTTAAGTTATGTTTTTTACTGTTTACAATGTTGTACTTGCTGTAATTTTATTGTTACTTACCTGGAGCTCTATTTTTGAATCACTCGTTTGAATATGGCATGTGATTATCGTTTAAAATCACAATAAAATACAACGAAAATCAGACAAAAATCACGTAGGTAAGTAGTAAAAAAGCACTTATTCATTTTTTTAACACTGTCATACTGATTTCAACTTTTTTTAATACGAAAATCGGACAATAACCAATGAATATCAGACGCCATTTTGACGCGAGTAATTCAAAAATAGGGCTCCTAAGTCATGTGATATGTATTTAAGTATATGGGAGACTCATTATAATCGTTGTCTATTAAATAGTAACACAACAAAAAAAAACCTTTCCACGAAAACGAGACAATTTATGTGTTGTCTGGTGCATATTTGGTTTACTAAATTCTTTACGTACATTTATTGATAATGATTTGAAAAAGCCCAATAACGCCATACGCCGCATCTTTAGTTTTGGAAACCAACAGACTATACCATGCATTCATGCTATCCTAATGTTTGATTATCTCGTACCTACTTCTTAAATCTTGCCTGCACATAGCAAGTCAAGTCAAACACTGCTGTATCTTACGCAGGTAGTTGCAAAGGTTATTTTTCAACAAAAATATCCAGCCCGGTGTTGGTAAAAAAATACTTACCTTTCCAAACTGTCGTCCCAAGAAGTAACTCAACCTTTGTCGGTCACGCTCCGGGTCACAACTGTCAGCTGCATTGAAAAGGCAAAGGAAAAACATTTTGCGAGCCGCAGTTCTGCTAAAAATTATGTATTCTACTCCTGAATAATTGCTTTCTGTGAAAATACTTTGTCTTATTTATTTGTGTTGTTTCAATTCTTGTGTTGGTACTCACCTTTTTGGTTGTTTATACAAGATGTAATTTTACTCCAAAGCTTCCTTCTTTGAAATTAGCGCTGTATTATTTTCAGATTTCACCATAAAAAAATTACACTTAACATTAATAAGTCTACTAGTAATTTAGTAGAAGTTTTAAGCCACGAAGGTTTTACTATGTTCAGCTTATTTGATTATCTAAAAGTGGTCACATAATAAATGACGGCTTTAATAACAATTCATGAATACTGTCTGATCACTTAGGTTGAAATAAAACTATCAAGTTTGAAAAAGTATCAATTTATTGTATCCACACTTTAAATACAGTATCAGTTAAATTATTAAATTATTGTTTATTTACAATACCTCCTACCGCAATCAAAACAATTTGTACCTGACTCGCTGCTAAATAATGAACTTAAGTTTTCAGAATAATCTTTGGTTTGTAAATCACTGTTGTTCTTAGAATAAATTATCCTACGGAATTAATATTCAAACCTTATTTTACCTTCCACACTGTGTTCGGAGTCAAACCAAGTTTAAACTTATTATTTGAAGCAAAACATCATTTGTTTGAGGCGTGAGTTATTTTCGGAAAACTTTGCATTAACTAATTGTTTGTTATTATAAGTTGAATGTCTCATCATGTAGCATTCTGGTAAAGGTTTTGCTCTAAGTAAAAGAAATGAATAATGTCTATTTCTTTAAGAAGATCAAAATCTACATAATTATTAATATAGTTTGTATTAATAATTTTCTATGCATGTTAAATAAAAATATGATATTAACAAAATTGATTTGGTGTTTCCATATTAGGGAGTTTATTGCGATCCAACTAAATCTGCTCCAGGCAGTTCATTTCCCACTCAGTATAAACTAATATTATTAATAATATAAACCTTATACTACAGTGTTATGGATGGTTTAAATAAATATGTTATGAAAAGAAGTATCAATATGATACGAAATCACAATATGTGTTCAATTTGCTAATTGAACAGTAAAGCAGAGCTACCTAAATGTGAAAGCTTCATCGCAATACGCACCCAAGGAACTCTATTGGTACGAGCACAAATGTACTTATATTTTAACATGTCAGAAACATAATTCTAATTTTTTAATACAGTTTTAATTTAAGGCATTACCAGAAATCAGTGCAAACAGAGTCATTTATATCTTAAATTCTAGCATACAATTTAATTAATATTTACAATTAGACAGACCTTATTATAGGTGACAATTAAGATTAAATTTATTTATATAAAATTTTAACGTGGTGGGAGAAATCAATACATTATTTTTCTAATCTAAAAATACAAATTAATTACTAACTTAAATACAATTTCAGAAAATTCGACAAAATACTTATTTTTCCATGCACATTAATCTTTTATGTTAAATCTAAAAATATTTACAGCCCAATCACAGTTCTGCTACAAAACGAAAACCATGGCAAGCAAAGTTATCGAACTGAACGATCTTAGTCTTTCGCTTGACGAGGTTTTGTAATACTTAACTTCATCTTGTGTAGGAGGGGAATATGATGCTTCGTAGCTTAATCTGTTCGGGCATGGTAGCATTTCTGTTGGTATCTCCATGAGTTTTCTCCTGTATTCTATTTTCGATTCTATTTCAGTAACCTGATCTTGCATGGTGTCATCGTAATTTCGGTCTTCGTCAAAATCTTCTTCGTTTTCATCATAGTTGTTTTTAAACATTTGATTGATTTTCTCCGGTGATTCAGTTTTGGTGATGACTTTGATGCCGATTGCGTTGGTTTTGACGTTGGTGTCCATGATGCAGATGAGACGGCTCAATGCCGCCTTATTCCGTTTGCTTTTTGTTTCGTTGCGTAGCTTGTGGAGCCAGGAGAGGCGACAGTCGCAGCTCAGCTTGTTACCTGTTGAATAAATTAGTTGTTATAAGAGAATCTCAAAAAAAATATCACTAATCTGAAGACTACTAGAAAACTTAGGATGGATTGAATGCTAGAGAAATTCAAAATTATTCAAATTTATTTTTTGTCTTAACCGTGCTTACTACTTAGTAATCTATACTACTGTTGTTATTAAAACAAAACAAAAAAATCTTTGCCATGTCGTTTTAATGTGATACCCATAAAAATATTAAAGATGCTGAAATAAAAAGATTTGAGGAAAAAGCTGCAGTGGCAATGGCGTTATCACATTAGTTTTATTACGGCTAGCCGGTGGCATAAATGCGTCTTTGAAAGGAGACCGCGACTTAGCAAATGCGGTGTAAGCTTTCTAGAGGTAAAACTGGGTAAACTTCTGGCACTGAATAGAAAATAATAGCCTTTAGCGTGTGAATGACATTATATTTTATGAATGCTGCAAGATTCAAACAATTTCAGTATCTATAAAATCTACAAATATTTTTTTATTGATGATTTTAGTGTAATATTTTTCTTGATATTTTTTTAACACAGTTAATTAGATAAGGTTATGTTTAGATACTGCGTGCGCTTAAAATAATGACTTTGGAATATTCACTATAAAACGTAGGTCACTTGGTTTTTAATATTTTGCAAATTGATGGCCACGAGAGCATCCTTCCAAAATCAATAGAGCACATAAATATTAATCAAAAACATAATTCGATTCAACTTTTTGAATATAAGTAAGCTGTCAAAGATGTAAAACTAAACTTGAGCGTTTTTTACAACCTGTTTATGGTTAAACGTGACGGTCTAGGCGATTTAATGATAGATTTTTTTTGTATGAAAAAATGCAAGGGGACGATTTTTTAAGGCCGCTGATTACAAAAAAAGTTAAAATGGCGGACCAATGCGCCTTTAACCTCTCTAAGCCTAAAAATCTAAATTATGATGGTTCTGCCAAACCGCATAGGTAGTCTTGCACGGTCATAACCTTAACACATTTGCGGCTGCACTGACTGCAGCTATAAGCAAACCACAAAACCGTATCAACACACACAAAGCGCACTAAATCATACCAACAATACCGTACAGTGGCGACCAGTTTGGCGGAAAATATCGCGGCCAACGAAATATAGGCCCTATTAAAATGTCGCAGGAAACATTGCAGGCCTGATTCATTGGCCTTTTTTAAAATTGCTTAGTCTTAAATGCATACGTTTAAATACGACGATATTTTACTACAGCTCTATCAAACGGACTACTTTCCTAGAACGGTTAACAGTGATTTTCTTTCAATCTACGAAGATTGTGCGCTCAGTACTGAAAAACCGGAGGAAATGTTGATAAGATGGCATCAGGCGTTACTTTGCGGAAATCCATCATTAAGTCGATTAAAAATATCTTTATTACCTACAATTCCTACCGAACTATAAGCACGTTATTTTTTTAGGACTTAAAAAAATATAAAGAGATCAGAAAAAAAGAGATTAGGAATCTTTAAAATTGTAAATGTGACCTTTCTCGTCAAAGCTGTCCTTGTCACTTTTTTCCCATAGCTAAAAAAACAACACTACTGAAAGAGAGAGCTTCAAATCCGGGTAAATGCTGTCCAGAAGACCCAACAGCATATAAAAAATATATTATTTGACAAAGAAACATTAGAGTAACTTTATATTTTGATATACACTTTGTGTTAAATATACACCTCCCACCAAATTTATTTTCTTAAATACAAACGCGATCCATGGGTCTTTATAAATAATGTGTATTTGCGGCTTATAAATTTTAACCAGAAGTTTCACTAACTTTTGTGTAATTGAATAATAGAATGCTGGTTTAATATAAGAAGGTTATACAAATTCATCTTAGTAAATGTATACCCAGCTAGTTTTCAGTAAATATGTAGCTAGTTCTCCAAAGATAAATACGATCGTCTTAATTTAATTTCCTCTTGACTTCCCAGCCCACCTCCGTCCTCGGAAATATTTGGCCACTGAGACGGCTTTTCAGTACTCACGGCCAATTTCACAAATCCTTGAGACGGCACAAACTAGCCAGCCAGTTAAGTACGCATATGGACATATTTCAAGTGCTCTTTAGCAGCCTATCACTTTAAAGCAATTTTAAAAAACTAATTAACACTAGTCCAATGATTTACATAAAAGAATGATAGAAAAAAAAAGATAAATATTTTAGTGGCATACTGAAAGTAAAATAATTTATAATTATGAACATGTGTTCACAAATACGTAAGGAGTGCGTCAACTAAATATTAACGATGCTCTACAATTATATATTGCTATCTTGAAACTGTAAGTTTTAACATACACAAGTCATCAAAGTTCATCGGTAGACTCTTAAATATTAAATTAAATAGAGAAACTTGTTGGTAGGCAGGACTCTTAGAACGCCGTTTCAGGAGCTTTATTTTTAAATAAGGCGAGTGAATTGTTTTCGAAAACTAATTAAAAATTAATGGAAATCACGCAAAATATAGACATAGGTACTCACAAAAATCAGTTATATTTTTTCAAATCACTTTTGCGTGAAATTACTAGTTTTCATTGGGAAATCGAACATAATCAATGAATTTCACACGCCATTTTGATGCGAGTAATTAAAAAATAGGGGCCATGTACCCTCTCATATGGGTACTTATTAGTTTTAGCCGATGCCTACTCGAAGGCAATAATATCAAATAGGTCAACCGTATTACTTACTCCAATCAACTCTTGATAGCTTTACGTAACTTAAATCGAAACCTCTATTGATCTGTTTGTATTTAATGGATATTAGTACCTATTTGGAATATCAGTGATGGAAGTTAAAAATCTTCAAATGAATACGCAGTATTAAAGGTGGTATTGTTAGTATGTGTAAATTTCCTCTTTTTTTGTTTCCATAATAATATTTTATGTCGTAAAGTTACTATGTTTACTAAATATTTATAGCTCCAAACAAAAAGTATAATCTACAAAACGATAGCGTTCATCAATAATTCAGGCTGTACAAAGTTTTTGTGACGACGGTATCAACAAAATGGGACACTCAAAGAACTGAACAATATAGATAATTCGTAGCAAAGTTTATAAACTCACCATCGAGGGAGATTAAAGCGTAATTCGTCTTCATGTTTTCCAAAACATTCTGAACGGCCTCCTGACGCAGAGTCTCCAAGTTGTTATTTCTCAAATCCAAGACAGTCAACTTGAGATTATCACTTAGCACCCCCTCCTCTAATGCGTCCAACTTATTGTCAGCCAGTGAAAGTTTTCTCAGTTGCGTCAATCCTCCGAACCCTCTGCTATCTATATACAGTATTTCATTACCGTCCAAGTAAAGTTCCTGCAGACTCCAAAGTTCTGCGAACGCCAGATCCCCTATCAATGTTAATTTGTTGTTCCTCATATCCAGTGTAATCAAGTTAGACAGTCCCTGAAAGTTCTCTCTAATCACAACTGTCAGCAAATTGTTGTCGAGGTCCAAACGTATCAGGTTGCTGAGGTGCTTGAAGCATCCGTCATGCAAAACGCTCAAAGAATTCTTTGATAGGTACAATCGTTGCAGATTCGGCAAGTAATAAAATACGTCTCTGTTCAGTTCCGATATCTGATTTTCTATTAGGCTGACGTTCGATAAGCGGACTAGATGAGCGAAAGCCATTTTTTCCAGCTTCGTTATTTTGTTCTTTGGCAAAGTAATTTCTCGCAGCGTGGTCGAATTCGTGAACGCGAATGAGGGAATGCTGAAAATGTTCGCGTATTGGATGTTGAGGTATTGCAGATGCTCGAGGCGTACGATCACTTTTGCTGGGATGTAAGTGAGCCCGCCGTCCGCGCGCACGTTGAATGTCAGTTTTTCTATTTTTGGCTGGGAATAAAAGTTTGACCAAAAGGGGTCGTCCTCGGCGATTCCGCCGTTGAACACCCAGCAATCGGCCTTTGTGGCGGTTTTTATCTTCACGCTCTCACAGTAGCAGTGTACTTTGGACACTCTATCTTGGATATCGCAAATGTTGACGTAATGCGAGTAGCTCTTGTCATTTTTCCATCGCCTTTTGTCATTTTGCCGGCTTTCCGTTACGTTTATTTCGACTGTCGCGAAAGCGATCATTAGGATCAAATATTTAAGGTCCATTCTTGTTCCTTTTCACATCAGCGCGATTTTTATCTGTAACAAAGGAAGACGTTTAGTAAGAGTTTCTTTGTTTTCTTTTTATCCGAGATCCGTGCATTAGCAGAGTTTCTGATTAGGTTGGATTGAAGTTGGACAGTAAGTTGACGTTAAGGTGGGACTTATTTGAGTCTACATTGATAGTTCAAGAGATGAAAAAGTATATTATAATGCTAAGCAAAGACGGCTCTTATCAGCCCATTGAGTCGGAATGCTTTCGTAAAAAATTAAACGTCTCTTTTGTGTTTTGTTTATATTGGCCATAATACTCCATTAAGTCTCAACGCCTACTTAGCACGAAGGTGAATGTCTTTTAACTGCTTGATGGACCTATCAATTTATTTATATTATTATATCCATACAAAAGTTGTGACAAGGTTAGTAATATTATGTGTTTTCCTTGTTTTCATACCTATCATTTTAAGGATACAATATTTTCCATCATATCAAGTATTTCATGCGTTTTGAATAATTACTTTTACTTATAACTAAAACAGCAAATGCTTGAATGTTATATTTCACTAAGTATCGTAAGCTTGAAAAAAACTTTGTGTTAATTAAAACATCTCTCTAATGAAGACTAACACCAGCGCTCAGGGTTTGTTTAAGTGATTATTTCCGCCTATCAAATGAAGATAAAGATCGTACAGTGAGGATTGCCTCTAATAATCCTTTTGACTCGCCTGCATCACGTCAAGTCGTAGTTTGACAAGATAAGCCAAGCCAATTTATTTTGATAAGTATAAGCCGCAGCGTTTAATTAATAGTTGTTTCTAGCTTGACCATTAAGAGAAGCATTAAGAAGTCACGAGAAGGGTTTATAACCCTGTAGAGTGCCTGCTCAAAAACGGACTTAATACAGGTGTGGCCTAAAATCGGAGCAAACCTTTTGAAATATAAGTACTTTAAGTAACCAGTATACAATTCTAAAATGATTTACTTTAAATACACTTACATACGGGAATTAACGCGATCGCGATAAAAACATAAATACCTTATGTTTTGGCCTGATGACGTTTCAATCGGGTTTCACCGAACTTGATCACAGGCGGTGGTCGTGTTTCGACCGGTAAAACTCGATCGAAACGCCAAAACATAAGGTATTTATGTTTTTATTGTTTTTATCGCAATCGCGTTAATTTCAGTGTATTTATAATGCAACGTGAAAGTTTAAAAGTGTTTATGATTTACTTGGTTAAAATAAGAAATTTATTGACATTTTCCATAAAAAAGAAACAGCAATGTATTGAAAACAAATGTGTTCAGTCATAGAACTGTACATAGTGATTCACAACAACGAGTTAGCGATTTTGATACGCATTGTTTGGGGGTTATCTAAATTAAAGCATTTAAGAGTATTATAACCAGCAGGGCGATTCAGAACGTTCAATAAGCCATTCAGCTTGGGTTTCGGCTAGATTTTCTGTTCATTTTTAAATAAATGTCACAGTTTGATACTATGTCGATATGTCAGTTCGCTAACAAATATAATTAAAGACGAAAATAAAATAGCTGCATCGGATAAATCCATGTTATTATTATTTTTTAATTTAATATGCGAGTTAACGAATCGTAACCGAATGGTCCTGAATTGGGGGACTGGTTAAGCTATCTACGTGTGCTCTGTAGAATCAGTTATTTAATTGTTTGCTCATATCATAGGTTGTGGCATGTTACATAAGCTTCTGCATAAGAATATCTACCTATTTCGGCTTTTAGCCTACTACGGTTATTACCTAAATATAATTACAAATGCTCGATTATTTCGAAACCACAAAAAAAAATCTCAATATTTATAAGGAAAATCCAAAATTGTTATAACATTAGCAATTTCACATAATAAAGTTTTACTTTTAAAATTTCATATATACGACTTCTTTCAGACTTTTCTGTCTTCAGTTAATATTTTATTGGTAAAGTTTTTAAGTCAGAAATAACAAGTAACTTAAAAGAATTTGATTTCGAAATGGTAATTAAAGGGTTTCTCAGTACCAATTATTTCCTGTTAAAAATTACTCAAAGATTTATAACCAATATTAAATAAACAAAGTTAGCTCTAGTTATACTGACCGTAAAAGTAACAAAACCATAACAAAAGAGTAAACTTTTCATCGTGAAAACAACTTTTAAACGCAAACTCAAATTAAAACCAGCATAAACAAAACGTAGTCAGTTAAAAACTCACTAAATTACAATTAGGGTTAATGACCCTCTATATTTTTATTAAAGTACTGCGCGTAAACTAGTGTGTTCCACTTTAGGCACAAATCTGAATGGCACCTAAGCAAATGATACCCGATATATTATCTTACGGCACCTTCGGTTTAGCTTTTGGTAGTTTTAGCTTATAAAACATAATATTTAACAAAATAATAGTTTGTGTTTTCTAATAAATTGTCTCAATTATAAGAAGTGCCATTTAGGTTTTAAAGGAAAAAATCTAAAACTGCACAAGAAGAAATGTAACCAAAGAATTTAGTGAAATAATTTAGATAAAATTTTGGCATGGTAATTGATTAAGGTTTGTCTTAAGATTTCTCGAAAACGAGAAGTTATAGCGAAATTATTCTTCTTGAGTTAACTGATGTATAGTTCAACTTAGGTTACAGTGTAAGTTTCAACAAAATCAGGTCCAGTCTTTGTTGAGATATGAGAAAATACAAAAATATAATTAAAATACATCAGGTTCCATTTCAGGTAAATCGAATCTAAACTACGTTATTAAGTTCAATGAAAACTCTTTAAAAATATTTTTTTAAACAAAAATATTCCTTGCAAGCAATAACTTTGTTTTCCTATTCGTTTTAGGCTAGGCCAAAAAAACTACAATTTATAAACTACAACATTATAGCTAGACCTTAACCTCCTAAGCCGTAATTGCGGTGGCGGTCGCGTTTCCGCGGTGGACTGCGTGCGCGTACGCAATTCGCGCGGTGACAGGATACACGTTACGTAAACAGTTATAAAATCTTATTGAAACAAGCTATTATCATTCTGTAAAAAGCTTATTGTTACTGAATTAATAACCTATGCTTATAAAAAAAAAAGTATTCAAAAATGAAAAAATAGAACCAAACAAATTCGTGGTAGGGTGACGATTTATACGAAAAAAAATGCGAGAAAAAAAAAACGAATTTTAATCAATAACTGACAGCAACCGGATGTGTTTGCGGTCTATGGTGTAGAAACATCTGTTTTTTACTCATAAAGGTCAACATGCCCAAGGAATAAGCATTTATACACCCATTTTTTTTTGCAAAAAAGTAATTAAAAAGCGCCCACAGGTGGGCGCTTGGTAAAATCGCGAAACTCATGCTCAGCGCCCACCATCGGGCGCTCTGGCTATCCAAGGGTAGAAATACCGCAGGTGTCTTTGAGCGGGTGCCATTTGGACTGGTGCCCTAAAAGCAAAACGTCCACTATAAGAACCTAGGTGCCCTAAGTGGAATGTCCTAGTTGCCATTCAGACGCATGCTCTAAATGAAATACATTGTAAACTCGGGTCATATGACTAACTACGCACAAAACTGCAGGGAGACAAAGTTTATGTGCCCTCTGGTAATTACCATGCACTATGCGCTAATCTCTCTAGATGTGTCTTAATTCTGTTGGGTAGACTGTGAGCGTAAGAGGATTAATATTAGGTGCTGAATTATTTCAGACGATGCTCAGTCAGCTTATGAGTAATTATGTACCGTGTTATTAAGAAAACATAGTTATTTTTTTAGAAATAAACGAGAAATGTATGTATGTTTTGATTTTTTTTATTTATAAGCTAAGTATCTATTAAAATCAATACGGGGTATAAAACAGTACAAACTATACTCAATGAGTGGTAATCAATCGAGTTATGAATACAGGAAATATATTTTTATATTTCCTGTATTCATAATCCTATATGCTCAGGCAGAGGTGCCTGACATAGGCTCGGCCATATCAGCCCTTAATCGTGACCTCGCCTGTATTGCTGACTGGTCCGAGAAATTTGGGATATCAGTGAATCCGTCCAAGTGTCAAGCCATCATTATTGGCAGCTCAAGGCAGTTGGCCAAGATCGACATGGACTCCACTGCTCCGATCTTATTTAATGAGGCCGTGATACCTTACAGTGAAAATGTCAAGAACCTGGGGCTATACATGGACAGCACCCTCTGCTGGTCTAAACATATTTCCGAGGTCAGCAGGAAAGTCACCGCCACTTTACGGGCTCTCTATAAAGAACAATGGCAAGGCCCCATACAATGTTTTACCTGAAAAATATTTTAAGCGTCTACGATTGAAAAAATGATTAAATGATAGCAGTTGCACTAAATTATCATAATCAATAAGAATTTCGTTTTGTCGAGGCCACAAAAAAAAGTTATCTTTATTTTTGTATTTTTAGGTTATATCGAAATGAACGCGTCTAATATATTAAAAATCTGAAAAAGCTACTAAAGAACGTTCCTAAGAGGCAATTCGGCAGTCAAAATATAAGAATAATGCCCGAAAACAGTTAAGCGAGAGTCGATAATAAAGATAATCCAAATCCAAAACCCATTCAAAATAAACATCTTTTTTTATTAAATAACAACGCAGGTAGCGAAGTAGTCGAGACAAGCTACTGTCAAAGTGACGTTTGACTTTTGTTTTTTTAGACGGATGTCAGTGTTGCTGTTGTATTTTACAATTTGTGTTCAGTCTATTCCCTTTTTCAATAAATCATTTTGCAATCAAGTTATATAGTTTTAAAATACATTCACATCTTTCTGTGTTGAAAACCTTAGTTATTTCTATTTCATATTTTTCTTAAGAGTACAATCAAATTGATAAAAATATGACGCATACTGTATTTTTTTCTTTAAATGGCAGCACCAGTGAATTTACTTATAGGATTCAAATGAGAGTTTTTTATTACATTTACAATTTAAGCCCGGCTTTTAAATGAGAAACCATTTTCATGAAAAAAACATATTAAATAAATGATTAGTTTTTGCATAGGTCACATTTTTAGACGCCTCAAAATAAACTCAGGTAAATTCCTGCCATTGTTCTTTAAAAACTTTCTCCCTTCTCATACTAAAACTCTTCTTGTACAGTCTCTCGTCCTTCCTCTTCTCGACTACGCCGATGTTTGTTGTACGAACATCAGTGAAGCTTATCACAATAAACTTGACCGTCTCCTTAACAATGGTATTCGCTTTATCTTCGGTCTCCGTAAGTACGACCACATTTCTGCTTACCGGTTCAAGCTTAAATGGCTTCCCATCCGACATCGCAGAGAAATAAGAATCCTGTGCACTCTCTTCAACATACTTCGTAACCCTCACTCTCCGACCTATTTGGCACAGCGCTTCAACTATCTGGCTTCCACTACTTCGCGCAACCTTCGCTCTTCCCATAATCTCACTCTTTTCACACCACTTTTCAAGACCGGCTTTATGTCGGACTCTTTCACCATCTCTGCGATTCGACTTTGGAATTCTCTCCCCAATGAAATCAGAATGTCCCCCAACAAATTTACTTTTAAAAAGTCTCTCCGCACCCACTATCTTAACCTTGGCTCTCTTCAGAATTAACAGCCATTTTCTTTTATTTGTGTTCTTTGGATGTCGTCATTATCATCAACTTTATCATTCATAATTTTGTATTTATTAAGTTTATGTATTCTTTGTATGTTTATTATTCTTTTGCTTATGTATCCTATTATATATTTGTGTAATATTAGTATGTATGTTTATGTTAGTGCATTTTACGGTTCTCCCTTGTTTTGTCGAAAAACGTTTGATATAATTTCACTATTACTAATCACTCTTAACATAATGGTTGTTTAACATAATTTTGTTTAACATATTTTTTATAACAGATAATATTTGTTTGATATAACAACGTTTGTGCTAACATTTAAGAGGCATAATCATCATTCGACCTAATAATCATTTAATCTAATTTTTGTTTTATCTAAACTTATTTTATATAATTATCATTTTACATACTTTTATTTAGTATAATTATCAGTTCGCCCATATACATCTTTTTGATTATAAGATTTTAACAGTATTATTTTAAAGACAGCAAATAGGGCAACTTGAGTAGAACAAAGCTTTAATATTTTGCATTTAATCACAAAAAAGGAGCGCCACCGAGCACCAGAACTCCCCTCTGTTGGTGTCGTCTAGGTTAGGTTAGGTTAGAACGGTGTTCCGACAACGCGCGAAGGCGAGCGAGCGAAGCGAGCGTGCCGTGGGAGCGGCCGCCGAGCGCCAGAACTCCCCTCTGTTGGTGTCATCTAGGTTAGGTTAGGTTAGAACAGTGATCCGACAACGCGCGAAGGCGAGCGAGCGAAGCGAGCGTGCCGCGGCAGCGGCCGCCGAGCGCCAGAATTCTCCTTTGTTGATGTCATCTAGGTTATGTAGGTTAGAACAGTGACAGTTTTTTTGTTGTTTTATCTAGTGTTAATCTGTAAAACCTAGATGACATCAACACAGGGGAATTCTGTTCAGGGGATCACTGTTCTAACCTAACCTAACCTAGATGACACCAACAGAGGGGAGTTCTGGCCGTAGATATTTTACTTGTTTTTTTACCTAAAACGGTTAAACTCGCAATCGAATTACCACACGAAAAAAGTTCGATTGACGCAAGAATCGCCACTCTTGAAGATTTGACGCTCAATTAGCGTAAGCATAAATGTGATTATTTTTTGTATTACTTAAGTTCAATTATAAAGTTTCGATTAAATAAAAATTAGATTAAGCACTCATTAGGCCAAGCAAACATTATGTCATGTGATATTAGGCAAAGTGAAAATTCGATGAAATGAAATTATATTACATGAACAATTATGTCAATCAAAATTAGATAAAATAAATATTATAGGAATCGAATAATTATATCAAATGAAATTAGATATTTTGAATGTTTGTGAAGTGAAATTATATCAAACGTTGTTCGACAAAACAAGGGAGAACCTCATTTTACTTCTTTTTCTTACCACTCTTCTCACATATTATTATTAATATTCCGCCACTGATTAAACTCTCTGCATTACCAGGTGGTTGACTCGTAGAGAATGCCACTAGGCATTAAGTCCGCCAATTGTACAACTTACAGTGCAATAAAGTTTAAATAAATAAATACTTTTTTTTTTTAATTTAGACAAGCCTATCCTTATCCTAGATTCAACTCTTAACGACCCTCTTGAATTTGGCTCGCACAAACTTTTTTCAAAAAGAGTTGATGTAAGATAAAATGTCCACGTATCCTTAAAATTCTATTCAAGGTATCAGAATAACTACAAGCCCAAATCAAGTGGGTGGTTAGAATCTATAATACAGAATGAAAAATACGAGGGTCAAACTGAAAGTTCTTAGAACTGGCCACTTATAAACAATATAATAAAAAAAATATTCTAAAATTTGAAAATAGAACTCTTTGCCAATATTACTGAGTATATATTTCATTCATTTGTCATTTGTTTTACGATTTGGCGGCAAATTGAAAATTGTCTGTGTCACGTCAACATGAATTTAACACGAGAAAATTTTCGTGCAATGATTTTTTATGACTTTCGATGTCATTTAAGTCAACAAGAAAGTTATGATAGACTACGATTGGCCTTTCACGATGAAGCCCCATCTCGTGCGACTGTTTACAACTGGTTTAATGAGTTTAAACGTGGTCGCGAGGGACGGCCTTCTACGGCGACGACTGAAAATAACATCTGTGTTGTGCGGCGTATGATAGAGACTGACAAAAGAGTGACCTATCAGCAGATTCGGACAAGCTTAGGCATCGGTATGAGTCAAGTGCACAAAATCCTCCACGAACATTTAGCGGTCAGGAAGCTTTGCGCCCGGTGGATACCTCATAATTTGACTAAGGCTCAAAAACTCCATCGTGTGGATTGGTGCCGTAAAATGATTGAAAGATTTAACGGAGGTGACTCAAATGCTGTGTTCGACATACTAACAGGTGACGAAAGCTGGATTTACTGTTATGATCCTGAAACCAAAAGACAATCTGCTCAGTGAGTGTTTCCTTTCGAGGAGTTGCCAACTAAAGTGAAGAGAGATCGAAGTGCGGGAAAAAAAATGGTGGCCTCGTTCTTTGGAAGGATAGGTCATTTCGCAACAATTGTGTTAGAGGATCAAAAAACAGTTTCTGCAGAATGGTACACTACCAATTGTTTGCCACTTGTCTTGGAAAAAGTTCGAGAGAAACGACCTCGCAGTAGGATCCTCCTTCACCACGACAACGCCTCGTCGCACACCGCCAAGCGAACGATCGACTATTTGGCGACATCAAACGTTGAATTACTGGGTCACCCGCCGTATAGCCCCGACCTCGCGCCTTGTGATTTTTATTTATTTCCAAAAATTAAAGAAAAACTTAAAGGAAAGCGGTTTATGAATGCTGCTCCCAGTGGTTCCATCGCATGCAGCGGTGTATTGACGTCAATGGACAATATTTTGAAAAGATATAATAAAACTAATAACTGGATAATGTAATCAGTTTTTGATTTTCTAAGAACTTTCAGTTTGACCCTCGTATAACCTTGATTTTTTAGATATTTTCTTTATGTCTTATATATTATTCCTGTATTCTAAACTTGATTGAAAACCACCCTATTGATTTTGGTTTGTACTTTTATACACTCTGTATAATACCACCGATATCATTAAATATGGATCGGCAAATGTGGAGGCACATACAATTTCAGATACTTAACTAAAGAATTCGCTACATGAGTAACATATGTTCTATCGAGGTCACTGCCGCCTTACCAGTTGATTAACCAAAATCGCATGCATATCGGGACGTCTTTTAATTAAGATATTAATATTAATAAAATGACATAATGGTGGAATAGTTCTATAAAATATTTTCTTTTCTTAATCATAGTGGTTTCCACAGATAACCAGCGCGAATGGCTTGCCATGGCAAAGAGCTAAGTAGAGACCAATTTGGTTACACATCGTAATTTTATTATTGCGCGTTTTTTGACTTTTTCTCGCCTTTTAAACCTTCCCTAGACCTCCACAAACATTTCAAGACTAAGATAAGATAAATCCGTTCAGCCGTTATCGAGTTTTAGTGAGACTAACGAATAGTAATTCATTTATATATATATAGATTTTAGTGTCTTGACTTCTTCAGGTGTTTTATTTTTTCTATTATGTTTGTAATTTGTACCAAATAAAAAAGTTTTCTTTTTTTTTTGTCTTTTATTCGAAATAACTCCTAGATGTGTGTCGCTTACTTATGCAAGTGATTTTCATTTGAAAGTGGTGGCGGTGACCTGGACTATCTATAAAAATATGCATATAAGTCGAGCTAATATAAACAAAAACCTAATTTCAGTTACAATTCGACTAAGTTATATCATCTTTATTATTTTGCCTGCCCTTAGGGACTAATAGCTCAGACTGACAAGTAAATCTAGTATATCAGTCATTACCAGACAGGCCATTATTTTTTGCCGTAGTTAGCCATTTTAATAGGTTTTGTTTCTTTGTTATTACGTTATCGGTAAAATTTTACATACAATTTATCAAAGTATGGAAACAATAACGTTATCACCTTTTCGTTTCGCTTGTGGTTTGAAGCATTCCTCACTAGACTATGGAACATCCTCAATAAAACTTAATCATTTTAGTAACCTTTTAACTTTGTGTTGGTCTATTTGATTTTGAGAATAATTAGTTACGATATGCTTTTACAATACTGACAATTAAATTGAACAGTATTTTTAACCGACTTCAAAAAGGAGGAGGTTATCAATTTGACTGTATGTTTTTTTTTTGTATCTATGTTACCTCATACCTCAGTCGTTTGTCGACCGATTCGAAAAAAAATTCGCTTACTTAGAGGGTATATCTTCTAGTTGGTCCCATTTTTTCAAATTTGTTATCAAGGGAAACCCTCAAATTTTAAAGGCACGTATTGTGTTTCTTTACTAGACTCTTAATGTTGACGTGTTGTTACGTCTGATAGTCAACATCTTGTGCGGCTGAGCTGATGGTGGAACTCCTGAACGCTTAGGAATTCAGTAATTATAATGAAAAAACTTATAATAGGCAGATTGTAGCTTCTTAAAAACAGAGTCATAAGGTGCAACTCCCTTTCAATGCAACTCTCCTGTAATCTCTAAAAAGTAACAAATAAAATTAACTTTAATAAAGTAAAAACCGACTTCAAAACCAAAATGCACTAAAAAGTCTCAAATAAACTCTTGACTATTGAAAGGAAAGGAACCCATTTTAGGCAAACAATTTCTTTTTGGAGTCGGTGCCATCACTTTGACCATCAAGCATCAACTATCACAGCACCGACTCAAAAAAGAAATTGTGTGCCTAAAATGGGTTCCTTTCCTTTCAATAGTCAAGAGTTTATTTCAGACTTTTTAGTGCATTTAGGTTTTTAAAATCATAATTTTATGACGCCTTTTCCAGGGTCATCTAAATCCGTGTCGTGTAATTAAGCGTGCACATCGCTAGTACCATGTTTGGAGCGAACTACTAACCGCTTGTTTTTGAAGTGAAGACAGACTGCTTGTATGTAACATGCAAGATAAATTACGTTATAATTACAATTGGGTATGGTAATACAAAAAACATCTTGCTTAAGTTGTAATACAAAAGTACATTTTAACCCATTTAAAAAAAAGGAGGTTCACATCAATTCGCCTAAAGAGAGCCAAGACTTTATTTAAGATTTATTGTTGCGTTTGGTTTTTCGAGTCAGTTTTGTCATTTTTTTATATATCACCAAGAAAGGAGATAAGTATACAAGTGATCACTGTCATTACTTAGCACATCCATAAAGGAGCCATATGGATGAACATAATTTCAGTATTATATCCGATCGTTGAAAAGATTAATAATATAACTTTCGCGTTGCATTATAACTTAAAACATATAACTGCGAGTCTATACGCGACGCATATTATGTAGTAGTATTGTTACTACTTACACCCTCAACGTTTCAACGGTGTTGCAACCGTCGTGGTCACGAGAAGACCAGTCAGACTTTAAGTCTTCTCGTGACCACGACGGTTGCAACACCGTTGAAACGTCGAGGGTGTAAGTAGTAACAATACTACTACATAATATGCGTCGCGTATAGACCCGCAGTTATAAGTTTTAAGATTAATAATTTAGTAGATAGGTACACTTAAATACATACTACCTTACCAGAATTTTTAATGTCTCTTCCAAGCTTTTTATGGTCTGTGTTGTGTAAATAAGCGTAATAAAATGGTGGTTTTTGAAAGCAGACATGCTTGTAAGTTGATAGTGTGTTAAATGTTGTGAGGAGAAATTACATGTAAGGGGCCATTTTATGTCGTACTTATTTATTTTATAACCACTTTTAAAATAAGAGTTATTCAATTCATCATGTATGTTCATAAAGATGAAATAAGAAAACCAAAAATTTGCGCACGGGCGGGACTTGAACCAGCAACCTTTTGGCAAACCGGGCCAATGTGATATCATCAGAATTGGATAACATTTTAGTAAGGTAATTTATTATGACTTCCTAATACATGTGCAAAGTGTATTTGTATGGTTTTCTCAAGATTTTTCGAAAACGAGCAGTTTTAGAGAAATGATTCTTTTTTAGTTTACTCAGGTATAGTTCAACTTACGGTACAGTGTAAGTTTCATCAAAATCGGTCTAATATTTTTTGAAATATAAAGAAATACAAAAAAATATGACAAAAAAATATTTAAAAAAAATAAACTGCTTCAAAAAGCTGACTAAAGATACAAATAACGCATTCAAACACTTTTAGAGTCAGTGCATGATGCCAAGCTTACGTACACCAACACTCTTAACACATAATATAAGAATTGTTATCAATGCACCGACTGCAAAATAATTTGAAAGCGTTATTTTTATCTTTTAACTAAGTTTTTTGAAAGCTGTTTTAATTATTAGGTATTTTGCCAAAAATTAGAATTAGGTTTGTTGTTTGACTGATTATACCATACGTTTTAAACTGTCATATGAATACGATTGGTTTACACGATTGCACTTCGGAACATGACTTAAAATAATTTAAAAAAAAAAAAAGATATATTTTCCCATCATTCAATTTACACATTTGTCCAATATTATAAGGCAATGTAAATATAAAAGTAGCTTTTAGTTACCAGATGCGATAATTTATGAAGTGATAAATAAAAACCAATGAATTTAAATCGATTGAACACCACATCTGTAAGAAATACTATTCTGCTTAGCGGTAAAACATATTCTACGACAATATTTCGTGTTACATAGTAATACTGAATGTTAACGACAACAACCTACTTAACTTTCAGTTCAAACACCGTTACTCACATTTTCATGCCGCTTCCAGCGTTTAAGCTTTAGTGATAATTAAGCCAGCGCATTGTGCAATTGTGCATGCTGGCTGGGGTGTTAAGCGCCTTTTAACTATCGCCCTTTTGAAGATGAGACTGTGCACTACGGAAGTTTTATATTATTTTTAAACTCTGTGTATGCTTGTTAGGTTTTACGGTCTAGAACATATCCTTCGCTGATATTATTTTAACCTTTAATGCCTGTATTTTTTGTGTACCTACCAAATAATCAAAATAAATGAACTTTGTAGCACATAAGCATAGCTGTGTAAGCATTAAGGCTTGGTAAGTATAAGTCTTCTTGAATTTTTTTGTGTTGTGGCTAGTTAAAAACAAAATTGAATAGCTATAGCAAATCTCAAAGCACTTATACACACCCGTATTTGTAGTCAAGCAAAAGTAATTATTTTTACTTAAGTCGGTAGCGACTTAATTATATTCCAGAATCAAAATATAGCCTGTAATAAGTGATGACCGAAGTAACAATTCTAGATTATAATTGCTCGTCTATGAAGGAGGTTAGCTGAAATTTCTCTTATTATAAAAAAGTGTAAAACTTAGCGTTATCGAAATCAGAAATAACGTTGGTAACACTAAAACATTATAATTTCACTAAAACATCATTATTATCAATTGTTGTGCACACATGATTTTCTATTTATTTATCCACTAGCGGTCCCCCGCGACTTCGTCCGCGCGTTTTGAGTTTGCCCCCTCCCCTCCCGTCGCAGCGTGAATTTTTATACCCTAAAGCCTTTCTCGATAAATAAGCTATCCAAAACAGTAATATTTTTTCAAATCGGTCCAGCAGTTTCTGAGAGAAGCGCGTTCAAACAAACAAACTCTTCAGCTTTATAATATTATTAGCGCAAGCGCACGTCGTACTTTAGCTGCGAACATTATTTTGGTGCGGAGTTATGTTAAAACTGTGATAGCTCCTAAGATATTTATTGAATTTAAATGATATAAAGGGCAACTTTGTTCCAAATGAAATGCTCGTGATGATGAATGTATTTATTTTGATAAGAATAAATACCTGTGTGTGTATAATACACCTCTAAAAATAATGCATTATTTTTTTACAAATTTATTAACATAAAATAGGTTCTAGTAAGCGAACCATAAAAGATAGACATATGCTGTCGCGGACTTTATTATAGAACTCTTAATGTTGAACAATCCTGTCGTACATGATTTTTGTGTAACTTAAGCGGTTTTCGCAGCGTACGCAGCGGAAGCTCTCAAAACGAATATCTTTCTCCCGTTTTCGCAACATTTTTCAATGCTGCTGTGGTCTTATGAGTCGTATCTTTATGTTATATAGCCTAAAGCCTTCCTCGATAAATGGACTATCCAACGTAAAAATATTTTTTTAAATCGGGCCAGTAGTTTCTGAGATAAGCGCGTTCAAACAAACAAACAAACAAACAAACAAACAAACTCTTCAGCTTTATAATATTATAAGTAAATAAGTAATAAGTAATAAGTATAAGTATAAGAATAAGTATAAGTATAGATATAGATTTTAATTAACAATACATAAGTACACGTGTGTCATAAAGTATGCCACCTTTCAAATTAACCTAAGCATTAGGCATTACGAACTTGTATATAATACAAGTATCCAATAACAGTAAAATGCTAGCATTTTTGCCTGATTAGCAAACTTTGCTTAACAAGATTCAGCATAGTTTAAAAAAACAAGTACAATCAAGTTTACCAACTTGACAAGAAAACTTTCTTGATATTCTTTACATGGGCAAGTTTAAGTTTAAGCATACGCACGCGCTAACAAAACTCATTTACTTCGTCTGCGAAATCTTTTTTGGCCGAGAAAACTAATAACAACAGCTTTTCAAACTATCTAGGGTCATCGATACGAAGGATCAACTTGTGAAACCTTTCGCGCCCTAAACAAACTGCCCTTGCAAGGTTCTTTATCTGCAAGATGTTTCAAAATTACTCGGTCGGAATTAACAGAGCTACTCATAATCAGTAACATAATCGCTTTCTCCTATAAACTAGGGTCGTAGTATGCCAAAAATCCATTCTCCATAGAAATCAGACAGGTTACGTGACCGATTTAGTATGGGAAGTAAAAAAAGGGTTTTTATATAAGAAAGTTGATTATTAACAGATTTCGAGTAGCTCTCTTCTTTCGGGTAGTTTAGAAACACCTTGTATACAATGTAAGACCCACGTACGAATTACGAAGTTGCCTTATAACTCGGGGTTGTCGCGTCATTTATTATTGCATATTTAAACGCAAGGAAAGGCATTGCTTCTCAGTAGTTTAAATAAATAAATAATAAATAAATATCCTTTGGCGATGTGTGGGAATGTCACACATCGCCATCTAGCCCCAAAGTAAGCTACTCAAAGCTTGTGTTATGGGTGCCAGACAACGGATATAATACTTAAATACTTTTTTTTGTAAATACATACATGATATACATTGAAAACACCCAGACCAATACAAACAGACATGTTCATGCACACAAATGTTTGTATTGTGCGGGGGTGACACTATACCAGACGGGTCGTCAAGTTTGCAACTACATGTAATACAATATGTACTGACCACTTTTTAATACACTGTTTTCTGCATTTATATGAAATAAATAAATAATAGCGCTCTAGCAAGCATTAACACAATAACTCCAGGTATTTCGCTTTTCGCATTGTCAGGGAAACATTGTGTAAAAATATGAAAAGCGCCAACTTTTCTCCTCTCTGTGTTGATTTAAACAGACAGCGTTGAAAAGAACGTAGCAAGCGTTTATCACAACAAAACTTTTTTTTTAAACTAAATCGCTCTACCATACTGAGTTCAGGGTTTTTAACAGGGCTAGGTGACAATAGAATCAAAGATTTGAGGCACGAATAAATCTCTACAGGCATTGAATCTCATTATATTTAAGCTCGTTATTTTGAGGCATGATAAAATTAAGGTTTCTAAGGGCTCAGTACTAAAGCGAAGTTGAAAAATAACCTAATCATTCATTTGATTGGTCGGTATATCGCTACCTGATCGTAAACACATTAATTAGAGGTATTTGCACTTTACAAGTAGAAAAAATCTGCCTTAGTAAGGCCCGATTTTACCAACGTCAGATATATAAGGAATATACGTAGAAGATAATACAAAACGCCTAAATTGAATACGTAACCTATTTTCTTTTAATCATTTATGAAAATTTCATTTTAAAATCGTTTTTATTCTTATTCGGTCGGATAAGTCCTATTTGACGTTGGTAAAATCGACTTTAAGACCGGTATGCTAAGATGTTTCCTCGTCTCCACTAATACTCACCTAAACCTTAACTCATCTAATGGGCATTAAAAGCAAATAAATCCTTGGCTTGAGTCAAGATTTTTGACTTTAGTTTTCCTCAGTTGAGGTGAGAAAGGGAACGACTGTCAAACTAGAGGCACCTTGCAAGCTAACTTTAGGAATACTTAATATCTGTTGTCAAGTGCTACCAGCCGCGTCAAAATCTTTGACACTTGATAAACTTAGAATACCGATTTCGAGGTATCCTCGAAACTTTGTTTGAGTGTTCCTCAGTCAAGTCTGAGTAGAGGCAGTTTTGATAAAAAGATACTCAGTAACTAGGCTATCATGAAAATTATTTCATAATAATTAAAAGGGTACTAGTTATATTGAACCAAACTACTTTTTACCTGAACCTTATTTTCTTTTCTCTTAGCTTTTTTCACTTCAAAACAATGACATGCAAAATTTAAACAAGTCGTCTACTGAACACAGTTTTCGTCCATTCGACTAAAAACACAGTCCGTGTGTAGTTTTACTTATTGTCAGCTTAAAACGCAAGCTGCAGCGAAAAGGCTGTGCACATACGGTTGAAACTTAAAATAATGGTATATGAGCACATGATATAAAGTGGATTTCAAGATAATTATTATTAATAAGTCAGAAACACTCACGATTACTTTATTTTCCCTTTTTGCGAGATTTCCAAGTAGGTATACTAACAAACAGGAATCGGTTTGATTTGTATCATGCACAACGTTTTAGTTACACATTTGAAAATTAACACCTTTTATAAAGAAGATAAAGAAGTATTAAAAGGTAAATGGAAGTCTTGTTTATACAATTGTACCTCTGAAACGTGTAACATGGTCTCTAACTATGGGCCTTATAAAAAAGCTCAAAATCACACAACGAGCGATAGAGAGGGCTAGAGATATGCTGGATGTTAGAAGAACTAAGGTAACGGACATAGCCTTGAGAATCAGTAAGCTCAAATGGCAGTGGGCAGGGCGGGAAACTTCTAGATTGGAGACCTTTCGACCAAAGACGCAGCGTAGGACGTCCACCGGCAAGATGGACAGACGACCTTATAAAGATCGCAGGATCAAACTGGATGCAGACCGCTAGTGATCGGTCGCTGTGGAAAGCCGTGGGGGAGGCCTGTCTTCAGCAGTGGACGTCCTTTGGCTGATAATGATGATGATGATGACCTCTGAAACAGCGTGACAGTGTTGCCTCAATACACAGACTTATTGTTCACGTCGCGCGGATTTTCCTATTCAATTTCAAAATGCATAATGCGGCGCCCTACTTCTGTGCATCGGCACTGCTGTGGAAGTCTCTACCAAGTTTCAACAATCGAACACCAGATAGCGCTTGATGGATGCTGAGACAAAATTAGTGTATTCATGATTAAATTGATAGAAGATCATTTTGGAATAAAATTAAAAAAAAAATGTATTTTTTAAGGTATGTAATTTGAAAGAATGGTTGATGTAGCAGAAAATTAGACTAATGAATTGTTATAAACTTAACACGGCGAAACGTCAAAGGAGAATGCGCAAACATGGTTTCACTTTGTACCATAATAAATTTAGTATCAAAAATTAAGTTTTTTTTTTTACTAAAACTTGTTTAAAATATCAAGCAATAACTTCGCCGGGTATAAAATTGCTAATTAATTAGGAAGTCATTTTATTACTTGCTTGCTATGCCAAAAACACTTTTTCCAACTTTTCCAATGTTGCCAGTGTTTAAGGATGGAGGAAGCCGGTCATCTGTTCATCCCCTGGCGTTAATCGATTCTGGCGAATATCGATTCTCTATAATAGATATAAAGGCACTAGAAACCGAAGAATGAAGAATTAGCTACAATGCTAATATGTTTGAAATTGACTCCAGCTCATATTCAGGGTCTGATGATGGTGCTGGTAGGTAACCATGGGAACTCTGCAATAAAACGGCACAACATCATCGAGTTTGGGCTTGTTTGAATTGTTTTGACAAGGACTCTGGTTGGTTCGAGATGATATCTAAGGTCTCAAGACGAATCGAACGAGCCCAAGCTGATAAGGGTGCAGCATTGTTTAATTAGATACAGACTACATCATCAGACCCCAAATACGGACCCGAGACCCATTAAAAAAATATCGAAAGTCCATTTAACACAGTTTATGCATTAAGAATTATAAAATCTTGTATTAAAACGTAACTATCGAAGAAATATTAACTGTCTGCTTAAGGTATTTTCTGCAGTAAAAACAGATAGATTAACAGTATTTACTCGATTTGAGTATTTAGTCGGTATATACTCACCGTCTGCCTATCAGTAAGTTTATTTGCTTTATTAATTAATAAAAAAATTATATTGTTTCGGATGATATTCGATTACAAAAAACCTTAAACGATGATCGATTATTTTAATCTTTAAAATAATGTGGCGGGCAACACCAAGAGTGAAAAAAAATTTCAAGTCATTTATTGTAATTTTGTGTTGGAATCATCATAATATTGTGTGCTATCAAAGAAAACAATGTAGACAAAGAAGGAAACGAAGTAAAGCGTGATCTGATCGCACTTATTATAGATTCGATAATACGGAGCTCGTTCATATTATTCTATTTGTCAAAAATAACCTAACCTAAATAATGAATTTCTTGAAGCTGCTGTTCACAAATCCGGCGAATTTGAGACTTATTGTTTTGTGTAATTAATTGTTCGTTTAAAACCCTACAAAATGAGGTAGGTTTCATGGAGGTACAGCATGATACAATCTGAAACGAAATTCCATACTTCAATGCACAATCTCCTTTACTGCTTCAGACTGCGGCCGCTGGCCTTTTACAGAACGCAGTAACTGCATTTGTGCAAAGTTCAGAACAGACGCGGTAATAGGGCTGTCAATTGTTTTGATATGCATATTCTTTCTTGACGACATGTTTGGTGCATTGGTTAGAGTTTTGCCTACTGAAACAGCGGTTGTCAGTTCGATCCCTGAAAGGGGCAAATGTTTGTGTGATGAGCACAAACATGCAATACCTTACCATGAAACCAGACAATCAGTGTATTGTATTTATTAATTGATTAATATTTATTTGCATTGTTGTTCTTTGTTTGAATCTGTAGGTAAAGTCCGGTTCTAGTTTTTGTAATTATGGTATTATATTTGCTGTTAAAATTATAATAGATTTGCGTCATTTTGTATTGTATGGCCAGTACCTAAATTAAGAAAATCTAGTAAAGTCAGTGCCGGTGATCACCAATTAAGTGATTCTGCTGCTGGAAAATTCATGTAAACGTTACAATTTTATTATAATCTGTCAGTTGCGAACCCTGAAAATACGTTCCATTTCACTTGCAACTGGGGCATGTTCAGTGCAGTTTGACGTGTTTATAACATAAACTAACCTATTTAGAAAATATGTCATGCAGAAAACACGCGTGAGAGACTTCGTCGCAATGTTGGACTGGATCTGGGTGGAAATAAGTAGAAGGAATTTGTTTCACTTTATAATTACGTTTTCCTAATCCTGCATAATCTGACCACAACAGTCAATCTCTCAACTAAAATTGGCAATCAAAGCGGAACATTGTTAACTAATTAACAAATTAGTACTCAAGTATTGGGAGAGCAATCTGACAACATTGTTGAGGCGACGCAGCCTACGCGTTAAAAAGAAAGCACTTGCAAAATTCAAGGTCGAGTAGTAAAGGCACGCCCCCGGATAGCGTAAAACACAGGGTTCGATTTCATGTTTGACACAGTTGAACCTGACTCCGAAATATTTATTTTTAATTTTTCAGTTGATGCATTTATTGCATGTTACTTACATAATTTTTAAGTTAAAAGGTGTTACTAACAACATTATGGGAAATTATATTATTTGAATTGTGTTTCCGAAATAAATTAATTTATTATTTTTAGTGTAATTTAAATAGTACTCAAGTGTGTACGCAACACACAAGTACAATCTCTGTTCCTTCACTTCGATGAGATGAAAGAAAAAAAGTATATAAAAGTGATAGAAACAGATAAAATATTGCAATTTTTCGGAGATTTAGACTCACTGGCTATGAGCACTAATAAAATCTCAATTGCTACTAGTATAGCTTTCGAGTTAGCTAAATTCGTATTTTTACCAATGTTAACATTTATTTTCAGCACTTAATTTGCTGGATTATACATTTGATAGTTTTTAAGATAAATAACTAGTTTTTTGCTTAGAAACTTAATAATTCACTGTTTTGCACATACACCGATATCGGTCAAATCAAGATTTATGGAACTATTAACATTCATTCCATTTTGGTCCAAGATATAAAACCTGAAACTGGCCTCGACTAACCGTCTCGTTGTATAAGCGTCCCGTTTATTATGAAACATATTTGGTACACTTCTCTTGTTTTTCCAGTGATAAATATCCTAGAAATATGAGTGGACTACGGGCGTTATTACAAATGCTGCGATGTTTTTTCCCTGAGTGTATTTCATAAGTGTGATATACGATTGTGATCAGATTTAAACGTGAATTAACTGCAGTCTAGTTTTGGTGGTTGCGTTGTTCTAAGTCGATTATGAAGTGCGCTACGTTGTTTTGTAAGAGAGTATCGCTAAAGACTAGTTTAAATTCCTTTTTAATGCATCAGAGCCACTATTTTTGAATCACTTGCGTCAACATGGCGTGTGATAATTGATGAATGTCCGTTTTTTCAATGAAAATTAGTATAATTCCACACGCGAGTGATAAAAAAGATGACTGTATTTTGTGAGTACTAACGTCTATATACTTCGCGTGATTTTCAATTCGTTTTCAAACGAAAATAACACGTCATTTTCAAGTGCTTAAAAAAGCCCCTGTTGAGGTTAAACGACAGATCAAAACGTGTTCAATACTCCAATTCTTAGCACATACAGACACTGTGGCTCACATACACTATATAATGATATGATACTCAGTACTCAGTAATGCTAAATAAATTTTTTTCGCCGATCTAAAATATTTTAATAACATGGTAGTAGACTTTTATTATTTTCATATTTGACACTCATTAACAATATTCATCATCATCATCATCATCATCATCATTATCAGCCAAAGGACGTCCACTGCTGAACATAGGCCTCCCCCACGGATTTCAACAGCGACCGATCACTAGCGGTCTGCATCCAGTTTGATCCTGTGATCTTTATAAGGTCGTCTGTCCATCTTGTTGGTGGACGTCCCACGCTGCGTCTCTAGTCGAAGGGTCTCCAATCTAGAACTTTCCTGCCCCAACGGCCATCAGTTCTTCGCGCTATGTGCCCTGCCCATTGCCACTTGAGCTTACTGATTCTCAAGGCTATGTCCGTTACCTTAGTTCTTCTACGTATCTCCTCATTTCTGATTCGATCCCGTAGAGAAACACCCAGCATAGCCCTTTCCATCGCTCGTTGTGTGATTTTGAGCTTCATTATAAGGCCCATAGTAAGAGACCATGTTTCGGATCCGTATGTCATCACTGGTAACACACACTGGTTGAAGACTTTCGTCTTCAGACACTGAGGTAGATGAGATGAGAAGACACTCTTGCGCAATTGCCCGAACGCTGCCCAGCCGAGTTGGATTCGTCGATTGACCTCGTTCTCGAAGTTGGACCTACCCAACTGGATCACTTGTCCAAGGTAGACGTACTCGTCGACAACTTCGAGAGTTGAGTTTCCAACGGATACTGGAGTGGGTACGACAAGGGAGTTCGACATAATTTTCGTCTTTTCCATGTTCATTTTAAGACCCACTTGTTGGGATACTCGGTTAAGGTCTTCGAGCATAGTGCCAAGATCGTCCAGCGTCTTTGCCACAACGACTATATCATCGGCAAATCGGAGGTGTGTGATGTATTCGCCATTAACATTGATGCCGATTCCTTCCCATTCCAGAAGTTTGAAGGCGTCTTCCAATGCCGCTGTGAACAGTTTCGGAGATATGACATCTCCCTGTCTCACACCTCTCCGCAATTGAATCGCCTTCGTGTTCTGCTCCTGTACTCGGACTGACATGGTGGCGTTATTGTAAAGGCACCTTAACACCTCTTTATACCTATAGTCTATGTAGCACCGCTTCAGAGACTGAAGCACCGCCCAAGTTTCGATCGAATCAAAGGCCTTCTCATAGTCCACAAACGCTAAGCATAGAGGCATATTATACTCCTCGGACTTCTGTATAATTTGCCTAAGCGTATGAATGTGGTCTATGGTACTATAGCCTTTTCGGAAACCGGCTTGTTCGGGAGGCTGGAAGTCATCAAACCTACGTGCGAGACGATTCGTGATGACCCTTGAAAACAGCTTGTAGACATGGCTTAGGAGTGAGATGGGTCTGTAGTTCTTCAATAAGGTTTTGTCTCCTTTTTTGAAGAACAACACCACCACACTCCTGTTCCATGCCTCAGGCGTGATGCCCTCTAGCAGCACGGAATTAAAGAGTCTCTGAAGGACTTCAAGTACCGGTGTTCCACCCGCCTTCAGAAGCTCTGCTGTGATTCCGTCCTCACCAGGTGCCTTGTTGTTTTTGAGCTGTTTAAGGGCCATCCTAATCTCGTAGAGGCTGATGTCCGGGATGTCTTCGGTGTAGTGACGGGTCAGTATAGCTCGTGGGTCTCTGTCCGAGCTATCAACGGGTTTGGCTACTGAGGTGTACAACTGCCCATAGAACCTTTCGATCTCCCTCAAAACCTCTGCTTTCTTCGACGCTACACTGCCGTCCTCCGTCTTTAGCTTCGTCAACAGGCTGTGCCCAATAGACATGTCCCTTGCAAACACTTTGGAGCCTTGGTTCCGCTCTATCGTTTCTTTAACACTATTAGTGTTAAAGCAACGAATGTCGTGTCGCAGGGACTTCCATATTTGTCTATTGAGCTGCCTGTAGTTTTCAGCATTAACGGAGGTCTGCAGTGCCATAGATCGACGTTTGTCCATAAGGTCGAGAGTGTGGACCGACAGTTTTTGAGGTCTATTTTTACGGCCAGGCCTAAAATACTTAGACGCCACCGTTTGAACAGTTTCCACAAACCCGTTGTTAATTTCGTCCACTGTAACGCAATTTTCCAGGCAATCAAAGCGGTTTGACAACTCGAGTTGAAAACTCTCGGGATTTTGGATATGAGCACGAGTCGGTCGGAGCGTGGACTTCATCAGGCGAGATCTTTCCAATTTGACATTTATATTCAATGTGCCTCGAACCATTCGGTGATCGCTTCCGGTTTTCACCCTGTTGATCACGGAGACATCATTGAATAACCGTCTCTTGGAGGTCATGAAGAAGTCAATCTCGTTTCTCGTGAAGCCATCGGGACTCAACCAAGTCCACTTCCTTTGAGGCGGCTTCTGGAAGAAAGAGTTCATCGCAAAGAGTCCCTCCTTCTCCAGAAAGTCGGCCAGCCTCTGTCCCCTGGCGTTCCTTTGCCCGTATCCAAAAGGTCCCACCTTCAACTCATTCTCGCCTCGCTTGCCTAGTTTCGCGTTGAAGTCCCCCATTACAACAGTATAATAGGTTTTGGAAGTATGTATGGCTCTACTTACGTCCTCATACATTTCCTCCACCTCTTCATCCGGGTGTTTCGAGGTCGGTGCATATACCTGTATGACCTTCAGCGAATACCTCTTGGATATTCTGAGTATAAGGTATATTACCCTGCTCGACACACTCTCGATGGTCTCGATATTGTTGACGAGGGACTTGTGAACGAGGAACCCGACACCACCTTGGGACTTTCGTTGGTTGCCTTCCCGGTAGTAGAGCAGGTTGCCGGACTGCAGAGTTATCGTGTCCTCGCCCTCTCTACGGACTTCTGATAGACCCATTATGTCCCAGTGTAACCTGCTCATTTCTTCCTCTAGCTCGAGCAACTTCTCATCCGTCCTCAGTGTACACGTGTTGTACGTTACCAGGGCCAGTTGTCGTCGGGGGTGGCAGCGCGATCGCCTCCGGGGATTCTTAGCACCCCCTGCCCCGCCGTTACCGTGACCGCTACCAAAGTCAGGAATAGCGGGGCTGCCGGAGACTGGGGGCCTGGTTTTTTTGTGTGCACTCATGAGGGGATTTTGCCAATACTCGCTACGCTTGGCAGGCGGGTTGGCGAGCGCAGAGGCGCAGCCCCTTGCAGCTGTGACGCTGCTGCCCGTCACAGTCTAACATTTAGCTGCGCCTTACATTGGATGGTTATACCGCCATCGGTCGGTCGCCAGAGCCTCGTCTATATAAACAGGACGCACCACGTGAAGGTGAGGTTGGCTTGGAGCTTATGGTCTTGGTCAAGCTCCCTTACGTCCCAATATTATAATAAAGTCATCATCATCATAATCAGCCAAAGGACGTCCACTGCTGAACATAGGCCTCCCCCACGGCTTTCCACAGCGACCGATCACTAGCGGTCTGCATCCAGTTTGATCCTGCGATCTTTTTAAGGTCGTCTGTCCATCTTGTTGGTGGACGTCCTACGCTGCGTCTTTGGTCGAAGGGTCTCCAATCTAGAACTTTCCTGCCCCAACGGCCATCAGTTCTTCGCGCTATGTGCCCTGCCCACTGCCACTTAAGCTTACTGATTCTCAAGGCTATGTCCGTTACCTTGGTTCTTCTACGTATCTCTTCGTTTCTGATTCGATCTCGTAGAGAAACACCGAGCATAGCCCGCTCCATCGCTCGTTGTGTAATTTTGAGCTTCATTATAAGGCCCATAGTAAGAGACCACGTTTCGGATCCGTATGTCATCACTGGTAACACACACTGATTGAAGACTTTCGTCTTCAGACACTGAGGTAATTGAGACGAGAAGACGCTCTTGCGCAGTTTCCCGAACGCTGCCCAGCCGAGTTGGATTCGTCGATTGACCTCTTTCTCGAAGTTGGACCTACCCAATTGGATCACTTGTCCCAGGTAGACGTACTCGTCGACAACTTCGAGAGTTGAGTTCCCAATGGATACTGGAGTGGGTACAACAAGGGAACTCGACATAATTTTCGTCTTCTCCATGTTCATTTTAAGACCCACTTGTTGGGATACTCGGTCGAGGTCTTCGAGCATAGTGCCTAGATCATCCAGCGTCTTTGCCACAACGACTATATCATCGGCAAACCGAAGGTGTGTTATGTATTCGCCATTGACGGAGATGCCGAATCCTTCCCATTCCAGGAGCTTGAAGGCGTCTTCCAATGCCGCTGTAAACAGTTTCGGAGATATAACATCGCCCTGTCTTACACCTCTTCGCAATGGAATCGCCCTCGTATTCTGTTCCTGTACTCGGACCGACATGGTGGCGTTGTTATATAGACACTTTAACACCTCTATATACCTATAGTCTATGTGACACCGCTGAAGAGACCGAAGCACCGCCCATGTTTCGATCGAATCAAAGGCCTTCTCATAGTCCACAAAAGCTAAACATAGAGGCATATTATACTCCTCGGACTTCTGTATAATTTGCCTTAGCGTATGAATGTGGTCTATGGTACTGTAGCCTTTTCGGAATCCGGCTTGTTCGGGAGGCTGGAAGTCATCAAACCTACGTGCGAGACGATTCGTGATGACCCTTGAGAACAGCTTGTAGACATGGCTCAGGAGTGAAATGGGTCTATAGTTCTTCAATAAGGTTTTATCTCCTTTTTTGAAAAACAACACCACCACACTCCTGTTCCATGCCTCAGGCGTGATGCCCTCTAGCAGAACGGAATTAAAGAGTCTCTGAAGGACTTTAAGTACCGGTGTTCCACCCGCTTTCAGGAGCTCTGCTGTGATTCCGTCCTCGCCAGGTGCCTTATTGTTTTTAAGCTGTTTCAGGGCCATCCTAATCTCGTAGAGGCTGATGTCCGGGATGTCTTCAGTGTAGTGTCGGGTCAGGATAGCTCGTGGGTCTCCGGTCGAGCTATCAACGGGTTTGGCTACTGAGGTGTACAACTGTCCATACAACCTTTCGATCTCCCTCAAAACCTCTGCTTTCGTCGACGCTACACTGCCGTCCTCCGTCTTAAGCTTGGTCAACAGGCTTTGCCCAATAGACATGTCCCTTGCAAACACTTTGGAGCCTTGGTTTCGCTCTATTGTTTCTTTAACACTAGTCGTGTTAAAGGAACGAATGTCATGTCGCAGAGATTTCATTATTCGTCTATTAAGCTGCCTGTAGGTTTGAGCATTAACGGAGGTCTGCAGTGCCATAGATCGACGTTCTGCCATAAGGTCGAGAGTGTGGACCGAGAGTTTTTGAGGTCTATTTTTACGGCCAGGTCTAAAAAACTTAGATCCGACCGTTTGGACAGTTTCCACAAACCCGTTGTTTATTTCGTCCACTGATACGCAATTCTCTAGGCAATCAAAGCGGTTTGACAACTCGAGTTGAAAGCTCTCGGGATTTTGGATATGGGCACGAGTAGGTCGGAGCGTGGACTTCATCAAGCGGGACCTTTCCAATTTGACATTTATATTCAATATGCCTCGGACCATACGGTGATCACTACCGGTTTTTACCCTGTTGATCACGGAGACATCATTGAATAACCGTCTCTTGGTGGTCATGATGAAGTCTATCTCATTTCTCGTCTTGCCATCCGGACTCAGCCAGGTCCATTTCCTTTGAGGCGGCTTCTGGAAGAAAGAGTTCATCGCAAAGAGTCCCTCCTTCTCCAGAAAGTCGGCCAGCCTATTTCCCCTGGCGTTCCTTTGACCATATCCAAAAGGTCCCACTTTCAACTCATCCTCGCCTCGCTTGCCGAGTTTTGCGTTGAAGTCCCCCATAACAACAGTGAAATAGGTTTTGGAAGTGTGTATGGCTCTACTTACGTCCTCATACATTTCCTCCACCTCTTCATCCGGGTGTTTCGAGGTCGGTGCATATACCTGTATGACCTTCAGCGAATACCTTTCGGTTATTCTGAGTATAAGGTATATCACCCTGTTCGACACACTCTCGATGGTTACGATGTTGTTTACGAGGGACCTGTGGACAAGAAACCCAACACCACCTTGGGACTTTTGGTCACCCTCCCGGTAGAAGAGCAGGTTGCCAGACTTCAGAGTTATCGTGTCCTCGCCCTCTCTACGGACTTCTGATAAACCCACAATGTCCCAATGTAACCTGCTCAATTCTTCCTCCAGCTCGAGCAACTTCTCGTCTGTCCTCAGTGTGCACGCGTTATAAGTTACCAGGGCCAGTTGTCGTTGGGGGTGGTAGCGAGATCGCCTCCGGGGATTCTTAGCACCCCCTGCCCCGCCGTTACCGTGACCGCTACCGGAATCAGGAATAGCGGGGCTGCCGGAGACTGGGGGCCTGGTTTTTTTGTGTACTAACATATGAGGGGGGTATTTGCCAGTACTCGCCACGCTTGGCAGGCGGGTTGGCGAGCGCAGAGGCGCAGCCCCTTGCAGCTGTGACGCTGCTGCCCGTCACAGCTCAACATTTTACTGCGCCTTTTGTTGGATGGTTATCCCGCCATCGGTCGGTCGCCAGAGCCTCGTCTGTTGAAACAGGACGCACCGCGTGAAGGTGAGGTTGGCTTGGAGTTTTGGGTCTTGGTTAAGCTCCCTTACGTCCCTATAATAAAGTAAATAAAAAATATTTTTGCGATATTATAAATACACTTTGAAACTCCATACACAACCAGTTTACTCAGAAACACAACCTGGCCTCAAACGAAGTTTTGTTACAAATACTTTCTCCGAATTAGACCTATAATAATACTAGAATGGAATATTTATTATTCTGAGAACTGGACATCTAAAGCTCACTTCGCATTGACAACGTCTGTAAAAGGGCAGATTATTTTGTTTAAGTTAGTGAATACGGATAGTACGAGGAAATAGGTATTTCCTTAGTAAAATTGCCGAAAACATAAATAAGTAATCTAAAACCTCTCATTTCCATTTATTTGAAAAGCCAATAAATAATACAAATAGGGACAAACATTCATTATACTTCATTCTCTCTAAAGGACGATTCTGATGCTCATCAGGACGATCAGGAGGACTACTTCGAAAAACAAAATATACAAAACGATTATCGTATTACGAATTTCGTTTTTCGTAGTAGGCCCTCAGTATCGAAAATTTATCAGATTTTTGATACTTACATTGCGAAATTTTATCGACAAGATTTTTCCTTTGTTATTGTACCTACCGTCAAAATCTCACGAACGAATGTAGTCTTAGAAAAGTTAGTCTGTAACGTCCCACTTCTGTGCAAAGGCCTTACCTCAACTATGAGGTAGTTTGAGTCATACTCCACCACGCGGGCTTAGTGCGGATTGGTGGTACGGTGGGCATATTTCTAGACCAACGGCTTCACGTGCCTTCCGAAGCACAAAGATGCTCGTGTCCTACGTCACTTATATGGATGAAATGGTCATCCATCCAAACACGACCGCGCCGTAGGTTGCTTAAATTCGGTATCACCAAAGCGCTGCTACCACTGCGCTACGAGCACCTTCAGCAATGTAGTCTTAACAGAGTTAAAGCGATTCATAAATTATCGAATCAGGCCTCTAATGAGTGTATTATGCGGGTCGAACTGAAGTATTTTACGAAAATTTATCGATACTGCCTCTAGCATAGATAAATTTTCGTGAAATACAAATGGTACTCCCAAATAAACGAGGCTAGGTTATATAATATTATCTACTAACCGACTAAGGTAAACTGACCCATTTGACTAAGCCTAGCGCAAATATTAGATTTTTCATGAAATATGGTCATACACTATTAGGTATCTAAGTATTTTAATAAAATTATGAGAACACTAAGTCAGCATTGACAAAGAGTCAAGTTATAGATAGTTTTTACATATAAGTCTGAATTTTTAAAAATAATTTTTTACCTACTTTTCTGACTTCGGGAATTCCGTCACAAATAATTGGACACCAATCACATACATTGCTCTGGTATCAAAGTAAGTTGCTAATACACTTGTGTTATGGAAATCAGACAAAGCGGTGGCACCACAACACCCAGAATCGGGACAATATAGAAAATTTTGATTTCTTTATTGATACGACCGGGAATCGAACCCGGGACCTCGGAGCGGCGACGCCTTGAAACAAGCGTGCTTAGCCACTACACCATGCACGGAGGTCATCAAATAAAAAAATACAATATTGCTCCTACGCAAAGAAAAACGTTTTTCCCTCAATATCAACAGCTCAAAGTCCACAATCGAAAGACAAATTCATCATTATTTACCCAGCTCTACGCCGCATCGCACCACACCGTTTTTACCCGGCAGTTAACTAAATGTTAACGGTGACCGGGGCACTGCGGTTGGCTTAATCAGCAATACCGCACTTATACTGTTTCGCTCACAGCACCTTTGATTACGCTTTTGTTAACTGATTGAGGTGGAACCGGGCTTTTTAGTTCGATGAATTGAAATTGAGGACGAAGAATTTCAGTTCGCTTGAAAATACGAACGTCAAGCTTGTTTTTCAAATTATTTCATTTAACTATTTTGAGTTCACGTAATATGATATTACATTTGTGCATTATATTTGTGCATCTATAAGGTACAAACGATCTGAGTGAAACTTGAGTTGTGGAAAACTGAGTGAAATTTAAAGCGTTTTATACATGCATATTATGCATAAAGATGAAATAAGAAATTACGCAGGGGTGGGACTCGAATTAGCAACTTCTTGGCTAACCAGGCCAAACGCTCTACCAATTGAGCTACCGTGCTGTTGCTTGCTTACTATCTGTTGGCACGACTTAAAATAAGCTAGGGACCTTTTTGGCACACCTGGGGCCCTATTTTTGAATCACTAGCGTCAATATGGCGTGTGATTTGGTTCAATTTTTTTCATTTTTGTTTTGTTCATTTATTTCATCGCATGTTTTTTTCTGTCCAAAAGTAAAATTTGAATTTACGGATCGAATTGATCTTGATCAATTTTATCAAGAAATACCAGAAACGAAAAATTATAAAAGTTCTCATAAAAATCTTGCGAATGTCATCATCATCATGATCATCCTCAGCCAAAGGACGTCCACTGCTGAACATAGGCCTCCACCACGGCTTTCCACAGCGACCGATCACTTAGCACCCCCTGCCCCGCTGTTACCGTGACCGCTACCAAAGTCAGGAATAGCGGGAGTGCCGGAGACTGGGGGCCTGGTTTTCTGGTGTACTAGCATAAGAGGGGGTTTTGCCAATACTTGCCACGTTTGGCAGGCGGGTTGGCGAGAGCAGAGGCGCAGTTTCATGCAGCTGTGACGCTGCTGCCCGTCACAGTTCAATATTTTGCTGCGCCTTATATTGGATGGTTATTCCGCCATCGGTCGGTCGCCAGAACCTCGTCTGTATAAACAGGACGCACAACGTGAAGGTGAGGTTGGCTTGGAGCTTTAGGTTTTGGTCAAGTGCCCTTACGTCCCTTGCGAATGTAATAACCTCAAATTCAGCACAATGACATTTAAAAGATGACATTACACGACAGTTATGTCACATTAAATACCTAACGCCACCTGTCGTCAAAACGGATACTTACTGACCTAGTATTAATAATATTCGTTTATATTGAGTGGAAATTGAACGCTTTAAGCAAGATCGCAAAGCGCCGCCTATTCTTATTGAGAACAGACTTCTGGAATTATATTTCACGTGAGACTCATTATCACGTCAAAGCTCACATATTCAAATTAACATCGAACTCTATATTCGCCAGTATACTTTGCGGTAAGCGCCACAATGCGTTCATTACCGAACAGTTGCTGAATCCAGCAGGGGTTGTTATTACCTGACTTAAAGCCATAGCAATGGCGTATGACGATAACGATTGCAATCGTCACAGTAAGCGCTTGCGGATAATAATAATATTAATCGTCCCCCTAGCAAATTTCCACTACGGGACATATTGTAGTGTACAAGTGTGCACACACTTGTACATTATAATATGTCAATGCAAACACAGGCACTCTCTACTCCTTTCACTCTCATAGCCCGATGGGACAGCAATCTGACACAACCGGAGAGAGTTCAAGCACAAGACCAACGGCTTTACGTGCTTTTCCGAGGCACGGGGGTGAAACACCGCCAACTTTCAAACTCCGGGCTACCCTAAGAATTCCTGAACAGAAAACTCAAGTATATATTTTTGGCCCAACCCGGGAATCAAACCTGAGACCTCTGGCGCAGCCGTCGCTTTAAAGTGCGACCCTCTTACCGCTGCGCCACCGAGGGAGTTAAAGTAGTGTTTGAGATTGCAGGTAAAATAGTGTTCGAGCACACATGCGTCAATGCGACCAGGCCATATGGTCACCATCATATGTCGCGAACACTTTTGCACGTCAAAGTTTGTGTGACAAACATTAATGTTTCCATGGTGTCAAAGTAACAAATTGGCATGTTTTCTACAAGTAGGTATGTTTTATTTTGTTTTTGACTTAACTAGCTAGCTGTCAAACAACAAGATTAATGACATTGTACGAGCTAGCATCGTACATTGCGACAATCACGGCGTCAGTGACCTACATCGCAGCGGCTGACCGATGGACCCAGCAAGCACCGTCGGCACTCACACCGGCGGCACACAACCTCAAACCTTTATATGTTTACACACTATGTAATAATTATAAATACATGTAACTAAACCACAATAAATTAGATATCAACTGTCCGTGTTGGTTCTCATTTCCCTCCGCTGTGGCCAAGACACCTTTAGCCGTCACTATGATCAGTCTGGTGTGCCTGCCAGACTGGCAGCGGGTCCGCGCCGCCTACCTACCGTCCTAACGCTACTACCCTGGGCAACCTGGGAGCAGCTATCCTTCCACAACATCCTTATTATATCTAAGTATCTATTGTTAGGCTGGGCTAGGGCTCTAGGGACTTAGTATCTTAGGCAAAGGGATATCTACGCCACTAGGGAGTTAGTTTCCATCTTAACCTTTTATATACGGTACAGACGGTCCCGTCTGTACAGACATAAAATATAAAATGAACTGAACTGTGCATCTATTGGTGTTGTCCTGTTTCAGTGACTTGTAATTATTAGTACTTTTTAATTATTTGTTATAGCACTTGACTAATTTAAATTTTGAGTTTGACATATTTACATTTATGATATCTTTATTCTTTTATTGACAATATTTTATTGATTGATTGAAATAATTGACATTTATAAATCACTAATTGAATGTAACGTTAAAATATAAATAAAAATACTTATACTCGTACATTTAACATATTTGCATGAAACGTTTGTTAGCTGAGGATGTTAATCAAAACTATTTATAAGATTCTAATATATTCTATTCTATTCAAGGTCGTCTGTCCATCTTGTCGGTATATGTCCTACGCTGCGCCTTTGGTCAAAGGGTCTCCAATATACAACTTGCTAGATTCTCTTTCGTAATACAATAAACTGTTGCAGTTTCAAAGCGATTGAGTTAGTGTACTCGCCATTCGATCGACTCAACCTGCCTGCAATAATTGACGATCTTTCATTTAACGGGAACGCGTGCAAAGTGCATTACCTCATTAAGCTGGACCCAAATTAATTACTTCGAAAGCTGAGTAAGCGCTTTAATCGGCTGTGGCCGGCCATTTTTGAATGGATTTCGAAAAGATAAATGTTTGTCTCTGTATCTTTGGTGCGAAATTAAACCGCTTTCAAAAGAATGACTAAAAACCTTGAAAAAACGCATTTGCCAAGATATCAATCTTACCTACACTCATAATGCACCGACTCCAAATGAATTTGTTTCTCCTAAGTAAAGGGCAAATGCGTTATTATAAGCTTTTTAGACACTTGAGGGTTGTTAATTTTTTTAATTATTTTTTCATTTAATGAATTTTAAGTAATTTACCCATATCTTTTAAACTACTGGACCGATTTGATGATACTGACACTGTATCCTAAGTAAAAGTATACCTAATTTTAACTAAAAAATAGGTGTCTCACTATAAATTTTTGTCTTTGAGAAATCCGTTGACGAACATACCAATAATCAAACATAGAAACATACGAGTATATACACTTACGAAGTGTTGGACACGTATTTGAACCCTTTATAGATTACAATAATTTAATATTATCAAATTCCAATAATACACATACATACACATTGAATTGATTACCTCCTTTTTTGAAGTCGGTAAAAATAAGACGGCCACGAAACTATTGGCCATGCCAAGGTAAACGTCCCAATCGCTAGGTAAATATGTAATAAAAGTGTAACATTGCTCACACTTTCTATAATCATTTTTAGTAAAATTGTTGTAGTAGTCCCCCTAGCAGATTTTGACTACAGTGGCCAGTCACAACGACTCACCGACTGCGGGGGACATTTTATAGTGTACGTGTGTGTGCAAAGACAGGTGCACTCTCTATTCCTTTCACTCTCATAGCTCGATGGGACAGCAATCTGAAACGACTGGAGAGAGATGAGGCGCAGGACCAACGGCTTAACGAGCTTTTCCGAGGTACGGGGGTGAAACACCGCCAACTTCCAAACTCCGGGTATATCTATGGAAGGTCGCCCGCGTAAATTTCGGATTTCCCGTAAAATATTTCAATTCAAAACATAGATTTTCATTGGATTAGAATGTTTTTAAAAATTTGCGCATGGGCGGGACTCGAACCATCAACTTCTTGGCTAACCGGGCCGAACGCCACTTGAGCTACCGTGCAGTCAGTCCATAAGAGACCACAAATTTGCAAGGTCGGACCGACAGCACGGTAGCTCAATTGGTAGAGCGTTTGGCCCGGTTAACCAAGAAGTTGCTGGTTGGAGTCCCGCCCGTGCACAAATTTTTGGTTTCTTGTTTTTTCTCTACAGATTTTCATTAAAAGTAAGAGGCGAGAAACCTTAGCGCGTGATGTGCTTAAACTGTGAGTTAATGATGCTAAGAGAACTTTAAAAGTGGAACAATCCCGTTATACATAATTTTTGTCTATTTAAAACGGTTTAAGCTGCCTACGCAACGGAAGCTCTCAAAGGTTTTTTTTTTTCAAATCGGTCCAGTAGTTTCTGAGATTATTGCATTCAAAAAAACAAGCAAACAAACTCTGTAGTTTAAAATATGAGTATAGATAATGCAATATAATTTATCCAATGAAACTGTTAGCCTGATGAGCATGCTATGTGTAAGCACTCTTGAAGCTGCAACAAATTATAATGTAAAATTTTGTATTCTATGTATAGTAATGATATGATTGTAAATCTGTAGTTTGTACCAAATAAAATAAAGCTTAAATTAAAGTACGTACTTTAAACAGAAATGGGTGAAAATAAATAAAATTAAATATGTTTCTTTCATTTCGTTTTATTCTAGAAACCAGTCTCCTAGTACCTATTATGTCTAATTCGAAACTATTTTCACTAATGAGAAATCTTGCAATTTGGACTTTCACCAGCTTGTCTCAGAAACTTATTACTTCGACTTAATCCGACATTCCCAAACGGCAAGTTAGTTAGTCTAGAAAAATCGCTTGCCAAACAAAGTCGACAACTAAAAATCTAGTTGGAAACTTTAAAGTTAGACCAATTATCGGCCGGACGATTAGTTAACTTGCCTAATGACCGAAATCACTCATGTACAGCTACGGCCTGAAGCATTTGAATTTGAACCGTATATTGTTCCAAGATAAGAGTGATTCTGGAGGTAGACTCGAAATTTATAAATAGTAAATCAATAGTCTGGCTGCTATTAGTTCTCAATATGATCATAATATCGGGTGGGTTGAAAATCAATTCACTGTGTCAGATTTACTACCTACCATCCTAGTACCTATCTCCATATAATTCTAAGCATTACGAACTTAGCAGTCAGATTTTTTTGTTAAATTTTGCAAGTATCACATAGTTACTAATCTGATCATTTTATCATCATTATCGGCCATAGGACGTCCACTGTGCAACGTAGACCTCCCCCACGGGTTTCCACACCGATCGTAAGCGGTCTCCATTCAGTGTGATCTTGCTACCTTTACAAGATCATCTGTCCATCTTGTCAGTGGACGTCCCACACTGTGTCTTTGGTCAAAGGATTTCCTATCTTAAACGTTTCTGTCCCAGCAGCCATCAGATCTTCGTGCTATGTGCCCTGCTAATTGCCACTCGAAGTTACTGATTCACTGATTCAGTTAGTTCTTCTACGCATCTCTTCAATTCTATTTTGATCTCGTAGAGAAATACTATCTTAACCTTGTCTCTCTTCAGAATTAACAGCCATTTTCTTTTATTTGTGTTCTTTGGATGTCGTCATTATCATCACTTTTATCATTCATAATTTTGTATTTATTAAGTTTATGTATTATTTGTATGTTTATTATTTTTTTGCTTATGTATCCTATTATATATTTGTGTAATATTAGTATGTATGTTTATGTTAGTGCATTTTACTTCTTTTTCTTACCACTCTTCTCACATATTATTAATATTCCGCCACTGATTAAACTCTCTGCATTACCAGGTGGTTGACTTGTAGAGAATGCCACTAGGCATTAAGTCCGCCAATTGTACAATTTACAGTGCAATAAAGTTTAAATAAAGAAATAAACATACGAAGCATAGCTCTCTTTATCGCTCGTTCCGTAATTTTATATTCTTTATAAGGCTCATAGTTAGAAATCATGTTTTGGATCCGAATTACATCATTGGTAACACACACTGGTTGAAGACTTTTGTCTTCAGACGCTGAGGTAATTGAGACGAGAAGTTACTAAGTTATTTCATATTAAACGAAACTTAAATATATTCATAAGCATCATATTGCAGTGCTCAAAGTCAAAACTGAATTACTGAGAAGAGTTTTTAAATACTTTAAAGTTGTTGCATTAATGAAAAGCTTGGCCGGCAAATAATTATTTCATGTACACTTGAGCAGAAAAGTTGGTCCGGCTAATCACAATCAGGTGAATGCAGTAGGACATTTATTTAAAAAATAAACACAAACAAAATACGGAAAGGTCCAAAAAAATATAGATCTGTAGAAAGTGTTCGGTCAATATTGAGATTGTAATCTGACTTTACTATTTGCTTAATATTTTGAAGATAAAAGAACTTTTTTCCTGACCTTATAATTGTGACTACTTACCCGGCAACGACCAACTGAATCCAGAGAATTGCCTTTACATAGACTTAATTATATTAAAGAAAAAACCGGCTAAGTGCGAGTCGAACTCGCCCACTGAGGGTTCCGTGCCAACTTTAACTGAATTAGGGATCCACTTACTTTCACTTAGCTAAAATACAGCAATATTTTGTTGACAACAAATATAACTTTGTTTTTCATAGTGTTTGTATGAAAAACAAAGTTATGTTTGCGGTTTTTGGAAATGTGCTACATCTCAAAAACTACTAGTTTGATCTCGTCCAAACCAATTTTCGTTGAAAGTATTTGTTAAGATGTACATTATATATTTTTTTTTAATTTACACCCGCTTAGTTTAGAAGTTAAAGGGGGGGACGCCCATTTTACCACTTTGGAAGCGTATACCTCATCCATAGATACCCCACACGCATAGGTTTGCCATTTTTTTTGTTTTAGTTTTTTGTATGGTATGGTATTTTTTTATCTCAATTTCTTCTACTCTTCAAAGCTAAATTCAGTGAGCTTACTATACCAACTCCTAAAAATTTTCAATGTACACTCGACTCGAAAAGTTTAGTATTTCGCGATGGTTTTACAACTTTTTAAAGAGGCGTGAAACTTTTTTATTAAATTTAATTTTATTCACGTGTTATCTCCACTCTGATCCCGCGAGAACTCGCGATGCAAAGTTCTCGCATTAAGTGTATGAAAACTTTTTTATCTTATTAATTTTCCCTGTGTTTACATTTTTATGGGCGTATCTTTAGGGAAATAAATTAGGCGAGACATTTTGACGCTGTCTTTGTAAAATTTATAAACGTTTTAAACCTGAGTACCTATTCGAATAACACGCTATGAAATGCAGCGCGTCGTGCTTTTAATCTTTGCTTTGAGGGGGTTAAAATGTATTTTCAAGGAGTGGAACCTTTCTGATATGTTTTACGTGTAAAACCGTGTATTAAAGGAAACTCATAACCAGTATATAATCAGAAATGTTTTACTCAAGATGGGATGGGAAATCTATCACCAAAATAAAACTCTCTGTTTACTCTCCCTAAAATGCAATCAATACAACTTATTTTGGATATAAAAAAATGTTTTTTTTACAAAAACAGCTAAAAACTCCCTTCAAAACAAAAATGCACTCAAATTTCTTAAATAAACTAATGATAGATAAAAGAAACGAAGCATTTTAGGCAAAACCGCTTTTTTGATAAACTCCTCCATTTTGAAATCGGCTAAAAATAAGAAAAAAAATAACTTGATACCGTGTGTATAAGTAATTTGTACATATGAGCATTAAATAATATATAAAAATCATGGGATAGGTATGTCATTACTTAACTACATTACTACTCTACTCAAATAATGCAGCTAGTGCAATGTACTCATCTGTTAAAAACAATGCTAGCTTGCAATAAGAATTAAAATATGTAATAGTACAGCTACTCGCACTTCACCCTCCGTCTAATAAATATGTGAAAAGCTAAGTTTTTCCACTGTTTTCTTTGCAATTTGTTACGAGACAAAATTGCTTTTAGCTTGGGAATTAAACGGTTAAATTTTTAGCGTCTCGGTCGTTTATTTGAATAAAAAAGCTTGTAAAAATAAAATGTATTGGGTTGGTACGAGTAGTTTTTTGTAATATAATCTAATGTTAATGTTAGTTTATTTGTTTTCGACTGAACGTTCAACAACATATAGAATTATGTAAGTCCGCAACACATATCTTGTAATATAATATGAATAAAGTTTATTCTCAAAAGCCTAAAGTAATTGTAATGTTCGACATAATAATCTCCAGCAGCAAATATAATTTTATACCTTGAAGGTAAAGCGTTAAGTGTAAAAGTTAAATGTAAGATTTTCAAAGTATCCAGTCATGTCTGAACTAAAAAAGCCAGCAGCAAAATAAGGATTAACAATTTTTTAAGGTACTTCAAGTAAATTGTAGGCACTTACCAGTTAAACGGTTAGACGTTCTAATATACTTAATATTACATTCTGCTTATATATTATAAATGTAATAACACATTCTGCTTATACACGATTTTGTTAGTCCACTTATCTTTTTCAGTTTTACTATCGTCAACTAAACTTACGTAGTTGAATCCAAATTAAAGCAGCTTCAAAATATGTGTCTAGTTGTATTTTTTTAATTATTGCACTAATAAAGTGCAAATTTAAATACAATCAAAACAATACCACCCATTAAATTTGTCTCTTCTTTTCTCATTGAAAACACGCGGCATTTTATAGTATAAATCAATTTCAAAATCACCACACGAAAATTCCTCACAAAAGTTAAAAAGTTACCACACCGGGTCCCGTCAGTTTTAATTACCCAACCGCGCGTTTAATTAAAATAAATGTAGTTTTATTACAACGCGAGCAGGTGAGATACTGCATCTGGCCTTTTTAATTAGCTAATAGTTTTTTTAGGGGTGTATCAGTGGCCAGTACGCGTGGTGTGGGGTCAATGTATTTTGAATATTCTGATATTCTGTGGGGCTTTTCGTTTCGTTAGGTAAGCTCTATTTTCATTATCTGACGTTTATTTTTATTGACATCTCATCGGGCTATGAGAGTGAAGGGAATAGGGAGTGCACCTGTGTTTGCGCACACACTTGTGCACTATAATACGTCCCTCCCACGCAGTCAGTTAGTCGTTGTGACTGGCCACCGTAGTCTCAAACGGCTAGGGGGACTATTTCATAAAGATATGGTTTTAATAGTAAAGATATGATAATAAATGAAGCCGAGAGAAATCTGTACCTTTCGAGATATTCTTTGCGTACGCTTCAAAAACTGTAAGAGTCACACCAATATGATGTTTGCCGTAAATGTTTGCCTTAAATTTTTCTACAAATAAACTCTGTGACTTTATTATGGTAATAAAACAATATTTACTGCAATTTATTATTGCTCATGGTATTTTCGTAAACAACATATTGATACTTATCGAAAAAATACTTTATTAATAACAAGCATTTAATTTTGATTAATAAACCTTGAATCCATTGGATTCCTATAATCATCTTAGGAGATCTCTTACTTTTTAAATACTATGCTCTCATAGGTAGGGACCAGGTAGTGGACTTTAAGGAACTCCCTTATCACCCTAAGTCCACTGTTGTTCATGATCTGCTTAGAAAGACTACATTACAATGGAAATACAAGAATCCGCCCCCGGTCAGCAAGATTTACAAGGAGACAATTGCATTGCTTTGCCGAAATATTCATGGTTTATAGGAGGCTTATAATCAATGGATCGCTCAAATTGTAAACCATGGACACCGTATCAGTTGCAATAAGACTGAGTACATGGAGCGTAACTTTAGAGACGAGTTTAGTAACTTTAGAGGCAAGTTTGAGCTGCAACATATTCCTTTATAACCTCTCTGCCCAACTTATGTTTAGTTAGATTCAGCTTAGATAGATAGATAATTACTCTGAAATAAATGTTTTTTTGATGTAAACCGCCATTAATACTTTGAGTCGATGATAACAACTGACGCTTACGTCGACAATGATGCAAACCATCCTAAAAACACCGCTTGTCTTTAATAGAAGTCACTAGGCGTTTTTCGCGATCCTTAAATGTTATTTAAAGAAAAAAAGGAAGCGTAAAAGTCAGTACGACCGGCTTTGATGTAATGGCGTAGAATATTTGACTTTTAAGAAAAATAATGGGAACTAGCTACAAAATTAGGAACACCGATAAGTGAAAATGCCGATAGTCATATAATTCACAAATAGCCTATCAGGTGATTGCTCAAAGTTGCCATCTATTGCCATCGCATCATGCCATTGCTTGCGATGGGTTAAGAACCACGGCGCTAGTGACCTACACTATATCAGTAGCTCATCGATGGACAGAGCTAACACTGAAAACACTAACACCAGGAGCTCACAACCTTATCACATACACAAGATTTTGAATTATAATAATTTATACAGGGAATCCCACACCAGTTCACCTACCTGCCTTCCTAACGTTGCTCCCTGAGTGACCTGGGTTAGCTCTTCTATCATCATTCCAATTATATCTTGCTAGGTGCAAGGTTTTATAACAATTATATGTTCCTAGAGAACAGGGCAGAAGACTACCCATTACATGGTTAGCGAATGAGCTGATCAGCAGTGAGATCTACCTACACAGATCACAAAGAACACAGCTCTGTGGCACAAATTAACTAGAAGAATCGATCCTGATCTCGAAATAAGTACTAGAAAATAATAAATAAATATGAGCCAGACAATACACAGATTGCCGTAGTTTCAAAGTAAGGAATTTTCTTCGTTCTGTTACGAATACCACACGATTATGACGGGGGTGTCTCCTTTGTATACTAAAATAAAAAGAGATTTGTAAATCTAAACAGGTTAAAAGTTTTAATGGCAAATCTCACATGATGAAGGCGAAACCGCGTGAGACTACTAGTATTTGCATAAAGCTTAATATCTTCGAGACGGCCTTTTCGATTTTTACCATACAAAGCTGAGAATACCGAATCCTAATCAGTTCACCTGTGTATGAGCTATGGTGCCCCGACACGGACAGACTCACACACATGGTGGTAAAAAAATCACCCCTTTTTTACGTCGAGAGTTGAAAAATCGTTTTTGAATTCAAAGTTCGTCGATACTCACAACCTATTTTCGGCCAATTAAATGATCACACAATAACTAGTATTACCTAATCAGCAAAATTAGATTATAATGATCGCGGTTAGTGCCATCACAACTCAGTGCTGCTCGATTAATATTAATTATGTTAATTAATTCAAACAGATAGCTCAGAATAGGTTTGCTTTGTGACTCACGTTATAATTCAATTAGCAGTATTGTTAGTAAGTATAGTAATCAAGACGGTAGCTTAGTCTGAATTGACAGTTTTCCTCAAGCTACCCTACCAAAAACACGTTCATGTAAAAGCTGAGATCGTACGCCTTTCAGTGATAAAAAATTGTGAGGCCAAGAAGCTCCATCCAGTTTAATTTGTATCATCTTCTAATTTTGTATACAAGATCTCACGGAGAGCCAAATTTCTTACCCTGAACGCCCTAACTTCACTTCGAAAACCTATTGTAAAATCTTCACAACCTCTACACCTTCCTTAAAATAATGTGATTTGGCCGTTTTCTAGATACAATTAAGACTGTAGTTATAGGTGTCTAAAAATCGACGAAAAGGTAGGTGTGTTTCCTTGCTCTTCGCTTGGCTCTGTTTTGGCGGGTGCCCTCTTCCGTGAGCCCAAAAACTATCAATGGGTACCTTTATCTATGGGTATACACATGATTTCACATTAAGTTGCATTAAGGCTATCTTTGGCATATCTCGTAACTTAAATTAAGTATCTATACCCTACTCACAAGAGAAAGTCCTTAAATGTAAACAAACCATTGACTAACCTATTAACCTTATTATCAGAAAATTCTCGGCACATACACAAGTAAATTTCTTCACAGATCTCACAAACACCTTTACCAATTATGCCGTAACAATATAAATATGATTATTGCATTCAAACACACTTATTTAAAGTAAAAATCGTGAATCATAGGAAAAATACCACCATTTTGACAAAGACAAGAAGATGACGAAAAACTTCATATTTTTTAATTTAGTGTTGGGACACCAATTTCGTTCAATTGATCAATTCAATTGGTTATTCGAAACTCGCATGTATAGTAATATTATGGTAAATATTACTAAACGTTCGAGTTTCTAGAAAGGAATGATATCAAAATTTTGTTGTTTTGCTGTTCATGAAATGGTTTGTTGTTAATCATTGTACTCGTAAGTAAATTGTTGTATACAAAATAATATTATTATAATTGGAAGTACTACGCGTAACGTTGTGTGCGCAAAACCTGAAAATTGTATGATGAAGATTTAGTTGACGACGTAAAAGTCTATAAATTCCATAGCACCCCCTAGCGGTCACTTACAGAACTAAAATTTTTGATACCAAAAGTTACATCGTCGCTAGAGAGTAAGGCCGCCGTAAGCTCATGGTAATATAACTATGCTGGTGATATTACTACTTACCGAATCCTATCTCGACAGAGTGTCGTCCGCAAAGTAAGAAATGATCAGAAGTGTCAAATAAACTACAACACCCCATTAAATCTTAAATTATTTATAAATCTATTTCTTTCTATTAGAATTTTGTCATTTTAAATGAAAATCATTTGGGCTGTCTGAGTTTATTTTATTTTATTATAATGAACTGAAATTGTTTTTTCCAATTACTAATTAGAGTTATTTACATATTACTAAATACATTTATCCGACTTAAAAATAAGGTATGTATATTTCCGCAATTTTCTAACATTTTGATGCACCAATTTGGATGCCGTCAGTAAAGTATTCTTACTTTAAAAAATCGCACAAAATAAACTTAAATAACACTTTTAGGTTTTTAATTTTCATATTGTCGAAAGTTTTTGTCAATTAATTGAATTGCTCAAACATGTTGTTATAGAAATTATCATGCAGAATGTTAATAATACGCATTTATTTTTAAATGAAGGATTCATAATTCGTGTTTAACCTTTTAAAATTACTTAATGGTATCAATCAGTCACCACTCACGACGCATACAAACGTTTGATTAAACGGCTATTAGCCGTAACATATATACAATTTCGTAATTGTGTGTGACCGTTCCTATTTTTTTTTGTTTGGATGTGATTTTTTTTCTAAACGTAAGATATTATATTCACGGAAATTTAAACTTTAAAAAGTTTTTAAAAAGTATTCATGACTAAAGTATCTTTAAATTATAATAAAATCACTTTTCAATTTCCTATGTTTCGTTTACACGTAATAAGACCGATATTAAATATTTGCAAAGTTAAATCATTTAACTTTTCTTTATTTTTCATTAATAGCAATCGATTGTATATTGTATCAGTTCAATTGACTAAATTCCTCTACTTTTTCTCAGCACTAAAGATTGTCTATGGTATTCAAGCCGCCATGTTTGTTTACATTTATAGACTTTGCCTAGTGAATAGGGATACTGTGGTCATGAGTGAAAATAATAATCACTTATTTAAAGAACAAACATTTGAAATCTTTGTCAACGAATTTGTTTGCCTGGCCCCGTGCGGCCCCGGCTCCGTTTCATATTTATTATGCTATTCAAGACCAAGACAATCCTTGAAAAATCGGCCAAGTGCGAGTAGGACTTACGCACTTAAGGGTTTCGTGCCAACTGGAAGTAAGTGGAACCCTAATTTAGTAAAAATGGGCATAGCCCAAATACCACCATATTTTGTTGACAGCATTTGTGATTGTTGCAAAAGTTGTATAGCTTAAACACTACTGGTTTGATCTTGGTCAAACCAACTTTTGTTGAAAGTATTTATAAAGCACTATAGCGTGTTCTTTTTTTCTAAATTATCACTTGCTTCGTTTAAAAATTTGAGGGGGGACGTACATTCTACCACTTTGGAAGCTTCTATCTCCCAATATTCCGAAAATATGGATGTAGGAACCTCGGTGTTATTTTAAGAGACCTATCCATAGAAGTGGGGTGGGTGTACATAGATTTGAGGAAATTAAGTTTTTTTTTGTTTTAGTTCCATGCATGGCAGCCCCTCAAACGTCATTATTTTTTATTTTTTATATGGATCCCCTAATGCGGTTAACGGTCTACACCTACCTACAAAGTTTCATCTGTGTAATGCTAATAGTTACAGAACAAAGTGGCTGTGATATACGGACAGACGGACAGACAGACAGACAAATAGACTTGTCGAAACTATAACGGTTCTATTTTTGCCATTGGACTACGGAACCCTAAAATGGTTAAAACAATGTAAATTGGTCTACTTTTGAGTTTAAGGTACTAGTTTAACTAACCTACACGACTTTCTTTTATGTTTATTTTCAGGAATTGTTGTTGTACCTATGTAAAAAAACTAAACCAACAGTCGTCTTATTTTTTTCCTTCAAATGCTTATGAAAAATAACGAATTCCTTATTTACCTGTCAGTGCCCATCATGGCGAGGACATGACAAACAAAATAAACATTTCGTATATTGTGTCGTTATAATAAAAGATAATTATTTTTGAGTGACTGTGATTTGAATAGGACATTATTGACATTTACGAGTTAATATTGGAACTAATGTTTGGACCAACCCCACACACGTGCGTGACCAATGCCCCTTTGTTCTACATATAATGTGTGCTTTTAATTGTATTGACAACTGCCACCTTTTTACAAAGCTTCCTTACAATTAATTTTGAACTCTACACCTTAAATTTTAAGGTTCATGTACGTAATTTCATAGTCAGTTATTAAGCTATGCTACGCGTTTTTAAAAGCTTTTATCAAGGCCCGGAGAAAGAATGTAATTGTGCAGCAGTGAGCTATTTTTATGGGTTTATTAATTAACATTAATGACTTACTACTGCACGTCACGCTAGTGCCTACGTATGAGTAATTACTACAATTAATAAAAGTTCATAGGAACTGTGAGCTATTAACGGTAAAAACACGTTTTCGGATGTATGAATGGATGAGCATAACTATTTGAGTAATACTCGAACGGAAGCGGCACTTAACCAAAATTTTGACCACATAACTTAAGTTTTGTTAAATATCTCTCTAACATTATAACACGGGATGCATCAAAAATATACATTATCTTTTCAGAATATTATGGTGGATATTAAACTCCATAGCTTATTCCGTCGTGGCAAGGTTGCCAGCATAACGGTATATATACAGGCTTTACTTTGGAGAGTGTGCGAAGGAGCTCCATGAGCTCATCCCACCAGCCCTTTTTTTCCATCTTTCGTCTAGGTGTGCCGCGGGATACTATCCTTACCTTGTCCTGCTGTTAAGAACTCAGCAAAATGTATACAACGCACGGCAAAGGAGTGTAACGCGCTTCCCGACTCGGTTTTTCCTAATGATTACTATCAAAATCTATTCAGAGTTCGAGCGAACAGGCTTCTTCTGGGCGAGCTTGTTACATCTTTGACTTTATCCTAGTCGCACTAGGCTTGATCTGGAGTCAAGAGCAAACTCATACCAAGTAAATAAACAAAAAGATAGAAGTAACGAAGTTATTAATTGAGTAAAATATGCTTTTCTGAAGACCGCATCAAAGTTGTAACAGCCAAACGCGAGGTTATTGCGAACATAATATGTATTTATATATTATATAAATACATGTTTCACAATGAGACAGATCAAACTGATAACCTTCTTTAAAGTCGGTAAGAAAGAAATCAATTTACGCCTAGCAATTATCGCTATTAACTTGACATTTCTAAGGAGAAAGAAGTGTGAGACTTTTCTTCATTATTCGTTATTGGAGTAGTTTTAATACACTGGATTCATTACAAGTATTACAACCCTCTTGTCCTTATCTTATTAATACAAGATTTATATAGCTCTTGAGACTGTCTGGCTGCCTACTTACGTTTTACAGCCTACACAATATTATTACTAAATATTTTGGGCTCAGTAGTACCATTTTAGTTTGATTAAAACAAAACGTCAAGTTAGTAACAAAATAAACTTTTTTGCTATGTGATGCGCAGTCCGCGAAGAGCAACACAATATGTTTCTGTACATTTTAACCACCGCTTCCAGTGAAACGTATAACGTATTTTTCAATACTTTCTAAGTAAAAAACATACATAAACGAAAACACTCCGTTTTTAATCTCCATTTAACGAACGCGCACTCATCCACTCAAGTAATGCTTGAAAGACTTATCAAATGAAAAATGCTCCCTAATTGAAAAAGAATAAAGCAAAAGAGGCAAGTATTCTTCACTTAGACCTGATTTGTACAATGTAAGGTAAAGAATATTCTTCGAATAAAATACAATACGCCTAATTAGAAAACGTTACGTATTGGTCAGACATCATTTATGTAAATGTAATTTTAAAATCGGCTGTTTCATTCTTATTCAGTCTCATTAGTCTTATCTGACGTAGAAAAACTGGCCTTTAAAATGAAGAAAAATATGACCTCTGACAAATAACACAAACGGCTTTGTTTACCTATTCCATCAGAAAACAGGATAATTAATTACGAAAACCGACTTAAAAACAAAATGCACTAAAAAGTAATTAAGAATAATGTATTTTGTAAAGTTATTAAAATATTTAATAAGATGCCCGTGGAAGTAAGAGCCTTGCCAGTCGGACAGTTTAAGACCATACTTACGACTTGGCTTCTGTAAAAATGCTTTTATTCCATTGATGAATTTCTAAACACAAGTGTAGACATTAAAATAAAATTATTGACAACGTGACGACTAGTGAGGTTAAAAGAATAAATTATAATATGTATCTTATTTTTAATAATTTGGCAAAGCATAAGCATGAGGTCTAAAATGAAATTTTGCAATTACAACTTTAACCTGTTTTACGATTGATTTTTTATTTCTTATAAACTCTTGGCTATCTAAAATAAAAGATTTAATTTATTTTTTGAGTCGGTGCCATCTCATTGGCCATTTCAAGCACCATCCATCAGAGCACAGACTCCAAAAAGAAATACTTAACCTAAAATGGAGTCCTTTAATTTCGATTAACAAGAGTTTATTTAATATGTTTTAGTGTATTTTGTTTTTGGAGTCGGTTTATTTCTTTTTTAGTGAAACTTAATTCTGTTTGCTATTTTTTTGTGATTTATAATAAGGAGGGTTGTGGCATTGCACCGTTTGACTCTGTTCTTTAATAGACTACAAAGTGTCGTACATAAGTCCTGGCGTCATAATCGCTGGGCTCCTAAGAGTTAAGGAGTTTGACTATCAGCTCAACTCTTCAAATGGTGACTATCAGACATAAAGATATGTCAACAATAAGATCCTAGCACAAAAACACTATACATGCCTTTAAAATTTGAGGGTTTCCCTCGATTACACCCAGATTCCATCGTAAGATTCCGACTTAGACCAACTTGAAGGGAATCCTCTGGGTAGGAGATTTTTTTCTAATCGGTCCACAAATTATGGTGATAATTCTAACAAACAAAAAAACAACATAAAGCTAAATTGATAACCTCATCCTTTTTGAAGTCGGTAAAAAATACAGTTTTCTAAGTACCAAACAATCGTTAATATTCAGATTTTTGTCTAGTATTTTCAGCATCGCATGCATAGTTATAACAGTAAACTTTTATTACCTATAGTTGGCTGCTTTTTAACACGAAATAACCAAGACTTTCCTTTTAAACACCGTTTTTATGGACGTTGATGCAGTTTTAAAAACGATAAACGTATGTTTCAGTTAGTGAGATTCCGCAGTTAAGCAACCACGTGCTTCAAAAGATCCTTACAGCCTTAACAAATCAGTATGTTCACTTGAATCAAATGTTATCTCAAAGAAAGATACCTTTCTGTTCAATATATCCACGAATATAATGATTTCCCAAAGAAGTACGGTCGGTAGAAATATAAATCGTTTGCACACACAACAGAAAAATGGCCGTCATTTCGAACCAAATTCGACCCGAAATGCAAGCAACTTTGGGCTTTAATTTTGTTTCATGCCTGCCCTTAAATATCTTTATTTTTGTATAATATTGTAGAGCGGTTAACAGGATACATCTTTCTACCAATTTTCAGGTACTTATTATTCTATACTATTCTGTAACTATAAGTGTGACGCTTATAGTTACAGAATAAAGTGGCTGTGACATACGGACGGACAGACAGACAGACAGAGTTGACAAAACTATAAGGGTTCCCTTTTTTGCCATTCGGCTACGGAACCCCAAAAATTGATTGTTCAGCTATTTTTCTCACAAACACCCCTCTAAGAGTAGACACTCATACCACTTTATGTATTGTGGTAACGCATTCATCCCGCGATGTTAACACACTATTATCTATACTAATATTATAAAGCTGAAGAGTTTGTTTGTTTGTTTGTTTGTTTGTTTGAACGCGCTAATCTCAAAAACTACTGGCCCGATTTGAAAAATTATTTTTACGTTGGATAGTCCATTTATCGAGGAAGGCTTTAGGCTATATAACATAAAGATACGACTCATAAGACCACAGCAGCAATGAAAAATGTTGCGAAAACGGGAGAAAAATATTCCTTTTGAGAGTTTCCGCTGCATACGCTGCGGAAACCGCTTAAGTTACACAAAAATCATGTATGACAGGATTGTTCAGCATCAAGAGTTCTATAATAAAGTCCGCGACAGCATATGTCTATCTTTTATGGTTTACTTACTACAACCTTTTTTATGTTAATAAATTTGTAAAAAAATAATGCATGATTTTTAGAGGTTTATTATACACACAGGTATTTATTCTTATCAAAATAAATACATTCATCATCACGAGCATTTCATTTAGAACCAAGTTGCCCTTTATATCATTTGATTTCAATAAATATCTTAGGAGCTATCACAGTTTTAACATAACTCCGCACCAAAATAATGTTCGCAGCTTAAGTACAACGTACGCTTGCGGTAATATATTATAAAAGCTGAAGAGTTTGTTTGTTTAAATGCGCTTTTTTCAGGAACTGCTAAAACTGATAAAACATGACGCTGATACGGGAGGGGAGGGAGCAAACCCAAAACGCGCGGACGAAGTCGCGGGGGACCGCTAGTGTAAAATAAATCACCAAGCCACGGGCCCTATTTTTTAATCACTCGCGTAAAAATGGCGAGTGAAATTTATTTATTAAAGTCGACTTTTCGATTGAAAATCAGTTGAAATCCACACGGGGGGGAAAGATATTTCATTTTTGTGAGTACTTACGTCAATGATTCGTGTGATTTTCGTTAGCTTTTTATTGGTTTTCAAAGTTATATCACTCGCTATATTTAAGCGAGTGATTTAACGATAGGGGCCCTGGTAATGAAAATAGTTTATTCTGTAGACTGGCTCATTTAGTCACGTGAGCTTGACCGAACATCAGTTACCTAGTTTTATCTTTTACCTTATTTTAACGGACGAATCGCTTATGCATTGGGCTTTAATTTTGTTTCATGCCTGCCCTTAAATATCTTTATTTTTGTATAATATTGTAGAGCGGTTAACAGGATACATCTTTCTACCAATTTTCAGGTACTTATTATTCTATACTATTCTGTAACTATAAGTGTGACGCTTATAGTTACAGAATAAAGTGGCTGTGACATACGGACGGACAGACAGACAGACAGAGTTGACAAAACTATAAGGGTTCCCTTTTTTGCCATTCGGCTACGGAACCCCAAAAATTGATTGTTCAGCTATTTTTCTCACAAACACCCCTCTAAGAGTAGACACTCATACCACTTTATGTATTGTGGTAACGCATTCATCCCGCGATGTTAACACACTATTATCTATACTAATATTATAAAGCTGAAGAGTTTGTTTGTTTGTTTGTTTGTTTGTTTGAACGCGCTAATCTCAAAAACTACTGGCCCGATTTGAAAAATTATTTTTACGTTGGATAGTCCATTTATCGAGGAAGGCTTTAGGCTATATAACATAAAGATACGACTCATAAGACCACAGCAGCAATGAAAAATGTTGCGAAAACGGGAGAAAAATATTCCTTTTGAGAGTTTCCGCTGCATACGCTGCGGAAACCGCTTAAGTTACACAAAAATCATGGATGACAGGATTGTTCAGCATCAAGAGTTCTATAATAAAGTCCGCAACAGCATATGTCTATCTTTTATGGTTTACTTACTACAACCTTTTTTATGTTAATAAATTTGTAAAAAAATAATGCATGATTTTTAGAGGTTTATTATACACACAGGTATTTATTCTTATCAAAATAAATACATTCATCATCACGAGCATTTCATTTAGAACCAAGTTGCCCTTTATATCATTTGATTTCAATAAATATCTTAGGAGCTATCACAGTTTTAACATAACTCCGCACCAAAATAATGTTCGCAGCTTAAGTACAACGTACGCTTGCGGTAATATATTATAAAAGCTGAAGAGTTTGTTTGTTTAAATGCGCTTTTTTCAGGAACTGCTAAAACTGATAAAACATGACGCTGATACGGGAGGGGAGGGAGCAAACCCAAAACGCGCGGACGAAGTCGCGGGGGACCGCTAGTGTAAAATAAATCACCAAGCCACGGGCCCTATTTTTTAATCACTCGCGTAAAAATGGCGAGTGAAATTTATTTATTAAAGTCGACTTTTCGATTGAAAATCAGTTGAAATCCACACGGGGGGGAAAGATATTTCATTTTTGTGAGTACTTACGTCAATGATTCGTGTGATTTTCGTTAGCTTTTTATTGGTTTTCAAAGTTATATCACTCGCTATATTTAAGCGAGTGATTTAACGATAGGGGCCCTGGTAATGAAAATAGTTTATTCTGTAGACTGGCTCATTTAGTCACGTGAGCTTGACCGAACATCAGTTACCTAGTTTTATCTTTTACCTTATTTTAACGGACGAATCGCTTATGCATACTAATTCGTACGAGTGATAAAATAATTTTTGTCCCAGGTGCTCCATTTTTGAATTAATCGCGTGAATACGGCGTGTGAGTTGGGAACGTAAGCTAATTAAAAATCAAAGAAAATCACGCAAAATGTAGACGTTGGTTCTCAAAAAATTCAGGTATCTTTTTTCAAATCACTCGCGCGTGCAATTATGCTTATATTTATGGGAAAATCGGACATTAATCAATGAATATCACACGTCTTGAAGCGAGTGTTTCAATAATAGGGGCCCTGATAAGCTCATTATAAATTGGACGTGCGGTCGAGGTCACTGCCGCCTTCACACAAAAATCACTTGCACACGGCACAAAGGGGTGACATTTTTGTAACACAATAAAAGACGATGTGGTAACGCGACGGTGACCTCGATAGTTCCTTTAACGGTGGAAATTAAATTAAAACTTGGCCTTTGTATTCATGTGTAGGATCTTAATTATAGTCCATTGACTAGAAAGTAATTAATTCCATTCCTTTATAGAAAGGTTTCGCTTCATTCGCTGAATATAACGAAAACGAAACAGAGTATCGAAAGGATTACAGGAATAGGATTTTTAAAAGAAAAAATAGTTTTGCTAGTAGGTACAGGTTATTTTTACCATTCTGACTTACGAGTGCAAGTTGACTTTAATGTGCCAAATATATATCTGTACATTTAGAAGTATAGGGTAGGTACTTCAAAATTGAAAGGCACTTTACGGTGAATGGTGTTGTTTGAGCATCTAGGGACAATTTTAAAAAGCGCGCACGCAATTTTGAAAGCGCAAGAGACACCTCTATGTAAACGGTAGTCATCAACCAACAGCCATGTGCATTTCAGAGAGTGTTTTCCATTTTTTTTTTTAAATGTCTCTTAAAAGTTTCGTGGTATCTGGCTCATCGAATATCAAATAATTCTTGTGGTTGGAACTGGGGTCCAATTATCGCGTCAAGATGGCGTGTGATATTCAATGAAAATTAGTATAATTTCACATATGGGAGTGCTAAAAAAAGGCAACTTTGAATTTCTGTGCGTAGTAACGTCTATATTTGGAGTGATTTCCATTGATTTTTAATTAGTTTTTGGACATACGATACATCATCACACGCGTTATCAAGCGAGTGACTCAAAAATAGGGCCCTTGATCGCAAACACCAAACCTGCTATTAGCAAAAATAATGCATCAACTTCAAGCACGTTTAGCTTACTGTTTTATGGTTATCTTTTTTTATACATTCTTACCATTCTTTTTTTCAGGTTGGTGTTGTCAGGATATAAGGTTTTAAGTCCGGCAGATCCCGATTTTTTTTCTACAGTCTAGTATTATCCATTTTCAACGGATAACAACAAGCAGCATTCATTTATTGTTTTAATTTCAGCCAGTTATTAACTGGGATCAATTTAAAACAGAAGTAAATCCGTTGTTTTATTTAGCTAGACATTTTTAGAGTTCCGTTGCCGGATGGCAAAAAACGGAACCCTTATAGATTCGTCAAGTCTGTCTATATGTCCGTCTGTATGTCACAGCCACTTTATTCTGTAACTATAAGCATCGAACTGTTAAAATTTGGTAGAAAGATGTATCCTGTTTTCCACATTGTGATTCTTACACAAATATTTAAAAATGTTATTTATTGGGGGGCTCCCATAGATGAAACTAAAACCGAAAAACACTTTTCACCTTTGCGTATGCAGTGCCTCCTACAAACAGTTTTTTTAAATGTCATAAAAGTTCCTAAAACTATTTTCTGATAAAAGACGCTTCCAAAGTGGAGAAAAGGGCGTCCCTCCCTCTCTAACTTCTAAACTATGCTAGTGTAAATTGTGAAAAAATATATATGTAGATCTTAACAAACACTTTCAACGAAAATTGGTTTGGACCGGATCGAACTAGTAGTTTTTGAGATATAGCACATTTTCAATAACCGCAAATATAACTTTGTTTGTCATACAAACACTATGAAAAACAAAGTTATATTTTTGCTGTCAACAAAATATTGTGGTATTTTAGCTTGGTGGAAGTAAGTGGATTCCCTAATTCAGTTAAAATTGGCACGGAACCCTGAGTGCGCGAGTCCGACTCGCACTTGGCCGGTTTTTTCATTGAATTTAGACAATTACAAATATTTACAATGACGAATTCTCTCGTCCAAATACCTATTGACATCCAGATACAAATTGAAATCACGAAATTCACTTGATTTGTGAAAAGTGTTTTAATGGGTTACGGCTTTAATTTACAATTTTCGAACAACAAAAGACTGCTCTTTTTAGTCGGGTTACAAAATTATTTTTCGCCACAGAAATGTGGCACAGTATTTTTAAAACAGCTTTGTCGAATGCAAACATATTCAAATTGCGTGAATTTTTTAAATGTGTTAGTTATTCAAAGGAATAAATTTAGACACCCTTTTGCTTGGCGTTGGATCGTAAAAACTTTCGCTTGATACAACAACATAATGTTGACTAATAAAGGTGCCCGCTGTCGTAAAATGAAACTGATTTTGGATAATCTTGGGAAACTTTACCACTGGAGTCATGTTTGAAAAGTTTTGTAACGCGTGAAATTGCAGACGTAAAAACTTTTTGTTTCTTGTTTTGCTTCAGCCTATCACTTAGTGCATGAGATGCGATGTGACGATTGTCTATTTCTTTTTGTTTTGATAAAAAAATAAGTCATATTTTAATTATGACGTGTTTCTTGGTCTGAAGTACCAAATTTTAGTAGGTACCTACCAACAAATGCTACAAAAAAGTATTATATTTTTTTCAATGAAAGCAACGACACTTTTGTGGGTTAAATATTATTTATTTATGTGTCACGCAGTTTCTAAACCAAATTATTAATGACCAAAACTAAAACTGAACTATTGTGTGTCTGATATTAATAAAGCCGCATGAATAATACGCAATAGTAAATTTTCTAACAAGCCATAAAATAGATCGACGATGTAGATACCGTTGGTTTCTGGAACAGCCCCTAATTATATTGAATATTAATAAACTGTGCCGTGTCCGATGCCAGTGGAATGCTTTAATTACTAGCGTCAACATTATTGTTACTTGAAAGGCTGTATTTGAAACAAAATTATAGGTGACGTATCTTTAAACGAGTGCTTTCTTTCTATCAAGTGCCAAAGTTGAATCTTGCAAATTATGTAAATAAATTTTCGTATTAATCTCTATATATTATATCCTTGGTACATAGACATACCTCTACTCCACCCAATCAATGTATTGTAGAATGCGTGTGCAGGGAGATATTATTTACAATACTGATTATTATTCCTTTACAAGTTGAGATATTTAATTTCATAGTTGAGATAATAACATCACGTCGTCAATTTGGCATGTAGTCGAAATGTGATTTCGAATTCCTTTGTGATTAGAATTCTAACTTAAAAGTTTCATGAAGGTCGCAAACCTTCATGAACGTAGATTTTTAAGGGGTGTCGTGTTCCGGCGGTTCCTCGGAAGACTTTGCGACAACAAGAGCAACACGCCAGTGAAGTTGCGCGTAATCAAATTTGATATATTATTTTGTATGCATGTTAGTTTTTAAGGTTCTATCGATCTGTATTTCATTTATAATTCGCTTTCTGCTTAAAATAAACAAATAAAATAAAATCATTTACAGAGCATAGCACTTATCAGTAAAAGATCTGAAAAGTTCATGACTTTAATGAATTCTAAATAAGAGGTTCCTGTTTTCTTTATATAGTGAGTGTCATGAGTAAAAGAGTTATCTACTTTTATTAAGTTCATTTAAAGTTAATATTCTAATATATGCCTAGCAAGATGCGTTTGTACTGACAAAAGTAAAAATTAATGGAAACAAAAGATCAAAGTTCAAGGTAATACCACCAAAGGATAAGACATTATCTTACTAATTTAACCGGTTGATTAGTGATACTAAAGTGATTGTCAAGCCATGTGTAGTTATAAATAATGAAGGAATATAAACTATCAAGATTTATTTTATTTTATTGAAAGCTATATTGACTAGCGACAACATATACACGGGATGTATCAATGTTTGTGATACCTTTACACAAAAACTACCCCATGTATTTTTGAAACTGCACACACTGGAATAAATTAACATTTCAAAATTATATTTAAGAAACAATATTCACGCGAGTAAAATCGCTAGGAGCTTATGATAAGGGCGTATCTGCTACAAAAATAAACAGTCTGAAGTCCAGGGAACTGTATACCCCACCTCTCATTCGAGTGACAGGATATATCGGCCGTCATATTAATTTGTCAGGTCACCCGAAACTTTTGACAGCAATTGAGTGCGGTCATAACACCGGCGGAATACAAAAACTTGGCACAAAGACATCATTACCGAGAAGTTGAGCACAACGTTTCGATATGTCACCGTCTTATTGAAAAAACCGCGTGATTACAATCTAGCGGTATTAAATCCGTTATATTGTAAAATAATCCACTTAAAATAAGATAAGATAAAATAACTCTTTATTGCATAGCAGAAAGGGTAATAACAAATTAATTTCGAGAAAATGTACAATTTAGGTACAATATTGTGAACTATACCGAACTTTATTCAATATTACGTTAGGTGAAATGACGAATCACTGGGAAAGTGGTGGGTCAGGGTAGGCGAAGGATAAAAGGGGTGAGCGAAGCGAATCCCCGTTTATCTCCTTGCTGATCTTGTTGACGATAAATCGGCAGATAAGAATCTATCGCGTTAGGTTAAAATCTCGCGGTTTTTACAATATTAAAGTCACAGATACACGAGGACTCTTCAGGTTTTAAACTTTTTAAATACGTTAGTCGATAAATTACAACTGTGCTTAAGCGTGACTAGATTCCAACATATTGGGAATTTAAAGCTGTTCTGCTTGTAAATTCACTTAAAAGTAATAAAGAGTACTTTATAAGCAGAAAGTATACGATGGTTTAGAATGTTATTAACTGTCACAATATTAATATCAGACGACCCGTCTGGTGTAGTGGTCGAGAAGTCGCCTACTGCGCAGCGGGTTGCGGGTTCGATCCCCGCACAATACAAACATTTGTGTGCATGAATATATTATGTCACTTTGTATTGGTCTTGGTGTTTTCTATGTATATCATGTATGTATTTACAAAAAAAACGTATTTAAGTATTGTATCCGTTGTCTGGAATCCATAACACAAGCTTTGAGTAGCTTACTTTGGGACTAGATGGCGATGTGTGGTAATGTCCAAAGGATATTTATTTATTTATTATTATTTGTGTATCATCATCATCATCATCATTATCAGCCAAAGGACGTCCACTGCTGAACATAGACCTCCCCCACGGCTATTTGTATTTGTGTATCATAAAAGGTAAAATAAGAAAGCAAAAATTTTCGCACGGGTGGGACTTAAACCCGCAATCGTGACATCAGCGTCATCTACCCAACTGCTTTGTAACAGCGTAATGAATGACGTATCTATAAGAGAACAGAAATTTTACGCTGTTGGAGCGACTGCACGGTAGCTCGATTGGAAAGAGCGTTGGCCGGCTTGTCATAGGTTGCGGGTTTGAGTCCCGCTAGTGCACTATTTTTGGTTTCTTATTTAATTTACAAGAAAGAGTTGGATGTCTAGTCATTCATTCGTTTTAAAAACAGCTCAATATTCAAGTGCTTCTATCAAAATATATAAGGTCACCTCGTTTTAAGTGATAATATTTAAAAGGCCGATACAGCACGATAAAAAAAGTGTTTTCTACAAAAAATGATGTTTGTAGGAAACACTCAGGGTTTTCATGCGCTAGTTTTTGAGTTTTTTTTTGTAGAAAAGTAAAAACCGACTTCAAAACCAAAATGCACTCAAAAGTCTTAAATAAACTCTTCAACATTGAAAGGAAAGGAATCCGTTTTAGGCAAACAATTTCTTTTTGGAGTCGGTGCTGTGATAGTTGATGCTTGATGGTCAAAGTGATGGCACCGACTCCAAAAAGAAATTAATAAACTTATTTTATTTCTTTATTTTTAGTGATTACATAAGAGGGGGGGGGGGGAGTTGCACCTTATGATTCTATTTTTTACGAAGCTACAAATTACCTATCATAAGTTGTGACATTATAATTACTGAACTCCTAGGCGTTAAGGAGTTCCACCATCAGCTCAGCCCCGCAAAATGTTGACTATCAGACGTAACAACACGTCAACATTAAGATTCTAGTAAAGAAACACTATACGTGCCTTTAAAATTTGAGAGTTTCCCTCGAATACACCAAGATCCAAGATCAGATCCCAAAATGGAAAAAATGGGACCAACTAGAAGGTATTGGTAAGGTAGGTAAGTAGGTGAAAAAATTTTTCGATTCGGTCGACAAACGACTGAGATATGAGGTAACATACATACAAAAAAAAATGATGATAAAAAAAACATACAGTTGAATTGATAACCTCCTCCTTTTTTGAAGTCGGTTAAAAACAATTAGGTTTTCATGCACTAATTTTCGAGAAAATCGGAGATGAAGGTGTTTTTTTTTTTTAATTAATTAAGGTTTAGATTAGAGCAAAATAGGGAATAGGCATTGAATTAAGAAAAGCGATACCAATGACGTAGATAACTTTTAAAATCTTCAGGATGCTGTTTAAAAAAAAAACAAGTTTAAGATAACTTAAAAAAATAAAAACTTGATTTCTAAAAAATAATGTAAGTATCGTGTTGCTACAATGTTTATAAAGACACAGTTAAAATATTATCACTTAAAAATGATTTGACATTGTATCACTCCAGGTTATGAGGTTATTTCAACGTATTATGTAGTAAGTATTTATTTTGCCTGATCTTGAAACTTTTTGATTCCTATTGAACAAAAACCGTAAAGATCCCTATGGACTTTGAAAGTGTTTGAGTTGTTGCATAATATTAAAAATAGCAAATTACTATTGCTTTTGACGACGCGTTTGATGTAGTGGTTAGAGCTGCTGACTACTATGCCGACCGTCGCGGGTTTGAATCCCGCAAGGGGCAAACGTTCAATGATAAGCACGAACATTTGTACCTAAGTCATGGATGTTTTTATGTATTTAAGTATTTTATAAGGAAGAAAATTCGTTACTTTTAAACCACGACAATTGGTGTGTTGTCTGGTACTTATGTATTTATATTTGTTGTTTTTTCATTTTGATTAAATCTCATTTTATCGAATATCCACCCACAACCAGCCCTAACAAGATTCTTACCTCCACGAAACGGCCAAAAATATTAAACTTTAAGAAAACATGCAAATGTTATTCGTCCGTTATATCAAACGACGTCGAATAACGTTATCTAAACATTATTACCCCAACTTGTCCCAAGCTATAACAGTTTTCCGTCCCTTATGAAAAAAGAGGAAAAATCAGCGAACGAATTAAAGTTCCCTTGTTAAAATAACTTTGCACATAGCGAGGGTATTTACAACAGAACTTTTGGACATCTCTGTTTCATTTTCATTTATATAGGGTACAGCACTTGGGCGTTATTGTACTCGTAATCACACTCGCAGAGTACCATTTTGTAATGTGCACACAGTGTTCTTATGAAACTTAAGAGCTTTGCTCATGTTGGTGAAGAGATTTTTCCATCGCTTGGTCGAAATAACTTCTCCTAGGTCTTCCTCTTCCCCTCTTTCCTTCTACTTTTCCTTCCATTATATGTATTTACTAAGAACCTGCCATGTCGCATCAGGTGTTCTATCATGTTGCCTCGTCTATTTTCAATTATTTTCAATATATTTATATCACATCTTACGAGACATAAAACATTTGTCGCGAAAGTATGCTTCGGTGATGAAAGAACTAGACAATTTTACTATTTGTTGTGCAAACTAAGAAACAATTAGTCACGGTTGCGTGATCGATAGTAACGGTGAAATGTTGTTACAAGCGATTGAGTATTAACGATTGCGTGTATTTTGAAGAAAAAATATCTTTACCAATGTTCATTTAAATAGCCATTGTTACATTTAGTTAGGTTTTATTTTTCTTCAAAACACGTAATCGTAAATACTTAACCCCTGGCTAAATCATGACATTAAATCATTAGTTGAGTTAACTGTTAATCACGCAACCGGACCTAAGGGCCTGTTTCACCATGGACACAAAAGTACAAATCTACGAATTATTCAAACATGGAACAGTAATGGACAGATAACGCTAAAAAACAGTTAAAATATAATGAATGCTTTATTATAATAAATATGCGCCAAACTACACACCAATTGTCTTGGTTTCGAAATAAGGAACCTTCTTCCTTGTGCTACAAATACCAGACGACTGACGGGGGAGTATCCCATAAATACTTAAATACATAATACTATCCATGACTTACGTACAAATGCTGTGCTCATCACATTAACATTTGCCTCTAGCAGGAATCGAACCTACGACCGCCGGCTACTATTTAGGAGCACTAACCACTACCCCTAACACGTCAATTAAATACTGGATGCTGTATTAACCATCTATATGAAGGTTTGAAGGGCGACATTGAAATTGAACAACCCCATAAGTGAATAGCGCGTCTTTGTGTTTGTTTTGGATTAACTTTACACAATAATAATATTTAGAATGTGCAAAACTTGTTCAGTGCTTAGTTATTATCTGTACTCTAATTAGTGAAAAGTAGTGAGAAGAAATTTTAATAATGTACCTATTGAATGTGCATTTCAAAAATTCCTTATTCCGTATACGAATGTTCGGAAGGTGCCTCCAATGTATGAGATGTAAATTATTTTTGGAACCTAAAATTACCTATGTTAAAATTAATTGAAATCGATTCAGTATCTAATTCTGAACAAACTACTTTAAGGGCATGCGTTTAATATATGTTACACATTGATATTATAAATATTTTAGTGCCTAAATATTATAAGAAAGATAAAGAGTTTCCTGCAATAGAAAAACGTGGACAACACTTAACTCACGAATTAGACACATTCAATTTATTGCGTTAACATAAAAAGTTGTATTTTTCCTTTCAATCTAAGTTTGAGAATTTGCTTAGAATCCCAAGTGTTCTCTTCGCAAAGTTCAGCCTTCCCTGAGAATTCCTTCTAGTGTTACCGAATGTATTTAAGGAAACTTCGAATTGTTGGTTGCTCGTGTGGTTTTTGCACTCTTACGAGCTACGAGATGGTTGTGTAAGGTGAAGCCTTCAGGATAAAATAAATCGGAAGGCAAGATTTTTAAGACATTCGAAACGCAAGATTCTTAAGCTATTCTTTTTGGATCTGGGGGCACGGCAGTGCCCCCACCAAGTCGAGCAAAAAAGCGTCACGGCCGTACCATCCTTTTCTCGAAGCAATTCAGACCATTTTCGACCCCCTGTAACTTCGTTGTGGATAAAACTAGAAGACTGAAATTTTCAGGAACCATGCAGGCATTGTAAAGACACGGTATATTTCAAATTTCATTCAATCTGAATCAGTACCTATTTTAAGAATTATAACGGGTCAAATTTCTTAATTTTGTCACTCACTGACTCACCGATCATCAAAATTCTAAGGCAATTCTAGCAGACCTAGAAGCTTCAAATTTGGAATATAAGTAGTGTTTGGTGTATGAATCAAGGAAAAACTAAAAAATCTAGAAAAGACCGCAAAAAAAATTAAGCCCATACAGCCAAGTCTTCAGTTAAATTTTTCAATGTTGGCTTTATTCGTAACGACGTTTTACGGCAGTTATTATTATTGCGTGCGAAGCCGCGGGTTTAAGCTAGTCCCATATAAATATAGGCGCATGGTAGTGCCCCTGCCAAATCGAGCAAAAAATGGGTATTCCCGTCCTGAAAACACGTGTAAATTAAATTATTTAATGCAAAAAACGTACCTACATGCGTATTCGTACTTATTACGAGTGCGTAAGGTTGTAAATCAATTTTTATACCACGCGCTGCGATGCTAGCGAGTGAGCGCGGGCAGTTACTACGCGCTGCGCGGTGCTAGCGCGAGGGTGCGGGGCGGGGACAGTGGCGGGGCGCGCGGAAAGGTGAATGTCGCCGAGCGAGCAGCAGCTGCCGCGCTCATACGCGCGAGCGTCCCAATGCTGTTCGGATGTACCCAGAATTCTTACCTATAAGTTTGCGATTTTCATTGATAATTTCGATTGCTATATAAGGAAAAAAGTAGAACTGTCTACAAATACAAAAAGAAATGAGATCCCATCAAAAACAATACTTGTCAAAAAAACCAAGTCTCGCAACTCAGTTGTTTTGCGGTAAAAAGTTGTGATTGAAAGTACAGAAAATGAATAGCAAATAAGGGTAGACTAACTAAGAGTACTTAATTAAGTCGGTGATTAATAAAAGTACTTACTCTATTCCTTTACCCAAAGGTTGTATGGAAGAGATCGCTTTTAGCGATAAGACCGCTTTAGTTGTACATTTACTTTCAGCTTATAAAGTTTAATTTACTTTATGTTGTGTAATTAAGAGTTTTAATATTATTATTACTTACTTAAAATAAAAAAAATAGCAGGCCGCAGTTAAGCCCGGTTAAACCATTGAATAAAACTATTTACGAATATATTTCGCGTATATTCATTAAATTTTATATTCCGACGTTTCGAACACTTTACACTCGTGGTCACGGGAAGACTCAAGAGAGGTTTCATTCAATGAGTAGCATTGGCGTTAACTTCAGAAACACGTACCAAGTTATACCATTTTACTTTTTGTATTGGAATTGTGAAAACACCTTTAAATATAGGTCATGGTCGATCTATAACGCATATGATTAAATTAAATTTCAGCCACCTTAGCTAAGATTATCAATGGCGTGTGAATTCAATGTGCATCTGTCGCTGAATCACCTGCCTTATCCACCTTAATGCCTCGAAATCCGTACATAGCACTGTGTTGGAATCCAATCAAGCTGACAGACGCTCCCGAGTCGGGGCAGTCGCCAATCTCGGCTCCTATCCTCACTAGGCCTCAGTTTCATTCAGGTTTCGCTGCCAATCTCAGGGATTGACGGTTTTGTCATTAGTTGATAGCCATAGAGCTATTACGAAACTTGATGGCTACGACATTGCTATTGTTAGTCACGTGCGCTTAATTCTGTATTTTAAAAGCTCTGATATTTTATAAAAATCTGTGCCAACGAAGGTACTTAACATCCTACTGGCACGATCCTAAATAAAATACCAACCGTGGAGTAAATTAATTCGAAAAATCAACGAAACACTTCGAGTTAAGGTAGTGTGCCCTAGCGCTTCGCTTGGCTTGACGTCAAAAACTAACACCTAAAAACAAAGCTAAAACTATATCTTTGGACCGTAAACCGTAATGCACTCATAGCCGTGTCTGTACATCCGCTATTTTACTTGTTGCACATATATCTGAAACCTACAAGGTATTCCGTACCGTTTTATAAGCCCGAAATTCATTTACCACAAGTAAGGTGTAAAATCGGTGTGAATAGAACAAATCGGTTACAATTGTTTCACGATGGTTTACACGTTTCGTAATCACCTAACCTTGTTCACATTGCTTTAGTTCACTGCTGCGTAATCAGACTATGATAGTGAAGGAACAGCGTTTCTTGTATCGGACACATGTGAAATACCTGGTTGGTCCAAACTTACTAGAAATTCGATTCAATTATCGACTTTGGGATCGATCTCGAGACCTGGATATACCTCTAGATCAGTAACTATCCAGAGGGTCCCAAGATCAAATCTCGCGTCAAATTTAAGCTTATAAAGAAAATTACAAAGAGCCTTATGCATTATCATCATCATCATTATTATAAGACAAAGAACGTCCACTGCTGAACATAGACCTCCCCCACAATTTTCCACAGTGACCGATCACTAGCGGCTGCATCCAGTTTGATTCTGCGAACTCTACAAGGTTGTCTATCCATCTTGTCGGGGGATGTCCTACGTCTGTGTCTTAGGTCGAAGGGTCTCCAATCCAGAACCTGCCCCAACGGCCATCAGTTCTTCGCACTATGTGCCCTGCCCATTGCCACTTGAGCTTACTGATTCTCAATGCTATGTCCGTTACCTTAGTTCTTCTACGTACGAGTTTCTTCTCATTTCTGATATGCCTTAAGTATGCTTCTTCATAATTATTCACAACTGATCTTTCTCATAATATTACATCTGAATGTTTTGATTTCCTAAAGAAAATGCTATAGTTGTTTCCTATCGTTCAAATGACCTAAATCATATGAATGATATTATCAGAATCAGTATAATTTAAAATAAATGTCATTAATCATTGTGCGAGATGACTTAATGATTATTAAACTACTCAACACTCATTATAAAAAACCGTTTTACCTCTCTTAGCAGCTAAATGAAGCGACTATAACCCAGCCGATTCAGTTAATAATAAATATGAAATTTCGAATAGTTCAGGACTTTTCTAGTATCAAATGCCGCGCCCTCTAAAATATTAAAGGCACATCGTCTCATTTTCGAAATGAATATTTGATTCGTACTTTGCGATCGTTAATTATAGTGTGAACGTATAAAATAGGGTAAATTATTATCAAATTGGGCTTTTAAATTTTAGCTTCCGAATACTTTAACTCATTATATTCAGAAGTTGATGACTTTACTTATTTTAAAAGGAAAAGAAAGATTATAAAGGGAATAGCTTGGAACACAATTTTTGACTTTGTAACTTTGTTTGGAGTAGTTAGGAGGTTAACAAATTAAAAGTTCCAGCCCGTACCTCTTGAGCTGAGAGGAAGGGGAGGGTTTGAATGTTATTTGTTTAGGTTTTTTGCATATATATAGGAAACTATGCATCCCAGCGACATGAGACTTTCTACAAAATCTATGTTAATAAGATTTGCTGCAAGTTTTATTTAGTCAAGTTTTGGACCAACTTAAAAAGGAGTTTTTAAAAGAATTTGATTATATTTTAGTACTGTGATCTATTTAAAGTGTCCAAATAAGTGTGTGAAATTTCGCAAGTTAATGTTTGATTTTTGTATACCTTCGATTAAAAATGGATTTGTTTACGAATATGTATATAGGAGAAAAGATATTTTGTCGATATAATTATTTTTCAATCAATTAAACATATTCCGACTAAAGGACCAGTGTAAATATTATCAAAATCGGTTAAGTTGTTTTTTAGAAAAATCCTAATTAACCATATCGAATCCAAGATATCCGTTAAAAACAATTAAATTATACAAATATCAAACATTCGAACAAACATACACTTACAAAATTTAACACACGTGATTGGAAGGCATAAAATATCATCATACTATATTATCAAAAACTTGATAATATCTGATTAACTCTTTTTTTGAAAACAGTTTAAGTAACTTAAATAAGTTAAATTTGTAGCAAATAATATCAGCTTTCATTTTGTAAAAGGTCTCATAACGGTAAAACGCACATTTTCCAATAATACACATAATTAGGCAAAAAGCCTCCCCCTCCTCCCGGCTGGGACCATTGTAATGTCGATCTCCTGAATAGTCCAAACAAAGTTACGAAGTCAAAAATCCTGTTCCTTAAACTTCCCTCTACAAGGCTTAACGATACTTAATTGACTAGCCTAAAGACACAGCGAACGTTTTTTTGTTTAAAAATAAAACCATTAGGTAGCTTTTAAAATAAGCTCGACTAATTCAGGTGACTGAAAATTCCGGCAAAAATCTAGCCCAGATAAAAGATATCGGTCCTTTCAAGCTGGCTTCCGGCTAGCCGTAATTCGCTTGTTTTGGTCTAGATAAAATTCAGCCAAAGCATTATAAATTAGGTCTGAACAACGCTGCACCATTAAGGCGCTTTGAAACGTGAAAATTCGTATAGAAATTAGTGTAAATTATTTATATTGCGCCTACTGGGGATGCATTTTTAAAAGGAGTGGTCTAGTATGGTTTACTAGTAGAAATGGCTAATATTTTTTTAGAATATGCACCATAAAAATCAATGAAGGAAGCCTATGTTCAGAAAAGTTCAGTAAAGTATTCATTTAATTTTATTTTATTTGTATCACTAAATCCCCAGCTCTTAATGATAATAACCTAAAATACAGACATGTAAGACTTATAGCCAATTTCGTCAAGCCTGTCTGTCTGTCCATCCGTCCGTATGTCACAGCCACTTTATTCTGAAACTATTATTAGTAAACAGATGAAACTTAGTAGGTAGATATATCCTGTTAATCGCATTACGATTCTCATACAAAAATTAAAATAGGGTGTCTACTGTCCATAGATATCTTTTAAAATAACATTGAGGTTCCGTAAATCATTTTCTCTAAAAGTCTAACGTTTGAGAGATAGATGCTTACATAGGGGTAAAATAGTCCTCCCCCGCCCCCCCACCTCACTTTTAAATTAAGCTACTGTAAATTACAAAATATTAGATGACATAAAAGATCTTCAACAAAAATTGGTTTGAACGAGATCGAACTAGTAGTTTTAGAGATAGAGCACAAGTTCAATAACCGCGAACATAACTTTTTTAATCATACAAATACTATGAAAAACAAAGTTATATTTACTGTCAACAAAGTATTGTGGTATTTTGGCTAAGTGAAAGTAAGGGGCCGTCCATTAATCACGTGAGGTCGTTTTTCTCATTTTTTGACCCCCCCCCCCCCTCCCCCTGGTGATATTTGGTGAGGTTTGGGACCACCTCCCTCCCGCCTCTCCCTTGGATCACGTGTATTTTTTTGGAAAAAAATATTTAAAAAATGGTGATTTAAAAATCATTTATATGTATTTGCAATTAAATTAATGAATAATTAATTAATGTTGTCTTCGTCCCACGGAGTTGTAAGACTTTCATTAAAGGTTACAACTGGTAAAGCTTCTTCTTCACTGGCAGTTGTTATTGGCAAAGAGGTTTGTGACAACGAATCGTTCAAATTTTCGCGCCGTTCAAAATTTCGGTTCAGAAATAGCGTTTTTTGACAAAAAATAAATAAAATTAATACACGTGATGTCTAACGAGACCCCCCTCGTGATGTTTCGTGATGTTTTCCGAACCCCCCCCCCCCCCCCCTTTTGAGTCTTACGTAATTATGGACGGCCCCTAAGTGGATCTCTAATTCAGTTCAAATTGGCACGTAATCCTTAGTGTGCGAGTCCGACTCGCACTTGGCCAGCTTGTTTTAATTATTCGCGTCAATATAGCGTGTGGTATTCATTGATTAATTTCCGTACATTTTTTGCAGGAAAAACAGTTTCATTCCACACAGGAGTGATTGAAAAAAATATTACTTAATTTAGTGAGCATTCACGTATACTTTTTGCTCGCTTTTCGACGATTTTTAGTTCGCTCTCGAACGAAAATCACCCGTCATATCCAAGAGAGTGATTCAAAAATAGGCCCCCTGAATATCGTTGCATGAACCCTCACTTTGCATCTCAGAGATCTGGGGCGGGAATCTTTAGTTAGAAGGTATTGTGCTTTCAGACAGCTTTGAAGGCTAAACTCACTATATTATTTAACCTAATAGGTGAAAATAGCAAATGTACTTTTATTTATAACTTTTCTCAGTTATCTGAAATCATACTATATACAACGATCTAAAACCTTTTTAATAATCTGATTATGTATTCGCCAACTCGAGCCCCCAAAAGATAGCATAACCTAGTTTGGGGACCTAACCTGGGGACTACCAGCAATCGATACCATTAGATAAGTTGTTATTTTAATTTCGGACTTGTCAAAATTGTTGTGTTACTGAATTCCTTCCTTAATAAAATTTATTATTATTGTTATTCTTATTTTACTTCATCTGTTTTTATAACCAGTGTCGGAAGTCTCGACATAGTTCCGTGTAAAACCACCAGGTGGCGCTCGAAAAATGCTGACACAAAATTGGTGTTTTCGTGTATTTATTGATTGAGAAGAATTTTTGAATGATGCTTAAAAAACTACAAATATTTTTTTAGATTTATTAAAGCTATAGCTACGTAAGTTAAAATGATATTTGATGAATTTGAAAATCATAAAATTGAAATTGTCGACGCGAAATGATGCATCAGACTACGCCCGCAGGTAATAAAAATAAAAGAGCACACGGAGACGATACCTGTAATTTGAAACTTAATTAATTTTATACTGATTCTTTGTAACTTCGAGTCACTCTTACAAGCGAGAATAAGCTAAGATTAAATCAACAATTTCACCATTCACAAAATTGCTCGATTTCCTTGTAGTTACTTTTACCTCAGCACAAACACCTCTATTTCACAATATGCATAAATTAATACTGTAAATGGTGCCTATACCTTAATTTATATCACGGGGTTGGTACTCTGTAGCGGTTGAATTAGTGAACAGTCTCCCATCAGATCGCACATTTTCCTCGCAAAATAGACCTTAACACAAAAGCATAAGGTATTGTAATATAGAGCTTGAAGTGCTATTGTACTCGGAAGCTAACTGATGAACTCAACAGTGACCGATAACTTCAGCTTTTTGGGCTAAAGAATATTTATAGCGGAAAATTTGCCATTCGTTTCCTATCTCACTATAAAAATTTAAGTTTTTACTTTATTTTGGTATTTTCTTCAGCTACTTAAATTGAACTGAAAATGTGTTTGTCTTCGCTCAGCTATTCTTTATTTGGAAATATAATTTATGAGTATAATTGGAGAGTAATTTGAATTTGAAATTTAATAACCAAACAAAGTTGACGATGTTTTAGCTTAAGCTCACACAAAAAGTAGTTATAGTGTGTAGTTAGTTTAAATATTGCACTTTTATAAATACTTCTTATTCAGTCATTTTGAAATCTAGAAGGTGTAATTAGTTACAAAATAGAGGGAATTGATATCCAGGATTTTTCAGAAATATCGATGGAATTAGCAGAAACGGTCTTTATACAGTGCCGAAGATTTTTAAAATAGTTACCTATTGCCAATACATAAATAATATTTTTTTTGGAAACCTTACATCCAGGGCTATCCAAAAATACCCTATGAATGTTACCTGAATTTTCGTAGTTTTGGAGATATAATTTTTTTTCGCAAATTTTGATAATTTTCAATCAAATTTTTGTATTGCAGTATAATCATTATAAATTTATTTTACTCAGATAAAATTATGAGCTAGCTTAAAAAAAATCATTTTTTTTAAACCCTCGTTTTTTTTAAATCTTCAAAAATGTTGCCATCATAAACATGGTCTTATATTTGGAAAGCCCTAGATGTAAAGAATCAAACAAAGTTTTTGGAAGTCACTGTCTTGGCCAGCCTGTAAATAAGCTTGCCGCATAGAAACGTGAAGACACTGTAAACCTGTACAGCGGAATACCTAGTGTCAGTTTTTCTTGATCAAACGTATCGAGCGCGTAAACGTAAATTAATAACCTGTTGCTCCTCATTAAACATTAACCAGCATAGTTTGCTGCATCCACGCTCTTTTAATGCGACTGTCCTCACAAGTTGTTCAGTAGAAATCACTGCAAGCGATAAGACTGCAGTAATTGCACCAACTGGCATTACCTCTCAACAGCACAAAGAAATCTGGCTATTCAGAGGAAATACCAGAAAATGTATATTTAAATACAATGAAAAAAACATTTAAATGAAAATTGTGCCGTAACATATAATGGCTGATAGTTCAAGGAAAACTAATAAAATAAACACAAAACGTATTAATTACTCCAGCTTTGTGTGTGATTATTGAATTTGCTTTCTTAACATCTGGCCCCAGTATCTTTCAAAATGACACAAATAATAGTTTCATTCAGTTAAATGAAAAACTATTTAATAATATCATTTGTTAGTATACATATAAACATATGGAGTTCGATTAAGGTTATAATTCTATAACGATTTATACATATATACATTTTGGCATAGGAAGTATACAGGAACTGTCTGTAATATTTCACCGCTTTAAATAAATGGGATTGGTACAGCCCTATATCATGTTGCATCTTAAACAATTGTTAATTTAACACTATCAAAAAAATTCAAATTTTCTGCCTTTTCCAGATGCAGTGACTGAACAGATAAATATCAAAAGCAAAAGCTTAAGACAAACTTTAGCTTCTCAATTGCTTCCGAACTGGCAACTGCCGATAAAAATGCATATAAACTAGATTTCAAAACTTCCGCCACGGAGACTTGCATTAGAAGAATTTATAACACTATTGGCTCCTTTTTCACTCTTCTTTAGATAAATCTCTCTAACAAAACTCTAACTCTCTCTAACTTCTAGCTTCTAGCTAGAAACCTTTGAGAATTCTCTATGCATGCTTTATTTCCAGTGTCATTAAAATAAATTGTTTTGATTTTTTTTTATGTTCTTAGATCCGAGACGAGACTTATTCTTTGATCGATGGTATATTACTTAAATTGGTTGTGCCCAGTATTTGGGGAAACTCTTCACCTTGGCAGGAGACTTAATAAAAACAAAGCCGTGATTACTGTGGATTCCGAATGGAAAAACTATGAAAAATGTGACTTTTCAAAGTTTTTTTTTTTTAAATTAACTATGATTTTAGTATTAAACTACAACCTCAAGTTGCGCTGAACCTCAACAAAAAATTGTTACAAACATTTTTTTATACTACACAGTACCTGAAATAATTACCTGTGTAAAAAAGTAGTCTTCTGAGATACACGCATAAAAGAATCAATAGCTTTAAACAAATGCTAGAACTTCATCAATATTCACTTCTTGTTTAAAATCCATTTTACATTTCATAGCACGTCCAAAATTACAGCACAAATATTTCTTTTTCACAGCACTTACATTATTTTAAAATATTTGAATCAACACAATCTTAAACCTTGAACGCGCTATAAAATATTAAAGCTGGCCACATATAAAAATCGAACGCCATTTAAAAGTAAAAACAAAATAGAGCCGTACCCACACTCTCGGAACGAAGACACGTGACAACGAACACTCTAACGAGCGAAGGCGCGAGCGGACTAAACCGTTAGCCCGCTACCGAATCTACGGAGCGACTGGCCTTACAAATCGACGGTAAGCGCGATCGTAAAACTTTACAAATACGTAGGGACTAGATGAGACATGCTTACCTTTTTATTGTTTGACTTTTTCTGAAGCGTGCTTATTAAAGTTTTTATTTGAATGTTAAATTATGTTTGTACTTTTTAAATTATGTTTGTGTAGTGGAAAACATACAACAATGCTTTAAATTGATAGATTACTTAAACCACGTAATAAAAAATAACATACATATTTAAAATGTTGCTATTGAAGTTCAATAAAGTTGAAACCGGAGTTTAAGCGATGTCATCGCGACCACAGACCACTAGTGAATTAATTTTCGAACTGCAGCCATATTTCGGGAGCAAACACGATTAATCCGGAGAATGAAAACGTAATTTTTGCGCTCGATTTATATTTCATGCGATTGTTTGTGACGTGGCCGGGCAGACCGCTCGTGTTTATTTCAGCGCTCATTTCGTGTGCACGCGGCTTTATGTTAATATTTAAGTGAAGGATTACAGGCCCTTCCAGTAAGCTATATGTAGGCGGGGCTCGATTGACCGGGCCGTTTAATGTATGGTAATGTACTTAAAGAGAAAATTTTACTAAGAACCTACAGATTGAAAATTGTGTACTATAAGTTTTTTTGACGAGTAAAACCATTGCAACAATTAATTACTATTAAAAATATTGATCACATTGGATAGAAATAAAGGATATTTTGTTGCATAAACTCCACCAGCGTTGCTTTTTTTTAGAATGTTTTTAACACTCACAGTGTCATATTTTATATTCATAAAGATGAAATAAGAAACCAAAAACTTGCGCAGGGTCGGACGGACAGCACGGTAGCTCAATTGGTAAGAGCGTTTGGCCCGGTTTGCCAAAAGGTTGCTGGTTCAAGTCCCGCCCGTGCGCATTTTTTTGGTTTCTTATTTCATCTTTATGAATATAAAATATGACACTGTGAGTGTTAAAAACATTCTAAAAAAAGCATTAGATAGCGAAGCGTCATCAATTTCCAAGTTGAATTTATTTTGTAAAGAATAACTGCTTGGGCCATCTGTTTCATAAACAGACGGCTAGATGGCGCTAAGCGCCACGCAATTGACGTTTTCATAAGAAACCACAAATTTCGCAGGGTCGGACTGACAGCACGGTAGCTCAATTGGTAAGAGCGTTTGGCCCGGTCTGCCAAAAGGTTGCTGGTTCTAGTCCCGCCCGTGCGCAAGTTTTTGGTTTCTTATTTCATCTTTATGAATCCACCAACGTTGTAAATAACTAGCAGTCCCCCGCAACTTCGTTCACGCATTTTGAGTTTGCTCCCTCCCCTCCCGTCGCAGCGTAATGTACTATAGCCTAAAGTTATCCAACACAAAAAATTTTATTCAAATCGGTCCAGTAGTTCCTGAGATTAGCGCGTTCAAACAAACAAACAAACCCTTTAGCTATATAATATTAGTATAAAACATTTGCTTAAGGTAAGGAGATATTGCTAAATCATGCAAAACATTTTACCAGGTAATTTAAACTCTCACAGCATCAATGAACGGCCTACAATACGTCAAGGTAAACACTGCGGTATCTTATGCAGTTGTAATAAGGGCTAGTTTGCAATAAAAGTGGGTAACTTGATATGCTGTCCACTGTACAAAACACTTTTAGTAGGTAGTGCTCACTACAAATATAGTTGTAAAGAAAAAATAATCGGAAATATGGCATGTGTTGGCGACGATACGATGACGACCTCCGTGGTGTCGTGGCTAAGCACGCTGGTTTCAAGGCGTCGCCACTCCGAGGTCCCGGGTTCGATTCCCTATCGGGCCAATATAGAAATCAATTCTCGGGTCTGGGTGTTGTGGTACCATCGTTGTGTCTGATTTCCATAACACAAGTCCATTAGCTACTTACTTTGGAATCAGAGCAATGTATGTGATTGATGTCCAATACGATACGATACGGAGCCTACCTCGGTGCTTGACCCTTACGAGTTTCCTGCATGTATCATCATCATCATCATTCTCAGCCAAAGGACGTCCACTGCTGAATCCGCTGCTTTCCACAGCGACCGATCACTAGCGGTCTGCATCCAGTTTGATCCTGCGATCTTTTTAAGGTCGTCTGTCCATCTTGTTGGTGGACGTCCTACGCTGCGTCTTTGGTCGAAGGGTCTCCAATCCAGAACTTTCCTGCCCCAACGGCCATCATTTCTTCGCGCTTTGTGCCCTGCCTTAGCTTTGAGAATCAGAAAGCTCAAGTGGCAATCACTTCAGCTTACTGATTCTCAAAGCTATGTCCGTTACCTTAGTTGTTCTACGTATCTCCTCATTTCTGATTCGATCCCGTAGAGAAACACCCAGCATAGCCCTCTCCATCGCTCTTTGAGTGATTTTGAGCTTCTTTATGAGGCCCATAGTTAGAGACCATGTTTCGGATCCGTATGTCATCACCGGTAACACACACTGGTTGAAGACTTTCGTCTTTAGACACTGAGGTAGATGAGATCCTGAAATTCCTGCATGTATGCAGCCTTATGAAAGAAAACACATGATAGTTTAGTGTATTACGCTATTACGAGATATATTTTTCACACAGCGGGGTACATATTACTTCCAAACACCCGTGGAGGCTAGATTAGGTTAGAATTTGGTCTTCATAAATTCTAATGTAATATCATCATGTAGTACTTACTACAGTAGTGAAGACGTCCCGCAGCCTCAAGGGTGCTTAATATAAATAGTTAAAGCTACATAATATCCGTTTCACTACAAAGCAACTATAAATAGCCGTCAAGAAATTGTTGAAAGCAGATTTTTGAATCGTCAAATATATAGTATTTGTCGAATTAAATACAGTAAGTATATATAGCTGATTTAAGAATGCCATAATCTATTTGCTGATACTCAAATGTTTTTTTTTACATTTATAAGTATAGTTCCTGCCGCCTTTCCTGATATGACAATTTCTATTTCAAATTTGGTCAATCGTTTCTTAGATTATAGCGCGTTAAATCTAACAATCAAACTCTTCAGCTTTATCATATTAGTAAAGATCAGACGGTTATTTTATATTTGAACTAGCGGTCTCCCGCGACTTCGTCCGCGCGTTTTGAGTTTGCTCCCTCCCCTCCCGTCGCAGCGTCATGTTTTATATCCTAAAGCCTTTCTCGATAAATAAGCTATCCAACACAGAAATATTTTTTCAAATCGATCCAGCAGTTTCTGAGATAAGCGCTTTCAAACAAACAAACTCTTCAGCTTTATAATATATTAGCGCAAGCGCACGTTGTACTTAAGCTGCGATCATTATTTTGGTGCGGAGTTATGTTAAAACTGTGATAGCTCCTAAGATATTTATTGAAATCAAATGATATAAAGGGCAACTTGGTTCTAAATGAAATGCTCGTGATGATGAATGTATTTATTTTGATAAGAATAAATACCTGTTTGTATAATACACCTCTAAAAATAATGCATTATTTTTTTACAAATTTATTAACATAAAATAGGTTGTAGTAAGTCAACTATAAAAGATAGACATATGCTGTCGCGGACTTTATTATAGAACTCTTAATGCTAAACAATCCTGTCATACATGATTTTTGTGTAACTTAAGCGGTTTCCGCAGCGTATGCAGCGGAAGCTCTCAAAAGGAATATCTTTCTCCCGTTTTCGCAACATTTTTCATTGCTGCTGTGGTCTTATGAGTCGTATCTTTATGTTATATAGCCTTAAGCCTTCCTCGATAAATGTACTATCAAACGTAAAAATAATCTTTCAAATCGGGCCAGTAGTTTTTGAGATTAGCGCGTTCAAACAAACAAACAAACAAACAAACAAACAAACAAACAAACAAACAAACAAACAAACAAACAAACTCTTCAGCTTTATAATATTAGTATAGATTAAATCAGTCATAATCTATAAATATAAATTCAACTTAAAGAAAATAGTAAATATTGTGATTCTAAGCAAAGCTTGTAATTTCATTTACATCTCCGATATCTGCGTCTTCGCAATCTGCAAAAGGAAATTAGCAAAGCTGTCAGTAACGCCTTCTTTCTTCTTATTGCTGAAGGTTCCATAATAGAGGTAAAGCTGTTTTGAATAACTTTTAATAGTTTGAAATATTACTTTCCAAAGCTAAATAGAGTTAGAATGACACAGTTATTAGGCGCGTGCCTAATAACTGTGCCATTTTAATAAATTATGTCGTTGTTTTAATATTTTTTAACATTAAAATGAGAATTGTCAAAGTATTATTAAAATTCTTAGAAGCAGTATACGTAAGTGTTATTACAAGAAAAGTATTTTTAATTAGAATATTTATTAGTACGAGCTGATACTACTTTTCTGTGTTATCTAAAATAATCTAGATTTCATCTTCTTGTATAACCGGGTCATTGTACATATTTTTTTAACTAGAAAAAGTTGCTCTGCTGACTGATGTTTAAGGGCCGATTTTATCAACGTCAGAAAGTGAATAAGGATAAAACGGATTTTATATTGACATTTATATAAATGATTGCTGATGTTTCTAAATTAGGCGTTTTGTATTTTATTCGATGAATATTCCTTAAAATAACTTACAGTTTCGACAATAACTCACGGATGTGTTTATCAACATTATTTTGTTTACGCGGTCTGCCCGCGGCATATGCATCCTTGAGGCTTAACCAGTTTCATATCACATTTCACCGAGAAAATGAAACCGAATATTGCTCTCGTGTTTCTATAAAACCCAACACGATTTTCGATACGGTTTTTGTTAGAACGACAATTTTAGACGTGTCTATTGTTTTCTGACCAATTGTATTGAAAGTTTCGTGTTTGGATGGAGTGCTCGCTCGGTAAAAAAATATTTTTATAGAAAAATGGACTGTAATAGTTCACTGACAGTTCAGAGGGCCTTCCACAAAAAAAAATGAAATTCCTCAATACTAGTCCAATCGTTTAGCGTATCCGAAGTATTTTGTAGTAAGGGTTGCATACTAAAAATGTAAAGTGAAGACAGGTAGGTAGCGAAAAATCTTATTTTTCATCAAAAAAACCCATTTATTCAGGTAGACCATCAGGAAGCCGAAACCCTTCGGAATCAAAAAGGTCAAAACGTGGCCTATCTAAGTAGTAGCAATCTAGACCTAGAACTTTCAACAGCATATCAGCAGAGCATAGGTGAAAACAAGTATATAGCGAAAAATCTTATTTTTCTTCAAAAAAATCTGCTTTCCATTATGATTTTTTTTTATATTTTTGCTCGGTAAGACCCAGCGGTAAACCTAAATTGACTTCTTAAACATTACTATATCTTCTGCGATAAATCTGCAAAGTTACCAGATTTTCAGAATAAGCTTCTCACGCTTGTTTTTTTTTTCTACTTTACTACAAAATTCTGTATTTTCGTGATGCATTGCAATAATTTCATAGAGATGCTACTGTTTTGTCAAAAAAAAACAGAAGTAGATTAATCCAATCATAACTAAGGGCAGCGGGCGTAGTCTGATGCATCATTTTTGACATTTCGCGTCGACAATTTCAATTTTATGATTTTCTAATTCATCAAATATCATTTTAACTTACGTAGCTATTATCTTTAATAAATCTTTATTATATTTGTAGTTTTTTAAGCATCATTCAAAAATTCTTCTCAATCAATAAATACACGAAAACACCAATTTTGTCTCAGCATTTTTCGAGCGCCACCTGGTGGTTTTACACGGAACTATGTCGAGACTTCCGACACTGGTTTTTGTTTTATGAAATATATTTTTTTAATACTAGTCATTATTAAAATACACTTACTATAAGCATCAACATGAAAGCGATTGTAATTTTTATTTAACATCATCGTATTTTTAACTGAACTTTTATTATATTTATTATGAAAAATAATAAAGTATATAAGTAATGTCATTGATTTGTACCCGATAATGTGTTTAATTGATGGTGTGCCCAACCCCAAACGAAATTGTAGTTTAACGTAGAGTAGACTATGAAAAAGGAAGACATAGAAGCACCCCTTAAAAATAGATCACTGCTCACTGGTCTTGAGTTAATTTTGGCCAAATGTTTGTCTATCGTTAATGCTTTCTTATATCAATTTGCAATTTAAAAAAATGAAGTTTTCGAATTTGCTCTCACTTACGTTTTCAAAAGCTTCCAATTCTTCGTATTTTATGTGTATAGCAGAGTTGTGACGATTTATTTGGGTGTTGTGGTACCACCGTTGTGTCTGACTTCCATAACACAAGTGCATTGGCTACTAACTTTGGGATCAGAGCAATGCATTTGATTGGTGTCCAAAGTAAAAAACCTTCATGCCATTCACTTTTAAATCACAAAACCTACACTTGTTGGAACCAAAAATCATATGATAGTAAGCTAGATAAATTTTTCGGTAGTTGCGGTTCCCTATTTATCTTTTAACTTCAAAAAAGAGGAGGAACGCTTAACGCTTAACGCTTAACGCTTAATGTACTTTGTAGCTTATTAAGGAACTGAGCCAAAAGAGGCGCCTTCTCCTATAATCACTAAACATTTCCAAATATAAACATTTTTAACCAATAAAGTAAAATTTGTCTTCAAAAACAATATGCACTAAAAAGTTTTAAATAAACTCCTGAAAGGACTCCATTTTAGGCAAACTATTTATTTTTCAAGTCGGTGCCATCGCATGGCCATGTCAAGCATTATCCATTACTATGGCATAAACCATAATAAAAAAATAGCATAAACCTAAAACAGAGTCCTTTCAGGACATGATTTAATACTTTTCAGTGCATTTTGAAGCTGTTGTTTTTGTAATGTAGCCGGTTTTTTTACCTCAGCGTCGTAGAGTGCCGCAATTAGCTCGTAAATTTTTCAGATACAAAAATATTGAAAGCACCTCGATGCTTCTATAAAATGTTCGTTCTCTTCTCACGGCTTATCGACAATCTGACCTGAGGACGCCCGTACTGTGTCAGAAGTCACCCTGCTGAAGCCATTCGCTTTGATATGAATACTATACACTAAAAGCTTTATAGTTTTATTTACTAAAATATATAAATGAACTAGCGGTCGCCCGCGACTACTTTCCCTCGTTTTGATTTTACTCCGTTCCCATAGGTATAAGCGTAATGTTCTATCGCTTATACCCATTGAACTACTCCTCTCCTATAACCTTTCCCGTAAAATAAACTATCTAATACAAACATGATTTTTTTAATTGAAACAGTAGTAGTTTCTGATTAGCACGTTTAAACAAACAAACATCGCTTCAGCTGTATAATATTAGAATAAATATAAATAATAATATTGGATACCAATCACATACTTTACATTGCTCTGATCCCAAAGTAAGTAGCCAATGCACATGTGTTATGGAAATCAGACACAACGGTGGTACCACAACACCCAGACCCGAGACAATATAGAAAAGATCGTTTTCTACATTGACCTGACCGGGATACGAACCCGGAACCTCACGAGATGGCGACGCTTGAAACCAGCATGCTAGCCATTTGACCACGGAGGTGGTCTATAGGAGGTCTGTCTATGAGGTTGTCGTCGTATAGCTTTTGCCCGCAGTTTTCTTGATAGACATTAGACAATCCAGGTGCACTGCTCAACTTTTCCGTTCCCGTCTGACTGAACTTGACTGATAGTCCTGTGCGTATCATGCCCAGGTCCTTTCTTTTTTGTAACCGACTTCAAAAAAGAAGGAAGTTCTCAATTCGACTGTATGTTTTTTACTCTTTTTTTGTGACTGTGTTACCTCATATCACAGTCATTTGTAGACAGATTTGAACAAAAATATTGCCTACCTAGAGGTTAGACTTTCAAGTTGGTCCCATTGTTGCCAAGTCGGGATCAAATGTTCGAATCTTGGTACGATCGAGGAGGACCCTCAAATTTTAAAGGCACGTTTATTGTTTTTTTACTAGAATCTTAATATTGACGTGATGGTGCGTCTGATATTCAACAGTGTGTGGAGCTGAGCTGATGATGGAACTCCCTAGCGTTTAAGAGTTCAGGAATGATAATGACAAAGCTTATGATAGGTAATTTATAGCTTCTTAAAGAACGGAGTCATACGGCGCGAACTCCTTCCCCTATAATCACTAAAAATAAATTAATAAAATTAACTTTAAAAAAAGTAAAAACCGACATCAAAACCAAAATGCACTGTAACAAGCACGACCAAAATGCACTGCACAACAAAAAGCCTTAAATAAACTCTTAACCTTTTAGAGAGTCAAGAGTTTATTTATGACTCTTTTTAGTGCATTTTGGTTCTGAAGTCGGTTTTCCTTTTTTTAAATTAGTATAGTTATGTAAGTTATGTACCTACTAAAAATTTGTAGGCGCTTGTTAACGATCTTTAGTTTGCTACACCGCAGTAAATCCCAGATGCTCCGGAAATACATGTATGATAACTATATCTTACTACTGCGTTCTAACAAATAAGTACTAACCAACGAAAAACTCAAATATAGAACGTCGTTGCTTAAGAAGTATTTGCAGATAACGCTTATCAGAACTTGAAAGGACATTGTGAAACAGGCCGTAAGTGCAGCTTTAAAAACTTTCTTAAAAGTTGGGGTGTACCATCTTATTTTATCTTTCAAGCGTCAAATTGCTTCATAATGGTAATTAGAAGTTAAATATAGGTAATCATGCAATTAGGCTTTAAATTATGTTCTTTTTTTGTATGGGTCCCTAGATATCCAAACATGACTAGAACTAACTCTGTTATTTCTCATAACAGACGTCTCTCGAGTTTGAGGGGCTCAAATTCTTCCTCAATTATACACAAAACAGGAGGTTCTTTATTCCGTAATTGGATATCAATATCAAAGCTTGAGACGCCTCTATTTTCAGGTGCCTATTGGCATCACGTATCGGCGGTGTGTCGACCTCTCATGAAACGTGTCGCTTTGCCTTTAGTATACTATAGTTTATTTGAAGTGAAAATTTTGAAAGAGCTTTTAAACAGGGTGCTTTGCTCAGTTGCTAAATGGAAGAAAATAAACATTTCAGCATCTACAACGAGGTAATATCATCAAAATCTTTATTTCAATAAATTTAGCTGGAGTCTGATCTGAAGCGCATTTCTGCGTAGATAATTTAAATTTTCTAATTTTACGATGGTTCAAAGATAAAAGATTTTTCTTTCATTCCAAGCTTAATGCTAGAATAATGCTTATAATTGAGACTACCTAGTAAGCATTATTATAATATTTGTGGCAGGTAGCCCCGCTGTTTCATATCAATATTACATCAAGATTTGAAATGAAATAATCAAACTACCAAATTGGGAAATACATTAGAATTATTTATTAATTAACTACCAGTTACAAAATATCCTTTTAAATGACTTTGCTATATCTTTAAAAACATCTTCTCAATATATAATCACACAAAAACAGCAATTTCATCTCAGAGAATTTCGAGCGCCACCTGGTAGCCCGAAAGCGAAACTATGCCAAGACTTGCGAACCAGATACTTCTCACAAATAAGTCTGCCACCCTAAAAATATTTGTAAATACTGTACTTACCTATTGAAAAAAAGAAACGACATGTTACATGCTCATTCTGGTATCAGTAATACAAGAATGATTGACAATTTCAAAGTAAAATTTTCATCAACCTGTCAGCTTGTGTAGATTATGCGAACATTCTAACCAGCAGGCTTAACATGCACGCCGTGATAAAAAAAAAACGCAGCATTCTATCCCGTTTGCTTGTCAAAAATCGACTTTACCACAGTTGCCAACATAGCTGACATGAAAGTCATGTCGTACTGTCAAATTTCGAAATATGACAAAATTATCATTGAACGCTAACATGCGACACATATTTTTACCGAATTTTGACATTTTGCCGTGAAACATTATCGTCCACCATTAGCGTCGACGATAAATGAAAAACAACTTATTTAGAGAAAAAATAAATGACTGTGTCGTGCCATATCTTATCCTAGGCTCTCAAAAACAAATAACAAATGGTAAAAATATAGAAAAGACAGTCCGTGTTTTTTTTCCCTAAGATATTTATTAGTTTAAATTTATTATCTATATATGTATAGTGTCAAGTTTATCATTCTCAGTCAAATTTGACATAAAATTGAGTCAATGTTTATAAATTGTCTTATCTCGTTATCGTTTTGGATATTTTTTTCCAATGTGGTTGGCATGTTAGGAAATATGATAAAATAGCATAGATCGACTAATTTTGTCATGTCGATCGAAATAAATATTGTGTCATGTATGTTAGGCCTACAGACTGATGGCATTATCGTTACCTTATGACGCACTCACAATTAGGCATTACACAATAATTATACTTCACCACTTTTCAAAATGTACTTAAGTACATAAAGTATAAAGTAAACTCAGCCTGTAACGTCCCACTGCTGAGCAAAAGCCTTACTCAACTATAAGGTAGTTTGAGTCACACTCCACCACGCGGGCTCAGTGCGGATTGGTGGAAGGATGTTTGCAAGACAAGCCTTGCTGTCAGATGTTAAGCTGCCCATATTGCCTCTGACTAATCTTATCGACTAATATAAAACGATATTAGCCAGGATCGAGGGCTTAACTTGCCTCCCGAACGAAACTCGGTGATGAACTCACTTTACATAAAGAAGACATAAACTGATGAGGCTAACTGAATAATTGAAAAAAATACATTTTATCACTAGGTTTTACTCGTATACCGCCGTACTGTACATTAGGCAAGCTTAATATACATCATTAAAAAAAATTCAATCGCCGACAGCGCTATCTAGTGAAAAATGGAGGAACTAAATTCACTGAAAGTTTGAGTTCAAGTTTGTTAGCTAAACACTAACATTGTGTCTTTTGTCCCTACCTATAAATAAGAAGACACACCGTGAATAGGTAATACTGTAGGTACAATATTTGTTATTTTACGCCTTTCAACAAAAAAAAAACTATTTTTGAAGTGTCTCTAAAGAATTATATCTGACATTTTCTGAATGTGGCGACGCGTGTAAAGTATTAAAGACCGTACATTTGGAGAACCAACTTATTGTAAGCCTCAATTATAGACCAAGAGACTGTAATCTAAAAATAAACATAACTTAGGACACTATACAATTTACATGACAGTTTCACAACAACATATGATTCTACAAAGTAAGAGACGTAGTTTATAAAAGTAAGTAATATCATTGGTTTAAATTAATAATTATGTTTATGTCAAAATCTTTTTTTTCTGCCATAATCATTAAAACATTATTATAACTGTTATTTCAGAATGTTATATCCAACGTTGATCCATCCAGTATAGAGGGATTGGGGTTGTTCATTGGTTGTTTTGGACAAAAATTGTAATCCGTTTGCAGTTATTAACTCAAACAATGATGAGCAGAATATTATCATGTGGATGGATCATAGAGCCCAGGCTGAGGCAGACTTTATAAATAAAACCAACCACGATATCCTCTAGTATGTTGGTGGGAAAATAAGTTTGGAGATGGAAATACCAAAACTGTTATGGTTATACAATTAGGCTATTTTTCGATATGCCTGACTTTTTAACTTGGAAAGCCACTGGATCAATGAGCAGATCTCTTTGTTTCCTGGTTTGTAAATGGAATTACGAGTGTTCTATTGATGGGAAGTAGTTTCTATAATATTAAAGAAAATAGTTTTAGAATGAATGTCATTTTAAAAGACCTATCAATAGACACCCCACACGCATAGGTTTGTTTTTTTTTTGTTTTTTTTAGTTTTATGTATGGGAGCCCCCCTTAAATCTCATCATTTTTATTTTATGTGTGAAAATCGGTAAGCGGTTAACAGGACACATCTTCCTACCAAATTTCAACAGTGTAATGCTTATAGTTACAGAATAAAATGGCTGTGACATACGGACGGACGGACAGACAGACAGACTTGACGAAACTATAAGGGTTCCGTTTTGTGCCATTCGGCTACGGAACTCTAAAAACGCACCTACAACAGATTTTGCATTGATGTCTAGGCCAATTATTTTCAAGAAACAATACAAATCAATGGTTGCTGACTAAAATTGATGCTCAAGAAAAAATCAAAACTTGCAATGCAATTGACATAAAAAAAAAACTGTCTGTCTCCTATTATATGTGCCTATTCTTTGTAGTTTTTCTTGTAAGTACACAATAAAGAAAATCTTTTTCGTGACCAACAATACGCTTAACTGTCCGAAATCCTACTTATATCGAAGTCACGGTGATTTACAATTTCTATTGTTCCACACATTTTCTTTGTTATCGGCTAGTTTTTATTCTCTCCTTTGGCAAGTGTTAGTCCGGGTTCCCGACACTTGCTGACAAGAGACAGAGAAGACATCGAAGCGACACGTGACTTTCAAGGTCGCAAAATGTGTGTGTGTGTTTGTGATGTCCAAAATCAATAAAAGCTTTTCTTTCTTTCTTTCAAAATTCTCTTGTCGAGTTTATTGCAGACTTTGCGGCTCTTGTATTGATTTATTTAGCCTTGGAAAGAGATGTACTTCAAACATTGCACCATAAAGCGTCTGTAATAGACGAAAAGGTTTTTGATAATGGATAATGTGTTAAATAAATTACATGTTTTTTTTTTCATGGTTATGAAAAGAGATGTACTTCCAGTTAGTTGGTACTACTACGTATCGAGAAGCTATGAGAACCAAAAAATGAGTCAAAATACGACGACAAGATTGTAACGCTTCTCTTGAAACTTGAGTTGATGTGTACTTCTAATATTGCACCATAAACTATTGTAGCGACATCTATGAGCAACCACTGTCAATACATTTCAACGCAACACGCTGACTCGGCTCGACGCGACTAGATGGCGCTATAGTCGAAGTATGGAAACTGAACCGCGATATTAGAGATTTAGAGCGGACTAAGTACATATTAATAAACCAAGACGGTGATCATTGGACCTTGGTCCCCGGCCATAACACCCGGTCGGTAGGAAGCGCTTCCCTTTGCCTTCCTAACACAGTTGCGCCAAATTGGTGACCCCGACGTGATACCATCCATACCCGTGGAGCCGCACCGTCGTCGTCAGCGTCGCCTTCTCCTCACCACTAGCCAGCAGCATCCAGCCAGCAGTCTCCTCCAAGCCAGTTCCAGCCTCAAGGACACCACCGCAGACCGCACCGGTTCTTCCTGGGTCCTCGGCAACCTCACCAGCTCATCATCCCGACTCATCGTGGACATCTCGCATGTACATCCCGACTCACCGTGGACATCACGCATGCTCATCCCGACTTATCGTGAGGACATCAAGCATGCCCATCCCGACTCACCGTGGACATCGCGCATGCACATCCCGGCTCATCGTCGAACACTGGCACTTGCAAGCTCCCTACGCACAGACTGCTGAGCTTAACCACCCTGGCTCAATCAACCTCCGGTTCTTTGGAGGGGAGTGATGTAGCGACATCTATGAGCAAAACCACTGTCACTACATTTCAACGCAACACGCTGACTCGGATTGACGCGACTAGATGGCGCTATAGTCGAAGTATGGAGAATGAACCGCGATATTAAAGATTTAGAGCGGACTAACTACATATTTACAAACCAAGACGGTGATCATCGGACCTTGGTCCCCGGCCATAACACCCGGTCGGTAGGAAGCGCTTCCATTTGCCTTCCTAACACTGTTGCGCCAAACTATAAATATAAATAATAAATAAATATTGGACACCAATCACATACATTGCTCTGATCCCAAAGTAAGTAGCTAATGCACTTGTGTTATGGAAATCAGACACAACAGTGGTACTACAACACCCAGACTTGTTAATAGACGAAAAAGATAATGGATAATGTGTTTAAATCAAAAGCAACAACTAATAGATATTCACATAGTATGAGTTTAATTTGAAAATATCTGCAACTTGCAAATTCAAGAGAAAAAAGCCACATATTAGGCTCTTATGATTAGTACACGATGTCAAAGTACACAAATTTCCAATGTCATTAAGTTTTGGTTAGCGCTTTCTGTCATATACTTCATACGAAATGACGTTTCTTACCTAATTATTCTACGGTTAATGCTTGTGTATCGGATCTTGTGAAATTGTGAAGGATGAAGACATAAAGAGGTATGTAACCGGTACCGACTCACAATAAATGGGTCGAGTTCGCTATTTCATAGAATTGGTATATTTTGGAATTTATATCAGCAGCTCCCCGCGGTTTTACCCCATCATGTGAGATTTGCTCATAACTTTTACCCGTTTAGATTTGCACATCTCTTTTTATATTGGTCTTTTATACTGTATCTCCAATGGTGATAATTTATGGTCCCAGACAACGATCATATGACGGGGGGCGGCTACCATGAACAATTTAATACACATAGACCATCCATGATTTAGTTACAATAGTGTTTGTGCTCAACACACAAACATTTGCAGCTTGCGGGATTCAAACCTGCGACCGCTGGTTCAGAAGTTCCTGACTACTAATTTTAAGGGCAATTAAATCAACTTACAGTCAATCTTAAAGCAATTTACCTCAAAAGCCCCTTCTTTCAAGCATTTGTAATACGCAGCGCTCTTTTCTAGTAAGGGCTGATTTTTCAATAGTCAGATAAGAAATATTCGTCGAACAAAATACAATATGGCTAATTTGAAAACGTCACCTAATTGTCAGCAATCATACGTAACTGTCATTTTTTTAAATCTGTCGCTTTATAATTTATCAGTCTGATAAGTTTTACCTGACCATTGAACAATCAGCCCTAAGTCACAAAAAAATGCAAGTAGTTTGTCTGTTTTATTTCAATGACAACACTGAAGTGAGCTTTTATCTCAGTTTTTTATGATTCGTGAAACCATTTGATATTGTATTGTGCATAAACGTGGCGGGGTCTATTTGCAAAAATCAAAAGCACAACTTTTGTATTCTGCCAACAATCTACTCGAGGCATGCCAGTGACGGCCATATTATGACTAAGATGCTATTTGTTTTGTGATCTCGTGCGAAGAATAATAATGTTGGATATTAAAAAAGGGTTTTAGCCTGAGTTGAAAACTAAATCATTGCGTTATAAAACCTTTAAGACAAATGACTTCTTTTTTGAGTTGTGCTAAGTAAAATACGTTGTGTTCAACATTAAAATTTTTGGTACTTTAAACGTCATCATCGTCAAAATAATATACTTACCTAAAACTTTAACAGTCTGCTACTTTAGTAACATGATTGCTTTTCATATCACTAGGCATTTTTTGTGAATGACGGCTAAGACGGAATCCTTCAAAACTACGTAGATAGATCACATTTATAGAATAAATCGAAAATATTGTGAAGTAAAATTTTGAAAAGTGTAAGCTGTTAGTGATGTCAAATTTAAATTAGTTTACAGTCTGTGTTTGGCTAAATATGTCGGCTAATAGGATTTTGTCCAAATATTTTGCTTGTAAAATACTTCAAGAAATCGTTTTTAGGGTTCCGTAGCCGAATGGCAAAAAACGAAACGCATATAGTTTCGTCAAGTCTGTCTGTCTGGCCGTCCGTATGTTACAGCCATTTTATTCTGTAAGCATAACTATAAGCATCACACTGTTGAAATTTGGTAGGAAAATGTATCTTGTTAACCGCTTTACGATTCTTATACAAAAAATAAAAAATAAATTGTGTAAATTTTGTTGTCATCATTTATGTACACACATGTTTAGTAAATAAATATCTTTATAAGGACATTTAAGGGGGGGGGGGGGGTCTCATACAACTAAAACCAAAAAATAATAATTAGTCAAACCTACGCGTGTGGAGTGTCTATGGATAGGTCTAAAATGACATCGAGGTTTCTAAAACCATATTCTTTTAAAGTCTAACGTTTCATAGCTAGACGCTTCCAAAGTGGTAAAATGGGCGTCCCCCCCCCCCCCATCTAACTTCTAAACAAAGCAAATGTTAATTTAAAAAAAAATATAATGTAGATCGTAACAAATACTTTCAACGAAAATTGGTTCGGATGGGATCGAACAAGAAGTTTTTGAGATATAGCACATTTTCAACAACCGCAAACATAATTTTGTACTTTATACAAACACTATGAAAAACATAGTTACATTTGCTGTCAACAAAATATTGTAGTATTTACCGAGTGGATTCCATAATTCAGTTAAAATTGGCACGGAACCTTCAGTGCGCGGGTCCGACTAGCACTTGGCCGGTTTTTTTTTAAATTTTATTGATGGCTGCTACTTTCGAATTAAATTAAAATGGTGGACCAAAAAAGGGAATCAAAAGTTACATACGCCTTTGCACTAATAAACTTACCACGAACAAATACTATTCCATAATCTACCATTATATTGTATATTTTCTGTACATTTATATTAAAACTGACATGTTTCCTCAGCTTGTAGACGAAGAAAAATACAATATTCTAGTACGTGAAAGAAAGTCGTTTTAGTTACACCACTTCTAACTTGAGAAAGGGTGAACCGATTTTCGAAGTTTTTTCTTTGTTAGATATGGCTTGGCCCCGAATAGGGTAATAAATATAACGCGAGGCCGGAGCAAGCCGGGGCCGGGGAATAAACTAAAATTCGCTTAGACCGCTAGTCTAATCATGAACAGCCAGCCTTAAGCCATCTTAGTTCCGTTTCGAAATAATGAAGGCGCAGCAGACAAACCGTTTTCTTATAAATAGAGACAGATATTGTTATGAAGAGCTGTTCCTTGCCCATTCTCATCTATTCGACCGCTAAGGCTCTTATGAGATATTACTGAGGCTGCTCTTGGTATTGCTGGCTTCATTTTTTTATGCGCGCATCGATTTAGCGTCCACTTTTTTTAAGCAAATCGTCAACAGTTAAATATAAAATTCATAGACTTACAGCTTATTTCACCATCACTGAATAAGTTCCTCTTAGCGTTATGTGTTGAATAGTTCATAAGAAACGAAGCTACATATTTGAATTATTCGTTGGTTAATGCTTATTTGTCGATGGTGAAAAATGTATTTATGATTATTTGTAGATGGTGAAATAGACTATCACATTAAAAAAAAAATTACAACAGAAACTTAATTAAGTAACTATGCTAATATTGACTACAGGCAGGCTGAGTCAATTTTCCGACGATCTTTCCTTCGATGTGTAGACTGTAGATTCCAAATAAAACTCTTCTTTTTGAGATCGGTGACCGTGAGAGCGCGTACGAACTGGCCCACTCACGGCCCTTTATTTATACAAAAATACAGTGGTTGGCTTATCGACTAATACAGATTAGTTACAAACAAGGACGGACACATAACAACATCTGCGTATTCCTTCTTACGTTTTTGTAACCTACCTACATTAATCGTCATAAAATTCCCATTCGCAACAATCCACTCTATGGGTTTCCTACCTACCCTCAGAAAGTGCGATATGGGGGACAGGAAATTCAAAGGCTTTACCGGCCTCGCTCCACCTGAGGGAGACAGCCTACTAGGGTCTCCCTCGCCCCTGTACCAAACTACCTACATATTTCTTAATATTTCCTAGCTAGTTAATTGTTACCCTACCTGCCTACCTAATTTGAAAATGGGAATTCCTAACTAACAGGATTCTTATTATCGAAATAAAATGAGCCCTAAGCTAATTACAATGCTTACTCGCTATGGCCCTAACAGAAAATCATATTTATTTTCATCAAAAATCCTTATAAATAAATATAACTAAACTTATTTCTAAAACACGATTGGGTGTCCGTAACAGTCTCCCCCCGGTGAAGCGCTGCGAAGTGCGAACCTCTTCTTATTCCACCGGCAGGACAGCCAATCTCGACGCCGGTCGACGAAACACGCCGCCCTTGGTCCGAATCTCGACGTTCCTGCTCCGTCAGGTTTAGGACGTACTTCCGTGACTACGCCTCGGGGCCACACGTTTCTAGGCTCAGTGTGGTCCACCACGACGACTAGATACCAGGCTTGATAGCAACCTCGGCGACATCTCGGGCTCCTCTTCTTGGCACCAGGTCCGGTAGGTATTCCTTCAGCCAGCGGCGCCAATACTCGTCGGCTAGCGCTTGCGCCGCCCTTCACGTCTTCCTAGATGCTGGTTCGCACGGTCCGATGATGGGTAGGCCACGCGGTCCCCCTAGTAGGAAGTGGTTCGGGGTGAGCGCCTCCGGGTCGTCAGCACTGACCGGCACGTGTGTGTGCGGTCGCGCGTTCATGGTGTGCTCGACCTCCGCCAGTAGAGTTTACAGTACCTCTTCTCTCGGTGCTTTTTTATGTAGAGTGACTCGTAGAGCGTTCCTGACAGAGCAAATGAGACGCTCCCCCCTGATGCGGTGCCCCTGGTGATATGTAGCGCCAGTCGATGCGCTGGGTGAGCGCATAGTCTCGTAGAGCTGGCTCCCATTCTTCAATCGCTGCTCGTAGCTCCTTGTCTGCGCCCTTGAAGTTCGTCGCGTTGTCTGAGTACATTTTCTGTGGCCATCCTCGTCGCGCTCCCATACGCCGCAACGCCATGATAGCTGAGTCAGTCGACAGGCTCGCTACCAACTCTATATGCACGGCTCTCGTAGTGAGGCATGTGAATAACGCTCCCCACCGCTTTTCGTGACGACGGCCCACAGTTATGATCATGGGACCAAAGAAATCTAGACCACAGTTAGAGAATGGTCTGGTGAAAGCCTTTACTAGAGCGCGTGGCAAGTCCCCCAGCACGAGTGTCACAGGTCTCGCCTTTCTCATACGACAAAAGGCGCACTTATAGGCTAATATTATTTTGTAATTTTTGTTTTTAGTATTGGCGGTAAGTTATTAATAAATTTCGGTACCACATACTTCAGAAGCTGCTTGCTTATTCAATTTTGGGACTTGAAATTTTTCTTTAAAGGCACTTTTGGTTTTTTCGTTACTATCAAATGTAATTTATTCCCATGAAATAAGTGAAACCTATATATGTCCGACTATTGTATATCATAGTCGGACATAACCGGGCTTAAGGTACTTTAACCGGGCTTTGAGCCTACGCAATCTTTGCGATTTATATTATGGAACAAAAAAACATATAACGCGAATGTACTTATATATTTATTTTATAGGTTGTATTTCCAACAAAAAATATGAAAAGAATGTTATCAAATAATCCCGATAGCTACACAGTACTCGCACAGAAAATCAAAACATTGATACAATTTCAGCTCCACTCACCTACTTTTCTACGCAGATGAGATTACCGACATTTTTCGAGATCATCGCACTCAGGATTCAAGGTTTCATCCAAAAATCCTTTAACCATGAAATAATACGAGTATTACACTCTATATGCGAACACAAAACTTCGATCAATACTTATTACTATCACTCCAGTTTATCTAGACCCCTGATTTTTCTAAAGTTAGTCCATCTCTGTTTGCAAGTGTAGAGTTTCAGGGGTCTGTTTGGGGTGGCATTTGTAGAGTCAGGTTTTCTTTTTCAAGGGGCCAGTAGATTGGGTACGAAATGTCCGGAACCAGATTTGACACTCCGGCAATATTGTCACATTACACCCCCTGATCGGCTTTACAGCTGGCAAGTATGGATACGGCTTTTGTAGTCGCGCATTTCTAACTAAACTTGAGACCTGATCAACGGCCGAAGTCTGAAGCAAAATTTTTGACAGTTGGCGTAGAGAATTATAATTTTGTGCTGCATCAAATATCCTTTCAGATTCCATAGATATGTTTGTAATAAATCGTTGTTAGCTCAATTGAAAAATCGTCTCAGTCAATAAAAACACCAATCGAGCGCACCACCTGGTTGTTTAACAGGGAACTATGTCGAGACATCCGTACCTGCAGCTTTACCTAGTAAGGGCTAGGAAGTCCCAGTAAAAGCCGTGATGAAACATATCAAAACACAAGATTCAAGGAGAAGTTCGAAAAAACGTCTTATGTATTAATAATACCAATAATAAATAATAAAAAATGGCAAGATGACATCTAGCCACAGATCGACAAAATGAACTGCCTTCTTATTATGACTTTATAACAGAAAATTCTTAATTATGATATAGCGCAACAAAAAACATAGAACGTGATACGACGGTCTTTCTATTTTATACAAAAAAATAGCTCTGTTCGTTTCGAAAATATTTTGACATTTACTAAACATTGTAAATGTTAAAACATTTAACGGGAAATTTTGTGTAATTTTACATCTAATTTCATATACGTACTAGGAATATTGACTAAAATTAGAATTTGCAAAAAAACAAGATTTTAGTAGATTGATATCACCAAATTATTTAGAAGCAGGATAAAGTTATAAAGATCCAGTCATTTGTATAAGACAAAAACAAAATAAAGAAGGTACCTGCCTAATTTTTGTATCCATAAACAAAAGTATCGCGACCTTGAATCAAAGGGATTTAAAGAGCACTATTTTATTTGCTTTCAGTCTCAATTTCATGTCATATATATCACATATTTTAGTGTATAATCTATATTAATATTATTGAGCTAAAGTGTTTGTTTGTTTATATGTTTGTTTGAATGTGCTAATCTCAGGAAATACTGGACCAATTTGAAGAAATATTTTTTGCGATGGCTGATGGATAGCTTATTTATTGAGGAAGCTATAGGCTGAAACATTACGCTGCGATGGGAGGGGATGGAACAAACACAAAACGTGCTAACGAAGTCGCGGGGGACCACTAGTAAATGAATATAAGTAAGGTTAATATTCTTTAATTTTGAACGTAAATCTACTCGCGAGTGATTAAAAAAGTTTATCTGTAGTTTTTTTTTTTAAATGTAACCTACATCGTCCCACTGCTGGGCAAAGGTCTATACCAATTCTCTCCATTTGTCTCTGTCAGCAGCTAATGACTCCCAATCTCTCGCAAAACTGAATAGATCGTCCCACCACCTCTTTTTCGGTATGCATGCTCTTTCGTCGGTAACCGTGTGGTGGTATCCATTGCGTGACGATTTGGGTCCATCTATCCGGGTGCATTCTACATACATGCCCCGGCCCGTCTACTCCCATTTAAGCTTTGTTGTCTTTTTTCAGTAAGTTTTTGGACACTAATGACATACATTGCTCTGATCCCAAAGTAAGTTGCTAATGCACTTGTATTATGGAAATCAGACACAACGGTGGTACCACAACACCTAGACCCGTGACAATATCGAAAACTTTGATTTCAACATTAACCCGACTAGGAATTGAACCCGGAACCTCATAGCGTCGACGCCTTGAAACCCAGCGTGCTTAGCCACTACACCACGGAGGTCGTCATAATCATTATCGTCAATTAATCATTTATTATTATTATTTCAGAACAGAAGCCGCCTCTACATTGGCAAACAGGCCGAATCTCGTTGAAAAATCGGCAGGTGCATGTGATAGCATTCGGCCATCGCCATTCGCTTTATTTATCGAGCCTCCGTTGACGGCAAAAAGACTAGATACCGAACGATTTTTCGCCTCAATTATCTTTTTATACCCGGGTCTCTGACGGTATCGAATTTAGAGCAGGATCACGGATAATAGGAAGGGATATGCGTCTACTTTTTGTAGGTGACACCTTTTTAGTAGGCGACAAATATTGTTCAGTCAGAAATCTTTTTTGAGGAATTGGTTTTCATACATCAGCCATTGAATTCAAAAATAAGAGAACACACACAATTAAATCAACGAAAGAATCATTCATTAATTTTTATAAAGAAAATGACATGAGAATCGGTTGAGAAATGCAGTTGTAATAGGAAAACATCCAGCCATCCATCGGGTGAAACAGACAAAACAAAGTATTTTTTCCAAGCTACTATGAAGACCCTTGCCGATCACCGGGCTAGAAAAAAGAAATTTATATAATTTTATTTTCTTCTTTAGTCATCATTAATTTAAGTCGGTTAGTTGAAAGTGTAAGTAACTATTTGCATCAAATCTTTATCTCTACTCTACTAACACGTCTCCGTCATTCCATTTTATTTCTAATAATATTTACAAAAAAAAAACACTCTCTTTCTGCTCTGTGCGAGCAAAGTTCAATGACCTTTATCTCAATTTCACCAAATAGCAAAATGGAACAAGATGGAAAAATCAAATTATTCGTCCGCGTTCCAAAACACTGCACGCCAAAAGAATTGGACCCTAAAAACAACTCGCGATAGTCAGTGCTAAAACGTCTTATTGGAAAAATATTTTTAGTAGCATTGGCACCGTTATTACATAGAAAGTCATAGAATGATTATTTAAATAACAAATTAAGTGCATATTAAAAAATCGACCAAGTCGAGTTCTTTGTTCATAAACAAAATTACAAGTAAGCAATTGATTTTCCATAACTTACATAATCAGGTAAAAAATGGTAAATGTTCTGTCCCCATACATTGTGAGCCTAAGAACCAAGGGAAGCTAGTTACAGAACCTGTCTGGGTTCAAAATGACACAGATTTTAATGTTTAATCAATCATTTATTAACGTTTACTTTTGAGAAATCATTTATTTAGAAGTTGTAAAACTAGTTTTGAGGTTGTCTCATTGACATGAAATATAGGGTGGCGCAAAAGTTATCTCTGTATTGAGAGATGCTCTGAGATAAAAATAGGTATTAAATGAATATTCTTTCTCTGTCAATTTGGTAGAAGACAGTACACGTCTCCCAAATATATTTTTAGCTATTGTGCTCGATGATCCATAATGCGGTTTGCCAGTGGCAATAAATAGCGTAATACTTCAATGTGCTTTACGAGACACTTTCCTGCTAGAGTAACGAACACGGCCAGTAAGAACGGCTGATTTTAATCGTTGTACGTTTCATTTTTGAATTTCTTGAAGTAACTAGGCTTTGAACAAGCCTGAGACTTTTGTAGATCTTAAAGAGAAATATTGGCAATACTTGTCAATCCTTAGCTCTGTGCCAAATTACCTATTGAATAAAAAATTCTCATGTTACCTATTGAATAAACTTATGACGACTTATTATTGACGACTTATGCAACACCCTTTCGCTGATAATGATGATGATGATGATACTATTTTACAAAATTGTGTATTCTTAAGGAACAAAATAATGTTTGTAATGTAATGTAGTAATGTATTCCAGTATTTATGTGTGAAATAAATCAGTCAGCAAAAAGGCTTTTGACATTCGCCAAATCACAGAACCCCGTACACAATAAGTACTTACTTTGAAAGTTGGTAAATATTGTACAAGAAAATCCGAAATGAAAGTCAGTTTTATTTTCATGTCACAATTCAAAAGTGTCCGTCGCGTTCTGAAGAATGTTTAGTAATCTATACTAATATTATAAAGCTGAAGAGTTTGTTTGTTTGTTTGTTTGTTTGAACGCGCTAATCTCAAAAACTACTGGCCCGATTTGAAAAATTATTTTTACGTTGGATAGTCCATTTATCGAGGAAGGCTTTAGGCTATATAACATAAAGATACGACTCATAAGACCACAGCAGAAATGAAAAATGTTGCGAAAACGGGAGAAAGATATTCCTTTTGAGAGCTTCCGCTGCATACGCTGCGGAAACCGCTTAAGTTACAAAAAAAACATGTATGACAGGATTGTTCAGCATTAAAAGTTCTATAATAAAGTCCGCGACAGCATATGTCTATCTTTTATGGTTGACTTACTACAACCTTTTTTATGTTAATAAATTTGTAAAAAAATAATGCATTATTTTAGAAGTGTATTATACACACAGGTATTTATTCTTATCAAAATAAATACATTAATCATCACGAGCATTTCATTTAGAACCAAACTGCCCCTTTATATCATTTGATTTCAATAAATATCTTAGGAGTTATCACAGTTTTAACATAACTCCGCACCAAAATAATGTTCGCAGCTTAAGTACAACGTGCGCTTGCGCTAATTATATTATAAAGCTGAAGAGTTTGTTTGTTTGAACGCGCTTATCTCAGGAACTGCTGGACCGATTTGAAAAAATATTTCTGTGTTGGATAGCTTATTTATCGAGAAAGGCTTTAGGTTATAAAACATGACGCTGCGACGGGAGGGGAGGGAGCAAACTCAAAACGCGCGGACGAAGTCGCGGGGGACCGCTTGTACAAAAAATAAGACAATACATAATTTTCGTAGTCATCGAATTTTTGTTGGTTTTAATACCTTTTTTATCAATGTCCTTTCTTAATTATGAATGAACCTCATAATTTTGCTGCAAATGAGCCTCATTCAAAAGTGTTCTACTCTTAATTAGTGTAGTATTAACTCATAATAGGAGTCTATATTAATTTCAATTTATTTATTGAATTTTAAACTATGTGGATTTTAGTGATACTATTTTGTCGGGAGCTGATTACATAGAAACATTTTGATGTAACACTGTACCAATTTTTCAAGTGACTATTGAGCACAGAATGTTAAAAACCGGCGAACCGGACTCGCGCACTGAGGGTTCCGTGCCAACTTTAACTGAATAAGGGAATCCACTAACGTCCACTTAGTAAAATATTTACACAATATTTTGTTGACAGCAAATATAACTTTGTTTTTCATAGTGTTAGTATGAAGAACCAAGTTATGTTTGCGGTTGTTGAAAATATGCTTTATCTCAAAAACTATCCCGTTAAAAAAAACAATTTTGTTGTTAGTATTTGCTAGGATCTACACTTTATATTTTTTACAAAATTAACAGTCGTTTAGTTTAGAAGTCAGGTGAGAGGAGGGGACGCCCAATTTTACCACTTTGGAAGCGTCTATCAATCAAACGTTAGACTTTAAAAGAAACTGGTTCTACAAATCTCCATGTCATTTCAAGACACCTATCCATAGACAACCCACGCATAGGTTTGACTAAAAAAATTTTTAGTTTCATGTATGGGAGCCCCCGCTTAAATATCCTTATTTTTATTTTTTTGTACGAGAATCATAAAGCGGTTTACAGGATACATCTTCTTACCAAATTTCAAGAGTGTGATGCTTATAGTTACAGAATAAAGTGGCTGTGACATACAGACGTACAGACAGACAAACAGACTTGACGAAACTATAAGGGTTCCGTTTTTTGCCATTCGGCTACGGAACCCTAAAAAGGGTGTTATTACGAATGTCTTAAACGATTGTTTATTTTTAAATATAATATTTTTTCTTATATTTAAAAAGTAAATTCAAATCCATATTTATTTACAAACCATTTGGTTACACCACATAATTAATTGACCATAACACCCATTAATGATTTCCCAGAACGTTATTTTCTCCATTAGATTTAACACGTTACTCAAACTTTTCTTTGTAATCAAAACAACGCATTAGTATAATGTTGTTTTCCACTTGTAAAGTAACTTTTCTGATGTATCAAGTTCGGGCTTAGTCAAAAAGGGTTTGAAATTCGTCAAGTAGCAGGTAATGTAACAAGACGCTCTAAAGATGTGTGCACACTAGAAATTATAGAGCAGAAAAAAACACTGAAATGTAGTTTAAACCGTTCGAAGCATTTTTTATTTATTTATATCTTCTTTATTGCACAAACAAAATGAAGTGAAAATGGCGAACTTAATGCTTTTAGCATTATCTTTTCATTTTCCAGTCAAGTGGGTGAGGCAGAAACAGTTGAGACGACGTAAAATAACTGTTTAGGTTTGACCTACTGGTTGACCTGTTTGCACTGTGTGCTGAACTATTGAATACTATAGGGGAATTATGTTAATAAATAAAACCACCGTAAGAACTTGATCTAAGCCATGTATATTGAAAAAAATGTTTGCGGTCTTATGAATTAGCACACAAACTTTACTTCTGCGAACTCAATTAGTACAACGACATCTGTTGATAATTTAACGAACTAATTTTAATGTATGAAGTCTTATAGAATTCGATGACACTACTTACTACCGCGAGACAAGTGAAGGCAGCGCCATCTATTGAACATTTTTATAACCACTAATGACAACATTAACATTTCCGCCCACCAAGGACAGTTAGTGACAAAATGTCCTTCTTTTAATTGAATAATCCGCCCACCGTGTCCTAGTGGATCGCGGTGATAATCTAAAATTTGACAAACGTAACAAATAAATTCTAACAAACTCAACAAATACCTTTTAACAAGCTTAACAAATACATTTTAAAAAGCTTAACAAATACATTTTAACAAACTTAAACTATAAATAACATTTGTAACATAATGATAAAAAAGTTTTGCATAATACACATTATGAGTCTGCCATTATTCACAACGTGTAGGCAACACACATAATTTAGATGTTGGTCTTTTGATTGTGGAAGACTTTGTTCGGATAGTGACCACACGGGTAACGTTATCACTACCTGGATGCTTTTCTAATATTCTTCCCATCAACCAACGGCTAGGTGGCATGTCATCCTCTTTAATAAGTACTATGTCACCTATCTCTGGCTCAGGTACCTGATAATTTCATTTGTGTCTATTGACCATGTTAGTCAAATACTCTTGAGACCAACGATTCCAAAAGGATTGTATCATTCTTTGAATAACTTGCCAACGCGTCAATGTGCTGATATTTGACTGACTGTAATTGGATATATCAGGCACTGCTAGCAGAGGTCCTCCAATAAGAAAATGCCCTGGGGTTAAGGGTCTTGGGTCATTTGGATCTGTACTATCGATGGTAAGTGTTCGCGAGTTCAGACAGGCTTCGACTTGTGCTAAAAGGGTAGACATTTCCTCAAAGGTAAGAGTTGACTCTCCGATTACTCTTTTCAGGTGAAATTTTGTCGATTTTATACCGGCCTCCCAGAATCCACCGAAATTAGGGGCGTGAGGTGGTATGAACTTCCATTCCGTACCGCGACTCTCTAGATGTGATGCAATATCCCCTTGAATGGTATTTAATTCCTTCAACTCTTTTGAAGCACCTACGAACGTGGTACCATTGTCGCTCCATAATTGGGCACAGTGACCACGCCGAGAAACAAATCTCCTAAAGGCTGCAATAAATGCTTGAGTGCTCATGTCACTCACAACTTCCAAGTGGATGGCTCGAGTAGCCATGCAAATAAATAGACAAATATAGCCTTTATAAGACCTGTTACCTCGTCCTTTGGTTGTCCTTATTTTTATGGGACCAGCATAGTCTACTCCGCTATGTAAAAAGGCTCTAGCGGGTGTGCATCTCACTGAAGGGAGAGATCCCATGAACTGGTTTTGCACTTTTGCATTTTGTCTAACGCATGACACGCATTTACGAATGTGTTGCTGAACAAGACTTTTGACACCTATGATCCAGTATACCTCCCTCAAACAACTAATCATCAATTGAACTCCTCCGTGCAATGTGTTCTCATGCGTATCTGCAATCAATAGCTTGGTGAAATGTGAAGTGTGGGGTAGTATAATGGGGTGTTTGGTCTCTTCAGGTAATTGAGACTTTTGTAGTCTACCACTCACCCGCATTATCCCTTTGTCGTCTAAATATGGACACAAAGCTTTTAATTTTGAACTTTGAGATTGTAAATAACCTTTGGCCTGTAACTGTAAATATTCTTCCTTAAATTCTTCCTTTTGCACTTTTATTGTACAACAAATTAAAGCATTTTCTATTTCTATTTTAGATAAATAAGTTGTACTGTATTTCTGTTCTCGTTTATAAAATCGTCTACAATAAGCTAACACTCTTAGTAATCGCTGTAAAGAAGAAAAGAGTTGCAATAAAATATCTTCTTCGTTCGTCATTGTATTAAAATGTGACTTTACGGCTTCTTCTATGTTGACTTTTAAGTCCTTTGGTCTGTTGTATGGTACGTTTAATTCACGTAGAAATTTTGGACCGCAAAACCAAAGCTCATTACTAGCAAGTGCATCAGGCTGAACACCTCGAGAGGCACAATCTGCTGGATTTTGTTTAGTTGGAACGTGATACCACTGCGACGAGTCTAGTGTGGTTAAAATATCTGAAACTCTATTCGCCACAAACGTTTTCCATCTACTGGGGTGGTTATTTAACCATGCCAATACTACGGTAGCGTCTGTCCAGGCCTTAATATTGCTCTTGGGGACGTTAAGCACTTCAACCACTTCAGCTAAAAGCCGTGTTAAAAGAGAAGCACCACACAATTCCAATCGAGGAATGCTGATCTGCTTTATTGGTGACACTCTTGTCTTGGCTGCCAACAAAGACACATGGATACTTCCTTTGGGATCTACTACTCGTAAATAAACTACGGCAGCGTAGGCTAACTTAGACGCGTCACAAAACCCATGCAACTCACGGGTGTCATCCATGCCTAAAGTACCCAACCATCGAGGAACCCGCACAGAAGTAAGTTGGCATAATATATCACGGTAAGTAAACCATTCACGTTTTAATTCTTCCGCTATTTGTTCATCCCAAGTTATGCCAGCTAACCATAATTTTTGGATGAACATTTTTGCTAATATGATGCTAGGAGCCAACCATCCTAGTGGATCATATAATCGTGCTATTACTGATAGTATTGATCTTTTTGTTACAGGTCCAGGCGACATCGTGGGGAGATTCACCAAGTACCGAAAATGATCTTCGCTTCTATCCCAGGTAATACCTAGAATTTTAGTTATACTTTCTTCTTTCATATCAATTGTTTTATTTTTTATTTTATTAATGTCCTCTTGTCCTTGTTTTATCTTTTTGTTCTGTATTTTATTTGTGTTCTCTTGTTCTTGTTTTGTCTCATTGTTCTGTGTTTTATCGTTTATTTTTGGTGTGTTGGTATATTGATTTGTATTTACTGCTTCAATTTTCTGTATTTCTGATAGTAATTGGTTGTTATTGCTATTCCACTTTTGCAATTGGAAACCACCCTTCAGCAATAGCTCTTTCATTTCTGTATAGAGTTTTACTCCTTCTGTTATATCGCTACATCCTGACATTAAATCATCCATATAGAACGACGTCGGAACCCTCGACGAAGCTAACGGAAAGTCTTTACCTTCATCGATGCTGACTTGATTCAATGCCCGCACTGCTAAATACGGAGCAGATGCGGTTCCGAAAGTGACCGTGATTAATTCGAAATCTTGAATTTCATTTGCAGGGTCTTCACGCCACACTATACGCTGGAAAATAGCATCTTCTTCGGCTATTCTAACTTGGCGATACATCTTCACTATATCGGCCACTAAAACAATAGGATGCTCTCTCCAGCGCAACACCAGATGACGCAAATCCGCCTGAAGTTTGGGTCCTACCATCAGGGTATCATTGAGCGATATTCCGAAACTGTTTTTGCTAGAAGCATTAAATACTACTCTAACCTTTGCAGTAGTTTTATCACTCCTAACGACAGCATGATGAGGTAAGTAGACAGCTTCATCCCTCTTTGTGTCATTCTTCTTTACAGGTCTCATGTGTCCTAACTGCAAATATTCATTTATAACTTCGATATAGCTCTTCTTCAGTTCTAAATCTTTCGATAGCCTTTTTTCTAGTGAGTTGAACTTTCTTATAGCTATTTGTCGCGAATTACCACCTTTACAACTAGGCTGATGCTCTCGAAATGGTAACTTGACAATATAGCGACCTTCAGGTGTCCTATTTGTTGTACTAGCGAAGATATCTTCGCATTTTTGCTCTTCGTCTGTCCATAAACGTTTTGAACTATGGGGTTGTTCTTCTATTTCCCAAAATCGTTTCAGTAAGTCATCTTCGTTAATCTGTGCATGCATTACTGATATTTTAGCATTATTTTGGCTGGTTGGTGAATTCTCCTGCCTATCGTTGACCGTTCCAGACACGATCCATCCTAACATGGTGTTCTGCGCAATGAGTAAGTTATCAGGACTTTTTTGAACTCCCTCTTTCAATATTTGACTAAAAGCATTAGCTCCTAGTAATAAATCAATCTTACTGGGAGTATTGAACTGTGGGTCGGCCAAACACAAACTATTTAAACCTCTCCAGTTTATTGATTCGATCTGTTGCTCTGGTAAATTAGATACAATAAGGTTTCTAAGAACTTTAGCCTCTAAGCCTTAAGTTTAATCTGAAACTGTTTTTCAGTCCTAGACCGAAGATTTATTGTGACCGCGTGCCTGAAAGTCGTCGAACCCTTGTCTCCTAACCCTGTCACTGTTCCTCGTCTCATTTTTAAGTCGTAGCAATTGAACTGCAGCTTCTGTTATAAAACAAGCCTGTGAGCCTTGATCAATTAAGGCTCTTAATACGTGGTGTCCTTGAAATGCAGACTCGGCGTTTACTAAAGCAGTAGCTAGTAAAACCTGTCCATTGGTAGAAACCTTTCGAGTTGACGTGCATGAAACTATTGGTGAGTCACTAGTTGCAGTGCTAGTACTCGCAATAGCCTCTTTTGCATCCGTTTTGACATATTCCGGGTGTAAAAGCGAATGGTGACGTTTTTTGCACAGTCTGCAAGTTGTCATCTTTTGACATTCAAGACTAGTGTGGTTGCTACCTAAGCAATTAAAACAAATGCGGTTCTTTAACACAAAATCACGTCTCTGCGCACAGTTAAGTTTTGCGAATTGTTTGCAAAAACACAACTTGTGCCCGTCTGAATAATATTCGCAACTCTTACCATTGGTATTCGTGGACAACATAACTTTTGGTCTAGTATGAGGACCACTACTATGGTTCTGTGTAGGTTTTTTTGGATCAATAATCTCTAAAGCTCTAAAATGATTTTCTATGAAAACTTTAAATTGTTCTAACGTTGGCAAATTATTCGGCTCTGCTTCAGAGTTTTGTAACTCCCATTGTTTGCGCGTTTCTGGGTCCAGTTTAAAAGCAACGATATGGATAATGATAACATCCCATGTGCTCACATCGATCTCAATATTTTTTAACGCATTCACACAGTCCATGGTGGTATCCAATAATTCTTTCAAACCTGATGCCGATTCGTTATGCACTCGTTTTTGACCAAATAAACGCTTTAAGATACAATTGGCTAAAAATTTCTTATTATTGTAACGTTTTTCAAGAAGAGACCAGCATTGACTGTAGTTTGCGTCTGATATAGGTGTATACCTAATCAGTTGTTCTGCCTCGCCTGACAAATGTGTTTTTAGGTAATGTAGTTTCTGAACGTTATCCAAAGACTCATTTTTATGAATTAATGATAAAAACAAATCACGAAAAGTGGTCCACTCCGAATAAGCACCCGAGAATGTGGGAATAGTAATGTTCGGGAGTTTTACAAATTGGCTTGATGTATCACAACTTTTCCTATTTTGTGATTCATTTTGTGTAGTCGTACATTTATTAAGAGCAACCTTTAATAAAGATTTATAAATTAAAAAGTCTTCTTCGGTACTTTCGTACACTTCACCAGACACATAACTAGACTGCGCTAAGTCATCGGGATTTGAGACCTCAAACAATTTGCGATTATTCGACCTAAATGACGACCAGTCTTTTTCTAAATTCTCAAGCCTGGCCTCTACATACTCGAAAGTAATTCGCTCTTTCGGACTTTTTTTGAAATTAGTTAAACCCTTTTTAATTGAATTTTGTAAATCTTCATAAAGATGAAATAAGAAACCAAAAATTTGCGCACGGGCGGGACTTGAACCAGCAACCTTTTGGCAAACCGGGCCAAACGCTCTTACCAATTGAGCTACCGTGCTGTTAGTCCGACCCTGCGAAATTTGTGGTTTCTTATTTCATCTTTATGAATATAAAATATGACACTGTGAGTGTTAAAAACATTCTAAAGCATTAGATAGCGAAGCGACATCAATTTCCAAGTTGAATTTATTCTGTAAAGAATAACTGCTTGGGCCATCTGTTTCATAAACGGACGGCTAGATGGCGCTAAGCGTCACGCAATTGACGTTTTCATAAGAAACCACAAATTTCGCAGGGTCGGACTAACAGCACGGTAGCTCAACTGGTAAGAGCGTTTGGCCCGGTTTGCCAAAAGGTTGCTGGTGCAAGTCCCGCCCGTGCGCAAATTTTTGGTTTCTTATTTCATCTTTATGAATATAAAATATGACACTGTGAGTGTTAAAAACATTCTAAAGCATTTTTGTAAATCTGTTTGAATATTTATTAATTTATCCATTGTAGAAACACTAACAAGGCAATGAAATCAACCAACAACCACTTATGATTTTGAACTAAAGTAATAGATTTCTCGAAATATTCTAAGTGTTTGACAGTTCAAAGAAAATCGGGCATAGGTTCCCCGTTCCCTCGTTTTTTCTGAAACTATTCTAAGTCCTTAACTAACATGCAAATTATTCTAAGTTAATGGAGAACACGAAAAAATAAAAATATTATAAGTCCCAAATTATCTCTTCCAAATGTTGATTTCACTAAGTTTTAGAATGTGATGAAGTAAAGTCTATAATTGCTTGATAAAGTTTTTAAATAAATGCACTACTCACGCTTGACCACTTCACTCACTGAACTGTTGTGACGTATGTCGTATGACGTATGTGTTGTCCAGTTGTAGTAAAGCTCCCTCCTCCAACTCCAAGTTTTGCCGCCTCCGTCACGGCTTCACTATAGCCGCCTCCGACTCCGATTTTTCGCCGCCTCCTCCGGACCGCCTCACAGCAACCGCTTCCTGGTGGTCTGGAACCGCACCTTATCCGCAGCGATCCACTGCGAGTGCGGGGTTGTGGCCACACTGACCACGGTTTAAAGCGCGAAAATGCCCTCTAGCCATACGGCTCTGAAGGAACTTGTTTAGGTTTGACCTACTGGTTGACCTGTTTGCACTGTGTGCTGAACTATTGAATACTATAGGGGAATTATGTTAATAAATAAAACCACCGTAAGTACTTGATCTAAGCCATGTATATTGAAAAAAATGTTTGCGGTCTTATGAATTAGCACACAAACTTTACTTCTGCGAACTCAATTAGTACAACGACATCTGTTGATAATTTAACGAACTAATTTTAATGTATGAAGTCTTATAGAATTCGATGACACTACTTACTACCGCGAGACAAGTGAAGGCAGCGCCATCTATTGAACATTTTTATAACCACTAATGACAACATTAACAAGAACGAAAAACTAAAATAGTAAAAAATGAACTACATATACTTACTTAAATACTTCTAAAATAAAACTACATAAATATAATGTGGTAATGTAGTCCAGAATGTGATATGCAAGTAGCAATAATAAATAATCTACATCATAAAGATTGTAAGAACATGGTGACCTTCTAGGCGCCTATTTTTTATATTACTCGTACCACCTTATATCAAGAGATATTTTTTATTAATTTAAACTTTATTGCACTGTAGGTTGTGCTTTAAAATGTAGAGAGTTTGATCAGTGGCAAATCATTACAACACTTGTGATCACCAAGAAGGTGGATTTCATCTTTTACTTCGCGACCAAACTTGACTTCATGTCTGTGTAACCACAGAATAGAATAGAACGGAATAGAATAATTTATTTGTATAAGAATAGGGTACACTGAAGTTCTTACAAATTAAAGAAAGTTCGGCCCACTCAGCCATCAACAATAGCATACAAATATTAAAAATATCATTGGGCATTAAGTATAGAACCTCACATGGTTGGGGTAAGACCTAATGAGTTATCTGATTGATCACTTAATATTGCAATGCTTTCCATTTTCAGATTCCAGTTATGGTTTCCAGAAATGTTGCGCTATTTGACGACCTGTCTGGTGTAGTGGTCGAGAAATCGCCTACTACGCAGCGGGTTGCGGGTTCGATCCCCGCACAATACCAACATTTGTGTGCATGAACATGTCTGTTTGTATTGGTCTGGGTGTTTTCTATGTATAGCATGTATGTGTTTACAAACAAAAAGTATTTAAATATTATATCCGTTGTCTGGCACCCATAACACAAGCTTTGAGTAGCTTACTTTGGGACTAGATGGCGATGTGTGGGAATGTCGTGGGTTATGAAATATATGTATATATAAATATTTCATAACCTATAACATTCCACAGTGTACTCATACCCTTAGCACACCCAAGTCAGTGTGCCCACGGGCGATTACTGAACATCTACCCGAAACATCACTGTATGTGACCTCACCTCCATTTAATAACATGGCTGGGTCGAAATAAGGCTTATTTACATATTTAAATAGCTCCAAGGAACAGTACATTTTTGAGGAAAACTTGTGTTCTTAGCCGGTGTAGTAATGCCCGTTTCGTCCGGAGAATTTCTTTTCGAGATAACTTTTTAGACAAGCGGAATGTTACTGCGGATCCCGCCAGAAAACGTTGTTTTTTGTATTATGATTTTGTCAACGTTACTGTTAAATGTACGGAGATTGGCAAAAATACCGGCCAAGTGCAAGTCGGACTCGCACACGAAGGGTTCCGTGCCAACTTTAACTGAATAAGAGATCCACTTACTTCCACTTAGCCGAAATATCACAATATTTTGTGTCAACAAAAATAACTTCGTTTTTTATAGTATTTGTATGAATAACAAAGTTATGTTTGCGGTTATCTTCAAAACGAAAGTCTTTGTTAAGATCTACATGATGTAATATTTTTTTAATTTACACTCGCTTAGTTTAAAAGTTAGATGGGGGGACGCCCATTTCACCACTTTGGAATTGTCTATCTCTCAAATATTAGACTTTTAGAGATAATAGTTTTAGGAACCTCAATGTCATTTAAAAAGACGCATCCACAGTCACCATACACATAAGTTAAACAAAAAAAATAGAGTTTAGTTTCATGTATAAATTATTTTTATATTTTTGTATGAGAATCGTAAGGCGGTTAACAGAATACATCTACCTACTAAGTTTCAACTGCGTAATACGAATAATTTCAGGATAAATTGCTGTGACATACAACCGGACAGACAGACTTGACGAAACTATAAGGGTTCCGTTTTTTGCCATTCACATAAAAAGCATATCATCCGTAGTCTCGTAGCATGAGCTTTGTTCCTCGGATGCTACATGAGGCCATGGAAATAAGAAACTGTCCAAATTTCAACAGAGAAGATGGTTGAAAAGCTCCACCGACATAGGATCCTATTCATAAGATCTCAAGACACAGTAAGGTATTCTTCGTGGATAGGAACGTTAATTAATAATAATTAACTATGTAATGACAAATTCCACCCTAGTCAGCCTGTGACCACGGACGATGTATAGCATCCGAAACGTCAGGCGTTCACAAATAAATGTGCGCGAAATAAATCCGATAAATGTTTTAATCAACCTTTCGATTTCATTAGATACTTAATTTCGTTACTAAGTATCGTATATACTAAAAGTGTTTCTATTACTCCTAGAAACACAGTCAATCATATATAGACCATTACCGTGCCTGTCTGTAGGCGCCTATACACCGTCTGATGAAAAGATTGATCATTTCATCTCCACCATCTATAGTTTTCTGCCTACACAAACAGCTAAGATAAAAGCGCCTCTATATTCTTCCAACATCGTGTTTTTCTAACGACATTCAATCAATCTTTAACCGAAAGTAATATTTTTGTTTTCTATCCAATTTCGCTCTGAGATATCGTCTGTTTTCGTGAAAACATGAGACAATTTCTTCATACTTGTAATGCAGTGTATTTTGAAATATAGCAGTTCGGTTGACGCAGGAAACTTTACCACTTGGATAAAATAATGGGTGAAAAAGCATCGCGTAAAGATACGTACTAATTCTTTCTTGATAAGCCACATCAAACTAACTAGCTAAGTAAGTAGTTTACACGCAAAGGAAATCGATATAGTGAAAATCTTTATATAAAGGCCCACTTAAGGTACTTAATTCTGTATTCCAATTACATTATAGTGCTTTGACACTATACAAACTTAATAGTATAAACTGCACTAGGAAAAAGCAACTTTGGCTGTGTGACAGACGAGGAATCGAACCCCATGTCTAACGCTATCCGGGCGTACGCCTATACCGCTCGGTATAGGCTTATGCCGATATAGTTAAGCGCTTGCAAAATTCAACAGGCTTACTAATGTGACGGTGGCCGAGAGGTATAGGCATACGCCCGGATAGCGTAAGACACGGGGTTCGATTCCTCGTCTGTCACAGCCAAAGTTGCTTTTTACAAGTGCAATTTACACTATTAAGTCTGAATTCAAAGTAAAAAAAACCTGATCTTAAAGTTCTAACGAATATTTTTTGTGGAAAGTGCTTTTTATCATATACGATGGACGTTGTATGTTAGAATACTATGTTTATATACTTATTTTGCATATTAGTTGCAGACTGTTAACAGAGAAGACAATGCCCTAAAGATGCATTGTGGGCGTGCACTAGACATGAAAACTGTCTGACGCTAATTTATTTTATAAATAAACACCTTTTAAAAATAAAAGCTACAAAGAATTTCCACTTCCAGACATTTGAGACAGACAAAGAGTCGTTTTAGCACTAAATGAATACTATTATTAACCACTGAGTTGCATTTATTCGTGAGCTGAAACATTTTTAAATTTGAAGAAGCCGTATTTTTTTTACATAGAATAGGAAATGATCGTTATTACAGGCTAATGGCGATAAAAATACAAAAACATTTTCGTTGCGTGAAACCGGAGTACGACCATTTTGATTTATTGGACACATTTGTCAGTGCGGACGTAGACGTATCATAATGTATGCACATGGCCATTCCTTCATTTGAAGGAAACGTACACTAGCGATTTTCCTACTCAAGATCAGTCTGCGACAAATCGCATAAGTGTCCCCCCCCCCCCCCCTTTAACTTTTAAACTACGCGAGTATAGATGTTATATTTGCTGTCAATAAAATATTGTGATATTTTGGCTTCTAGTGGAAGTGACTGGATCCCTAATTCAGTTAAAGTTGGCACAGAACCCTCAGTGCGCTAGTCCGACTCGCACTTAGCCGGTTTTTAACCAACTTCAAAAAAGGAGGAGGTTATCAATTCGACTGCATGTTTTTTTTGTATCTATGTTACCTCATATCTCAGTCATTTGTCGATAATGAACCTACATTGAATACATATATTTAGTAAAAAACCAAATTACAGAGGAGGGAAGCGAAGATATTGATTACATCTATTAAGATATTAACGACAGCAGTGAAAGAAATTGTGGTAAATTCTGAAGAGAGCCAAGGTTAAGATAGTGCGAAAAGACTGCTTATAAAAAAGTTTGTTTAAAGACATTCTGATTTCCTTGGGAAGGGAATTCTAAAGGCGACTCGCAGAGATGGTGAAAGAGTCCGACATAAATCCGGACTTGTATCCGAAGTGTGAAGTTTGAGAACATGGGATTTTATATCTATAATCTTCTCAATTATTAGATAGGATTTGAAATATACAAAATTAAATAAAAATTAAGTTTATAAAACTAAAACTCGACTACTTACAAAACGCTCTAAAAAGTACGATTCAAGAAAATAGTCTTATAGGATAGCCGTGGTCGTATGCCACTTTGATTTTATTTTATTATTAACTAGCGGTCCCCCGCGACTTCGTCCGCGCATTTTGAGTTTGCTCCCTCCCCTCCCCTCCCGTCGCAGCGTGATGTTTTATACCCTAAAGCCTTTCTCAATAAATAAGCTATCTATCCCAGAAATATTTTTTCAAATCGGTTCAGCAGTTCCTGAGATAAGCGCGTTCAAACCAACAAACTCTTCAGCTTTATAATATAACTAGCGGTCCCCCGCGACTTCGTCCGCGCGTTTTGAGTTTGCTCCCTCCCCTCCCGTCACAGCGTCATGTTTTATATCCTAAAGCCTTTCTCGATAAATAAGCTATCCAACAAAGAAATATTTTTTTAAATCGGTCCAGCAGTTCCTGAGATAAGCGCGTTCAAACAAACAAACTCTTCAGCTTTATAATATACTAGCGGTCCCCCGCGACTTCGTCCGCGCGTTTTGAGTTTGCTCCCTCCCCTCCCGTCGCAGCGTCATGTTTAATATCCTAAAGCCTTTCTCGAAAAATAAGCTATCCAACACAGAAATATTTTTTTCAAATCGGTCCAGCAGTTCCTGAGATAAGCGCGTTCAAACAAACAAACTCTTCAGCTTTATAATATATTAGCGCAAGCGCACGTTCAAGCGCACGTTGTACTTAAGCTGCGAACATTATTTGGTGCGGAGTTATGTTAAAACTGTGATAGCTCCTAAGATATTTATTGAAATCATATGATATAAAGGGCAACTTTGTTTTCAATGAAATGCTCCTGATGATGAATGTATTTGTTTTGATAAGAATAAATATCTGTGTGTATAATACACCTCCAAAAATAATGCATTATTTTTTTACAAATTTATTAACATAAAAAAGGTTTTAGTAAGTCAACCATAACAGATAGACATATGCTGTCGCGGACTTTATTATATAACTTCTTAATGCTGAACAATCCTATCATACATGATTTTTGTGTAACTTAAGCGGTTTCCGCAGCGTACGCAGCGGAAGTTCTCAAAAGGAATATCTTTCTCCCGTTTTCGCAATATTTTTCATTGCTGCTGTGGTCTTATGAGTCGTATCTTTATGTTATATAGCCTAAAGCCTTCCTCGATAAATGGACTATTCAACGTAAAAAAGATTTTTCAAATCGGGCCAGGAGTTTCTGAGATTAGCGCGTTCAAACAAACAAACAAACAAACAAACTCTTCAGCTTTATAATATTAGTATAGATTAGCGCAAGCGCACGTTGTACTTAAGCTGCGAACATTATTTTGGTGCGGAGTTATGTTAAAACTGTGATAGCTCCTAAGATATTTATTGGAATCAAATGATATAAGGGGCAACTTTGTTCTAAATGAAATGCTCGTGATGATGAATCTATTTATTTTGTTAAGAATAAATACCTGTGTGTATAATACACCTCTAAAAATGATGCATTATTTTTTTACAAATTTATTAACATAAAAAAGGTTGTAGTGAGTCAACCATAAAAGATAGACTTATGCTGTCGCAGACTTTATTATAGAACTCTTAATGCTGAACAATCCTGTCATACATGATTTTTGTGTAACTTTAGCGGTTTCCGCAGCGTACGCAGCGGAAGCTCTCAAAAGGAATATCTTTCTCCCGTTTTCGCAACATTTTTCATTGCTGCTTTGGTCTTGTGAGTCGTATCTTTATGTTATATAGCTTAAAGCCTTCCTCGATAAATGGACTATCCAACATAAAAATAATTTTTCAAATCGGGCCAGTAGTTTCTGAGAATAGCGCGTTCAAACAAACAAACAAACAAACAAACTCTTCAGCTTTATAATATTAGTAGAGATAACAATTACAATGTATCTGTTCTGCTTTAGAAGGTGGCATACGACCTCGGCTATCCTTTGAGACTATTTTTTTGTTTCGTACTTTTTAGAGCGTTTTGTAAGTAGTCGGGTTTTAGTTTCTTAAACTTTTTTTATGTAACTTATGTTGGAGTTATGTAAATTTGTGTAAGGTATAATTATTATGCAAAACAGACCTAGTATAGCACCTAATAGCTAACTATTTTAAATGTGAGGTTATAAATCCTTGCAATTATCAGGTGATTGCAAGCAAAGCCGTGAACTAATATTGTTTACAGATTTGAAATGTGCTTAAAGAGCTCTTTCATTTGATACCCCACACGACACCGTTTTTTTATTTATTTGCTTACCTTAAGTCTCCTAGAGGGCGCTGTAGTCAATTGAACGTAGCCTATAACCAGCGGATGATCAAGAGGGATCTAACGACACCTCATTTTGATAAATAGTTAAGTAGTTATGCGGGAACAGATAAACATCCATACCTAAATACAGATCAAAATCATAACCCTCCTTTTTGCTTCACCGTAGTCGGGTAAAAATAATCTCCCTACTGAAAATTTCTGTTAAAAATCACAGATATTATCTGAATCTGGTTACTAACAAATTAAAAAATAAAACCATAACTACCCATTTAAAGTTGAAAATTCGAAAGTGTGCGTGTTCCCCCAAAATAATAATGCTCTATACACTTTCATAGTCCACTGGCGTGAATATATCGAAGGAATGGAGAGGTCAACTTGCAATAAATGAGCGTGAATTTTTCGTAGTGCTACCGCAAAGTGGGACGCGTGAATGTGTTATACTATTCTTTTTATTGCAACAATTTGGGACTATCTAATTGGTATTGCTATGAAAAAAAAAAGATTTTTTTTTCTTCAATGATATGAGAATAATATTTATGTGATCAAAGTTACAGCTTTTCGTTTTGTAACAAAATAGATGTTTTCACCCACTTACTATTTTAGCATGGTTCTTATATTAAATGTATCATCGTATTTGTAACTTTTTAATATTTAGATTAGTCATTACCGCACTTCTATCATTATTTTTTTTTATTTTAAAGTAATTTTGGGTACCTACTCATTGTCTTTTACACTTTTTTTTAACATTTAGTACTTCGATATAATGAAAGGAATATTTTGTGCGTTAAAAAAAAAAAATGTGTTATATAAAAAGGAAAGAAGTACACAACACAGACCGTAACACGTAGAGACCAGCTACCAGCTAGTCAAGTCCCCACTAAACCTTCATAAGGTTTAGTGGGGACTCGACTAGTATATTGTTATAATTTACTTTCGCTAATAGTTTGATAAGTAATTTCTACCATATACCTTACATAGGTGTGCCTAGTATTAGATCTCTAATTCTGCGAAACAAGCATAACCCTAAAGTTAAGATCAAAATGATCTCCAATATCAAAGTAAGTTTAGGTCATTGTCTCTCCTCTTTGATGTATAACCAAGTTATTTAGGATAATTATAAAACTTTTCAATTGCCATAAGAAAACATATAATAACCAAATTAGAAAAAAAACTTTTCGAGGAAGTGTTGCCAAATGTTTTATGAACAAGAAATGTTTATTGAACATTCAATTAAAAATACATATTTTACTTATAAAAAAGAAAAAAAAAACACTTTTAAAAGTACATATATTTGTTTCTAGCAAACTATATTAATTCAGACGAGAGGCTTCAAAACTTCCAATCACACTGCGACTTTCAGTGAAAAATCCGGGACATTTTGCATCCCGACAGATATATATACATGACCGTACAGACCGTACCATGTGACTAGATATCAAAAAATCGGAACACCTGGCTTAGCATTTCCTGTAACAAATTTCTGCTTACACGCTTTTTCTGCGGCACTCTTATGATAAAAGCAAACGGGCATCTCCAAACAAATCGAGGAGAGCTCCATTTTGGACTCTATTTCCCTGGGGTGAGTTGCGATAGTGAAAAGACTCAGTAAATATTAGCCCGTCTAGTTCTAACAGTATCTGCATTAAAGGGCTCAGCGCAGGTTATGCAGGTATTTTTGTGTGTACACTTATATTTCTACTGTAAACTGAACTTACTTTGTACCGGATTTAGGGTCAGGGAGAGTTCTACTTATAATGGCAATAAAGAGCCCATGTAAACACGAACTCTTATTACAGGAATATGATTGTGTCAAACTAGTTTTTAGAGTATATATATATAAACACGCATAGTCCTAAACACACGCCGTATTATTTTTCATTTTTGTTTGGCCTTCGTGTCATCAGCATCACTAAAGTCGGAAAATAACACTGCTCAATATAGCGGTCTCCAACTTTCTTTCATCCTGGCATCACTTACAATCCGGTATTATTTGCATTCACCATAAGGTTTAGAAATACATAAATATGAATAAATATTGCACACTAATCACATACAGAGCTCTGATCCCAAAGTAAGTCGCTAACGCACTCGTGTTATGGAAATCAGATACAACGATAGTACCACAACACCCAGACCCGAGACAATATACATTATTTTAATTTCTATTTTGACCCGGCCGGGAATCGAACCCGGGATCTCAGAGCGGCGACGCCTTGAAACCCAGCATGGTAAGCCACTACACTACACCACGGATGTCGTCATAAGATTAGCATAGCTATCCAACGTTGCAAATTTTCTATGATGCAGGTCTTTGGTTTTTAGGGTTTCGTAGCCGAATAGCAAACAACGGAACCCTTATAGTTTCGTCAAATCTGTCTGTCTGTCCGTCCGTATGTAACAGCCACTTTATTCTGTAACCATAAGCATCACACTGATGAAATTTAGTAGTAAGATGTATCCTGGTATCTACTTATTTGGATTAACAATACATGTGAAACGTTGAATACAGCTATAAATAAAATCAAAAAATAAAGTTAAAATAAGTAAGTCCTTTCACTTTCAATAGCAATATTATTGTATGAATTTAACCTATTTTACTCCTTATACTTTATCAGAAATTATGGTGGTATTTGTAAGAAAGGATTTTATTTGTGTAGTTTTTTTTTTTAAATAATTACACATTTCTTTATCAAAATCATTTAAAAACAATGATAATTAACAATTGAATTTGTCGATTATTTAAGAAAAACACTATTTTTAAATTACAAAAATGAGGCATCCCGCCAAATGTAATTTTGGTCTATCGAATAAAAATAAAGAGTTAGTATCAATAGAAATTGTCTTCTTTTTCCATGCCATTACCAGTATTTTCGTTAAAATCACCAAAATAAAAGGGTTCTTTGCCATTAAAATAACTTCGTGGGGTTTTTATCCGGCTGTGGAATGTACAAATAGTCAATTACGAGTACAATGCTACATTAGTGAATTGGCAGTTTTCATTATTATCCGCATTTCTGGGAAACGTTTGCGTTTTGATTTTAACTTTATGTTCCACAAGGAATAAGGTCAACAAGGATATGGACATTTCAGAACAAAAAAACAATATGAGTTTAACACATTTAGAGAAATAACATAAAAATAAAATTAGGAGGATCGTGCCGTACCACACAGTCTAGCTAAAAAGCTAGAATTAGTCGAAAAAACTGTTGTAGATAATATTTTGACAGCTTAGGAGCAAGTATCAAAAACATTTTTTGGCGTTTGACTTTTCTGTAAAAAAATGCTCACAAGGAGCCCTACAAAGTTAAAATTCTTCTTATACTACTACTACTACTCAAATGCACGGACGCAGTCGCAGGGGAACGCTAGTTATTGTCTTAACTAATGGTTCTTGTTAGATTAAATAAGAACTAAAATAAACTCAATAAAAATATGACATTATCTAATCAATTTCAAAGGCAAGTTTATTCTAAAGAATTCTTCTAAAAAGTTTTTTTATCGGTGTCATATCCAGCAGATCTTACAATGATTAAGCTCAAAGTTATACCACATTGAATAAGGTTGGCGTGTAAAACTGTGGAAACGAGGCATTTGCGGTTTTAATGTGCATCGAACACGACAGGGTTTTGGCTTTGAATCATCACCTCCCGCGTTCAAGGACTTTTTAACGATTCGTGGGTAAGTGCGTTGCTCATATTCAACAGACAGAACAATCTACGACCATAAAGTTAACTCAGTTCTTCTTAAGTCCCCTGTATCGTCTTCCTCTCCTAATCCATGCACTCTGCCTTAAAGTCAAAGCTAACCTATTCCAAAAAGTAACAACTCCATAGCCAAGAAAGTAATACTAAAGTATCATTGTTAGATTGAGCCCTGTAAATGAGTTTAATTGTTATTTATAAAAATTAGCCAAGCAAATGTTGTTAAAATTATTAAAGCTATAATATCGCTCGCGGTCCACCTCGATTTCGTCCACGAGTTTTGAGTTTGCTCCCTCCCCTTCCATCGCAGCATGATATTATACATGTACCTAAAGTCGTCCTCGATAAATAAGCTATTCAACACAAAAATATTTTTTCAAATCGGTCTTGTAGTTCCTGAGATTAGCGCGTTTAAACAAACAAACTCTTCAGCTTTATAATATTAGAATGGATCACCTGATGATATTATTGTTTTTGTTTAGCCATCTGGCTAGCATCGCAGCCAAAAAGCGATGGTGTGACGATTTGGTTAGTTTTGCTAAAGATTGGAAGTCGTTAGTCAAAGATAGATATAGGTGGAGGAGTGTGGGGCAGACCTTTGCCCAGCCAATGTGAAGCTTTAAGTTGATTTAAAGAATGAAATGTAGTGGCCTTTTTCCCTTTGCTAGTGCTGAGGTATACTGCTGACTAAGCGAAATGTTCCGCATGTATTTTTTTTTTGTAGGGGACTTTTTGTCCACTATAGTGAATATTAGTGGACCACTAAAGTGCATTTTAATAACTTCCGCGATACGGGTGTAAGGAGCTTAGAAGTTAATTGTACCTACACGCGATGACAGTAAAATGTACCGATGCAGACTACGTTAGGTTTACTTTTAAAGCATTTGATAACATCAATTACACGTTTCTATGTATTTAACACTAGCAATAGCTGATTAAATGTATTGATATTAAAATTTAACTAGTAAAAATATTTGTCGTGCGTTTTCTTAAAATATAATTACTCTGTTTAAAATGGCATAAAAATCTTTTGTGTTAATAAAATTGATTATAGTGTGACAGGAGTTTGATAGGAAGAAAAGTTATTGGCCCATTTTCGACAAAGCCACTTTCACGGTAACTGACGGTACCTGAATCACAGATAAAATCATACTTCTAGTACCTGAATGAAGCTAGCTGCGATTGTGGTTGTCAGTGTTGCTATACAGATGTTCCAGTTTACGCTAAAAACCTGAAAAAGTTTCTTTTTGCTATAATAAATTTTCTATAGGCAGATTAATTAATATATAAAATAGTCAATTTACGTTTTGGGCAAAGTTGTCTCCCACGGGCAAGTTGTACGGTTTCACGGTACATGTCTGCCGTCATACAGCCTCGATACAGGATCACAGGCGTTCTAGCTCCAATCATTTGATTTTCCGCCTTGCTGAACCGTTCCAGTGGCAGTTCTTTGCCTTTCACGGTCACTTGGTCTCCTCCAGACACGGACACGTCTGCTATATGGATAAGTACTGTTTCGCAATTCGTCAACAAAGTGACCATTCTGCCAAATGTTTTCTTTTTTATCTTCTTTATTTTTCCGAAGCCTAACCCACTGCGATATCCGTCCTTGACGTTCCTGGGTATTTAGAGGCGTTCGCCAGACCTCCGTGCTCCTAATCCAGCCTGACAAACTTCTGCAATCATTTTGACTGATAACTTGATATTTTAACTTTTATATTAGGACAAAAACATTCAAAGTAACTTTTACACAAAACTTTATACCGTATACAAGGTTTTCGGTTGGTGGATAAGTGTTTTCATTACGGTGGCGAGTTATTTTATTAAACCATAGTTTTAATTCGAAAAATGTAAAAAAAACAACTTTGTTGCAATTCACCCCTATGGATGGAGTAAATTCATTTTGTCATCTAATACAGCCCGCGTTATTATTTAGTCTTACACACACTACAAAGAAGTGTCAAGCAGTTTTTTTTTTTTGTAGACATATGACATTTGAGCTTTTAGGAATATTCCAAAATAGTGATCAAATTAACTATGAAAATTTGACAAATGTTAATGTGCTCTGTACCTTTGCTGTATTTGCTGATGTTATTCAAACATAAGTAGAGATATTGACTTGTTTCTTATTTACTGACTGAAAGCTACTAAAAATGGGTCTACCTTGTTTCGCATAATTTTTATTGTCATAATTTTATTTGGCATATCATCAAATAGCATAAACTTCGTTTCGCAGAACATCCATTAGCATTCACTCATTTATCAGGCGTTCAAAACGCATAATCGTGTTCGCTAGAATCATCTTTAGGCAGAAATTTAATATCCATAATAGTATTAAAGCAGAATCATCCTAACGCAGAAAGTTCACAAATAGAATCGCCTTGTGGCATACAATTCGTATATATAGTCATTAATAGGCAGAATCTTCCTATCGCAGAAAGTTCACAGTCCGAATCGTCTCTTGGCATATTTTCAATATTTAATATTCTCCTATAAACCTTAATTTATCTGTGTATCCAAAGTAGTTCTATCTCAGCAATACTAACATACAACATGCATGGCAAATCAAACATGCAGCATGCAAGCAAGCATTCAGCATACAAGCAAGCAAGCAAAGCATGCAACAAGCAAGCAGACATGCAGCAAGCAAGCAAGCAAGCATGCAGCATGCAAGCAAGCAACAGCTTGCATGCAGCATGCAACGTGCATGGTTTCTGTCACGGCTCCGGCGCTGCGGGGCTCCGGCAGTCCCACGCGAGCTTATCGTCGCAGATGGTTTTCGCTCACCACCGCAGCTTTCAAACCACCTGCTCCTCAGCTCGCGTGGGACTGCCTCGCCCCTCCGCGCCTACGCAATTTTGAATTACACTCTAGGGGTGGGGCAAACAAGACTGCGTGGAGTCGGTTTTGCACCGATTCGTTTTTGTCACTAACTTTTGTACCACAACTTGATGACTTTTTAATTCAATCTTAGGGTAAAATAATATGTAAAAGAAATAGCAATATGCGAAATTCTGCTTTCTTCATAGTATGTCTAGTCAAATTATGCCAAATAAACATCGTACTTAATAAACATTATGCTTAGCGAAGGTATGCAAAGTAAAATTTTGTCAAAGGTAATTATGCCTTATAAATTTCTGCTATCCTAAAAGTATGCCATTGTAAATTCGGGCATATAAATATTCGACCAAACAATAATTATGCTAACAGAAAATTCTGCCTGAATAATATTCGACTAAAGAAAATTATGCCAAGTGTGTTATGCCAAGTGACTTTCGGAGCAAAAAGATTCTGCCAGATAGAGGGAGCCCACTAAAAATAAATTCTGTGAATGAGACAAATTACCAAATTAGTAAGAAGATTGTAGTATTATTGCGAGAGGCAGTGATAATTAAATTAATTTGCTGTCGAAGCCTTAAGATCTGCGACCGAAGTCTGAAGCAAAATTTTAGTCATTTCGCGTAGATAATATAAATTTTCTGATATTCTACTGCATCAAATATCCTTTTAACTTACGTAGCTAGGTCTTAGCTACGTACGTAAGCGTAAGTTACCTAGCTGCTAGGTATATCTTAAATAAATCGTACATAAAATATTTGATAATTTCTAAGCTTAAATCAAAAACTCTTCTCAATCAATAAATACACGAAAACACCCATTTTGTCTCAGCTTTTTTCCTACAGGATGTTTGTGTCTGTTGTACAGGAAAACTATGTCGAGACTTCCGTAGCTAAAATATGGCCTCCGAATATTAATTAATACCGTCCACCATTCCTATTTGTCGTGAATTTATAAATGTGTTCGGAAAATTCCATTTACAGATAAAGTTTTATCAAAAACACTTATAGCTTCGTGATTTTCAATGTCTAAGAGAACTCTCGTTTATTCAAATTGAATCATTCAAATACTTAAGGACCTTTAGAATCTCATTAAAACGCGTCATCTCTCAAGCTTTCAGAAACACGTCTTTTTTAGGTCATTTTGCGTTTGAGTACCTAGGTACTGAACTTCACTTCATAAAAATGAAGGCATTTTAATGAATTGTTTAAACGAAAATCTAATTATACTTTTACCAAACGGTAAACGTCAAACGAAAGAGCTATTTTTTATGAGATTACATTATTGTTTTTTCGCCAGCTATTCTTCATGCACACTACTGGCTGTATTCCTAATGTATTCGTGATTTACAACCTTCAAATTGAGATGGTCTGACCACTAATCTCCAGGCACAGATAGACCATCATAAGAAAAATACTCATTTAGGGTTAATCACGACACTCAATAATGAGGTATGACTAACAAAATTATTTGAAATCTACGATGTTGAAACAAATAGAACAACTTTTACCTCTACGTTCTTTAAACTATACCGCTGTACAGTAAGTACCTTTCATTGCAAGTAAGGAATCATTCGATTTCTAGCGAACGTAAATGAGTTAAGCCAAAATTTAACTTTACCCTTCAAAAGGCAGCCTTTACAACAGTGGTACTCAATCTTTTTTCCAGCAAAAAGTTTTAGACGTGATAAAGACGGGCTTTAACCTGAATGTACTTTTTATACTAGCGCGACACAGCGAGCGCGGAAAAACTGGTTATTTGCTATGCCACACTTAGGCAAACGCGCGAGTGTAGTAAGAAAAATTATTGGACTCCTATTGTCCATGCGAAAAATTATCATCTATTATGCCAGACCAAAATCTGTTAATGTTATGCCATTTCTTATTGATAGGATAGGATGTATGCGAGCGTAACGAGAGCCAACATTCCATAAAATTGAACAGCGGCAAAACCAAATTGTGAACACGAGCGCAAAACATTATAACCTACATTCACACTTCTCACATATTGGAACAACTGCGATTTGGTGATATTATAAGTGATAGTGCTTAAACAATTTAAAATTATAGCGCGAGTGTAGCGAGTGCGTAAAAATTGGTTACCTAATATACCTGAAAGCTATAAAATGCGAGTATGAAAGTCTAGATGCATTTTCCCTTCTTGCCAAGATTCTTGGCGAGTCTCGCATGGGGTCTCGGGTCAGACAGGCCACACAATATAGCTCGGCAGCAATATAGATTTGAATAGGCAGTGCTTATCAAAAATTCGTGTTGTTTTTTGAGTGATAGATTTAATTTAAAACCATGTTAATGATTGGATAAAAAATCGGTCTTATGAATTTGCCATGAAAAATCGCATCAAATTTCGCATCGATTGAAATATATACCACTTAAATGCTTTTTTATTTAAAAAAAAAGTATAAAATTTGTGGGAAGAACGTTTCATGTCAAAAAATTTAACAAAATGAGATAATGGACTATAAAAAAGTAACACACCGTCAGTTCGTCACTGCGGCACAGTCGCGACTGTCTGCATACCGAGATCGAGGCGCGAAAGCATAGCTCGCGCTTTATCCGTTTGGATGAAGTTGGAATACCGTCTAGATAGGGCATAGCTCGCACTTCGTCCGTTTCAATGAAATTGGAATATTTTATCGATAAGAAGTTGGAATACTAATCGATTTGACGACCTCCGTGCTGTAGTGGCTAAGCACGCTAGTTTTCAAGGCGTTGCCACTCCGAGGTCCCGGGTTCGATTCCCGGTCGGGTCAATGTAGAAATCAGAACTTTCTACATTTTCTCGGGTCTGGATGTTGTGGTCCCACCGTTGTTTCTGATTTCCATAACACAAGCGCGCTAGCTACTCACTTTGGTATCAGAGCAATGAATGTGATTGGTGTCCAATATTTTAAGATTTAAAGATAAAATTACCGTGGTTTCGGAGCCTGTGATGTAAATCAGACAGTCCTCAGCCGCCGCGATTCCCGACCACTCATATTCATATTGTTACAGTTATGTATTTTTGCACCAAGTAAATTATTTATTACGAAGACCCAAGACTTCTCATTTGACCATCACCGCACAAATACTCACCACCAGCCACATAACCGATAACCTTGATACTCAACTTCGTGTATTAAATATTACTTATGTAAAACAATTAACTGCGTGTTAAGGCTTAATTTTATTTAAATCATGATAAAAACGTTGTGTCCATATTCGTAAGGTTTTACGGGATTTTTAAAGGTCAACGCTCACATCGTAAATGTCAGCAACTTTACAGAAAACCGCTTTGATGCGGTTTCATGAAACTGTTACTTTTTTAAACTGGCTAGCTAGAACTTGTTAACTTATAAGCCAAATAGTTGCGCTGCCGTAATTATATATATGGACAGACAGCAAACGAGCCTTTTCCTATTAAAAACAATAAATAAAATTATAATTAGTTAAATAATCTGTACCTACACACAGTATGACAATCACGTGAGTTGGCCCGGCTTAATTAGCTCAAACTCAACAACTAACGCAAATGCAAAAATCTTTCAAAGTAGCAACAAAAAAACTTTATGACATTGTAATAGCTGTAAAATTAATGGTAAAATAGCTGAAGAAAATGAACCATTTTTTTATTTTATTGCCCTTTGAATACATGTGCGACAACCGTAAGCCTTACTTAGTGAACCCATTATATTAAAGCACTCAAGGATTATTTAGATAAGCTTTTTGGAATTAAATAAAGGACCGAATTTGCATGGGGCCAAAACGAAAATTGACATAAGCAAATGGACATGTTTAACAAGTTAACATTTGCACTCAATTAATAAACATCGTATTGCTTTAAAAGGCCAAAACAATTTAATTGACACAGAGAAAATTTTCATATTTTCTAGTAATAAATAGTCAAATAATTAAATTTTAATATTAACTTTAACTTTGCTAAAAGCTTTTTCATTTGATACATACAAACATATGCCATTATTATACATACACAACATATGTCTGACTAAAAATACTCACTGATCGCTGCCGCATGTAACTAATAATATTAAGGTACACTTTTCTACAATCTGTCTCGATACGATACTTAAGACTTTTACTTAAACGATACTCAAATGATATGTTAAACTACCTCGGTGGCGCAGCAATACGAGGGTCGCACTTTTAAGAGGTACGGGGTTCAATTCCTGGGTCGAGCCAAAAAATATGTACCTGGGGATTTCCGTTTAAAAATTCTTAAGTAAGCCCGGAGTCCGTAAGTTGGCGATGTTTCACCCCCGTGCCTTAGAAAAGCTCGTAAAGCCGTTGGTCCTGCGCCTGATCTCTCTCCGGTCGTATCAGATTGCTGTCCCATCGGGCTTTGAGAGTGAAAAGAATAGAGAGTGCACCTATGTTTGCGCACACACTTGTGCACTATAATATGTTCCGCGTAGTCGTTGTGATTGGCCGCCGTAGTCGTAATCAGTAAGGGACTAATACTATCTCTTACAATTTTACCTACTTATAGTGCTTGAAATATTTTGTTAAATAATACAATGCTCCATGTAGTTGGATCTAAAAAGGCAACATGCAAACACTACATGAATAAAAAAACAGCAAAGAAAATAACAACTTACCTCATTACACCGTTTCCATCTTGAAACTGAAAGCTTTTTAATCCCAAGGGCGTAATGCAATCTTCCGAGATAAATCGTTACAATCCACTGAGCTGATTTTAAAATTGTATCAGCAATACGAGGTAAGGGATAGTTCTCGACACTGAGTTTATGAAAGCCAACTTTGTACGAATGAAATGCTGTGAAAGCTAAAAGTACTTGTAACGGAGATTCCGCAGATTTATGAGCTAATATTATACTCTTAGAACTACAAAGCTGAACCGAATAGAAGAACACTAAAAAGCTTTTGCTAAAAGTTTTAAGACAAAACTATATTTTAAAATATATTAATCAAAAGTTACCAATACCTTTAGTATGGTCGAGTTTTCTGCTCTGTTTCTTTCAACACTTACTTAAGAATACTCTAATAGAGCTCGTGAAAAATATTTTTATGAGTCAAGTTCGAAGAAGACTCACTTTGAAAATTAATTAAGCGTATTTTCTGCAATTATTTAATTACATTAAGTGTCTACTTAGATTATCATGAGTTAATAATAACTTTATATTTAACTCCATTAAACTAAATATAACTTGCTTGGCAGAAAATGTAAGCAAAAACATTTCTTTATTTATACGTCAAAACAAAATCTATTCAAATATTTTCTCAATTAGAAAAATACTTTCTATGTTACAAGTTAAATTTCGTGCTAAGATCCATTAACAACGAAAGGTTTAAATATAGTAATAAACTGTTCTAATGATTCAATAACTCATTAATTAGAATTCATTTAGACATCATCAAAATAAATGTAATTTAATAAGTTAATATCAATAATAAAAAAATATTTTGTCTATAGAGTTACCTATGGGGTAGGCACGGATAAGTTTTTTAATTGAAAGAGAGCAAATATTCTCAACAAATATCGTATTTATTTACTTGAACTTTTTTTTTTTTTCGATAAGTAAGTACTTTATTAATAACAAACAAGAAGAAATAAAACTAAGACATGCTACATAAAAAAAAACTTAAAGTCTACCTATTCAAAAACGAAACCATTTCCTTGAGGCAAGGAGGCTATGATGCTGGCTGCGTTGCCGCGTTGAATAGCTATGCTAATCCTTTGAGCTAGGAACCAGCCAGCTTTATTATTGGCTGTGACAGAATTTAATTTTGGCGCAATTTTACCAAACAGCAATTTAGCAGAGGGTCCCCACGGCCCAAATGTTTCAACACCAAACGGCGCAAACACATAATCACTTGCAAGTGAGACATACTTGCGACGCTTGGCGTTTTCAGCCAACTCCGCTGCTGCTCCAGCTTTAAGGGCTGATTCTCTGAGAGGATGGGGCCAAAGTATCGACACAAGTTGCATCCCAAACTAAGGCCCGACCCCGTTCCCAGGGAATAAGCGTGAGGCCATCGGGTCTCTTGCCATCGTCACGGACCAAACCACGTGGTTCCAACGTGGAAGGAACATTAATGGTGGCAAGAGCTCTTCTGATGGCGTCATTAAGGGTAGCGTGACGGGCGAGACGCCCAGCGCTTTGTTGGCAACAAAGGCAGTGGAGACCAAATTTGTCAACCTCCTTGCCACAGGGACATATAAAAATTAAATTTCACATATAGGGGTGCCAAGGCGGAGACCCAAACACACCCGGAAAGACTCACTATCGAAAAGAGTGCCTGAATTTTTTGACGGTAAAGCATGAAGCCAGTGACCAGAATCTTTGCAGGAAACCGCCAAGAGCCTTGCTCGACTACTGTCACTGACGGAATTTTGAAGTAAAGAATTGAAGGTCTCTCTCGCAAGAGGGACATCCCAAAGTTTTTGTTGGTGACGTTCCTTTGGAATGTCTTCTCTAGGACAGAGACCTTGCCAAAACTCCTCCGCCTCTCTCACCTCAGAAAGAAAGAAAGAAAAGAAAGAAATAAATTTTATTTGGTACACTACAAAAATACAGAAATAAACATAAAAAGAAAACGTTATTATATGTAGTGAAACCAGATTGGTTTCCACTCAGCTTTTTTGCCATGGCAAGCCGTGGCGCTGGTTTTCAGTGGAGACCATTGAGGTTGAGATACTAAGCTGGCGAGGATGCTCAAAGATTTTTCTGGCTAAAACGGAAGTGCTATGCAAAGAGGAGAGAAAAGCGGGGAGGGCTATACTAGAAATTTGGCGAATTCCGATCCCACCAAAACGAATAGGAAGCGAAGCCTGAGTCCAAGAATTGTTATCAAAATGTAAATTTAAAATTTTTTCCAAACTATTTTTAAGAGTAGTGTCAAATAGTTTTAAATAATTATTATTTTTCCAGATAGAACTAGCACGTAGGAAATATGTAAATTTAGGCACAAAAAGACACGATTTCAGTATAGTAAACGCAATGTGTGAATTTAGGTGTTCTAATCTGGGGGCTGAAAGGGTGAAATCATTCAATTTTTTATCTAGAAAAGGTTCGATGCTGGGATCAAGAAGAGGGGAACCCAGGAGGCAAAGCGATTCAGAATTCAGAATTTTGATGTTAGGAGCAAGAGAATTGAATTTATCAATGATTGCCTGACGGGAACCAGACGAAACGTGATCATTAATAAAAAGTTCACATTTTGAAAGGTTCAGTTCCAAGCCTAATTTCTTAAATCCTTCTATAATCAGGACAAGGTCTTGGAAAACAACATCTGCTTTGCCTCCAAAGGAGCCGTCATCCAGATACCAGGCATTGAATTTAGAATTTAAGGATGAAATGACAGGATGGATGCCTAAACTAAAAAGGGCTGGACCTAAAGGGTCGCCTTGCTGAACACCGACTGCAGAAACAATTGAATGTTCATTGTAAAGCAATTTTGATTGATTATTGTAACACTGAAAAACAAAAGGATAAATCTGAGGAGTGTGAGTCTGAACTTCATTCAGAAAGGCAGACCTGTCAAGAGAATTGAAAGCATTCTTCACATCAACTTTCAAAAAAACTTCCGATTCGTCACAGGAGAGGAAATTGCGAGCTGAATGAACCACAGCCTCGCAACCGCCCTTACTGCCGAAACCGAGTTGGATGGGTTGAAAATACTCTTTCAAAGGAGAAAAAATATCACGACAGGCTAATTTGGCTGCAAGACGACGAAACGTTGAGCCAATAGCAATAGGGCGAATGCCACCATCTTTTTTTCGAAAGGCACAAAGTCTAGCACCTTATAAAAACGGGAGAAAACTTTCAGAAACCCTGCCAGATAAGAGAAGGTTGCACAGTTTTGTAATATTGGAAAGCAAAATTCTACCGGCGTCAGCAGCGGAAGCACTCACCAAATCCTTAAGGTGTTGGGGAGTGATGCCGTCGATACCGCCAGCAGAACCAGCCGGAAAAGACATGATGGCAGCAAACGTGTCGCCGTCATCAAGTATCTGTAAGGGTTGGAAATTTTGAAGAGGAGGAAGAGCTAAAGATGGAGAATCTGGACGTGAAGGATGCTTACTACGAAGGCTCTCGAGAGTTTCCTGATTAGGGGGAGCGAGAGTGTCATCGGAGAACAAGATTCGGGCTGCGTTTTTCAGGTCGCCGTCCATAACCTTGTTCTCAACGGTACGATAAACGTTAAATTTGGAAGATAGCGTACCAGACGAACTGAACGGAAGGGATGGATTGTGGGATTTCGAAGCATTATCTAAAAGCGCCCGAGTTAAAGTTTTAGACTGAGACTTTACATGAAAAAACGAGTATGAAAATGTAAAAAGATTTTGCCAGGCAGTTTCAGTATTAACGAAACATTTTTCAATACAAGACGAGAGGCATTTAGCTAAAGCTATTCTCGCTCCCCTAGGGATTCTTTTAACCAGCGGAGTAGTTTGGTGGAGATTTGTGATAATAGCTTCAAAAGATGGAGAAGAAGATATAGGATTTGAAGTAGAGGGTAGAGGGAGAGATGCGGGTAAATTGGTGCTATTATGACTACGGGCAATATGAATATTAAGGCCCCTCTTACCTTTAAAAGCCCTGTTGGTATTACAAATTGAGCACTGAAAGAACTGCGGCTGTGAGAGTGGGTGCCCACCGATGGAGATAATGTGCTCATAAGCCTTAACACTTATCACAAAAAGAAATTTGGAAAAACCTGCCAAAACACTAAATTAAAACTTATGACACAATATCAAATATAAAAACATAAAATTAAAATAAAACTATATGTAAATAAACTAGAATGACGGACGCTGACAGCAGGGGATGCGCAGGTCTGGTTGCCTTAGCAACCGGAGTGAGTCCCTGCCAACGCCAAGTGTCAACTGAAACATAAAAATGCAAGAATTTAATATAATATAGAGAGGTCTTCTGGAGGCCTACCCACAAACTCACTGCCTCTAAACACAATAAGGAAATTATGGAGAGGCCTCGGGAAGAGGAAAAAAGAGGGGAAATATTTTTTAAATGAAAAAATCTATACGACAAATACTTATCTTTGGCAGGTGTCAGGTGTCAAATCCTTGAACTTGATATCTTCAGTATTATATTGATATCAAAAGTCAAAAATAAAACAATGCATGTATAAGTTAATTTGTCAAACGGTAATCATTTATCATAAAGAATTGAGCTGAGCTTTAAGTAATGCTTTTGATGATAATGTGTCCTACAAAATATAATCTCATTTCGGAATCGTTCCACCATGTTAACTTGACACCCAGCGCATTTAAAACTGATAAAAGTATTAATACGCGAGCCGAATAAACATTTTCATTATTAAAGCTGCATTAACTGCAGTACTACTGCACCGGATAAAGTTTAAGCCCGCTGTTAATTTTATAAAGGCTGTTCTTTGTACGCTTTTGCTTATAAATCTTATTAAAATATCACAGAATGTAGTTTTTGGAATAGAATACAGATAAAATATTTGTAAAAATAAAACGGCATGTCCTCTCATGTCCAATTTAGTTACCAGTAACGTTATCTGTCCATTACTTTATACTAAAACTAGCGGTCCCCCGCGACTTCGTCCGCGCGTTTTGAGTTTTCTCCCTCCCCTCCCGTCGCAGCGTGATGTTTTATATCCTAAAGTCTTTCTCGATAAATAAGCTATCCAACACAGAAATATTTTTTCAAATCGGTCTAGCAGTTCCTGAGATAAGTGCGTTCAAACAAACAAACTCATCAGCTTTATAATATATTAGCGCAAGCGCACGTTGTACTTAAGCTGCGAACATTATTTTGGTGCGGAGTTATGTTAAAACTGTGATAGCTCCTAAGATATTTATTGAAAAGGGCAACTTGGTTCTAAATGAAATGCTCGTGATGATGAATGTATTTATTTTGATAAGAATAAATACCTGTGTGTATAATACACCTCTAAAAATAATGCATTATCTTTTTACAAATTTATTAACATAAAAAAGGTTGTAGTAAGTCAACCATAAAAGATAGACATATGCTGTCGCGGACTTTATTATAGAACTCTTAATGCTGAACAATCCTGTCATACATGATTTTTGTGTAACTTAAGCGGTTTCCGCAGCGTATGCAGCGGAAGCTCTCAAAAGGAATATCTTTCTCCCGTTTTCGCTACATTTTTCATTTCTGCTGTGGTCTTATGAGTCGTATCTTTATGTTATATAGCCTAAAGCCTTCCTTGATAAATGGACTATCCAACACAAAAATAAAATTTTCAAATCGGGCCAGTAGTTTTTGAGATTAGCGCGTTCAAACAAACAAACAAACAAACAAACAAACAAACTCTTCAGCTTTATAATATTAGTATAGATATAGTATATGGTATAGATACGTTAATTTGAATGATTCATTGATTATTCCTTATTTCTCCATGGTGAAACAGGCTCTTATTACCGTATTTTGATAAACCCAAAGTAAAATTAAATAATATTGAAATAATATTTTATCAGCCCTCAAATCATTTACTTCATGCATAGTAATAGTTTCCTTTTAAAAAGACGGTTCTTGTTAAAATAACTAAGAACCTTGTTCAAAATTATGTAGAGCAATGTCCAAGGCAAAGAATTATAACGTTTTATAAGTTTAAAGCTTCTTTCATTTGCATTCCAGCATTATGTTTTCTTAAGGTACATAATAAATAAATTATATTATGTGAGTTTACCTTAATAACAGCATTTAGTCATTCTATGATTATGACTTTAAAAAAGTTGATCGCCCTGTATTTAAGCGTAAAGCTCAACAATAAATTTTCGCAGTAATTATTGCCGTAAGGTGAGAATACAAATTGCATAAAGTTATTCAAATGAACTTTTTCTTACCGCGCCTTCAAGGCTGGGTGAAAAACATTGATGAATAGGCTTAGCTTGTGAACGAATTAAAGAACGCACGCCATGCGAAGTTGTAAGAATAATTGAATATACGAGTTACACAATATTCATATACGGCGGTATCAGCAGTGAATCGTGATCTCGCCTGTATCGGCAACTTGTCCGAGAAATCCGGGATATCCGCCCAAATCATTGTTGGCAGCTCAACATTACGTGAAATTTATTTCTCTGGTTTTAATGAAACCCTGATACCGCATAGTGAGAATGTCATGCACCTAGCACTATACATAGACAGCACCCTCTGCTGGTCTAAACACATTTTTGAGATCAACAGAAAAGGAACCGCCACTTTATGGGCTCTCTATAAATTTAAAAACTTTCTCACTCCTTATACTAAAACTCATATTTTCCAGTCTCTCGTCCTTCCTCTTCTCGAATACGCCGACGTGTGTTGTACAGTGATGCTTTCCTCAATAAACTTGACCGTCTCCTCAACAATGGTATTCGCTTCATCTTTGGTCTGATGTATAACCTTACCCTAAGACCTTCTGCTCACCGGTACAAGCTTAAATGGCTTCCTATCGGTCTCTGCAGAGAAATAAGAATCCTGTGTACTCTCTTCAACATACTTCGTAATGCCGGCGGGATTTTAATACAGATAACAATAAAAAAACTATCAATAACTACATAAATGATGACTGTAGCATGTTGAAAGTGAAAAGCACTTTATGAGTAGGTACGATTAATAAATAAAAACCTCTGTGATACGGATTAACTCCAAAAGCTCTAAATAACAAACTGAATAATATTACGTTAGTCTGGACCTAAAGTAATCCAAAGCCAATTCATTTATTTTGGCACGAGGCTTTATAACAAAAATAAGTAATTTGAATATTTGAAGAAAGTCTTCAATGCTTAATGTAATTTCATTGAGTACGTAATTAGTTGTTATTATGATGATTTGGTATTTATTTATTAAAACAGGTCAAGAGGTGTATTGCGATCTTGGTTAATCCGTTCAATTTCCAGGCATTTCTTTTCACACTCAGTGTAAACGAATATTAATCAATATTATTATTACCATTATCATAACCATCATCAGCAAAAGGACGTCCACTGCTGAACATAAGCCTCCCCCACCATTTTCCACGTTGACCGATCACAAGCAAACTGCGTCCAGTTTGATCCTGCGATCTTTACAAGGTCAAGGACATCCATAGGATCTCCACCGAAAAGATGGACAGATGGAGACAGATAGGGGTCTTAAGATGTACGTAGATAATTGATAAGCGTAAGCTTGAAATTATGCACCGACTCCGATAAGTGTGTAATTTTGAGCATATTAGTCAGTTTTTTGAGGGCGGTTTATTTGTTTTAATATTTTTATTACACGACTTTTAGTTATTAGTTATTATCCATATCTCAAAAACAACTAAACTGATTTTGATAAATCTTACACTATGACCTGAATTAAAATATACCTGATTGAACTAAAAAAAATATCTAGCTATGACTTCTTACTGACGAAATTTTGCGCACATATTTGGAAGCTTTAATACAACATACTCAAATTTTAACAAATTTTAATGTTATCACATACATACACATTAAAATGATTACTTCCTTTTATGTGGGTCAAGTCAAAGATAAATCATTTTTATTCGTCGTCCTTTTTAAGACCTTGGACGAATTTTAATAATAAAAACCTTTATTACAAGCTTTATTAAAATCGGTTAACATTAAACCCAAGAAATTAATATCAGAGGGCGAAATCTTGGGCTATATGAAAATTTCACGCATCAAAAGGAATTTGGTGAGAAAGTACAATTATTAGAATCACTTAGAGAAAACTTTGAAAAACATAAAATAAAGTTTATTTATTTATAGGATCAACGTTGTTATTGTTGCTACAAGACTGAAATCAATAATTCAATATCTCGCATCCACTCGACGTAAGTGCTTGTATTTCAACAAAAGCGTCTTATTCTACCGTTTCCATATATGTGTATACATATTTTGTAGTTATTAACGATGTGGTACACAGATTGTTTATACACTTCTGGACACATCTATTGGTCCACCTTAGAGTTTAGGCCCCTACCGAAATATGATTGCTAGATTGAACAAAAACTGTTGATGCAATTTTAAACCTGATACATTTTACCATCTTTTTCGATCGTATTGTTTTAAATTTGGATTCAGAATACCATACAACATGGAGCTACGCCTAACAAGTCGGATATGCGTCTTGTTAAAGGCAATTTATTTTTGACTAAAAAACATGTTTTATCAAATAAAGGTTTAATTTAATAACGCGTGTTGCCTCCATGGGCATCTACTACAGCTCTCATACGATTAGGCATAGAGTTTATCAACCGCTCTATGAAATTTTGAGGGATCATCCCCCATTCCTCTTCTATGGCAGTTTTCAACTCCTGCATCTTCTGGGCAACTGGCTGACGAGCCCTAACACGTCTTTTTAGCTCGTCCCACATGTGCTCAATGGGGTTCATGTCTCGGCTTCTGGCTGGCCAGTCCGGAACTGTGATGGTCACATCCCGAAGATATTCCCTGACGATGCTGGCCGCATGGGCTCTTGCGTTATCATGCATCAACCTCAAGTTGAGTTTTGCCGCTCGCGGATATACCGCCCCAGACAGTCCACGAGCCACCGCCATAAGTAACCCTCTCTTCAAAGCAGCATTGTGCGAAACGCTCTTCCTTACGTCGCTAGGCCTTCTTCCTTTCATCATTGCCATGTAACACAATTTGAGATTCATTAGAAAAGAGTACACGGCTCCAATCTTGCTGTGTCCAATTTAAATGACTGCGTGCGAAATGAAGGCGCGCTGTTCGGTGGGCTCGCGTTAGTTTGGGCCCATTAGCTGGCTTGTGTGGTACCATATAGCGTTCTTTTAACCTTCTCCGAACAGTTCGAGCGCTCACAGATACTCCGTGGAAGTCGCGAAACTGGTTTTGTATCTCAATGGAGGTAAGGTGACGATTTCTCAAGCTAGTCGTCACGATGAATCGATCCTGCCTTTCAGTTGTGACCCGAGATCGTGGCCTTTCTTGGCGACGAACATAGCCGCCAGTCTCTAGGTACCTCCGATAAACATTTTGGACCGCAGATCGACTTAAATTAAGTTGAGCACTCACGTTTCTTTGGCTGTGTCCGGCCTGAATAAGTGCCACAGCTTGGGCGGCGACTTCAGGTGAAGTATCCATAGATTATTGATAGAACCTCACCTTAATGTTAAGAATGAGTAATGTTTGTTGCAAAACCAAAGATATCAGACACTTTTTCAAGAATTAAATCCAAGTAAACCAATAAAACCAAGTTTTCTTAGTATTCGATTGTTTGATATCGACAATCAGGCTCCAAATTGTCTTTTGTTTCTTTAAATTCTGTGTTCAAAATTCAAAAAAAGACTATTGAATGAAATTGTGAATGTGCCAGGTTCAAAACTGCGTAAAAACTTTTTGCTCGACCTAATATAAAATTATAGCTAGGACCAAACGAAACTGAAAATACAAGGTGGGCCAATAGATGTGTCCAGAAGTGTATGTAGAAAAAACTGCTCTAATCTGTGGCGATTTAGGTTATAGAGTATCTAATTATCGCTTTCACAAGTATCCTCAAACGAGTCATAAAACTTCAACAATGCACTAATCCGTTTCTAGCCACTGTTAAGGGCAACTTCTGCTTGTACCGCCGCAAAGGAATTTATTACGCCCACGCCCTCCCGTCCGTAGTAACATTTTCATTTAATGTTTTTACCCGGCGAAATAAGGCGAGCTAAACGTGTTAACCCTTAATGTCTCATTGGCACGAACGTCGCGGGTACTTTTTGTACATTTTATTTACTTAGCGCGCTGCTTTGGGCGAGCATGAAGTTGATTCGTGATAAGTACGGTTGTCAATTTGACGCCTCTTCTTTTCTACCATTTTCATAACCTGTTAATCCTTAATCAATAACAATTGGTTGTTAATTGTATCTGAATTGTCGAATCTCTGGGTAATTATAAACAGCATATTGTTATTTGGATCAGGAGTACCTATTACGACAAAAAACAAAATCGTTCGATCCGAAAGATTTTAAGTATGGAATCCTTACTACGAAATATTTGGATCCGCAAAACGATTATCGTATAGACGTATTGTTTTTCGTAGTAGTATAGTTCAATGTTCGTAGTTGACCTTCAGTAGTTAACCTTTATACGTAAAATTATGATGAAATCAGTATTTTTTATTCGTTTAAACCAAAGAAGTTAAGACACAAAAAAATAAACGAGTAGTTTACTCAAATTTATGCTGTTATTTACGCGAATTAACTTATTAATTAAAGCTTTTAATAAGAAATTACATTATTTTAATGGCCCTTAAAAAACGTAGCTCTATAGTTTGTTAGGCTTCTTATTTAAATCCAATTTAACTAATTTTAGTCGGAGCTAACTAATTAGTTCTTATGATTAGACTAATTGCATAGTGTTAGTTATGATACTTCCAAACTTCCTCTAATCTCAATTAAGCAGAGGAAGAATATTAAACTTTTACTCGACTCTAGTAGCAAAAAGCTGCTAAAGTATAATTGATAATTCCGTAGAGTAATTTGACAGATGCCAATGTCACTTTGTAAAATAATATCGATATTTAACAAGCATTCGTTCATTTGGTTCGTTTCGTTCATTCAGTTCACTCAAACAAAATCAGTACGAATGAATATAATATTATAAAAAAGATACTGATGCATGTGTATTCTATCAAAGAGAAGATACACAAATTTTCAGGGAGTCGGAAATAGAGGCAGGAATAATTAAACATATTTTTTGACTGCTTTTGTTTATTAATAATATAAACATAAACGCACTAGAAAAGAAAACGTTTCAAACTTGTAACTTCCTAAACGATTGCTGTGTAGAATGAAAATATACAGAATGTGTGTTCATTTGAGGCGTAACAATGGTTAAGTAAATGAATGACATTGATGAAATCCATTCTTCTGGTCACAACACTATTTATTTTTGTTCAAAAACTGGTAACACTGTAAACATCAAATCACTCTACGGGATTATTGATTATACCCTAAGTTCAAACTTACTATCAATAATTTTTAAATCATTCGGAACTATTAATACTGACGGCCTGCATCATACGTAATACGCAATGACGTTCCATATTTGAATTATTGGTTATTTGTGCTTTTTGTCGATGGTGAAACTGGCCCTTATCTACTTGCATCCAGTATGTAACTAATATTAGTACCTTAACCTTCGTCTACCTTTCTTAAAAACTACTTATTTTTGTTGGTTTAAAATGTTTTTAACGTTTTTATGTTTTTTGTTATTTTGTATTCCTATAAAATAAAATAAGAAACCAAAAATTTTGCATGGGCTGGACTCGAACCCGCAACCTTTGGCTAACCAGCTGCTTATTTGTGTTTGATAAATGTGGCTCACCCGAACACTTTCATCTTTTTTTAATCGTTTATTCAAATTGACAAATCGCGATTTACATAGCACTTCGGTATAACATTTATGATTTCTGAAGTCTCGGAGGATAGATGAATTAAGTTCTATTATATGGATTTCAATCAAATCTTCTAAATATAAAAATGAATCGTTTTTTCCCTTGGCCATGACATAACGCTTGACGTCACCGATTTCACTAATTCTTTTATTGTTGCGTTTGTTAAAGTCAGAAGGAGGTTTTTATAAGAAAAATTGGTACTTTAGACAATTTAACGGGTTGACTAATTTTTGACGACCTCTGTGGTGTAGTGGCTAAACACACTGCTTTCAAAGCGTCGCCGCTCCGAGGTCCCGGGTTCGATTCCCGGTCGGGTCCAGGAAGAAATCGAAATTTTCTATATTGTCTCGGATCTGGGTGTTGTGGTACCACCGTTGTGTCTGATTTCCATTAAACAAGTGCATTAGCTACTTACTTTGGGATCAGAGTAATGTATGTGATTGGTGTTATCATCGTCCGTAATAAGATAATACCCATTAAAATTACGGGTTCAAAGCAGGACGGAGCCAGGAGCAAAAAAAGTTCGCTGGTTCCACTAGTTTGGAATAAAAAAACTAGAATTTACACAGAAACGCCATAGACTCGCTGCAGTAAACTCATATGTTTATAGAATATGACGGTTCTGCGCCCATTCCAGTCTCCGATAAAAGTCCACGCATAAACTCAGCGGCACACGCAATTCGGTGCCACGCATGGCTTTTGTTTATTGTAAATAGCGCGGTGGTATGCGTATTTCAAATAGAAACAACGTTCAAAAGCAGTTGCACGTTACTATTACACAAGGGCAAGGGCTCTTACACAAGTCGGACAACCACCGTGTGTCCACCTTAATTACTAAAGGTGTTGCAAAACTACTCATCAGAAATGAAGGGAGCTACTTTGAATCAGTAACTAATCAATTATCTCCTAGGAATAGGTTGTAAAACGTTACTTTTTCTTAAAGAGTTTTGCAAATTGCCATCCATGTGTCCACCTTATGATAAGCTCTTAATTGCACATTATAAAAGGTGTTGCAAAACTACTCATCAGAAATGAAGAGAGCTACTTTGAATCAGTAACTAATCAACTATCTCCTAGGAAAGTAGGTTGAAAAACGTTCCTTTTTTTTCAAGAGTTTTCTTCCTATGTTTCGAGGAAAAGTTGTTAAGTTTTTGATGCTGGGTAGCTCCTTTCATTCCTAACGAGTAGTTTTGGAACAACTTGTCAATTACGAATGCACCCTTCATTATCAACTTTCAATCGTTTTATGACAATGGTTTTGCGACTGCAAAGAGAGTCGACAAAAAAATAGACAGAGCTTACCTTAAATAAGAGTGCTCACTTTGAATATGCTTTTTTTGGTTTAAGCGATAACACAAACTAAATCGTAATTTTCCTTTGAACGAATTTGTGACAAACCTATGTGCGTCTATTAAAGAGTTGTCTATCTTATTTTTAGTTGTAATCTTCAGAAAAATCATTAAGAATGTAAGTTATATAGGATTCGTTTATAAAAGAAGCTAAATACAATTGATTGTATTCGTTAATCGTGTTGGGGCTGTTTTATATCAAATATCGGTTTTACATATAGGTAGGTATCGTCTCTTTTTCCAAAGACATAGTCTAGCACACCAATAGGATATGCGACCGTTTAATATAAATGCACGCAATTTAGGAGCTTTCAGCAATATTTTAGCAGAACCAACAAGTAAGGCGGCAACGTTCCCCGTAAATATGATTTCCGCCATTCACTCCCTTCTCTCTTGGTTATTGTTATTTATCGTGTATGATTCGATGAAGCTGACATGCCATAGACTGGTAAAAGCCTATAGATAAATAAAGAATAAAAAAACATAAAGGATGGTCACCTAAAAAAATCTAATACGTCAAATGATTCACTTAGCCCTGAAAGAACTGTTCAAAATTCGTGGTGCTGCGGGGTTTTCTCGAACTACACTCACTTTATCTCATTTTGTTACGTTTTAATTTGAAATGGCAGGCGACGCCAGCGCCACTTTGGACTTTGTATTTCAACAAAGTGTGCTTTTGGCAAAACGAACAAAAGTGTGAAGGCTCTTAATTTTCCGGCTCGGGTCTTTGCGAAAATTCGGCGCCAAGCAGTCTGCACCTTCGGTCCTTTGTCGCTATAGAGCAACAATTTGAGAAAGGATTCAGCATTTTTGGGCTGAATTTCTTTCGGGAATAATGCTACCATTAAATTTTCAGATGAACAAATAAATAATATTTTGTCAATTAACGTAATATCTTTTACTTCCATCCAATGATGTTCAGATTTTTATTTGTAAAGAAATACAATTTGTCAAAATACATACATTTGCATAGAATTTCTTTATCAGGGTCCAAAAGATAAGGATAGACATACATACGTATAGGTATATATAAGGGCAAAAATAATAATTTTGTGCTGTTACAAATGATTTAATTGATTGATATATTTTCTTTGGGTTTAATAAAAAAACTTTAAAAACATAGGCAATGGCAACTGATTAAAAAGTTATAAACACATATTACTTAGTTACGTCTTAATCAGAATACTTTAGCAAAATTATTGTAATTTTCAAATCTAATTATTTACTTCGTAATTTATCAGCACACAATACATACTTCAGCTCAATATCATGATGCACCTATAAAACTTGTTTTGTTTTCGATGCTCTATCAAATTCTACGTAACAAGCCCGCACTCTAATGTGCCTACTTACGATCGGTTTTTGAACGGCGCGTTGTTTAGAGAAAACGCTCGCGTAATCTACTTATACTGCGAATTCACCGTGGCCCCGCTTTATGAGCAAGGGCGAGAAATTGAATTGCTTCTAATGTTTTAAAATGCCAAGCTTTTTAATGAAGATACTAACATTTCCTGCGGAAATGAGTGGTTAATTTTCTCAATAATTGACTGACAGCACTTAAATTTATAAGCACCTTCAGGGATTTTAGCAAACACGAGTGGAGGTAACGGAACACGGTCGTGGGAAATCAGTTAACTGAGTAAAAGTTCCAAAAGACATAAAATAGTCTGAATTGAAAATGAAACCCCAAAATACATATACAACAAAACACCCAAAAGGCCGACTCCTCTCTCAACTCAGATTGAAAACTTCATTTGTCACTGTCTACTTCAATTCCAATCAAACTGACCGCAAAGAAAATTTATTTGTCTCTGTGTTAAACAAACTTAACTTAAACTTAGCTATACGCAGAGTTTAATCATTTAAGCATATCAGCTGTTACCACAGATACAAATGGTGATAAGTAAAGATGAAAATAAAGAAACAAGTTAAATAGATCTTCCCTCGTCATCAAACGTTAAGTAGGCGTTTCGTTCTAGCTTTCTTGTTTATGTTATTATAACACAGCAAAAACATAGTCCTAAGCTGCGTCTGTCAGTTAATTTTCGGTTAACTCAAAAATTATTGCATGGATTTTATGCCGGTCAAAGGTTTGTGTAAAGTGGTTAAAAATTATAATTCGATGTTACACATCAATGATGATGATGACGACAGAGATATATTACTAAATAAACAAAAAATATTGCATTATTTACTCTGAAATTTAGTCCGAATATTATGTTTAAAATTCGTCGTAGTAAGACGGCACCCTAATGACGGCAGCGTTCAGCGGAACATAGATTTCTGTCAAGGTGCGAATAAATTAGATGTTCCTAATTTGTTTGGTATTCGCAACGCAAACGCCTGCTGATCTTCGTGGCGAAGATATCCGATTGGTCTCGCCAGCCATTACATATTGGGAAAATTATTAAATCCTTAGGAAATATTTGAATGATTTCGTAGTGGTTACATGTAGAAGTTAATAATTAACTGCCTCAGTGGCGCAGCGGATAGAGGGTCGCACTTTAAAGCGACGGTTGCGCTAGAGGTCCCAGATGCGATCCCCGGCTGGGCTAAAAGTAGATTTCTTTTCAGAAATTCTCAGGGCAGCCTGGAGTTTGAAAGTTGGCAGTGTTTTACACCCGTTTCAAAGCCGTTGGTCCTGCGCCCGATTTCCCTCCGGTCGTGTCAGAATGCTTTCCCATCGGGCTTTGAGGGTGCAATAGAGTGCACTTGTGTTTTCCCACACACTTGTGCACTATAATATCGGGACATATTATAGTGCACAAGTGTGTGGGAAGTCGCAGTCGGCTAGCCGTTGAGACTGGCCACCGTAGTCGAATTCGGCTGGGTGGGGCACTATCATATAGTGAAGTTGTGTCGATTCTTAAGTTAGAAAGCATACTTGTTTATGAGAGATTTTTTTGTTATTTATTAGTAAACAGAATGCATACTATTTTTAAATTGACTATTATTATTGTATAATACTAAAATATTATATAAGGTTACCTCGTTTTAAGTGATAATATTTTAACAGAGCATCAAACAATAACATAGAAAGAGGGCCCAATAATTATTTTTTTTGAAAACTGGCCCGTTTACGTTTTTATTTTTCCTAACAAAAAAAAATATATTTTTTAAGAGCACCCTGTTCCGCGACATCGCCTTTCGTCTCTTACATAAGTACTACATTGAGCGAAAACTAGACAGACGTATGGGTATGGGCCTGAGTGTGACGGAAGATGGACTAGCTAAGCGAGAACGAGACAGACGCGTGGGCGTGAACGTGACAGAAGATGCCTATCTCATTCATGCGGCGTGCCGGTGCGCGGTACTCGGGCGGTAGGGGTAGGGGGGCGCCGCTGCGCGCCTATTTATTTGGTCCTACATCATAATAATAATAAAGGTAACTACCTACTGCATTCGATTACCTATTATTACGAAACTCTAATGTGAAAAAAACATTATCAACGTGTATCAGTACCTAATAAATCAAACGGATAGATCAGTTGATAAACGCTAAACAAACAAAACAGCTGGGTATGAAAACAAAGACAAAAACTTAAGAAGGTATGTGCCCATTTATCTGAGGCCTAAAACAGCTAGGTAGGTATGATTCTCTGAAACAGAAACTCAACTTAGGTAGGTATGTGTTCATTAATCGTAGGCCTAAAACCCTAACAGCTGGGTATGTATGATAAACTAAGACAGAAACTTAACTTAGGTACCTATGTGTTTATCGCAGGCTTAAAACATGAATAGCTGGGCAGGTAGGTATGATAAACTAAAACTACCTAATTGTGTTGTGTTCCTTCTGTTTATTTAATAATAATAAAGAGACAAAGCTTATGTGAAAGTAAACTTCCTAATTGAGTTGTGTTACCTCTGTTTATTTAATAATAATAAGACAAATCTTATGTGAAAGTAAACTTTAAAAAGAATACCTATTCAAATTTTCAATCTTACTAAATTTAACTTAGACAGATGTTGTAGTTACCTACCTACCTACCTAATGAGTACCTCTTGATTCCTTTTGATTCAGTAGATGGATATGCACTTAAAATTGCGTGAGTAAATTTAACACAGTTTTGTTTTAAATTTCGTTTATTAGGTACCGTAAATTAACATAACACATAAAACGCGAACACATCTTTGAAAAATACGTACATTTTTATTATTTTTTACTTTTAATTATCACACTTGCTCAGTTTTTGTACAGATATGTGGATACAAGTCTTATTTCACAATAAAATAAATTAAAACTAGGATTTCTGCATTGGTTTACAAATACGTTTTCTTTATTAGCAGCGATAAGTTAACATTTGAAAACAATGACGTCAAAGATTTGCAGTAAACAGGTTACTATTTTTACGGTAACATCTTATTTTACAATTGCCAATTGAGGCGATACCTCCTAACCTTATTATTATGCAAACTGTGTCGGAAGTCTCGACATAGTTCCCTGTAAAACCACCAGGTGGCGCTCGCAAAATGCCGTAACAAAATTAGTGTTTTCGTGTATTTATTGATCGAGAAGAATTTTCGAATGAAGCTTAAAAATTACAAATATTTTTTAAGATTTATTAGCTACATAACTTAAAATGATATTTAATCAATTAGAAAATCATAAAATTGAAATTGTCTACGCGAAATGTCAAAAATGTTACATCAGACTACCAGCGCTGGGCCTCTATTTTTGAATCACTCGCTTGAATATGGCGTGTGAGTTTTGTTTGAAAACAAATTAAAAATCAATAAAAATCACGCAAAATTTTGGCGTTGGTACTCACAAAATTCATTAATCATTTTTGCAAATCACTTCCACGTGAGATTAAACTAATTTTCATAGGAAAATCGGACATTAAACAATGAATATCACACGCCATCTTGACGCGAGTGATTCAAAAATAAGGGCCCTGAAGCGAGCACGAGACAATCTAGCTATCACGATCACGAGCACTGCTTTTTTTTTCACTAGCCATCACGGCATTCACTGTTCATTCACACACGTATGCACTGAACCTTTGCTGGAATTGGTGGCGGATAACTGCAGCATTGTGTTGTGCATGCACGTTATCCCAGCAACGTGCAATTGCGCAGTAGTCAACGGGAGGACTCGAGCTCGAGCTGCTCGATCTTCGTCGCATAGTCCGCATCAGCAGCAAAACTTGGACCGTCAAGTGATAAAGGCGTAATCCTCGCCAACAGCAAATCTTGGACCCTCAAAAGATAAAGGTGGAGGGCTTCGTTGTGCAGAAACCGCCATAGCAAGCGCCTGCGGTGTTTTGCTTTAGGTGCTGTACCAGATCAAGGCGCGGCGGGAAACTATGTCACCCAGCCCAGGCTCCGGAAAACGCACCGCCGCGGGTCCGCGACGCGCGCGCACACAACGTACAAACGCAAATTTTTTTGGCAGACTGACTTGCGTTGCGCGCGCGCGTCGCGCGGCTATCCGGTGGGGCGGGGAGTGGCCGCGAGCGCGACACGTGTAGACAGGCAGGCAACATTGCGGCGACACGGCGATGGGCGGCGCGTATGACAATACCTACAAAAACCGAGAGCTCCGCTCAGCAACACGCGGCACGGGGTGTTTTATTTTACTCTTTTTTCTACATGTTTAGAGGCAATTTTCTCGAAAACTAGCGTATGAAAAAAATTTTTTTTCGTACAAAATATGTTTCATTTATTTTTCTGAATCTGCCTTTAAAATATTATCACTTAAAACGAGGTAGCCTTATATGTCTGATAAAGCAGGTCGCAGTGAGACGTCATTTTTATTAAGAGCTTGTGTACCTCTGTTGAACAATAAATGAATGTGATTTAATTTGAATAATATTTTTAGTAAATCCCGCTTTTGAGGATTTTGGAACCGTGCGGAGTATATGGTGGGGGTATAGAAAACGACCAAAGCGCATGCCGCGGCAGAAAAGTGCAACTATCGCGGTTAGTACATCTTGTCCATGTTTGTCTTGCTTTAAAAAGGGGTATTATTGAGTTGTATTGTAAAATAAAGATGTAAGGCATGTATAATACGAAACGATTACTGAAGTAAACGACAAATAATAAAGTATGAAACCATTTTTATCATTTCGTACGTTTTTTTTATTGTATCTTACAAATTTAAAGCAGTTTGCAATCATAATTGAATGATTAATTAAGGTATAACTAAAGTTTCAAGCGCTATATTACGGAAACAAATAATAAAAAAAACATTTGTATAATTCACATTAAGACATGATTCAACGTGAGCTCTATTAAAATATTTTTAAGTTGCAAGCTTTTGGTCAGGTTTATAAATTTAAACATACATAATACCTTAAAGCATAATCTTGACCATTTGTTCGACATCAATGTCCCATGAATGGGACGGCTCTGAGTTGATTAAATTATCTTCGCAATATCACTTTGATGACGAGGTATTTGGTAGCGGTGACTTGACTGTAGGTAAATGTCTTCTTATTTTGGTCGATTTAAAATCAGATTTATAATTAATCCCTGCTCTTCAAATCGAACCTGTAAACTGTACTCTAATAAACAAACTTTTTAGCGTTATAATATTAGTATAGATAGATGAACCTGAGAGATTCAAGTGTGCCAGGGATATCCCTGAATCTGAATATTTCAAGGCATATCTATGTGTGATCGGAGCTTATAAACTAAGGACGTGTTCTGCTAAAAAGCAATATGCTCCCTTTGCAATTTTTAGCAAAGTTTTGGGATGGGAATAATTTTTGTGTTTTACACATATTTAAAACAATTTAAATTTTACTTAATACCGCCTGTACCAACTGCCTCTAAAATAATTTTTACTGGCTTTCTTTATTGCACATTACTCACTTTAATCTATACTTAATATTATAAAGCTGAAGAGTTTGTTTGTTTGTTTGTTTGTTTGAACGCGCTAATCTCAGAAACTACTGGCCCGATTTGAAAAATTATTTTTATGTTGGATAGTCCATTTATCGAGGAAGGCTTTAAGCTATATAACATAAAGATACGACTCACAAGACCACAGCAGCAATGAAAAATGTTGCGAAAACGGGAGAAAGATATTCCTTTTGAGAGCTTCCGCTGCGTACGCTGCGGAAACCGCTAAAGTTACACAAAAATCATGTATGACAGGATTGTTCAGCATTAAGAGTTCTATAATAAAGTCCGCGACAGCATAAGTCTATCTTTTATGGTTGACTTACTACAACCTTTTTTATGTTAAATAAATTTGTAAAAAAATAATGCATCATTTTTAGAGGTGTATTATACACACAGGTATTTATTCTTATCAAAATAAATACATTCATCATCACGAACATTTCATTTAGAACAAAGTTGCCCTTTATATTATTTGATTCCAATATATATCTTAGGAGCTATCACATTTTTAATATAACTCCGCACCAAAATAATGTTCGCAGCTTAAGTACAACGTGCGCTTGCGCTAATCTATACTAATATTATAAAGCTGAAGAGTTTGTTTGTTTGTTTGAACGCGCTAATCTCAAAAACTACTGGCCTGATTTGAAAAAAATTTTTTACGTTGGAAAGTCCATTTATCGAGGAAGGCTTTAGGCTATATAACAAAAAGATACGACTCATAAGACCACAGCAGAAATGAAAAATGTTGCGAAAACGGGAGAAAGATATTCCTTTTGAGAGCTTCCGCTGCATACGCTGCGGAAACCGCTTAAGTTACACAAAAATCATGTATGACAGGATTGTTCAGCATTAAGAGTTCTATAATAAAGTCCGCGACAGCATATGTCTATCTTTTATGGTTGACTTCCTACAACCTTTTTTATGTTAATAAATTTGTAAAAAAATTATGCATTATTTTTAGAGGTGTATTATACACACAGGTATTTATTCTTATCAAAATAAATACATTCATCATCACGAGCATTTCATTTAGAACCAAGTTGCCCTGTATATCATTTGATTTCAATAAATATCTTAGGAGCTATCACAGTTTTAACATAACTCCGCACCAAAATAATGTTCGCAGCTTAAGTACAATGTGCGCTTGCGCTTATAAAAAAGCTTTATAAAGCTGATGAGTTTGTTTGTTTGAACGCGCTTATCTCAGGAACTGCTAGACCGATTTGAAAAAATATTACTGTGTTGGATAGCTTATTTATCGAGAAAGGCTTTAGGATTTAAAACATGACGCTGCGACGGGAGGGGAGGGAGCAAACTCAAAACGCGCGGACGAAGTCGCGGGGGACCGCTAGTTTAATATAAAATAACGAACCCTTGTTAGTCACCGCTTGTCATGTGGCCCGTAAGATGCGATTGTAAGATGGCGCTACTGTCATGTGCACGTTCTCAATGCAGAATTCGTTCATGGCATATTACTTATCGCTTACGTTGTTTCATGATAGACTTCCTATAATGCTTGAAAACGCTTGTTATACATATGATGGAAACGTATTTACTTACACCTACTTGGAATAATCTTTTACTGAATAATGTCTTCCTATTAATTTAGCAGTTCATACTTTGTCACACAGATTGTTTCAATTCGTGAGATTAAAGTCACATTATCTGTCAGTTAGGTACACCGTTGGGCTGAAAAGAAATTAATATCAATCAATATAAGTCTTGTGCCTCTGTAAAATGTTGGAGATTTTTACCAAATAAGTATTTTCGTGTAAAGTGAAGATTTATTTTTCAATCTTTATTTCCTTTATAAAAGCAACCGTCCAAAACAGTCCCAGAAACAGGCCAAGGCGTCGGATTAAACATTCACATTAATTCCGATTTAAATTCGGAACCGCGTTCGATCGCCGAAGACTGACTAAGCTTCTTACACTAAGACGATTCCAGATTCCAACGATCCCCTTACCTCGCTCAACTTTGGAGTATTAAAAAATTTAAGTCGCATTTTTGCGGATCGCGGTCTCAGTTCGAGTGCTTTTGCGACCATCCGGTCCGCTTCTGTTGACGGTTTTAGAGACTGCCCGTTTGAGTAAAAACTTGGAATAAATTGAAATACGGGTTGGTACTTTTGTAGCTGTGTAGTACAAATACTTAGGACACTATCAAAACTCTACCAATATCGGTTCGTCATAGCCGAAATTCAGTCCATCTTAGCAATGGTCAACTAAGTGTGCAGGGATTTTTACCTGACTTTAAACAGGAAGATAACCTCTTCGAAAACGACTGTATTGGAATTGTTCGCCTTAAATGGAATCCTTTCTTTTAAAGAATCAAGAGTTTATTTATAAGACTTTTCGTGCATTTTGTTTTGAAAACGGCTTCAATTTTTTTGTAAAGCTTAATTTTTATCTTGCACAAAGTGTGTGCGCAATACACATGTGGGCTCGCAACTCCTACTTAGAGCAGATTTTTGAGTGATTTCAGGATACTAATACATTCCCAAGTAAGTGAGTCTGCTCAGACAGTGTTCTATTTGTGATAATGAAATCAAAACATATCGTTATTTTATTTTTATTTTATTTTTAAAGGCACAGTAACAATCAAACAACCAAAATAATACAATTAGAAATGATCATAGAGTAAGAAAATGGCCGGTCGAGTGACCTAAAAAACTATGCACGACATAATAATATTACATATTATTAAAATAATACTAGGTGAAAGACGATAACTGCAATTTTAATAAACATGTTAGTCCATGTGTTGTTTAACACATTTTTTAAAAGTCCAGTAGCTCTGGTTAAACAGGTCGAGGCTGGACGTCAAGTTATATGAGTGTTTCATATTGTGACTACTTTACACAAACACTATTAAAATACAGAGGAGACAGTTTTAGACTAGAAAATCTTAGTTCTTATCATCCTTATCAAGGATTTGACTTCCTTAAACAAAGTAGTCTAATTTATGAGTCAAAACTCCTTTGAAATGATGACTCACAACTTTATTTTTTTTACAGCTAACTGAGACAGTCAATATCAATATTTAACTACAGTTTAAGTTTCATATCTTATCGAGATTTCAGCAAAAAGTAAACTGAAAAGTAAATAAAAAATATTTTGCTTTAAGTTTATGAACTGCAGCTCTTTAATTTGTTTACCTGTTATAGTGTTCCTAAATTCGTAGTATATGCTAGTTCTGTGAATTTTTTCACGTATCCACCGGTTACTCTCGACTCTAATAAATTTTTTAGAACTAAATATAACGCGTGGAACGTCCACCAACAAGATGGACAGACGACCTTATAAAGATCGCAGGATCAAACTGGATGCAGACCGCTAGTGATCCGACGCTGTGGAAAGCCGTGAGGGAGGCCTATGTTCAGCAGTGGACGTCCTTTGGCTGATAATGATGATGATGATGAATGTAACGAAATCAGGTGGTTCTTTTGAAAAATGATTTCAGTAAACTCACAATCATTTTTAAAAACCTATTTAACGATAAGCTTTGAGCTTATAGTCAGTTTTGAAATGCGGTTTAGTTTTTAAAATTATTTTTTATTTGTCGTACCCACAAATAAAAAATAATTTTAAAAACTAACAACAAACCTTAATTTAAACATGAGACCTAAATGTAAGACTGTATAGTCTTGGTTTGCCACACATTAAGGTCCTACCAAAATCACTGATACCTTATAAGCTTAAAACAATCCCAAATTCCTCGGACTATTTCCTTGAAGCCTTCTGTTTCAAACTTAGGCATCTCATTACTTACTATTTCGCTAATTTGCCAGTTTTGCTGTCAAGGAAAACTTTGTTGGCTAACTCGCTGGATAGAAAACCGTGCCGTATTCCTGATAAATGTACAGATTAATTAGTATCGCTTTGTGTTATGATGATAATTTAATGGGATAATACGATAACTAAGAATTTTCTTTTGGAATTTTCTTCTCTTCTAATGAAATCAGAATGTGCCCACACAAGTTTATGTTCAAAAACTCTCTCCGCACACCTTGGCTTACTTCAGAACTAACTACCATTATATTTCACTGTTGTCGCTTTGGTGGTCATCAGTATCTTCAGGTTCTTTATTCATTCATATAATATCAGGTATTATATGTATGTTCATTAGTGCACTTTAAATTTTCTTATTATTTATTTGCGTAATATAGTATTTATTTTTATGTTATTTTGCAACTTTGGAAGCGTCTATCCCTCAAAACCTTAGACTTTTAGAGTACCTGTGACTGTGAAGTGTTAATAAGTAAATAAGTTAATTAGTAAAAACTAAAAAAGTAAATTAGTAAATAAGTGAATAAGTAAATAAGGAAATAAGTAAATAAGAAAATAAGTAAATAAGTAAATAAGTAAAAAAGTAAATAAGTAAATAAGTTGATAAGTAAATAAGTAAATTAGTAAAAAGGTAAATAAGTAAATTAGTAAAAAAGTAAATAAGTAAATTCGTAAATAAGTATATAAGTTAATAAGTAAATAAATAAATAAGTTAATAAATAAAAAAATAAATAAGTTAATAAAAAATCAATCAATAAATAAATCAATAAATAAATAAATGAGTAAAAAAAATGAATAAATATACAAATAAATAAATAAATAAATACTTCAATAAATCAATATATAAATAAATAAATAAATAAATAAACAAATATATGAATAAATAAAAAAAGTACATAAGTAAATACGTAAATTAGTAAATAAGTAAATAAGTTAATAAGTAAATAAGTAAATTATTAAAAAAAAATAAGTATATAAGTTAATAAGTAAGTAAGTAAATAAGTAAATAAGTAAATAAATAAATAAAAAATAAATGAATAAATATGTAAATAAGTAAATAAATCAATAAATTGATAAATAAATAAAGAAATAATTAAATTAATAAATAAATAAATAAATAAGTTAATAATTAAATAAGTAAAAAAGTAAATAAATAAATAAGTCAATAAATAAAAAAAAAAATAAGTTAATAAAAAATCAATAAATAAATAAATAAAAAATCAATAAATAAATAAATGAATAAAACAAAATGAATAAATATACAAACAAATAAATAAATAAATAAATAAATAAATAAATAAATCAATCAATCAATCAATATATAAATAAATAGATAAATAAATTAACAAATAAATAAATATATGAATAAATAAAAAAGTGAATAAATAAATAAGTAAATAAGTAAAAAGGTAAATTAGTAAACAAGTAAATAAGTAAAATAGTAAAAAATAAATAAGTAAATTAGTAAATTAGTAAATTAGTAATAAAGTATATTAGTTAACTAGTAAAAAAGTAAATAAGTAAAAAGTAAATACATAAAGAAGTAAATAAATAAATAAGTAAATACGTAAATAGGTAAATAAGTTAATAAGTAAATAAGTTAATTAGTAAAAAAGTAAATAAGTAAATTTGTAACTAAGTGAATAAGTAAATAAGGAAATAAGGAAATAAAGTAAAAAAGTAAATAAGTAACTAAGTAAATTAGTAAATAAGTAAACTAGTAAATAAGTGAATAAGTTAATAAATAAATAAGTAAATAAGTAAATTAGTATAGAAGTAAAAAGTTGAATAAGTAAATTAGTAAAAAAGTAAATAAATAAATAAGTTAATAAATAAATAAAAAATAAGTTAATAAAAAATCAATCAATAAATAAATAAAAAATAAATTAATAAATAAATCAATCAATAAATAAATAAAAAATCAATTAATAAATAAATGAATAAAACAAAATGAATAAATATACACATAAATAAATAAATTAATTAATTAATAAATAAATTCGTAAATAAGTATATAAGTAAATAAGTAAATAAATAAATGAATTAATATGTAAATAAATAAACAAATCAATTAATCAATAAATTAATAAATGAATAAATAAAAAAATAATAAAATAAATAAATAAATAAAAAAATAATAAGTTAATAAAAAAATAAAAAATCAATCAATAAATAAATCAATAACTAAAAATAAAAAAACAAATAAATCAATAAATAAATAATAAATCGATTAATAAATAAATGAGTAAAAAGAAATGAATAAATATACAAATAAATAAATAAATAAATACTTCAATAAATCAAAATATAAATAAATAAATAAATAAATAAACAAATAAATAAATAAACAAATTAATAAATAAACAAATATATGAATAAATAAAAAAGTAAATAAGTTAAAAGGTAAACAAGTAAATAAGTAATATAGTAAAAAATAATTAAGTAAATAAGTATTTTAGTAATAAAGTATATTAGTTAACTAGTAAAAAAGTAAATCAGTAAATAAGTTAATAAGTTAATAACTAAATAAGTAAGAAAGTAAATAAGTTAAAAAGTAAATAAGTATATAAGTAAATAAGTAAATGAGTTAATATGTAAATTAGTAAACTAGTAATTAAGTAAATAATTAAATAAGTAAATGAGTTAATAAGTAAATAAGTTAATAAGTAAATAAGTTAATAAGTAATAAGTCAATAAGTATATAAGTAAATAAGTAAATAGGTAAATAAGTAAATAAGTATATAATTAAATAAGTAAAAAAGGCAAATAAGTAAATAAGTTTATAAGTAAATAAGTAAATAAGTCAATAAATAAATAAGTTAATAAGTAAAAAAGTAAATAAGTTAATAAATAAATAAATAAATAAGTAAATATTTAAATACGTAAATAAGTAAATAGGTAAATGAGTAAAAAAGTAAATAAGTAAATTAGTAAATAAGGAAATAAGTTAATTAGTAAATAAGTAAATTAGTAAATTAGTTAATAAGTAAATAAGGTAATTAGTAAATTAGTAATTGAGTAAATAAGTATACAAGTAAATTAGTTAACTAGTAAATAAGTAAATCAGTAAATAAGTAAGTAAATAAATAAATAAGTAACAAAGGAAATAAGTAAATTAGTAAATAAGTAAAAAAGTAAATAAGTAAATAAATAAATAAGTAAATAAGTAAAAACGTAAATAAGTAAATAAGTTAATAAGTAAATCAATAAATAAGTAAATACGTAAATAAGTAAATAAGTTAATAAGTAAATAAGTTAATAAGTAAATATGTAAATTAGTAAATAAGTAAATGAGCAAATAAGTATATTAGTAAACTAGTTATTAAGTTAATAAGTTAAATAAGTATATAAGTAAATTAGTATATAAGTAAAAAAGGAAATAAGTAAATTAGTAAATAAGTTATTAAATAAATAAATAAATAAGTAAAAAAGAAAATAAGTAAATAAATAAATAAGTAAATAAATTAATAAGTAAAAAAGAAAATAAGTAAATAAATAAATAAATAAATAAAAAATCAATAAATAATTTAAAAAAATAATTAATCAATAAATCAATTAAAAAAAATGAATAAATATACAAATAAATAAATATAAAAATACATTAATAAATTAATATTAATTAAGTTAATTATTAAAAAAGTAAATAAGTGAATAAGTAAATAAGTATATAAGAAAATTAGTAAATAAGTATATAAGTAAAAAAGAAAATAAGTAAATTAGTAAATAAGTAAAAAAGTAAATAAGTAAATTAGTAAAAAAGTAAATAAGTTAATTGGTAAAAAAAGTAAATAAGTAAATAAATAAAGTAGTAAATTTATTTATTTACTTTATTTATTGATGTAATTGTATATTTTTAAATAAGTTAAAAATTAAATAAGTATATAAGTAAATAAGTAAATGAGTTAATATGTAAATTAGTAAACTAGTAATTAAGTAAATAATTAAATAAGTAAATGAGTTAATAAGTAAATAAGTTAATAAGTAAATAAGTAAATCAGTAAATAAGTAAATAAGTAAATAAGTTAATAAGTATATAAGTAAATAAGTATAAAAATAAATTAGTAAAAAAGGTAAATAAGTAAATAAGAAAACAAGTAAATAAGTAATAAAGTAAAAAAGTAAATAAGCAAATTAGTAAATAAGTAAATTAGTTAATTAGTTAATAAGTAAATAAGTAAATAACTAAATAAATAAATAAGTAAATATTTAAATACGTAAATAAGTAAATAGGTAAATGAGTAAAAAAGTTAATAAATAAATTAGTAAATAAGTAAATAAATTAATAAGTACATAAGTAAATACGTAAATTAGTAAATAAGTTAATAAGTAAATTATTAAAAAAAAGTATATAAGTTAATAAGTAAGTAAGTAAATAAGTAAATAAATAAATAAATGAATAAATATGTAAATAAATAAATAAGTCAATTAATCAATAAATTGAAAAATAAATAAATAAAGAAATAATTAAATTAATAAATAAATAAGTTAATAATTAAATAAGTAAATAAGTAAAAAAGTAAATAAATTAATAAGTTAATAAATAAAAAATGAATAAGTTAATAAAAATCAATCAATAAATAAATAAAAAATCAATAAATAAATAAATGAATAAAACAAAATGAATAAATATACAAATAAATAAATAAATAAATAAACAAATAAATACATCAATAAGTCAATATATAAATAAATAGATAAATAAATTAACAAATAAATAAATAAATAAATATATGAATAAATAAAAAAGTAAATAAATAAGTAAATAAGTAAAAAGGTAAATTAGTAAACAAGTGAATAATTAATATAGTAAAAAATAAATAAGTAAATTAGTTAATTAGTAATAAAGTATATTAGTTAACTAGTAAAAAAGTAAATAAGTAAAAAAGTAAATAAATAAAAAAGTAAATAAATAAATAAGTAAATACGTGTGATGAACTGTGACGAAGACAGACAGACAGACTTGAGTAAACTATAAGGGTTACGTTTTTTGCCATACGGCTACGGAACCCTTAAAATAAGTATCACATTCATTATTAGTAGTTTTCTTACAATGTTCGCTTTTGATATCTGAAAGTTAAATTAAAACAAACCCGATGAATTTCAAAATTAATTTATGTTTTTTATCTTTCATAACTTGATTTTCGTTACTAACTTACCTTACCTATGCAAAACAGTTATAATTTATGATTTAAACATTTCCAAAACTTTGACGATAATCTTTATTGCACTACTAAATATATAAAAGCAACAGATAGACATTTGTATGCTTCACATTTTGTTCATTTTATTTTATTTGTAAAAACTTATTTATTTAACATTTTCTATTGTCTATTCTTGGCCATATAAATGACAAATGTAAAAGCGTATCATTTATTTGATCGCTTAGTGAGAAAATAAAACTAATAGTTGCCAGGACGTACTATTTAGTTATATTTACCAAAAATAAATACATATACATACAATACACAATACAGTAGCAGACAGGCTACAAATCTTGAACCAACCTGCAATGAACCACTCCTTTGGTCCAGCTTCGTAGACACCGTAGCAATACTTGCAGCTATTGTAGCAATATAACACAGTCGTAGCAAAATTCAAGACATCCGTAGCGCCAGCACAGTACAAGATAATCAAGTTACCACGTAACTGTAGCACCGAGGTCTACTGCGAAAAACGAAATCCATTAATACGATTACAATTAGCAATTCTTACTTAAATGTTAAATAGAAGATATAACACCTCATTACTGAATCGAATATTCTAGAGATAGACTTTCAGCCAGTTTGAATGCGTCCTAAATCCCTGCAGGTAATACCTCATCTTTTAGACTAAAGAATGAAGATTCAAAAGGTTATTAGGTATGACGTCAAAGCCTCTAAGGCTTTGCCACTAAATGCTCGAAAGGAATTCGAATGCTAGATGTGACAGGTTTCACAGTTTATAAATAACTATCGGTTTTAGTGACTACGTTTCGCCCAGCCCCGTTTTAAAGTTATTAACCTATTAGAGGCCAAAATAATTCAACAAAAAGCAAAAAGAATGAATATCACCAGGTAGGTTATAAGTGGTAAGTATGACTAACACGACTTTTTATGTGTTATGAATATAATATAGGTGTAGATAGATAGATAGATAGACCATAAAAATATTGTAAAAACAGCAAATTATAAACTAAAATTAATATTCATATATCTACTACATTACTTTATAGTCCCCCTAGCCGACTACGGTGGCCAGTCACAACGACTAACCGACTGCGCGGGACATATTATAGTGTACAAGTGTGTGCGCAAACAGAGGTGCACTCTCTATTCCTTTCACTCTCATAGCCCGATGGGACAGCAATCTGACACGACCAGAGAGAGATCAGGCGCAGGACCAACGGCTTTACGTGCTTTTCCGAGGCACGGGGGTGAAACACCGCCAACTTCCAAACTCCGGGCTACCCTAAGAATTTCTGAACAGAAAAACTCAGGTATATATTTTTGCCAACCCAGGACCTCTGGCGCAGCCGTCGCTTTAAAATGCGACCCTCCTACCGCTGCGCCACCGAGGCAGTTGAACATTACTATATAGTATATTATATACTATAAAAAATCGTTCATTGGTGACGAATATCGAATAAATAAAAATAAATCTGATTATTTAAAACCATAAAGTGACCTCAAATTCCTGTTATGGTATGTTGGCAACATAATGTTTGTACATAATTAGTATAATTACTTATTTTATATTGTGGCAACATTTCTTGTTATCTTTGACGTGTGCGACATACAAGGATGGATCGTTCTTCCGCAATGAAATATTTTTTGTGCAATAACCAGTGATTTAAACAGCAAGCAACCTACTGCCTCTGCCATGGTCAAAACAAACTTTCATAGCATCGAATATGTAGCGAAGATACAGTAAAGCATCCAGACCTTCTCATGGCCACGGCGTTCTCAAAAATTGAAATTAATACCCCGCCCGAGTCCAAACCTTTATCTATGAACGGGCTATAAATTTGCCAATTCCATTCGCCCTACGTCCATAAATCCTTAGTACTCACATCCCACAAAGATTTTTCAATTGGTGACGTATATCCTTAGACTGGCAAGCGTAAGGAAACTATTCTACCTTCGCTAGCGCATAGGAAATGATGAAATACGTTGGCCCTCGCAATCTTTTGAATTACATTTCTAGTTCGGTTCAAAGCTATTTTGGTGTGTAAACTATGTTCGTAAAGAGGTTTGCCGTGTAAGGCACCGCGGCTGGGAAAATGGCGTCGGTAATATTCGCGGGTAATAGTAACTTTTGACTTTTAAAACTAAAATTCTATACGATAGAGTCGTAGTTATTTACCATGTTTTGATTTCTTAAGCGGTTTTGATTTATAACTATTTATCTGTCCCTGCTGTCTCATTTTCCTAAAAAAGTTATTCTTTTACATGTTAACCTGGAGCTCTATTTTTAAATCGCTCGCTTCAATATTACGAGTGAATTTCCTTCGAAAATCAATTAAAAACCAACAATAATCACGTCAAATATTAACACAAGCGCTTATTAAGTCAAGTGATCTTTTTTAAATCACTGTTGTGATGATTTTATCCGATTTCCATTCGTAAATCATAAATTAATTAACAAAAATCACACGCTATATTAAGGCGAGTGATTAAAAAATAGGGATCCTGTCCGATGTCACAGCACGCATCAGTGTGCGTGGTAACATTTATTCTATCATTTTTATAGTATCTCAAAGTGTGGCAGCAAATGGGTTAATTTCAGTAACAAAATTAATTTCCATAAAATCGCAACTTGCCTTATGTTATAATACAGTCGAATGAAAGCTCCTTGATTACAACAAACTTTCCTAAAATAACATAAGAATATAATTGTAAAGTTGGTACAGAAATAACAAGACCTCTCAGGGCTAATTCTACTCAACAACTAGGTACTAACTATGTTAATTTGCGAATTGGAAATTTTCCATAGCCTTCCTCCTACGTGTTAACAAACAAACAACTTGACGCCTAGGAATTATTAATTTCATAAAATAACTAATTTCAATACAAATACTAAGTATGTAGGTAACAAACAAAGGTAGTTGAGTTGTCCTAATATAAAGAAACAAAAATATTTAAGGCAAAACATGCAGTAATTGATCATTCTTATTACACAACAATTTCTAGTACAATTAAAACAAAATTCTAGATTTAGACAGTGTAAGAGGTACGCCAACTACGAATTAGCAAAATGCTACTAGCTCAAGAAAGTAGGGTATTTTGGCGGCCAAATATGTATGTACATCAATAAAATTCACCTTGGTACTATGAATCATGATCTGCCGTGTCCTACCAAAATTGGGCATCCTTCACCCTTCCAGGAGGTATGGCCATGGACCCATTGTGAGTAATGAAAATTTTACATACTAGGCAAGTTTGGCATCATACTTTATGTATTTTCTTGCGCTTTATCGAATGAGATGATGCACAAACTTATAGGATAAAACATTTTTAAGATATGCAAGGTTTTGTTTTAAAAGTTATAGATGTATAAAATATGAACATTCATCCAAAAAGGCAAGTAAAGTAATATTTCCAATTCAATTTTCTGCGCTAAGTTAAATGAGACCATATCTATATGTAGAGTTAATTTTTTGGAACTAAAATGGATTTGATTGAAAAAACAAAAACGAGGCAAGTGAGCTATAATTTTCAATGCATTTTGTTGTGTTGTGTAACTATACAACATAAAATAATACACAAGTTATACACTTATATAATATAATGAGAAAATCTGTAAAACACATCATTATGTGTTTAACAGATTTTCTCATGATAACAAACTTGCTAAACTTTCCATCTTAGTAACAGGCACCCATTTGAACGAGTACACCACTCTCTCGTAGTTTAAGATAAAGTCGTTTCCAAGAAGAACTATCAATTGTGCCAGATATTCTCATGGGAAATAGAAGGAATTTGAGTAAATTGATCCGTCACTCGGAATATCGGTTCCTAATCGAAGTAACCGCTTATTTTAATCTCAATCCAGAAGATAGAGAGCGTAAAAGTAGTACTGGAAGTATAGATAAGACTACCATGTTGGAGTCGCTAGTCTTCAAAATGTACAAATATATAAGATACTATCCTGTGTAATTATTATGTTTATGGTGTGCAATAAAGTTTTATTATTATTATTATTACGAAAGGCTATTGGCCACTGGCTGTAGTAGATCTGGTTAATATTGAACAGAATCGAATATACTTATTTGCAGTTAGTGTTACCTAAATACCAATAAGAGAAATAAACTTCATATGCGAAACATCTCCAACAAAATTTATAGCTAGATGAAACCACACCGATGGCCGAAAATGGTCATTACACTTTCAAACTGGGGTGCGATTGTGTAAAGCAATCGTATTCATTTGACAGTTCAAAACGTACGATATGATCTGTCAAATGGTAAAGAACAAAGGGTTTGACAGATCAAACCGTACGTTATGAACTGTCAAATGAATACGATTGCTTTACACAATTCCAGCTCTGGTCATCACGCTTAAAAAAATATATAAAAAAGTTATCTTTTTAACCGACTTCAAATAAAGAAGTTCCCAGTTTGACCTGTGTGTATGGTTGTCCGCGAATAACTCGCGTTCGGCTGGAACGATTTTGATTCGGTTTTCAATAAAGTATTTTACACTAAGGAGAATGTTTGAGTAACTATTTTAGTTCAATCAAGTACATTTTAACTTAAACAATTTATTATAACTATTCTTTTTTTAAGTTTAAATAAACTAAATAGTACATTGTGATACAAGTGTGCTAAGTTGACCATTATAAACAAGGCGATAAGGAAGGCACGAGCGAAAGCGAGTGCGCCATAAGAAAGCTGCGTATACTATGGTCACAGGCACACGTGTTTCATACGACGTTTTACAACACACTTACGAGGAAAAAACAAGACTCTTTATTTACTAAGTTTTTATTAAAACAGTAAAAATACATTTCACTCGATTTTCATGGCAAAGACTTTCGCACGCGTTTTTCGCGTCGTTACGTATGTCCGGCGGAGTTGATAATAGGTCTTCTTCATTTTCTTCACTAGAAGTAGACATTTTCATTAATATTAAACTTCATAATTAATCCAAACTTTGTCACAGCCGACAGTTATTATTTACGAAAAATGTCGCGTTGTTTTTTTTTTCTCTTACCGCGATACCGATGCGCACGCAAGGCTTAGGCGCGAACTAGATCGGCCAAAAGCCAAGATTAAAAATGTAATAATTCGTGTTTTAAACACAAATCACAGAAAATGTTAAATGAATTTGAGCTATTTTTTAGTGATAAATCTGGATTTACCATTTATTGAAATAAATATGTAGATACTGTTATTTTTCGCATAAATACTGTTTGTTGCTAAAATAAAAGTATTGTATAACCCGACTAAATTATATTGCTTCTTCTTCTTACTTACGACTTGGTACTAGGGTACAAATGTAAATTGGTCATTGGCGCCATAAGAAAGCCGCGTATATTATGGTCACAGGCACACGTGTTTCATACGACGTTTTTCAACACACTTGCGAGGAAAAAACAAGACTTTACTTCCTATCGCTTCTTCTTCTTCTTACTTACGACTTGGTACAAGGGTACAAATGTAAATTGTTCGGGTTAATAAACTAAAGGCACTAGTGCAATTATATACTGAAAAAGCACGCGTGTTTAATATCTATGATTATGAGTCAAAAATCGGTGGAATAAAAACGTCGTTTTGAGCAAGTGTGTTGAAAAAAATATTTTCGTTATAATTGAACCGACTTCAAAAACAAATACTAAAAGGACTAAAATAACGCTGACAGCAGCAGTCTACATAGGTACGCACATCATGCACAGACTTTAAATGTGTTTGATTCGCCTATTAGCGTTATTTCTGTCCTTTTAGTTTTGTTATTGAAGGCGGTTCCATTTTCATGTTTTTTTTAACTATTTCATAGCATAGCACTTTTATTTTTAATATATATAAATGACCTCCCACAATTTGTACGGAATCTTTGTTGTATAGTATTGTTTGCAGATGATACTTCACTTATATTTAAAATCCCAAGAGGTGAAGAAAATTGTTACGATGTAAATAATACTCTTTCACATGTATTACGATGGAAGTAAAACTAAATGTGTAAAGTTTACGATGCCTTATGTCCGACAGGCATGAACTCAGGTTAAGATAAAAGTCAAATCGCTTGATATTATCGACTATCGACATTCTTGGGAATCACTTTGGACTCCAAGCTACAATGGGGTCCTCAAATAGAGGCCTTGTCAGGAAAACTAAGCTCAGCTGCTTTTGTTGTAAGAAAGATTAGACGTTTGACTGATATAGAAACAGCTAGGTTAGTTTATTTTAGTTATTTCCATATAGCTTGATGTCCTACGGTATTTTACTGTGGGGCTCGGCTGCTGATATAGAATCAATTTTTGTATTACAAAAAAGAGCCGTGCGAGCTATTTATAATCTAAAACCTCAAGATTCCCAACGAGAGGTTTGTTGAAATAAATTAGAATATTAACTGTAGCCTCTCAGTATATTTATGAAAATTTAATGTATGTCCGCAAAACTTTACATTCATTCACGAAAAAAGTGACAATTATCATACTAGGAATAAAAATAAGCTTGCTATTCCAAAATTTAGGCTTCGAACGGTTGGTAATTCTTTCATAGAGAAATGTATTAAATTTTTAATAAACTACCAGAACACATTGCAAACTTTCCGGTCAATAAATTTACAGTTTTAAATTTATTGACCGGAAAGTTTGCAATTTTTTTAAAGAAACTCTAATGACGAAAGGGTATTATAAAGTACATGATTATTTAAAAGATAATAATGTATGAATTTGCATGAATACTACAAACATTGTAAACCTTTTGAAAAGAGGCATTGACAATAGTGAGTTTGTTGCGCAACTTCTTCTCAGCACTAGCCCAAAATTGTCCCGAAGCTGTGGTAGGGTTTTTATTGGGACGTGTTAAAGTGTCCTAAATGGGCCTATTTGCATAAATAAATTACTTTTATGACTTTCATAGTATTTACCGCGATCCTATAATTCGCATAAAAACCATATCATTATAAAGGCTGTTAGATAAATTGTATCCAGTCGTGAACTGTTCCCACACTTATGTAAATATCACGTAAAATCGAGATTGAAAAAAAAACAATTTTAAAATTAAAATATCCCAATTTGATTATTTTCAGTTGGCAGGTACCAACCCTCTGCATTGTAGCTTATGACGATCAGACTCAAAACTTCAGGCCCTTCTCCAAAACAGTTGCAACATTCCCGATGACACCGTTCCGTTCCGCGCGATGTATCTCCAATGGCTAATCCCGTCGGCAAGCAAAAGAATAATTAAGACGACCATTACGGGGACACTCAAAGATGCGATTTATCCTCATTAAAATAATGTCGTCGCGTCCATTAATCACCTCCTGGTCCATTAGAGCTGGAATTACGTTCAACGGACGCAGCGTTCAGGCCTAGCTCAAAAAGAAAAGTATTTCAATCATTTTACCTACTTCATTACCTTTGGTAACCTATGAAGCGAATTCGTCAAGTTATATGGCCGTGGTTTTGAAAATAATGACTTAAAACAATGATATTCATAAATATAAAATAAGCGCACGGGCGGGACTCGAACCAGCAACTTTCTAGCTAACCAAGCCAAACGCTCTACCAATTGAGCTACCGTGCTGTCAGTCCAACCTTGCGAAATTTATGGTCTCGTAAGGATACGTCATTATGAGTGACGTTTAGCGCAATCGGTCCCGTCTGTTTATGCAACAATGGGCCAAGTAGTTATTCTTTAAATTTTTGGTTTTTTATTCATATTTATGAATATAAAATATGGCACTGTGAGTGTTAAATAAAAATATTCTAAATTATTAAAACAATGATGTTATTTAAACTTTATTCATTAATTTATTTATTAAAAAGACTTTATTGTACAAATCATAGGGTACAATTCTCTGCCAGTCAAACCTTCAGGTAATGAGAGAGAAGACAATGGGTGCATCGAAAAGAAAAACAGAGAAAATCAACAAGATTTAGCAAATATTAACTTATATGTGTATTTATAGTAACAAATAAACTTACTTCAATTATTGCAACAACATATTTTATATTCTTTAAACATACTTAAACTTACAGAAAATCAATACAATAGATACCTACATAAATAAATAATATACATAATAAATAAATCATATTTTGCAATTGTCTATTCTTTGAGGAATTGACGGACTTTACTCTTAAATGATATCTTTGACTCGGCCCTCCTGACATCCAAGGGAAGAGAGTTCCACAGTCGTGCCGTCACTGAAAACGACTTGGATCAGAAAATTGTGAACCCTTACAGTTAAGTCGCAAACATCCCGAATAAACAAAACAACTCAATACAGTGAACTCTGTATATAGCATCTTTATATATTTATTTAAAGGCTTAATTGTGCAAATATGTCGGACTTACTATATCATTTACTACAAAACAATGTATAATTATGTCTTTTAATGTGTATTTTGTCTTGTCTTGTTTTCTTTATCTTTATGTTTCTGTAATACCTCATGTCATCTACCTATAAAGTGGGCTGTCTGGTTTGCATGACCTATGATGCGGTGAACACTTTGGAAATTTTAAGGCGTTTTAAACAAAGTAATTTTGCTAATCCCACCTATCAGAATTTCGGCCCATTTGCATGGTGCAAGGGCCAACCCTTTCGTACCCTAGCCCCTATTTTGGAATCACTCGCGTCAAGATGGCGTGTGATATTCATTGATTATTGTTCGATTTTCCAATAAAAATTAGAGTTATTCCACACGGGATTGATTTAAGTAAAAAAACACTGAGTTTTGTGAGTATTAAGGTCTATATTACGTTATTTTTTAAACGAAAATCATAAGCCATATTCAAGCGAGTGATTCAAAAATATAGCCAGTTAGCCTCACATCGACCTATCACATTTTGTGATGCAACCAAATTTAAAGCCTATAGCTATAACATAGACTTCATTGTAGTATGTTGATCTGACGCGGTGTGAAACTGCTTAATTTTTCTATTAAATTACTAACCTTTCTATACGGTTCGATATTGAAATTCAAATAGCCGGTACTTTTATTTACCAAGATATGAAATATTACAAATATAATTTTGATCAATTGGTATATAATATTTTGAAGCGTTAAGTCCACCATTTATACTTTAATTTGTTTGTGAAGATATACTTCACAACCGTTGATAAGCTGTTTCTATACACAATTAATATCCCGTATTTTTTATCATAAACTTAACATAAGGTAAGTCTAAAGTACCAACCTAATTCTGCTAACAAGAGTCTTCTAGTCGAAAAATCGTAATTCGATTTTTTTCGAAAGTAGGTAAACTAGTTATTAAATAACTAGTTAGTTAGTGCTGCCAAAACCGGATCGCAACCCGATACAAAGTTTCTAAATGAAGGCTTACCTAACAAAGCGATTCTTTTTGCACCAAATAAAATCGGCGTGACAGAGCCAGTATGGGTAATCCCCTTGAACGCCGCTCGGTTTAATGAACACAGATTTACATTTGTTTTTAAGCCGGACCGCAGGGTGGTTACGAAACTTACTATAGTCAGTATGTTCTTAACTGTACCGTTACCATGAGTTTATGACGATTTTACTCGCTAGCAACGACGTATAAAAAGTGTATGGAAACTTGTAGTTCTGCAAGTGACTGTTAGAGGCGCTGTAAAAACCATTGAAAATACGAGGGTCAAACTGAAAGTTCTTAGAACTGGCCACTTATAAACAATATAATAAAAAATATATTCTAAAATTTGAAAATAGAACTCTTTGCCAATATTACTGAGTATATATTTCATTCATTTGTCATTTGTTTTACGATTTGGCGGCAAATTGAAAATTGTCTGTGTCACGTCAACATGAATTTAACACGAGAAAATTTTCGTGCAGTGATTTTTTATGACTTTCGATGTCATTTAAGTCAACAAGAAAGTTATGATAGACTACGATTGGCCTTTCACGATGAAGCCCCATCTCGTGCGACTGTTTACAACTGGTTTAATGAGTTTAAACGTGGTCGCACTAATCTCACTGATGATGTACGTGAGGGACGGCCTTCTACGGCGACGACTGAAAATAACATCTGTGTTGTGCGGCGTATGATAGAGACTGACAAAAGAGTGACCTATCAGCAGATTCGGACAAGCTTAGGCATCGGTATGAGTCAAGTGCACAAAATCCTCCACGAACATTTAGCGGTCAGGAAGCTTTGCGCCCGGTGGATACCTCACAATATGACTAAGGCTCAAAAACTCCATCGTGTGGATTGGTGCCGTAAAATGATTGAAAGATTTAACGGAGGTGACTCAAATGCTGTGTTCGACATACTAACAGGTGACGAAAGCTGGATTTACTGTTATGATCCTGAAACCAAAAGACAATCTTCTCAGTGAGTGTTTCCTTTCGAGGAGTTGCCAACTAAAGTGAAGAGAGATCGAAGTGCGGGAAAAAAAATGGTGGCCTCGTTCTTTGGAAGGATAGGTCATTTCGCAACAATTGTGTTAGAGGATCAAAAAACAGTTTCTGCAGAATGGTACACTACCAATTGTTTGCCACTTGTCTTGGAAAAAGTTCGAGAGAAACGACCTCGCAGTAGGATCCTCCTTCACCACGACAACGCCTCGTCGCACACCGCCAAGCAAACGATCGACTATTTGGCGACATCAAACGTTGAATTACTGGGTCACCCGCCGTATAGCCCCGACCTCGCGCCTTGTGTTTTTATTTATTTCCAAAAATTAAAGAAAAACTTAAAGGAAAGCGGTTTATGAATGCTGAAGAAGCGGTGGCTGCGTATCGCGATGCCATTGAAGAGACCCCTAAGGACGAGTGGGCAAAGTGCTTTTCCCAGTGGTTCCATCGCATGCAGCGGTGTATTGACGTCAATGGACAATATTTTGAAAAGATATAATAAAACTAATAACTGGCTAATGTAATCAGTTTTTGATTTTCTAAGAACTTTCAGTTTGACCCTCGTAATGACTTTATTTAAGGAGTTTAGCTGTATGTTATTAAAAAAGAATTATTTTAAAAGTTTACACAGAATGTGGACAAATATAAAAAAATAGGAAAAAGGGGAAAATCGCTTGTAAGATGAGGGTTTGGCTACACTACGAGTAGATCTGATTGCCACCGTCTGCCAAAAGGTCCATGTCACACTGTAGACCTCTATTGACAATAGAGGTCTACATGGTGACATGGGCATACATACGGTCGCGCGACACTCGCACCGCTGATAATTTTATACATAAATGGCGTTTTCATGTATGGGCATTTACTGCTTCCACGCTGCTGTCTCTCTAATGTGAAGGCGCACTTAAAATCATCAATCAAAGTTTAAAAAAATTACACCACAGTTTTGTTTTTAACTTCGTCTTGTGATACTCTGGCACCTAGCCACTTTTCGACAAAAAACGCTTGCATACATCACACAAAAACAAGCGTCACTCTTTGGCACGTATCCGGAGCAAGAGACCTACTGTTCATATCTACGTTTGAAATTTTGTACGCTGAGTAATCAATATTTGATGTTAGTACTGCATAGCACAGCATGCGTGGGGTAATGAGGAAGGCACGCCAAGAGTGTATTCTTGAACGCAACTATCGGCGCCGTTGTTGTCGACGTTTTTAGGGTTCCGTATCCGAATGGAAACATACGGAACCCTTATAGTTTCTTCAAGCCTGTCTATCTATTTGTCTGTCTGTCCGTCCGTCCGTCTGTATGTCACAGACACTTTATTCTGTAACTATAAGCATCACACTGTTGAAATTTAGTAGAAAGATGTATCTTGTTAACCGCTTTACGTTTCTTATGGATAGGTCTTCTAAAATGAAATAGAGGTTCCTAAAACCATTTTCTTTTAAAATCTAACATTTCATAGCTAGACGCTTCCAAAGTGCGTTCCCCCTCTCCCCCTCATCTAACTTCTAAACTAAGCGAATGTAAATTTCGAAAAAAAATATATGGTAGATCTAAACAAATACTTTCAACGAAAATTAGTTTGGAGGGGATTGAACGAGAAGTTTTTGAGATATAGCACATTTTCAACAACCGCAAACATCACTTCGTTCTTCATACAAACACTATGAAAAACAAAGTTATGTTTGCTTCAACAAGATATTGTGGTATTTTACTGCATGCGATAAAAGCGAGTATGCGAGTATAAGTAGATTCCCTAATTCAGTTAAAGTTGGCACAGAATCCTTAGTGTGTAACTTGGCCGGTTTTTTTTAATTACAAATAGCCTGATTTATTACTTTAACTGAGCGCTAAAATAATAAAAGCCAACATTCTATCTCATCGCATGGTGATGGTCGACGAATAAATTGTTGTCAGCCTCCAGCGTCTTCACGAATCGAAACATTCTTCTGTACTTCAAAGCTATCGAAATATTATTAACGTCACTCAGACCCGCTTGCACAATAGTTCTGGATTAAATCATCGTTCTGTGTTATTTATATTCTAATGTTTTGAAATAGGACGATGATTCAATCGAGTATTCGGCTAATCCTGACTTGCGCAGCCAGTCTAACAATTGCTATCCAACATGTATTTAGTTATGTAATAGCTCTTCCGATTTGATCAACGTCCTTACTTATTTTTGCACATGTGTTGAAAGATAAACCTTTGAGACGTGTTTTTTAAATCTTACTTTTTGTGGTGATGGAATTAAAATGTACTCAAAGCCTCAAAGCTGATTTGTTCTCATGATAGTGATATTGAAATATCCCCGAAGCCGTAAAATTGTTAACCCTTTGTTATTTGTTATCAATGAATTTCAGTCTAACAGATCAATTAAAGTATTAACAGTTTAAGTCCTTGTCCTATCTCTCGACCCAGTAAGAAACCGCCATGGGGCGGTCGAAAGATAAATACCGGTCGTCATCTCTTTGAAGTAACTAACTATATACATTTTGGTTCCAAAATGGCTCCTATTACACCTGCTTAAGATGCCACAGTGCTTAGCTTGACGTGTTGAACGTACGTGCACCACAGAACCGCCACCCTATATATGGATCAGCATTTAACCGGTTAAATCTGGTTTGCACCGGCGGCGGCGTCTTGTTATAACCGGATTAAACAGGATTCAACTGGACTGGTTATAAATGTTCGAACAGTTTGCTTTTCATTGGTTTATTTAGCTTTCTTTTTGGATGCAGTTTCTGATTTATTTCAATTTTGTTTCAAGATTGGAGGAGATATGTAAGTGCTGTGGTTTTCTCAATATTAATATGAGCATAGGTTAACCCTTAAGCAAGCCGCGGACATATGCGGTCTAAATTTTTTTTTGAATTCTGAAGCTAGGTTTAAGAAATAAAAAGCACACAATCTGTCTAATTATACCTAATCCTCAACATAATTATATTCTATCGTTTCCAATTCGCCAACTTTGTGCATCCGAACGTGTGTGACACTGACAGCCATTTGAATTTCGAATGACCGACTGACAGGTGATTTTCGGTCAATGTCTCGCGTTTTGATCGATTATGTTATTGTTAAACCAAGAAAGATCAGTCGTGCAATTTTTTGATATGTTGGAGATTTTCAGTATTTCTAATTGTAATAACATTTTTTTTTTTTGGATTGCTTGAGGGATTTTGTAAAATTAGGAAAATAAACATGTGGGCACATTTAGGTCATAATACCTTAGCCTGTTAAAACGAAGCATTTGTGGGAGCTATACCACCTTTGCCTGTTTATGTCATTATCAAATTACCTTATTTTGTATACTAGTTTTTTTTTTCTCGACGATTTTTGTTATTTTAAAAATACTAAAACTTTACTTATTTTGAATTCTGTATAAATAAGCATGATATAAGATTATGTTTCATAAAATATATACCTAAAGCAACAGAAAAAAGGTAGTCCTTCCTTAGGCACACAGATTATGTTCTCCCGCATTTATTTTTCAGGATTATCATTTTTTGCTCTAGAATGTTTTTAACACTCACAGTGTCATATTTTATATTCATAAAGATGAAATAAGAAACCAAAAATTTGCGCAAATTTGTGGTTTCTTATTTCATTTTAAGATTATTATTTTTTCAGGAATCTGTTGATTAGGAATCAAACAGGGCATTATCTAAAACCTTAATCCATGTGCAACCCTTAATTTCTTCCAGCAGTTCTCTGCGGCCTGGTTAAGGGTTAACTAGCTATCAACTGTTGTGATCGCATGTTAGTTAAGCTACTAAATAGAAGTCCGAAAAATAAAAAATAAAAATTTTGAAAAACGATTACAGATATCGCAAAGATGAACTACTGTTATCATATTATTATTGTGTTGCATAAATTAAACAGTTAAGTATAAGCCTTGCATGCGCTTTAAAGAGTGTATTTAATAAGCTCTAAGGACCCGACTGGCAGCAGACCGTGTAAAATAAAGTTCTGATGTGCGCTTGCCTACACTACGCTACGATATTTATAAAGCGAGCGCTACGTACGAGACGCTTGATAAACAAGAAAATGTCGTAGTCTCATTATTATAAGTGTACATTCGTTCGTAGCACGGCTTTCGTAGCAAACGGTAGAGACATATGATAAGTATTAATTAATTTTAGACTTTTAACTTTCTGTATCCACTAGATACTCATTAGATAGGTAATGTTATTAATTATCTAGCAATATCAAAGCCTACATATTAATATTCATATTCATTTATTTGCATTACTTGTGCAGGCAGGTGCTTAGAAATTATTCTAAGAAAATGTTATGTAATATTGGACACTAATCATATACATATATTGCTCTGATCCCAAAATGAGTAGCTATAGCACTTGTGTAATGGAAATCAGAAACAAAGGTGGTACAACAATACTCAGACCAAAGACAGTTATGATTTCTAAATTGATCCGAACGGAGATCGAACCTGGGACCTCGGAGCGGCGACACCTTGAAACCCAGCGTGTTTAGCCACTACATCACGGAGGCCGGCAAAATATCGAAAGACAATTGTAGAAAGAGTTAAGTCAATTCAAAAAATGTTATCGACCATCAGTTACGGTTTACTCGCTAGTGACGAAAAACTTTTTATATGGAAAATTTTGATTCTATCAGCTTTTTAAATGTTTACCTTACCTACCACTTCTTTAATGTGTACCTCCTTACAAATTTAATCAAATGAGAACATCTTCATGATGCCTACCACCACTCGAGATACAGGTTAATTTCTAGTTCGATGGTGGTTGGCTGATTGTTGACTGTTTATTGATATAATACTATGTTTAACATGTACAACTGTTTTTACTGTAATTTGAAGTGGAACAATAAACGTTTTATTTATTTATTTTATTTATTTATTTAATTTCCATAGACTTTTTTACGTCGTCATTAGCGAGTAAAACCGTCGTCGCTATCGAGTAAACTCATGGACACGGTACAGGAGATAGTAATTTTATGCCCAGCGAAATAAAACACTTTGGTGACTTTATATTGACCTACTTGAAATATGAGCTCTTCGTTCCATGTTGGTAGAAACGAGAATGTATCAAATTTTGTAGGCCTCGGTAGGTTTAACTGGATTTACGCTTTAAGGCGCCATTTTGAGTTAGAAAATTATAGAATATAAAACATTTGTAGTCAGATTAATTAACATTATTATGCTAAGTAAAACCGCCTTCAAAAAACTGCTCAAGCTTGAGATCATGCTCCGACTCGAAATGAATTTGTATCCCCTACGTAACCGGCAAATCGGTTATTTAAAAAAAAAAACAGTTTTTGAAGGCAATTGATTTTTTTTTCATGACTTTTAGTTATCTTACCAAATCTCTAAAACTACTGCACCAATTTTGATAAAATTTACACTGCACCTTAAGTTGAAACATACCTGAAAGCTTAAAAAGAATCATCTAGCTAAGAATTCTCGGTTTGGAAAATATCGTGGCCTAAAATACAAACATATAAACATACACTTGTTGCACACGTGTTTGGAAGCCTTAACAGATCAATATACTCAAATATTTTAAATTCCAACGATATCGCATGTCATACAGACATATTGAATTGATTACCTCATTTTATTGAAGTCGATAAAAAAACAGCCACAATGTTTTCTTCTAATGTGATTTAAATTTCAGTCGAGATTTTGTTGACACAAACTATATCACAAATTACAATCGAACAAAAATACACTGGGTGTTCACATTCAGTGAGCTGTGAAAAAGCAATCTAACAAAAAACTAAATTCAAACTATACTGGAAAAGATTAGTTTTTAGTTCATCAATGTGCTCCACATCTGAAACCGTTTCGTTGATATTTTTACAGAGCAGAAAAACTCAGAATCACCGATACGAATAGATAGTACAAAATTGTATAGTTGTAGCTACATGTATGATCATCCGCTGTAATGTCCAATTTCCATTTTAGAATATAGGCTAATTCTATGGGTAAACTCAACATGCCTTTCGCGTGTCTTTATTTTACAGAAGAGGTGTATTAGATCTATTTGTGATGTCGGACTGATGGAATAGTGAAGACCTATTTTTGAAAAATTAAGAATTCTAGCATTGCCATCCTTGTACATCTTTGAAATTTTGTTATTCACGAAGAAAAATACCTGTCTGTTCACAAAAGTACAAAACGATTGTAGTCGAGGTATTTCGAGGAGTTACCGTGGAAGTTATCTGTTCCTGAAGCAGGTACGGTAAGTCTTGCCAGAAACAGCCACAGTCGAGCGTTCGTTTATTTAATTTGCTACCGAACCATATTTAAATTTGCCTCTTAACATTTTGAAAAGAAGTATTTTTTAGAATATTGGTTGAGAACTGCTTTTATGACAGACACTGAAGAGTTCACAAAAATTTGTCGTGATGGCCAATTCAAACGACTTGTAATACCTTATACCTGCCTGACATGTTATCTATTTATTCTCAATTTGACATCATATCGGTAATTTATTGACATTACTACGTCTTTATAATATTTTAATATTATTGACTCTCGAAATTGTATTTGTATTAAAATTGTATTAAAATATAAATTGCATGACAAATAAATGTTTGCCTATCGTTACATCGATGAAGCAAGATAGTTCAATTTAATATTAAGACCTGATAATGTATTTCTTACCATGTTTCAATGCAAATAAATCAATATTCTATCTATTAAATATCAACGCAGCGTGTTGACTAGGCTCGACACGACTAGATGGCGCTGCAGTCGAAGTATGGAGACTGAATCGCTACATTAAAAATTTAGATTGTACTGAACTACATTGTGCCTTTTTCCCCGGCCATAACACCCGGTCGGTAGGAAGCGCTATTCTTTGACTTTCTAACACAGTTGCGCCAAATAGAAAAGCGGTCTTATGGCAATTTATTAAAGATAATTTTCTGGCAAAAGAAAGCCTAAGTGTCTGTTTTACAATGGACAATAAGCACCAACCAACTAATAATTCTAATATAGAACGTCATTTTTTATGAAGTATACGGCTGATAGAGCTCGAAAGAACTAAAATTATGTCTTTTCGGGTAATTGCTTTGCGTTTCGAACCTAGAAACGTGCGCAGGGCACATTTCACCAGTTTTCATTTGTTTTCTTCATCGGAAGCTATCTACCCTCTTGATACAGTCTTAAATATATTTTGCATTTGCTTCAAAAAACGAGGGGAAAATAATATTTATTTTTATAAAATTATTATTATTTATTTTATAACCTGCTTCACTATGCCTAAGTTAACCCTTTTTAGCATCACAGTATTAAAATTTGGTAGGAAGATGTATCCTGTTAACCGCTTTACGATTCTAATACAAAAAATAAAAAAATGATATTTAAGGGGGGTCAAACTTATGCGTGTCGTGGTTATAGATAGATCTTTTAAAATGACATAGAGGTTCCCAAAACCATTTATTTTTAAAGTCTATCGTTTGATATATAGACGCTCCCAAAGTGATAAAATGGGCGTCTAACTTCTAAACTAAGCGAGTGTAAATTATGAAAAATAAATGTAGATCTTTAATAGTTGCTTCCAACGAAAATTAGTTTGGACAGGCAACTAGTAGTTTTTGAGATATAGCACATTTTTAACAAGCGCAAACATAAGTTTGTTCTTCATACAAACACTATGAACATTGTGGTATTTTAGTTAAGTGAATTCCCTAATTCAGTTTAAATTTGCACGGAAACCTCAGTGCGCAAGTCCGACTCACACTTGGCTGGTTTTTCTATTGTATTTTTAAGCTAAAAACTTTATAGGGCTACTACTTCTTACCCGCATTGTGAATTTACCCTGGGCATCGGGTAATTTTCCACGTGGCTAATCACCCCAGTTAAATTTTCAATTCCCTCTGCGCCTCGAATCACAATATTTCCGATACTTTGTTTCCTTCTATTCAATTTCGAAGGCTTTTAAGTGCAGTTTTGCTGGACCAGTATTATATTATCTGGGGCTGGACAATTCAATTACAGATGGAGCTATGGACTGTATTGTAAGTAGTAACTTAAAACACCTATTAAAAAAATGTTTTTAATGGTTGATTTATTGATTGATAGAGGCCCTAAAATCATGAATCTGGTAATTTAAAGAGAAGATCTTGATAGATAGAATAAACACAATAAGTAATGTTATACAGCGTGTTGTTTTGGTCAGCGACAAGCGACTCAGGGGTGGTTGTACAAACAATACGGATACCCAAAAATATATTTTTTTCTTTGTAATGGAAAAACCTACAAAATCAATGTTTCATGGCGATACTAACGAGCGAGTCAAAACAACCAACACCAGGCCGCCTCTTTGTAGCTTACAAGCTACGGCGTAGCATTTCACAGACATGCGCGAGCTACGCTTGAGGATGCGAGTTTCCCCATTAGTTCTGCCAACTGACATATAATTTAAAGATATTTTTTTAATAAGCATAACTCATAGTATCATCCCCGAGTTGGATGTAACTGACCAAGACAACATCTTGTATGTAGGAGCAACGTATCTATTAATAGCGCCCTTTATGTCCAAAGAAAACAACTTACTAAAAATTTACACAAATCGTTCAAACGAAATATTGGTAAGACGTTTTTCCATTTACTCGTAGACGTGGCTTGTAGTAGAATCGGAGAAGTTTGCACGATGAACTATGATGTTTCTAGAAAAATAATGTTTATGAATTCTTTCTGTAAAGAGTTCAAGAAAAATGGTTTATATAAATTGGACTTGAAAAAAGACAAGGAATCGCACCCCGTGGTTGACGCTATCCGGGCGTATACGGGCGCCACTCGGCTACCGACACATTGGCAAGCCTGTTGAATTCTGCAAGTGCTTTCTTTAGCGCGTAGGCTGCGTGACCTCATCAATGTTGCGAGATTGCTCTCACAATATCCGTAGGAAATATATTTAAAAATATTTAACATTTAATATTTTTATAAATATGATTTCTTTAATAAAATTATATATTTGGTATCATAAAGGTTTATTTGCGCTGCAGTCACTTTAGTTATTGTTATTTCTAGATCGCACCAGCATGACGATAAGCCTACAACATACCTAATTCTACACTTCAGTAAAAATCATTAAACAACGCGAAAACTTTTGCTGGTTGGTAGCATATAATATGCACTCGGCAGGACGAGAAAAGTTTCTCACGCGGAAAACGGGAATCTATTCCATTGCCTATTCTATTCATAAATATCTACTTGTGATTTTATACTATCTTGAAGCAGTATCCACTTGACTGTCCGCGCTGTCAAACTATGATGTGGGAAAACTGTCCGGCGATATCGCGCGACGGTTGCATGATAAAAATCGCGCGACATGTCGTGCGATAAAAACGATTATATAAAGAAAAGTATAGTTGTGATTACGAAAACAAAAATACTGGTAAATAGGTAATAGTTATAAATATATAAAAAGTTGAAAATATAATAAACTTACTATACTATAATATATACTATACTTAATTTATATATATACTATACTTAATACATACTTTTCTAGTGGTGGGCACTGTAGTACCACGGACAGTTTACCGTAAAAAAGAAAATGGCACTGTAGTGCCATTGGACTGCACGCTAGCTTATTATTTTTAATTAGAATAATCGTCAACAAAGAAAATCACGTGAGTTAACCGGCCGTTCGAATTTAATAAACGAGGTACAAATTGTGCTACAAAGGATAATAATCCAGTAAAAATACAAAGTCATAATCAAAACCACGGCCCCTATTATTATAAGGCGTCATTGAAAAGCGTGCGTTTTGTATGGCGTGAACCGTATCAATTAAGCTAAAATTCTGTTCTAAGTTCCGATTTGATTACTGTGCGTTCATTCAATTATTGCGCGCTACTATTATGACCATTATTTTAAAAGCATTAACGACAAAATTGGCTTGAGCTGCCGCGTCATCTAAAAAGAGAGATGGACGAGGCCAAGAATTATGGTTGGAAATTGAAATTTCAAGCTCAGAATTAAATGAGTCATCGATTGATCATATATGCAAAATCATGCAGTGGCGACGTCATATTTTGCGAGCAGCTGTAATTCTGTTAATTAATTATTAATGTGAATTATTCGCGAATGTACTGCACGCTTGTAGTTTTGTTAAGACTATTGTTCGAGTTTCGACTGTGGCAGTAATATTATTATTTATGATCGTGAGTAGCAGTTCGAACTCATTGACTGCAAACTAAGTTTGTTAGAGTTATTTTATAGAATACTAGCGGTCCCCCGCAGCTTTATCCGTTTTGAGTTTGGTCCCTCCCCTCCCGTCGCATCGTGTCGTGATGTTTAATAATCTAAAGCCTTCCTCAATAAACAAGCTATACAACACAAAAATATATTTCAAATCGGTCCAGCAGTTCCTAAGATTAGCGCGTTTAAACAAACAAACTCTTTAGCTTAAAATATTAGTTATTAATATATTTTTTGGGTATCTCTCGTACAAGTAACGTGGGGATGTTTTTTTTTCTCTTGCCAAACATCGTTTTTTGTGTTGAATAGGTCTTTTCAAATGATTGTCAGTTACTTACATAATTTTTCGTTAAATGGCTTGATTCTGTAACTTTCAGTTTTAAAAGGTAATTATGTATTTGAGTCCAATGTCCCCATCCTCTCCTAACTTAACGATAGTAGGTGGGTAAAAATGAAGAAATAAAATAAACTTTAAAAAAAAAGTAAAAACCGACTTCCAAACCAAAATGCACTAAAAAGTCTTAAATAAACTCTTCACCATTGAAAGGAAAGGAATCCGTTTTAGGCAAACAATTTCTTTTTGGAGTCGGTGCTGTGATAGTTGATGCTTGATGGTCAAAGTGATGGCACCGACTCCAAAAAGAGATTGTTTGCCTAAAACGGATTCCTTTCCTTTCAATGGTAAAGAGTTTATTTAAGACTTTTTAGTGCATTTTGTTTTGGAAGTCGGTTTTTACTTTTTTTTTAAAGTTTATTTTATTTCTTCATTTTTAGTGATTACATAAGAGGGGGGGGGGGAGTTGCTTATTCCTTATGATTCTATTTTTTAAGAAGCTACAAATTACCTATCATAAGTTCCGTCATTATAATTACTGAACTCTTAAGCGTTAAGGAGTTCCACCATCAGCTCAGCCCCACAAGATATTGACTATCAGACGTAACAACACGTCAACATTTAGATTCTAGTAAAGAAACACTATACGTGCCTTTAAAATTTGAGGTTGAGGAGATCCCATCATCAGATCCCTAAATGGAAAAAATGGGATTAACTAGAAGGTACACCCTCTAAGTAGGCGAAATACAGTCAAATTGATAACCTCCTCCTTTTTTGAAGTCGGTTAAAAAATTTACAGCACTAGCATATACGATGAATTTAGAAGGAATACTATCACTGCTATGATAAGTTAACATATGACAGAATTGTAGTGATAAAGATGAAATCAGAAACCAAAAATTTACACATGAGCGGGACTCGAACCAGCAACTTTCTGGCTAACCGGGCCATACGCTCTACAAATTGAACTATTGCTGTCATGCTGTCAGTGCGCAAATTTTTGGTTTCTTATTTCATCTTTATGAATATAAAATATTACACTGTAAGTGTCTAAACAATAAGAGTTGTAGTGGTTTGTGTAACTTAAAGCAAAACAATTTGCACGTACATTTTCGTTGAGTTTTTTTCATAACGCGTTGAGATATGCAACTGAAATTATTTGTTTTGATTGTCTCCTTAAACTGTAAAAAAAATAAAGTGAGTCATCGTCATCAAAAGAAACAACCGGTTTTGTATCGAAATTTCGATTTTTTTTTTGTATTAAAAGGGAATAGAATATTATGAGGCAATCTTTATCAGTACAATTGCTTACCTACATGGTACATACGGAACTCTTCGTGTGCGAGTCCGACTCGCACTTGTTTTGAGTTTGTTATAGTAACAATTAAAGTCCAGTTGTTTTGAAATGACAATTAAAATCATAACCCTCCGTATCTGTCAGTCGGTTAAACAACGCACCCGTATCCGTCGAGTATATTGCACCACTAATTCGTTGAGAGCGGCGCCCGCGCACCCAGTATCATTTGAACAACAGAGAGGGACAGACATTTTTTATTGTTATCGTTCTTCCCGCGTGACCGCAGTGCTTTGTGATGAAAATGAGATTACCTGTCACGTGTGTAGCGTTTCTGCTGAGTGAGTACATTTAATTAGAGTTTTTTGTTAGATTGTTGTTGATGGTTATGTGATATTGTGGAGGTTCTTTTTAAAATACTAATTTAGCTTACTCCAGACGCAGTCCATAAGCTCTACTTTAACCTAAGTAAATTTTTAATATACCTGTTGTTTTAATTCCTCACGGTGTTTATCAACTGTCTTCGGTTATGCTTTTGTTTATGCTACCGCCGGCTGCTTTTGCTCCGTAAGCGTCTACACAGAGTTTTCCTACATGGGAAGGTCACCCTTGTTTAGTCGTAAATCAATGACATTATGTACGACTAAGAATTTCAGCTATTTAAGTTAGTAATAAATGTCAATTATAACAAAAGTTCAATCCGGCTACACAGCAGCTGTAAAAAAATCAGAATGTGTATAGAAAAAACTCTCTACACTTACGAAATTATTAACAAATTCAATTGGTCAATTAATACGCTACAATCTACACCAGTACAATGCAAAAAAAAACAGCATATTACATCATAATAATACGATCATTGTAAATTTATTGCATGTTTTCATGTTAATTAAAAATGTCTTTCAACCTAAACTACTCTAAAGCACTCCTGAAATGAACAAGTTTAAATGGCGGGTGATCTAACTTATATGCACCAATTTCTAGGACTACAAAATGAAGCAATCGACAGAAACATTTCAATGAACCAGTATTAGCGCAACTCTCTACTATTAACGGAATGATTTATTGCCATGAAAGCTTTTCGTCAACCGCCTGATTTCGTATAATTATCCCAAATTGATGGATCGCTAATAGCTTTAATGAACAACACTTTCGATTAAGCGCGCTGCTAAATGTGCATTTATTAAAATTGCAGTTAACGTTAGTTTATACTTAAACGTGCAGTTAATTTAAAACGATTTTAAAATTATTTCATGTGTATAAGAAATCATCAAAAGGCAAAAAATCTACTGCCATAGAATCTAAGTACCTAACAAACAGTGAAACTCGTGACAAGGTTCTTTGTGCAGACATACATTTCAGATTATTGAAAAGGATAAGATAACATATTATGCGCAATTCAAAATTTATAGAAAAGGTATCCTATTTCAGAGAGACATATTATTTCTTATAAAATTGTTTATGTATTTTTTATGTTTTCAAACCCCGACCATTTGATGTTCTGTGTATTTCTGTGCTTAATCATGAGTATTTTGTCGATGACTGAAAACTAGTCATTAGTCACATTGTTTCAGAAAATATAGAAGGTAGAACTTTACTTCAAACAAAGACTGTAAAATCAATGAAAAAATGCAGAGCCGAGCCAACAAGCTCGAAGCAAAGTGCATAGCCACTTGCGTCTTATGTGTTTTTTCTCATAAGAAAGCACGCGACGTCCGTTGTTGTAATAATGTCCAATTAAAATCAATTATAGTGGACGTCCATAACTAGCATTATGACTCTGTAATGGCGGTTGATGGTACACATTAAATGCATATTTGTTTTCCCTGTAACGTCCTACCGTAAAACATTTGTTACGTGATGTTTTATATCTTTGAAAGTGTCTATTGGCTAACAAGTTTGGTACATTACATAGCCTCAATAACCGTTCTTACTCCCTTAATGATATTTTATAGTTAGTACCCACTCTTATTACAATATACAATAAGTAATTAATCAGTGTTGTACCCATTTAAATAGAGTTCAGTTATATACCTTTAACTCTGAGTTACTAATAAATTTATATGCATGTACCTAAAAGTGTTCGTGCAGACTAAAAAAACTATATCTGTAGGTACTTAATATTATAAAGCTGAATAGTTTGTTTGTTTGTTTATTTGAACGCGCTAATCTTAGAAACCACTGGACCGATTTGAAAAAATATATTTTTCTGTTGGCTAGCTTATTTATCGAGAAAGGCTTTAAGCTGTAAAACATTTTAAACTTAGTTGCAAATAGAATAACCTATTATTAATCGTGCAATACCAAATATATCAACCAGCTTTATGAATACACCTGCGGTCGCCCGCGACTTCATCCGCGCGTAAGATTGCTCCCCCCCCCCCCCCCCATCTCAGCGTGACCTTATATAGCCTTAAGCCTTCCTCGATAAATGAGCTATCTAACACAAAAATATTTTTTCAAATCAGTCCAGTAGTTTACTCGATAGTGACGACGGTTTTACTCTACGTCTACGTCACTTTTTGTATGGAAAATTTTATTTCTGTCAGTGACCGCTAGTGGTGCTGTGCAAATTTCCATAGACTTAATGTCGTTGCTAGCGAGTAAAACTATTGTAAACTCATGGTAACGGTAGAGTAGTTCCTGAGATAAGCGCGTTCAAACAAACAAAGCAACAAACTCTTCAGCTTTATAATATCGGTATAGATTCGTTGATCCTCTCACAACAATGTCATCCCGAGACAAGGCAAGATGAGATGATCCGCTTCCTAAACAGTTTCCGCGTATTCATGAGCGGTATACGAATGGTATGACGCCCTAAATACGCCATATTAAAGTGTTAAGACGCGCTGCCGACCAATTGAGCAAATTAAACCGGACTTAAGTCATAGAGAACATAGATGGGAGTGAGAGCAAAAAGTTTGGGCACATAAATGCAAACTTGTAAAAGACAAGGGCAAAGATTACGTTTTATTTAATGAAAAAAAAAATCATAAAATATTTAGTAATGTAAATACAACCAGCAAAGCATAATTTAAATATCTATATAAAATATATTTTTTTTATGTAGCAATATTATGTCTATGCTTTGATGAATTTTGGGGTCTGCAAGTACAATATATGTACTAGGTGTGGTTCTAACATACAGGATGTTGTTTTGGTCAGTGACATCTTACTCAGGGAGATGTAGGTACAACTGGTCAAGCCTAAAATATGTGTCGATTCGTCAAGCACGTTTTTACCTCTAATTTTATTGTACTTTCGTCAAGTTATAAAATCTAACTTAACCTTACCTAATAACAATAGATGAGATGTGATGCTATGAGTTATTTTTATGCTTAAAAAATATTTTCTTGAAATTATATGCAAGTTTAAAAAAGAAAATCCCCAATATTTCAAAAAAAAACAGAACAAATGAGGAAACTCACATCCTCGAGCGTAGCTCGCGTTTATCTATGAAATACTCGCCGTAGCTAGTGAGCTAAGACGAGTCGACCTGTTGTTGGTAGTTTTGACTCGCTCGCTAGTACCTATCGCAATTATTAATCAATTTTGTGTTTTTTTTTTTATAAAATATATTTTTTAAACATTTTTTTGGCAACAGTATCGTTTACTCTTGAGTTGCTCGTCGCTGACCAAAGCAACAACCTGTATTAAGGATCATTATATTGATCCGATTTTTTTTATTATTATTTATAAATAACGCGGCGATACACAGACATTTAAACATCTCCGATAAATGCATGAGCTTTAAATAGACCTTATTAATGTATTAAGAACGAAGGGCTACTACCAATTGAGCAAATTAAACGACTTAAGCCATCGCAGACTTAAGTGATCATAATACATCCCCTGTTTTGTTGGCACATTTTTTTTAAACTTTTATCATTTGTTACTTCGCTTATAAATAACCATGATAAGTTGGTTACAATATAATTTATGAAAAAAAACCTTCAAAAACTATAAAGTTTATAATAACGCATTTGTCTTTTACTCAAAAGAATCATATTCTTTGGGAGGCGGTGCATGGCGTGCGTAGTCTGTTGGTGTACGCAAGCTTTTTGATTTTGGACCGATTTTAATGAAACTTACGGTACAATGTAAGTTTCATCATAATAGATTATGTAGTTCTTGAGATGCCTGATCGAACTAAAAAAGAATCATCCTTCTATGACTACTCGTTTTCGAGAATCCGTGGACAAAAATACTAATACCAGCGCCACGGCTTGCCATGGCAAAAAAGCTGAGTGGAAACCAATCTGGTTTCACTACATATAATAACGTTTTATTTTTATGTTTATTTCTGTATTTTTGTAGTGTACCAAATAAATTTCTTTCTTTCTTTCTTAATATACAAACATACATACACTTACGGAATTTTGCACGCGTGCTTATATGCCTCAGGCCCGGTTTCCACCAAAGCAGAGAGGAGAAGAGACGGGAGAAGATGTGCTGCAAAGAGATGTGAAAATAACAAAATCTGATTGGTTTATTCAAATACATCTCCTCCCGTCTCCTCTTCTCTCTGCTTTGGTGGGAACCGGGCCTTAATAGGTCACCATCACTACCTACTCAAATTTTATCAATTCCCAACGATATCATATAGTCCCCCCTAGCCGATTTCGACTACGGTGGCCAGTCACAACGACTAACCGACTGCGCGGGACATATTTTAGTGCACAAATGTGTGTGCAAACACAGGTGCACTCTCTATTTCTTTCACTCTCATTGCCCGATGGGACAGCAATCTGACACGACTGGAGGGAGATCAGGCGCAGGCGCAGGACCAACGACTTTACGTGCTTTCCGAGGCACGGGGGTGAAATACCGCCAACTTCCAAACTCCGGGCTACCCTAAGAATTTCTGAACAGAAAAACTCAGGTACATATCTTTGGCCCGACCCGGGGATCGAACCCGGGACCTCTGGCGTAGCCGTCACTTCAAAATGCGACCCTCCTACCGCTGCGCCACCGAGGCAGTTATCATACATACATGTCGAATAACCTCTTTTTTTCAGTCGGTAAAACAGTGAAACATGCTACAATCAGTTTGATTATATACTATTTATTAGCCAAAGTACCAAAACTAAATGATTTCCCTATCTGTTTAACTGCTACTTATTTAGAATTTACTTATATCAGGTGAGATTTTGATTGAAATTAACCCTTTTGAACAAATTATAGTATTATATTTCACTCGGTTATAAACTTGCTCTATTATTTCGTAAACAATGCCCTCATACAATGCGCTTACTCATTGCCCCAGAGTCAAGTGATTCGCTTGGAGTTGACGAGTAATACTCGCCGCTTGCCAGTTAATTTGACTCATTTAAAAAATATAAAAACTGCTGGGGGAAGACTTGACTGTGATACTGTCCTTCGTGTATTATGTTAACTAACCCGCATTTTGAGTCAGCTATATTTATATTTTATCTAAAAATAATATAGGTACCTTCTTCGTATAACAACGCTATAAGACCGCGCGTTTTGCTAGGCACGTTTTGCTAGCCCCGTATTGCAGAAGACCGCTGATCTGGTTTTCCTGCCGCTGATCTGAACTGACGACGCGTTTGGTGTATTGGTTAGAGCTCCGAACTATTATACCAGCCGTCACGAATTCCGCAAGGCACAAATGTTTGTAATAACAAATATTCATGCTCATCACGAGCATGAATATTTGTACCGGAGTCATGGGTGTTAGATGTATTTAAGTATTTATGAGAGACGCCCCCGTCATAATCGTTGTTGTATTCGTAATACAAGGAAGATTGATTCCTTTCTTCGAAACCACAACAATTGGTGGCGCATATTTATTCACTGATCTCTCTTCCTTTGGTCATTGAGTTCGAGAAAATTTGAGTGAAAAAAATCTGTGAACACTGTCATCTCGCCGTCATAATTTTTTCTTCCAAACAGTTGCGATAGCCATAATTATGGGCTATTGATAGTTAGCTTTGTTCTATTTATAGATACATTCTTCAATGAAGTATCTGCTCTGCCAAATTATCCTATAGGGCCAGTAAGAAAAAAAACAGCCGAGTGCGAGTCGGACTAGCGCACTGAGGGTTCCGTGCCAACTTTAACTGAATTAGGGATCAACTTACTTCCACTAAGCTAAAATACCAAAAAACTTTTGTTGACAGCAAATATAACTTTGTTTTTCATAGTGTTTGTATTAACTACGCGAGTGTAAATTTTGAAAAAAAAATACGTGATGTAGATCTTGACAAAAACTTTCACCGAAAATTGGTTTGAACGATATCTAACTAGTAGTTTTTGAGATAGAGCACATTTTCAATAACCGCAAACATATCTTTGTTATTTTTACAAATACTATGATAAACAAAGTTATATTTGCTGTCAACAAAATATTGTGGTATTTTGGATAATTGTAAGTAAGTGGATCTCTAATTCAGTTAAAGTTGACACGGAACCCTTAGTGTGCGAGTCCAACTCGCACTGGGCCGATTTCTAAAGAAGGTGATCAGTTGGATCTTTTCAGGCGTAAGCTAAAGCTTATCAAACCTCACAGGCTATTTCCACCACATTACAGTAAGTTGGTGCCTAACGTCTCAGCATTTGCATTAAGTATATTCCGCCCGCTGCGTGACCAACATCCGTTTGGGCGGGAATAGTGACCCATTTACATAATGAATTGTTTAATCCACTCATGTGAACTTACTTAATCATACGTAGGTTTTAGTGTTCAGATTTTTGTGGGACAACTTTGGTGCATGCAGGCGCTACTGCGACGTGGCGTAGTATATGACATAACGTTATTATTCCCTATTCATTCGATTCCTTCCTTGGAGGAACTGATTTATAAGAATAAAATAAGAGAGCAAAGATTTGCTCTCTTGTTTCGCACGGGCGGGACTTGAACCAGCAACTTCTTGGCTAACCGGGCCAAACGCTATACCAATTGAGCTACCGTGCTGTCTGTCCAACCTTGCGAAATTTGTGGTCTGTTACGGATACGTCATTACGCGTGATTTATAAATTACAATATTCTTCCTCTCCTCCATATTATTACATATTGAATATCTATGAATGGTAGGTATATTATGTACCTTTTATAGTTCTATATTTATGTTACCTCCTTCGTCTTGTTGCCTTTCTTCATCATCATCTATTTATCTCATATTTTATCTCTAATTCTTGTATCCATCTTTGTTGGATTGCCCCGGTTCAAACTATTACCTATAACTTTACGGGACTTGGGAGAACGAAGTTCTTTATTATACATATAACAAAGTCAAGTAAGTTAGTTACACCACTTATAACTTGTGATTGGATAGATGAAAAATCGACCTTTTCCATAATTTTTACTTTGATGGATTCGTATTGGCTTAACTTTAAAACTGGGACGGGGCAAGACGGGGCCGGGGATACAACGTTCATTGGGTCCGCTAAATTTAATAACTTACCTTCCTACATGGCTATTTAGCTAAGCGCTAAGTTATATGAACAGTTACTATGTACAGCTCACCGTGCTCATTCTGTTGGATTTTAGCAGTGCCTTTAATTCGGTTGATTTTGATATACTGCTCGCAACCCTGCGCGCTATTAATCTGTCACCTTCCGTCGTCGACTGGTTTCAATCGTACCTTCAGGGACGTCAGCAGTGTGTTAAAATTGATAGTGTCTCTTCTGATTGGTCCAATCTCACTGCTGGTGTTCCTCAGGGTGGTGTACTTTCCCCTCTTCTGTTTTCAATCTTTATAAATAATATTTCAGTTGTCTTCTCTTCTCCCTTTCATCTGTATGCAGAGGTGGAATTGTGTAAAGCAATCGTATTCATTTGACAGTTCAAAAAGTACGATATGATTTGTCAAACCCTTTGTTCTTCGCCATTTGACAGACCATACCGTACGTTTTGAACTGTCAAATGAATACGATTGCTTTACACAATTGCACCCCTGATGACTTACAGATTTATAGACATTTTAAACCACATGACCTGTCTGAGACCTTGGCTGCCGTCAATAGGGATCAGAATGCTATTCAGCAGTGGGCAATATCTTTTGGCCTGCTTGTGAATCCCGCAAAATCTCAAGCCATGATTATTGGCAGCAGCAGGCTTAGAGGTCAAATTGATTGGGACGCAGTACCTGCGATTGAATACTCTGGCACTCCGATTCCCTTCACAGACAAGGCTAAAAATCATGGTCTTATAATGGACTGCACCATGTCTTGGACAGCTCATGTTAATAATATCAGCCATCGAATGCATTACACATTCCACTCTCTTAAACGACTCCTTTCCTACCTTTTAAAACAAAAGTTATGCTTGCGCAGTCTCTTTTGTTTCCGATACTCGACTATGCCGATGTTGCCTTTTTGGATCTGACAGCAGCTGCTTAATAAACTGGAGCGTCTCCAAAACCTGGCCATTAGGTTCATCTTTAACCTACGGAAATATGACCATATCTCGAGCTATCGCACCCAGCTAAAATGGCTTCCGATTCGACTCCGTCGTGACATGCATATCCTCACTTTCCTGTATAACATCCTCTACAATCCTCAGTCCCCAACCTATCTCCAATCTCGATTCAAACGACTGCCCCCTCCCACACGCTCTAGGAGACCTTGCATCACCGCCACACTCGAAATTCCAAGGAGCAATACCAACTTTTTATTTGACTCATTCTCTGTCTACGCTGCTAAACTCTAGAACAAACTAACAAACTATATATTTAGTTAATTATTATTATTGAAAAAATATAAAAACATTATAACTTTTATTTTCTGTAATTTAATTTAGCACTGCCGATAAACGCAAATATTACAATTCCAACGCCTATGGGTTGGCTGGAAGAGATCTCTTTTAGGAGTAAGCCCACCTTTGTTCACAATTTTAAGTGCAATAAAGAATATAATAATGATGCCCCATAATGACGTATTTTTTTCAGCAATGTTTCATGGTCCACACAATCGAACGCTATGGATAGATCACAGAAAATTCCTAAAGCATCATGCCTATTATCATAGGCATCAAAAACATGTGTTAAAAGAGCAAGTCCTGCATCCGTAGTGCTTCTACCTTTAGTTAAACCGAATTGTTTATTATGTAATAACTTATTTGATGAAAAGTGTGCTAAAATTGGGTTAAATATAATCTTTCATATATTTTACTCAAGACTGGCAGAATCAATATTGGCCTGAAGTTTGAGGGGTCGCTTTGTATATGTATGTCTGTAGGTTGCTTCACTTCGGTATCACTACCAAAGCACCGCTACCACTACGCTACGAGCTCCTCGTAGCGCAGGGGTAGTAGCAGCATAATATCTACTATCTTTATTTTTATTTCTTCTTCTCTTCTTTATTTTTCTTTTATCTTCTCTTATCTCTGTTTCGCCTATAAAACGGGGACTGGGCGGGACGGGGCTGGGGATAAACAGAGTTCGTTCGCCGGGTCCGCTCTATTAATTAAAATACTATTTACGAATTATATTAGTCCAAATTAGTTTATAGCTAAACTCTGTCAAAATAAGAAACATCTTCTATGTTTTGTCAAGCTCTATAGAAGATACAGAGTGTGGCCTGTAATAAGACCAAATAATTAAAAAATAGACCTTTTAAGTAAGCAGGATCTAATCAATTTTAAAAGGTATTAAATTATTATAATTAAAAAACATTGTTATTTTCTTACAAAATAAATCGAACAAGAATTGTATTAAAACAAATGTGTTCAGCCCATAAACTTATTATCCGTTTGACAGCTTTTATTTGTTCTTCTCTTCCGATAGGGAATAGTACTTCTATAGTTCAGCCATAGAACTTGACATTGTCATTTTCTACGAGTAAGCAATTTTGATAAACATTGATTAAAGATTATTACTTTAGATTACTATAGGCATCAAAGAGGATAAAACCACTACATAGGCATTTTAGAGCACTAGGGCCGATTTTTAATGGTCAGATAAAACTTATCAGACTGATAAATTATAAAGCGACAGATTTTAAAAAATGACAGGTACCCATGATTGCTGACAATTAGGTGACGTTTTTAAATTAGCCATAGTGTATTTTGTTCGACGAATATATCTTATCTGACTATTGAAAAATCAGCACTAAGATCAGTAACTATGTATATTCTGTGGAATCATGGATGGATTAAAACTTTTGCTTACAGGCCACACGCTGTACATATTTATATGGTTTTAAACGTATCCTAGCTAAGTATTTGCAAAGGATACATTTCCAAAAAATTTACATGATATAAAAAGAACAATTGCCTACTTATATTTTTCTCGTTATGATGGTCCGGAAAAATCAGGTGCTACCACAATTTATCATCGGATAGCGCCATCTGTTTTGCGACTGGGAAAACTCATGCTAACTAAACACAATTCTTAACTTGCATTAACTTAATATTATCAGAGTTGGGAAGAGAAAAAAGGCCTACTGCTAAAAATTAAATCAATACGATCTTTGCTAAGTCCTAGATTTAAAAAGTCAAAGATTTTTGTACTAAGTAATTCCCTTGACATTTGAGTTATCGAGTTGCTACTGTACTTAACACTTTTCCTGCTCATGCATTACACGTATTTCACTGATGAGTTAGCTTGGTACGTCCTTGCATGACATATAATGAACTATTGGACAAGTGGCAATAATATTTAGAATTGCTTTGGGGCAGTAAAAGTGTTAATATAACTACATATTATGGCGGAATAAAGAATTGAGTCTTACATCTAATTTTTAACCCTATCTTTCTTCACAGCTCTAGTCAAAGCCACAGAGGTAGAAATAACCCAAGAATGGAAGCAAGACTTCGGTTGGGAGGTGACGTGTACGTGGCAGCTCTACATGAACGACACGTTGCAATCAGTCAACTTGAGCAAGAATAAACAACAGTTCTTCATATTTAGACCAGAGGTTAGTTTTAAGTACTTACTAAAGATTTAAAAGAAACTTATGTGTCCACGCGATTATTATGACTATGTTTATGACAAACAAATGTATACCATCTCATTATCCGCCCCGCAGGGCGATTTCGAACCATTTTATTCGAATCGGCTTGGGTTTCGGCTAGATTTTTTATATTCATTTATAAATTAATTTCGTAGCTTGATCGGATGTCGATATTCGTATATTTATTAAACTCGAATAATAAACGGACAAAATAAAATATTTCATCGGATAGATCCACGTAATTATAATTTTATTAATAAGTGAAAGTTATCGAATCGTAACCAAATCCGTATACGAAGGGTTCTGAATCGGGGGGCAGGTTGCATATTACTATGCGACATCTGATGCCCAGCTACTTACGAGAAGATTTATATTTTAACCTTATCAAAAGCAAGTCTTTAACAGAATAAGTATTTACCTATGTAGAGTATAATACACATTGCTCGTCAAGAAACTTAGGTCTTATTGATAGTAAAGCAGCTGAATTAGTAATATAAAACTATTTTGAATACAGTTTGAACTTGTTTCATTATACTCATTAAAAACAACCTTCCATTTTAATAGCGGACAGCATAAATGAGTGTTAAAAAGTTAATCAGTTAATTACGGATGACATAATTCGTGTTCCTGATCGTTTATTCGCCCTTGTGGGTGCAGCTATCACATTAATCCATTTTTTTCCGGCTGCGACGAAAACCAGGATGGTCATGTTTTAATTCAGATAGTTTATCTACCATCACGGCCAGTTTTCCAAACTAATACGCTATTGGCTTGATAAATCGATAAGTAGGTTTACCGTTCATTCAATCACAGTAGTTTATTTCATTCAGGCGATCATGTCATACCTAGTTGATTGGGGTCTCGTGTTTTCCTGATCTATCAAAATTGATGCAGAACAATCACTTACATTGTTCGGACCTATCAAAGTAAGTCACCGACTTCTATTTACCGAAGTAACACGACATACCTTTTCTAGTATTCTTCTTCTTTTCGAGTCGACTGCAAACTAAACGGTCACGGCACGGCTCAGAACTTTGCTACGAGGATAGCGTTGTCTGTAGCTTTCATTAAATCATCCCGCGTACAGTTACAAGGGCAGGCAGGGCACGATATAAGGTGTACCATCCTTTGGGGAATAGCACCACATATACACTCTAGGTTATCATCATCATTTATGAATCCCCATCTAAACAAATTTTCCTTGGTGCGGTCGACCTGAGTCCGAAGTCTACTTAAAGCCTTCTAGTCAGCCATGGCAGCTGGTGTCCAGGAATGTTGGGGGAATGTTCAGAGAAGGGGACAAAGGGCCCGGGAATTGAAGTACTATTCTGCCAAAGTGCTATTTCTAGTATTCAACTCATATGTTACAGAACCAATACGGCAACCTACGTAAGACCAACTCATGGGACCTAGTAGAATCAATCATGAAGGTTGACTGCTTAGAAGCAGTTGACAGCGGGATCAAGGGGAAATGCGTCCTGACTGTGGAACCTCAAATGCCTCCGAGAAAGGACTTCACGTTTGGCTGCGAAGTTTCTGGAGAAAGACCTTACTTTAGGATGAGAAGTCGAGAAGTCACGGTCGAGGCGCTAGGTATGATACACAAATATTATACATATTAAGCTGGGTATCCATTCGAGACAGCCTCGGGCCGAGCTGCCTCATCTTGAGTGTGCCGCGGGCTGTGGAAAGTACATGCGTCTCCACTTAGCTTACATAATATCGTATCGAGCGGCAAGCCTCAACCCGAGCCACAATTGTCTCATTTTCTCATTAACCACCATCACGAAACACGTCCAGACGGACGTGGAGACCCACTGAACGCATGCCTCACTCTGAGACGTCTTTGAGCATGGCCATTTACCGACACGATTTGGCTCGCTGCGCGGCCGCCTCGTTTAGTTCGCTGCGCGGCAAGCCTCGACTCGCGGCACGGTCTCCACTAGATCTGCCTCGGCTCGAGACAGCCGATTGGCCTCCTCAAATGGATACCCAGCTTCAGAAACATATGCACAATAAATGATTAAAGGGTCTGAGATAACAGCATATTTCCTATTTCCTCAAAAGGGCTCACATATTATTTTTATTTCGTTATCCGTTTTCAACCACTACTATGAAGATACAGAGGTATTGATTGAGGAAATTTAAATCGTTTGACTCCGCCAGTGTTCTTTAGGCATTGGATGTCTTCTTCATAACCGTTTTTGTTTTCACGACCCTAACTCTACCGCTTTGCTGCACGGGGGTTGCTCAGGGGCGAAGTGGCAATTAAAACGCTTTAACGTCTTACATTTTCAGTTTTAAAAGACATTTTATGTATATTTCAGTTCCACCTAGCAAAGCCGTAATAAAAGCTTCAACTCCAGAATCCGGGCCTGTGACGCTGAACTGTTCTTCCAGCGGTCTACCGGCCCCGGGTATTATCTGGACAGTCGATGGGCAGAAGGTTCGTAACCCTCGACGATCTTACATCTTCATGTAGTTTTACTATTAGTCTGAAATTGCACAAGTTTTTTTTTAAATAATTGGTATAAATTGCAAAAAAATCGTTACATAGATGATCATTTCTGGAAAAGTGTGCTCTTGAGTACAATATGGTTACCATGCGCGGATACACCGTTGTGGGCACTGTGGGCATGCCCACAACCCTAATAACAATTTATAAAGTGCGTAGTAGCAACTGAGGGAGCGTCCTTAGGAAAGTCGTCTTAACAAAGATCACGTTTATACTACAATCAAAGAAAAAAAAACAATCGCTCTTCAGCTATTATTATCATTTTCTTGTTTTCATAAACTTCGTGAACCAAATTTTAGCGCACTCGCTTCGCTCGCGCGTTAAGTTTTTGTTATGTTTTTGGTTTGTTAAACCAATTTTTGCACGCTCACGCTATAATTGATGTAATGTTGCATCAGAAATAAATGAAACTTTCGTTCCTTCATCGTTTTTTGATCCCTGAACAAAACATAGCGTGCCCACAACCTTTTCGGAGGGCTGGATCCGTGCCTGATGGTTACCAATGAAATCTATGATTCGGATTTTATTCAATCCGAGCCAAACACTTAAAGAGCTATGGGCATAATGAAATTCTAGACATTACCGCTACTTTTTGGAGTTCAGTACTGGCATATCCCCCACTGGGGGCAACTGGTAATTTGTAAAGAATTTATACCAGTTAATACCGTGTGTGTTCCTTTGCTTCGCATCGACGGCAATCGGGACATTTCTGTTACGAATTGCCAAATGCCCTCTGCGGGGGCGATGCCGGTAGGAGACACTGGGTAAAACCCACCTTAAAGTAATCATATTCCATTGTAGGTTCCCCACCACTTCCACGGCACGCCTGTTTGGAACGCCACGTCCAAGCTATGGGACGTCTGGTCTTCGTTCACACCGCCTTACGAAATACTGTACAAAGTTCAGTGCACCCCAGAAGCAGTTAAAGATAATCAGCTTATACGTGGACCATCATCTCAGTATAACGACGCTTATAGGATATTCTTAGGTGAGTGTACCGGTGAAACAGCGTAGAAACCTAATTTTCAGTTTCGTGATAGAATAGCTGAGACGTTCTAGTTAATACTCAAGTTTCAAAGTAATGAAGATTGTTTATTTATTTTGCAGATGGATCTATGTTTATCTTCGTTGCATTGGCCACATTACTTTTATAAACAAAGATGAAGACACCTGGATACTTAAATAAAACTAGAATATTATCCGTTTGTTGGTTTTTATTCGGTAGAATATCGATTATCGTTGTAAACGACTATGGAATTAGGCTGCAGTCACAATGTTAATAAACTGTTTGAAATATAAATATACTGTATTCTTTAAGCGAGGTAGTTCTGAAGTAACACAATTATCGATTTCGTAAGATATATGTGATAGCGACCTCTCTCAATAGATATAGGCCAGGTAATCAGGAGATATTTTAGTGCCCAAATGTATGCACAATACACAAGCGAACTCTCTGTTCCTTCACTCTTATTTATTCAGTAAGACTGCTCTGGCATGACCGATGAGAGATCAGGCGCAGGACCGGAGATTTAAGAAGTAATTAAAGGTGTGAGTTAAATTTGAGGTTTTTTTTTCTTTGGGGACATGAAAGACTTGATAATTACATTAATACAGAAGAAACATTTCTGTTGGCTTATGAGTTACTGCTTTAAGTTAAGATACAACCTAAACATGTGTATATGTATATATCTATGTCCTGAAATCGCCTGAACTAATGGTCCTTTGCGCTCAATTTGCGCCGGATGATTTGAAAGTGCACATGTATACGAGTATAAGGTCTTACAAAAATATCTGCATTCCTTCTGATTCTGTTGCAAAAATACAACAACTTTTTGTATGGGACCAACATCGTTATCCCAAAAAAACATTTCACTTTCCCATACTAGAGTGCCGGTCAGCAGCTTCTAGTTTGCACGGAGAAGTCTTAAAAATCTTGGGATTTCGATGTTGGCACTATACAAAAAGTTGTTGTATTTTAGCAACAGAATCACCACCGAGAAGGAATGCAGTTGATTTTGTTAAATCCTGTATTTGCTCATGTACCATTTCAAATAACGATTGCTTTAACAACTCCAACAACTGTGTTTTGCTTAAGCCAATGCCATTCAATATTTTTGTGTGGACTAGCACCAATTTAATTGGAACTGACCAGTTTCCTATGGCGCTGATCTAACTAATGAAACGCTATTGCATCATATATCTCTACAAATACACCGCTATACAAAACCAATTCAGAATGTTGACAGATTTGGGTACAAAGTAAATGAAACGAATGAGAAAAGGGGTGACAAGGAACTATTAATATTATTTGAATTAGTACAGCTAAGTCATTTTTTTGTAGCAAGCCTCCTTTTTTATCGACTCGTCTGTGCTTGAGTGTGATTTCTGTAATAATAAATTAATTGAACAGATAATTGGTTATCTGATAAGTCTCAATAAGTTTTTCTTATTTTTAATTTGGATTAACAATAAGAGAAACTTATTGACTGTCATGAATAGAAATACTTTATTTTGTAATACTACCTATGCCATAAGTGTGACTGCAGCCTAATATTCTTAATGTATTATGTTTGGCTCTTTTATTTTACCGTTTTAAGATAAGTATTACGGTTTACAGTGTTATTTTTTATCATATTTTATATTTTACCTAAAGGTAACAAACAATATCAATTTAATATTTTATGAAGTAGGTATTAAAAACTTTCACAGTTCTAATGAAACTGTTAAATCTGTTTGATCTGCAACATTTAATAATTAAAATTAAGTATTGTATGAAATGCATATAATTCAAAATGTGCTTTTAGAATAAAATGTTAATAATAAACATTTTGGACGTAAATATGAATCGACCTTGTAAAGAGAAGAGTAATAACATATAATATCGCCGATATTTTTTAAATAATTATTAAGGTAAAGGTTTCTGCCTACTACGTCGTAGCATACCATGACCGTGCCAGGCAAAAGAATATTATTTGTATTGAAAACTATACTATGACACTGTTCCCAGTATGCCGTTCCGTCATCTACCAACACTCAACATCGTGTCAGTCAGTCCCGGCAAAATCTCTCGCTCTCGCTCTAGCTACATAAAACGCAGACACGACACGAAACGCTTAGAAAAAAAACAGTGAAGATTCGTTCAGTGGGCATAATAGAGCGTATCGTGTTGCGTGTTCCGTGTCTGATACGCCCCTGCCACGGTCTTGGTATGGTACGGTGTAGTGGGCCCAGACCTTTAGATTAAAAATAACTTTAACGTGTATTAGTTGTTGAATGGTTATTTAGTTGACCTACTTTTAAAATAAAAGAATTGTTAACATTTCCAATGAAATCTTATTGAGGCCATTTTTATTTGTAAAAGCATAACTGTAGGCACTTCAACTAAATAACCTTTTCACTAGAAAAGAAATGATAAAATGTTACATAATTTTACAATCAAAGGATCTAGGCCATATAGTACAACTTGAAATAATTACAATAATGATTAATGAGGTTGATATCATGATCTCTAATATTATTTATTATCACAGTGCCATCGCGCGTCGTGTCGACAATTTCATTATCAAATTCTCTCTCGATCTTTGTCAAAGTATTTAAAAAGGGCTGGCAGTATAGTGCCACCAAGTTATATGAAGAATTACAGCATGGTGCCAAATCGAAAAGGGTTGCAGTTTTTACAATATAAACACTTCTGGCTTTTTTATATTCGCCGTAACTACATGATACAAAATTAAACATGTATTTGATTTAACTATATCGCACAGCAAATGCAGGAATTTACGCCGACCGGCATTCTCTACCACTAATATCCTAGACCTTAATGTACTGAAATGTAGGTCATTTTATGGCTTTTCTTACTTGCTATCACCGATCAAAAGGTTATAAAGATGGACGTCAGAATAATATTTTAATACGCCTATTGAAAATAACATACGAGAAATGTTGAATATCAGAAGCGGTAACACTGACTAATACTTGTAGCATTGAAGTTTTCAAAGTGAAAACTGTAGTTGCATTTTGACCATTCTTCAGATAAGTTGATGGCACTATAAATAATTAACTTAAATAATAACGTCCGACGACGGCGGTCTATTTGAACTCAGATTGGCCATCGGCATGGAAAATTGCTCTTATAGTGATCAATTGTGTGAGCTATTCACGAAGCACTCTCTATTCCTTCGCTCTTATTGATGTTGAAGGCACCATAATACTGTCTGATGTAACAAATGTGTAATCGCCGTAGTCTTTTTGTCTATCTATTCGCTGTGTGCGAAGTAGGAAGTGGGGGAACCCGAATCGATGACAGCGCTCGCAATGACAAAAAAAAAACAAAGTTAGAGGACGTCTGTCTATCTATATATCTCTAGCAATTTCAGTATAAAATTTACGTATCCACGCATTATATTTTATTTAAAAAAAACTCGATACTATATATTTACGTACTGGAATAGAATAAATGGATAATACACAATTTCATTGATATAATTACTTTTTGTAATGAAAGTCAGCTATTAGTCATGTCAACGTCCGCCAATAATACTAGTTTGTCCCGCAGGCGTCGCGCACGTTTCCAATAGTAAATTTACAAGGTCGTTATCATTATTAAATTGATAATGAATTCGTCGCACGATTTAATCACTTCTTTAATTCAGTCTACTCGCCAAGCGAGTTCGGTTGTGCGCAAATTGTTATTAATTATTGTAGCAATTGCAACTTGGAACTTTGATCGTAAAATTTAGTTCAGATCTTCTACAATTTACGCCCAACCTCACAATCCAAAAACCTCACTATCAATCACAATGAATGTCAAAAAAACCACACACACATTCTATATTAATTTGTAAATATAATTGAACACTAATAAATGAGTCATTTTTTGTGCTGGACTTGGGAGTTTTCTTTAACTAATTATTCTAAGTGTATATAAAATGACATTCAAATATTGGATTTATTGTCTAAAATAGAGATAGTGACAGATGGTGAATTAGAAATGTAAATAAAGTGATTAACAAGAAATTAGAATTCTTTAACATTTAACATTTATTTTTTGGCTTTAGTTTTTTATGTACAGAAAAGGACAATGACGAAGATTTTGTCGATTATATTGGTTGTATATATAATATACGTAATATATTCGTATAGCAATAATAGATATAGCTGTTTCACAGTCAACAGGTATAGGGGTGAGCAAAAAATTTTTTACGTCTGTATTTGTATGACTCTATGACGTCATAGCTAGCACATTTCATGTCTAAATTACGATCACTATGCGTGATATTTATTTGACTAGAATATCTAATTTTCTACGGGTTTCTTTGGCTAGGTTACACCGAATTGGGTGGGGTATTAGGAATGACCGACACATTTACATGTGTAATTTACTCACATGCAATAATTTTAAAGAGGTCATGAGAATCGAGAACACCAATTCTAAAACCTTTTCATTAAGTAATGATTACATTTGTAATTAATGTACACAATGTTTAGAACAGACATCAGGCACACGGAAAGTCCACATCATTAATTATTGCATGTGAGAACTACAAACATGTATGAAGATCGCGACAGATTACAATAATTCAAAATTCAACAGTACAATTTTAAATATTGGTGTATACTTTTACATGGCCGAATGCGTTATACATTATAAAGTCCGCTTTTCTTTGCTAGTCCAATAATGTCAACAATCTTTTTATAACTTTTAAAATAATATCAGTGAACAAAATAACTTAAATATTCTTTTTAAAGAGATCTCAATATTCACTGATGTTGATGAATTACCTTATAAGTTGTAAGTTTTGTTTTATCTTATTTTTAAATTTATCATTTCGTTATAAAGGAATGTCATGATTGTTTCTAATATTCGACTTGCAAAGAAAAACTGACTTTACGTGCGAACAGTCCTTACACTGAGACTTACCACGTAAATCTAACTAGTTTACTATCACAACATAAAATTGGAACTCTTAACACTAGGAATGTTTATTACTATTTTTTAAAGCAAGGCAAGAGTTGTCACTTCACTGACCTTTTCTATAAAATGCTGAGCATTTTGTGCAAATACATATAAACGCCTAGTAATGGCCAGAAGTGTAAACAATAAATATATACAGTATTTTTATTTCACAACGTTTGATTTATTGCTTCGACCAGGAAAAGGCCAGCGATTAATGACACTAGACTAGATGTTAGTACAAATAAAAAACTTAAATAAGAAGTAGACACCAATGTTCTGACATTGATTATGTAGAAAAGACACTTCATAATCTGGGACAATGCCACATCACAGTTTAAATTAATTCGACCATAATGATAATTATAATTTTCAAATCAAAAAATACTAATAATATTATCGTCAAAGGCAGAAAAGGCAATGACTCTTATCACTTGGATACAATACAATGATAAAACTTAAATAAATACATATTTTAAATAGAGAGTTACTAAACTAGAATATCCAACATTGATCTAAGGAATAACGATGATTTATTTGGTGTTCTTTAATGGTGAAAAAGATCTCCAAATGTCGTCATTTTATTTTGTGCGCGATTATTTTTATTTATGATAACATTATAATAACAAGAATGATTCATTTTACTAACCTAGTTTTTTCTTGCAACGTTGCCCGCGCAACTAATTAAAACATAAGGTTTACTAATTGACAACTTTGACTTTTATTATAAGCATTTGTGGGTAGTTATTAGTAATGGTAATAAGCAAACAATATGCTTAGAAATGATAAGCGTTATAACTAAGCGTTGATCACGGAAATAAAACCAGTTCATAATACTATAGCTACACTGATGAAACAAATCAGTGAAACTGCGTGAAAAATATAAACCTGATTTCGGTATAGTCTAACTAGCGAGTTTCATTTGAGAATGTTTTCAGCCACGACTGGAATCTCATCTCAGTCATCTTGCCACAGAACATTACCGTCTAGTTTTATTTAAATGGCTAATAGCTAGTTTTAATTCAATGGCTAATTAATAAGAGCTTTAGATCTAGCTAGAGGTAGACTAGAATTTTGAAATATCTTTTTAATTATTGATTATTTTTCCGCTCGGAGCTCCGCTTTTGAGCTCAAACTTGAAATACATTTAAAATTGAAATAAGGTTAAGTTAGTATTACCCGGTTATCATAAAAATGGACCTGTCAAAAATGCCATATTCCTCCCACTTCCCTTCTGACCCACCCGAGACTTCGTATCGCACCCGTACTCGTTTCGTTTAAATACAGTTGATTAATGCACAAAGTGTTTAAGATCTCACCCTGTAGTTACAGTTACAGGATCATTCTTACGATAACTAGATAGTACTGTGATATTTCTTGCATCCAATTTAGTTTTACTTAGGGCCGATTTCTCAATGGTCAGATAAAACTTATCAGACTGATAAATTATAGAGCGACAGATTTTTTAAAATGACAGTTACGTATAATTGCTGACAATTGGGTGACGTTTTCAAATTAGCCATATTGTATTTTGTTCGACGAATATGTCTTATCTGATTATTGAAAAATCAGCCCTTACTCATAGATACTTCATAAAATCAATGTGTGGGCAAAACCATAAAGCAGGCATGTCATTTGACGTAAAATAAATACAGAGAATTGTCATCAAAACTGGGCAACAGAGCTCATTTCCATTACTGTTGAAGGAAAAACTGTCTGGAAATAATAATGTTGAAAAATTATTGTAAATCATTTTACAAATTATCCACACACATCACAACCGCTAAACTAGCTAGCTCGCCACCTACCGGACCTATGTATTGTCGGTGATAGTCTCGTAGATCTTAAGGGGCAGTTTGTAGCCAGGCGCGTAGACCCCTCGCCCGTTCGGCCACGCCCCCGTCTGAGGTGTCTTGCATTATTGGTTCAGGCTGGAAGCGATTAATATTGACATTCGTATAGCCGTTGTAACTAAAGAGACTGACATAATAGGCTTATTGACCAAATTTCAAAAGCTAGATAATACTTTACGTTAGTAAATATATTAATCAAAATCCTTGTTATTTTTTAACATATTCAACATGAACATGATTTATAAATTATTTGAAAAATTATCTTTGAATGGGCTTACAAAACGCTCGAACTGTCATGGTGTGCTAAATGACGCCACAGCTTAATTCAAGTCTTTTTGACAGCAAAAAAATATTATATAGAATCGTCTATGACACCAAAAAAAGCCCGCCATCGCGCAAGATTTGACGTCATATCCTCTGATAGGCGTTTATCGTCACGTAACCAAATCTGTGTTTTGCACAAACTTAAATTATTAATAATCCGTATTTAAATAATTTAATGTTTTTTTTTTTGTTGTCATCTCCAAATCATAATTAATCACTAGAAACTACCACAATTTGACTTGAATCACTAGAGACTACCGCATTTGGACTTGTTTTTAATGGAAACTAGCCTATTGCTCTGCACTGATACAAAAGAAGGCTAAGTTACATGTCACGAAAGACACCTAAAGGTCGTCTTTTTGTATCGGGGCAGTACAGATGTATAAATTAACTTACAGCAGATAGGGTCATCCGGGTCTGCGATGTGCTAGGCGCATTGCAAGAACTTGTTTCTGGTGATGCTGTAAATGCAAATAATACATTGTAATGTAGACATTAGTTTTTCACCTACTACGTAGGTATATCTACGAGAACGGTTTTGATCAAAGATATAAAACATATATATAGTTGTTCAAAGATGTTTACAAATAGAACTATGTATGATTGTAATTTTGACATACTTAAGTATTTCTTTGATCAATTAATAATTTATTATACTTAAATAAGCTTTTTAAAAAAAATGAACTAAGAAATCGAACTAGTGAGAATAAAAGGAAGATTCCTTTTCAATTACATATTTTCACGGTCTAAATAATTCGACGGTCGAACAAATGAGAAAAAAAATGTCACTAGTTCGACGATCGAACTAATAAATCGAACTAGTGAGAATAAAGGTAACCATGTACTCATTTGCAACTCTCTATGGACACGAAATGAAACTGAACCGTTTTTGAAGAGATAGATTGGTGAAGAACTGGTGATGAACAAGGGATCACGTACGACAAGAATGTCCGAAAACGATCATGTTCCAAGGCCAGTCAGGCTTCACAGTCTGTTGCAAACCCAGGATTGACTCGAAATAAGGTGATGCTTTGCGTATAATGGGGTTGGTAGGGCATTGTTCATTATGAGTTTTTACCACTAGGCAGAAACATCGATTCGGATCTCTACTGCCTACAACTGATGAGATAAAGGCAAGAATAAGAGAGTAAGAGACCAGAATTGATCAATGGAAAGGTGTGATCTTTCATCACGATAACGCTAGACCACACACATTTTTAGCCACTTAGCTTATTTTGGCTGGGACGTATTAGTGTTCATTCACCTGTTTCGGTCTTTTACTAAGAAACTCTCAAAACTTATATTTAAATTCGTCAGCAATTTATATTACTTTAATCATGCAATTAAATTAAATACAAAATGTCACACATGTCACTAATGTCAATATAAAATGTTAAAATCAATTGAATAAACTATAAAATGTCATGATCAAAATATACACATTAGAAATCAGCAACCAGCGTCGTCAAAATTTAAAGCAATAATTAATCGTAATATAACAAATTAACGGTAAAACTAAATAGTTTAGCACCCACTCTGCAACCTAGCTGGTCCAAAGGTCCCCATTATGCTGGCTGCATTGCCTCGTTGAATGGCAATGGAGACCTGCTGAACTAACCAGGACCCACATGCAGCCAAGCACCGGATTCAGGCTTAGCGACCGCCTTTAAACGTGCCGTATCGGCTCCCTAGACAGCATCCAACAAGGGTGAAAAAGAGAGCTTGCAGAGGATATCATCCCATTCCCTCTGAGCAAAAAGATTTTTGGGACGATCGTCAGTCGGGCAGACCGTAGCCCATTTTTCTAAAGCCTCAGACACAAAAGGTACGCGAATACTGCTGCCTAGGTTGACAACATACGAGCAACGAGATCCGCTGACCCATACACGGAGGCCAGAAAGGCCACCAAACCAATATCCTGAGTCCGACGTACTCCTAAACCCCCATGACGCACCGGTAAGGAGGCCTGACACCACTGCGACTCATCTAACGTAACATTTAGTACAGATTCTATAGTTGATTTTAACGTCTCATTCAGTTGTTTTAATTCTCGCTCAAAGAGCCAAGTTGGCGATGTTCTCAAGACATAAGTCATACGTGGCAATGCCAAACATTGCCGCAATAAAACAAGAGAAACATGCCCTGATAAGTTATCCAAATGCTCCCGTGCAGCCGAAAGTGCCTGCCTTTTGAGTTGCAACACAGAGCTAACACCTTCGGAAAATATAGGAGCACCTAACAAATTAAGTGAAGACATATCGATCTGTACAATACCAGGCAAATTTGATTCAAGGTCCTCGATATCAGTAATTAAGCCACTACATCCAAAAACTTCACATTTGGCTGGGTTAATCTCCAAGCCTACAGCATTTAATGCAGGTATAAGAATTTTTAAATCTTCAATAACCACTTCTGGTGTTCCACCTAAAATACCATCATCGAGGTACCAAACATTCAGTGGAGACTTCAAAGATGAAATTATTTTTTGTATCGCCAAACAGAATAACAAAGGTCCCAACGGATCACCCTGCTGAGCTCCAACCTGTGACTGTATAACACTGTCTGAGAAAAAGAGATTGCTGGGAGCAGCATAGCACTGGTAAACGAATGGATACAGTGAAAGGGCGTGCTCTAGGACTTCACTGAGAATTACATCTCTCTCCACACTGTTAAAAGCATTTTTTATATCAATTTTAACGATTGTTTCATTTGATGCATCGTGACTCATTGCAAAAGACCGAGTTGAATGTATTGCGACCTAATGCAGTGCCAAACCCAACCTGATGCGGTTGTAGATACCCGAAAATTACTTCTCTCACGGACCTACAACAAAGCTTGGCAGTAAGGCGGCGAAAAATATTACCAACCGCAAAAGGTCGTACACCCCCATCTTTTTTTGAAAGGGCATAAAATGATGCACCATTGGACGCAACCCATCAAGACCAGCAGCTGAACCATTATTGAAAGATGTAATTGCGTTAGCTACATCCAAAGCTATCACTGTTAAAAAAGGGCTGGAAATACTCTGTTCCGGTGGTAACAAAATTGTTCTTGATGGCGCTGGATGTTTGTTTATCCTTCAATGTTCTAAGAGTGCTATCATTCGTCGGGGCGATCGTACTATCTGACAGAAGCAACCGCGCTGCACCTCTTAAATCACCATCATACACCTTTAACTCAATAGCACGGTAAAGTGAAGAAGGTTTTTTTGCACGATTTTCTTCATGAAAGTATAAATTACCACCATCAATATTTGATTTCACCTTGGATGTCAACGATTTACCCCCTCTTGTATCTGGCAACCTCAGCGCTGAATAGGAGAAAGATATTACTATTAGTACGCAAACAATCCTCAATGATTGTGCACAATTTGCCAGCCGCAAGACTCCTCGCCCCCTTAGGTATATGTCTCAACACCCTAATATTTGCATTTAAAGTTGGCAAATCATCTAATGTTTTTAGATACTGAGTTGCTGCAGGCACATTTCCCGAGTCTGTTGCAGTTACCAGCTGACTACTCGCATCTATACGATTTTGTACATCATCTCGATTGTGAGATACGACATCTCTATGAATCCTACTTATGTGAACATTGAGACCCCTGGACTGAACGTAGAGCCGCGATGATAAGCTACGAGTAAATGTTTCTCTTTGATCAAAAAAGATTAAGAGAGAAGTTAAAAAAAAAAACATTACATATGTAATTATTGTAGGTAATAAATGCAGAGTTAAATACAAAAAAGAAAGATTTCAAATATTTATAATAAAACTTGAGTCATTGTTAAACATTTGTATTGATTGGGGATCTTATTAAAGATTTTTGGGGCCATGCATAGAACACTATTATATAACAGTATTTTTTTATAGATTTAGAATGTACACGGTGCACAGTCTATCCCCGTTTGGCCTATTCCGGGTAACGAGAGGACTGACTACTTGTCGCTAAGGGCGGTATAAAATTAAGTTGATGATTATTTCACTCGAACAATGTAATTATAATAGACGACCTAAAAAACGAAAAATATTTATAGGAATTAGCCTTTCAAGTCTATTAAATATGCGCCTAGCCTACAAAAAGGCTAAAAGCTTAAAAAAGGCTGAAAGCTTATAGTCATCGGGTGGACAGAACAAGACTATAAAAAGGCCTTAGCCTAAAGGCCTAAAATACTTTGGTCTTTTATCCCGATGTGGCCCCAAATTCATAGGCTAGCCTTAAAAAATGCCTAAAAGCCTATAGGCCTCGGGAACACTAGTTAAGGCCTTTGCCCGGCAGTAGGACGTTACTGGCTAACTTTGAAAAAGGCCTGAGCCTAAAGGCCATAAAGACTTTAGGCTTTTATCCCGCTATAGTCCCTTATTCATAGGCTAGCCTTAAAAAAACGCCTTAAAGCTTATAGGCCTCGGGAACACTCGGTAAGGCCTTTGCCCGGCAGTGGGACGTTCTAGGCTAACTTTGAAAAAGGCCTGAGCCTAAAGGCCATAAAGACTTTAAGCTTTTATCCCGCTTTAGTCCCTAATTCATAGGCTAGCCTTAAAAAAACGCCTTAAAGCTTATAGGCCTCGGGAACACTAGGTAAGGCCTTTGCCCGGCAGTGGGACGTTACAGGCTAACTTTGAAAAAGGCCTGAGCCTTAAGGCCATAAAGACTTAAGGCTTTTATCCCGCTGTAGTCCCTAATTCATAGGCTAGCCTTAAAAAAACGCCTTAAAGCTTATAGGCCTCGGGAACACTAGGTAAGGCCTTTGCCCGGCAGTGGGACGTTACTGGCTAACTTTGAAAAAGGCCTGAGCCTAAAGGCCATAAAGACTTAAGGCTTTTATCACGCTGTAGCCCTTAATTCATAGGCTAGCCTAAAAAAAACGCCTTAAAGCCTATAAGCCTCGAGAACACTAGGTAAGTCCTTTGCCCAGCTGAGGAACTTAACAAGCAAACTTAACTATTACATACCGGTGTGCGGCCGTCGCGCGTCGAGCGCGCACCATATGTCGCGCACGTCTGCGTGCAGCGCGCGCAGCGAGCGCAGCACCGCGCCGCCCGCGCGCCGCTCCGCGTTCGCCGAGCTGCCCGACGACGCAGAGCTGGATGTCGCTTCCTATATGAAGTGATAACTTGCTTTCACACTTAAGACAGACACACTGCGACTTTTAGCATCGATGAAGACGCGCGTATTGAAAACGCGCTCCAGTATGGTGACTCATGTAATGAACGGATTTAATTTAGCATCGATGCAGAAGCGCGATTGCATAGATGCTGACGCGCGTTAGTATCGATGCAGTCGCCAAAATTCGGTAAATAATTTGACAATTTCCAGCTTCTGCATCACGACTGTATGATACTGATGTGTGATACTGACGCTAGCGTTTGCGACTGCATCGATGCTAAAAGTAACGGAGTGTCTAAAGTTTGACATTTTGCGACTGCATCGATGTTAACGCGCGTTAGCATCGCGGCTGCATCGATGCTACAAAGTAGCGCAGTGTGTAAAGGTTGACGTTTTGCGACTGCAGCGATGCTAAAACGATTTATCATCGCGACTGCATCGCTGTTAAAATTTGCAGTGTGTGAAGGGTCTAAAGTCTCGGCCTATTACATCGTTACATACCATGATCGTGCTAGGAGCGTTTGAGACACGATACGCTTCAGGGCTCAAAAGAATGATAATTATCATGGCAATGACATATGGATATTTAACAGTTATTAAAAAATAATGAATTTCCGCACACACGTCTAGTGGTCGGTGTTATTTAGCATACTCGTAGAGATTTATAAAACTATCTTTTTAGCTCGACAACGATCACTATACGACAACGAGCTCGACAACGATCGCAATAACTAGTTATTGCGCCAAAATAACCTAATATTTTCCATAACGCTTTATGCGATATAGAAAACTTGACAAGAATCAGCATCAGAAACATATAGCAACATTCACAACGAATACTAAACTCGCTACATAAGCTCTTATAAATTTCTTTTTGATCAATATGGCAAATTGATTTCTTATACTGGTGATAATTATCCGATAATTATCAAGGAGCGTTATTATCTTAATAATTTCGAACCCTGATACGCTTGACTATGCCCATTGAACGGATCTAGCGCGTAATGTCTCACCGTTATATGAAGCGACAGTGTTCCTCGGTGATGAAACAATGAATGCCTCGGTGATGGGCACAGTGTCATAGTTTTCGATACAAATATATTTTTTTGTCTGACACGTTCCTAGCACGGTCATGGTATGTTACGGTGTAGTGGGTCAAAATCATAAAGTTTACAATTTAAGATAAAAGAAAGCAGACATCGCACATCATTTTCTCTTTCGCACTTGCACTGCTTATAGATGACATGTTTGTATACGTGCATTTATAAATAAGGCAATTCTTAACATCTTCAAGATTTTACACAAAAAACATGGAAACTTCGTAACACCATTAATTACAACAGGAGGAAATGTACCACGGAATCAAAGCTAAAGAAAAAAAAACATTGACCATCAACAAACAGCATAACGACATGTAAAAAAATTCAGACAACATTAACTTTCAAACAAAACACCATTTTTTTATTGTTACATGAAAATGAAAAAGGAGACTTGAACGATGATGATGATGATAACGAAAGTACAGCAAATAACAAACAAAATAAAAGCGAAAGTGAAAACAGAACATCCTTATTTAAAGAAAACGACCCTTTTAAAATCCAATAAGAAACAATAATGATGACATAACCAGCAAAAGGAAAGATAACTCAAAAACAGAATCACTTTAAAAACATCGACTTCAACGAGAATTCGAACATAAAACCAAAGACAAGATTAAAAGCATGATGATCTGGTGGGAAATTATTTTCTGACGAAATAATGGAACATAAACGACATCAAAGAGAAAGCGAACATGAAACCAAGTATACAAAACTTTGCAAAGAAAATTGGAACATAAAGCCGAGTACACAAGGCTGAATCTATCATAACACCTGTATCAACGGCGGGGGGTGTGCGTCTGCCAATCTTCGTAGAGCGCGCTCGATGTGTCTCAGCCTTATTTCCTTCTCTCCGAGCAGAGCGCGCGCTCTGTGTAACGCCACCTCAAGCTCTGTTGCCTCGCGTTCTTCCTAGTGTTGCAATATGGTAAAAAATATACTAAATATTAGCTCTTTAAACTGCAGAACATGAAGGATAAAACATTGACTGATGACATTAAATCATGGTGTCAAGTATCAAACTACGACGGTTATGGTATATTTTCATGACGGTTAGAAGTTTTAACACTATTAAAGTAACCACTCTCATCAGTCGAGGATTGATAATTTACCTCTAAACGATGCAAGAGAATCTGGAATATATAAGTCAGTATTTAGTAGGTATTAGAGCTCCCCCGCGCGTTTTAAGTTTGCTTCTTCCCCCTTCTATCGCAGCGTGATGTACTATTATAACCTTAAGCCTTCCTTGCTAAATAAGCTATCCAAAACAAAAATATTTTTCAAATCGATGCAGTAGATCCTGAGGTTAGCGCGTTCAAACAACAAACTCTACAGCTTTATATCGATCTTGCAACCATATTTTGAATTTGACAGCGTTAGTTCTGATTTTTGCCGTTGACCAAAAGATCCATGTCGCACTGTAGCAACTGATTGCTATTTAGTTTGACGTTTTCAAATGACTGTAGTCTTACTCTTTTCATTTATTCAGAAGAGAAATAGACAAATTAGTTTCAATCGTTGTATATTTCACCGTAATATCGTAAAAACCGCAAATCGATTTGACTTAATCGATTACAACTTACCGATGGAGCCCTATGCGGCGACAGCGAAGCCCTAGTCTCTCTGAGCGCAGCGCGTCGCCTCTTCAGCACGGCGCGAGCTCGCCTCATGCCCTCTCTCTCTACCAGCGCCCGATGACGCACGAACTCTAGTTCGGGCGTGTCCGCTGTTGCTACTGGTCCTGGGGTACAGGGTTTTGTTTTAAACTTTCATAATCACTAACATTAAAATTAGTTGATATTTTGACATTTCACAACGTCAATAAACGCTATGATCATCAAAAACAGTAACAGTTACTCCGTGAATTTGGCTCTTTATGGCGCCTGCAACAGTACAACAGTAATCTTCTATTATTGGCCGGCTATTATATAATTATTGGCCGGTATTTCTCAAGTCACGCTTTTTTTTGGGCGGAATACATAAAAAGAAACAAGTGGAATAGTTTTTTTAAATAACCGTAGTTTTAAATAAAATAAAAGCAGTAAATTGTAATGATATATATTTTTCTGGGAAACTGGCTAGTATTTTGGCATAGCGAAGGTATACAATTTTAGTGTAACTGCAATTATGGCAAATAAACTGTTGACTAATTCAGGTTTACCTGAGGCCACCTAGTGGCTAAATTGAGTTTTTTTTTAAGCAATGATCTAACCCAAGGGACCTAGAGTGACGATTAATAAATAAAACATTTTCATTTCATGATGACGTTTAAACATTGAGCTTAAACAACTGTTGTCAAAGGGGCTCTAAAACCTTACTTTACTAAACAAACTTACCTATTTCAGCGAAAGGGTATCTCAAGCTATAAGCCGGCTGACACGCCAAGTCAGGGAACTGGTCTTCCAAGTCGTCGAGCTTACGTAATTGTTGTCGAAGGGACTCTAGAGGGCTGGACCAGCCTTCGCCGCGCCTGAAACATAAGTCATTATAGGCTATATTATCGCTTTCTGTTGTTACAATCAAATTAATGAAACTGATAATTTTCTGTAAATGATATATTACATGTTTCTTTAAATTTATATTACGGGGACTATGTAGAATTTAAGTAGGCCGACTAGGGATATCATTTCACTGCTACTTTAAATGCGATACAAAATCTACTTCGGGAAAAAGATTACATTTTTAATATCGAGTCAAACGTGGTGCAAAAAAAAACAACTCCTGGTGAACCATTGGTCTTGGACAGATCAGTGCTTAAGCGTGCAGAAAGTTATGCGCAGTAAAAATCAATAATAAATAAAACAATTGTCACGGTCGCGGTGTCGATATACCCAAGTGTAAAATACATATGAATTTTATACTACAAGCATTATACTTTACAAGAAGGCAAATATGTACATACTATAAGGCGAAGATAAAGTTTTTAAATTGTCTGATAAAACAATAAATAAAAACTAATCATCAAAGCAGGTCTACGAATCTATTACTTGGGAGAATAGTTCAGTCTCGATGTGGACGCCGATTTTAATCTTGTAAAGCACCGTCGACGTCCATGTCCTATAAAGAAATCAATTTTCTAAAATAACAACAATGCTAATATCATCACAAATGTCCGGATATCGTAAAAAGGGACCAGTCACACACGTCTCACCCCTCCTGCTTCCCCACGTTCGTCCGTTTCGTTGAATTGATGAAATGATATTTATTGCGTATAGAAACAAAGTTATAACACAATAATACAATAATCTTATATCTAAAACAGGTTTCACTTTGCTCTAAATTTTCATGTGAATACACATTTTATAAAATGAAAAATGAAATCATGTCAATTTGTAGTAATGTGATGTCGAAATTACAATAAGTTAAAATATCATTCATCAATTATGATTGATTATCAAAATGTCAAATATGTTGGTTATCAAAATTTTAAAGACAATAAATTTATTTTATCTACTCTCATATCGTTAAATTCAATATACAAAACTCAAAACGAGTTTATATAGACGTACTTTATAAATAGTATATCGAAATGAAATTAAAAAAAATAATTCTGACACTATTTCTCTAACAAAATAATGTTATAATATTTTTTTTTCATTACGATACAGATTACAGAAAATAGATACATCTATTTATTTTTTTATCTGTGGCTGCGCGCGCTTTGGCGCATGCGCGGTGATAACGGGAATTTGGGCGTCATAGTACGTTTGTGTTTCGGTAGATAATTATTAGTGTTTATTAAAATGTCTGATAGTGAAAGTGCAGAAAATTTGAAGTGAGTGTGAGTTTAAAAAACTGTGTGAGTTTAAGAAAATTTCAAGTGAGTGTGAGTTTAAACTCACACTCGTGTATAATACCTCTCATTATGTACCAGTTTCATAAACTACTATAACACTATAAAATCATTCTTTCAATTACCATTTCACAACCAACTGCTAAAATGCACCTGTCTTTATATTTTCAGATTTGAAAGAGTCTGGTAGTTTATTATAAATGGCAATGCACATATTGTAGCATTTTTTTGAAACCAAAGCTAATCTGGTTGTTGGTTTAAGCAATTTATACTCATATTGTGATCTAACCATATCCCTTGCATCTCTTTTTGTTGCAAAAAGATGTTTACATCTTTTGACAAAAACACAATACATATCATTTTATTCACTTTTAATTGCATCAACGCGCTATGACAGATTCATTTTTACGATAGCCGGGTAATTAGTCTCTCTCTCAAACCAAGACTACACAAAATGCAGTTAATATTTCGTATTACCTACATATTGGAATTAACTTACCATTCACTGTTTCTTTAGGTTTTTCGTCGGCAGTTGTTGCATCAGATGAATCTTGGCAGTCCGTTGTAGCCCCTAGAAAACGATTTTGTAAGATTAATTATTTCGTTACCAAGGTTTTTTTTAATCTGCAAGTATCAAGGTTATTTTGAGGAAGTAATTATAATTATAATGAGGTGATTTGGAAGAGAGTCTTTGTTTAAATATTTTCTTTGTCACTACAAGAAATAAACTTTTTAATGCTATACAGGCTACAATCATAACTAATTTGTGAAATTGAAATAGATGCTGACAATACTTAAATATTATAAAATTCCAATGATATCATAACATACATGCACAATGAATTGATTACTACCCTTAAGTTGGTAAAAGCTAAAGAAATAAGTAACTGTAGTCTGGTCATATGCTATCTATGTTCTGTTTTTTATTTGATAGACCTAAATTTATTACAGATTCAATCGAACTTTTCATTTTTTTATTGTTGCAAGCGTAGTACCAATAGTGTTGTAACAACTCAATTGTACACGCTTAATTGAAATTGTGATACGATTATTCAATAATGCGATTTTACTCTTTAGGATAAATAATAAATGTAAAACGTTACATAAAGCTTTCTATAAAAGAAATACTTACAAAAAATATTTAAAAAACATTGTATGATTTTACCTTATCGTCTTTTAAATATTTTCCATAAGTAAGTCATTAGAAATAATGATGATCTTTGTAGGAAACATGTTTTTTATAAACAGATTTTTTTTAATATTATATAAAAAAACTAACTATCTGACTAACTATCGTGGCCCAGCGACCCAAAGTGGGTCTTGGTCTTTGGTCAATATTACATAATCGATTAAAAACAAGAATAGATGAAACTGAAATTTTCGACATACGAACAACACTATTTTTAAATGTCGAAAAACTAAATGTCATTTTAGTCTAATTAGATAATAAAAATCAGAGTATATTCTTTCTAAAAGGCCAAGGCCATACTGTTAAAACTTTGAACCAACGCATATCTCTTATCTCTTTTTACCTGCATCTCTGTCCCTGTCCCTCCTCCGACGAGGCGGTTCCCTGAAAGCTACAGCGGTTCGCCGGTGCGGCCTTTGATGTTTCACGGCTGATATTTGCGACGTGTCTGCTGATGGTATTGTCTGCAAAAAGGTATAAGGCTGTATTATTGTCATGTTTTTGAAGTCTCCACTGCTAGTAATTCATAGTTAAAAAGCTAAACTTACCACAGAATTGACACCCAAAATGTAGTACATTCTTTACAAACAAATAAATTTATTCATAAAGGTGAAATAAGAAACCAAAAATTTGCGCACGGGCGGGACTTGAACCAGCAACTTCTTGGCTAACCGGGCCAAACGCTCTACCAATTGAGCTACCGAGCTGTCTGTCCTACCTTGCGAAATTTGTAGTCTCTTACGGATACGTCATTACGCGTGACGTTTAGCGCCATCTACCCGTCTGTTAATACAACAGTGCGTATAAAGACGATTTTTAAACTTTAAATAATGTTAACGGCCATTTTGTATAAACAAGTATTTTTGTTTTATAAATATTGGACACCAATCACATACATACATTGCTCTGATCCCAAAGTAAGTAGCCTATGTACTTATAATACTTTGTTCGTATGTTTATATTTGTATGATTTTGTATTTGTTCGCGAAATATATTGGACAAGATGTTGCATCTCGATTATTTATTTTTTAATCAACTAAGTATATTCCGACTTGGCCACCAGTTTAAATACCATCAAAATCGGTTCAGTGTTTTTTTGAGATTAGAGCAAAAAGAAAAGCTATGGAATAAAAAATATACGTTCCAACTTTAAAACCGCCTTCAAAAAAACTCGTTAAATATTATTTATTATTTTCGAACTACTCACGTTTTCTCTAGCACCGCTCCAGTTATTATTCGGACAAGATTTGTGCGTCTCCGACTGAGAGGTCTCGTTGTCATTATATCTGACTGTCGGGTTATTATTTACCCGAGCACTACCTTGGTCCGTCTCTGCTGCTATGCTGGACGACTTCTCGTTTAATTCCTTACATCTAAGGGAAAAAAAACCTATATTAAACCAATTGTTTAACCATCTAGTACCGCATTTGAACAAGACTTGAAATAAGAAAAATCGGCCAAGTCAGTCGCGCAGTGCGGGTTCCGTGCTAAGTTTAACTAAATTAGGGTTCCACTTACTCCCACTTAGACAAAATACTGCAATATTTTGTTGACAGAAAAAAATTGTATTTCATAGTATTTGTATGAAGGACAAAGTTATATTTACGGTTGTTGAAAGTGTGCTATATATTACAAACGTTTGACTTTCATATAAAATGGTTCTAGAAACCTCGATAACATTTTTTAAAGACCTATCCATAGACACCCCAAAATTCATAGGTATAAGCAAAAAAATATTTATTATTTAGTTCCATGTATGGGACCCTCCTCAAATATCATTATATTTGATTTTCTGTGTGGGAATCGTAAAGCGATTAACAGGATACACCTACCTACCAAGTTTCATATGTGTAATGCTAATGGTTTCAGAATAAAGTGGCTGTGACATACGAACGGACACACAGACAGACAGACTTGACGAAATTATAAGGTTTCGTTTTCGCCATGTTTTAGCCGTTAGGGCTAACGGCTAGTTAGCCCTAAAAAGCTTTATAACCTGCTACATTTAATTGAAAATAAAACACACGATCATGAGCCACCAAATGAATTGAAGTAGCATCTTCTATTTACCTTTCTTGTGTCGCTTTGTGTGAGTTGGATTTCTCAGTCTCTGAACCAGTAGTCATGCTCATTTCCCTCCGTTTATTTCGCCGTTCTATTGACATCTGCAAAAGAAACAACATTGATGAAAAAAAAGAAGAAGTATCCTGGGTTGTCCGTATCTTTGAAATAGAATTCAATTCAGTTCGAAATTCAGTCAGCTAATAATAATCGTAAATTAGAATGAGTGGAAAATAAAACATGTTCTGACATCGTCTCAACGTAGCTACTTCAAGTGTGTATTTGTCATGCGTGACCGTTACGGAACCTTTTCCGAGCGATGCGTCATGGTCACATTCAGCTAGTTATTTGATGTACGTAAGAAGCTACACTAACCGCCTCAGTGGTGTAGTAGTTAGTTCGCTATGTCACTACCCAAGAGGTCCCAGGTACGAGTCCTTGGTCAGGCCGAAATTTGTTTCTAGGGTTTTCTGTCTTGAAAATACTTGGGAACAGGTCGGAGTCAGGAAGTTGGTAGTGGTAACACACCTGCTCCTAAGAAAGGACGTTAAGCCTTTGGTCGGGCGTCTTTCTCCCATCGTTCATGTCGACTCACCGAATTAATGAGAGTGAAGGAACAGAGAGTGCACTTGTTTATTGCGCAAATATTTGGGCACTGAATTTGTAGAAACATCGGTAAAGTACAAGGTCAAATCATTTTAATGATAATATTTTTTGTCTTTTATTCATTACAGAATCATTATTTTTTTGGCAATCTAAATTTTCATTAATTTAATTTAGTCTTACAAAGAGAATATTATTTATTAAAACAGCACCTCGTCATTTTTTAAAGTTATCCACGTCATCGGCTTTGCCTCTCTCATTTCAATGCTCAATCCCTCTGTTCGTCTAATCTTAACCTTAATTAATAAATAAAAAATCTTTATCTAAGAAAACAAATACTCTAATCTCAAATTTTCTCAAAAATTAGCGTATAACAACTACAGGCCGAGGAAAACCCCGTGCATAAAAATATGGAATCGCAACAAGAGAAGAGAAGATACTGCCATCTAGTGTCATTGCGTTTTATTACGTAGTGGTTATAAAAAAGAACATAGTGTAATAGGTGGCGCTGAAAGCTAGTTGAGAAACAGTAAAAATTAGGAATGAAACTGAAAACATGGACATGAATGTGAAAACAGTAAATCTGGTGTTAAAACAGAAGGAATGGTAACACTCAACAGATACATGTAGTATGCACGTATTGGGCCTTGCGCGACCACAGCGTCACAAACTGTTGGTGGACGTTGAAATGACAAATGGCTGGCTTTCATTACGAAAAGTAATTAATTAAACTGAATTTATTTTAATTACATATTGTAATTATTCGTTTATTCTATGTAATAAAGTTAATTTATAGTCCCGATTTTTATTTATTAATAAAATATTATTCACGGAGAACGTAAATTTTGACTGAAATTGTTAGAGTAATTGGTGACAAACGTAGTCCTCCAGCGACGTATTTTGTTTGGTCACTGCGAGTGCTGTCATTAATTCGGGTTCCTTACCACCGACATTGAATTACTATAACTAGTATAAGAAACCAATATGTTTTCTACAAAAAAAATGTATTTATTCTGTACAGAATAACTGCTTGGACCCACTGTTTCATAAACAGACGGCGAGATGGCGCTAAGCGTCACGCAATGACGTATCTATAAGAGACCACAAAGAAGGATGCCCACTCTTCATACATTGATTGACCTGTCACAATGTTTTTTTAAAAGAGGTCGTCTACTTTGCACTAGTGGTGTATTTGATCTATGAAAGTGTAATAAAACTAAATATTATTGCAGCTTTTATCAATAAAGCCGAGAAAAAATGTTATGAGTATTTATACTTTTTGAGGTTATGTTATATAAAAATATTATTCAATCTTTTTTTCTAATAATGCACCTACTAATTAATTAGCAAGTATTAAATACAAGTCTGTGCAATGGTTCTCCTCTTTGGAGGAGGGAATAGCACGCCGGTTTTTTGGGTGCTGCCATCTTCTGAGATCCCGGGTTCGATTCCCGCACGGGTCGCTAGACCCAACTTTCTACATTTTTTATAGGATCTAACTAAATGTTGTTTTAAACCTAGATGTGATTAATTACCCAAGTACCTACCTAAGATGGGTAGATATAATTTGGATTTGTACTAGAACAGGTAAAAACTATTAAAACACAATGTATGTGTGATTACATTTATTTAATCAATATCGTCTCTAACAACAACATAATCAAGAAACTCCGCTGGTGGCTCAATATTCCCTTGATGCCTGGCCCCACCTAACCACCACACCAGTGTCATTACATGTGCGCAACAACCTACAGTGCGACGTCCAACAAGGCAGTTGCAACAGTACTCTATTATGCCTTGTCAATAAAGTTCCTTTCCACGCATTGAATTAAAATATTTGGAATTTTGTTAAGGAATCGTCGAAATGTATTGGAAGAAATCTTCAAATACATTTCGACGATTCCTATAACAAAAACTATTGTGAATAACACTATATTAAAAAAAATAGAAAAAAAAATAAAGCAATTTTATCAAAGGTTCAGCTCAATTATAAAATATATTACAGTAAAAACGATTTTTAGATCATAGTATGGAACGTTTTGATCATTTTGCGTTGTGGTCTGAATTGTAACGGTGACGTTAAACAGTGTTAAGTTTGAATTTTTAATAAATTATTTCAATTTTTCCTGGGTTTCTTTCATAATTCTGATGAGCAGAACCAATACGCGACAAAAAAGGAATTTAATCAGATATGTCACATCTCTAGACGCGGCAAATGAATCTCAGGTCATATCTTGGCATAATTCTTTCGCAAGGTCGGACTGACGGCACGGTAGCTCAATTGGTAAGATTTGGCCCGATCAGCCAAGAAGTTGCTGGTTTAAGTCCCACCCGTGCGCAAATTTTTGTTTTCTTATTTCATCTTTACGGCAAATATTAACCAATAGGATTGCACAAAATCTCAGCTTCGGAGATTTTGTGCAATCCTGTTGGTGACCTTATATACGGTACTGTATAGGTTTCAAGCTACGCGTAAAACCTCTTCGTCTCGTTCGTTCGACTCTTCGTATTTCGAATGTAGAAAAACTTTCTTTACAAGTTATTTTTGATAGACGTTTGTCATATCGATTGTCAGTCAAACCTTCGCGTGTGCTATAATATTTTTTATCTACTCTCATATCGTTAAATTCAAAATACAAAAATCAAAACGAGTTTATATAGACGTACTTTATAAATAGTATATCGAAATGAAATTAAAAAAAATAATTATGACACTATTTCTCTAACAAAATAATGTTATATTTTTTTTTAATTACGATACAGATTACAGATCATAGATACATCTATTTAATTTTTTATCTGTGGCTGCGCGCGCTTTGGCGCATGCGCGGTGATAACGGGAATTTTGGCGTCATAGTACGTTTGTGTTTCGGTAGATAATTATTAGTGTTTATTAAAATGTCTGATAGTGAAAGTGCAGAAAATTTGACGCCGCCCGACATTTTACAGACTGCGACAGCAGTCTGTCTTAATCTACTACCAGTAAAGTGAAGAAAATTATACGATAAATGTTATCAAGACTTTTTAGCTTGGAAATCTTTATCTTTTATTTGATATGTTCGTGTTCAATGAGAGTAGGAGAGTACATAAAGTAGTGTATGAAACTGCACATAACTAGGTATTATACACTCGTGTGATACTTTTAAAAAACTCGCTTCGCTCGTTTTTTAAACTCACACTAGTGTATAATACCTCTCATTATGTACCAGTTTCATAAACTACTATTTCAACACACTTGCTCAAAACGACGTTTTTATTCCACCGATTTTTGACACATAATCCTAGATATTCACGCGTGCTTTTTCGGTATATTATTGCACTAGTGCCTTTAGTTTATTAACCCGACCAATTAAGGTTTCTACCCTAGTACCAAGTCGCAAGTAAGAAGAAAAAGCGATGTAATTTAGTCGGGTTATAACTTTTATTTTAGCAACAAACATTATTTATGCGAAAAATAACAGTATTCTACATAGGTGTTTATTTCAATAAATGGCAAATCCAGATTTTTCATTTAATTTTTCTGTTATTTGTGTTTTTAACACGAATTATTAGATTTTTAATCTTGGCTGTTGGCCGATCTAGTTCGCCCTTTGCCTTGCGCGCGCATCGGTATCGCGGGAAGAAAAAAAAACAATGCGCCATTTTTCGTAAATAGGTAATTGTCGGCTGTGACGAAGTTTGGATAAATTGTGAAGTTTAATATTAACGAAAATGTCTACTTCAGGTAAAGAAAATGAAGAAAACCTATTATTAACTCTGGCGGTCATACGTAACGAGACGAAAAACGCATGCGATAGTCTTTTGCCATCAAAGTCGAGTGAAATGTATTTTTACTACGAGTAAATGTTTTAATAATTAAAAACTTAGTAAATGAAGAGTCTTGTTTTTTCCTCGCAAGTGTGTTGAAAAACGTCGTATGATACGCGTGTGCCTGTGACTATTATATACGCGGCTTTCTTATGGCGCACTCGCTTTCGCTCGTGCGCACACAATATCGCCTTGTGAATGGTCAACTTAGCACACTTGTATCATAATGTACTATTATTTATTCAAGAACTTGTGAAGTATAAATAAGTATTAATTAATAACATAACAGAATAGAAGATTGACTTGAACAAAGTTAAGTGGTTTTATTGTTCATTTATTTACATAGGAAATTATCACAGATCGTGACACAAATACACATTCATATCTCCGAGATCACAGCGACGCTACGCTTTCTCACAGTACCTTGACGTCGTGCTTCAGCCGCGCGTACTTCTCTTTGAGACACTTGTACTTGTCCCTGACGGCGCGCTCGTCGCTGTGTCGCGAGGCAGCCGCGCGTTCTGACGCGAGACGCGCGCGCACCTCCTCCAAGTGACACGCGTGTTGGGTACGGAGACGTTCCACCTGGGAAAAATAAAATATTTATAAAAAAATTATAAGCATATTTTTATTACTTTCCTGAAACAACTTTTAATAAAAAGAATAACCGACTTCAAAACCTTTAAAAGTCTTAAATGAACTCTTGACCCTTGAAAGGAAGCAAGTCGGTTTTTACTTTTTTTTAGAAGTTAATTTTATTTCTTAACTAGCGGTCCCCCGCGACTTCGTCCGCGCGTTTTGAGTTTGCTCCCTCCCCTCCCGTCGCAGCGTCATGTTTTATATCCTAAAGCCTTTCTGGATAAATAAGCTATCCAACACAGAAATATTTTTCAAATCGGTCCAGCAGTTCCTGAGATAAGCGCGTTCAAACAAACAAACTCTTCCGCTTTATAATATATTAGCGCATTAGCGCAAGCGCACGTTGTACTTAAGCTGCGAACATTATTTTGGTGCGGAGTTATGTTAAAACTGTGGTAGCTCCTAAGATATTTATTGAAATCAAATAATATAAAGGGCAACTTGGTTCTAAATGAAATGCTCGTGATGATGAAAGTATTTATTTTCATAAGAATAAATACCTGTGTGTATAATACACCTCTAAAAATAATGCATTTTTTTTTTACAAATTTATTAACATAAAAAAGGTTGTAGTAAGTCAACCATAAAAGATAGAAATATGCTGTCGCGGACTTTATTATTTATAGAACTTTTAATGCTGAACAATCCTGTCATACATGGTTTTTGTGTAACTTAAGCGGTTTTCGCAGCGGAAGCTCTCAAAAGGAATATCTTTCTCCCGTTTTCGCAACATTTTTCATTTCTGCTGTGGTCTTATGAGTCGTATCTTTATGTTATATAGCCTAAAGCCTTCCTCGATAAATGGACTATCCAACGTAAAAAAAAAATTCAAATCGGGCCAGTAGTTTTTGAGATTAGCGCGTTCAAACAAACAAACAAACAAACAAACTCTTCAGCTTTATAATATTAGTATAGATTTTTAGTGTTTGCAGGAGAGGGTTGCACTTTATGACTTTGTTCTTCAAACAGCTACAAATTACCTAACATAAGTTCTGTCACTATAATTACTTAACTTCTATCTAATAGTTAAGTAGTTCCACATCAGCTTAGCTCCACAAGATGTTGACTATCAGACGAAACAACACGTCAACATTAAGATTCTAGTAAAAAACACTATATGTGCCTCTTTAATTGAGGGTTTCCCTCGATCACACCAAGATCCCATCATCAGATCTCCATTTAGTAGATATACCTAGAGGGTAGGCAAAAATATAATTCGAAACAGTCGAAGAATTACTGAGATATGAGGTAATATAGACACAAAAAATAGACACAAAAAAACATACAGTCGAATTGATAACCTCCTCCTTTTTTTAAGTCGGTTAAGAATTAAAGCACGCGTATATATCTTATTTTCATTTCTTTTCCGTAATTTCTTTAATAATCATTGTATAAAAACTAACTCTTCATTCTAAAAAAAAAGTAAAAACCGACTTCAAAACCAAAATGCACTAAAAAGTCTTAAATAAACTCTTCACCATTGAAAGGAAAGGAATCCGTTTTAGGCAAACAATTTCTTTATGGAGTCGGTGCTGTAATAGTTGATGCTTGATGGTCAAAGTGATGGCCTCATGAGTTATGAGAAAATGGAGTCATTAGCAATCATATTTCGAATTCGGAATGATTACGTATCTGAACTAAAAAAAAAACATTTGAATGCATAGTGTACAGTGTCTTTAATTTTTCAAGGTGTCGCCGCTCCGTGATCCCGGATTCGATTCACTGTCGGGTAATATAAAAATCATAATTTTCTATTATTAGAAGTTTTTTTTACCTCTGCCCTGTAGTCGTGCCTCAGCTCAGTGATCCTTGCAGTGTGTTCCTCCCTCAACGAGTCTATGGTCGCTCTATTCTCTTCGGCCATCCGTGCGCGCTCTCTATGTAAGCTGGTTTGCAGTTGGTCGCGTAAATCTGATAGGGCACGCTCGTTTTCTGTGGAGATACAAACTCGTGTTATAGTAGACTGATTATTAATTTGAATTTAATCTTACTTGGAGTAGATTTTAACAACGTCAGATAAGACTTATCCAACTGCATAAGTATACAACGACCGATTTTAAAATGACATTTACATAATGATTGCTGACAAATAGGTGACGTTTTCAAATTAGGCGTTTTGTATTCTATATGACGAATATTCCTCATCTGACGGTGGTAAAAAGAAAGGATAATATTGATAAGAAAACGAAATGCAGAATTTAGGGTACCTTTGTTACGTCAGATTTTTAGATACGCTTTAAAAGGAATAGTTATCAATCCTATGTTGAAAACATTTTAAAAACAATGCACATAGTTATTTTAGTTTAGCTTTACTAGCTTCATACATAACACGAATTTTCATTGTATCTATTATCTAGCTAATTATAATATATAAATCACTACTTTTTTCACTTTGGTACTCAAAGCGCTGTGGTAGCAGCGCTTTGGTAGCGCTCGTGTTTGGATGGGTGACCATTCCGACCATATAAGAGACGTATATCACGAGCATCTCCGTGCTTCGGAAGGCACGTTAAGCCGTTGGTCCCGGCTAATATCGCACCCATATCATATAAAAATAATATCAAAATATTAGTCGTTAAGCCTAGTCAGAGGCCTTATGGGCGGCTTGTTAACATCTGACAGCAGGGTTAGTCGCTTGCCTTGCAAACACCTCTCCACCAACCCGCACTGAGCCCGCGTGGTGGAGTATGGGTCAAATTATCTCATAGTTGAGGTAAGGCCTTTGCCCAGACAGGCTAACTTGAATACTTACTTTACTTTTTTCACTTACCAATTTCTAACTGTTCCCTTCTATCCAACAGCTTAGCATTATATTCTTCTTTCAGTTTAGTCATCCTCTCGTCGTACTGTCGCGCTGCCATTTCAGTGTCTCGACGGAACTGGTCTTCTAACTCTTTGAGAGAGTTCTGTAAAGCTTGCTGGTGATTGCGGTCTGCTGTTTGTAATGCCTAACGAAAAATATTAAAAATTCGTTTCAGTAACCTTAGTTCTTCTACGTATCTAAAGGTAACGGACATTGCCTTGAGAATCAGTAAGCTCAAGTGGCAATGGACAGGGCAAAGAACTGATGGCCGTTGGGGTAGGAAAGTTCTAGATTGGAGACCCTTCGACCAAAGACGCAGCGTAGGACGTCCACCAACAAGATGGACAGACGACCTTATAAAGATCGCAGGATCAAGCTGGATGCAGATTGCTAGTGATCGGTTGCTGTGGAAAGCCGTGGAGGAGGCCTATGTTCAGCAGTGGATGTCCTTTGGCTGATAATGATAATAAAAATGATGTTTCAGTAAACTGATTTAAAATTATGTATTGTACCTTAAGCTCCGTACCACCGTAGCATACCATGACCGTGCTAAATACCGACAAAAAATATCATATTTGTATTGAAAACTGTGATACCTTGCCCACTAGATCGTTCCGTCACAGTTCATCACAGTTGCCTGCCATGAACGGAGCGTATTATGCCGGTGCTGACACGCTCCGTGCATGTAACGCTACGATGCTGGACCGGTGAGCATACGGGTTGCAACCGCGTACAATGACCGTTATAAAAGCGTCGCCGTAACTTAATCTGTGCATTTATTGTCCTGCCGATACGAGACTTCTGGGTCAGTTTTAGGAAGACCTTGCCAACAAAATATAAAACTAATCGCGGTCGGCTCACTACCACTAAACAACATATTACATGCGGGCATCACACATTGTAAATCTGTTGAAAAGCGGCATTGAAAATAGTGACTGAGTTTGATGCGCAGCTTCTTCTCAGCACTAGTCCAAAATTGTCCCGAAGATGTGGTAGGGTTTATATTGGGACGTGAAAAAGTGTCCTCAACGGGCCGAAAAATCGCTGGGCCATTTAAATAAATGACTTTAATAACTTTTACTTTTTATGACTTTTCATCATACGAGTATCGTACGGGTATCATACGCGTTGCATATTGACAGCATCGTACGTGTTCCGTGGGCAAGGTGATAGTTTTCGTGCCTGACACGTGCTTAGCACGGTCATGGTATGAAATAATACCTATTACAGGCTGAATATTTATTTATTTCTTAGAAAAATACTTTCCATTAAATTATAACAAAAGTAAAAATTAAAAAGTGTTTCGCAAAATGAGAGTTGTGAGCTGAATAGAGTCAATGTAGGAGTTGATCAATCGAAAGTTCAAATAAAATTATATTGACGTCAACATCAAATAAACTAATAAACTTATAAGACAATAATTGTTCCCGAAGTTTAAAAAACATATATTTAAAAACTTACCTCCTCCATATCTCTCTTATGTCTGTCAATCTGCTCCTGCAATCTCACTCTTTTCTCAGTCAAAAACCTTTCCTCCGCCTCCCTCAATTCTTCCTGCAACTCCGCCCGCATTCTCCTTTCTCTAGTTGTCCACTCCAATCTCATATTCTCCAACTCCTTTTGCAAAGACAACTCTAGCCTTCTCCTTTCATCTCCCTTCGTCCTCTCAATCATATCCCGAGTCCCCATATCAGGTATCATTGGAGATTTGATTGATTTTGACACCGAATCTTCTTGGGTCTCAAATTGGTATACTACGACGACATTATCTGTGGATTTCCCTTGCGATAGTATCACTCCGTCTAATCTAGGACTAGCGAGACTTTTACCAAGACTAGAAGCAGACTCAGAAGTCTTAATCTGTGGTGCTATTACGGCTTTATTTAAAGGCTTAAACGTAGATAATGGACTCCAAGGCTTACTTAACTCTCTTGGAGACCGAATATCGGATCCAAAGCTTGGTGTTGGCGACACTTTCAACTGAGGCGTTTTATGCACCTCTACACTGACAGATCTTGTTTTAGAGTTTGACTCATCGTTGTTTGATTTCTTGGAATCATCCGAATCGGAATGTAATATTTTACTTTGTTTCGAAATAAAATCTAAGTTAGGAACTTTAATTTGAGGTATCGGTACGTCAATAACACGCGGTTTGTTTTGCGAAGACGTTTTGGAATGTGACGTAGTTTTCTCAGAATTTTCAGTAACCTCGACGTCTTTTGGACTTTCTTTTTCTATAACTTTTTCTGGAATGTTCTCGTTCTGTTCGTCTTTCTGTACTTCGTTGGAAATGTCTAGATCGTTGAGGTCTATGTTGGCGAACTCTCGGTCCGGTGAATCGATTGAAGTTTCCGATTCTATACTCTCCATTAGATTTATCGATATTTTACTCTTTTGCGGTATCATTGGTGACCTGAAAATATAAATATGTAATGGGAATCGAATATTTCATGAAGTCTATACTAATATTATAAAGCTGAAGAGTTTGTTTGTTTGTCTGAACCTGCTAATCTCAGAAACTACTGGCCCGATTTGAAAAAATATTTTTACGTTGGATAGTCCATTTATCGAGGAAGGCTTTAGGCTATATAACATAAAGATACGACTTATAAGACCACAGCAGCAATGAAAAATGTTGCGAAAACGGGAGAAAGATATTCCTTTTGAGAGCTTCCGCTGCGTACGCTGCGAAAACCGCTTAAGTTACACAAAAATCATGTATGACAGGATTGTTCAGCATTAAGAGTTCTATGATAAAGTCCGCGACAACATATGTCTATCTTTTATGGTTGACTTACTACAACTTTTTTTATGTTAATAAATTTGTAAAAAAAAATGCATTATTTTTAGAGGTGTATTATAGACACAGGTATTTATTCTTATCAAAATAAATACATTTATCATCACGAGCATTTCATTTAGAACAAAGTTGCCCTTTATATCATTTAAATTCAATAAATATCTTAGGAGCTATCACAGTTTTAACATAACTCCGCACCAAAATAATGTTCCCAGCTTAAGTACGACGTACGTTTGCTCTAATCTATACTAATATTATAAAGCTGAAGAGTTTGTTTGTTTGTTTGTTTGTTTGTTTGTTTGAACGCGCTAATCTCAGAAACTACTAGCCCGATTTAAAAAAATATTTTTATGTTGGATAGTCCATTTATCAAGGAAGGCTTTAAGCTATATAACATAAAGATACGACTCACAAGACCACAGCAGCAATGAAAAATGTTGCGAAAACGGGAGAAAGATATTCCTTTTGAGAGCTTCCGCTGCGTACGCTGCGGAAACCGCTAAAGTTACACAAAAACCATGTATGACAAAATTGTTCAGCATTAAGAGTTCTATAATAAAGTCCGCGACAGCATAAGTCTATATTTTATGGTTGACTTACTATAACCTTTTTTATGTTAATAAATTTGTAAAAATATAATGCATTATTTTAAGAGGTGTATCATACACACAGGTATTTATTCTTATCAAAATAAATACATTCATCATCACGAGCATTTTATTTAGAACAAAGTTGCCCTTTATATCATTTGATTCCAATAAATATCTTAGGAGCTATCACAGTTTTAACATAACTCCGCACCAAAATAATGTTTGCAGCTCAAGTACAACGTGCGCTTGCGCTTATTATATTATAAAGCTGAAGAGTTTGTTGGTTTGAACGCGCTCATCTCAGGAACTGCTGAACCGATTTGAAAAAATATTTCTGTGTTAAATAGCTTATTTATTGAAAAAGGCTTTAGGATATAAAACATCACTCTGCGACGGGAGGGGAGGGAGCAAACTCAAAACGCGCGGACGAAGTCGCTGGGGACCGCTAGTAATATTATAAAGCTGAAGAGTTTGTTTGTTTGAACGCGCTTATCTCAGGAACTGTTGGACCGATTTGATAAAATATTTCTGTTTTGGATAGCTTATTTATCGAGAAAGGCTTTAGGGTATAAAACATCTCGCTGCGACGGGAGGGGAGGGAGCAAACTCAAAACGCGCGGACGAAGTCGCGGGGGACCGCTAGTCAACAATATTTGGTGACTAAATGCATAGACAACCGTACGTCGAGGTAGACACTGCAGTATTTTAAGCAGTGTTATAAAGGTAAGTTTTCAACAAAAATTGACAGAAACACAATAATATGCACAGACAGCAGCACGTCAAGGTAAACACTGCGGTATCTTATGCAGCTGTAATAAGGGCTAGTTTGCTACAGAAGTGGGTAACCCAATGGGCTGGCGACTGAACATTTGCCAGTACTTTAGAGGCAAATATACATATTAATGTGGTAGAATGTGTCTATAACACGCTAACTAGCTCACGTTTCACGTAACAACAAAATCATGTACGGATTTTTTCACTCTAACTTTCAGTAATGATTAGTGATCGGATTATTGGATGCATATTTGCCTAAAGTTAGGGTGTTGGCTATTATGGAATGCACTTTTGAATCGAAAAAATCCCGGTTTCCAGTTTTTTATGAAACGAATACCACATGCTTAAGACGTCGTCTCCTCACCATGTCCTCACTAGTTTCACAATGCCGAATTCTGGGATTTATACATTTTTCAAAAACTGTTAAGAATCCGCCATCATTCATACTATCTTAGCTTAAAATTAACTTCAGGTACATATGCAATTATCCGGATCACTGGTAATAAATCTAGATCTGTCTTATATAACAAGAAGTAATGTAATAAAATAAGCCAGTCACGTATTATTTTTTACTCCTTTACAACAATTTCATTATTGGTCTAACAATAAATATTCGTATGACGTAATGTATTTCTATCACGTAACATGACTTACGATAAATTACTTGTAGGTAAAAATGAAACTTTAATCTACCACGAATGAAACTTTAAACTTTAATATTTTAAAAAACTGTGATAGCTTCTAAGATATATATTTTTTTATATTGGACACCAATAACATACATTGCTCTGATCCCAAAGTAAGTAATGCACTTGTGTTATGGAAATCAGACACAACGATGGTACCACAACACCCAGACCCGAGTCAATATAGAAAATTTTGATTTCTATATTAACCCGACCGGGAATCGAACCCGGGACCTCGAGATGCCTTGAAACCAGCGTGCTTAGCCTACACCACGGAGGTCGATAAATAAAATATATATTGTGTTGCCTCCGTTGTGTCAGATTTCCATAACACAAGTGCATTCAGCTACTTACTTAGTGACCAAAGCAATATATGAGATTGGTGTCCAATACCACTCACCTAGGTCTAGCCTCCTTCTCAACAGACGGCTCTTCCAGCATAACCGGGCTAGTCTCGATGTCGCCCGGGCGGACGAGATCGGATATCTTCTGGAAGTTCTTCTGAAACAGGTCCGGTTTGATATAGTCCCCTGGTGGGGGGCGAAGCACCCGACGCCGGGGTGACGTGCCTCGGCTCTCACGGCTGTCGCTGTCTGAGAAGTTACGAAAATAAGCTAATAACTTTCATGACCGTACGATCGATATTAAACGACCTAAATAAAAAAAAAAGTTACTCAGTTTCAAAAAAACAATAACAAAACTAAGGGCTTAACTCAGATTTTTTACTAATCAAATCATAGACCAGAATGAAAGCTCAACTCGCATTTTTTTATTTTTTTATGTTGTAAGTGTAGGTAGTAGTGTTGTAACAATTCAATTGTGAGCGATTGAATCACTGATACGATTTTTCAACTATTTGATTGACAAAATATTGATTGACTACTAATTTGGATAAATAGTGCACGTAAAACATTGATACAGCTATACAAAACAAACGTAGTACAAAAAGAAAATTTTCTTAATTGAAAAAAAAAAGTCTTTCTACGTGCAACAACAATATTTTGTATGAATTTAACCTATTTAGACTTCTTACTTCTTTCTATAAATATATTATTAGAAATTATGACGTTATTTGTAGGAAACATGATTTTAAAACAGACCTTGGTTTTATAAAATTTTTGTTATAACACTGTCTCATTTCATGCTAATGAACTTCTGCACAACCCAAAAAAAAACTATAATAATTGAAAAGGAACAATTGTAGAATTAAATCCTTTATCTCAGGCTACACACTCACACATTAGAATAAAGGGCCCTTAATAGTTTTTCTTTCCAACTTTTAAACATTATTTTTCCCGGTGTTTATAGATTCAAAAATTACAGTCAAGTGAAGAGATGATAATTTACATTGGTATGGAAAGTTTTTTTCAGAAACATAAACATAAAACTTACCAACAGACTCCTTCTCCGAAGATGATTTCTCCGATGTACTCTTCACTTCTCTCGGACTCTCTCCACCAATCGGCCTTGGGGGCAGCGGCGGCCGTGCAACCAAAGGGGACAACACTATCGAGGGATTTATAGGGGGTATCGGAGGGACCACAGGGGGGATCAGGGGGGAAGAGGGGATTATGGGAGAGAGTATAACGGGCGCTGCGCTGATGATGGAGCTTTGACCGTCGTTTTGCTCCGAGGAGCTGTTTGAGCCTGGACTGATAGTTGGTTCGGGTAGGTTTTCTAGCTTGAATCTGGAAGAAAGGTATTTAATTATAACTTATTTTCAGTTATTGTAATCTTATTTTAATCCGTCAAACTAACCCAAAATAAAAATTGTTTTTATTTTTATTTGCCCTGCAAATAATTTTTGAACCCTGTATGGTTTTATCTATCTTCTATATATATAAAAATTAATTGCTGTTCGTTAGTCTCACTAAAACTCGAGAACGGCTGAACGGATTTATCTCATCTTAGTCTTGAAATGGTCGTGGAGGTCTAAAGAAGGTTTGAAAGGCGAAAAAAAATCGAAAAACGCGCGGACGAAGTCGCGGGGGACCACTAGTTGTATATATAACAGTTATTTTAAACCTAAGCATAATATCCGTCATTCATTAGATATATCAAAACTAGTCTAATATAAATGCACTTGAAAAAAGCAACTGTGTCAGACGAAGAAAGAGCTGGAGGAGGAGGTCACGAATAGGCTATGCGTTAATCAAATCACTTGCAAAACAGGCTTGCCAATGAGTCGGTGGCAAGGTGGCCTAGGCATACGCTCGGATAGCGTTAGACACGGGGTTCTTTTCCTTGTCTGACACAGTTGAATTTTCAAAACAAAACAAATTATAAAAACCTATTTTTTTTTTTTGTGAATAGGCTAGTCTTTTTTTTCCTGTGTATGCGGGTAGTTGGTGGGGAACCCGAATCAAAAAAGCGTTCGCAGTGACCAAAAAAAAACAAAATTGGTGGACTTCTAGCAATTTTAGTACAAAATTTACGTAGCAGTGATAAGTCACTCTAAAGATTAACGTGATTGAATAGAATAAATGGATAATGCAATATTTCATTGAAATAACTTTGGTTGAAATACATTTCGTTAGGACAGTCGGGCATTTGTCATTTCAACAACCGCGAAAAGTTTGCGACGCTTTAGCAATTTCAAAATATGACTAGAGTAAATGAATAAGAATTGGACACAAATCACATACATTGCTCTGATTCCGAAGTAAGTAGCTAATGCACTTATGTTATGGAAATCAGACAGAACACCCAGACCCGAGATAATATAGAAAATTTTGATTTCTATATTGACCCAACCGGGAATCGAACCCGGGACCTCGGAGCTTCGACGCCTTAAAACCAGCGTGCTTAGCCGTATCAATTTAATTATCAACTTCACTGTATCAGTTACTTTTCTATCCTGTATTTTAGTTAGTTAAAGAGGTAACAACGCGTTCTGTGGCTGTTCAAATTCGTTGTGGCTTACTTCGACGAGCACTAAAGTAAAGCACTAAAGTTCACACCTACCGTTTTTCTTATCTTGCAAATCTATACTAATATTATAAAGCTGAAGAGTTTGTTTGTTTGTTTGTTTGTTTGAACGCGCTAATCACAAAAACTACTGGCCCGAATTAAAAAATTTTTTTTACGTTGGATAGTCCATTTATCGAGGAAGGCTATAGGCTATATAACATAAAGATACGACTCATAAGACCACAGCAGAAATGAAAAATGTTGCGAAAACGGGAGAAAGATATTCCTTTTGAGAGCTTCCGCTGCATACGCTGCGGAAACCGATTAAGTTACACAAAAATCATGTATGACAGGATTGTTCAGCATTAAGAGTTCTATAATAAAGTCCGCGACAGCATATGTCTATCTTTTATGGTTGACTTACTACAACCTTTTTTATGTTAATAAATTTGTAAAAAAATAATGCATTATTTTTAGAGGTGTATTATACACACAGGTATTTATTCTTATCAAAATAAATACATTCATCATCACGAGCATTTCATTTAGAACCAAGTTGCCCTTTATATCGTTTGATTTCAATAAATATCTTAGGAGCTATCACAGTTTTAACATAACTCCGCACCAAAATAATGTTCGCAGCTTAATTACAACGTGCGCTTGCGCTAATCTATACTAATATTATAAAGCTGAAGAGTTTGTTTGTTTGTTTGTTTGTTTGAACGCGCTAATCTCAAAAACTACTGGCCCGATTTAAAAAAATTTTTTTGCGTTGGATATTCCATTTATCGAGGAAGGCTTTAGGCTATATAACATAAAGATACGACTCATAAGACCACAGCAAAAATGAAAAATGTTGCGAAAACGGGAGAAAGATATTCCTTTTGAGAGCTTCCGCTGCATACGCTGCGGAAACCGCTTAAGTTACACAAAAATTATGTATGACAGGATTGTTCAGCATTAAGAGTTCTATAATAAAGTCCGCGACAGCATATGTCTATCTTTTATGGTTGACTTACTACAACCTTTTTTATGTTAATAAATTTGTAAAAAAATAATGCATTATTTTTAGAGGTGTATTATACACACAGGTATTTATTCTTATCAAAATAAATACATTCATCATCACGAGCATTTCATTTAGAAACAAGTTGCCCTTTATATCATTTGATTTCAATAAATATCTTAGGAGCTATCACAGTTTTAACATAACTCCGCACCAAAATAATGTTCGCAGCTTAAGTACAACGTGCGCTTGCGCTAATCTATACTTCTATACTAATATTATAAAGCTGAAGAGTTTGTTTGTTTGTTTGTTTGTTTGTTTGTTTGAACGCGCTAATCTCAAAAACTACTGGCCCGATTTGAAAAATTTTTTTTACGTTGGATAGTCCATTTATCGAGGAAGGCTTTAGGCTATATAACATAAAGATACGACTCATAAGACCACAGCAGAAATGTTGCGAAAACGGGAGAAAGATATTCCTTTTGAGAGCTTCCGCTGCGTACGCTGCGGAAACCGCTTAAGTTACACAAAAATCATGTATGACAGGATTGTTCAGCATTAATAGTTCTATAATAAAGTCCGCGACAGCATATGTCTATCTTTTATGGTTGACTTACTACAACCTTTTTTATGTTAATAAATTTGTTAAAAAAATAATGCATTATTTTTAGAGGTGTATTATACACACAGGTATTTATTCTTATCAAAATAAATACATTCATCATCACGAGCATTTCATTTAGAACAAAGTTGCCCTTTATATCATTTGATTTCAATAAATATCTTAGGAGCTATCACAGTTTTAACATAACTCCGCACCAAAATAATGTTCGCAGCTTAAGCACAACGTGCGCTTGCGCTAAAATATTATAAATCTGAAGAGTTTGTTTGTTTGAACGCGCTTATCTCAGGAACTGCTGGACCGATTTGAAAAAAATATTTCTGTGTTGGATAGCTTATTTATCGAGAAAGGTTTTAGGATATAAAACATGACGCTGCGACGGGAGGGGAGGGAGCAAACTCAAAATGCGCGGACGAAGTCGCGGGGGACCGCTAGTATTTAATAAACCAATAAATTCTTACCTAACACTCTTCCTATCTTCCTCAAAGCTGGCCGCGTGCTTTTTCGCCACACTATCAGCCTTCCTCTGCAGCGCATCAGACAGCTTTTCGCGCAGTATCCCTTTAGGCGGGTCGCTTTTGGTCACCGAGTCCAAAGGGAGAGACTTCTCTGTGTCCGGGCTAGGTAAGTCGGATTTGCTGAGCTTGAGGAACATGCTGCCTTTACCTGGTATAATTAGTTTTACATCAGTTATACTCTGATTTTTAATAGATAGACCATAGAATGACAGTTTCAATAGCACTTTTGCTTTTTTAATGTTGCACTACGCAATAGTGTTGGGACAATTAGATTGTGTGCGATTAATTGAAGTTGTGATTCATATCACTATATAATCAAGATAAAACTCATTTTTTCAATGTTTTATTTTATTTATTTGGATAAATAGTATATGTAAAACGTTGCAAAGAGCTATTAACAAACGGAATACATAAAACAGTTGTTCTAATGAGTATACATTCTCACTTATACCTTTCAATATTATTCTGTGATTTTTACCTATTTTGACATTTTACCACTTTCTTTAAGTAATTTATAATTGGATGATCAAACGAACTTACCTTAAGTGAAGTTCGATCCAAATTGTCCTGACTTCGACGAAGAGATTTAATTGACCATGTAGTATGCCCTACTACGCGTCCATTCACTCGCACACAGGTTTAGCGCAAGAAAGAGAAGGTAAATGACCTCACTCCCTCCCACGCCTCACAGCACTGCCAGCCGCCTGTCGCTCATTCATTTCAGAGCAAGGAGACCGATGTATGAGATGTACAACATTGATTATACTTATTGTAAGGGTGACGATTATTTTTGCATAAAAAACGTACACGGGAATTGGGAAGGGTGGGACCTTAAATCTCTTCGTCGAAGTCAGGACAATTTGGATCGAACTTCACTTAAGGTAAGTTCGTTTGATCATCCAATTGTCCTGCCTTCGACTCTGAGATTTAATTGACCATGTAGATGTTTGGAGTAAAATCAATGTTGTTACAATAGAATAAGTTGACATCTCTGATGTTAGTAGTGATTGATCATTAAAACGATCATATTAAACAACAATTCATTGTTCATGTCGCTATCTTTGACCTATACATGTATCACTATTACTAAAAAACATTAGTTGTATGATAACTATGATAAGTTATAACTTTCCACTAATAAAAATATCTTTATTAGAAAGAAAGAAGATATTTGTTAGTATTTTTTATTAATGATTAACTAAAAATTGATAATTTATTTATTTTAGTAATTTTAAGCTGAAATAAAGCATTTCTGTTTAATTGTGGCATGTTATAAAAATTGCAAACAATACAGAAGACGTATTGTTGGGCTGAGACGGTTTGCGAATAATATAGTTTTACATACTGAATTTGGCACGTAAAACAAATGATAATTTTATTACGAGGAAAGCCACATACAGAAAACACTTTTTAGTTAGCGCCTTATCTTTGGTAAGATAAAGGGCGTGAAGGTAATGTCGTCTGAAAAATCGTTATCTTATTCTTGCAGTATTTAGCATATTTTATAATTATAGTTTTGAAATACGTATGTACATGCTATTCTATTGCTTTTCAGTATGGGATATGTAGGTATTAATGCGACTGTTTGAAAAATATTCGATCGAATACCAAACACATAAATAATATTTTATAAATTAAAATTTCGAATACCTGAGAAAATTTATATACTTAATTTGGTTATAAAATGTGTTTATGATTTGTATAAAAGTAATTGATTAAAAGATTCATTCTTAGGAATGTAATTATTTTAAGATCATGATTATATTCACGGGTGTCTATCAATGATATATGATTATTTGCTGTGTAAGAAAAAGAATACAATAATTCAATGGCTTTGAAATATTATCGTTATCAGAAAGTTTAAGACATAGGTAGGTAGGTAATGATTTTTTATGTATTATTTATATTTCATTAAGTATATTAGTTTTTTTTTTTTTAAATAAGATTTAAAATCGGCTTCTGGGAGCTTTATAAGGGCAAACGACCGCAAACGATTTCTCCGATATAAGTTTTGGTACCACCCGGCCCCGACCAAATACGTTTGCCTAATATTCGACTAATCGACTAGGAATGTTCGCCGAGTATTCGATAGTCGGCACATGTTCAGATTTATATATATGATGTATATGATAAATTTAATCATAATTTTATTGCCTGGGTAAATGTCTGGATTACTTTTAAGGATTACAATAAATATCAATCCTATGTTTCAGGTTGGTTGCTATGAGTTTTTTATTTATTTAACTTTATATATATTTTTAAGTTTGACAAATATTTGTAACATATTTGGCTACAGATGAGACTTGTTTCAATATTATGAGCTGTGTCAAAAAAAAAACTGATGATGACATAGAATAAGGGTACCTATTTTGACACGAAATCCAAAAATAAACGGATATCGTATTAAAAGTACCTATGTCATATCGAGATCCCAAGGGTAAACTGGTTTTATACATATTTAAAAACATCTTTACATATGGTTATTAAAAAACATAGATAATTTGGTTTGAAATAATTAATTGATTCAAATTTTAATAAACAGTCGAATCACATGACGTCCTCTGGCGTAAGAATTAAGGAAAAGTCCATTAAAAAAAATCATTTTCAAAATAAAATACTTTTTCTCAACCATACCACCCGACCTATTTTATTATTAATTTTCAATTGTTCCACCGTATGTAAGTAACTGGTGAATATCAAGACAAAATGTCCTTTGAAAAATTATTAAACACAGTATATCGAATACTATAAACATCAAACAATAAAATGCATATAATAAGTACCTATTTTATTGCTTATTAGAGCAACGTTTTCAAGGAACAGTTCCTTAATAACTTAGTGGCTTTCTGGGGAAGATTGTTGGGGAGTGGGTGGATGTAATTGATTACAAAAAACTGATGATTAGAGAATATATTTACTTGATGTACTTTATTCTTAAATCACAGAATAAATAGTAGGAAAATAAACATGGTTCATCTTTCCAATAACTCAAATTAGATTATTATAGTGCAATTTGATTCTAATGCTGCATTGCATTTAGGATACGTCAGTTTTTTTTAAAATATATATATATAAATAATAATTTCCTAGCCTTTTGTTAAAAAAATATTGATAGTGATATTTTTGTAATAATGAATATGGCTTGTATTTATTTCACGTCAAACGTAAGTGTGTGTGTAAATGGCAAATAAAAATAACCGAATTATATGAAATATTGTAATAATACTTGAGAAAATAAAATTGTGTCAATTTATATGCTTTGCTTATGCATTTCCATAAAAAGCAAAAAAGGCATTATCTTCATAAAATGAGCTTGTTTCAATTTAATAGCTACCTACTCTTATGGTATATCTAACAATGTGTCGATAAGTTTTGGTTTATGCTATCTGCCGCATACTTCAATACAATAGAACGTTTGATTTGAATTATTCTTAGGTGGTGCTTGAAACAAGGTCATAGAAACAAAGGTCAATTCCAGGTGACCAAAGGTTGTCACAATTTTTACTGGGCGTTGGCTGGCTTTTCCAAAGATAAAGGACACAGATCTTTATTAAGTTTTCTCGACTCGAGATTAAGTACCGAACTTTGCGACGGTTAAATAAACGTATTCATAAAAAAGCATATCACTTTCACAGCATATTTTTCGAAAAACGAAATAACCTCTAAAATAATGGAATACAGCGCACCCTAATAAATCTTATATGACGGTAGTACTATATTGATTTCGGGGTTTGATAAGATGTCTCATTGGCATATTTAAAAAAAATACGCTTTCCAGGTAGTTGTTATTGCTTCAGTAAATAAAATCTAAGCTTTACCGAATTATTTACTGAGAAGTTGATTTAATCTTAGTTGGATATAAAATAAATACGGCAAATTTCCTACCATTCAGAATCATACATTTGCCCGGTATTTAGCAAAGCTCATTCTCATTTTTATTATAGCTGTTAAAATTAAAAGCATTTAATGGAGTTTTTAAACGGACTGGTTTTTATATGGACCCAACCATATTTTGGTACGTCCTGGGCAAGCTTACAGCTTGCTTGCTTGCTAGTTATAATCAAAGAGCCAACCACAAGCTAAATAGCTATAGGTATGTAGAAAAAATCTTGCTTTCTTAAAAAGTACATTGTTTTCTTTTTACAAAATCTATTAAATTCAATATTTTAAGTAGTATTATTAAGCAATTTATGTTTATCATAGCATTGTCTAGTTAGACAATTTTATAGCCATTGGCAAGAAATAAGTACAAAAGAGTTGTGATCAATGGATAAGGACCCAAACCACCCATAACTATGTGAGCTATGGTGGGATGCTATGCTACCGTTTTTAGAGCTTTGTGGAAAACATATTAGGAACGTGTACTGCAGGTTGCAGAGTACGTGTATTTATGATTAAGGTCTAAGTTGTTAAAGTGTTTTTGAGTCTCTCATGTTTACTATTCTGAGTAAAAATTTACAAAATAAATATTAATTTATTCGATTTGAAATAAATCTTCTGCCACTATTATTACTTGGTAAACCATTTTATTGCTATTTTGGTTTGTACGTGTGATAGCACACATTATGCTCCATTTTAATATTTGCCTAAATATTGGCTGAGACAAGTGTTCGGTCGTGGTTTTGCCACGAGTGGAATACGGTAGCCCGTAATAAGTACATGTACGTACGGCCTTAAGGTGATATAACAAAGCATTCATAAGAACACATACCTTTTTTGGTCGGATTCTGATTCCGAGTGCGAGACGTTTAAACCACGCTGGAATTGTGACGGCAGATCACCGTTGCGAAGCAATTCGCGGCGCGTCATGGGCCACACACATCACAGGTATGGCCGGATGAGTGCGGGCGAGGGCCGCTGATTCATACTCAGAGGCCATAGTGGCGCATCGTCAGCGCTGCTTAATATTAATCATGAATGTCTTTGGCTGTAATTTATTATTATAACATCAAAGAACAATTGGCTGTAACTTCAGCTAACTTGTTTCCCTTTTTTCGCAATGAAAATGAGGGTAGGATATTGGAAGCAACGCATACCAAAAGTCTCAGATAAGATCTAGAATAATCTAGATAATTAGGACTGGCTGACCTCACGTGTCAGCTCTGCCAGTATTTGCTACAGATCAATATCGCGTATTGATTCGGAGCGGAAAATGCGGACTGGCTAGCATCGCGTGCTAGCTCGGCCGCGAAGCGTAAAGCATGCATGGTGCAGCCACGCTGGGTAGTGCGTTTTACTTCACATTCACTTGTTAAATTAATAACAAAAACATTTTTGAACTAACATGTCACTATAAGATAAATTTCGTTTAGCACGAAATAAAAACTTAACGGTTATATACTGTGGTTACTGCGTGCGTTGGAACGGCGCGCGCGCACGGACACGAATGAGCGACAGGCGGCTGGCAGTGCTGTGAGGCGTGGGAGGGAGTGAGGTCATTTACCTTCTCTTTCTTGCGCTAAACCTGTGTGCGAGTGAATGGACGCGTAGTTGGGCATACTACATGGTCAATTAAATCTCAGAGTCGAAGGCAGGACAATTAGGAATGATGTTTATTGATGATTCTTGTAAGAAACATAATTTACAACGTTACGGATTTTATTTTAAATATTATTTTTTTAATTCATGCTAATAGTATTTCTGCACATCACAATTTCAAAATACAACTATTTAATTTTTTCTATAATCACATAAAAACAACGATTGAATAAATTAAATTTTTCGATGTATTTAGAAACGTCCCTATTTTTTAATTACGAAACGGGCCATTCGCCAAATGTCATTTTGGTCTATCTAATTAAAAATCAGAGTATAGATGTTTTCATCATTAAGAGTTGGCCTTGGCGCTTACGTACGTTTAAGAATATAGCAAAGGATGACTGTTTTACGCTAACGTAAATAGTTAATGTAAAAGTAAAATACATTAATATACACGCAAAAACCACATGCACTTACAAATATAAAATTTAAATTTATGTTAGTAAATCATATTGAAATATTGTTTTCATTGGATCACCAATAACATCCTACTCACAAAAAATATTTCCATCTCCCTCTTTTTATCGTTTAACTTCCTTACTTAATTGCTCTCTTTTTATCTCTCGTTCACATACTCTCTATCTTTCTTACTCTTTATCACTCCCTCTCGCTCTCTCTTTCTTGCATATGAAAACCATATAATACTATAATATCTAACTCACCTGTCAAAGGTAACCCCTTGTCCACTTTTGCAGCAGATAACAAAGGACTGAAGTTCTCTTCCTCAGGGCTCGTAAGGATATGCATTTTCAAATCAATGATCTCTGACTGCTGTTTGAACAATTGCTTAGGTCTCTCAAACGTCGGCCTATTTAGTAAATCTCTATCAGATATGTTTCTGACTAGATTCGGTTTACTGGATAACGGATTGTCCATACTACGTCTTAGAGGCGATATTCGCAAATCACCCAGTTTTTTATCCAATCTTGCTAGTGGGGCAAGAGGAGGTCGTCCCAATGGATTAAGACGCTTAAGTCCAGGGGCTAAGGTTGTGGATGCGTTGTCTTTGACGTCCGTTTGATTTTCGCTGTCGGTCGTTAAGTCATCATCATCGCTCTCAACTTTGGTTTCAACGCGTTCGAGGTGTTTTGTGTTCTCTTCTGATGTGAGCAGTTCCTGAGATGGAATAAAAAAACATATTTGTCATAGAGATGTAGAAAATATTTTTTCTTGAAGAAAATGTAAGAAGGTTATCAAAATTCTCAAACAATATTCATAATAACGAAAACAGTCTAAAAAAAACTGTTTTAACTATTACACTGTCTTGTCTCGTTCTTTTAAGGCGCTGTCATCGTGTGACAGAAAGTGACAAAACAGTGTAGTAGCTAAAATACATTTATTAGACTGTTTGAGTTAATCTTAAGGGGGTAAATAAATAAGGAAATGAACCTTATAATCTACCTATCTAAGGGGGATAATCTAAAGTACGATTTTCTTTGCTAGTCGAATAATGTAAACAATCTTATTTTAACTTTTATGATAATATCAATGAATAAAATTCATTAACTAATTGATAAAAAGATCTCAGTACTAAGCGATCAATTACCTATGCTGTTGGTGAGTTTTGTGTTTCTCTTATGTTAAAATGAATTATGTTGGTACAAAGGAATGTCAAGATTGTTTACAATATTCGACAAGCACGAAGAAACGGACTTTATACTAATATTATAAAGCTGAAGAGTTTGTTTGGTGCTAATATCAGGAACTACTGTACCAATTCGAAAAAAGATTTTGTTTTGGATAGCTTATTTATTAGGGTAAGTACATCACGCTGCGACGGGAGGGGAGGGAGCAAACTCAAAACGAGCTGATAAAGTCGCGGGGGACCGCTAGTTACTATAGCAATCTATAGAAAGAGACGTCAGAAAAAACTCTAGCTAGGTCAATAGCTAGCTAGAGTTTTTTCTGACGTCTCTTTCTTCATCAACATTGTAGACCTCAAAATAAATATTATTCTGAGTTATTAAAAATGTAATCATCTAATAATAATAATAATAATTACATACATCAATTTCAAATGGCGGACGACAAAAGCGACGCCTGGATGGATTCAGTTAAATGGTTTACTATAAAGGTTTCTGCCTATTACACCGAAGCATACCATCACCATGCCAGGAACGTGTCAGGCAAAAAAATATTCCGTCACCGGCTAACACCGTCGCGTGTCTTGCAGGCAAAATACGTGTAGCGACATCTATGCTCAACCACTGTCACTACATTTCAACGCAACACGCTGACTCGGCTCGGCGCGACTAGATGGCGCTATAGTCGAAGTATGGAAACTGAACCGCGATATTAAATATTTAGAGCGGACTAACTGCATATCAATAAACCAAGCCGATGATCAGTAAACCTTCCCTTCCGCGGTTCCCTTTGCCTTCCTAACACAGTTGCGCCAAATACGTTCTTGCTCTCGCTCCATATAACGGTAAGACAATACGCTGTAGATCCGTTAAATGAACAAAGTAGAGAGTTTAGTGTTCCTTTTCGTGACCGATACGCTCTTAGCACGGTCTTAGTATGGTACGGTGTAGTAGGCCCAGACCTTGAAATGATGTAAATGATGTTCCTACATAAGTAATAATAGCGTTAAAAAAGTGTTAAAATACCAGTAAAGTGAGTATCTGCAACAAATAAGGGTCAAATGTTTTCTTACCTGCACAGAAGCACAAGTGTCATCTTGCATGGAGGCATCTCTTGCGCGTTTGACCAGCTCTCTGTAGATGTTGTCTAACGGATGATCCCACTGGGTCTTCTTCGTCTGCTCGTTGTAATAGTAGTGCGTCTGTAGTTTCTCATCGAAGCTAGAAAACATTAAACATTTTAAAAAGATCTTCCACCTACGTGATATACGGAGTATTTATGCAAAAGTCTGCTTTAGGGTCTTCATACGCTGTGACTTTTAGCGTCGATGCTATGCGATAATAAAAGTCGCAGTGTATAAGGGTTCTTAGGTTTCCATATGCCAACGAAAAAAAAACAAGTTAACAATAGATTAAATAAATAAATTATCGCCAGACAACACACCAATTGTCGTGGTTTTGATGTAATGGGTTTTGTTCCTTGCGTTACGGATACCAGACAACGATTATGACGGGGCGTCTCCCATAAATACTCAAAAACCTACAAACATATAGACATTCATCACACAAACATTTGCACCCTTCGCGATTCGAACCCGCGACGGCCGGCATAGTAGTCAGAAGCTCAAACCACTACACCAAACGCGTCGTCAAGCAAGTTTTGACTACGAGCGCTGTCTACGACAAACGAAATTAATTTTTATCGCTCGTAAACAAGTGATATAGATCTCACTCGAATCGACCGCACTTCGAGACCTTTAGAAGACAGGAGGAAAAACGAAATTGTGGCTAAACCACAGAAGATATTATAGAAGTGACCTTATAGCAGCCAAATAAATAAAGCCTGTTTTTCTTAGCTTGTCGAAGATAGTAAACAATCTTGACATTCCTTTTTACGAAATAATTCATTTTAAAATTAGATAAATACAAAACTCGCAACCTACATAGGTTGTGTACCTACATCGTTGAACACTGAGATCTTTTTAAATCAAATAGTTTTATTCCTTGATATTATTTTAAAAGATTGTTTTCAATTTTCGACTAGCAAAGAAAAACGGAATTTACATGGTTTAAGGAATTTTTAATTGTTTATACTTTCTAAAATAACAAACAGAAATAAAGTATCATAAACATACTACGCCTTCCATGGCGGCGGGAGCGCCTGCATGAGCCCATCTCTTGCCAGTGGCAGGAGGTGGCTCTCGCTCTCTGGGTCGATGCCGAGCTGTTGAGCATATTCAGAGATTTCTGCAACATACATACATAAGTGTAAAGATTTCATAAAGATTATTTATTTGGTTTGGTTGGCGGGTCGTTCCAATATTAGTAAAACAAACAAATTTGTTTTGAGTTGTGTGCTCCCCTGCCACAGAAACAGTAATGACATTCCTGTCCAGTGGTTGAAATAATTAGATTTTGTGAATGAATAAGGAATTATTACAAAGAAAACAGTAATACTTTTAGGTGAAATATTGTTTTTTTTTGTTTTTATTTAACAAATCAAAGAACATTCGAGAAATATGAAAGTCTTATCATAAATCACCAAGGTTTGTACTGACGCGACCCGATTCGACGTTTAGATCTATACTAATATAAATATTATAAAGCTGAAGAGTTTGATTTGAAAAAATATACTTTGTGTTAGATAGCTGATTGCTCAAGAAAGGCTTTAAGATATAAAATAGTACGTTGCGACGGGAGGGGAGGGAGCACATTCAAGACGCACGGACGAAGTCGCGGGTTGCCGCTAGTTAAATAATACAAGCAGTAGGTAAGAAATCAATATTATCAACCATTTTACAGACAAAAAGGAGGAATTGAAAAAACTCACATCTGCTAACGAATTTTGTTATAAGTTCTAGAAGGAATAATTTTAACTTTCGTTCATATTATTCATATTTACTTTTAATCTTTTCCTGAAATATTAGAACAACATTAAAAACTAATGAAAGCCGAAGTTATCTGTGCAGTTAAAACAGCAACTGCCTACAAAATGTCACAAATCAAACAATACCATTTATTTAAGGCAGGCAATAGTGTCTCAGACAATGTACGAAAGAATGTTTAACATTTGTGATCTTATTTGGTTGGTGGCTGTGATCTTTGGTAACTGACATATACTATCAAAGTTCTATCCATGCCTAGCAAAGCACGGTAGGGTCAGAAGGCGCACAGCCATAATCTTACCAATGATGTATTTCAATTCAAAGTAGGATGTACAGTTAACAGAATCTCATAGCTCATGCATGAAATTTAAAAAAGGCATTCAATAGTCATTGGTAACTTAAGTTATAGTTAAAATATCTTTAAAAGTTGATACTGCTGCATTGGACTTGTTTATGCTTAATCTTCTATAAATTCCCCCCCCCCCCCCTCCCCCCTCCCAATTCAGAATTACACAAAAATAGTTGCACAGAATAATTGTCTTAATCCAACTGTCTATAATGATGTTATAGTTGTATTTTTAGAGAGAATACAAATGGCAACCAAGATTAATAATTACATTGTACTGAAATGAAAATGTTTACTAAGTAAGTGTTAGATACTGCCACTTTAACTATTTTGCAGTTTAGAAAAATAATATGTTTGCCAAAGAGTGTATCCAATGTTTTTTAATCCCTCAAGCATATGTAAACTACACACAATAGATATTCCATTGTTATGTGGTTGCATGCAACCTTTTATTTGGTATTGAGGTGTTAAATAGCTGCAGTAGGCAATTGGACATCAAAAGAGATTTTATCAAGTTCATTTCTAATTACAATACTCTGTCATCAGATCCCAATGCATTGTGTTACTAACCCTAGGCTAAGAACTTCATTACTAAGAGTAGATTCGACTAAGTTTTTAAATATAAAATTAAGGAACAAAATTATCTTTTGTATAGATACATGCATAAAACCCTATGGTTGAATCCAACCTACATACACTTATATGTGGTCTGTGGCCTAAGATAAATCTTTTTTTATTGTCTTATCTAAGATAGTATGCTGGTATTTCAGAAATATATGCACCTTAGCCAAGTATATTTCATTTCATTTTATAGATTTAAAGGTTTGTATCCAGATGTGTTTTGTGAGTGTGTCTGGTGAAAGCAAAGGTGAAGAGTTGGTGTATTAGCATGTAATAATAAGAATTATTCTGCAGTGTTAAATCCTTTACTCATGGGGATCCTGGAAACATTTATTTTAGCTATAACCATCTGCTGCTTTGTGTATGAAGCTTTAGCACTAGAGATGAACTGGGTAAAATGGATTCATCCAACAGTTCAATCAGCCAGGGGACACAAGAAACAAAAACGTTAATAACTTAAATTAGGAGTACAATATTTGTGTCCAAAAGACTGCAGTTCAGCAGCAACTCCAAAAATATTTGGACTGAATGAGCATGAAACTGTCCTGGACCAAACTTACTATTTATTTTGGTCCATAAATGTACTGTTACCTAAAACAACAGTAGTGAAAAGCCAACCATTTAAAAATTTATCAGTCCATAGATATGACCAAATTACAAATATAAGAGCATCTACAATCAAACGCTTTTGATTCATACGTCTTTGTCCTTAGCAAATCAACTCATCACGGTCTGTTATCCTATAATTCAGAATAAGTTTCATAGAAGATTAAACGTAAGAAAACTATTTTCCTTACCTTCTGCAGAGGGTTGGCTGTTTTCATCAAAAACTTCACGGCAAACAACCGCCGATGTCGAACTCATTGTACTCTCTTACATTTTACTTTATTCAAAGCGTAATTATTCGGCCACAAGTTGGATGTAAGTCGTTAGCTTCATGGAAAACCATTTTTCTCGTAACAACAAAACCAAGACCGAGAAAATCGGAGAATTTTCTGACTTTGACAATTTTTTTTTTTTGTTATTTTCGTTCCATTTCGGAACTTTTGACAACTTATTTGTTGGACAGCTGTCATTGTCTTGGAGAATACTGCCATTACACAAAAAACTTATTCTCGATTCAATTCTTTTACGAATGAATGATTGAATGATGCTTTTTGTTCATCGTGCGTGTTTGCCGGAAAGAACACGGAAAGAAGACATACCTACCTAGTCTAGAGTTAGGGTAGTAAAGTTAAAGTATTGTTTTTTTCTACCTTCTATGGTGTAGTAGGTAGTAAATAAATCCTCAATGTGTAGAAGCTGTAAAAGTAAAAAAAAACTGTGAAAGCACTCCGGGAGTGCCGGCAGAAGTGAAAACTTGAATATCAACGTTGTGCATTTTTGATTTTTTGGAATAGTTATTATCGATATAAAAGTACTATCATTTTTGTTATAGAAAATAATAATAATAATAATAATACAATAATAATATAATATTTTTATAGAATACAATATTTATTTATTGCGCTATCGTACACAAACATTTTAATTTATATTATATTAAATTACATTAAAAAGTTTATCTCTCAGAAAAATCAACTTACATCCATAATTTCGCCAACCGTCTTACGGTTTTTCGATCAGCCCACGTGTCCTGACGCGAGTTTCACATTTTTCCCCCATCCCACAAAAGTGCTCAACGCCGCTAAAGAAGTTTTCACTTCAAAAACAGATTATAAAAGTAAATATGTGTCTTTGGTCTTGGTTCATTCTAAAACCTAATGAATTTCTAACGTACCGAGACATGCGTATGAATATCAATTGCATAAAATAAATGTTTGGTAAAAAATATTTCAATGACACGCATGCAGCATGGTATCACAAAAGAACACTTCATTTCAGCTAAATTAAAATATTAGGGTAACCCGTGCCTTTCCTAGCCTCCGGCAGATCATGGCCACCTGGCGACAATTGTTTGAATAAACTTTTACGTACGGCCGTGACGCTTTTTTGCTCGACTTGGTTGGGGCACTGCCGTCCGTGCCCCCAGATTTATTAGTTTTGTTTAAAACTTACTGTAAATATTTGTATGATAATAAATAAAGTAACAGCCGGGGGTATAGGAAACACATTTAGTAGGCACACACCCTCGTATAGGCTAGCGAGGACTAGAAATCATAGGGAAATAGGACGCGGCTATCTTTACGGTATTACCTTTTTAAATCAAAATATAAGCCCGCTTTATTTCCCTCTCTTTCTAATCATGAGATGGCACGCGGCTTTCCTTACGGTATTGCCTTTTGACCGCGAATATCACGCGCGGCCATCTCCCCTCTCTTTCTGATCATGAGATGGCACGCGGCTTTCCTTACGGTATTGCCTTATGAACGCGAATATCATGCGCGTGCCATCTCACCTCTCGCTCCTACTGACTTCCTGCCCACACATTTGGACACAAAACTGTATAAAAAACGGGCAGGAACACGTTGAAAATGACCTCCAGTCCCGCCTGTCCACCAGAACAAAGGTGTGCATATATAAGACGTACGTGCGCTCCAGGCTGACATACGTGGCCCCAGCCTGGTATGCCATGATAAGCGCAGCCCACCGTACGCAGCTCCAATCCCAGCAGAACATAGCGCTCCAAATAATAACGGGGGCCGGGCGCTATGTTCGAAATGCCACCATTCACAGGGACCTCAAGATGGAGGCCCTGGAGGGATTCGTGGTCCGCACATCCAAAAGGATGTACGAAGCCGCGGACCACGGGCCACACCCCGGGCTACAAAATATAGCCCCCATGGCCACGGTAACTGAGTCAAGCAAGAGGCCAACCCCACGACAGGTCTGCTCCCTAAATCCGCCCTCCCACCTATCCGATTCCCAATCACCCCCCCCCCCGCCCCCTATCTCTCGTCCCCTCCCCAGACAGAGTCAGCCGCAGTTAGCTTGCCCTGCTCATGGGGCCTCCCCGAACGGGGTCTCACCTGATGGGCAGCCCGCAGCGACTGTGCAGCCGGCTCTGGCAGAAGACGAAGATATAGACCTGTCGTAACAAGACGGCCGCTTAGCGGCTCCCAATACCGTGGGCCAGTAGGCCCATGAGAAGAAGCCCGGGGAAGGAGCTGAGGTTCGAACCCGAGCCGCCCAGAAGGGGTGAAGAAACCCGTCGTCGTCGTTGAAAATGAGTCCCACGAGCCCCATCAGCCGCAGCTAGAAGAACCATCTCTCTTAAGGAACAGAAAGAGCCCTAGAACACAGAAGAAAGAACATTCTAGGAAGAACACAGTTCGATCCAGCAGCGGCTAGAAGAAACATCTCTCCTGAGCAACATAGGAAGAGCCTTAGAACACACAAGAAAGAACATTCAAGAAAGAACGTTCAAAAAACCGGCCAAGTGCGAGTCGGACTCGCGCACTGAGGGTTCCGTGCCAACGTTAATTGAATTAGGCAATCCACTTACTTCCACTTAGTAAAATACCACAATATTTTGTTGACAGCAAATATAACTTTGTTTTTCATAGTGTTTGTATGAAGAACAAAGTTATGTTTGCGGTTGTTGAAAAAGTTCTATATCTCAAAAACTTCTCGTTCGATCCCGTTCAAACCAATTTTCGTTGAAAGTATTTGTTATGATCTACATTACATATTTTTTTCAAAATTTACACTCGCTTAGTTTAGAAGTTAGATGGGGGGGGACGCCCATTTTTCCACTTTGGAAGCGTCTAGCTAAGAAACGTTAGACTTTAAAAAAAAACGGTTTTAGAAACCTCTATGTCATTTTTAAAGACCTATCCATAGATACCCCACACGCATAGGTTTGACTAAAAAAAAATTTTTCGGTTTTAGTTTCATGTATGGGAGCCTCCCCTTAAATATCATAACTTTTTATTTTTTGTATGAGAATCGTAAAGCGGTTAACAGGATACATCTCCCTACTAAATTTCAATAGTGTGATGCTTATAGTTTCAGAATAAATTGGGTGTGACATACGGACGGACAGACAGACAGACAGACAGACAGACAGACAGACAGACAGACAGACAGACAGACAGACAGACAGACTTGACGAAACTATGAGGGTTCCGTTTTTTGCCATTCGGCTACGGAACCCTAAAAAGAACACTCAAGAAAGAACACTGAAGAAAACACTTGGAACAATTAACGGCCACCTCCACGCACACAATACAGTCCACATTAGAACATTGGGTTGGCTGTTACTCTGAAACCTGACAAAGGCGTTTCTCATTTACGCGTCCAACATCAAGACACAAACGGGCGACCGACCGTCTGACTTCGCACCAAATCCAGCTCGTGCCGTGTTATCCGGCACAATTTCGTTTTTCACTAGAGTTGCATGTTCGATATTTTGAACATAAACCGTGTTACTAAATTTAAATACTTGGGACACTTCCTTACCGACGACATTAAGGACGATGTAGACATTGAACGGGAGCGTAGGTCACTAGCAGTGCGTGGTAATATGCTCGCTGTACTGACCAAGTTAAAGTCACGCTTTTTAAAGCATACTGTCAGAGTATTTACACGGGAAATCTGTGGGTCTTCCACACCAAAAAATCTCTGGATGTCCTACGTGTCCAATACAATAATATCTTCAAGATGTTGTTGCGGTTGCCACGCCACTGCAGCGCATCGGAGATGTTTGCGTACCATCACACGGATGGTTTTCACGCCATCATCCGCAAGAAGACAACATCTCTGATAAGCAGACTGCGTGGCAGTAGCAACAGCATTCTGAAGACGGTGGCTGACATTTACACATCACCTATTTGGAAATATTGGGTGCGAAGGGTAATTAGGTGAAAAGATACTGCTGGCATAATCAGACTTAGCACCTGCACAGATATCCCTCTGAAAATATTTTAAACTTAGAGGAAACTACTACAATTATAATATTAAGATAATAATAAAATGAAATGAAATTTAATTTAAATTTGATTTTAAATAATTATAATTAAATAAAAAATAATTTGTTACTAACATTAATTAATAAGTAAATTTTTGTTTTGTAATTACTAACCAATATGAGCTGTGATTGCTTGAAATAAACAATTTTTATTTTTATTTTATTTTATTTATATTTTATTTATATTTTATTTGATAATATTGACCAAGTTTTTTTTTTGATGTCTTGAATGATGTCTCAATGTAGTATTAGAAGATGATACCTATGCATTTTCCACACCGGAGCCTCGTGATTGAGTCCTGAGGAAGACGGACTATGTTACCCTGAGATGTTTTCAAATTATAGATACGTCGTATGCGCTCGAAAATGGCTACACGAAAGGCAGGTTATTGCCCGGAGTGCATTCAGAGTTGGGCACGCTATCTCTTTATGGCTATTCGTCCCGACAGCGCCTTAAATTTTTTCTCATTTTCTGGTAAAAATGCCTCTCCGTAATTTTTTTGTATTTTTATTTAGTCTTTACCATAATAGGGCAATGTGTGACGTTAGGCAAAAGAGGGAGAGGTCACGCGCTCGCGCCAATAAGCGCTCAGTCGCAATCAGTACGTAACGAATGTTATATTTTTATCTCTTTCTATCAACAGGCATGCCCCATTATTTGTCTCTATTACGTAATACACAACTTTACGTTCCTAATATCCGTTTACCTACCGTTACCGTTTTCTAAATAGAGTAACCCTTGCGCCACTTAAAAATGCTTTAATGTGGATGTATATTATGCCTATCCTTTTGAACCATTGAACGTCATTAATTTTACCTATGTATGGGTAGGGCTAGTAAATAGCAAACAACCTGTTCTATCTTGAACACAGAAAAATGTGTAAAAATACTGTGTGGTCGTGCTAGAAAGGTACTTTGTACGAGTATACTTTTTCTATTTAGGAGTGCATTAACGTAGAATTTTATTGTATTGAAATGTACAGTCGCCGCCAGATATATTGGAGCAGACAAAGTGACTAAATACTTCTGAACAGTTTAAAATGTCAATATGTTCCATACACTACAAGTTAACATTAATATCAAAACATTCATTTCTTCATTAATATCTGAGCAGATGTAAGTTAATAACTTCTATACACACAACTAACCAATAATATCAGAACACTCATAACGTCAAATGTATCTACGCAGTCGGTCTAAAATATGTGAGCAATCGAGGAAAATTGCACAAGGAAGTGTTTTATAAATACTATTTAAAAATAAGAACTCTTTCATAGTTTATATTATAGTAAGATGACGCTGGCAGTTTATAACGCTTTGTTGTTTTCAAAATTGTCATCAGTGTCATGAAAGAGTCATGCAATAAATAAATTCAGACAAGTGAGTGATCAGATATCATTGGTTTGTTGTGTGTATAGAAGATATTGACTAACATCTGCTCAGATATTTACGAAATAATAAATGTTCTGATATTAATGGTAACTTACAGTGTATGGAACTTATTGACTTTTTAAACTGTTCAGAAGTATTTGGTCACTTTGTCTGCTCCAATATATCTGACGGCGACTGTACCACAAAGAAATAAATAAAAAACCATGGTCGTGTTAGGTAGCATGACACCAGAAACGGTTGCATTACCCTACATAATCTCACGGCAATTTATATATTGGTTTTTTATCATTATCATTAATCAAATTACGAAACCAAAATTATCATTTTACGGGGAAACAAAAACAGGTAAGTAGTAGGCATCTAGCGAGGATTTGAACGTGCCGTTGTGCACAAGTGCCAAAGAAGCACAGAGTAGGTAAGTAGAGTTTTACGCGGGAAACGAAAAGGGAAGGACGGACCTCATTTCTTCGTTTTAGTAATTGGTTTTTTCGGGTCAATTATTGTGATTGTGTGGTGGAATTATCATGATAATTTGCGCTTTTGAAGAAAACAATGCAATTAAAGTGGGGAATTAAGTGAAGCGATTTGATCGCGCCGTCTTACCCGGATCGCTGTTCCTGCACTAAGCTTCCTTGTAGAGCATTGAAATGCGAACCACCTCGCATTTCAATGAGTTAGGTTAAGATAGGCTAGTTTAGTGATAGTTTTAGTCAATAAGTGTACAAAAATGAAAATAATTTACTGAAGAATAGTCTGTATGGCATAGAGCCGAAGACGTAAAACTTGTATAAAAAAAAAGAGTAGGTAAGTACAAAGTGTATTGTCATTTGTCAAAGTCAAAATTTTTGCTTGTCAGGTCAATTTTTTGTATGAGTGGTGCATCATTTCAATTTTATGTTTCGTCCAGTTTTCACAGAAGGAAAACAATATATTTTGTAAATTATGGCGTCATTGAAAGATGTTGCTTCTTTGTATCAAAGCTTAAAAACTGAATGGGGCAAAAAACCCCGCAAACTTGACAAATGCGGTGAGATATTGAACAAAATAAAGGCAAGTTTTTTTTAATGACTGTGCACTTTTAGTGTAATAATTCAAGATAATGTATATTACATTTTAAATTACAGGTGGCGTTGACGCAGCTAACTTTTCTTCCTAGCAATAATGCTGCAGCAAATCAAAAGGAATTAATTCTAGCACGAGATGTGTTGGAAATTGGAGCTCAATGGGCAGTTGCAGTAAAGGATGTCAAAGCTTTCGAACGCTTTATGTCTCAGTTGAAATGCTACTATTTTGATTACAAGTGAGTATAAAATAATAACTTCTGGTTCTGTATGAATTACATTGAAAGTAATTTGATTATTTAACTCTTAACCTCAAATCTTCATGTAAATGTTATACTTATAATATGAAACAAGTAAAAGTAGCAAGCTATAATGTCATTTATATTATATTTTGCTTTCAGAGACCACTTGCCAGAATCTGCATTTATGTACCAGCTTCTAGGCCTCAATTTGTTGTTCTTACTCTCTCAAAACCGTGTCGCTGAGTTCCATACAGAGCTAGAACGACTTCCAGTAGATGCAATCAGAGCAGACCCATATGTTAAACATCCGTTAGCATTGGAGCAATACCTGATGGAAGGCAGTTACAATAAGATCTTTTTGGCTAAGGTAACATCAGGTTATAATTTATTTTAGGCAACAAAGGCCTATAGAACAGATACCTTAAAAAGAATATAAACTAACATACATAATAAAAACAAATAATGCAACAGGCTAGCAATAAATGATTTAAAACCGTTGCATTTCATACTAAACTTATCAACACAAGGGATTTAAAAGGGAAATATGATGTTTACCTTTTAAATAAGTGTATTGCTGCATTAAATCCTGTGTGTTGATAAGGATAGTAATGTTTTAATGTATGCTGAATGCATTAAAGTTATGCAACCTCTGAAATAAAATAGCATGAACCAGTTTGGTGAGTATCCACATTCTGGCAGATTAAAGGTTAATTATCATTGTATCCAACCACCAAATACTCAAAAGTTATTTCATCTGTGTCAAGTAGCCTACGTAAAAACACTTTTTTTAAATAAACTGAAAATGTCACACACCTCATTGGTTTATTGGCTCCTAAAATATTTGTTCTTTAACCTACTAAAACCTCTTTACAGGGTAATGTACCAGCTGAAAGCTACACACTCTTTATGGACACTTTGCTAGACACAGTGAGAGGAGAGATCGCCGCTTGCATTGAGAAGGCGTACCTGTGCATCTCATGCGGTGAAGCAGCGAGGAGATTAAATCTGCCAACACAGCAGGCAGTTCATGAGTATGGCAAAAAGGTGTGTTAAACATAGTAATAATAAAGATCATGGACCTTTAAAAAAACTTTTGGTAAAGGAAAACATGTTATTGTTTACTCTAGAAAAATACAAAATGATTGGGATATTTACATCCAATGTTTCTATTTTTTGTTATTATTTTTAGATGAAGAAAATATTCATTTTTTTTGCAATATTGTGACTGAAGTATTTACTTCCACAGCGTAATTGGATCCTTGGTGCTGATAACTGCTACCACTTCAACGCTGCGGAGGAAACATGCGCAGCAGCAGCTGGTGTGCTGCCTTCCTCAGAACTCGCTGAACAAACTATTGAGTATGCTAGGCACCTCGAGATGATTGTGTAATCTAAAAGCTACTTTGTCTACATTTTATTCAATAAATATTGCTAATATATCATTGTTTTGTTCTGTATGAATATCTAATGTAAGCAGGCTCATGGCATCACTGTACGGAGAAGGCATTTTCTTGAAGATAAATATTACAATGTTTTCAGAAAAATGCTGAGTGAGTTTCATTGAATGTGACCAGACAGCACATTCAATTAAACAACCAGGCTCGAACGCCCTGGAACTAGCTGGAAGTTTTTTTACAGCGCTATCAAAAAATAATAATTTTAATTAATAACAATGACCAATGAAAATATTGTATTAACTTTTGTTATTCTTTATATATTTGGGTCGGGAACTCTTGGTAATAGTAGGAAACTAGAGTTAAGCCTGCAAAAAATCGCTGGGAAGGCAAGGTGAATAAAAAACTGAAGAGATTTTTTTCCTTAATTCATTTATTTGTAAAACAAATAAATATATTACAATACCTAATGCTAATTTCCTTAAAATTTAATATCTTTTGTCAATGATTCTAAATCATCGAGTTTTAACAATTTCATGTAATACTCCAGTGCCAACTTTAAATTCCATTCCTTCTGTTCCAAACACCTGAGAATAAAAACACAATCATTAGAAAGGTTTTACACTAATAAAGTAAATTAGAATACAGTATAACTAATACTTACTTTTCACTAACACTTTCATTTGCCTTTGTCACTTTCATAAATATTTCAACTAACTTTTTCTTGAGATCTTCATCAGGCGATTCGAGTTTTAAGCTCAAACGTTTTGGTTTTACCTGGAACAAAAACTTAGATTTACAAACGATTTAACTAATATTCGGACTGTTAAAAAGCCCTTAATCCAGGTGGTCGGCTGGTACTTCGGCTATGGTCGTTAATGTCACATCACTGCTTTAGACATACTACCTACTCTTACTATAAAATTTGTGCATAACCGTCATTATTTCATTCCCACACTGATGGAAATCTGTAAAGAAAATTGGGAAATATATTAGGTGAAGACTTGCAACACTGAAAGTAGGCTGTATGGACGACGTCCAAAGCCGTAAAACCAATACAAGAAAAAATCATAAATGAATGATCGATCAGTGTTTGTTCAACAGAAATTATTAGCTTTCTTAAGCGCTAATCCTAGCTTATAGCGCTTTGTCTGCCATGCAGGATACTTTTGCTTTTATTTGCACTGACAAATCAGAGTATGTTTTTGACATATGTTGGATGAAACACAACCTTGTATTTAGTTTGAAAGCTCTGGCTTCTGCTATGGCCCAGTAATTTTCGCCCGCGCGCTACTAAATACTTTCAAACCCAAGCTGGTTACATTAAGGCTAAATAATATTAACACCACTTACGAATATTTACGATAGACACATCGATGGAAGGTATTATTCTTAAAACAAGGCAGGAATGTTGCGACACACATATTTCATTAAAGTGTCGCATCTACACGGCAATTGTGAAACAAACACTAACGCTGTTCTATGCGTTTAGTTAGGGTAGCTGTTTTATGCTGAACAATAGCAGCTCTTGGAAGAAAATGGCTGAATAAGCGACTTCGTTGCTCGGCGCTTATCACTAGCTGACCCGCCATTTAGTTGCTCAGCGCTTACATTGCTCTTTACTACCGAACACAACAATTCATTCACTCATTCATCTTTCATCGATTTGGATGTCCCGACGCCGCTGTCAAACATTGTAAATTGCAGAGGCATCGGAGAAATAAAATTGTAATCTAAACGTGAACCGAGGCTAGCCTGTTTGAAGACACTACAAAAATGAAGAAACAAACTCGACAGAAAACTTTGAACGATCCTGTTATAGTATCACGTGTAAAAAACTACTTGGCGGAGAACGTGGATAAAACGTTCGTCGATGTAAGTCAAATGGCGCGTTCTCTAAAAGAGCGCTACCGCGAATACAATAATAGGAGCGACAGCGCCTTTTGCCAGATGGTTGAAAGTGCCTACAAGGTCGTTTTGCAGAGCTACGGGTTAGATGGAGCGTCAACTTCAGAAGGCAGCGAGGAAGAGTCAGATTTGGAGTTGTTGGACGAAAACAACAGCGCTCTCAACGACCGCCTGCTCGCAATGTACAAAATGCAGGATAAAAAACGTCCTGCTGCCTCTCGACGGGCCGCCGACAAAACCGGCGAGCCCATAGACATAATTAGCAGTGACGAAGACGGCTCCGTAGCGCCGAAACTACCAAAAATTAATGATCAAATAACTATAACCCCACACATTCCGATTAAAAATACAAACAGCACAGCCATCGATAATACACCTAAATCACAGAACCAAAACAATGCAGATAAAAAACGTAAAGTAGATGCCAATAAAAGTGTTTCTTCTAAGAAAAAGTTTGAGGTTGGAGCAAACAAGAATGTAAAGGTTAGTTTTGAAGACATTGGTGGTATTTCTGACATAATAACACAAATCTGTGACCTTATATTGCACATGAGACACCCAGAAGTGTATACCAAGCTAGGTATCAAAGCCCCTAGAGGTGCCTTGTTACATGGGCCACCAGGAACAGGGAAGACTTTGTTGGCACATGCGATCGCTGGTAAATTACAACTGCCACTTGTTGCTGTGACAGGCACAGAGCTAGTTGGAGGGATGTCAGGGGAATCTGAAGAGAGAATCAGAGAGCTCTTTGAGAGAGCTGTATCAGTTGCACCAAGTGTTTTATTCATAGACGAGATAGATGCTGTTTGCGGTAACAGGATTCATGCACAGAAGGACATGGAAAAGAGGATGGTAGCTCAACTTTTAGCTAGCTTAGACAGCTTGAGTGAAAACAATGAAAATGTACTCATACTTGCTGCTACCAACAACCCTGATGCCTTGGACCCCGCTTTGCGAAGGGCAGGCCGCCTTGAACAGGAAATAACATTAGGTATACCTTCCTTCAAAGCTAGGAAAGAAATCCTCTCAATATTATGTAAGAATTTGGTTATGAGTGATGACATTGATATGAATTCACTTGCCCAAATAACACCTGGATTTGTTGGAGCTGATTTGCAGGCTCTGGTTAACAAAGCCAGCACATATGCAGTCAAAAGAATATTTGCTGAGTTTCGTGCTGCTGAAGAGGCTTCTAAAAAGGCTGTGGAGAAACCGAAACCAAGTGAAGATGAAACTGTGGTTGCTAACGGTGAAAAAGAAAGTGAAGAAGTGAAAGAGGGAGGTGATGCTCCTCCAAAAGAATCAGAAGAATCAAATCCCCAACCTGAAAACACAGAAACTCCTACAGAAAGCATAGAAAACATACCTGAAGAAAAACCAAATCACATTGAACCTGAAAAAGCCAAACCGATAGATCCAATGGATGAAGTATTGAGTCTTTTGGGAGAAGCAGTGCCTTACTCTGCTGATAAGCTCTTAGGCCTTTCTATCAGACAAGAAGATTTCTTGAACGCCCTGAAAACCACCAAACCTTGTTCAGTCCGTGAGGGAATTGTAACTGTACCTGATGTAACATGGGACGATGTCGGATCATTGAGCCAAGTTCGCAAAGATTTACAGCTGGCTGTGTTGGCTCCAGTAAAATACCCAGAGCAGTTGAAAAAGCTTGGATTGGCTGCGGCAAGTGGAGTGTTGCTTTGTGGACCTCCTGGTTGTGGTAAGACATTGTTGGCTAAAGCAGTCGCCAATGAGGCTGGAGTGAACTTCATCTCAGTGAAAGGGCCTGAGTTACTGAACATGTATGTTGGTGAGAGCGAGAGAGCCGTACGCACATGTTTCAGACGCGCTCGTAATTCCGCACCTTGTGTCATATTCTTCGACGAGTTCGATGCTTTATGTCCGAGGCGTACTTCCCAAGACCACAATGGCGCAGCGAGAGTGGTGAATCAGCTGTTGACTGAAATGGACGGTATTGAAGGCAGGGAAGGAGTGTTCGTGCTGGCTGCTTCGAATAGGCCTGATATCATCGACCCTGCTGTCCTGCGCCCGGGCCGACTCGACCGCGTTATGTACGTCGGGATGCCAGCGAGAGAAGACAGGTACGACATCCTACAGAAACTGACCAAAAACGGCACCCGACCGACGCTAGGCCCTGATGTGGACATGCAAGTAATTGCAGGGCTGACGGAGGGTTATACCGGCGCAGACTTGGCTGGCTTAGTGAGAGCCGCGGCATCGAACGCTCTGACTACCCACATTTCAAATGGAACCCTAGATCTAGATGGCGATATACTTGTAGTATTTGAAGACTTCAGAGCAGCACTGGCCAAATGCAAACCGTCTGTGTCATCCAAAGAACAGCTGCATTATGAGAAACTGAGATTAAAATACGCATCTGGTGCTGATGACAAGGATATGGAAATGGAGACTGAGCCTATGAATGAAGAATCTATGGACACCGTTTGAGAATCGTTTAACTGTTGTTTTATACAGACTTAGTTAATTGATTTGATAAATCTTACATCCAATACTTTTTAGTGTTTGTAATTCAAACCGTTAGTGCCAAGTCGTTCCTCATATATTATGTTTATGTTGGAATAATAAGTATGGTACAATTTAAGATAATTAATTATGAAGAAAATGTATGTTTTGTAATGGGTCTGTCTGTATAATATAATATACAATGAAATAAAATCTCTTTAGTGAAATGTGTTAGCAATTCAACATTTGTGACTAAATAAAAAAAAAATGAGTGATACGTAGCTACGCTCATCAAGCCATTTATAGTTACAGCACCTTTTAAATTCAACATTAATAAAAATATTTTTCTTATGGAACTGTGTTTCACTTATGTAAACACCTGCCATTACTCAATACATTATTTACTTTTAAAGATATCATTAATTTACTATTCAATCTGTTGCTTTGTCTTCCTAACTGATTTATTTCTATTGATATCTGCAAAACTTGCTCATGCGAAACTAGGTCGATATTACTTGGAAATCAAATAAACATTCAAAACAATAGGAGGCAAAGGTATCGTGCATCAAGTACAGTAGATCTCTATTTCATAATAATATGGGAATGTGATTACAAATAGGTTTCAGGATTATGTTATTGTTTGATTATATAGGCCTTTAGTAGATTTAATAAAGACAAGTGTTTAGTTGCCATAATCTTACGCTGACTATCTAGGTACTTTAGATACCTACATGATGAGCTTACGTTTTGGCGCTTAAAGTCCGTTTTACTTTGCTTGTTGAATATTGTAAACAATCTTGACATTCCTTTTTAACGAAATGATTAATTTTAAGATAAGATTAACATAAAACTCACAACTTATATAGCTAATTCATCGTTGAATACTGAGATCTTTTTAAGACACATATTTAATTAATTTTATTTACTGATATAATTTCAAAGGTTATAGAAATCATCGTTGAATACTGAGATCTTTTTAAGTCAAATAGTTAATTAATTTTATTTACTGATATAATTTTAAAAGTTATAGAAATATTTGTTTACATTATTTGACTAGCAAAGAAAAATGGACTTAGACTTGCAATGAATGCCTTGTGTGAGGGTTCGATTCTCGGATCAAGTCAAGTCAGTTATTAATAAAACTTACTTCTTCTTATCGTGTCGATGGTAAGTAACTAAAAAGTTGTTGTGCCCAGTAATGGGCGACGCGGATTGCCTTGTCATTAGCATACATAAGGTCTTCTAGCAATAGCAAGCACGAATCAAAGGCACGCAGGACAAGACATTAAATGGGACATGTCTTATGGAGTGAACCCGCAAACATAGGACAGATTCGTTCCGTCGGAAAATCCCCACTTGAACATGGAGTACTTGCATCTACCCACTTGGGGTCGGAGTCTGTTAAGGGACTTCCAAGTGGGCCATGGCAGTTTGTGTCCTGCAGGAGGATGTTTCGAAAGAAGGAACAAAAGGAGCAGGCGGTAAGGGGCCGTTCTGCCGTAGAACACGTTAAATTAAAACTTACTTCTAAACACATACATTTAAATAAAGTAAAATAAGCCAACAGTGTCCTACAGCTAGGTAAAGGCCTTAACACAAATATGAAGTGGTATGAGCATGAGCCATACTTCACCACGCAGGCTCAGTGCGTATTGGTGGAAGGATGATTGCAAGGCAAGCGATCAATTCTGCTGTTAGATGTTATTAACCTTATCTCCGCCTCTGAGTACTCCTAACGACTTAAACAGTTTGATTGAAATAACGAGTAGAACCAATTAAAGCACCTTAATATCAGTCACATTTTTCGAAAAATCTTTACACAAATGTTGCCCTGTCTATTTATAATTAACCCACTTGTTCCTACTCTACCTTAAACGACACACCTACATTAAAAAAATATTAACATTTCAGAGGGTAGTTTTATTTAATTTTATAAGTCATTATCATTTGTCAAGGGTTTAGTCTTTCATTACAAGTTGGAATTTGTGAGCTGCAGTTAATATTTGTTTGTGTTTTTGAAGTGGATTTAAGTGAAATTTATTATGATTAATTCAAGGTGAGCAAATAAAATGTTTTATTTGTGTGTTTGACGTTTTACCATCACTAATATAAAGTTTCATTCTTATAGTAATTCGAAACAAAAGTAAATTAGGTTATTTTGTTCATTTCAATCATATTTTTTATTTTTATTTTATATGTGTCGTAAAAGACACAGTAGGAATATATACTACTATTCACTGTGCATATTTATTTATAGGTGTTTACGAAAACCACTTACCCTAAATGAAATAATCGAGGAATTGGAGCAAATGATGAGAAAGAAGTTCCCGAAACTATCACTATCATGCTACCAGAAAATTGCAATGCAGGAGTCACGGATAAAGACTTTGAAGACGGGAACTATGTGTTACTCTAAAATCTTCAGGTTCTCAGCTCAGATCACCAGCTGAAGTCCAAGAATCAGAATCAGAATCAGAATATTTATTTGCTCAAAAACACGGTATTTAAAGATGGTACATACTATAGTAAATTAGTGCACATGTTTTGCTATTACAAACAGCATGCAAATTTTATACAATGGCTTAATGAAATTAGAATTCATTAATCAATTCACAAATCAATTAGAATTTTCTGATGATGATAGTGTCTATATCAGAACTTTCTAAAAGGTGGCGTATCGAACATGTTGAAGAAAACAATGTGAAGAACAAACTGTTTCGAGAAGGGTTCCGAATTTCAAAAATAAAACCTATTCGGAGAGCTCCAGAGATATTCAACCGACACAAAACATATGGAAAAATATGCAGGGACCAAGCAATATTCTAAAAACTATTGAGTACTTTGAGTTTATGTTTGATATTGCTGTAATTGATTTGTGGGTAAATATACAATCCTTTATGGAGCACAACAAAATAATACCTGCGGTAAAATGAAGTACTTTTTATGAAGTGCTTTTTAGGAGTTTTACTGTTTATTAGCCTTTACAGAACAAGTATTTGTGGTACTTTTCACTATTTAGCCATTGCCTTGACATGGCGACACAATGCTTGGCAATTGTACATGCAAAATGGAGGACAGTTGGATTATCTGAAATTCAGAAGAATTATAGCTGTCAGTATTCTTGAGATGAATTAAAAACCAGACAGTCAACGAGGCGGTCGACCATCGGCTCTGCAATATACCCATAATAGCATTTAGTAAGATACAAGGAAAATGGTCCCGGTGTGGCTTCTGCAAACTTTTTGTGTGTCAAATGTAACATGACACCGCATCAAATAGAATGTTTTGAAACTTACTATACTCGAAGCATGTAATTTTTTTTTTTTTTTTTTTTTTTTTTTATTTATAACCGGAATAATAAATGGACAAGTGATTGGCCCGTACGAGCTGCCACCAAGCTTAACAGGAGAAATTTATTTAGACTTTTTACAAAACCAATTGGAAAGTCTCATGTTAGACGTGCCGCTTGCAACAAGGCATCGCATGTGGTTGCAAAATGATGGCTGCCCAGCCCATTACGCTCGAGTGGTTCGAGATTATCTCAACGAAAGGTACCCAAGAAGGTGGATCGGGCGCCTCGGCCCTATTGCATGGCCAGCAAGATCGCCGGACTTGAATCCTTTGGATTTTTTTTATTGGGGCTGCTTAAAAGATTTGGTGTACTCTAAAGAAATGACATCTATTACACAGCTGAGAACAAAAATTCGAGAAGCGGCGGAACACATTTCACGCGAGGGTTATGCTCGCCGTATAAATCGGTCTTGCATTAAAAGATTTAGGGCATGCATAAGGGCAAATGGCGGCCACTTTGAACATTTACTGTGATTTTAAGTGATTTTCTAAATTGTATTGGTTAAATTAAAAATTATTTTATAGTTATTCTGTATTTTTATTTGCATTTACACTATTACAAAACCAATTTTCAAAGAATTGTTTAAAATGCAGAAATACTTTTTAAGAACTTTAAATTTTAATAAAAAAATAATTAATAAAGGAACGTGAAAGAATTATAACATTTTAAAATTGTCACTAAACAAGCAACTTTTTAAACCAATTGGCACAATCTGCTTGGTACATTTTTTTTACACCACAGGCTATGAAAGTCAGCTATTGAATAATTTTTTTTAAAGTATTTGCAAAACATGTTTTTTTTTTTAGTTTTCGTACCATTTCCAAACTAAAAGGGACATTGCTTTAGATGACTCAAGCATTTGTGAGGGTTACAAAAAAAACAGGACTCAAAAAAGTCATCATTTGTAAAAATGGCATGAATTATAATAAACGAGTACAAAATTTCCAAAATAAAATTAAAAATATTCATAGCTTGAAAATGGTGAGACTTTTACCTGAATTTTTTTTTGCCGTATAATAGGCCTTAATGTGACCTGTCCCCTGTTACAGGATTATCCTTCATTTTTTGGACACCCTGTATATATATATAATGAACGTCTTCTTAACAGCTGTATTAGATTTATCTTTGGCCTCCGAAAATATGACCATATTTCCCGCTACAGAGCACAACTTAATTGGCTTCCCATTCGACAACGTAGAAACTCTCGAATTCTCTGTGTTCTGTACGGTATTCTCAATAACCCCTCATCACCTTCTTATCTTAAGGATATGTTCTCCTTTTTATGTCAATCACATGATCGTGCTCTCCGTTCTTCCGAAGATCTCCGGCTAGGCATACCGGCTCATCGCTCCTCCTATCAATCCAAGTCGTTTACAGTGACGGCTACGCGGCTGTGGAATACGCTCCCTCTTGAGATCAGGAAGTCAGAGACGAAACTGTGTTTCAAAAACAAACTGCGAAGGTTTCTGTTTCAATGATTGCGAAATATGTATGTATGTATATTTTTAGTTATGTATGCATTTGGTAGTTATATATCTAAACTCTTTTATACTGTATATTTAGTTTATGTATATTATGGTATGTATATAATATTACACAATAGTATTTGTTGCAATTTTAATATCTATTTACAATATTCTCCTGCACCCATAACAATCTCTCTGCATGATCTGAAGGTATGACTGGGAGAGAATGCTATTAGCATTAAGTCCACCTTTTGTACACTTTTATTTGTGCAATAAAGTTTTTAAATAAATAAATAAATAAATAAATATATATATATATATATATATATACAGGGTCTAACAAAACTAGTGATCGATCGCCAACGGGGGGTATCTATAAATCATACTGAATACGATGACAAAATATTGACAGATGTTTTATAATGATTTTTCAAAGTTATGTTTTCTAACATAATAATTCAATTAAATAAGGAAACCTGCTGTACTTTTATCTGTGTCATGCACACACATACGAACCGAAGGTACCTGCTCTGTACGTCGAATGTTCATGCTTTCTACTCTAGTCGTCTCAGTCACCCATGCCAGGATAACATGGGAGCAAGCAAGATGGCTATAGCCGATATTTACATGCAACGTCTTACAAAGTAGGCCCCCAGACTCGTCTAAAGTCTGTTTATCTTTGATAGTCCAATAATGTAAACAATCTTTTTATAACTTTTATATCTTTTTATCAGCAATAAAATTAAAGTAATTATTTGATTTAAAAAGATCTTAGTATTCAAGGATAAATTACCTACGTGAGTAGAGAGTTATATCTTTATTTTATTTTAAAATTGATCATTTCACAAAAATGAAATGTTAAGATTGTTTACAATATTTGACAAGCCAAGAAAAACAGACTTTACCTACTCATTGGACACACGCACCAGCTAGTCTAGTAGTTACCTAATTTTGTCTAGTCTATCATAACCTTATGAAGATTAAAAGAAACTTTTAAACAAGCTGTGTAAATTAAATGAATAACCTGGGGGTTTACGCAGTTAATGGCAGATTTGCATACTTACCTACTTTAAAGTTGTAGTCATTCCTTTTTACTTCTACTACCAAAATAATAACAGACACAACCTTATCAAAGATGATAATAAACGTTGCCTAACCAAAATGAATAACCAGCAGGGCAAATTTGTAAAACAAAGGCGTGGTAGTGTGTACCTACCTAAACAGTAACAGATTTTATTATGTAAAAACATTGTGTTTTTTCTCCTACCTAAACCTCAAAGGAGACAATAAGTTAAAGTCTCCTTTGGTATAAGCAAGCTTTGGAAGTAGATAAGCATAAAGGAAATACGACTTTGATGCAACAATTTATTTTGAAACGCATACCTATCACAATTTTTCAGGTTTATAACTCGTAATTTAAATTAAAATACTCGTAGGTAATAAACAAACAATTATTTTAGCCCTCTGAAACAAAAGTTACTGACATGGCGTTTTAGCTCTTTCATAAAAAAGTAACCTATTCACGGGAATTTTGTTGTTATAAGGACTTACTGTAGGTAATCTAACGTTGTCTAACACAAAATGTCTAAAAGCTTCAATGCACATCATCACGTCTCACTTATTACACGATTTAGAATGTTTTTTTTATCACTTTTACGTAAATTGGTAGGTACATTTCTTATCAATCACGCACGTAACAACAACATTTCGTAGGTAATAAACACTGTCGTATCCGGTACGTAGGCATGGAGTAGTGATTGGTCGGGCGCCGCGCCGGTCAGGGGCGCCAGGGCGCCGGGCCCATTGCGCCCGATCCACCGACGGCTGAGCCCGAAGAAAGAAGACACGGAGGCCAATCACACCGGCAGGGGGATCCATTTCGCTGAGTTAACATTTCGCGCCGAAAATGTACGTGGTGTAGAGGAACACCCACCAGGCCTCTCGGAAGTGACTCGTACTTGACTTCACTTCGGGTTGCAGAAAGTAATAATCTAGTTCAGTCCACGTCCTTTCCTTGGCGAAGTGAGTTCGCGACTGACGAAATAAAAATCAATACAAACACGCGCCGCAGACGCCGAAAAAAGAATGCCGCCCCGACACAAAGGATGCCGCTCCTTTGTTTACGTCTGCCGCGGTGCGGCGCACCGTCATGTCGGCTAGCTTTGTTGGTGTGCGACCGCATTTGACTTCGTAGTAGTAAACAGCTGTAAATGGTGTGTTTTTACACATTTTAGAAGTGCTAATGTTTTGTTGATTATCTCTGAAACTAGCCTGAATTTTTTTCTCAAATTTGGTGAGCGTGATCAATATGATGTATAGATACCCCCCGTTGGCGGTCGATCATTAGTTTTGTTAGACCCTATATATCCTCAATTTTAACAGTATTATTATATATATCATAAAGAACGCGTGCTTCATCTGACAGGGGCTGTGCGAGTAGGCTGTTGCAACTACCTATTTGGCTCCTGTTGTGAGGCCGAAACAAACGCGATCTTTGTGGCTCACTCCGCACACACTCCATCAAGATGTGCTGTACGTCATCCGTGGTTCCACAATCGTCACAAATTGGTGACGCTGATATACCCATTAAAAATGTAAATTTTTAGAAGGAATGTGTCCCGAGCGAAGTCTCATCGCTGTAACAATATTTTTCCTTGTCAGTGAGCAGTTATCAATCCAGGAAACCGTCAAAGGCTCAGGTTGGATCGTCTTATACCAGATTCCCTTAATAGTAGTATATTCTCCTACTGTGTTGTATACGACACGGCATTTTCCGGCTTTTCTGGAAATCGAATATTTTTTCTAATATTTTTTTATTGATTCCTAGCTCTAAAACTATCACGTATACAAAATTTCAGGTAAATAGTACAAAAATAAGTTATTCAGTAACGAGTGGGTTAAGACATACCATCATTTGCGCAAACCTGCCAAAATACAAACACCTAAATGCGTAGATAATAATAATAATAATAATGTTAGGACGGCGCAGCAGCCCGGTGATATAACTACCTACCGACTCCTCTGTCGACAGAGCGTCGTCCGCAGAGCAAGAAATAATCTAGAAGTGCCAGTGAAATAAAAACATTAAATTATTGCTAAATTTTGGGTCAATTGAATAAAACATCATTTGGGGTGTCTGAGGTTTTGCGCATTTAACATTATACCTTGTATAAACCTATTACCAGGGATTGCGATATACGTCACTTATTATGGTCAGATTGGTCACCCATCCAAACACAAACGCGCTGTAGGTTTCTTAACTTCTTTAATCTCATCTAACAAGTGCTGTTTAAAGCTAAAATATATATTAACACTCAGCCAATACTCAAGTACAGTCCCTTTACCTCAAGCGCTTCTCAGGTGCAGTGATCCCAAAATCGGAAAGAACCCTATACCTCACTCACACCCAAGCTGAAAAGGCAAGCCTTATCAGCCAAGGATATGGGAAAGACGAAGGATCACGCACACTTACCATACATGAAGCACAGGGGCAGACTTTTGAGTCAGTGGTGATAGTGCGCACAGTATCAAAAAAATCCCATCTCCTAAAGAGTGTTCCCCGCGCTGTTGTGGCCATCTCTAGACACACAAAGTCTTGTGTTTATTACACAGACAATGCCACCGACGACGCCACAGCTCGTCTGATAATCCGGGCAGAGAAGGCCACACCAACAACAATCCGGGACTACAACCTGCGGATGGCCATGCGCAGGGGCGACGAGCAAGTCCGAAACAAGATATTGGCCAATCCACTAACATAACTAACTCTATCAACCAAGTCACTAAGAACATCTTAGTACCTAAAGGCGACGACGTAGAGGGATTACTTTACTCCCCAAACACAAACACAATCACTAACACAAACTAGAATAAGAGCAATATTGTTTAATATTGTATAGCAAAATCACAAGGATAATAGAATTCCAAAACCTTATAGAATAATACAAATATGTAATAATAATAATAATAATAAAAAAAAACAATACAACAAAAATATATGCACATGTACAAATAATTATAGAAAAAGAAAATAGCAACTATAACCACAACACAAGAAAAAAAAAAAAAAAAACAAAAAAAAAACAAAAAAAAAAACAACAAAATATATATTAAGTTATCTTAAGTAGAAATAAGAGACGATGTTTAACTTATAAGAGAGTTATAGCATAAACTAACAACCCTAGTAATAAGTATTGTAAAAAGCACTGTAAATTTTTGCGCGGAGCAAAAATAAAAAGTAACACACATAACAAAAACCTAAATCAAAAAAGGCACGGACCAAAGAGTCTGTGGACTGTAGTTTTTATTAATGAAAAAAAAAAAAAAAAAAAAAAAAAAAAAAGCTAAAATATTACTTACCGTCATCTGAGAAGCTGTGTGAGCGTATTCCTCAGTAGGCTCGTCCCAGTACAGCATTTCGTTCGTGATCTTGTACTCTGCGCCGTCGAACGAGTGCAGCACGAATGTTCGCGTGAACGCGAGCAAATGTTCGTCTTCGGCTAGTGTCTCAGCCGTGAGACGGACTAGGCCGCCTACCTTGAATATTGTTATGTAGTCCTGAGAAAGAAGGTAATGTCATAAGTTTCTTATTATAATTACTAGCGACCGACTAGCGGCGACAAAGATGATACTAAATATATTTTTTTTAAATGTAGTTATTCCTAATAGATTGACTTGACATATTATACCAGCGCAAGTTTTTTTTGTATACCTTTAGGTGTGCAATACTGTAGTACGGACAACAGCACGTCAAGGTAAACACTGCGGTATCTTATTTAGTTGTAATAAGAGCTAGTTTGCAACAAAAGTAAGTAACCTGATGTGCCGGCCACTGTACATTATTTTGATCTATAGCGCAGGGTTCAGCCAGCGTTCGCAATGTAAGCGCAAAAATGTGTTTATTTGCGACTTCACTTAGAAACCTATAGAATGTTCAGTGTTTTACTATTATACTTTGTCTGTATTATACACATAAACCTTCCTCTTGATGTAGTAATATCTAAAAAACGCATCAAAATCCGTTGCGTACTTCTAGACATTTAATTAAGCATGACTACATAGATACACAGACAGCTGGAAGCGACTTTATTTTATACAATGTACCTCTAGGTGAGATGGGCATTCGTCAATCAGGAATCACTTATCAGGAAATTTGTAGTATGAGAGATTGTGACGTTTTCTCTTTCCCATTATTTTGTGGAGTTGAGCCGATCATGTCTGTCAGTCTATTGTATCAAAAAATATGAATAGATACCACACGCTCGCTGAATAATACTTGTGTCTACCTATCTAATTATTTTGATTTGTATCATTTTAGTGGCAGCTAGTGGTCTGGTCTCAGGTGACTGAGTTTGTTCCGGCGTTTCTTCTCAGCACTTGCCAGATTGTCTGTGTCTTGTCTCGAAGCGCTAGTAGGGCCCAAAAGATAAGGCGACATGTTCTAGCCCCATATGGGCCATAATTGATAGATATAAACTAATTATTGACGTTCATAAGTGGCATTTTGCGTCCTTAATTGATTTTTTTTTGACTTGACTTTGACTTTGTGCCAGATGACATGTACGGTCTGCCGAGAGCCGCATTCAAATGAAAATCGCTTACAGACGAAAACGGACGTCAGTTTAAACAAAAGACGACGCGAGGTGTAAGCGATTTTGGATCTTTAGGTGGTAAGGCAGCGGTGTCCTCGCATAGTAAATATTGGAAACCAATCACATACATTGCTTTGATCCCAAAGTAAGTAGCTAATTGCACTTGTGTTATGGAAATCAGACACAGCGGTGGTACCATAACACCCATACCCAAGATAATATAGAAAATTATGATTTCTATTGACCCGACCGGGAATCGAACCCGGGACCTCAGAGCGGCTGCCTTGAAACCAGCGTGCTTAGCCACTACACCACGGAGTCATCAGATAGTATAGAGTGTATAGTACGTTGAAGAACGGTAATACAATTTTTAGTTCCGTTGGGCACTGGCTTTTGCACACTGTAGGTTCAGGGCCCGTTTCACCATCGACAAACATGCACTAACCAACGAATAATTCAAACATGGAACGTCATTTCGTATAACCTACTGGACAGATGACGCTAATAGAAAGTTATTGAGGCAATGACGATAGTTATTTAGACTTGACGACCTCCATGGTGTAGTGCTGTACTCCACGCTGGTTAAAGCTGGGTCTGATTCCCGGTTGGGTCAATATAGAAATCAAAATTTTCTATATTGTTTCGGGTCTGTGGTACATCGTTGTGTCTTCACATAACACAAGTGCATTAGCTACTGACTTTAGAATCAGAGCCATGTATGTGATTGGTGATTGGTGTCCAATATGAAACAGGAATTATGTACTTACTTCGTTTAAAAGTACGTCGACAGTAAACGTGAAGGGGTCGTGCTTGAGCGGCGGCCATTTTGCGATCAGTCGCGCGATATCCTTCGCCCCGTCGATAGAGTCCAAACTACCCTCGTCTGGGACGCGGGAGCGTTCTAATAAGCTTCCGAATGATTTGAAGATTGCGCCGTAACCTGCGGTAAAAAGGTATAATAATAATTATAGTAGTAATATGAAGGGTGACCTTCCAAACACGTTAAAACGCAAACTTATCGACACTTGCATCTTACCCGTTCTTACTTACGGAGCGCAGGCGTGGTCATTGACCGAAAGTCAGAAATCTAAACTCAAGGTTTACCAACGAAAGGAGCGAGCTGGGTATTAAAAGGATCGACAAGATCCGGAATACGACAATACGCTCCATGACTGGAAAAGCGGACGTTGGTGAGAAGACAGCATAGCTGAAGTGGGAATGGGCAGGGCACGTGTGCAGAATGCATCCAGATACATGGGCCTAAGTTGTCACGCGATGGATACCACGAGACGGCTACCGACGAAGAGGTAGACCTAAAAAGAGGTGGTGTGACGACTTGACCAGCTTTGCGGAGATTGGGTGTCATTGGCTGCTGACAGAGACCAATGGAAGGAGTTGGGGGAGACCTTTGCCCAGCAGTGGGATGAAAAAGGTTTATAAAATAATTATAATAGTGCTTTCAGCCGATTTCGACTACGGTGGCCTATTTTAACGACTAGCCAACTGCGCGGGACATAATATAGTGCGCAAGTGTGTGCGCTAACACAGGTGCACTCTCTATTCTTTTTACTCTCATAGCCTGATGGAACAGCAATTTGACGCGACCGGAGAGAGATCAGGCGTAGGACCAACTGCTTTACGAGCGCACCGATGCACGGAACCAACTTCCAAACTCCGGGCTACCCTGAGAATATCTGAACAGAAAACCCCAGGTACATATTTTTGGCCCGGCGGTCGAACACGGGACCTCTGGCGTAGCCGTCTCTTCAAAATACAATCTTCTAACCACTGCGCCATAGAAGGCAGTTCTCTTTACATTATGTAGTAGAACTATAAATAAATACTTTTTTTATCTTTATTTTTAATTGTTTACTGAGTGAGCACGCGAATGTCCGATTTTCCCCCATTCGTTTTGATTATTTCAAGAATGTTGTGACGAGGTTTGCTTTTATAAAACTTGCATATAATTTGAATATGTATGAAAACAAAAATACTCACGCAGTTTATACCTAGTAGTGATCGTCAGACAAGCCCTTTCATGGTAAAGGTCTCTAATCTGATCTCTATTCTCATCGGACGAGTCCAGAAGCGGAAAGTATACTTCCAGAAACTTCTCGATCAACTCCGTCGCTGATTCTGGACAGTAGTTTTTTCTGAACGGCGGCATTTCGCCCGGCAGCTTTATTGAGATGCCATCCTGTGTGAAAAAGAAGAGGTCTTATTACATTGCATTAGCACAAAGCATGCAATTAAAATATGGATTCTGTAACATTATGTAAAGGAGGTGTTTTAAAAAATGCCAAGACCATGTACAGTATCTCTGAAAGTAGCAAAAAATATAGATAATAAGACAGACTATATGTATTCTGAATTAAATTTACAAAATGATATTGACCAAAGCCGGGCCCAGATAGCGTCTCTATAGGTTATATTTCAAAAATCTTGTTTTTTAATTATAATTGTACTGGTATTGTAAGGGTAACTAGGTAAGTAAGCATTGAATTACTTTACTAAAATATAACACTTAACTTCTGAATGTATCGAAATGAATGTAGGTGAGGTGCATTACCTCTGCAATCACAAAACATAACCTCAAAGTGCCTAATCTGCCATTGAATTCCTCGTAAACCTCTGATTATTTTTCAAAAATATTTTTTGTTTGTATTCTTTCAAATATTTATATATTTTATCCGAACATTTTGTAAAGACGCATGCTGTCGCAAAATGGGCCGAGTTTCTAGAGTTTTGGTTAATATCCTTTAGGTACAAAATTTAATAATAAACTTTTGAAATCCTGGCAATTCCATTCGTCTATTTTAACGCAAAAATCACGTCAAAACGTGCAAAAAAGTTTTCAAGGTAAATTCAAAATGTTTTACTTACGATTTCCACCAAAGTCGGGAACATCAGTTTCAACACTTTCACATAGTGTGAGGGGTCCGTATAATCGTTACACAGAGGGTTCCCTTCTAACTTGAGCGAGCGTAAAGATAAAGATCTGCATCTTATCAGTAACGTTGCTTTTTCTAAACAGTTATAGGATAAGTCCAGATATTTCAGCCGCGGGGATGCTGAGGGTAGATTGAAGCCTTCTATTGATCTGAAAGAGAAGTACATTACATAACATTGACGTAACCTGAATAAATGAAAATTATAGGAAATACAGTATTTTTCATGCGGTTTTCATCAATAAATATAGTGATTCATTATTACGGCCACACCGATTATACGGATGTACAAGATTTTAGGCCGATTAGATTTTGTCGATCACTAACTATAGTTCGAGTTTCGTTCCATGCATAATATTAGATGTTGTTATAAGAAAATACAGAATGTAAAAAAAGTACAAGGCAAATTCAAGGGGGTGGCTGTCAACCGAATTTGGAGTATAGAATAAATACAAAAAAAATATTTTAAAGAAAATTATTAAAAAGTTTTATTTTAATTTTTTTCCTTTTTTCTAGACTTTACTTTTAACCACGTTTTTTTATTTGGCTCGTATTTTATTTTTACATTCTGTATAACAAAAGAGAAACCGTATTTATCAGATAAAATGTCCACGGATCCCTAAAATTCTATATAAGGAGGTGGTTAAGAGTTGCGTCTAGAATATTGCTCTCAAAAAAATATTTTTTAGTCAATCCTATACGTGTGGGGTCTATGGATAGGTCCCTCCCTCTTATTTCTAAACTAAATGATTTTTCAAACTTTCTGAGAATGGCTCCCGAATGTTTTGTCGAATTCAAAACTTCTGACAGATCCGATAGTTTCCCACGGTATAACACGACATTGTTTAGTTCACAGGATTTTTACATTGCTACACCACACCATACTGCTTTGGTGTAGCAATGATTTGCCGGATAGTAAAACAGGTCAATCATTCGTTATGTTATGCAATTTAAGTTATTCCTATTACAATTTTACGTCGAAAAACGACTTTGAGGTTATTCGAATATAAAATCGTGGAACAAAATTATCTTTTGTATAGTTACGCGCATGTAAGCCCATGTATGGTCGAATCTAATCGTAATTGGATATATAGAGGTATAGTGTCAATTTTTACTTATTAATGAAATATTATGCACGTTTTCTTCTATAACAGCTATAAAATTGATGTCAGAAGTCCGCCAAAGTTGTCAATTTTTGACACTGCGAGCGCTGCCATCGATTTTGGTTCCCTCACCACTTCGCACACAGTGAATACTCACGTCAGTCTGTTGTAGGAAAGGTTGATCTCAGTGAGGTACTCCCACGCAACGGAGCTTTGTATCTGTATGATGTCCATTTGATTATTTAGCCGGTTCAGTGGAAAGTATATGAAGTGGCTTATGTCTGTGAAATAGAGAAAGTAGACAGTTATTTACAGTGATCGGATAATCGGATCACCTGGAGTTAATTTTTGGCTTCGATATTACATAAAAAAATAAAACATGCTAAACCGTTAGATAGCTAAGCGTCATCAATTTCCAAGTAGAATTTATTCTGTAAAGAAAAACTAATTGGCCCACTGTTGCATAAACAGAGACGGGTAGATGGCGCTAAAACCTCACGAGTAATGACGTATCCTACGCTTTTTCACTTTATTTGAATTTTTGTTAATATCTTAATATGCATATTAATCTTATTATGATAATTGATTGTTGAATTTGATATTGCAGTAACACAAACTGTTTTAAACAAAATATATTTTCTACTTTTTAGTTTGTTTGCTATTAAAGCGTGTTTTTTTAGTTTTTTAAACTATAATTTATTAAATATATAGGACTCCGGGAATGCATATTATAAAAGTGTATGTACTCGAAGTTTATTGTAAGCTTCCCATCCATTTATGAGTATGTTGAATGTAAGAAAAGTAGTTGACAGTGCATACACAAAGTAGTACACTCAATTTAGTTCTATAATGAAAACACTAGATTTGTCGATTTTTTCGATTCAAAAGTGCATTCCATAATTGCCAACACCTCAACTTTAGGTAAATATGCATCAGAGGTGGAATAGAGTAAAGCAATTGTATTCATTTGACAGTTCAAAACGTACGTTAGGACCTGTCAAGCGTATGCTGTTCAGCCGTTTGACAGATCATACGTACGTTTTGATCTGTCAAATACATACGATTGCTTTACACAATTAACTAGGTATTTATTTGAAGAGATAGATATTGATATTCATTAAAAGATACTCCATTTTATCACATAATACTATTCATGAAACAAACGTTTCATTTATAATTTTCAGAGTAAACTTTCACGACAAGCATGCTTCTACCAAAAGATGGGCTGAACTGCTATCGATGGTTTTAACCACATACACAGTTTCACATCCCCACTACTTTTATTCAACCATCGCACTTCTTAGACTCTTTACACACTGCGACTTATAGCAGCAATGCAACCGCGATGCTAACGCGCGTTAGCATTGATTCAGCCGCGATGCAGAAGCTGGAAACTGTCAAATTATGCACTGAATTGTGGCGATTGCATCAATCGCGCTCTGTATCGATCCTAACGCGCGAATGCATCGATGCTCAAGTACATCTGTTCATTGCGTGAGTCGCGATGTTGAAGCGCGTTTTCAAAACACGCGACTGCATCTATGCTAAAAGTAGCAGTGTGTAAGGGGTCTTAACATTGCTAATTTTTTCACATAGCAAAAAGCAGCGGGAAAATAATGCTATTGATAGCTAAATGATAAGTTTAATAAACAAATAAATGTTACAAACCTTCTTTCATTGTAAACTCGCTCAAATCCAGACTCCGTTCCCCCGCGTAACCGGCCACAAGTCGTTTCTTCAGAATCAGTTTCGGTATAAACTCAATGTGGTTCAAGGTCAAATCTGTCTGCGATATCGATATATGAAGGTCGTGTCCATCTTTGTGTATTACGAAGCCGTTCTTGTGAAACACTAGGAGAGCTGTCTTGCTACGGATCACTAGGAACTTGCATTCTTCGGGGGCGAACTGGAGAAGAACAATGAATAAATCAGTCACAACATCTTTATTATGAGCTCTTGAATGGCTCAACTATTTAAACGTTTAGCTTAAGGGGCTACCCGAATTTTTAACGCGCACACTAGCGCCACTTTAGTAGAAAAATCATAACTCGTTAAATAAAAGACCAATCGCAAAATCTGATTGATGCGATTGTAGCTCTGGTAATGTGGTTTAGATACAATGTTTAAGTTCAATAAAACAGAGTTATCTGCCAAAACGGCCATATTTAGCAGTTTTTCTAACTCTTACTACAGTAAACTACTTTTGAAACAATTTAAACTTAATAAAACTGTACTACAATCGTGTCTATCAGATTTCTGATTGTTTTTGTATTTAAGGAGTAATAATTAAGAAACCCCTTAAGGAACATAATAATATGTGAAATGGCGAGGGTTTTATAGTAAGAGCCGTGTAGATATAAAAAGTGTTTTTTATTTTAATTTTAAAAGCAAACACTAAATGGACTAAAATAACGCTAATAGAAGAGACAAACTCATTTGAAGTCGGTGCATGAAGTGCTTACGTAGACTGCTGCTGTCAATGCTGCGGTTCAAATTTGATATAAAAAACATTTTCGTCGTTTTTAGTTATTGTTTAGAACTTGATTGAACTAAAATAGTCACTAAAGCTCTCATTACTGAAACAAATACTTTAGTAACAACCGCATCAAAATTGGTCCAACCGAACGAGAGCTGTTCGCGGACAAACATACATACATACAGGTCGATCTAAGAACCTGTTTTTTTGAGTCGGTTATAAATATTTTAAATATATTGCATAAACATCTTTACTGCTTCCTAAAAAGGTAACTTCTAAATAATTTATGTTAAATATTTGTACGCTTCATGATAGCATATTTTGGCGCACTTTTTTGTTTACATTTAAGAACACCTCAATGTACTTGTACCCAAATTACTGCAAATAAACTTTTGAGTTTGAGTTTGGAGAAAGTATTATCACAACACATCAATTACAACATGCAGGCCGTTACTTACAAATTAAACAAAGAAATGAAACCAGTACAATTACAAAAAATGCTTTGTGTTTTATAATTATAACTAATGTGTGTGTTAAGCAGAAAAAGCATCGGATAACTGAGCGCTAAAGTCCGTTTTTCTTTGCTAGTCGAATATTGTACACAATCATGATATTCCTTTTTAACGAAATTATTAATTTTAAAATAAGATATACACAAAACTCACAAAATATTTTTTAAATTATTGGTTAAGCAAAGAAAAAAAACCGGCTAAGTGCGAGTCGAACTTGCGAACTGCGGGTTCCTTGCCAATTTTAACTGAATTAGAAATTCCACTTTCCTCCGCTTAGCTAAAATACTACAATATTTTGTTGACAGCAATATAACTTTGTTTTTCATAGTGAAAATCAAAGTTATGTTTGCGGTTGTTGATGTGCTTTATCTCAACAACTACTAGTTCGATCGCGTCCAAAACAATTTTTGTTGAAAGTATTTGTTAAGATCTCCATTATATATTATTTTCAGAATTGACTCTCGCTTTGTGTTAGAGGGGGAGTCATTATTTTATATTTTTTGTATAAGCATCGTAAAGCGGATAACAGGATACATCTTTTTACCAAATTTCACCAATGTGATGCATAGTTTCAGTATAAAGTGGCTGTGACATACGGACGGACAGACAGACTAGATGAAACCAAAAGGGTTCCATTTTTTGCCATTCGGCCACGGAACTCTTAAAATGGACTGTAAATGCTGCAAGATTAATACCAGCGATTAGTCTGCTCTATGTATTTTGGCATCTAACTTACGTCAAAACATGCTCACCTTAGTCAGTGCAAATGAAGTTAAGCAAACGTGTCCAGAAAAAGCGCTTATGAAAACTGTTTTCTGCTGAACATTATTTACCTTAAATTAACAAAATTATTATTTACCTCAATAAAGCAAGGAATAAAAGTCTTCCCGTTAACTGTGTCAAGTAACGCATCTAGAAGTTTCTCTTTGGTCCACGTTGGAGGGTAACCTTTCACCTGAAACCAAATAAAGAATGAAATAATTTGTAATATAAGTCTCTGAACGTTGGTAGCTACAAAAAGTTGCACAATTTTTTGCTGCTGAATTGGTATCAAGGTATTAAAAGTGATGATGTTTTACAAAAAAAAAAGAGCTTTTTGATCTGCAATCAGTCGCAAGACTATAATCAGATTTGTGGGGTGCAGAAGGTCGTTTGCGGAGCAGGAGGCCAGTGTCTCACTGTCCACACAAAGTACGTGGCTCCTCTTCAATCTCTTCACCACATGGTCGTTAAGTAATCCAGATGCTAGTGGATTTGGATGACGTGCCAAGCGTTCTGCGTGTTGCAGCTTATAGCGCTCTATCTCGGCGGCTACTGTTGAAACATTTAAATAATTGTGGACCTCATCGTTTTTGGTGAACCGTGGAGCATTAATAATACTCTTCAGTATATAATTTTGGGTGGTAAGGGAGCTTGACCAAGACCATAAGCTCCAAGCCAACTTTACCTTCACGTGGTGCGTCCTGTTTATACAGACGAGGCTCTGGCGACCGACCGATGGCGGTATAACCATCCAATATAAGGCGCAGCTAAATGTTGGACTGTGACGGGCAGCAGCGTCACAGCAACTAGGGGCTGCGCTTCTGCGCTCGCCAACCCAACTGCCAAGCGTGGCAAGTATTGGCAAAATCCCCTCATATGAAAGTACACAAAAAAACCAGGCCCCCAGTCTCCGGCAGCCCCGCTATTCCGGACTTTGTTAGCGGTCACGGTAACGGCGGGGCAGGGGGTACTAAGAATCCCCGGAGGCGATCCCGCTGCCACCCCCGACGTTAACTGGCCCTGGTAACGTACAACACGTGTACACTGAGGACAGATGAGAAGTTGCTCGAGCTGGAGGAAGAAATGAGCAGGTTACACTGGGACATAATGGGTTTATCAGAAGTCCGTAGAGAGGGCGAGGACACGATAACTCTGCAGTCTGGCAACCTGCTCTACTACCGGGAAGGCAACCAACGAAAGTCCCAAGGTGGTGTCGGGTTCCTCGTTCACAAGTCCCTCGACAACAATATCGAGACCATCGAGAGTGTGTCGAGCAGGTATATGCACCGACCTCGAAACACCCGGATGAAGAGGTGGAGGCATACATTTTATGAGGACGTAAGTAGAGCCATACATACTTCCAAAACCTGTTTTACTGTTGTAATGGGGGACTTCAACGCGAAACTGGGCAAGCGAGGCGAGAATGTGTTGAAGGTGGGACCTTTTGGATACGGGCAAAGGAACGCCAGGGGACAAAGGCTGGCCGACTTTTTGGAGAAGGAGGGACTCTTTGCGATGAACTCTTTCTTCCAGAAGCCGCCTCAAAGGAAGTGGACCTGGTTGAGTCCCGATGTCTTCACGAGAAACGAGATTGACTTCTCCATGACCTCCAATAGACGGTTATTCAATGATGTCTCCGTGATTAACAGGGTGAAAACCGGTAGCGATCACCGAATGGTTCGAGGCACATTGAATATAAATGTCAAATTGGAAAGATCCCGCCTGACACGCTCCGACCGACTCGTGCTCATATCCAAAATCCCGAGAGCTTTCAACTCGAGTTGTCGAACCGCTTTGATTGCCTAGAAAATTGCGTTACAGTGGACGAAATTAACAACGGGTTTGTGGAAACTGTTCAAATGGTGGGGTCTATGTATTTAAGGCCTGGCCTTGAAAATAGACCTCAAAAACTGTCGGTCCACACTCTCGACTTTATGGCAAAACGTCGATCTATGGCACTGCAGACCTCCGTTAATGCTGAAAACTACAGGCAGCTCAATAGACAAATATGGAAGTCTAATATAGAAGATATGTGTGTTAAAGAAACGATAGAGCGGAACCAAGGCTCCAAAGTGTTTGCAAGGGAAAGGTCTATTGGGCAAAGCCTGTTGACGAAGCTTAAGACGGAGGACGGCAGTGTAGCGTCGAAGAAAGCAGAGGTTTTGAGGGAGATCGAAAGGTTCTATGAGCAGTTGTACACCTCAGTTGCCAAACCCGTTGATAGCTCGGCCAGAGACCTACGAGCTATCCTGACCCGACACTACACCGAAGACATCCCGGACATCAGCCTCTACGAGATTAGGATGGCCCTTTAACAGCTCAAAAACAACAAGGCACCTGGCGAGGACGGAATCACAGCAGAGCTTCTGAAGCCGGGTGGAACACCGGTACTTAAAGTCCTTTAGAGACTCTTTAATTCCGTATTGCTGAAAGGCATCAGCCGGAGGCGTGGAACAGAAGTGTGGTGGTGTTGTTCTTCAAAAAAGGAGACAAAACCTTATTGAACAACTAAAGACCCATCTCACTTCTGAGCCATGTCTACAAGCTGTTTTCAAGGGTCATCACGAATCGTCTCGGACGTAGGTTTGATGACTTCCAGCCTCCCGAACAAGCCAGTTTCCGAAAAGGCTATAGTACCATAGGCCACATCCATACGCTTAGGCAAATTATACAGAAGTCAGAGGAGTATAATATGCCTCTATGCTTAGCGTTTGTGGACTATAAGAAGGCCTTTCGATTCGATCGAAACTTGGGTGGTGCTTCAGTCTCTGCAGCGGTGCCACATAGACTATATGTATATAGAGGTGTTAAAGTGCGTTTACAATAACGCCACCATGTCGGTCCGAGTACAGGAGCAGAACACGAGGGCGATTCCATTGCGGAGAGGTGTGAGACAGGGAGATGTTATATCTCCGAAACCGTTTACAGCGGCATTGGAAGACGCCTTCAAACTTCTGGAATGGGAAGGAATCGGCATCAATGTTAATGGCGAATACATCACGCACCTCCGATTTGCCGATGATATAGTCGTTGTGGCAAAGACGCTGGACGATCTTGGCACTATGCTCGAAGAACTTGACCGAGTATCCCAACAAGTGGGTCTTAAAATGAACATGGAAAAGACGAAAATTATGTGAACTCCCTTGTCGTACCCACTCCAGTATTCGTTGGAAACTCAACTCTCGAAGATGTCGACGAGTACGTCTACCTGGGACAAGTGATCCAATTAGGTAGGTCCAACTACGAGAAAGAGGTCAATCGACGAATCCAACTCGGCTGGGCAGCGTTCGGGATATTGCGCAAGAGTGTCTTCTCATCTCATCTACCTCAGTGTCTGAAGACGAAAGTCTTCAACCAGTGTGTGTTACCAGTGATGACATACGGATCCGAAACATGGTCTCTTACTTACATGGGCCTTATAATGAAGCTCAAAATCACACAACGAGCGATGTAGAGGGCTATGCTGGGTGTTTCTCTACGGGATCGAATCAGAAATGAGGAGATACATAGAAGAACTAAGGTAACGGACATAGCCTTGAGAATCAGTAAGCTCAAGTGGCAATGGGCAGGGCACATAGCGCGAAGAACTGATGGCCGTTGGGGCAGGAAAGTTCTAGATTGGAGACCCTTCGACCAGAGACGCAGCGTGGGACGTCCACCAACAAGATGGACAGACGACCTTAATAAGATCGCAGGATCAAACTGGATGCAGACCGCTAGTGATCAGTCGCTGTGGAAAGCCGTGGGGGAGGCCTATGTTCAGCAGTGGACGTCCTTTGGCTGATAATGATGATGATGATGATATAATTTTGCACTCTCTGTAGGCACATAATGTTGCTATTGCTGGCAACTCCCCAGACCTGAATACCGTATGTCCATATATGGGTTTCAAAATGGAATTATACAGGGTTACATGAAAAGTCAACCTAGATCCGTTAAGGGCGTGTAGAACACATCATTTCTGAATGATTTCATTATGGAACTCTCCATCCTAAACTTAACCGTTTTCGAGACATTCACGTTTTTTTATGAAAATGCCCAATTTTTGGCTATTGAATCGAATATTTTGAATGTTTTTGACTCTTATGATTATTTTTGTGGTTTTTTACATGAACAATGAGATGCTTAATGACCTCTATGACTAAAATTGCACGTAAGTTTACTAAATAGGTCGTTGTAGACGATCGAAACTTAAGAAAATAAGTACAAATTATAAAAAAAATATTTTTCTTTTCTGGATACCTCAAAAACATATTATGGCACTTGCTCTGCAGATGTGCTTAAAACATCTACATTTTATCAGCTATCCAACGAGGTATAACAAGCACAATAATTCGCATCTACCATGGACGAATCTCATGAGCAGACTAAAATGGATGGCAAGCAAACAAACGACCAAATACAAAACAATGGGCATGTTATATCCCCAAACTTGTTTTTGCACATTATTTTTCTCACTTCCACCTGCATAAATCGTAAGTTGTCTCGTTCACACGCACCGGATTAACTTGAAGGACAATAGCCGAGGGACTGTTAGACCTACTAATTGAACCTTTTCAACTATGTTTTTTTCTATGAGTTTAAATACAACCCTAACTTACGTGCAATTTTAGATATAGAGGTCATTAAGCATCTCATTTTTCATGTAAAAAACCAAAAAAATAATCATAAGAGTCAAAAAATTCAAAATATTCAATTCAATAGCCGAAAAATTGGGCATTTTCTTTAAAAAAATTAAAACTCGAATATCTCGAAAACGGTTAAGTTTAGGATGGGAGGTTCCATAGTGAAATCATTCAGGAATGATGTGTACTACACGCCCTTAACGGATCTAGGTCGACTTTTCCTGTAACCCTGTATAGAAACAGCTTATTATCCAAGGAGTGCACTGAGTTTCTACCCATTAACCAGTTTAAGCTCCTAAACTTGTTTTTGTCTGACTTGATCTCTCTTCATTTTAATGTGATTTTGCCAAGTAAAGCGTCACACAGTCAGTATTTGGTAAAATGTTATTTGCCAAGCTAACTGCCCTACAGTCTTGTTTTCTTAAAGTGAATGTTATGTGGTAAGATGTCTTGGCACTGGCTTAAAAAATGGTTTAGATTTTTTTAACACTCACAGTGTTCTAATTCATCTTATACTTATATAAAAATGACACTGTGAGTGATCAAAACATTCTGAACCATGAATAGCGAAGCGTTGTCAATTTTCAAGTTGAATTTATTCTGTAATGAATACTACTTGGCTCTCTGCTGTTGCAAAACAGTTGAGTATATGGCGCTGACGTCATTACGCGTGACGTCTGACCGACTGCACGGTAGCTTGATTGGAAAGCATGTTGTCCCGGTATGCCAAAGGTTGCGGGTTCGAGTCCCGCCCGTGTGCATTTTTTTGGTTTCTTATTTCATTTTATAGAACATGAATACTAAAATACTTACGGAAACTTGTATCCAAGCATTACTTTTGTCGTAGATTTCAATCATTTGTTCTTGCTCCAATATCATTACAGACTGTAACAAAACATAATGAATGAATGATATAAAACGGATGAATCGTATTAATTTTTAAGATTTAATTTAAAAAATAGAATTAAACAAGAAAAGAGAAAATATGTTATTAAATGCTACAAAGGTTGATTCACTTAAGCATACATTATGGTATACTCAAAAACTTTCCAGCCGTTTTTTTGGGTAGGTAATTTTGTGGTTACCGCCGCGCCGAAACTTTTAGTATAACACGGCTGAAACTTAGTAGGTAGATGTGCCTTGTTAACCGCTTTACGATTTTATTTTAGATACAAAAAATAATGAAATTTAAGTATAATATACAAATACTATACTAACATAAATAAAATAAAAATAAAAAACTACAAAACTAAATCCACTTTTTAGAGTTCCGTAGCCGAATGGCAAAAAATAGAACCCTTATAGTTTCGTCAAGTCTGTCCGTATGTCACAGCCACTTTATTCTGTAACTATGAGCATCACACTGTTGAAATTTGGTAGGAAGATGTATCCTGTTAACCGCTATACGATTCTTGCACACGAAATAAAAAATAATGATATTTATTGGGGGGCTCCCATACATGAAACTAAAACATTTTTTTTGTCAAACCTATGCGTGTGGGGTCTATGGATAGGTCTTTTAAAATGACATAGAGGTTCTTTCAACTATTTTCTTTTAAAGTCTAACGTTTCATAGCTAGACGTTTCCAAAGTGCAAAAATGGGCGTCCTCCCTATCTAACTTCTAAACTAAGCGAGTGTAAATTTCGAAAAAAAATTGTAGATCGTAACAAATACTTTCAACGAAAATTGGTTTGGACGGCATCGAACGAGACGTTTTTGAGATACATATAGCACATTTTCAACAACCGCAAACATAACTTTGTTCTTCATACAAGCACTATGAAAAACAAAGTTATATTTGCTGTCAACAAAATATTGTGGTATTTTACTAAGTGGAAGTAAGTGAATTCCCTAATTTAATTAAAGTTGGCACGGAACTCTCAGTGCGCGAGTCCAACTCGCACTTGACCGGTTTTTTTTTTAGATAGACGATTTCAAAGTGGTAAAATGGGCATCCTACTCCATTTAACTTTTAAAGTAAGGCAGTGTAAATTTTGAAAAAAAAAACATGATGTAGATCTTGACAAAGACTTTTCAACGAAAATTGGTTTGAACGAGATCGAACTAGTAGTTTTTGAGATAGAGCACATTTTCAATAACCGCAAACATAACTTTATTATTCATACAAATATGCACTATCAAAAACAAAGTTATATTTGCTGTCAACAAAATATTGTGGTCTTTTACTAAGTGGAAGTAAGGGAATGCCCTTATTTAATTAAAGTTGGCACGGAACTCTCAGTGCGCGAGCCCGACTCGCACTTGGCCGTTTTTTTTTTAAATAGACGAATTCAAAGTGGTAAAACGGGCATACTCCTCCATTTAACTTTTAAAGTAAGGCAGTGTAATTTAAAAAAAAACATGATGTAGATCTTGACAAAAACTTTTCAACGAAAATTAGTTTGAACGAGATCGAACTAGTAGTTTTTGAGATAGAGCACTAACCGCAAACATAACTTTATTATTCATAAAAATACTATGGAAAACAAATTTATATTAGAACCCTCAGTATGCGAGTCCGACTCGCACTTGGCCTGTTTTTTTTTAAATCCACGCCATCTTACCTTAGAATTCCTCAACGTAACGGTCTTCTTGAGAAACACGGGTTTCTTCCAGGGCCAGAAAACGAGGAACTTCATCACCGTGTCGTCAGTGCTCGTCGTGATCTGCGGCCGGAGGTGGACTGGTATGTATTCCTGTTCCGGCTCTTCGGGAGTTTCGTCTACCACTTCCCTGCGATTAAATTGTAATATATAAATGAAAATGCGCAACAATAGACTAGTTGAACAAGATTAAATATTCACATAAATACATTCATCATGTAATAATAAATAAATAAATAAATCGTTTATTTACAAAAATCAGTTTACAAGTATGCTACTGAGTTTTCCCGGGAAGTAGTCAAGGACACTTGTAGTGGGAATAAATCGCTTATTCCCTCGTGGTTAACTTAGATTTCAATTTTATAATAAACGATGTGACAAAAAAATAAAACAATTAATCAAGAAAAAGTATTACAGTTAGTAAACTAGTCAAAAACTCGAGAAATGTTTCTATAGCATATTAACATCAAAATACTATGAGAAGTTGTCTATGACAGGAAAAAAACCCGCCATAGTGCATAGTTTGATGTGACATCCTTTGATAGGCGTTTACAGTCACGTGACCAAATGTGAGTTAATCACAAGAAACTACCAACATTGTGATTTGTTCTTAGTGTAAACTAGCCTGTTGTCGTGGTTTCGAAGTAATGAATTTTCTTTCGTGTGTAACGAATACTAGACAAATATTATGACGGCAGCGTCTCCCATAAACACTTGAATACAGATACTTAAACATCAATGACTTAGCTGCAATAGTTCGTGCTCACCACACAAACATTTGCCTCTTGCGGGATCCGAACCCGCGACGGCCGGCGTAGTGGTCAGTTGGTTAATAGGAAAGATTATCAGTAACGCATAAAATATTAATTGTGATGAAGATCAACCAACAGACCAATGATGCCGCAGTTTTTTTTTATAAGCAATTAGATTTTTTCCTATCAGTGGTGAAATTGAGAGCTGATCGTTAATCTTTATCGAGATAAAAATTTAACTGCTGTCATTATTTCTTTTACACACTATGGTTGTGAGTGACAAAACAGATTTAGGAAGTTCAAAACTCAATAGATCGGGTCTAAATATATTGGTGAGGGCTTTTCAAAAACTTATTTTTTTTGCAATAATACACTTAAATTTTTAAATTTTATACCTTCATAAAGATGACACGCACGGGCGGGACTTGAACCAGCAACCTTTTGGCTTGGTCAGCCAAGAGGTTGCTGGTTCAAGCCCTGCCCGTGCGCCAATTTTTTGGTTTCTTATTTCACCTTTATGAATATCAACTATATAAAATATCACTGTGAGTTTTAAAAACATTCCAAACCATTTAATTTTATACCTATTTAAACATAGTTCTCCAGATTGGACTGGAAAGCTCCCAGATTAAACTTTAAAAGCCAACAATTTTATTTTTCAGTGTTTTGGCACTATACAAACTTAATAACATAAATTGCGCTTGTAAACAGCAACTCTGTCAGAAAAGGAATCGAACACTGTGTCTTATGCTATCTGGGCGCATGCCTATACCACTCGGCCACAGACACTTTGGCAAGCCTGTTGAATATTGAAAGTGCTTTCACTAACTGTAGGCTGCAAAAACTGCAATTTTTGTTTAAAATCCGGTACAATGATTTAATTAGGTAAAGGTCAACCAGATATAAATAAATAAATAAATATCCTTCGGACATTTCCACACATCGCCATCTAGTCCCAAAGTAAGCTACACAAAGCTTGTGTTATGGGTGCCAGACAACGGATATAATACTTAAATACTTTTTGTTTGTAAATACATACATGATATACATAGGAAATACCCAGACCAATACAAACACACATGTTCATGCACACAAATGTTTGTATTGTGCGGGGATCGAAACCGCACCCGTTGCGTAGTAGGCGATTTCTCGACCACTACACCAGACGGGTCGTCCAGATATAGAAATACAGTGTGTCTCTAGTTAAAGTGCAATCCGATTACGATTGACGAGTAGACGATGTGAAACTAGACCTTACATTAGTCAAAAAAAGTCAAATGAATTATTATTTTTTATTTCATCGAAATAGAACAACAATTTTGAAAGAAATCGTGATTTTTCTCGTAGCGCCCCTGTACATAATAAGCTAATAGAATAGTTCAATAGAAGCTAAAAATGAAACGTAAGACTTTTCTGTTTAATTTTTAGGTCCACTTTCACATTCAATCCGAATATCACTTTGACCAGGGACACTCTGTATAAAACAGAACATACCTGACCGACTGGTCCTTATTGCAAAGAAGATTGATGGTCAATTTCGGTTTCTTAGGCTGCGTCAAAGGCCCCAGTCTTTTAAATGCACTCAACCTCTTCTCGCCCGGGTCATATAAGTCGGGGGACTCCGAGCCATCACTTACTACTACTTCCTCTGAAATAGCAAACATATATTTTTGAGGATACACAGTAAAAAAAATTATATGTACGGACAGTAGCAGGTCAAGGTAAACACTGCGGTATCTTATTCAGTTGTAGTAAGGGCTAGTTTGCAACAAAGGTGGGTGACCTGATGTGCTAGCCACTGTTCAATGGTAAAAGGAGAAGTTCGTATTTTGTCGTCATCATCATCATTATCAGCCAAAAGTTGTCAACTGCTGAAAATAGACCTCCCTTCGGTTTTCCACAGCGACTGCATCAAACACAAAACCGGCCAAGTGCGGTCAAACTCGCATACTATAGGTTCCAGGCCAACTTTAACTGAATTAGAGATCCACTTACATCCAAGCCAAAATACTATGACATTTTGTTAACAGCAAATATGCCTTTGTTTTTCATAGTATTTGTATGAATAACAAAGTTATGATTGCGGTTATTGTAAATGTGCTCTATCTCAAAAACTACTAGTTGGATCTCATTTAAAACGATTTTCATTGAAAGTCTGTATCATATTGTTTTTTTTAAATGTAAATTCGCTTAGTTTACAAGTTAAAAATGGGGGAGAGGACGGACCCATTTTACTACTTTGGAAGCGTTTATATATCTCAAACGTGTGTGAAAATAGTTTTAGTAACTTCGATGTCATTTTAAAAAGACCTATCTATAGACATCCTACACGCATAGGTTTCACAAAAAAAATGTTTAGGTTTTAGTTGCATGTATGGGAGCTCGCTCCCCCATAAATACCATATTTTTTATTTTTGTATGAGAATCGTAAAGCGGTTAACAGGATACGTCTACCTACAAAGTTTCAACTGAATAATACTATCAGTTTCAGAATAAAGAGGCTGTGACATACGGACGGATGGACAGACAGACAAACTTGACGAAACTATAAGGGTTCCGTTTTTTTCCATTCGGCTACGGAACCCTTAAAAGTGGGCTAATTAGTTCAGCTAGGAAGAAGAATACAATGAATGGTTTACCCCTCCCTGTAAAGTTGATAGTTAAATTGAAAGGCTACGCGATCGCGATGGATGTACTAGCGGTCCCCCGCGACTTCGTCCGCGCGTTTTGAGTTTGCTCCCTCCCCTCCCGTCGCAGCGTGATGTTTTATATCCTAAAGCCTTTCTCAATGAATAAGCTATCTAACACAGAAATATTTTCTCAAATCGGTTCAGCAGTTCCTGAGATAAGCGCGTTCAAACAAACAAACTCTTCAGCTATATAATATAACTAGCGGTCCCCCGCGACTTCGTCCGCGCGTTTTTAGTTTGCTCCCTCCCCTCCCGTCGCAGCGTGATGTGTTATATCCTAAAGCCTTTCTCAATAAATAAGCTATCTAACACAGAAATATTTTTTCAAATCGTTTCAGCAGTTCCTGAGATAAGCGCGTTCAAACCAACAAACTCTTCAGCTTTATAATAAAATAGCGGTCCCCCGCGACTTCGTCCGCGCGTTTTGAGTTTGCTCCCTCCCCTCCCGTCGCAGCGTGATGTTTTATACCCTAAAGCCTTTCTCGATAAATAAGCTATCCAAAACAGAAATATTTTTTCAAATCGGTCCAACTGTTCCTGAGATAAGCGCGTTCAAACAAACAAACTCTTCAGCTTTATAATATTATTAGCGCAAGCGCACGTCGTACTTAAGCTGCGAACAATATTTTGGTGCGGAGTTATGTTAAAACTGTGATAGCTCCTAAGATATTTATTGAATTTAAATGATATAAAGGGCAACTTTGTTCTAAATGAAATGCTCGTGATGATGAATGTATTTATTTTGATAAGAATAAATACCTGTGTGTATAATACACCTCTAAAAATAATGCATTATTTTTTTACAAATTTATTAACATAAAAAAGGTTGTAGTAAGTGAACCATTAAAGATAGACATATGCTGTTGTGGACTTTATTATAGAACTTTTAATGCTGAACAATCCTGTCATAGATGATTTTTGTGTAACTTAAGCAGTTTCCGCAGCGTATGCAGCGGAAGCTCTCAAAAGGAATATCTTTCTCCCGTTTTCGCAACATTTTTCATTTCTGCTGTGGTCTTATGAGTCGTATCTTTATGTTATATAGCCTAAAGCCTTCCTCGATAAATGGACTATCCAACGCAAAAATAATTTTTCAAATCGGGCCAGTAGTTTTTGAGATTAGCGCGTTCAAACAAACAAACAAACAAACAAACAAACAAACAAACAAACAAACTCTTCAGCTTTATAATATTAGTATAGACTAGCGGTCCCCCGCGACTTCGTCCGCGCGTTTTGAGTTTGCTCCCTCCTCTCCCGTCGCAGCGTCATGTTTTATATCCTAAAGCCTTTCTCGATAAATAAGCTATCCAACACAGAAATATTTTTTCAAATCGGTCCAGCAGTTCCTGAGATAAGCGCGTTCAAACAAACAAACTCTTCAGCTTTATAATATTAGTATAGATTAGCGAAAGCGCACGTTGTACTTAAGCTGCGAACATTATTTTGGTGCGGAGTTATGTTAAAACTGTGATAGGTCCTAAGATATTTATTGAAATCAAATGATATAAAGGGCAACTTGGTTCTAAATGAAATGCTCGTGATGATGAATGTATTTATTTTGATAAGAATAAATACCTGTGTGTATAATACACCTCTAAAAATAATGCATTATTTTTTTACAAATTTATTAACATAAAAAAAGTTGTAGTAAGTCAACCATAAAAGATAGACGTATGTTGTCGCGGACTTTATTTTAGAACTCTTAATGCTGAACAATCCTGTCATACATGATTTTTGTGTAACTTTAGCGGTTTCCGCAGCGTATGCAGCGGAAGCTCTCAAAAGGAATATCTTTCTCCCGTTTTCGCAAAATTTTTCATTTCTGCTGTGGTCTTATGAGTCGTATCTTTATGTTATATAGCCTAAAGCCTTCCTCGATAAATGGACTATCCAACGTAAAAAAAAAATTTCAAATCAGGCCAGTAGTTTTTGAGATTAGCGCGTTCAAACAAACAAACAAACAAACTCTTCAGCTTTAAAATATTATTATAGATTAGCGCAAGCGCACGTTGTACTTAAGCTGCGAACATTATTTTGGTGCGGAGTTATGTTAAAACTGTGATAGCTCCTAAGACATTTATTGGAATCAAATGATATAAAGGGCATTTATGTTCTAAATGAAATGCTCGTGATGATGAATGAATTTATTTGATAAGAATAAATACCTGTGTATAATACACCTCTAAAAATGATGCATTATTTTTTTTACAAATTTATTAACATAAAAAAGGTTGTAGTAAGTCAACCATAAAAGATAGACTTATGCTGTCGCGGACTTTTTTATAGAACTCTTAATGCTGAACAATCTTGTCATACATGATTTTTGTGTAACTTTAGCGGTTTCCGCAGCGTACGCAGCGGAAGCTCTCAAAAGGAATATCTTTCTCCCGTTTTCGCAACAAATTTCATTGCTGCTGTGGTCCTGTGAGTCGTATCTTTATGTTATATAGCTTAAAGCCTTCCTCGATAAATGGACTATCCAAGATAAAAATAATTTTTCAAATCGGGCCAGTAGTTTCTGAGATTAGCGCGTTCAAACAAACTCTTCAGCTTTATAATATTAGTACGAGGGTCAAACTGAAAGTTCTTAGAACTGGCCACTTATAAACAATATAATAAAAAAAATATTCTAAAATTTGAAAATAGAACTCTTTGCCAATATTACTGAGTATATATTTCATTCATTTGTCATTTGTTTTACGATTTGGTGGCAAATTGAAAATTGTCTGTGTCACGTCAACATGAATTTAACACGAGAAAATTTTCGTGCAATGATTTTTTATGACTTTCGATGTCATTTAAGTCAACAAGAAAGTTATGATAGACTACGATTGGCCTTTCACGATGAAGCCCCATCTCGTGCGACTGTTTACAACTGGTTTAATGAGTTTAAACGTGGTCGCACTAATCTCACTGATGATGTACATGAGGGACGGCCTTCTACGGCAACGACTGAAAATAACATCTGTGTTGTGCGGCGTATGATTGAGACTGACAAAAGAGTGACCTATCAGCAGATTCGGACAAGCTTAGGCATCGGTATGAGTCAAGTGCACAAAATCCTCCACGAACATTTAGCGGTCAGGAAGCTTTGCGCCCGGTGGATACCTCATAATTTGACTAAGGCTCAAAAACTCCATCGTGTGGATTGGTGCCGTAAAATGATTGAAAGATTTAACGGAGTTGACTCAAATGCTGTGTTTGACATACTAACAGGTGACGAAAGCTGGATTTACTGTTATGATCCTGAAACCAAAAGACAATCTGCTCAGTGGGTGTTTCCTTTCGAGGAGTTGCCAACTAAAGTGAAGAGAGATCGAAGTGCGGGAAAAAAAATGGTGGCCTCGTTCTTTGGAAGGATAGGTCATTTCGCAACAATTGTGTTAGAGGATCAAAAAACAGTTTCTGCAGAATGGTACACTACCAATTGTTTGCCACTTGTCTTGGAAAAAGTTCGAGAGAAACGACCTCGCAGTAGGATCCTCCTTCACCACGACAACGCCTCGTCGCACACCGCCAAGCGAACGATCGACTATTTGGCGACATCAAAAGTTGAATTACTAGGTCACCCGCCGTATAGCCCCGACCTCGCGCCTTGTGATTTTTATTTATTTCCAAAAATTAAAGAAAAACTTAAAGGAAAGCGGTTTATGAATGCTGAAGAAGCGGTGGCTGCGTATCGAGATGCCATTGAAGAGACGCCATTAAGGACGAGTGGGCAAAGTGCTTTTCCCAGTGGTTCCATCGCATGCAGCGCTGTATTGACGTCAATGGACAATATTTTGAAAAGATATAATAAAACTTATAACTGGCTAATGTAATCAGTTTTTGATTTTCTAAGAACTTTCAGTTTGACCCTCGTATAGATGTATGACTGTGCGTCAAATGAAGATAAGCCTCGATAGAATTAGACTACTTAACTGTAGTCTACGGGGGCATTAAGCAAATGAAACCCGAGACCTTACGGGTAATGGTGATGTTACAGTCAAAACTCATAGCCGGTCAAAACCACTACAATAATCAGGCAAAAGTCGTTTTGGCTGATGCCCTTAGTCAAAAACGTTTTTGACTGATTTATGCAGTTATAAGTTGTTTTGTCCGATGCCCTGGGTCAAAAACAGTTTTGACTGATTTTTGCAGTCAAAAGCGATTTTTTAATTTGGACGATCGGTCAAAATTCATAAAAAGTTAAGGTAGTCAGTGTTTTTCTGCGACGAACCATTAAAGTTCTCTTTAAAATTCGTTACTCCTTCTAATCGATTATTTTACGATACTGTAAAACTAGTCTAGATCTATGAAAAACAATGGAAAAAACAGCGGTTTAAAAATATAAAAAAAACTATAATCGTTCGTCGCGGACAAATGACTGAACTTTGGCCTCTGATGGCTTTTGAGTTTTGAATGGATTTTGAGTTGTCTCGAAAAATTCATTTGCCAGGACGAAGTGCCTAATGCCACCATCTCATTAAGAACTGCAGCAAGGAAATATGCTGTTGGAACCGGACAGGGTTACGCAACATGTGTTTGTTACAAGAGATGTTACAAAAACAAAATGTTTGTGCAAGAAAAACGATTTCAATTGTAACTCCGAGTACCATAACAGCTTACGCTCTGTGCAAAGAAATAGGTACAACAGCATATTTTTTCAGTAAATTCTCGTAATATTCTCCTATGTTTAGTGAAAACTAGGTAATACATTTTCATATTGATAAATCTAATATTTCTTAACTTCAGTAATACGTTATCTTATAAGATGTTTCTATTTGTATGTCAATTAATGTTCATTCGTTTAATAATTGAACGATTTATAATACTTACATAGGTAAGTTTTATACAATATTTCCAGTTAAAGTAGTTTTGACTAACAATCTTAGTCAAAACCACTTGTAATCTATATAAGGTGGTCACAATCACTATTACCTAATATTTTTGTAGTTAAAATGGTTTTAACCGATGCTCTTAATTAAAACCACTTTCGAGTACGAAAATCAGTCGAAATTGTTTTTAACTAAGGGCATCGGTCTAAACCACTTTTGCCTAATTATTTGTAGTAAAAGTGGTTGTTACGGGTTATAGTTTTTGACTGTCACAGTGATACTTTTCACACGCATACAACAAATAAGTGAAGGTTAAAAACTGAAATTTAACCGACCCTACGTCAAAAAATACCTTTTATCAAACGCACATTACACAGAAATTAAGACTGGCAATTAACGTACCGTGAAGTTTCTCTTTGAAAAGTTCAACTGGATCCATGATCATACCTGTACAACATGGATTGTGAAATGGTATCTTAACCACGATTTTAACTTTATCATATTGATTTCTGTGTATCTTTGGCCGTGTTTCTACTATAGATTTTTTTTCAGTTCCTTAATCACTTTTGATTCTGTGCTTTTGTTACTCGTAACATTGTGCACAGATTTTTTATTGCTTGTAGAATCGTTCGCAGAGCCTTTATCCGCGATACAATGATATATGATTTTACTTATATTATTATTTAAAGATACTATTTCTTCGCTTGTTGCTGTATCACCAAGATATGATTCCTTGGTGTTTTCTGTTGTACCTTCAGGATTGTTTAAAGAAACTTCATCCGCCTTTATTGATGTACATCTATGATTGCTTAGGGGTATATAACTCAATGAATTTCTATCAATGACTACTGCTGATCTAGACAAACTTTTATTATTTGACATTTCTTCATCTACTGCTGCACTACTAACATTGCTTGCAGGCAAATTTCTAATGTTTAATTCTGTACTACTAGGCTTGATTACAGTTTCTGCAATCACGTTCGTTGCTTTATCAGGAATGTTAAAAGTTTCTTTATCAATTTTTGACTCAGATGTTCTCTCATCGTTCGGCAATTCTTCATTTGGATCTTTTGTTGTACAAGGTCGACACGTGTCTATATGTTCTTTCTGTATATCAGTCACAGTGCTATTGTGAGGCATTGTACATTCCTGTGGTCTCTGTTTAAAAGGCCTTGGTTTTCCAGTTCGCCTACGCTTATGATCTCTTTGACGAGCTCTCTTAGCTCTTGGAACATTTGTGGTAGGATGTAATTTTATTCTGTTGTGATTGTTTGAAGGTGCTTTGGATTGAGCTAACATGTCTGTGAATTTGATTTTGAAAAGAGGATGGTTTAAAATAAAATTTTTCATGTCTTCAGTTACATCACTTACTTCTGGACTGCAAGACTTCATTGTAGTTTCTTTATCCGTTTCTATTGCTGTATGTACTTTGTCTGCAGTTATAGATGTACCGTCTGAATTATTTGATAACTCTGTATTGACGTCAATTAATTTCATATTAAGACTTTCCGAAGGTTCCAAATAGACATATGTTACTAAAGCTATTGAACTGGTTAAAATTGTTTACAGGAACGTCATCGCCGTCAATTCCTGTATCGTTGGAACTCAAAAGATTTTTACTTACTTCTATTCCTGACTCATCATTCGGCATATGTTCAATCATAGGTCTTATACTAGGATTATTTATAGGTACATTGTCCATGCTTTTTGCCGTGTTATTAATTTGTCGTTCTATTTCTGCACTCGGAGAATTGCTCAGGTGTATTTCGTCGCCCTTTATTTCTAACTCAGATGAACTCTTATCATCATGTGACAATGTTTCATTTAGGTCTGCTGTAATACCTTCACTGAACTCTGAATGTACCATATTTTTGTTATTATCAGCTATCTTTGCACGTTTCCGAGGCCTCGGTTTATTTGACCTTGGTTTTCCAGTTCGTCTATGCTTAAGACCTCTTTTTCTTTTCCAAACCTTTGCAGTAGCCTCCACCTGTTTTGAATGTTTATTTTCTATGCTTACGTCTTGACTGTAAAGCTTCATTGTTATTTCTTTATTTTCTTTTATTACTGTATTTATGGGATAGCTCTCTAAGTTTACGTCAATTAATGTAGTATTAAGATTGCTTGATGTTTCTTGGCTAATATTAGCTTTATCAGGATTTTTCGAAGGTTCTTTATTGTCGTATCCTTCTGAACCTATTGACTCGGTTGAAAGTTCTTCATCCAAGTTTATTACTGTAACATTAGAATTTTTTATAGGAACTTTATCCCTGACAATTTCTGAATCGTAGGAACAATTCAAAAGTGTTCCATCTACCTCTATCCCTGACTCATCTTTCCGCAAATCTTCAATCATATATATTGATGAGACACAAGGATTATTTAAAGGAACATTTTTAACGCTCATTGCCATATCATTACGATGGGATAAATTTCCTCCATCTGCCTCTATTTCTTTACTGAGATTTGATTTGTTTAGGCTTATTTCATCAACTTTCTGTTCTGACTCAGCTGAACTCTCGTCATATTGTGGCAACGTTTTATTTAGGTCCGATGTAATATCTGAACCTGAACCTGTTGAATTGGTTGTAAGTCTTTTTTTTACATTCAATTTTGTATCATAGGATTTTGTAATAACCACTTCTTCTCCGTCAAATACTGTGTCATGTGATTTTCTTAATAGTGTTTTACCGGCTTCTATTCCTGACTCATTATCCCGCAAATTATCAATCATATTTATTGATGAGATTATATCATTATTTAAAAGTAAATTTTTGATGCTCATTGTAGTATCATTAGAATTTTTGAAATCAACTTCATCTGCCTGTATTTCTGTACTGAGATATTTGTTAGGGTGTTTTTCATCAACTTTTGATTTTGACACAGATAAACTCTCGTCATGTTGCAACGTTTCCTTCAGGTCTGTTTTAATGTTTTCACTGATGTCTGAATTCATTCTACTTTCAGCCATCTTTGAACGTATCCGAGGCCTCAGTTTACCATGTCTAGGTATTCCAGTTCGTCTGCCCTTATTACCTCTTCTTCTTCTCGAGACCTTTGAAGTACTTTCTACCTCTTTTGCACCCAGTGGCTCATCCGGTGCGTTAGACTGACGTCCAACTGAAAAATCCATACGGATTATTCACATAACTCTGTTTACGGTGCATTGAGGTTGGTCTAAGTATTATAAAATTATTCCCAAGTACATCACAAACAGACATGCGTAGGTATTACATCAAATTCAAACCAAACTACAATATTTTCTTCAAGTTGATTCGTTATCCAACCTTTAGTCCTTTACATTTAAATATGTGTATGTATTTCCTTAATATCTATTTCATAATACACTCGCTGGTTTGAGCTAAGATAATAATAGTTAAGGCACCATGATAGATGCAGACTAGTTGACATTACCGGATTATTACCAGAGTGCTTATTGCTGGTGATATTTGCTTATCTTCGAGAGTCACTGAATAAACTAGTTGGGCGCGTGTAATGAATTCGTAAAATAAAAACAATAAACAAATATCCAGTCATATCTGTATAAAAAATAAAAGTGTCTGGGTAAAAAGAATTTATAGAACATATATGTCCAATGATATCGATCATGTTTTGTACTAAGTGTGAATTCACAAGCTCCTGATTACACAAAAGACTACATGCAACATGAAGTAACTTGGTAACAAATCAATTATTTAGTTACAACTACATGTTAATATACTAAATACAAATTCGATAAAGATTAAATATATACAATACAAAAACCGGCCAAGTGCGAGTCGGACTCGCGCACTGAGGGTTCCGTGCCAACATTAACTGAATAAGGCAATCCACTTACTTCCACTTAGTAAAATACCACAATATTTTGTTGATAGCAAATATAACTTTGTTTTTCATAGTGTTTGTATGAAGAACAAAGTTATGTTTGCGGTTGTTGAAAATGTGCTATATCTCAAAAACTTCTCGTTCGATTCCATCCGAACCAATTTTCGTTGAAAGTATTTGTTATGATCTACATTATATACAGGGTGACTTTTTTATCAGTACCGATATTTTGTGTAAAGACTCCACTGATGAATATGAACAACTTTTACTATGGGGGCTATAGTGAAATCGAGACAAAAATCAGCTGTTCCATACAAAAGTTCAATTGGCGCGCGGTCAAGATGTATGGAACAGCAGATTTTTTTTCTCGATTTCACTATAGCCCCCATAGTAAAAGTTGTTCATATTCATCAGTGGAGTCTTTACACAAAATATCGGTTAAAAAAGTCACCCTGTATTTTTTTCAAATTTTACACTCGCTTAGTTTAGAAGTTAGATGGGGGGGGGGGGGGGGGACGCCCATTTTTCCACTTTGGAAGCGGCTGGCTAAGAAACGTTAGACTTTAAAAGAAAACGGTTTTAGGAACCTTTATGTCATTTTAAAAGACCTATCCAAAGAACACCCCACACGCATAGGTTTGACTAAAAAAAAATTTTCGGTTTTAGTTTCGTGTATGGAAGCCCCCCTTAAATATCATTATTTTTTATTTTTTGTATGAGAATCGTAAAGCGGTAGCTACATCTCTCTACCAAATTTCAACAGTATGATGCTTACAGTTACAGAATAAATTGGCTGTTTTTGCCATTCGGCTACGGAACCCTAAAAATGGCTGTCAAAAGTTAAATAATGTTGCCACTTAGTGTGCGTCTTTGGCTGATAATGATAATGATGATGAAAGATTCTCTATCGAATTTAGCAATGGCCAGTATTTTTTTCAGATAAAAATTAAGTAACGGGATAAAAATGCGTAAAATCCTCTTTTTATTTGGATTTTTATTTTAAAATAATGACTTTACAATTTGCAAAGTGATATTATATCAGTTAGCCTAAGTATAATTTATTCGCTCAGAGAATGCTTTTTTTACCAAATTCAAAAAGAATCAATTCGACCCGTATGTATGTTGATCTAGATATAATGAGTATATAAAGAATTCGTTTCTCCTAAAACGATTGCGTTATTTAAAGCTTTTAAGTCAGGTTTTTAAAGGCGGTTTATTTATTTGATGGTTTTAGTTTTGACAAAAAGTATTGAAAGAATGTCGAACTTTGGATGAAATGAACGAAATGTAAAGGTTTCGTTTTAAAAACTGAAAACGTTATAACATTCTCTGAGTGGCTAAATTACAAAAACTTGAAAGGACGGTGTATTTTATACAACACCCATATCTAAATAGTGTTTTTATAAACGGGGCTTTATTGTGTTATTACAAATACCCTTAGCATACTTTACTACCTTAACCTGTATTTAGTGGATATACAGGGTGACTTTGGTATCAGTACCGAAATTTACTACTTACATTTACTTTAGGTACTGATAACAAAGTCACTCTGTATAAGGCAAAATCGTTTTAAGTGATAATATTTTAACATGTCTTTGTATACATCATAGAAACAGAGCACTATCATTTTTTTTTGGAAAATCAAGATTTTATTTTTTGAATTTTCTCTAACAAAGAAAATCACAAATCACTGTAAACAAGGTCACCTTATATTTCGCGCACATTTATTTAGTCTTGCCTGTGTCCATGGATGCTGTATAGCATTCAAAACGTCATGCGTAAATCTATACTAATATTATAAAGCTGAAGAGTTTCTTTGTTTGACCGCGCCAATCTCAGGAACTACTAGACAGAGTTGAGAAATTATTTTTGTGTTTGATAAGCTTTAAAACATCACGTTGCGACTGGAAGGGAGGGAGCAAAGTCAAAACGCGCAGACGAAGTCTCGGGGGACCGCTGTTATTAAATAAATGGGCGCAAAATAGATTTTCTATTCTACACACTGCGACTTTTTAGCATCGATGAAGTATCGATGCAGGCGAAAACTGTCAACTTTTAAACACTGCGCTACTTTTAGCATCGATGCAGTCGTTGGGAATTGACAAATTATGTACTGTATTTTGGCGACTGCAATGCGAGTTAGTATCGATGCAGTCGTTAATTCAAAACCTTAACCTGGCTACTTTAATACCCTCCTACAAACAAACTCACCTTCCTCCATAGACGTTCCCAAAATACTATCAGCATACACATCTGATGGTGAATACTGTTGTTTTTCGATCACTGGTTCGGGCACATTTTCGGTCTCCGTATGAACGTATAGGGGTAAATTTTTGTTGTACCCCTGGCTTGTTTTAGGGTTATAATTGTATGCGTATTCGATGACATTAGGCGATGCAACTGGGGCTTGCTGGCTCCAAGGTTGCATGGACTCGGTTTGAGTAGGATTTTGATCTGAAATTGTTTTGAAACGTGCATCAATGTTGGTTACGTACTGTGATTTAAATTATGAGTATACTGAGTTTTTTTAATGTGGAACTGATACAAATTTATAGTTAACTTACTAGAGTATGGTTCTGGAGTTAGTGGTGTCCGGTTTTGTAGGAAACTTCTTGGAATACCTGAAAATTCATAAAATATTTTTTGAATAAAACAGATTAATAAATAATTATATGACTGCTTGATTAAGATAATATAAGTGTTTTTTTTGTTACCTGCTGGATAATGTTGAGGATAAGCTGAAACCAATAATAGTTGCTTTTGAGTCAGGTAAGATATCACATGATAATATAATATTGCACTGTGTTGTTGCTTAGACTAAGGGTCGGTTTTCCTATAAATGAGCACTAACTAATAAATAAAGGTATTTGTCCAGTACACGTAGCACACCATGACCTTGCTAGGAACGTGTCTGGAACCGTTTTTCTTTGTATCAATAAAAACCATGACACCTTGCATAGTAGACCGTTACGGCACCGACCAGGGGCGTAGCTAGCGCCGTATCTGCCGTATAAATTAAACGCCCCCCGGGGTACAGGGCCCCAGACGTGCGCAAGCAATAATAAATAAAAAATAAGAAGATAAAAAATAATTTAAGAACTTCGATGCGACACTAGTGGCATACATACAATCATAAGCGCCGTCAACATTAACATCACTATCAATGTTTGTCGTTTTCTTGTTTGTTCAAATTGAAATGCTATTGAGGGTGTAAAATAGATTTTCAAAGTGGGCGCTAAACTATATAAGGAACCTCTCATGGACGCCCTAATGAGCCGCACCGCGGCCCGCGAATGTAAATCTAGCATAAAAAATCTAGATAAATATTTAAAAAAAAAAGTATTTTTTTCTTTTGTGAGAACTCTTAACCCTTGATAAGGTCCCCAAAAGAAAAAAAATATACGGGGCCCCATCAAGGCACGCTACGCCCCTGGCACCGACCAACACCGTCGCGTGACATGCACGGAACGTGTCGTGTGATGCTCCGGGGCGGGACCACCTTGAAATTGGCGAATTTAATATGCAAGAAAAAAATGTATATAATGTGTATATAATTGTATACTCAATTAAAAAAAATGTATATCTATAGATTCGTTGTAAAATCAAAATCAATGTGGGCCCGCTGGAGAGCATACTCACCAGCGGGCCCACCAGGATAATTCCGCTACCTAAGGATTTTTAAATTTCTTTTATGACACCATAAAATGTATATTAAATGTATAACAATCTACTATAGTCAATTCCATGTTTAGTTTAGTCTATAAATTGTTACGACTCCTTTTAAATTTGCCTCCGGAATATTAGAGAAACGCCTGGTAAAAAGGCATTGGCACAGTCTTCTTTAGGAGTAAGTGAGTGTAGTTTTCTATCAGAACGTATTGGCGTGATATGCTATTTAGTTAGTTGATGACATTATTTAACTGTATGGTTTATTTTTATTATTTTCCTGTAATAATTGAATCTACGTGCTGCTCCGGGGCGGGACCACCATGAGATATTCCGGAGGCAAATTTAAAAGTGGTCGTAACAATTTATAGACTAAACTAAATATGAAATAGACTACACATTAATTATACATTTTATGGTGTCATAAAAGAAATATGAAAATCCTTTGGTAGCGGAATTATCCTTGTGGGCCCGCTGGTGAGTATGCTCTCCAGCGGGCCCACATTGATTTTGATTTTACATCGAATCTATCGATATACTTTTTTTTTAATTGAGTCTACTATTATACATATACACATTATCTAAAATTTTTTCTTGCATATTAAATTCACCAATCTTAAAGTGGTCCCGCCCCAGAGCAGCACGTTGATTTAATTATTACAGGAAAATAATAAAAATAAACCATACAGTTAAATAATGTCATCAACTAACTAAATAGCATATCACGCCAATACGTTCTGATAGAAAACAACACTCACTTACTCTTAAAGAAGACTGTGCCAATGCCTTTTTACCAGGCGTTTCTCTAATATTCCGGAGGCAAATTTAAAAGTAGTCGTAACAATTTATAGACTAAACTAAATATGGAATTGACTATAGTAGATTGTTATACATTTAATATACATTTTATGGTGTCATAAAAGAAATTTAAAAATCCATAGGTAGCGGAATTATCCTGGTGGGCCCGCTGGTGAGTATGCTCTCCAGCGGGCCCACTTTGTTTTTTATTTTTCAACGAATCTATAGATATACATTTTTTTTAATTGAGTATACAATTATATACACATTATCTACATTTTTTTCTTGCATATTAAATTCGCCAATCTCAAGGTGGTCCCGCCCCGGAGCATCACACAACGTTTCGGCGCCGGCAAAACGTGTTCTCTCTCGCTCTCGCTCCATATAACGGTGAGACAGAACGATGTCAATCCGGTCAGTGAGCCAGGCAGAGCGTATCGTGTTCCTTTTCGTGTCTGACACGTTTCTAGCACGATCACAGTATTGTGTGGTGCAGTTGGAAAATTACGTAAATATCATATTATAACATAACAGTAACCAAAACAAATTTTATAAAGCAATTGTGTAATGGGCCATAAATATGTGATCTTTTGACATTAACACAAAATAGGCAGATTGGATTTTAAAAAAAATGGACACCTATCACATACAATGCTCTGATCCCAAAGTAAGTAGCCAATGCATTTGTGTTATGAAAATCAGACACAACGGTGGTACCACAACACCCAGACCCGAGACAATATAGAAAATTATGAGATATACATTGACCCGACCGGAAATCGAACCCGGGACCTCGGAGCGGCGACGCCTTGAAACCCAGCGTGCTTAGCCACTACACCACGGAGGTCGTCTTGTTTGATTGTTGTTACAGAGTAGCAATATTACCAAAATCTAGGCCGATAAACCGGGGATCAAAAGGAGGATTGCGAGATCGCTACGTCTTTACTAATATTTTTTATTTAAAGACTTTATTGCACAAATTTAGTGTACAAAGGTGGACTTATTGCTAAAAGCATTCTCTGCCAGTCAAACCTTTAGGTCATGCAGAAAGATGTCAACGGGTGCAGTGAAAAGCTTCTGAAGAAAGAAGGAACACAGTAACAATATTCCTATTATCCTAAAATAATAAATATACATATCATAATACATTATATAAACAGATAAACCTACTCTAAAATAGTAACTTTAACTATACACATATATAATTATACGTACTTAAGCATAAATAAATCAATAATACATACATTTAATAATATTATTACTATGCAGTTTTTTACACTATTTCAGAAATGTGCGAAAAGATGTGTATTATAAAGCTGAAGAGTTTTAGAAGCGCGGACGAAACTGGCTTATGCTGAGTGAGGTAATATTGGGTATAGGTGCACACAAATGCACACACAGACACACACAAACACACACACACACACACACACACTGCGGCACGCGCTGATTGGCTGGCATGGATACTTTAGTTCTTCGTAGTGTTTTTTTCCTCTCGTTTTTACTTTTTCTGTTATTTAGTTATATTTATTTGTTTGTAATTTATGTGTAATATTGTGTATGTGTGTGTTTGTGATGTCGTTCCAAGAAAAACTTTTTCTTTAAAAAAAAATACTTTTTACTTTGCTGGATTCGTCGCTGCCCCGGACATGAATGGTATTGTAGATAATATTCACCTGTGTAGGGGTTTTGCAGCAGTACCCTATTCATCTTTGGTGGTTGGTTTGTTGCCACAGCTGAAAATGAAATAGTCTGTCAAATATATGAATAGAATATATAAGATAAGGATAATTATAGGGATCAATACATAATATACTCTTTTTTAGATTTTTATGCTAGGAACTGTCGACCAAATCAACAAAAAACAATTCAAGGTGTTTCGGCATCTTAACAACTTTTTCCAAGAAACATGGGTAGAAATACGAAAAAAAAAGGTTAAAAAACACGCTTTTGTAATGCACGTTTCAGCTAGCAACACTAAACGAAACGCAAGCGCGCTTGGCAGAGTCTTGGCGGCTTGGATGGATTAACCACTGGATATGAAACGCAGTAGCGAATATATGAAAACATCATTAGCCAATTTCTGAGGGGGGAGCTTGTCGTGTCAATTTTTGACATTTAGTGCATGGAAGTGTCTATATTTTTTATCGATATGTGTGGAACGAATGAATGAACGAATCTTTTGTAAAATTATATTTAATTTTATCACCAAAACAATAAATTACATTATGGGCATGTAATGCACAAACCATCAAATGAACAATTGAAACATAGAAAGTTGTTTTATATGAACGATCTGGCAAGTATCACTTAGTTAGTGTGAACTCCCTTAGACATTTTGAAACAGCCCGTTAGTACACAATATAGCCTTGCACCATTAAAATCCTCCTATGGGATAATTAAGCAGTAGATTTTTTGCGTTGGCATTCAATCACGCTTGGCGTAAATTGGATGCCACATATTCGGTGATGTTTTGTGGGGATCCATTTTGCCTCTCTTTGAATTGCTTCTACCCACTTTATTTTTCTAAATGGATCTACAGAAAATATGAAATAATATTATAAAGATGTATTGTCAAATATGAAGTTTAAATTTTTAAACCAAACTGTTGTATTTTTAAGATACCTTAATCTACTTTCGAGTGAAAGATTTTATAGAATTATCGTTTTATTTTAAAATAATTTATATTAAAAATATAAATTTTTATCGATATGATTTATCGACAATTGTCAAGCACAATTAAAATGAAACTGACAAGAGAACGAATGATAAACATATGATAATCCTATCGTATAAAGTATACGGTATCTTGTTGATTTTGTAGTAACTGACCACCACTTTTTTAAATGGCAATGTTACTTTTCTCTTGGAAACACAATAAACGCTTTAAACCTTAACCTTTGTCTGTCCATTATGACATTGAACACAACGTTTATGTAACTCCGATACTTACGTAATATGGATGCCCGTTGATTTTGAGGTGCTGCATTTGTCGGCGTCGCTGAAAAATAAACAAAATAACAATCTAATTAAAAATTATAACGCAACGGTAAAAGATACCAGGTTTAAACCGAAATTAAAATCATCCGGCACATAAGAAAAGTAAACCTCCATTTTTTGATGCTATTATTCAGGACATTGTTTTTAGGGTTCCGTAGCCGAACGGCAAAATACAGAACCCTTATACTTTCGTCAAGTCTATCTGTCTGTATGTCACAGCCACTTTATTCTGAAACTATTAGCATCACAACGTTAAAACTTTGTAGGTAGATGTATCCTGCTAACCCCTTTACGATTTTCATACCAAAAAACATCACATTTAAGGGGGCACTCATACATGAGACTAAAACTGATTTCTTTTTTGTCAAACCTATGGGTGTGGGATATCCATGGATAGGTTTTTTAAAATGACATCGAGGTTCTTAAAATCATTTTCTCTAAAACTTTTCTCTAGGAAAACACATTTTACTATTTTCATGAAAAATAACAGCTTTTTTGGGATAAAACGTTACTTACGGATTAAAATAAATATTTTTTGTCTTGCCGCTATAATTTTTCTACAAAAATAAGCCATATTTACCCATTTTTTCCGTCAATGTTTCTCACTGAGCTCTACCACCGTACTGACAAGACGTCACCTGTAAGTGAGGCCAAAAAGCCCGCTTCGTGGCTAAGGGGGCACAAGCGAAATTGCCCGTCATTTCGCGTCCAGTGGTTTATTCGTCCAAGCTTGGCGGTCATCAAGGCCTTATCGGAGACCACTTATCTTCCAATCGTCGTACAGTAAAGATCTACGTCTCGGAACTACCCTGCGTCTCGCCTAGTGTACCTAGTGCCTACCTAAATTAGCATCGATAACGGCTGTGTGTGAAGTCTGCAATAACATATGATTATTCATCACGTCTATCTCTTTGTACGATCCCCTATTCTGCCCACATGATGTCTGATGGTTCGGTTAGAAATCCTAACGATCCTACATGCATGTAAAAACCAATAATAAACCAGAATTACATACAGTTGCCATTTTTTATGACGATACGCAATCTTTGGAAGATGGTTAAATTAGTTACCTAAGATTCCATTACATAGTTTATACAAGTCGACCAAATAAAAGAGTGTAGAAATCAGACGGGTCACGTGACCGATTTAGTATTGGTAGTTTTTTTTGGCGTTATTCAACCTATGTTTCTTAGTGAAAGTTGTTTAGTAACTGATTCTGAGTAGCTCCCTTCATTCTTTACGGCATGTTTTGAAATACCTTGTATGTATAGCAATGGTGTATTTGTTATACACAAGAGTATTCGCTATTTCTTTATTAAACATCACATTCAATGTTAAGTAAGACGACTCCGCCACGAACAGATCAAACATTGACATAATGTGTCATCATCATCATAATCAGTACATCCTTTACAAAAAATTGCCCTCCCCCATAGTTTTCAAAAGCAACCCGGATGCAAGCGTCTGCATCTGCATGTGATCTTATGATTACTAAGAGCTCTACATTTATAATGCTTACATATTAATTAGAAAAAATCTTAATCTTGTTAAGTCCATTCATATAAATTTGTATTTCATTAAAAAGAAAGTAAATGCAGTCTCCGTCGATCAGTTTCCTTGTTTTACCAAGAGTGCCACCAAGTACGCACCAATGATGCCAAAAAATATTACTTTTAAACTCCCATCTACTTTATAAAATAATATAACTTCATTTAATATTTTTAAGACCAAATTAATAACTTGTAGCATGTAATTTGTTATTTTTAATGTTATTGATACTTTTCAGTTCGGCGTTCGAACCTTAACCTTTGTCTGTCCATTATGCCAGTGAACACAACGTTTATGTTACTCCGATACTTACGTAATATGGATGCCCGTTGATTTTGAGGTGCTGCATTTGTCGGCGTCGCTGAAAATAAACAAAATAACAATCTGATTAAAAAATATAACGCCACGGTAAAAGATACCAGGTTTAAACCGAGATTAAAATCATCCGGCACATAAGAAAAGTATACCTCAATTTTTTGATGCTATCATTCAGGACATTGTTTTTAGGGTTCCGTAGCCGAACGGCAAAAAACAGAAACCTTATAGTTTCGTCAAGTCTGTCTGTCTGTAGGTCACAGCCACTTTATTCTGAAACTATTAGCATCACAACGTTGAAACTTTGTAGGTGGATGTATCCTGCTAATCCCTTTACGATTTTCATACCAAAAAACATCATATTTAAGGAGGCACTCATACATGAAAATAAAACAGATTTCTTTTTTGTCAAACCTATGGGTGTGGGATATCTATGGATAGGTTTTTTAAAATGACATCGAGGTTCTTAAAATCATTTTCTCTAAAAATCTAACGTTTGAAAGATAGACGCTACCAATGTGGTGTTATGGGCGTCCCCCTCACTAACTTTTGAAGTAAGCGAGTGTAAATTTGGAAAAAAAGATTGATGTAGATCTTAACAAACACTTTTAACAAAAATAGGTTTGAACCGGTTTTTATTAAATTAGTCGGTAATTGTCTTAGTACGGTTCTAACAAGTTTTCGGAATAAGGGGTTACTTTTCCGCGACACTAGATTGACGGCAACATACTCGTTATATCAAGCGATTTCGCTTGTATAAGGCATGGTGTTTCCAAATAGAGTGCGAAGTTCTGACTATATTGCCACTTTGTCTGACACTAGCAATACGTGTCAAAGGTTTTTTTTCTGTATCGTGGTAAGGTCCAAAGACTAAACTGACGCACTTTTTTTAACACCGCATACAGTAAGTGATACGAAATTTCAAATACGAGCTGTAGTAAACTTAGGTTTAACCGAGTTTACATAGTATTGTCTAAATGTATGGTAGAACAGCCACCTAGTTCTACCCGACACTGGCTGAGTAACGTTAGGTGATCGTTTTTTTCGGGTAAAGTTACTTAACCATGTTTAATCTTGTAGCATTATACCCGTCACATTTAAATTATTGAGATAAGAAGGTTATAATATTGAGATTATTTTTATTAAATTACTAGCGGTCCCCCGCGACTTCGTCCGCGCGTTTTGAGTTTGCTCCCTCCCCTCCCGTCGTAGCGTGATGTTTTATACCCTAAAGCCTTTCTCGATAAATAAGCTATCCAACAGAGAAATATTTTTTCAAATCGGTATAGCAGTTCCTGAAATAAGCGCGTTAAAACAAACAAACTCTTCAGCTTTATAATATATTAGCGCAAGCGCACGTTGTACTTAAGCTGCGAACATGATTTTGGTGCGGAGTTATGTTAAAACTGTGATAGCTCCTAAGATATTTATTGAAATCAAATGATATAAAGGGCAACTTGGTTCTAAATGAAATGCTCGTGATGATGAATGTATTTATTTTGATAAGAATAAATACCTGTGTGTATAATACACCTCTAAAAATAATGCATTATTTTTTTACAAATTTATTAACATAAAAAAGGTTGTAGTAAGTCAACCATAAAAGATAGACATATACTGTCGCGGACTTTATTATAGAACTCTTAATGCTGAACAATCCTGTCATACATGATTTTTGTGTAACTTAAGCGGTTTCCGCAGCGTATGCAGCGGAAGCTCTCAAAAGGAATATCTTTCTCCCGTTTTCGCAACATTTTTCATTTCTGCTGTGGTCTTATGAGTCGTATCTTAATGTTATATAGCCTAAAGCCTTCCTCGATAAATGGACTATCTAACGTAAAAATAATTTTTCAAATCGGGCCAGTAGTTTTTGAGATTAGCGCGTTCAAACAAACAAACAAACAAACTCTTCAGCTTTATAATATTAGTATAGATTAAGGGTGGATTCGACCAAACATAGGCTTACGCACGCGTAACTATACAAAGGATAAATGTATTCTTCGATTTTATACTCGAGTAACTCAAAGTCATTTCTCGGCCTACAATTGTACATGGAATAACTAAACTCGCAACAGAAATAATGAATGAACTGTAATATTGACCGGCAAATCAATGCTGCACCAAAGCAGTGTGTTGTGAGAGTCGAAAATCCTGTCAACTAAGCATTGTCGTATCATAGCATGGGAATGTATGGAGCTCACAAATACTCGTACTTTAAATTTGACAACATTTTCTGACATTATAACATTAATCATATGGCAAGCGGACATCATTACCAAATAGATAAACGGAACGGCGGGACTTGAAACTTGCCCGTGCGCAAATTTTTGGTTTCTTATTTCATCTTTATCTTTATGAATATAAAATATGACACTGTGAGTGTTAAAAACATTATAAAGCATTTATTACCAAATATTAATAATATTTTACATTGAACTTTGTTTGGCTCTTATTCCACGCTACACGGCAGGTATAAGAAAGACTCCCATATAAACGCGATATTCTAGAACATGAGATAGTAAAATGAAAAATTGATTTACTCTTGGATAGCTAGCGATTTATTCTAGGGGTAACATTAATTTTGTTTAGTCGAATCCTTCCTTAGTTTACCTGGTTGGGCTGTTGTCACAGCAATATATTGCTGTGGTTGGGTCGTCTGATTCAAGACTCTAGTCACTCTAGTGTCTATCTTTTTGAGACTTGGAATTGTGAAACCTGAAACATTTTAGGATTCTTTCAAAGAATTGTTTAGTGAAAAATATTTATCCTACAATGGTGGCCTCACTTCATATTTTCTTCACTCTCATTATTCGGAGATGAGACGGCAGATCCGACATAATCGGTGAGAGATCAGGCGCAGAACCAATGGGTTACGTGCTTTCCGTGGCAAGGGAGTATCACTAACCACAGAATAATACCAAATACCACAGAATTCCTGACTTCAAGTTGTTTCTGGGTGTTTACAAGACAGAAAAGACCAGCAAATTTCAGCCCGACGGGATTTGAACCCAAGACACCTGCATAGCGCATTGAACTAACCACGACAACGCGCAGTCAAGTTGGTACAGTCGAGATCTCTGCCGCCTATCAACTGTCGATAAAAATCGCAGTCGCGAAAATCGCTGGCACACATGACGTAATAACGGGCGTCACTTCAAATAAAAGGCGACGCGAGTTCCAAGCGACTTTCGCTCTTATGGTGCTTTGGAGGCGGTAGCCTCGATAGTAGTAGTAGATATACAATATGTAAAAAAAGTGATTATAAAGTGGCTTTAATAAAATCACCAAAACAAGTATCGAAAATACAAACTATTTTTACAGTCAGCATGTTTAGCATCTATTTACAAAATGCAAAATGCGTAAATACTCCCGTCACGCGAGTGTCAACGCGACTCCGCGCCTCCCGCGCGCCCTGTCTCCTTTGGGTTGCCATTTTTTTCATGGGGTAATTTTTAGAAGTAATTCATGACAATTACTTCACAAATAGAACCTAATCTTGATACCTAATAGCACCATTATGTGTCAGACACGGTGTTTTTTACATATTGTAGAGTGTGCAAAGACATATCAAATGTACAATTTATGATACTCGTATTGTTAACATTATTGATCAAAGTTAATAGAGCTTACCAAAAGGTTTTGACTTTGGAGCATCTTCAGTTTTAACAGCTGGTTGCTGGACGCCTTTGATTGTTAAGTTTGGAGCAGCTGTAAAGTACAAGCGTGTTTAAAATGAAACTGTTAGTACTTTTAAAATAAATAAATATGAGCCTGAAAACACACTACATAGTAGGTGTTTCAGAGTAAGGATTTTTTTATTTGTGCTACAAATACCAGGCAATACTTAAATACATATAAAAATACATACAATAAAAAAAAGCCATCAAGTGTAATTCACTCATCCGATTGTAACATTAACTTTTAGCATTAAGCAATATTAGATGCTATATCAGTCTACCTGTTGCCATGAATCTATACTAATATTATAAAGCTGAAGAGTTTGTTTGTTTGTTTGTTTGTTTGAACGCGCTAATCTCAAAAACTACAGGCCCGATTTGAATTTTTTTTTCACGTTGGATAGTCCATTTATCGAGGAAGGCTTTAGGCTATATAACATAAAGATACAACTCACAAGATCACAGCAGAAATGAAAAATGTTGCGAAAACGGGAGAAAGATATTCCTTTTGAGAGCTTCCTCTGCATACGCTGCGGAAACCGCTTAAGTTACACAAAAATCATGTATGACAGGATTGTTCAGCATTAAGAGTTCTATAATAAAATCCGCGACAGCATATGTCTATCTTTTATGGTTGACTTACTACAACCTTTTTTATGTTAATAAATTTGTAAAAAAATGATGCATTATTTTAAGAGGTGTATTAAATACACACAGGTATTTATTCTTATCAAAATAAATACATTCATCATCACGAGCATTTCATTTAGAACCAAGCTGCCCTTTATATCATTTGATTTCAATAAATATCTTAGGAGCTATCACAGTTTTTTTAAAATAACTCCGCACCAAAATAATGTTCGCAGCTTAAGTACAACGTGCGCTTGCGCTAATATATTATAAAGCTGAAGAGTTTGTTTGTTTGAACGCGCTTATCTCAGGAACTGCTGGACCGATTTGAAAAAATATTTCTGTGTTGGATAGCTTATTTATCGAGAAAGGCTTTAGGATATAAAACATGAGGCTGCGACGGGAGGGGAGGGAGCAAACTCAAAACGCGCGGACGAAGTCGCGGGGACCGCTAGTAATATATAAAGCAAGAAACGGAAAAAAACGTTTTTTGTATGTTACTTCAATGGTTTTTGCTGTCATAGTGGCAACAGAAAAAATCATCTGCAACTGTCTAGCTAGCATCACTGTTCATAAAATATGTTGACAAACAGACATACAGTGAAGTCTTAGTTATAGTAAAATTCTACCCCCTAGGAGGGAACCCTATTAGATGTATCTTAAATCTAGTAGCCTATAGATAAAAGGCTTATATTATGTGTAAATGTGGGAGTGGGACTATATTAACTTTTTAATATCCAAGCGGTTGCAGGCAACCACATAACAATAAAATATATATTGTGTCTTGTTTGTTCACATACACTTGAGAGGTTAATGACAATAAAACTTACAAGTGGGTACCGACAACTTTGGCGTAATGGTTTCTGAAGCCAATATTTGAGGCTTCGCTTTCTTATTTGTCGCAGTAGCAGGTGTTGATATTGGTGTCACTATTTTTGCACCCTTGGCCCCCAGTTTTATTTCAAACACTGATCCAGTCAACACCTTTTTTGGTTCTTCAGCTGAAAATTAACATTATTTATTAACATTGTAAAAACACTGTTAAAATGAAAACGATAGAACAATTTGTTATATAAATAGAGACAGTAGCTTTATAAAAATTGCAAACTTTAAAAAATATTTGTGGATGCAACAATTAAAAATGTGAATTCATCATTGTGACTCAAATAATTTCTTTATGATTTTGTCTTACAGTTGCAAAAGTTAATAAATATTTCTAGTTGCCCAATCCTTCAGCTCCACAAAAGCAAGAAAATTAAACAAACAAAGCAACTTATATCTATGTACTTCGAACGCACGAACCTTAAGAACACCAGAAAGTCTAGAAGAACTAGAGCTAGCTTTAGAAAATATCAAGTGGGACATTTTGGGCATAAGCGAGATGCGAAGACGAGGAGAACAAATAGAAGAGAGAAGCAATTTCATCATGTACCACAAAGGCGAAGTCGCTGGACATTATGGAGTAGGATTCTTAGTAAAGCTAAAATTAAAACACCGAATCATTGGTTTTGAAGGATTATCGGACACAATAGCCTTGATGCACTTAAAATTACCTAAATACTCGAAAAATTGGACTGTCATCCAAGTCTACTCACCAACAGAAAAAGCGGCAAAAACAGATATATTAAACTTTTACGAAAAATTGAGAGAAGTTACAGAAAAATACTCGAAGAACAAACCTAGTGATCATGGGAGACTTCAATCCTCAAGTAGGTGCACGACTCGCAGAGGAAGAACACATAATAGGCAAATACGGAAGAGGAAAACGTAGCAAAAACGGAGAAAGACTGGTTGAATTTCTACTTGAGCAAAACTTAACACTTCTAAACTCTATGTACCGCAAAAAGCCCAAAAACAAATGGACCTGGATGTCTCCAGATGGAAATATTAGAAACGAAATCGACTAAATAATAACCAACAAAGTGAGGTCATTTAGCGATACAGGAATAGTACAAAACTTAAATTTCATTACCAATCACCGCATGGTACGCAGCTGTCTAAACGAAAATGACCCAAAAAAGCCTAGACCAAAAGCAGTCCAAATTCACTACCTGCAAAAGACAGGTATAAATAAGTAATTTACAGATACCACAAAAGACCTGATGGAAGTTGTATCCTCAGATATGGACCTAAGCGAGAAATACAAAAGAGTGGAAGACAAGCTTAGAGAACAGGCTGAACCACAAACAAACAAAAGAAAAGAATCCTATCTAAGTGAAAAAACTGTAAAACTAATGAAAGACAGAAAAGACTTAATAACTAAAAACAACAAGAAAGACAACCAAAAAGAAATCTCGGACCTAAGCAAACAAATTCGGGAAAATATGAGAAAAGACAGGATAAACAGAAGAATGAAAACACTAGAAAAACACATTAACAAAACAGGAGGTACGAGAAAGGCACTCAATGAACTTCGAGAAAAGGGAAAAAAATGGATACCAAAATTGAATAACAACAAATTTCCAACTACGTCACGTAGTGAAATCCAAAATATAGCCACAAATTACTACCGCACACGTTACCAAAAGTATAGCCAGCCGGAAATACACCTGTTCAGTGAAGAGCATGTTATAGGAATCTGCAAGAAGATAAATAAATAAATAAATAAATATCCTTCGGAAGCTCCTGGCCCAGATAAAATCATGAATGAATTAATGAGAGGGACAATAAAAGAACTAAGCCCTATATTAACACGCATCTTTAATGAGACACTGTACACAGGAATTATTCCAAGTCAATGGGCAGAGTCACATATAATACTTCTACATAAAAAAGGTCCTAAAGATGACATAGGGAATTACAGACCTATATCTCTTATCTCAAATATATACAAAGTCTTTGCTAAAATAATTCTTGACAGTATATCACTCAAGCTCCACGAAAATCAACCAGTGGAACAGGCAGGCTTTAGGAAAGACTTCAGTACAATCGATCATATACATACAATTAAACAGCTCATACAAAAATATAATGAATACAATAAACCCATTTACCTGGCCTTCATAGATTATTCCAAGGCGTTTGACAGCTTACAACACGAATATGTATGGCAAAGCCTAAAAAGCCAGGGGATCCAAAACACATATGTAAATATCATCAAAAATATCTACAGAGAAAGCAAGGCCAGTATCAAGTTGGAATCCGTAGGAAAAGTTTTTCCAATCGAAAGAGGCGTCAGGCAAGGCGACCCACTCTCACCAAAGCTATTTACAGCGGTGCTTGAACAAATGTTCAGAAAACTAGACTGGGAAAATCTAGGGCTAAACATAAACGGAACTAAATTAAGTCATCTAAGATTTGCTGATGATCTGGTTATTTTGGAAGAGGACCCAGCAATACTTGAATCAATGATACAAACATTAGTAGACAGAAGCAGAGAAATAGGTCTAGAAATTAACCTCAGTAAAACCAAAATGATGACAAACTCAATACCTACAGACATAACCAACAATGGAGAAAAAATTGAATATGTGCAGGAGTATGTATATCTGGGTCAAGTAATATCACCGAAAGATCAAATGTCCAAGGAAATAAACAAAAGAATTGCGAACGGATGGAAACGGTATTGGGCATTAAAAGAAATCATGAAAAGCAAGGAACTGAACATGAAGATTAAGAAGAAGACTTTTGACACTTGTATCCTGCCCTGCATCACATATGGGTGTGAAACCTGGGCCCTTACAAAACACCATAGGGAGAAGCTCGAAAGATGCCAAAAAAGCATGGAAAGGAGTATGCTAGGACTGAAGCTATTAGACAAAGTCAGAAGTATAGACATAAAGCACAAAACAAAATTAACGGACATACTGTCACATATCGATCGGCTCAAGTGGAGATGGACCGGACATATGCTTCGCTGCAAAAAGGAAAAATGGAGCAAAAAAGTGTCATTGTGGTACCCAAGAGATGGCGTTAGGACTAGAGGTCGTAAACCAGTAAGATGGGAGGATGACCTTAAAACGACTTTGGGGCCTCTCTGGACAAGAGTGGAGAGGTGGTCTTTGCCGAAAGGCACACCGTGATACGGGACATTATTTGAAACTAAAGCAGCAATCAACAATGAAAAATCACGGAACATAAAGGGCCTTATTATTTCCTTCAGCTACCTATAAGTCAAGCCAAGTCCGGCTGCATAAGCAAAATAATGTTGATAAACAACAATGTGAAGGAATAATTAAAAATATGTAGTACAAATTATGTACCTTTTTGGTTTGGTATATTTTTTTGTGAAGCAATAGTGTTTTGGTCATAAAATTTACTATCATTGATTGTGACATCTTCTGCAAAATTTTCTTCGTCTACTTGAACATCATCATTCATCTCAAAAATCGGCTCAGAACCCACATCTTTTATTCTGGAAAAAAATAAATGATTACTAAGATTATACACCTGTTTTCAACCAAAAAATACTTAGTACAACATGGTTACCATGTGAATGGACTTGTCAATAAATATAAATAAATATCCTTTGGTCAAAGCCATTGCACAGTGAGAAAAGGGTCCAAAATTGAATTGTATTGACACGGACAAACACAGCTGGGTGAGCAGGGAAGCGGTAGGAATGTTACATCTTTGACCGGTCCATTCTTATAATAACAGGGCAGTTCATCTGTTTTGCTACCTGCCTTAAACATAGTTGATTGTTGGTCAAAAACAATGTGAGGGATGAATATATGCTGAATACATGGCTGCTTGATACATGTTGTCTCAGCTTTGACTTTAGTTAATCCCTCAAGCGTAGGTAAACAACAGAAATTCAATTGTTGTGTGGTCTCGTGCGACCGCTTGGGTGTTGAAGCATTAAATTTAAAATATAATTTCATACTTTGTTAGTCACTTACTAGTAATTTATAGTGTCAAGGGAGTTTTAATTTTTATTGTAATTAAAATGGTATGTCAAACCATTTAAATCACTGAAGTTTAAGCTCACACTTAGTATGTGATTATCTGATACAATATTTCATGTTAGGATTTCTTTATACTTACTGGCTTTGACCCTGATTACTTTTACAAGGGTTGCCCTTAGCATTTTTCAATGGATTATTTGGAGAAGTGTCATCAGTAAGGTCCATGACCGCATCCTGCTGCTGGTGAGGGGTCTGAAACCGATTTGAAGGACCTGATGGCCCTCGAAATTCTTGGGGCCTAGGAGCCTCTGTATTCAACTCGACCAAATTAGCCCGCGGGCTGGGACCCGGTGGTTGGAGGTTATTAATATTGGACCAAAAAGGATTGGTCGTTGGTCGTTGCTTATTCTTTTTCTTATTCTTACCCCTTGAAAACAAAAAAAAAATAAGTTACTTTTAGACGTAAAACCAAATATTATAACATTCTCTTCTGTATACTTACATTTTTATGTAATAAAGGTTAAATCAATATGCTATCTTGTTGATTATTCTTTGCGGCTTTGTCACAACTAACAAACACAAAGTAGAAACAGTAAAATCCGTACTTAATATTATGGTTTCTCCAAAATAAAATCAGAAGAACTTGAATGACTAAAATTCGCAGTCGGCACACTTTGTTTGTTTGACAACATCGGGTTTGACAGTTTTATTTTTTATAGCCTTGTAATAGTGGTGGCACCTTGTAACTGATACCATGATAAGACTATTGAATATCGGTATAATTACCTGTCATACCTATGCCTGCAAAAAAAATTACTTCGCTTTTTTGCTTCAACTCCAATTTAACTTTGTTCGTGGAATTTCGAAATAAAATACATGCTTTACATTCAAGTATGATATTTTTTAAGGTAATAACTTACTTAAACAGAACTTAACTAATATGTACAAAAAGTAAACAATATAAAATAAAACTAAAAAGTAACTTAGCCCCGAATCACGTCAGTGAACCTGGTACCAAGAAGGCTAGCGATATCACTACGTTGAATGGCCATGCTTATGCGTTAGCCAAGGTAGCTGCCAGCCCTCAATGCCCCATGCGCCCCATCGGTGGACAACTCGCCGAGTAGCTTTTTAGCCTCAGTGCCTAGGGACTAGAGATAAGCGACGGGAAAATACCCATTGGGAAAATACCGGGTAAATTCCCAAATCAGAGGTAAAAACGATTATTTGTTGATAAGGGGTGCAGACAGACTGAAATTCGGTATTTTCATTTAGTTTAAAACACGTTTTGTCAATACAAAAGTCTGTGGACGTAACAGCAGTAATAGTCTTTAGTCCAAAACCACTCAAAAGTCTACAAGAGGAACAGATAATAATCGAGTAACGGTCGATTCAAATCAAATACTCAAAACGGGTATCTACGTGGGTCTGTCAGTAAGTACCCGTGTTCGGAATGAAAACGCATTGTTTTCCAATTTAGTTTAATTTAATCTTAAACGTAGTAATTATTTAGGCGTATTAACTTAACTCAACATTTGATAACGCTACGGTGGCTACGGAACGTTTAAGAAAGTTAACTCTATTATCATTATCAACCAAAAGACGCCTACTGCTGAACATAAGCCTCCCCTATGGTTTTCAACAGCGACGGATCATAAGCGATCAGCGTTGTCTATCTACCTCATCGGTGAACGTCCTACGCTTCGCCTATGGTCGAAGGGTCTACAATATATAACTTCCTGCCCCAATGGCCATCAGTTATATGCGCTTATGCCCTGCCCACTGCCACTTGAGCTTACTGATTCGCAGGGCTATGTCCGTTACTTTCGCTTGGTGATCAACTATAATAATACCGTAGACCCATTCTACAATTACGCCGGTGGTTGTGGTTACGACTGAATGGACGCCTTCTAGCCCCTGCTTGTCGTCAGCAGCACACGAACATTGTACGAACAAGCTTAAATGCGTTAAATCTAAAGGTTGTCATTGATGGCAAAAGCTCCACATAAGCAGCATCCAACTTTTTATTTATTTTAACGCATGTTTTTCTGTCCAAAAAAAATAATTACGGGTTGTTTTGCTCTCATTTAATTTTATCCATGTACACCAGACACGAGAGATAAAAGCAGCTCTCGAAAAGGCCGCAAAATTAATAACTTCAAATTAAGCACATTGTCATTAGTGGTGTTTATGTCAAATTTCATACCTAACGCCACCTATCGTCAAAAATAGATACTTTTTATCGACCTAGTATTATCACTGACGTCCTTGTTTATCAAAACTTTTTTGTAATTGTGTACGGTATGTACCGGCTAAAGCAACATTTATTGTTTGATAACTAATCCCGTGGCTAGCAATGTGTGGCTTTGTGTGTGTGATCGTTTTAAGGACTAATCACATAAAAAGAAGCGCCAAATTCAAAACACTCTCAGCTAAATATTTTGTATTTCACAAATAAAATCCATTCAATTCATTTTTGGTATAAGTTCAGCCTTAATACAATTGCAAAACGTGTTTGATTTGGTTGTAGACTGGAAATTATTGAATTTGTGGCAAAACTTATATTTACCCCTAATTCTGGTATTTACCGGGTCTTATCCCGCGTTTTTACCCATTTTGGGTAAATACCGGGTAGAATCCCATCAATTCTAGGGTCCCAACGTCTTAACCCCAAAAGGCGCAAAAAGGTTACAACTGTCTAAGGTCTAAGGAAGAATATTTTCTTTTTTTGGAATCCGCCGTGGCTTGAGTTGGCATGTCGATAAATGTGACCTACGCTTTGAGCACAGGATAAACCTTGTAAGCCGAGAGTGTGTCCACAACAGCATCACAACGAAAATCGTTGGGATGTGTGATTCGGGTAACTTATCGCAGACATGAAATTAAACAAAGGAATTGTGGTCTAAAACTGAACCAATGTTGGAAGAAGGCAGCATGTGTCCATAACTCAGATCTCTTTCAGTGACAGTGATGAGACGAGCACGCTCTTTTACTAGAACTTGACGCAAGCAGAAAGATTGTCTACAGAGCGTAGTAGCCGGGTAGTTAGTTTCAGATCAAAATAATTAGTATACTGAATCGAATTTATATACAATAAAGTAACTCATGCTTCCGGAGCAGAAGTGGAAGAGCGTCATGCATGCCGTGCTGGTGCTGGTTGGGCGCCTGGACGCTGCACTGGAGGAGCGCGACGTGGTATTCGCGGAGCATGTGGGCGCGCCCCCGACGTAGGCCGGCGGGGCCCGTTTGCGCCGCTACCTTCGCGACGAGCTGCTGCGCGCTGTGCTCGTTCGCTGCCCGGCCCTCGTGCGCGAGGAGTTCTTCATCGGATGTGCGAGGAGTGTCACCGGCTGCAGTGGCGGTATACCTGGACGAAGCAGGGTCGTATCTTCGCGTGACGGAAGCCAGGTTTATCAACTCCACTCAGTGGCAGACCTGGAGAAACAACTCGCTCCTCCTCCGATCTGACCTTTCAGATCAAACCCTGCGAAATAAAATGAACACTATTGTTTCTGAACAGCACACAGTTCATAAAAAGTGCTATTATAGTCACGAATTCTTAAGCTTACCTTTAGTAGTGTAAAATCATCCCGTGGCTTACAATGTGTGGCTCTGCTCTTTCTTTCCGTGCCACTGCTTCAAATAGTTTGAAACAAATTACCAACAATTATTATCTTATCCATACTTTTAATCTAATCAATACAATTATCATATCATCCAATACAAGTCCTTATGTTTGCAATGTTTACAGTCAAATTATTTTGAATCTAATTAGGATCAATATACTTGCAGTGTACTTGAACATCAATCTTTTTAGTAGTTACATCAATATAATTTCATATAGGTTCTGTTTAGAAATGTACTGGAAACACAGGATTTCATGCCGCTTACCTAATTTACAGGCCTTGGGTTAAAGTACTTGTTAGTTTGATTATTCAATGCCGGGACTCTTGGTATAGGACATGAGGAACTGACGGTGGCTGTGGAGGATATGGGTTTTGATATTTTGGCTATAAATGAGACTTGGCTTGATGATCAGAATGATTGTCGGGCTACTAGGTTGCCAGGATACTATTTGAAGCATATGCCAAGACCAAGCTGCATTTGGAAAGACTGTTGGGGCGGTGTAGGGTTTGACATTCGTAGTGGCTTCAATGCCAGACCGTGCCAGCACCCAACTTCAGAGCGCTCAGAGCAGCAAATACAGTGTACACTTGATCAAAAGGGTTCCCTTTTAGTTAGTTAATACGAGTATCATGACATGCCTTGCGCTGTCACGAATTATGCTGAGCTTTTCGACACAAGTACTTATTATATTCAATTGGATTGATTTGTTTCTTTTATGTCGAATAAAGTCATTTCATTTTCGAATAATGTCAGTCACGGCACCCGTTCTGTAAGATACTACCTTAGTGAATAATCTACTATTTTTCACTTATTAACATAATGGGATATTTACAGTAAAAATATTATGAATGAAAAGATATCGGATACTAACGCAATTCCTTCTTCCTAACCTTAAAAATCATATTTTAAGTCATGGAAAAGACGATAAATTTTTCGTATTCCTCTCTGATTTAGATAAATACTTGTATCCGTGTGTATTTTTCAAGAATCTTTAATGTACAATGTAATAATGAGAGAATAGTCAATTCGATAGTTTTCTTTCCATCAGTCGATAAAAATCACCGGATAAATAATGCAAAAACACCACTAGCTGTCATATTGACAGCTGACCGACTAGCTTGTGTATTTTTTTCGTGGTTATTATAGCCAGGGCGTACTCTGTGAAATGCCTTTATCCTTGTGTACATTCCAGTTTCTTTCTAGGCTTTTTCGGTTTTCTATATCTTCATATTTATCATCATTTAAATTATGTGTTAATTTCATTCAGTACTAAACCGATTATGATGGGACGCGAGGAAAAATTATAGACAGTACCTACATTATTTCAAACTAATTATACCTACATAAGATAAGGCCCCCAACGCATGAATACAGTGGCCAGCACATCAGGTTACCCACGTTTGTTGCAAACTAGCCCTTATTACAACTGAATAAGATACCGCAGTGTTTACCTTGACGTGCTGTTGTCCGTACATAGTTATTTTAAAGAATCAATGTTTATTAACAACACACAAGGAAATATGAAACTAAAAATAAACCTAATATCTTATTCCCTTCTTATAAATACCAAATATGCTAAATGTTGCCTAAACTACTCACTGTGTGTATATTCAAAACCTCAATCCGTGACAGCAGTATCCCATTAGGGTATTGACACTAATTAATCCTAACCGCCGACGGTAATGGAAACGTTAATATTAGGTACTTAACCATTTATTAATGATATTATCATCATTTGCCCAGGCTCTACTAACGTTCGACAACCACTCCACCTGATCTCAAGGGATGTAGAAAATTGTCTAGTCTAGTGATGTCCGACGAGGGTAGCGATAAAGTATTTCGTTTTATTTTGGTAGTTATTTACATTCCTTTAAGTATTTTTTTATATTTGCTGGTATGTAGTAGGAATACTTACCTTAAATTCAAAAGCTAGCTAAAAATGATAGGCGAATACAAAAGTTTGTGAGGCTTTAACAATTTCTACTTTTTGTCTTATAACACACCAGACAAAGACCAGCAAAAGACCTTTTAAATAAATGAGTAACATGAATCTTATGAAAGTGTGTGGTTTGGGAGATAATGCTTCTTTTAAAAACAAAAAAGTGGCATTATCTCTCAAATTAAGTGCCTTTTATTAGATTTATGTTATTTTTATTTAAAAGGTCTATGGCTAATCTACGAGTATCTCCAGGTTGAGTTTGGCACGCTCTTTTTGGGACACCCAGTATGTTTGTTGATTGTTTCTGTACATACTACTAACAATATGTTAATTTTAAAATAAATACGAGGAAGTGCGATACGATCATAGGATCGTCATCGCACTTCCTCGTATTTATTTTTTTCTTCTCAAGGATAGCCTTAAGAAGTCCTAGACAGTCACTATTAAAAATGTAACCTATTTACCTAAGTGAATGTATGCACCTTAATTCGAATAAAGTTTCAGCCAATTCGGCCGTGAAACCTATACCCAATTTTGTGCTCAACTTCTCTTAACTATCTCCTCTGTCGGACACTAAAAATATCGTTTGCTTTCCGCTAAGGAACTGTCGGTATAAATCTGACCCCGACGATGTATTGAGTGCTTCTTATAAAATGCAATATTGCTCGTTAAGACCACTTGACCTACGGGTCTAATGTTCACAGGGCGTTTAATTTAAAAAAGTGCTTGATAATTTGTGGCATATTTATTGTAGTTTAAAGACAGACGAATTTTAGATTATCCTTACTTAGTGATAGGCTTTCCCAGTAGATATGTTTCGGCGATCTGGTTAAATCAGCCAGATAATTGAATGCCTAGGGAGTTAATTAAACGCCAGCATCCAATTAAATGTCTGAACGTCAACAAGCCAAAGTAATTCCGAGTGAAAAGTAGCTCCTTTCATATAAGTGACACCTGTATGTAATTATTAGAATTTGGCTTATTGTACCTACTCTAAATGTTTGAAAATTTATAGTCATAAGGTTTAGTTCTAATTTCATGATGTGCTACAGAACCGATAAATAATTTATATTATTTGTTATTTTGCAAACATAGCTAATTGAGGTCATGTAACTTTACAATCTCACTAATATAATAAATTTAATAGATTTTTCCTGTAACATGAAATCATAGAGCATTAAAATAGGTACTTCAATACAATTTACAGTAAACTAAGATAAGTAATACGAGTATAATTGGCTTGAAGTAGGAAGTCACTTTTTTACGAGCATCAAAATCGATTGTTTCTGCAGTAGCCCTTCAGCAATACAACCTTTTAGGTCCATCTCTTTTTAGTTTAGCCATCCATCCTGTCTCCTGTCTCCTTTGAAGGCAAAGCAGATGTTGTTTACCGAGACCTTGTGCTGATTATATCAGGATGAAAGAAATTAGGCTTAGAACTGACTAAACCTTTTCAAATGTATATTTTTTAAAAATTGTTTTTAAAGGATATTATTGATAAATTTATATTCTCTTGCTTCTAAAATATAATTCTAAATTCTGAGTTGTTTCCTTTTGGGTTTCCTTTTCCTTTCCTTCTTCTAGATCCCAGCATCGAATCTTTTTTTGATAAAAAAAAAAACCGGCCAAGTGCGAGTCGGACTCGCGCACTGAGGGTTCCGTGCCAACGTTAATTGAATTAAGCAATTCACTTACTTCCACTTAGTAAAATACCACAATATTTTGTTGACAGCAAATATAACTTTGTTTTTCATGGTGTTTGTATAAAGAACAAAGTTATGTTTGCGGTTGTTGAAAAAGCGCTATATCTCAAAAACTTCTCGTTCGATCCCGTTCGAACCAATTTTCGTTGAAAGTATTTGCTATAATCTACATTATATATTTTTTTCAAAATTTACACTCGCTTAGTTTAGAAGTTAGATGGGAGGGGGGGGGACGCCCATTTTTCCACTTTGGAAGCGTCTAGTTAAGAAACGTTAGACTTTAAAAGAAAACGGTTTTAGGAACCTCTATGTCATTTTTGAAGACCTATCCATAGACACCCCACACGCATAGGTTTGACAAAAATTGTTTTTTTTGGTTTTAGTTTCATGTATGGGAGCCCCCCCTTAAATATCATTATTTTGTATTTTTTGTATGAGAATCGTAAAGCGGTTAAGAGGATACATCTCCCTACCAAATTTCAGTAGTGTGATGCTTATAGTTTCAGAATAAATTGGGTGTGACATACGGACGGACAGACAGACAGACAGACAGACAGACAGACAGACAGACAGACAGACAGACAGACAGACAGACAGACAGACTTGACGAAACTATAAGGGTTCCGTTTTTTGCCATTCGGCTACGGAACCCTAAAAATGGAATGATTTCAGTTTCACCATTTCAATCCCCAGATTAGATCACCTAAATTCACACATTTGCTTTTACTATACTTAAATCGTGTCTTTTTGTGCCTAAACCTATATATTCCCAACGTGCTTGTCTTATCTAAACAAAAAAAGATTATTTACGAGTAAAACATGTCGACAAAACTCTTAGAAAATGTGGTTTTGCCTCATCCAATGGTTGACTGGTAGATAATGCTTTAAAGCATTAAGTCTGCCTTTTGAACTTCAATTTGTTAGTGCAATAAAGAAAATATAAATAAAATAAAATAAAAAGTTTGTAGAAATATAAAAATACCCGGGCTCAGTTTATTCATCCTACTCGGCTAGGTGGGATTGGAATTTACCAAATTTCTATAACAAAAAGTTCGCTTTTCTGACCTATCTGCGTATATTACTTTCGTTTTAGCCGGAAAAATATGCGTCTCGCCAGCTTTTTGAGGTGAGTGAGGCGGCGGAGTTTTGGTCAAAGAGACGTCACCAGCAAAAACTTTGGGATGCCCCTATGGCGAGGGAGACCTTCAATTTCTTCAAAATTCCGTCAGTGTTCCGTGAGTAGTCGCGCTAGGCTTTTGGCAGATTCCTGCAAAGATTCTGCTGCGTGCTGCATGCTTCACCGACGAAATTATTTTTGATAGTGAATCTTTTCGAGTTTGTGTAGGTTCCACCTCTGTACCTCTATATAGAAAATCATTACGTACGAGTATCTCTGGCAAGGCAAAGAGTTTTATTCATTAGTTCTGCACTGCCTTTGTTTCCAGTAAAGCGCTGGGCGTCTCGCCCGTCACGCTACTCTTGACAACGCCATCAGAAGCGCTCTTGCCACAATTCATGTTCCTACCACGTTGGAACCACGTAGTGTGGTGCGTGGAGATGGCAAGAGAATTGATGATCTCACGCTTAGAAAAATAATTAAATAATGGAAATAGAGTCTTGCTTAAGCTTGGGATAGGAACTTGTGTCGATACTTGTCCCTCTCCAATCTTGGGAATCAGCCCTAAAGCTGGAGTAGTAGCGGAGTCACCTAAACGCCAAGCGTCGTAAGTAAGTCTCACTTGCAAGTAATTATGGGTTTGCACTTTTTGGCGTTGAAATATTTGGATCTCCTGCTAAATTGCTGTTTAGAAAAATTGCTCCTAAAACAACTTCTGTTTCTTAACTTACACTGTTGGCTACACTAAGTTACATATACCTGATTGAATTAAAAATAATTATTGTGCCATGGCTTCTCGTTTTCATTTTATCCGTAGACAAACATACAAAATAATATGCAAACATATATAGGTATACACTATTTAAATTTAGCTCAGGTGTTTGGAAGCTTTAATAGATTAACGTACTCGAATAACGTCAAATTCTAACGATGTCACATACACACACATAGAATTGATTACCTCCTTTTTTAAGTCGGTAAAAAGTAAATAAACTTAACGTGTTAAGTAGTTAACTTAACTGTATTGAAAACAAGTATATCGCCGCTCTACTCCGCGCAAAAATCAAAGCATTAACAATCACATAGTTTTTGTTAAAAAAGAAGTACTTTATTAATAACAAACAAGAAAAAACTAAAACTTGTTTATGGTTATATTTGAGTACCTTTTATTATTTGACAATTTCCGTGGTGTAATGGCTAAGCACGCTGGTTTCAAGCCGTCGCTGCTCCGAGGTACCGGGTTCGATTCCCGGTCGTGTCAATATAGAAATCAAATATTTCTATACTGTCTCGGGTCTGGGTGTTGTGGTATCACCGTTGTGTCTGATTTCCATACCACAAGTGCAATTAGCTACTTACTTTGGGATCAGAGCAATGTATGTGATTGGTGTCCAATATTTATATTATTATATATATTATCCTGTGGTATTAGATAAAAAAAATGTTGCAGACCAAAATAGCGACTAAATTATGATCACTACTAACTCTGATAATGAGATATTATCAATGTCAACGTGTTTACACATTACTAACGCATTATTAAAATAAACACCATTTATCTGCGAACCTTTGTAGGGGTCGTGAACTAATATTAATGGGAATAGAAAACAAAAATGCATTGGAGCTCATTTGAACAGTCGGGTATAGGATTTTGCGTAATACGGTCACCATGTGCATTGCTATTGTTGTTTTTAATTAATTTATTTCCTTCTCCTTATCATTTTGATTATTGCCAAGGTATTATGTATGTTGTTTGCATTTGTTTTTGAAATTTATTTTAGTTTTAATAGCCGCAGTTAGATCTCGTTTAACTTATTTTGTGCCAGTGTGAAGTGGTGTTGTGTTAATAATTTAAAACGTATTTACTCTTTTTTAAAGTGGAATGTTCAGGTAAGTTAACTCTTCCGACCATTTTGCACGTGTCTTAGCTAACTAGAAATTTATTTCGAAAGTTATAAGAAACCATAATAATAAGAAATTTGGTGACGAAAGTAAACGTTAAGTGATGCTTAAATCTTAACTTTACATACTTTACTAAATGTCTATCGCCTCACCTTATGTTAATAAAAACAACTTGCAGTTTTATTAAGGAAAATCGTGAATGATTCTTGGTACAGTTTACTGTTTAAATTATAGCTTGGTAACCAAGGAGGTTAAAGTTAATGATAATTGGGTTTAAAGTTGACTCTGATACTTAATTTAAATAATCGAGCGGTTTTCTTTAGAATGAAACTCCTAGATAAATATTTTCTTACCTAAGCGGTGTTTCTTTAGACACACTTTATCTAGATTTACTGGAAACTTAAGCATGCTTTCAAAAGCTCCTAAAATTTTTTTTAAACATTTAGTTTGTTTTTTAAAGTAGGTAAGGTAAAAGCCTTTTTAGTATATACCTATACTAGCGGTCACCTGCGACTTCGTCTGCACGTTTTGAGTTTACTTCCTCCCCTCCCGTCGCAGGGTGATGTTTTATAGTATTAAGCTTTCCTCAATAATACAAAAATATTTTTTCAAATCGGTCCAGTCGTTTTAGAGATTAGCACTTTAAAAATACAAACAAACTTTTTAGCTTTATAATATTAGTATAGATACACAATCATATGTATACAATAGCGAAGACATAAATAATTAAAAAGGTACATTATATAGCAACATAGGTCTTAGGTAACTGAATACTGACTAGGATAAACAGTTAATTAAGCAAGTATTATTAGATATTACGATGCAAACTGGACACGACAGATCTGTCGATAACAACACCCGTTAGTAGAGTGGATTAAATCGAGAAAGTACTGATTGCAAGGTGGTTTTAATGTTACCTATAATTTATGTAGGCATTCTGTCTAACGACTGAAAATGTTACCGGTAAAAAATCGTAAGTTCTAATTTTGTTTCTTTTGTAAAAAACGTATTTTTTGTAAGTACAAGTGAATGATAAGCTCCATAGTCTAGCCCATCGCCGCAAGGTTGCCAGCTTAGCTGTATTTTACAGACTTTACTTTGGCAAGTGTGCAAAGGAGCTCCATGAGCTCATCCCTCCAGCCCCCTTTTTCCATCGTTCGTCTAGGCGAACCGCGGGATACCATCCTTACCTTGTTGATGTGCCGGGTCTGTCTGATGTTAATGGTCCGGGTCTCATGTCGCTCGACATTTTCAAAACGACGTTTTTATTCCACCGAATTTTGGCTCATAATCCTAGATATTAAACACGCGTGTTTTTTCAGTATATATTATTGAACGAGTGCTTTTATTTTTATACCCGACTAATTTACATTTGTACCCTAGTACCAAGTCGTAAGTAGGAAGAAGAAGCAATATAATTAAGTCTGGTTATAACTTTAATTTTAGCATCAAACAGTAGTACAGTACTAAAATTTTACTTTTACTCTTTTTATAATTAAAAACTTAATAAATGAAGAGTCTTGTTTTTTCCTCGCAAGTGTGTCGAAAAACTGATTGTAATATGTTTTTATGTATGTCGTTCATGTTTAAATCTTAAGCACAAATATTTTATCATTATTTATAATACAATGTACTTCATTGATAATTAAAAATGTTTAGTGATTTTTATTGTTAGAAAAGAAAAGTTTTTGTAATCATGAATTAAATCACGCTTTGATACATAAATAACAGTAATTTACTACACAGGTGATTGTAATAAAAATAAGTTTTAATTTATTTTAAAATAAGTCAAATCTATTACCATTATCTTTTTCAGCTAGCTGTACATCTATGTTGCGCTACTATATTGTGTAGGTAATACTAAAATACTGCAAATACGTCGTTTTATTGTTTTAAAAAGTTAATAAGATAACTAATCTATAGAAATGTTTTTTTTAAATTGTTTTTGTTTTCTAAAATTGGGTTTTGCACACTTACAGAAATTACGTTTTTCACCCTCGATTTAGAATTAAACAGTAAATTCAGAAGGTATTCATCAATTTCTTCCATGTTTTCTTCTCCTTTCGACGTTCCCTAATTCTACCTTTATTCGACATTCACTACACATACAAACAAATAAGTACAAATTATCGTATTTTAGGAATCCCCAACCAGCACTGATTACACAAATTGGTTTTAAAGACAATCAAACCAATCAACCCACATAAGATGACGGAACACGGACGCCAGAACAATGCGTGATCGACGCTAGCTTAAACCATGGGAGTTTCGTTTAAACAATGTGTTTTCCCATTGGCATACCTAGTAAGTGTATGAGGCTAGTCTACCGGGTGTTACTAAAGAGACAATCAGCGCGTGCGAGGAAGTATAGGAGGATTGGGAAGAACAAACTAAAAGTGACATGGCGGCGGCGTTGATTTGGTAAATATTTGCTCGTTTGTTGCAACATACATTTTTTACTTTAATAAATTAATAACGTCGAATGTTTGTCAAATTCCGCATAACCGTTATTACTTAGGGTTACATTTTAAAGGTACAATCGAGCCGTACAGGACGTCAAAAGTACATACTAAGTATTTATTTATTTATAATTTATTGCGTAACTAAAATTTTTACAAAAGGTAGACTTAACGCCTTATGACATTATCAACAGTCATACGTTTGGGCTAAGCGAAAATGATTGTTGGCGTATCTACGGGTTAAAATATTTTGGCAAATGTTTTGTGTCTTTCTTAGCGATATATTTTCATTAAGAATACATTAATTATTTTTTAAAAAAAACGTTATATTTTGTTTGAACTTCAAAGTTATATAAAAATTATGCCTCCACCTACCTCTGTGTCAATGTTACGAATACGCACCTACGCGACGTTTCATCTCAACCCAGTGTCAACAAATTGGCTTAATAAGGTCAACAGCCATTGATATTCTATTTTAGCTTATAGCGCGTAAGGCCGCCTAAATTATACATTTTCTCTAAACGATTTCTTTACCCTATATGATGTGCGATAAGGAGTTATCTTATGTTTAGGCTGCTTATCGTCGTGGGTTGCTCAGCACAAAGACTGGAGTCGGAACCGACGAACCAAACTGGAAGGATTTGCAGGGACATCAACTGCAATAGACTAGATAAACTAAGGCTGCTCAAAGACTGTGTGGTGATACTGGGGAACCTTAGAGTGGTGTTGTTGGAGCAAGCACATAAAGACGACTTCAAGGATTTCAGGTTCCCGAAGTTGAGAGAAGTAAGTTTGTAGCAATCTAGTTTTGTAGCAATTTTCACAATTCGAGACGCTTTAGCGCAATCTACATCCAATCGCGTCTTAAGTGAACGATATCATCCTTCCATCGCATAGGTGGTGTAGCATAGGTGTGATTTAGGAGTTTTTGCTGTGGTCAACCTGGACGATTCTTCTTGTTAGTCTCGGATAATAATGGCTTTTCAAGGTGACTGTATCAGCTCCCACATTCCTTTCAGCGAAAATTCTAAACTACTGTTATACAGAACCACCTAATTGCTAGCTGCTACCTGTCTTTTTAGTTCACCTATTAGTCATGTATCACCAGACTTCACATGTGTGAAAAAACAGAAAGTAATTAACTACTTGAGCACTATGAACGCTGTTTGTTTAGTCTCTGTGTATGGTAACATGATAGAATTCATATGTGTTGAAGAAAACAACGCTTTTGTTTTTGACGGCTTTTAGGATGCATGCTCTTATGATATTTATGTTAATTTGTGCTCCAAATAAGGCAGGTATTTTCTCCAACAGGTCACAGGCTATGTAGCCTTTTACCGTGTGAATGGTTTAGAATCAATAGGCCAATTGTTCCCCAATCTGGCCCGGATTAGAGGCAACCACGTCCTCTACAACTATGCTCTAATTATCTATGACATGGCCAATCTGCAGGAGGTGAGTGATGTATCGTACTAAATTACTGTATACAATTATTAATGCGAATTGCGATTGTGTGCAGATGGGTTTTTACTAGCCATTGAACTACTATTACTTTACAAGCGTATAGAACTGACACCACGAAGAAATTTCTTGCGATGATTTGATGCCACTTGCTGGCATCAACGCATAGAATCGGTTTCAAATTCGACATTCAAATTTCAAGGAACACCTCACTATCTTGCCATCGAGTTGCGACACATTTTTTTTTGGCATAGTTTCTCTATATGTAGTAATAACAACTCACTGTTACTAACCGATATTTAACATGCTCAAAACAGAAACTTTCCGCCTGACCGGCGAACTAGGCAGTCAAAAACATAGACCTAGTATTGTACTGTAAATGAGTGTACTATAAGTATCAAATACCTACCTAATCAAAAGGATAGAATACTTACACAAGTTGAAGCAAGAATTAAGTTGCCGGTAACGGCTTCTCCTTGCACGTAGATTGGTTATCTTACATTGAACCATTCTGAGACGGGTAAGACATTGTTTTGATCCTGTTTTTTAAAAATAAATATCCAGACATTGTGCCATAGTCCCTAACCACCTAAAAATAATCATGATAAATGAAAGTGGCGATTAAAGGTTTCGCGGTTGATGTCGTGGCCCAGAAAATTTCGGTACGTGAAAAACGCTGAGTACCAATTACCTACTATAGCAGCAGTGACATTCGTAAAATTGCTTGCACCTCATACTTATAGCTACTATAAAGTCTGTTTACTTTGCTAGTCGAATAATGTAAACAGTCTTTTAAATTTTTTTTTTATAATACCAGTGAATAAAATTCATTAACTATTTGATTTAAAAAGATCTCCGTGCTAAACGATGTAGTTGATGAGTTTTATGTTTATCGTATTTTGAAATGAATTATTTCGTTAATAAGGAATGTCAAGATTGTTTACAAAATTGGACAAGCCAAAAAATAACTGACTTTAGACCTAGCTTGATATAAAAGTAGGCCTACGTAGAAAGAAACGGTAGTGGCAAGTTCAACATTGATTTTGTACCCAATACTTAACGCAAAGTAGGTAAATGAATAAAACTTTTATCCGTAGCGTATCTCCGTTTAATTTTATTAAAAGCACTCATTTCATTAGCTTCACAACGATGACACAAGGCTGCGAGTACCGTTGACACAATATGTAATGGATAGCACAATAGCGGAGCGATCGTAATTTATTAAATTACATGAAAACAAGGCAGATGTTATCATATTATAACCTCGCAATAGTTTAATGTTTTTAGTTCGGGCTAGAGCACAATCATAATAGCAAACATACTATGGAATAACTTGAATTCTTTAATTATTAGTAACAGCTGCAGCAATATACCGTATCAATAAAATTAATAGAATCAAGCAGAAAATATTGCGTATCTGTATGCTGCGGCTTGTATGGGTGGCTGTGTGGTTGGCATTTGCCCCAATAGGAAAGGATGTGCGGTTCGATTCTCCGCCTTAGACGCGTTGACTTTTTCGACTGTCAACTCAACTAATGGTTAAATATTGCTACCAGTGGTTAAATATTTTGTATTGTGCGTATTTTTTTGAAAAAAAATGTATTGGAGAGTTTCACACCATGAGATTTTTGGACCGCCGCGGTCCGAATCGCCCAAGTGTTGTTTCAGAATATGATCATTCGAACCTCCGGTGGTTCAGTCAGCGCTACAAATCCCCTAAGGTATATTTTGAAATCTTTTGGTTCACCACTGAAACTACTGTGGTGCGTATAACCCGATGTATACACGCATTCTGAAACATCAATAGGGCAATTCGCCCCGCGGTCCGTAAACCTCGGGGTATTCCAATATCCGACCAAAAATACCTTAACCAAATGTCAGAATAGCTACTGTAATGGCCAATTTAGGATTTTTTTTTCTTCAAAACTCGAACAGTCGTAAATATTCAACCGCTATTGACAAACAAGTAATTTAATTATTAGGTAATTGAGTTCGACATTTCCAGGTCGGTCTCTACAACCTTCTCAAGATAGACCGCGGAGGGGTCATAGTCTGGGCGGTTCCTCAAGCCTGCTTCATCTACACAGTGAACTGGAAGAGCATAGCTCCTCGATCGCGCCATGTCTTAAACCCAGTCGAAGACAGCCCACATTGCAACAACGCGTGTAGCTGTACAAGAAATGTGTCTACCAACTTTTGCTGGAATATTGTGTGAGCTTCTGATAAATGAAATATGCTAAAGCATTCTCATACTGAAAGTACGGTACCGAGCGATCCATCATTTGTAAGGCCCGAAAACATATCTCTCTTAAGACAGAGGCGCGTGCAAAGTACAGATGTTACAAGATTTTATTTAACTTGAATGACGTATGTTTATACGGGTGGAATCTCACAACTTTATTTTGAACCACTTATTAAATTCATATAATGTCAGAAACTCTACTTCAAGTTGATATTGAGAGATACGTAAAGCCTTAAATGGCATTTAACCCTTAGACTTAACTAATTGTAGTTTATCTCATGACTTGCTAAGAATTGTAAAAAAGGTATTAATGCGAGTTTTTTTTTTATTAAAAACACTTCATGCACAAACAAAAGGAACATATGGCGGACTTAATGCTGAAAGCATTCTCAACCAGTCAACCATAGGTCTATACAGAGAAATTGCTGGCGGCGCGAAGAAAGTGATTGAAGGGCAATTTTATATTTTAAGGAAAAATTTTAATGTGGAAAGAGTGCTGTGAAAAAACTCTTAAGTGTTTTTAGAGTTCCGTAGCCGAATGGCAAAAAACGGAACCCTTATAGTTTCGTCAAGCCTGTCTGTCTGTCTGTCTGTCTGTCTGTCTGTCCGTCCGTATGTCACAGCCAATTTATTCTGTAACTGTAAGCATCACACTGTTGAAATTTGGTAGGGAGATGAATCCTGTTAACCGCTTTACGATTCTCATACAAAAAATAAAAAATAATGATATTTAAGGGGGGCTTCCATACATGAAACTAAATCCAAAAAATTTTTTTTTAGTCAAACCTATGCGTGTAGGGTGTCTATGGATAGGTCTTAAAATGATATCGAGGTTTCTAAAACCGTTTTCTTTTAAAGTCTAACGTATCTTAGCTAGACGCTTCCAAAGTGGAAAAATGCCCCCCCCCCCATCTAACTTCTAAACGAAGCGAGTGTAAATTTTGAAAAAAATATGTAATGTAGATCATAACAAATACTTTCAACGAAAATTGGTTGGGACGGAATCGAACGAGAAGTTATTGAGATATAGCACATTTTCAACAACTGTAAACATAACTTTGTTCTTCATACAAACACTATGAAAAACAAAGTTATAGTTGCTGTCAACAAAATATTGTGGTATTTTACTAAGTGGAAGTAAGTGGATTGCCTAATTCAGTTAACGTTGGCACGGAACCCTCAGTGCGTGAGTCCGACTCGCACTTGGCCGGTTTTTGTATTTTAAAACTTTATTGCATACGTGTCAATATATATGATCAAAGGCGGATTTTATCGCCTACAACTTCCTGTCAAGGTTTTATTTGACGACAATGCTTATAAGGCTCAAAAACTTACTTTTTCATCTGCAGAAAATGCCAACGTCTGGTGGATGATGTGGACTCAAAGTGTGATGAGCAGTGCCTCGGCTGTCGACTATCAAATTCTACGGAGTGCACCATTTGCCGCAACTTCACTTACAGGGGCAGATGTGTATCTACGTGTCCTGTTGGGACGTGAGTAATAATATTTTTGCCATACTCTAAATATTTTTAGACATTGCCACCCAAGAAGTCACGGGTCCGTATCCCTGGTCGGGCCGAAATTTGATACTAATGTTTTTTTGATTTAAAAATACTCGGTAACAGCTCGCAGTCAGAAAGTTGGTGGTGATGGCACGCCCGTGCCCTGGATAGCGAGTTAAACCGTTGGTTCTGCGCCAGATGCTACCGTCTCAACAAATAATGTGTATTGCGCAAACACTTGACCTTGAGACTCGACTATTTACAGTAAATAATGTTCCACGCTGATTGCCAATCTCAATTAAGATTGGCCGCTGTGGACCAGATTTTAAAAGCTTCTTAAACTTTGAGGTCTTTTAAAACAAATGAAGTTGCACTTAGATGTCGGGAGCAAAATAATATAGATCGCCCCGCCCTATCGTTAGTGTGGTTGCGTAAAGATATGACAGCTGATGACAGCGTTCTTATAGTTTTAGTCACGTTAGGTCTCTAATTTTGTGTTATTAGCCATATTTTTGAACAGATACTCCTTGACCCGAATTTCACAAACAGATGCTACAAGATCCATAAGCTTTACAAGTCAGCTGCTCAAATAGACTCAAAACGTACCAGCTTCAGAGTAAAAGTTCATTTGGATGGTCCAATTGGCAGGCTGTTCGCACGGTGTATATGCCTAAGTGCCAGCCAGGACGTGACGATGAATTCAAATCGAACGTTCACAGCATGATTTAGATAGATACGAATATCGACGCGGCGCAGCAACGCGTAAATGGTTGCCAACAAACTGATACAGAAAATTGGGTATTGGCGCATTTTTTGCCTATAAGAAAGGTTTGGTATTTTTTTTATTAATTTGATTGTTCAGTAACTTTTCTTTGGTAAGCTAGTTTTAAGTTAATCATTAATCTTTCAGTAACTGACAGTTACTCTGAGTTTGACCGATATAAAGGACAAGTCAGCATTTTATCTGAAAGCTATACACAAATATGAGTACCTAAGCAAATTAATCCCAAGTTAACTGAATGTCAATTTTAACCCAGAGTTATTGTTAATTTGAATTGCGTAAGTGCACCTGCGGGCTAACAATGTCAAATGTTACGCTAAATATCTGACCCAATGAGGCGTAATGAGCTCTGTAACAGGAAATGTTAATCCAAATAGGATAAGCAAATGTTCTATTTACAAACCAAGTTCAATAACCTCAATGTTGTCCTGCGATTCCATTTTCACTATATATGCATAATATTTATTACTATTTTTAGTTGAACATTATAAAAAGTAAGACTGTATTACTTAAGATTTTCATTATACAACGTGTAACTTTAAATGCGCAAAACCTAAAAATATGATCATTGAAATAACGAGCAGAAACAATTGATTGATTTTGACAATGGTCACATTAAAATAAAACTTATAAAAATGTTGCCCTGTCTATTTATTAATAGACTAGCCATCACGTTTGCAAACCTGCCAAAATACGTAAACAGTCAATGGTAAGTTCTTTTTGAGCTTAGATAGTAATAAGTAGTATTATATTATCTGGGGTAATAATAATAATTTCAGCGCGGCGCATCGGCCCGGTGAAAACCTACCGAATCCTCTTTCGACAGAGCGTCGTCCGCAGAGCAAGAAATTATCAGAGGTGCCTGTAAATCTAAGACAACATGACTTTGCCTTCTAGTTTAGGATTATCCTGTATTTTAGGAAGCAGTTCCTTCCATTTGATAGTATAGTGAAAAGCACTTATACACTTGCCAAGCTATAATATAAAATGCAAGTAGACGATAGTAGTACAAAACAAAAATAAAATTATAGATGATAGTACTAGTGTTTCTAAGTGTGCGTGCGTGCGTGCGTGTGTGTCCTTTAATCAAGGATTTTTGTTAAATTAAATTTAAAAAAATTATCAGCTTAAGCTAGTGATCACAAACTTTTTTGATGTGTGTACATATATGTACTCGTATGCGGCCTGTTAAACTCGTAACGCTCTTTACTATTTACATCAAATTAAGAAAATATTTTCCAATTCCAGAATAGTTCTCCCAGACAACGACTACTGCATCACTAAGGCGGAATGCAACCGTATGGGAGGATGGCCCTGGAACCACACATGTGTGTTCAATTGCTCTATGGGCTACAAGAAAGAAGAAAATGATGATGGGACTAGCTGTGTGCCTTGCGAGAGATGCGAGGAGGTAAGATAGTAAAGTATTGTATCGTGTAATAAAAGTGACCCTAGCCGATTTCGACTAAGGGAGCCAGACTTTACGGCCAGCCGACTGCGCAAGATATATTGTAGTGCACAAATGTGTGCGAAAACACAGGTGCTCTCTCTATTCCTTTCTTTCGTATAGCCCGATGGGATAGCAATCTGACACGACCGGAGAGTGATCAGGCGCTGGACCAACGGCTTTACGTGCTCTCCGAGGGCCGAAATACCGCCAATTTCCAAACCACGGGCTAATATATTATGTTCTGCACGACTCGGGGATCAAACCTGGGACCGCTGGCACACCCGCAGCTTTCTAGTGCGATCATCTAACCGCTGCGTGATCGAGACAGTCAACTGTATAATGATAATGAAAAATGGTGCCAAGACGCTCGCACTGTCAAAAACATATCATGTCGAGCCAAGCTTTTTGTTGTACACGTTATAACTCTAATCACAAAGTGTACTATTTGGCTAGGCTTCACCTAAGAGCCATGTGACATGAATCAATACAGCCAAAAATGCAAAGAGGCCCTAGTTTTAAACTACCACCATTTTTTTGTAAGCATAAAGTAAAACCACAATTTCCCCTGAGATTGTCGGAAACAATCGTCTTTAATATTGTGCTTGGGCATGTACAAATCTTGCGGATATTGTTTCGTCACAACAAAAATTAAAACTGCAACAATGGCGTAAGCCGAGATTTCGCTCCAAGGCTGCTTAGCCCAGTTGCAACCGCACTCGAGAGTTCTTATTACAAAGAGAGGTTTAAGGGCAGTACGGAAACGCACCTTACAGCCTACATCATTCCCTTACATCCTTTAAATAAGGATAAATTTTCTTGTTTATGTAAATCAAGTTTTTTTTTCCACAAGCCCTTTAATCTTCACTATTTTGCTTACCACTCTATTTTTTATTATTTTAGACTTGCGGCAGTCTTACGATACAAACTATTGGCAACATGCAAGATGCTGAAAGATGTGTTCACATCGACGGCCACTTAGTCATCCGGATAAGATACCTTCCAGAAGCAATGGAAGAATTGCGAAAATATCTAGGACAAATACAGGAGGTTTCTGACTTTATCATCGTTTACGGATCTTTGACGATCACGTCCTTGGATTTTTTGTCTTCACTGAAACGGATTGGAGGCCGGAATCTGAAAAATGGAACGCACAGTCTTGTAATTTATGATATGACTAACCTACAGAGTTTATTTACTGAAAATGTTACTAATGGTATAAGAGTTGAGAGAGGGTCATTGTATATTTACAATAACCCGATGCTGTGTATACGTGAGATTGAGAGGATAAAGCATCTTTTTCCTAATAAGCCAGGTCCATTAGATATACCCCAAGGAACGAATGGATACAGCGGTGGTTGCGTCAACGCGTCAGTTGCACTACAGTTAAACGTTATTAATGAGACTTCAGTTTCAGTTGATTTCACACATGTGGAAAGTCCTCACGCGCATTATTCTATTCTCTACATCCATTTGCCTCAAGGCTCTCGGAAGGTTTTTGTGCCAGAGACTTGCAGCGATTCTGAATGGCATGCTTACAACATCCCACATGATTTGGATAGTAATAGTAATGTCGTTTTAACAAGTCTACGACCCGCATCTATGTATGCTTTATGTATAGAAAAATATGATCCAAAAACGAAGGTCCTTGCTCGTAGTGACATTTTTAACTTTACAACGCCTGTAGGCAAACCTGAACCGCCTTTCATCTTAGAATTAGTAGCGTCATCATCAGATGTTGTGGTACTACGATGGGTTGACCACAAACTTTACCGATCACATATCAAGCGGTACGAATTAGACGTCACTTTAGTAGAAATTCATTCAAAAGATGTAATCGCCAGAGATCACTGTGATAGGAAAGAGGAGGATTTCAAAAGAGAGGATGAGATAGATTATTTTCGTCACGCTGTTGTCATGAGACCACCTTCCGACTATGATAGAGGATGTGAATCGATGTGTGGTGTCCTATCAACAGCGACTGCTGGTGCGATGGTTGAAGAGTTCTTTGATGTGTGCAGCAGTATTGAACATGGTTGTAACAGCCCAGAAGTAGATCCACCTAGCAATTCCTCGTTCGGATCGTTTGTGAGGACACTAACTCTGAACATCAGTGGTCCGCGAAACGATTTCCAAGTTGGAGACTTAGCACCTTTTAGAGATTACAAGTTCAGACTACGAGCTTGTTCTGATCGGCAGTGTAGTCGATACGCAAGAGGTGTTGTTAGGACTCTGCGATCTGAAGTTGCCGATATACCTATTATCACTTTTGCGAGTGCAACAGAATCTGGTGATATTTATGTCAAATGGGATCCCCCACCATTGACCAATGGACCTGTTTTATCATACACTGTGAAGGTATTGCCGTCGATAAAATATGATGAGCCGGCTCAACTGCAGCCGCAGGTTTGGTGCCTACCAAGTGGCCAAACAGACTTCTTAGTTAAGTACATTAAAGCCAAAAAGTATTTCATTAGTGTTTGCTCTACCACACTAGCATCTAGAAGTGCTTGTAGTGAGCGACAGCGAGTGACAATCGCAACAGATTGGGAGCTCGGCTGGTGGTGGACTGGTGTAGTCTTTGGTGTTTTGATATACACTTCATCACTGGTAATAGGGTGTTTGTGGAAGAAGCGAAGAGACTACTCTTTGGAGGAGCCTTTACTCGATAACATGGTAGTTTCTAATACAGAACCGCCCAGTATAATGATGTCGGATTTCATGCCAGTTTATACGATACCACTGCGCGATACACAGTTATATTACTAACATTAGTCATAGCTACTTGTTTGCCAAAACTACATTGTGATACTAATTATACTCACTCAGATTATGATTTGTATTTTTTATTTGTTTATTCCCTGCCTCAATTCTGGGTAGTAAAAGGATCTGTTTTATTTAGTCAAACTCAATTACAGTTAACAAAATAAACAGTTTTCTTATAATAATAATTTTGTATTGTATTGGTGTAACTATGTCATCATGATAATCTCAGCTTTACTCAAAGCCCCCTTTACACACTGCGAATTTCAGCATCAATGCAATCGCGCGTTTTCGATGCGTGCAACAGCACCGCGACTCAAGCAATGAACAGATTTTTGCATCGATGCTTGTTGCGCGTTAGTATCGAAACGATCGGCAATTTACAGATAATTCATCAATGACCAGCTTCTGCATCGCATCTGTGTCGATGCTAAAAGTAAGTAAATGTGTAACATTTGCGACTGCATCGATGCTGCTTCGCGACAACATCGCTGCTAAAAGTCGCACTGTGTAAAGGACCGATTTTACGCTCACCCGACCGGCTTTAGCAGACCGAATAAGGTAACCATAACCACAAAGAGAGAGCCTACAATAATTTCCATAGTAACATTTGTCAAACAAATGCAAAATCTCGGCTTATCATGGATCCGTCAGTTATCCAGGGTGGTAATTAAAGCCGAAGCATTCGCCTCGGTTAATCCTTCTGATGTTTGGCTATTCGAAATATTTAGGATAGCATTAGGGGTTGATATCTCGGAGGATTTCGTTGGTCTTAATAAGATGAAACTATTGAATTATGTTTGTTTATATCAAAACGTCGTTTGGGAAAAGCGATAAAAGGTAACGGACAACATACATTAACGTAGGTTAGTAGGTACCGAATGGAATTACCTAGAGTAGAGACATGAATTTGTATACTGCTTTCTTGCTTTATTAGATCGAAATTGGAATATAAAACGATGTGATTCGATATTAATGAAATTCAATTATTAGTTCCATTAGTACTATTCAACTCATCACACATTTCCTTCAATACATGTTGAAATTTTATATCTTCCGCAAAAATACAGAGCATACCCGCTGTGAAAAGCATATTGCATCCGTAATTATTCATACCGTGTTTCCATTTAGTATCGCCGCGAGAAAAAATAAATTCCTCTCCATTTTCTGTGCGCAGAACTTGGAAATCTTGGGTATGTTTCATTAAAACACTCGAGCTGCAACTTGACCTCTTTTTATTCGAGCTGAAACACTGCATAAACTGGCGCCGCTGTATAAAGTACCTTTTTACTAGTGGAACTGCGAAAATTAGTCACAAAGTATCAAATGAGCGGTTCTTAAAAGCGGGTGTAGTCAGCAGCAAATTTTTTGACATTCGCGTAGACAACGGTGAGACAAAGTTGATGTTTTCATTTACATATTCCTAAGAATAATTATTAAATTAAGAATAAAAAATGACATTGATTTTCTTGGATTTATATACACACATCAAAAGTGTCGAGGGATCAAGCATTTTTATGCGGATTTCTTGAGATTGAGATGTGGCTTTGTAATAAATTTATGATTTTATAAATTTATATTAATCCTTTTTGGTGCATTTCATAATTTGAAACAGGAACTGTCAATTAAATTCGAGTGAAAGATGAAAATCAGCTGTCAATATTTTCTACTGTTTCCCTACTACTGATTAAAACCAACGTTATTATGGAGCGGCGACGGCATTTAAGCAGGAAAGAAATGCTCAGAGCCGTGGGAATGATAGAAGCTGGTTCCCGGTAACGTACTGTGGCTTTAGCTCTGAATACAAGTCAGAGTGTTATCAGTCGACTTTGGACACGTTACCGAAGCACTGGTACCGTGGCTGATCGCCATGGAGGACGGTATCGCTGCACCACACGGAGACAAGACCGATACATTCAAATCACAGCTTGAAGAGCTCTAACAATAACCGCCATGATGTTAGCCGTGAGGCTTCATCACTCTTCAGGGAACTTAATTAGCGACCAAACAGTCAGAAACCGCTTGCATGAAGTGAACCTTCATTCCCGAAGACCGCTACGGGTACCACCTATAGCAATGCACAATCGTAGGATTCGAAATCAATGGGCTCTTGAATAAAGAAATTGGGCAGAAAAACAATGGCGTTTCGTGTGTTTTTCTGATGAGTCTCGTTTTGGTATGAGACCGGATACAAGACGTATACGACACTGGAGAACCCCTGGATGACAACAACGATTAAAATCCTGCCAGGAGACTTCCAGGATGGACTCATCCTTATAGTGGTGGAACCATCATGGTATGGGCGGGTATTTGGATCGGCGGAAGAACTTATTTGATTCGGATCAGAGGCAACCTCAACGCTCAAATTTATGCTGAGACGATTGTATCAGACGTCATCGTTCCTCTACAAGTGCAAATCGGTCCCTTATTTCAGTTAATGCATGATAATGCACGACCGCACACCGCAAGAGTTGTAAAACAGACTCTCGCCGCAGCTAACATCAATGTCCTGCCCTGGCCTGCTCAGTCGCCAGACTTGAACCCGATTGAGCATGCATGGGATATGCTACAGAGAAGAGCTCTGCCGAATATGGAGGGTCCAGTCCAGAGATCCAGTCGCAAGAAGACCTTTTTTTGTTGTTGCAACGAACATGGGCGGCCATTCCACAGCGTGATTTGGATGAACTCATTTTGAGTATGTCAAACAGATGTTCTTGTGTTGTTAGTGTTCGCGGTAGAAACACGGATTATTAATTGTTTAAGTTATCAAATAAAATTTTAAAGAAAACTGTTATTTCAGTCTTTTTTTCGAACTTTAATGTTAGTGGTTCAAATGTCAAAAATCCCTTTATTAGGAAAATGGCAAATTTCTTTAATAATGCAAAGGTGACTTGGTGTATCGTTACTGTAGACAAACGAAAACACTTTATTTGATGAATCCTTAAAGAAAATTTTAATTAATATCAATCAGGAGAAAAGTTATTGCAAAAATATATGTTGATCCCTAGACACTTTTGATGTGTGTAGATAGCTACGTAAGAAAAATATGATGAAACAGAAATAAGAAATTGAAATTGTCGACACGCAATGTCAAAAATGTTGCTTCAGACTTTTTCCGAAGGGATATATTTTGTTCCCGAAATGGATGAAATTAAATGGATTTGACGAATAATATCATATCACTGCGATAAGTGCTTTACTGTTGTTAGTAAATCATAATGCATCTGTTATGCCAAACACAATATTTGACTGAACGCGAGTTGTTCCTTTTTAATTACAGTTTAGTCACATTGCCTTCTTGTATTAAGGCATCATTAGTTTTGTTTGATGTATACCAAAACACTTGTAAGCTTAAATAAAAATATGATCGATATGCATCTAATTATTTATTTGACACACAACAGAAAAATACATTAGCTTTCTATGAATAATAGCAAGGACAAAGTAACACTTCAAGAAAAAAATATCAAAATAAATCCTTACTAATATTATAAATATCAAAGTAACTCTATCTGTCGCGCATTCACGCCAGAATAACTAAATAGATTTAAATGAACTTGGCACACACGTAGTCTTGAGCTTAAGAAAGGACATAGGCTTCTTTTTAATGCGAAAAAAGGGTTGTAAACGGTTGAAAAGGCTCTCCGCAAGGTTTAACGATTCTTATTTGACTAGCCTATTGGTACTAAAGTACGTAGGTAAGTAGTAAGTAGGATCGGCATAAGGATAATAAAGCGTTAGTTAAAAACATTAATAACCATTGATGAGTTTGGTACTTCAAAGTAATATATTTACTCCAAGATGCCTGTTAGTCAAGAAGCCGCGAATCAAGTTAAGATCTATTGTCGGTAATAGTTGTTCTCTCTTGATGTGTATCAACGTGATAGTGTTTAGAACTTGTTATGGCTAATGAAATCGTAACTTTCGTAGTTTCATCCTCTTCAGTTCTCATTACAACTTCGCACAGTTTGTTTAATTGGCTGCCCACCAGTCGCGGGATGCTCCTCAAAAACCAGAGTTAGTAGACCTCTGCCGTTTCTACGACCGTTCAAACATAAATGTTTATTTGCCATTAATTATATGAGAAACGATGTGGTCTTTAATAAGTAAGAAGTACAATGACCTACTTAGCTATACAGGGTGTAAAAAAGCCAAATTCAAGGGGGTGATTGTGAATCGAGATGAGAATACAGAAAAAAAAAATAAAAAAGGTTTTTTTTCTCTGTATTCTAGGATCGATTCTTAAGTACAGAATTTTATAAATCTGTGGACACTTAATTTTTACTCTTTCTTTTTAATATAGAGTGTAAATAAGTACAAACCAAATTCAAGGGGGTGGTTAAGAGTCAAGTCTATAATACAAGTTATTTTATTCTCCCCATACCTATTTTAAACTCAATTGACAGGCCCTTTGAATTTGGCTCTCACTTTTTTACACCTACAAAGTTTGAGCAAGTAGCTGTGAGACGAGGGTACACTCTTAGGGGTCTGTTAAACTGGGCGTGTTTAAATGCAACAGTGTCGTGATAGCTTTATAACTAGAAGTCGTTGTTGCTTGCGTGAAATTGCAGCATGAATGTCTGTTCCGTTGAATTATGGCTAATGGTCGTCTACGGTTTCGCAGCTTCGCACGTAGGATTTACTTTTTAACTTGGGCAAGTTTCGTGCATTCATTAGGGGATAGGTTTAATCTAGCTGCGGACATCTGAGCGCTCAGGGCTGGAGTGGTCTGCATCAGTTTACTGCTATACTGTTCGGTTCGTGGTTATCGTAGGGCTGTACAGTACAATATATCTTTTGTTAGCGAGCAGAAAATCGAGAAGCTGGAACAGCTCTTGCAATCGAGTGGTGGTGTTCCGCCCTAGACTAGCTGTCAATCTGACACCGACGATCGCGACAATGCCGCGCGCTAATTGTGGTGAAAAATAGAGCAATATTTTCAGTAATAATAATTCTTGTGTGTGTGAGTGCGCGCGCGCGCGCGCGCGCGTGTGTGTGTGTGTGTGTGTGTGTGTGTTTGTGCGCGCGCGCGCATGTGTGTGTGTGTGTGTGTGTTTTTTCTTATCCCACTCAGTAAACCCTTTCATTTAATACCCATATAATGAGGGTGCATTTTAAATACCCAACCCGCCATCTTGGGGAGGCCGCCATATTGGATTTGTTATTACGTTTCTTACCTAATCATGTACGAGTATTGTCATCAGAACTCAGAGCGTGTGCAAAATTCATCCTAATCGAAGACCGGGAAGTAAGTCAAATTAAAATCCAAGATTTTTTCCATGCATAGTTATGAGTGAAGCTAAAGTAATTTTTACAAACTTGAATTGTTAGTTAAGCATAATAACTTAGGGCGTAGTTGGCATCCCTAACGTAAACACATCCTCACTTAACAGACGTAATATATTGCAAGTTTGCTACAGGGTATTTATAATAAATCAGCTGTAATATACCCGTGTGCTTGTTCTACTAAAAGCCTCGACCACTGTCCCGAGGTGACCATAAACATTATTATTATCATGATTACTATTAGTCTACCTTTGGAAATGTAATAACTTGAGCTTACATACAATATTAATAACTTGAGCTTATGCTGGGCTACAATAATACAGTCGAGAGCAACCAATGCTCAAATTGAGTCAAATTGAGATCTTAAGGCATCAACAAAGATAGTCGCCACTCTTACACAAAATATAGGCAACAGTACCGTTACCATGTGTTCACGGCGTTTTACTCGCTAGCGACGACGTTCAGAGAAACAGAAGTTAAACTCATGCATAACTTCACTTTTCACACCCTCACTCGCCGGTCGCACAAAAGAACTCGTACTAGTCACTCGTAGTAGTCGCACTCTCATTTTTTGTTGCAGCCTTTTCGTGCTTTTGATGTTTTATTGAAAAAAAGAAACAAGAAAAGAACAATAAACCAACAAACTAAGTTTACACAACTTTATTCCAATCTAAAAACTTTCTAAACGGATTAATTCTTGACGTAATTTCGTTAAAATTATCCGTTTTAGATCTAATCGTATCAAATAACAATAAAACTTGTACATTATCTGCATAAATAAAATAACATGTTTTCTTATTACATATGTTTAGGTATGAGCGCAGTTTGTAGAATTTGACTTCTGTACTACCATACCATGTAGTACTATCCATAATTTATGACTCTTATAACTTACCTATAAATAAGTTATCTACTTATTAGATTACATTATCCTTAGAAATATCTTAAAGAACAACATTTGAAACTCGACAGTTTAATCTTTTCGCAATAAAACAAAAGTCGCAAAGTTAACGAAGTAGAATACATAAAACTGTAACAACTACTGTTTTCAGCCTAATAACTTTTCCAACAGCACGTTATGTCGACCAATTTGCGATTGGGATAAAAGTGTAATCGCAACATAATAAACTGTTACGAGTTGCCAGTCAACAAGAAGTGTATAAAGTAAAGAGAACATTAAACTGTAAAAAAAAACACTTTTTGAAACATCAAGAAGCTGATTCTAGCTGCAATCGAACTTTTTTCGTGTGGTAATTCGATTGCGAGTTTAACCGTTTTACTTTAAAAATCAAGTAGAATATTTACACGTAAAAAAAAACTATCGCACAAACATAATCTGAATACATAGAAATCGTGACTCTGAGAAATCAAAAACTATTTTTTGTAGGTGAACTTTTTTCGTGTACGAATTGCACGAGCATTGCCCCCAGTTTTGAAATTAAAGCAGCTCTCATTTACTTTAAAATTAGCATTTCGTTTTATGATTTAATAAATGTTAATATTCATACCATTGAAGTATTATTTTAGTTTACACAGATACAACAGATTAAGTTTGACCGCAATACGTCCCCTGAAGCAGTTTCAGTTATTTTATTTTATCTTCATGGTATATCATTAAAATACGAATTGCGACTAAAACTTAGTTACTTTTTATTAATGCTATCACATTAAATTTGCATTTCGATTATAGCTAGTAGTAGGGGTAGTAGTCGTACAAGTAGTGGGGGTTTCTCCCTCTTTTTGGTAGCTACCCCCTTTTTTATTGACCTGTGAAAAATGCGTTACGCATACCCTCTCTGCCGGATCATGTGAGAGTCCCCCGCTCGACACGCAGGTGTACCCACTAAAAACACAGGAGTCTCCCTCGTCACTAGTTACTCGTGGGGAGTCGGGTGAACAGCGGAGCCTTAACTATACCGCGTAAGGGGGGTACCTACCCTTCTACTTGGACAGCTTTTGCCAGAAGGCAATATTTGAGCCAGTCAGCCCTTGTGTACAATAAAAATAAATAAAGAACTTTAAATATATTCTATGCTACCTTACACTTGTAAGAAACCCAAACATTACTCAAAAGAACATCTTAAAGATATTCTACATCATGGTACCTGTATGTGGTAAACTCAGGCCGATCCCCAAGAGCCACTTCCGTAGCGCATACAGGACCAAATGCCTAGATGCACACACACACACACACACACACACACGAGGGAAGAAGCGAGTTATTCCCATTACAAGTGTTAGTACCCTGACTTATCGGGAAAACTCAGTAACATAACTTGTAATCTATTTTTTGAAATAAACGAATTATTTATTTTGTACATTAATTAATTATTACATTACATTGACATTAGAATAATTCATTAAATAATTAATTTTCCAGGAAAGGTTTTGCAAGGATTCATAATTCCTAATTATACTGAATCTTGACTCCAGCTCATCCCAACAAAGCCTGTTCGTCACATTACAATCACCGTACACTAATAAAAAATACTTGTTAAACTTAGACTTATAAATTATAAAGCAACAGATTTTAAGAAATGACAGGTACCTATGATTGCTGACAATTAGGTGACGTTTTCAAATTAGCCACATTGTTTTTTGTCCGACGAATATTTCTTATCTGACTATTGAAAAATCAGCCCTTAGACTATTAGAGTAGACAGGTGATGAAATAAACTCGTCTGAGAAATAAACACTTTGTAATTTGTAATTGGAATTCAATCAAATCAAAATGTAATTTGAGCATCCAAAGCTAAATGTCGCGGCTACGCCCTGTCTGATAGCTTACGATGAAGACAGATTTCTATTTGATAAACCAACCCTACAGGAGATAGATCCATCGAAGGCGTGTCAAATTATCATCGGCTTGAGGATATTCAAACATTCAATTTCAATTTCATTCGTCAGTTTAGCAAATGTAGGAAAAAACCGGCCAAGAGCGAGTCGGACTTGCACACTTAGGGAGGCACACCGTGCCAACTTTAACTGAAACAAAATACCACAATATTTTGTTGACAGCAAATATAACTTTGTTTTTCATAGTATTTGTATGAATAACCAAGTTATGTTTGCGGTTATTGAAAATGTGATTTATCTCAAAACCTACTACCTCGATCTCGTTGAAACCAATTTTTGTTGAAAGTCTTTGTCAAGATTTACATCATGATTTTTTTTCAAAATTTAAATTCGCTTAGTTTAAAAGTTAGTTGGGGGGACGCCCATCTCACCACTTTGGTAGCGTCTATTTCTCAAACGTTAGACTTTGTCCTCGAACAACAGCACGTCAAGGTAAACACTGCGGTATCTTTTGCAGGTGTGATAAGGGCTAGTTAGCAACAGAAGTGGGTAATCTGATGTGCTGGCGACTGTAAATACTGGATGTCCCAAAAAGAGCGTGCAAAACTGACACTGGAGTAAGCTTAGTCATAGACCTTTCAGATATACTCTACAAAAAGTTTTTTTAGTTCGCCACTTTTTGTCTTATAAATGGCACACCAGTCTGACACTGGAGATAGCTTAGTAAACGCCCTTTTAAATAAAATATAAAATGGGTATTTTGAAAGTGTTATTATTTAGTAGGTAATGCCACTTTCTTGTTTTCTTCATACAAGAAAAATACAAAAAAATGGCATTATTTACCAAACTATATTATTAACTACTTTAATTAGAGTCACGCTATTTTTATTTGAGAAGTCTAAGTATATACAGGGTGACTTTGTTATCAGTACCGAAATTTTGTGTAAAGACTCCACTGATGAATATGAACAACTTTTGCTATGGAAGCAATAGTGAAATCGAGAAAAAAAAATCAGCTGTTCCATACAAAAGTTCAATTGGCGCGCGGTCAAAATGTATGAAACAGCTGATTTTTTTCCAGTATGTTTCCAGTTTCAGACGGCACGCTCTTTTTGGGACACCCAGTATATTAGTAGAATGCATTGGGCTACCTTGAATTTACGAAATCTTATTATTCAGAAGCAAGTTCAAAAATAGTCACAAACAAACACAGACACGTTTTCCAAATCTTCAAAGCGAGCTAAAGAGCAAGAAACTTACCAAAATTAATATTGAAGCAGCAAAATTAAATGATAAATTATATCGTATTCAACATTCAACTTTCCGAAAGTTCCAAACTCGGTCCGTACAAATTTTATTACTTCGGGTATAAGTTTATTACAAACAGTATAACGTGTTTCGTGTTGCTTTTAGTTGCCAAAGATATCAAATGTATCTAATTAGAAGCCACTTGGGCCAAGATTAATGTGAGCAACTGAGGTAAACTCCAACTAAGCTATGTTAAGGGCCCTACGCACGAGTATGTTACAACGATTTGTTTGTTAAAAGTATATTTAGAAGATAAGATTTTAAACTTTCGCGTTGCATTACAATTAGAACTAAAAATCACGGGTCTAAACACGAAATATTAAAATGAGTAAATGCTGCTCGACGTTTCGGCTGTGTTGGAACAACGAGTTAACTTAGCTCGTGACCAAGGCTGTTGCAACACATCCGAAACGTCGAGCAGTGAGTATCATTTACTCATTTTAATATTTCGTGGTTAGACCAGTCATGTTTAGTTCTTAATATTCAAAGTAGTTATATTTATAACCATGATTGAAACGAGAAAATTGTAGTAACGGTTTGATGTTTTTACTTTCTTTTATTTACTTATGTAAGTAGGCACAAATTCGAAGCACTATCGGGGTCACCACCGCCTAATCACCTTAACAACCAAAAATGCTTATATCTCGCGTCCTTGCATGAGTGATATAGCGCCAATTTTTGTGTCGCGTGCACAATCTTTTTTTATAAGTGTAAAAGTGGCATAGACCTCGACCGTAGCTATACTCTGTTTTTTAATTAGATAGACCAGGATGACAGATTAAATGGAACTTTTTATTTAGGGTTCCGTAGCCGAATGGCAAAAAACGGAACCCTTATACTTCGTCAAGTCGGTCTGTCTGTCTTTCCTTATGTCACAACCACTTTATTCTGTAACTATAAGCATCACACTGTTAAAATTTATTTTTTAACGTTGCAAGCGTAGTATCAATAGTGATCTAACAAATTCGTTGGAGGCGATTAATTAAGCTTGTGATATTATTTTTCAATATGTGTTTTTACTTATTAGGATAAATAATAAGTTATATTAACATTACATGATATAAATAAATATTAAGCTATAAATAAATATTAAACATGTAAGAAGTATAAATAGGTACTTTCCTTTGCATATCAATATTCTTGTATGATTTTACCTATTTTGTCATTTTTCTACTTTCTATAAATAGATTGGAAAAAAGGATGATGTAGAAAACCATAAATTTTGAAGAGATTTATTTATTTTCTTAGATTATTTTAATAAAACTTATAATTCATCATAATATTTAAAACAATGATTGAATTAAAATTGAATTTTCCGATTATTTAGCAGCAATACTATTTTTGGACGAAAAAGTGTTCACCCACCAAATGTCATTTTGGTCTATCTAATAAAAAACAGAGTATAAATGGAATAATAAAGTTTTAAATGCTGATTCTACGAAAGGCCTTTAAATAAGATTCGGCGAGGCTTGCACGCAGCTAATCCGAATTTCAGCGTTTGCTAACTGTGTTGAGCATTAATTAGAATACGAATTTCTTAGACTCACGGTTCGTTAGTGATTCCGATTTTCTCACTTCGTTCAAGGATCTAAATGTTGAGACAAATTCAGAATAATAAATTAAACATTCGTAAAGGAGCTGTTTGAAGTCAAGATTTAAATTAAAGAAGTCTGAATCATGTCTAAGTTTTGCGTTGGCGGTAGCGTTGTCGTTTACCACTGTAGTAGAGAAGCAGCCTTAGGCCGTATTAATAGTCCCCAACAGCAGTTCTATCATAAATACGTCGGCAAAGATTAAGGACGTGCCGTGGGTGCTCACCCGAATAGAGCAGGACAGAGGGCGCTATTCATCTTGTACGATTTGCACGTCTTGCTTACCAGCGATTGTGGTCTTCAACAGTCCAAGTTAAGACGTACCTATAAAAAGGTGTAGTTAGCTGACCATACTAGTCTTACTTCCTAAACAAGGTAAGTTGTGTGAGCTTACTGAGCTGTTCACTTTTATATTACAGTAATTATTATTTCATGAGCACGGTTGAAATAGAATAATTATTCAAATTGGAGGTTTTCAATTAAAAGCAGTTAGTTTAAATGTCAACCATTTATTTTATTTATATTAAAACACACTAGATAACGAAGAAGAAGACCACTATACTGCCTGGTTAGCGAATGAGATGTTCTAAGCGAGTTGAAGTATCTACCTACACAGATAACTAAGAACACAACTCTGAAACCGCTAAAAGCCTTGCACGACTACTGTCACTGACGGAATTTTGAAGTAAAGAATTGAAGGTCTCTCTCGCAAGAGGGACATCCCAAAGTTGTTGTTGGTGACGTTCCTTTGCAATGTCTTCTCTAGGACAGAGAAATTATAATTAAATCATGTAAATCGTGAATGTTTTCAAAAATATCAATGATTTTGATAAATATATTTACAAATATACAGTATTATCATGTTTTTTAAATTTATTCAACTAGCTTATTGTGCGTGTTTTGAAGAAACATGCCTTGAACAATGGTCTTTAAAATGGCCATTCTGATATTTGAATGAAGGATTTTTTTATTTTAAATAAGAACAATTATTTATATTCAACCACCTGGTAACGAAATTTAACTATTACTTTCGATGAGGAAATTGAACCTTAGTAGGAGTACGAATTAAATGTAAATACTTGTTTAGAAAAAAAAACACTGTACTGCTCTACTAGGAGCTTTGTAGATGTTAAATTTAAGCCATGAACTTCAAAGTTACTTGAAACATAGTGGGAATTACAATAACGAATCTCTAGTTTAGGTATATTAACAACTCGGTTGGAAAACTAATCACACGTGGTCAAAGAGGCCACTTCATCGTCGTTTCACGGAGCGACTGCTAACCAACGGAATCAATTTACTGTACCAATGTACTTTTCATACCATTTGTAATAATAGGTTTGCTAGAATTAGGGAAGATATATTCTTTAATCGTTTTGTGTTATTTTTGGTAAGCTAGCGATTGTAGATCGTCAGCTAGCGGTCCTTCGGAACTGTTTTCGCGCGTTTTGAGCTAATAGTAGGGATACTGTATGTGTAGATGTGTCGTAATGTTTTATAGCATATCTAACCTACCCGACAAAAATATTTTTTTAAATCTGCCTTAGGTTCAAACTCTTTAGCTTTATAATATTCATATAAATCTCTACAATCGAACTATCTACTAGTATTTTTTACTAGTATTTTTGGAAAGGTCTGAGACGACAAATTAAATCGAATTAATGTCAAATAATTGTCAAGTAAATGCTGTCAAATAATATTAAAAATATCATGAGACCTCATTATGTGCTGATGTGATGAAACTATAAGTCATTTTTAAATCACAGTGCACAATGCACTATTTCAACGACCAAATCATCACTTTCATAATTAGTACATGCCCCAGTTTCATCAAAGTTAATCAGTTTCTTATGATCTGACCTGGCATGAAGTAATCTTCAAAGTTAACGGCGTCATAAACTCATTGCTCCTATCCAAAAACAATCTCGGGGACTCGACCACAAAGTATAAATAAAAAGTTTTCGGCAAACTCAAACGGTTTCCTTAAATTTTCATCTTCTTTCGCAAACTCCAAAGGTCACTCTGAATTGAGCCATTGGATTCTCTTTGGGCATTCATAGACAATTTATGTCAATAGACGCCGCTAGAGTACCAAATTTGTAGGTATAGTACCACCATGAAGAATGGCCTAAAATAAAACTACAGTTGTTACTTCGGAAACGTCATTGCTGCCGGTACAAGTCAGTGTGACCATTATTGATATTAAAAAAATCGCAGAAGCTATTTTAAATCATATTTATTTGACGACCTCCATGGTGTAGTGGCTTAGCACGCTGGCCCTCAAGGCGTCGCCGCTCCGAGGTCACGGGTTCGATTCCCGGTCGGGTCAATGTAGAAAACAAAATTTTCTATACTGTCTCGGGTTTGGGTGTTGTGGTATCACCGTTGTGTCTGATTTCCATAACACAAGTGCATTAGCTACTTATTTTGGGATCAGAGCAATGTTTGTGATTGTTTATTATTCTATTTTTTTTGTTTGTTTCTAATGTCTCAGCAGAAGCTGGTATTTGAAAAATCATCTACGGGCACAACCAAGTAGAATGATCTTTATTACGATTACGAGATTTCTTCCTGAGATATTGCAGGATCGTCTTGAAGAAACCGACGTACAATTCGGCACGTATTTAAAACAGCTGCCTTTTGCATGGTGATGTATGTATTTTGTAGCAGTTCAAGAAGTTTGAGACTTTAATGGAGATGTTTCGGTATGATGCCTGTGCTGGAGAGTACCAGCGGCACAATATACAGGGTGTAACAAAAAGGCGAAATAAAATTTAAAAGACGTGTAGAGTAGTGAATGTGTAGTTCCTATGCAAAACCAGAAACTCGTGCGAGTATAAATTACTGAGTTTATTGATGCTAAAGTTTTAACAAAAACTTATCGGTGACAACCCTAAATATCAGCTGTTAGGTGTAAACAAACTCATAATTCGAGATTAAATAGGAAACAGAAGTGAAACTTGCATAAAATGTGCAGTGATCTTCTCAATGATCATTTAATAAATCAATAAACAATAAATTAGTTGTTTTAAGTGTTTCGGTTTCTCACTGTGTTGCAACGCTAAGATGTTATTACTGTGAAGAATTGATTATTGAACATTACCTAATAAAACAACTTTAAGAAGATATTTGAGATTATGAGTTATCATGAAGCGTTTAAAGTCTTAGATGGGCTTTATTCGAAATTCTGGTGCTGCATGACTTAGTACTGATCAACATCCTTAATGATTTCATTCATTCGCTCTACCGTTACCACCACCAATATGACAAAATTACCCCGACTACTTGACCTACCGCGTGATATCGGACACTACCGCGAACTAATGGCGCATAACGCCGCATAACGTAGTATCTGCCGCTAGATGGCTATCGGCAGATAATACGTTTGTTACTTCGTCTGAATAAATCTGCTACGCTATTGTTTTGGTTTCGTTATTTTATTCGTTTAGACTTAGAAATAATAATTAAGAAATAAAAACAATTAGTTAGAGAGACAACTAAAAATAATATTACAATTTCACAACAGCAGTAACTCGGCAAATACATTCTACCACTAGTTTTAAATCAGTGGCTCCTCTGCACTTATTTTATCATTGACCAAACAATGCAGTCCACGTGGACTGCGGCGCCTTTAAGTTAAAAGTCAAAGTGCGCCGAACCAATCAGTAATCGTTCCGAAAAAAATTGCAAAGATGCGTTAAGCCAATAATATCCTGTCGCGTGACTATAACCTACGCCTTAGCCCCGCCTCCCGGAAATATTTAAAAATATTGCGGGATCCGCATATTCGAAAAGATAAAATTTAAGACATTTTCGAAAATGTTTTAGTAAAAAAATGTATTTGATAACTTAAGTTATTTGTTTGTTTAACTTAAAATAAGTTTTGATATTCCTAATTTCTTTAAAATAGTAGTGAAACTTTAATTTATGTTAAGGGTTTTTTCCATTACTTACATCGAACCCTGCGAAATGTCCCTCCTTTTTTTCTACAATCTTCTAATGTTTTTTTAGTTGCTCGTTTTCGTTCTCATTGCGCAGTCGCTATCCAAATTTTCCGAATTTCGATCAGTATGTCTCGTGAAGGACATTTTTCGTATTCAAATAGTGAATACTATGAAATGATATTATGCGTGGGCGCTTCTTTCGGGAGCATCAATTGTGCTCGCGAGTTGTATCGTCAGCGGTTCATCGAATGCAGGCCCCTCTCGTAGCAGCGGCGTTTACCTTCATACTACACCTGCTTCAGGAACCTGTGTCTCCGGCTGCATAGCACTGGCTCGTTTAGACCGCCTGCAAGTGAAGGTCGTCCAAGCACATGGGAGCGGTCAGACCTGGAGACCCAAATTTTGTCGCATTTCGAACGTGATCCACGAACAAGCACACGTCGAGCCGCGGCAGCGTTCAATGTGAATCACATGACGGTCTGGCGTACGCTGCGGTCTGATGGATTACATCCGTACCATTTCTCTCGAGTTCAGGAGTTGACCCCAGCGGACTTCGGTCCAAGGGTCACATTTTGTGAGTGGTACCGAAGCCGGATAGAAGAAGACGCCAGTTTCGGAGAAAATGTACTGTGGACGGACGAGGCGTCATTCACCCGGGGCGGCATCTCAAATTTACATAATGAGCACGTACCTATGGGCTCATGTGAACCCTCACGCCGCGAGTGAAAGTAACTTTCAGCACCAATGGCGGATCAACGTTTGGGCTGGGATCCTTGGGGATCGTATCCTCGGACCGAAGTTTTTACCGAGCAGCCTAAATGCTGACAGGTACTTGGAGCTATTGACCGACGACGTTGAGGATTACCTAGAAGATTTGCCGCTGTCAGTGTACCGGAGTATTGTTTACCAGCACGACGGTGCACCAGCGCACTACGCGCCGCGTCCAGGAATATCTCGACGGAAGATATGGTGCTCAGTGGATTGGCAGAGGGGGTCCCGTGCAGTGGCCTGCCCGTTCGCCCGACCTTACCGCTATGAACTTTTTTTTGTGGGGCTACGTGAAAAATCAAGTGTACGCAGTGGAGTGCAATAGTGCTGACGAAATGCGAAATAAAATAAACCTAGCGTTTCAAGCCATTACGCCTCAGATGCTACAAAACGTGAGGATATCGATGAACCGCAGAGTCGCAGCTTGCATTGAGCACGGTGGCAGACATTTTGAGCCATTTTTGTAAAATAATAATAATAATATGTAGGCTTTTTAAAAGTGATAATAAGGCAAACTTCCTAAAAGTCATTACGTTTGTAGTGAAGCTATGTGCACAAAGTGTTGGTAGTACCTATGTAACACAAAACAGATCATACAACGAAAGAAATTTGATGTTTGTTTAATACAATAAAAATATTACTAGTTAGCAAATTATGTCGTAGTTATGTTGTGTAGATTTTTACAGTGAGTACTAATTATTAACCATCAAATAATTACCTACTTCATACATATTAGTTTCATTGTACCTATGAACTTATCATTAGAGAATTTTTTCCCATTTTGATTATTAGCGTTGTGTTTGTGACTGGTTATTTGTGGCCGACTTCGATGTCGAGTAAATTACTAAAACATGTAGTTTATTCGGTAAAATTACCGATGGCCGGAAAAATATTCAAAAGGTGTTTCTGAAAAATTCTGTTTATTTGCTGGGTAAAATTATGAGGTACAGCAAATAAGTGTGTTGTTCTTTGCAAATGTAAGTAAAATTCATAGTTGGTGTTATTGTCCTAAACATTAATAACTGTTTTCTGTAAATACTTTTAAAAAAGAAATGTTCCTACCTGAATATTTTTTATTGTCTCTTATCTTAATTTAGCAAATAAATGCATTAATCTGATTATCTTTGTTATCATTCAGTCCCATTCCCATCAAAGCTAAGATAGGTAGGTACTTAGGTAGTTTTGGGTGGGCGGGCTGTAAGAAGGCAGCGCGTCGCGGCGCGCAGCGTCCGCGCATCAGCTGATCGTGCGGCGGGCGGGGTGCGGGCGGGGGTCCGCTAACGAATGACCGCAGATTCAGGGTTGTCAACACTTTCGGTTAAAAAACAATTTATTTACTTAGTATGGAAAAAAAAAGTTGTTTATTTTTAACTAAAACTTTTACTACTTAATGTTCACATTACAGACATACATACCCTTAAATATTATTTCGCCTTTTTGTTACACCCTGTATACTTTTTCCAGATTCCAAATCCTTAGTATCTCTTCTTTCAGCTCTGAATATTTTTGTATTTTATCTGATATTGATTTTTTTATGTTATGTGTATTGGGGACGGATATGTCAATTAAAAAAGGTATTTTGTGTTTTTTGTCAACTAAAGTTATATCCGGTCTATTGCAATGAATAGTTTTATCAATTAATTATTATTATGTAATTAATAATTTGAAAATGCGTAATTTATTTATTTTTAAAATATAAACTACTAAATAATTATGATAGTCAATTTTCATTTTTTAAATATTTTTTAATAAATAATATTACAGCAGTCTTAAGAAATCGGTATAGAAGGCCATTCGGCGTTTATTCGATCTAAAGTTGTGCAATAAATTTTAGATAAATACTTGTTCAAGATATTTCATCGTGTAGTTGCGGCAGGTATTAAAGAGCCAGAAGTATTTATTTATGTAAAAAACGGCAACCCTTTTGGTTGCTTCATTCTGTCATTCTTCAGAACCGTTACCATGAGTTTACAACAGTTTTACTCGCTAGGGACGACGTAAAAAAGTCAGTGGAAAATTGCACAGCGCCTCTAGCGCTCACACACAAAACTAAAATTTTCCATACAAAAAGTGAGGTCGTCGCTAGCGAGCAAACTCATGGTAACGGTACAGACAATTTAGTGGCACTATACTACCAGTCAGATAGTTGATGAAATTTGACACTATAAAGAAAACTTGAAAAGTGATTCTGTATCTTAATAATAGTAAACGGTTTCAAATAAATTCAAATTTCCAACAGGTGACATGATTGTGATTCCATTTAGGTATCTACTTACTTTTGAAATATTTCTTCTCTTTATTAGTACAGCAAACAAGTGCTTCATCCAATAATTGGATTAACCTTTGTTACTTTAGGTATGTTCAAACTGAACTAAAATGGAACACTAGTTAGTACCACCAAACTTAAATATATTATGTGGAACACCTTGTCATGACATTTAAACATTACTTAGAGGTTTTTTTATTATTTATTAATAACAAACAAGAAAAAATTAAACTAAGACATGCAACATAAAAAAATAACTTAATATTAAAACCTATTCAAAAACAAAACCATTTCCTTGCGGCAAGGAGGCTATGATGCTGGCTGCGTTGCCGCGTTGGATAGCTATGCTGATCCTTTGGGCTAGGAACCAGCCAGCTTTATTATTGGCTGTTAAAGAATTTAATTTTGGCGCAATTTTTCTAAACAGTAATTTAGCAGAGGGTCCCCACGGCCCAAATGTTTCAACGCCAAACGGCGCAAACACATAATCACTTGCAAGTGAGACGTACTTGCGACGCTTGGCGTTTTCAGCCAACTCCGCTGCTGCTCCAGCTTTAAGGGCTGATTCTCTGAGATGGGAAGGGGCCAAAGTATCGACACAAGTTGCATCCCAAACTAAGGCCCGACCCCGTTCCCAGGGAATAAGCGTTAGGCCATCGGGTCTCTTGCCATCATCACGGACCAAACCACGTGGTTCCAACGTGGAAGGAACATTAATGGTCGCAAGAGCTCTTCTGATGGCGTCATTAAGGGCAGCGTGACGGGCGAGACGCCCAGCGCTTTGCTGGCAACAAAGGCAGTGGAGACCAAATTTATCAACCTCCTTGCTACATGGACATGTAAAAATTTCACATATAGGGGTACCAAGGCGGAGACCCACACACACCTGGAAAGACTCACTATCGAAAAGAGTGCCCAAATTTTTCGACGGTAAACCATGAAGCCAATGACCAGAATCTTTGCAGGAAACTGCCAAGAGCCTTGCGCGACCACTGTCACTGACGGAATTTTGAAGTAAATAATTGAAGGTCTCTCTCGCAAGAGGGACATCCCAAAGCTTTTGCTGGTGACGTTCCTTTGGGATGTGTTCTCTAGGACAGAGGCCTTGCCAAAACTCCTCCGCCTCTCTCACCTCAGAAAGTTGGCGAGGATGTTCAAAGATTTTTCCGGCTAAAACGGAAGTGCTATGCAAAGAGGAGAGAAAAGCGGGGAGGGCTATACTAGAAATTTGGCGAATTCCGATACCACCAAAACGAATAGAAAGCGAAGCCTGAGCCCAAGAATTATTATCGAAATGTAAATTTAATTTTTTTTCCAAACTATTTTTAAGGGTGGTGTCAAATAGTTTTAAATAATTATTTTTTTTCCAGATAGGACTAGCACGTAAGAAATATAAAAATTTAGGCACAAAAAGACACGATTTAAGAATAGTAAATGCAATGTGTGAATTTAGGTGTTCTAATCTAGGGGCTGAAAGGGTGAAATCATTCAATTTTTATCTAGAAAAGGTTCGATGCTGGGATCAAGAAGAGGGGCACCCTGCTTTGCCTCCAAAGGACCCGTCATCCAGATACCAGGCATTGAATTTAGAATTTAAGGATGAAATGACAGGATGGATGCCTAAACTAAAAAGGGCTGGACCTAAAGGGTCGCCTTGCTGAGCACCGACTGCAGAAACAATTGAATGTTCATTATAAAGTAATTTTGATTGATTATGGTAACACTGAAAAACAAAGGGATAAATCTGTGGAGTGTGAGTCTGAACTTCATTCAGCAAGACAGACCTGTCAAGAGAATTGAAAGCATTCTTCACATCAACTTTCAAAAAAACTTCAGATTCGTCACAGGAGAGGAAATTGCGAGCGGAATGAACCACGGCCTCGCAACCTCCCTTACTGCCGAAACCAAGTTGAATGGGTTGAAAATACTCTTTCAAAGGAGAAAAAAGATCACGACAGAAACGTTGAGCCAATAGCAATAGGGCGAATGCCACCATCTTTTTTTCGAAAGGCACAAAGCACCAAATAAAAATGGGACAAAACTTTCAGTTACCTTGCCAGATAAGAGAAAGTTGCACAATTTCGTAATGTTGGAAAGCAAAATTCTACCGGCGTCAGCAGCGGAAGCACTCACCAAGTCCTTAAGGTGTTGGGGAGTGATGCCGTCGATGCCGCCAGCAGAACCAGCCGGAAATGACATGATGGCAGCAAACGTGTCGCCGTCATCAAGTATCTGTAAGGGTTGGAAATTTTGAGGAGGTGGAACAGGTAAAGATGGAGAATCTGGATGTGGAGGATGCTTACTACGAAGGCTCTCGAGAGTTTCCTGACTAGGGCGAGCGAGAGTGTCATCGGAGAACAAGATTCGGGCTGCGTTTTTCAGGTCGCCGTCCATTACCTTGTTCTCAACGGTACGATAAACGTTAAATTTGGAAGATATCGTACTAGAAGAACTGAATGGAAGGGATGGATTGTAGAAATTTGAAGCATTATCTAATAGCGCTCGAGTTAAAGTTTTAGAAGGAGAGTTTACGTGAAAAAATGAGTATGAAAAAGTAAAAAGATTTTGCCAGGCAGTTTCAGTATTATCGAAACATTTTTCAATACAAGAAGAAAGGCATTTAGCTAAAGCTATTCTCGCTCCCCTAGGGATCCGTTTAACCAGCGGAGTAGATTGGTGAAGGTTTGTGATGATAGATTCAAAAGATTGAGAAGAAGATAGAGGATTTGGAATAGAGGAAATAGGGAGAGACGCGGGTAAATTGGTGCTATTATGACTACGGGCAATATGAATATTAAGGCCTCTCTTACCTTTAAAAGTCCTATTTGAATTACAAATTGAACAGTGAAAGAACTGCGGCTGCGAGTGGGTGCCCACCGATGGAGATAAAGTACTCATAAGCCTTAACACTGATCACAAAAAGAAATTTGCAAAAACCTGCCAAAACACGAAATTAAAACTTATGAGACAATATCAAATACAAAAACACGTAATAAAAATAAAACTAAAAGTAAATAAACTAGGATGACGTACGCTGACAGCAGGGGATGCGCAGGTCTGGTTGCCTTAGCAACCGGAGTGACTCCCTGCTAACGCCAAATGTCAACTGGAACATAAAAATGCAAGAATTTAATATGATACAGAGAGGTCTTCTGGAGGCCTGCCCATAAACTTACTGCCTCTAAACACAATAAGAAGATTATGGAGAGGCCCCGGGAAGAGGAAAAAAGGAGGAAAATATTTTTAAAATTAAAAAATCTATACGACAATTACTTATCTTTGGCAGGTGTCAGATGTCAACATTACTTAAAATGTATACCAAAGTTTGTAGCTACGTACCTCCCTGCGGCGTCTATAGTCACAATGCCATTAATTTCCGAAGTTCAACTAATAAATGAGGCAGATTGTTCCTTTCCAACAAATGTGCGGATGCTCTGAACTCGCTACGAATTGGAACTTATGTAAAAATTTCATTAAAGTTCACAACAATGCAGTCGAAAATTACGGACATGATGAAACACTGGCTTTAAGTAATATTTGGTTTCTAGTACTAACTTCCGACATTATATACGGGCGTGATGCGTTTTGTGATATTAACAAAGCAAATATCAGTCTTAAGAGAACATCATTTTGATATTTGGCACAGAAGACTTTATAAGATGAAATTAGAATATTATAAAGCATTGAGGGATAAAAAGAGGGTAGGACTTCACTGTACTGCCAATGCAACAAGTGAGCTAACAATAAAAATAATCAGCTAAGAGCGATTCGCACTCGCGCACGAAGGGTTCCGTATTTACTATCCTATAGGTGAATCCTTAATCCGTAGCTTCTCTTAAAAGTAAAATGATGACCAATTCCATCCACTGGTAACCTAATTTTTATAAAGTCAAAGTCAAAGTCAACAATTATTTATTCAATTTAGGACACAAAATGCCACTTATGAACGTCAATAATTAGTGTAATATCAATCAATTATGGCCCGTATGGGGCTAGAACATGTCTCCTTATCTTTTGGGCCCTACTAGCGCTTCGATTCAAGACAGACAATTTGGCAAGTGCTGAGAAGAAACGCCGGAACAAACTCAGTCACCACTAGCTGCCTCAAAAATGATACAAAACAAAATAAACAGGTAGGTACATCAGTTTGGTGCAGGCTGGACTGACCATACATTCTCATCATTAAGGTAGTCTTGAATTTTATAATACCCCTTCAACATTAGGGTAGTTTTGACATGCAACTTAAATTTATTAATAGGTAGTCCGATAAAATTAATAGGTATATTGTTGGAAAAATTAACACAATTTCCCAGGTATGAATTCATTGTTTTGGCTAACCTGAAGTTTGGAATGACAAGTTTGTTTTTATTTCGTGTGTTATACGAATGTATGTCACTTTTTTCATGAAAAAATCTAAATTTTTGCATACGTACATGACATTATCAAATATGTATTGAGAAGCGACAGTAAGTGTGTTAATTTTCTTAAAGAATTCTCGCAAGGATTCGCGGGGACTAAGTTTGTAAATGGCACGAATGGCTCTTTTCTGTAAAATAAAGATGGTATCGATGGCCGCAGCAGAACCCCACAAGAGAAGACCATAAGACATTATACTATGAAAGTGTCTAAAATACACAAGCCTTGCTGTTTCAACATCAGTCAAATGTATAATTTTTCTAACCGCAAAGGCTGCTGAAGCGAGTCTCCCAGCCAGAGCGTCAACATGTGGTCGCCACTGCAATTTCGAATCCAATGTAATGCCCAGAAAAACAGTGGAGTTTGATAGATCTAATTTTTTGCACCGTTAAGTACAATTTCTGTGGTAACTTGCTTCATGTTAGGCATGGTGAATTTAATACATTTAGTCTTTTTTGTATTAAAAAGCAAGTTATTGCTAGTGAACTAATTTAATACCTTAGAGAGAGCTCTGCTAACATTGTCAAATGATTCTCCGCCTCTACTTGATTTGAAGATTAAAGAGGTAAACAGAATTATCTCACAGGAGTTCTTTAAATAAAAAGGAAGGTCATTAATATAGATCAAAAACAGCAAAAGTACCAATATTGTGCCCTAGGGCACTCCCATTTAAAGCGGGGCACCTGAGGAGTTAATGCCATTAACATTTACTGTTTGCAGTCTGCCTGAGAGGTAAGAATTCAACTCAAAACAAGAATTCAACAACAAAATTATTTGATAAACCGTAATGTTCAAGCTAAATAAACTTGAGCCAAAATTGACAAAAGATAATATTTGCATCGTACCCATTTTACTTTCACAATAAATAACTTTTACTTTGCCTTCACATATTTAAAAAAAATAATCAAAATGGTGCTTGGCGATTTGATTTTCGAAAAGAGGTTTGATACTTATGTTTCATATAATTTTACGAGCTAGTCGCTTGTGTTAATTATGAGATAAGTTTGCCATTAACCTTAACCTTGTCCATGCCATTTAGTAGTTCTGATAAGCCCTAACATTCATTTATATATATACCGTCATAATATTACCGCGAAAAACGATCCCTTCTACAATTTCTAGTCTCTAATAATGGTAATGCTTGATTGAAAATTAAATTTCAAATTATTCGAGTAATTAAACTATTGACTTTTAAACTAAATAGTAAGTGGTTAAAATGTCTTATTACAATTGACTTCATTAAATTTTTATATAATCTTTCAGATCCTATTAACAACTCGCTAAACTTAATCAAACCGATTTTAAATCATTTGCTCTCAGCTTCAGACTTAAAAATAAAGTGAATCATCACCGAATCCACACTTTTCTTGCAAAGTTGTAGGAACTTTGCATCTCCACGGTTGACCCAGTTTATTGATTGTGCATTCTGCAAGTTCAACGCCGACTGTGATGAACTGCTCCGTCCGATTTACCGACTGGTGAGATGGCAGATTTAGTTGAAGCTGTACGGAAAAGAAAAACGCAAATCAATGTACAGTTTAGTTTTTAGGCATACTAAAGGACAAAAAATATATTCTCTGGAAGCACCTAAAAAGTCTTCGATAGGAGCTGGTTCATCAAATGGGAAATTTGAAAAAAAAAAAACTTATTGTGGTGATCTGATTAGGCTTCGAGCACTACTTAATAGGTAGCTGAAGTGAGGTTCTATTCTAATATTATTACATTGTACTGAATTTTCACTGTGCAATAATAATGTATAAATATGTGGTTTTGTAAAAAAAATATAGTTTTCAACATTGCTTTCTTGAGGTTAGAAATGAGAATATTCTGTATCATTTGTGGTGAATTTTCCAAACAAAATATCATCTATATTGAACCTGAAGGTGTTCAAAACAGGAATGGTTTGAAAAATATTTTTCGTTTAATTAAATAAAAATAGCTGAAATGTGCTTAACTTTCGGAAATATCCTAAAATAATATACAGGATTCTGAAGATTTTTTTAATTTCCCATAAAAATAGTTGGTGAACTAGCGCCCCCTCTTAACGATTTTTTTAAGGTATTTCGTGTATTTTTTGCTTTAACCTCTAGTATACGTGTGCCAAACGGCTTACCTGTACATCAATTTGCGGTTTATCTTTCAATTGAACTCATTCGCTATCTTCTAATTTGCAGGTATTTAATTATTGAATTCAACTAACGTCACTGTGTTTAATGAACGTTTTAAATTGAGCCACTTGCGCTGAAACACCAAAGAACTGATAGAATCAGAATAACTAAAGGCCTGTTTCACAATTGACAAATCCTGGGTCCGAGCAAGTGGCCATGCCGACATGTCTGGAAGCTGCTAGCAGATATAAAAACGTTAAAACCTATTCTTATCTATAGCAACTATTTCAAAGAATCCTTAATTTTTTCCCATCAACACATTGCACTGCAACAGAATAAAACAGCGCTGAATATTCCCTTTGCAGGCAAATTAATTACAACGAATGCAAAAATTATGCAAAAGATTCCAGAACGCAGCTTTGTTTCCGTTCACGTCGGATTAATCCGATGTAAAATGTTCTCAATTACGCCTTTCCCTCGTTTATTGAAGTTTTAACGGGTTTTTTCAACCGATCAATTGACCGAAATGTTTTATAAGCATTGTAGAGCGCAGATGCAGAGTCATTCTTAAAGTAACATAAGAACCAGACTTTAGATAATTAATGGAATCAGGCGTTACTTTGCGGAAATCTATTATTAAGTTGAAATTTATGAAATTATTTTGCTTTAAATTTCCGCTAAGCGACGCCGGCGCAGGCAACTAGCAACACAAACCGACACCGCGTTTAGTATTAGTTCAGGCAAATGCAGGATGCACCACCCGCCCTCCCTCAATACGCATGCGGCACAGCTGATGCAATTATTAGTACCCAACACCAACGTGCAAAATACCTCGACGCGTTTCGCCACTACACGTGGCATCCACAGGAGATGTTGTCGCCTCGGCGGAGCACGGACGACTGAGCTGTGTCGGCTGGCTGGAACATAAGATGGCCGCGTTCAATTCATATATTCATCGTCTATTCACTGTACCACTTAGTAAAGACAATTACCATAAAGAACTTAATATTTTGTATCATATCGCCATATCAAACGGATACAAGAGATGCATTATTGACCACTTAATAAAAAACAAGACTAACAAAATCATAACTAGTTTATTATACTCTGTCCCTGAAGAAAGGGTAGACAGGTATAATTCTAGTTTGATTTACTTAGGAGCGGTGTCGGAGCGTATTTCTAAAACATTAAAACATAAAAATATTCGCGTAGCTTTTAAAACTAATAATTCTTTGAGATTAGTTTGTAACGGAAAAGATAAGCTTGATAAACACCAAAAATCTGGTGTTTATAGGCTTAACTGTAGTGCATGTAACGCCATTTATGTAGGACAGACCGGCCGTAGCTTCAACACACGTTATAAAGAGCATATTTCCGCTTACCGAAACAACCATCCTGGGAGGTCTCATTTCGCCAAACATCTTTTAGATTCAGGACATAGTATTCCTGATAATCATACGTTTTCTATCCTTCATACTTGTGAAAAAGGCTTGAAACTATCCGTTTTGGAACAATTAGAAATAATAAAACATAATAAAGATAATACGCTTACATTGTTGAACGAACAGGTCAGTTATACCGCCTCTCCACTTCTGAATATATTTTCAAATCAACAATCTATTAATAATAACCGTCAAATGCCAACGGATTAACTTCATTTTCAAATTTCCGTTACAACAATTACGTCACCTCATTAGTGGACGGAAAGTATAAAAGGCCTGTTCGCCAGCCGACACAGCTCAGTCGTCCGTGCTCCGCCGAGGCGACAACATCTCCTGAGGATGCCACGTGTAGTGGCGAAACGCGTCGAGGTATTTTGCACGTTGGTGTTGGGTACTAATAATTGCATCAGCTGTGCCGCATGCGTATTGAGGGAGGGCGGGTGGTGCATCCTGCATTTGCCTGAACTAATACTAAACGCGGTGTCGGTTTGTGTTGTTAGTTGCCTGCGCCGGCGTCGCTTAGCGGAAATTTAAAGCAAAATAATTTCATAAATTTCAACCAGACTTTAAACTGTAATGACAACGCTATAAAGTTGGAATAAAATATACAGAGTTAAACAAATCAAATCAAATCAACTGCATTCCTTCTCGGTAGTGATTCTGTTGCTAAAATACAACAACTTTTTGTATGGGAACAATATCGAAATCCCAATATTTTTTTAGGCATACAAAAAGGTGTTGTATTTGAGGGTCAGAATTGGCCCCTAGAAGGAATGCAGTTAATTTTGTTATACTCTATATATGCACAGAATGTATACCGAAAAGGAAACATTTTCATTTGGAGCCGCAAACGTAGGTTTTGATACATTTTCATTGGGAAAATAACTCGTTTGAATTTTACTTGTGTGTAGAATAAAGCCCGTCTTCTTGAATTTATTTTTCTATTGGAGGGATATCTATTGCGTAGTTTGGAAGATCTAACGTTCAGGCGGGGACAGGGCAACATGGAGCTATTGGCCGTCGGCGAGATTTATATCAATGTATGGATTAATATTATCTAAAAACGAACAATTTTGATTTTGAACTTGAAAATGAGAAATAGTTCAAACATTTTGAAAAATGTCAGATCTAGCGTAGCCAAATCTCCCCAATCTCACAGGATATTTCCCGATGTTTCCTTATATCTCCAAGTGTTTTACTTTTGTACAAGTTCGGTGTGCACATTTTCTTTGAAATAAAATGACTATTGTTAAATACCATAAAGCTAAACATATGAAATAAATTTATAATTTTCAATGGTTGTTTTTACAATTATTTTGCGCGTAGAACACACATGATACAAAAATTCATGCTTAAAAGTAGTAACCTCCTCTTTGAGTTTGTCGTTTTCGTGTAAAAAATATTAGCCAATCAGCTTATAGTACTACCTACTACCTAACTACCTGAATCAAAGGAGATTTTTAGAATTTGCTACCCTGATCTTTTGGCCAAAAGATCCTTGAGGCACTGTAAAAACATTAGAGGTTTAGTTGTAACGTCATCATCAGCATACACGTGGTGGTTGCGTGGCTCCCTAGACGCTACTTACAGCGAACATTTGAATTATAGGTACTTCATTACACTAGGTGCCTACAATTAGACATACTTTAACACAAAATCATCTATCAGAGCCCCCGCTTGGTATACTAGGCATAGAAATGATTGCTACTTTTTATTCATTTTGAAATTTCCAAGTGAAATTTCATTGCCAATGTTTTTTTTTCGCAGTGTGAATTGAGACGCGAGTAGGCCACTAATGAATTTCATATGAATGTCACTGTAAGCAAATAATGCGATTTTCGTACTGTCTCTCTTTAAATTCCGTACAAGATGATCTCAACTTTATGCCTGTGAGATATAGTTTACATTTAAATTGCTGAGCGTCATAAATAATAAGTAATATAGGACGGGCATCGACAAGATGGACAGACGACCTTGTAAAGATCGCAGGATCACGTTGGATACATTCCGCTCATAACCGGTGGCTGTGGAAAACCGCGGGCAAGGCCTATGCATAGCAGTGGACGTCCGTTGGCTGACAAAAACGATGATGATTCAGAATTTATATGAATAAATGAATAATAATAAATAAATAGTGGATACCGATCATATACATTGATCTGATCTCAAAGTAAGTAGAAATTAATTGTGTAATGGAAATCAGACACAACGGTTGTACCACAATACCCAGAACTAAGACAATGTAGAAAATTCTGATACATTTTAGTACTCATTCACACTATTATTTTTTGATGTAAAGGTGCATAAAATTAAAACCTTAGAATACAACTCAAATGTTATATTGGTTTTTTAGGCAAATTAACACCCAATTCTCATTCAGTTCGCACTTAAAAAAAGGTTAATCTATCGATTTTCTTTTTCGAAGATAATACAGTTTTTGCTATATTCTTTTAAGGGTTCCGTAGCCAAATGGCAAAATACGGAACCCTTATAGTTTCGTCAAGTCTGTCTGTCTGTCCGTCCGTATGTCACAGCCATTTTATTCTGTAACTATAAGCATTACACTGTTCAAATTTGGTAGGAAGATGTATCCTGTTACCCGCTTACCGATTCTTATACAAAAAATAAAAAATAATGTCATTTAAGGGGGGGCTCGCATACATGAAACTAAAACAAAAAAAAAAATTTTTAGTCAAACCTACGCGTGTGGGGTGTTTTTGGATAGGTTTTTTAAAATGATATTGAGGTTTTTCAAAACCATTTTCTTTTTAAGTCTAACGTTTTATAGCTATTTGCTTCTAAAGTGTTAAAATGGGCATCCCCCCCATTTAACTTCTTAACCAAGCAAGTGTAAATTTTGAAAAATATTTGATATATATTTTAACAAATACTTTTAAAGAAAAATAGTTTGGACGAGATCGAACGAGTAGTTTTTGAAATATAGCATGTTTTCAACAACCGCAAACATAACTTTGTACTTCATACAAATACTAGAAAAACAAAGTTATATTTGCAGTCAACAAAATATTGTGGTATTTTACTAAGTAGACGTAAGTGGATTCCCTAATTCAGTAAAAAGTTGGCACGGAACCCTCAAGGTGCGAGTCCGACTCGCACTTGGCCGATTTTTTGTATTGTGGTTTCTTTCGTGCTGTAGTTTTAAACACGTGGATATCCACGACGATCGATCGACGCGAGAAACTGAGCCTATATAAAAAAAATCATATACTTGAGCTACCTATGCTGAAATAGTGAAATAACTCTCTGCCCACATCTGTGTTTCCAACAGTCTACAAACCTGTTATTTAAAAAAAAGTGTGCACAGGCTTCTTCTGGGTGAGCTCGCTTCATGGTCGTCCTTGTCTATGTCTCGTCTGGTAGACAAGAGCAAACCGATATCATATTAAAAAAAATCGAAAAAATATTAAAACAACTATAATAAATATTGCAAGTTCTATGGCCGCTCCCACCATTCGCGTTGGCTCCCCGTAGGGGGGAAACGAATATACCTCTATAAACTCGTGCGCGCCTCTCGAGTGCCTTCTTTTGCAAATCGGACACATTTGCGCGGCATCTTTATTCACTGCTTTGTTATTGTAGTACATACGTAAACAAAATATTACTACAATTATTGGTTATAATTTGTCTACCTGAAGTAGTACACACACGTAAAACACATACGCTGAGCTGATCACCAGCTGGTCCTTCGAGCCGGAACATTTTCTCTTTTTTCAGTTCTCGATATTCGTATCGTAAAAAGGTTACGCGACACCTTAAAGCTGGTTATTCCAAGATGTTCAGCACAATACACTCTGTATAGTTACGTAATCGTCCGTTTATTTACTTCTGCAGAGAGCTGTCAAATGCATCTTTGCCTGCGATAAGGGTCTCTCCCTTCAGCTTATTATTATACAGTACTAACGGTCCCCCGCGACTCGGTCGTAGTGTAATGTAGGTTTAAATCTAGCCAACAGCCTTCCTCGATACATAAGCTACCTAAGCGAAAAGATAGCTTTTATGTATCTTTATGCAATAAAATAAAATAAGAATATCCCAAAAATCTCTTCAGCAAATATTAAAGTATACTAAGACTAATTAAACAACAATTTATGGGTGTAAAACATTTCGCAGAGATTTATTAAATTTTATTTCCCTACGTTTCGAACACTTTACAGCGTTCATGGTCACGGGTAGACTGAGACCCTTTGCACACTGCGACTTTTCGCAGCGATGCAGTCGCAAATTGTCAACCTTTACTCACTTGCGCTACTTTTAGCATTGATACAGTCGCGATGCTGTCGCGCGTTACATTGATGCTCACGCGCGGCTCATCGATTCGTTGCGTGAGTCGCGATGCTCTCGCACGTTTTGAAAACGCGCTATAGAAAGCATGAATGCTAAAAGTCGCAGTGTGTAAGGGGTCTTAGACTTCATTATTCCTTTACAGCATCACTGGAAACAATATCGGTATCGGTTATATTTCAGTACCCGTTTACTTTGATTGGTATCTGTAAAAAAATAGTAACTTGGTAAAAAGGCTTGCTTGCTTATCGAGTCGAAAGTGCATTTAAAATAGGTTTTTAGTATGTAAAATCATTTTTTTAGTTGAATTAAGTAAACACACGTGGTAAACCTATTATATGCAAATCTTCATCTCTCTGTCTAACTGTTTATATCCTCAATTGCTTAATGTTACAAAAGAACTAGCCAATGTAAAAACTCTAGCCCGAGTATATGAATAAAATCAAGTTACTGATGCTTTTAATTACTTATTCGGCGTAAACGCTTAGCAAACCCACTAATTGATATTGAAAAGGTCGTCCTAAAAAAAATGATGGTACATGCCTAAATGACTGAACGAAAAAACTTTAGAACTCTTTTTTGTCCCAACCACAAATACTCTAACATTTCAGAGATTAGCATATCGAACGACTGTTCATGGGACTGATATAGTTTTAGGTGGTCTAAACCAAAATTAGGCAGCAGTGAGCTTTTGTGGTTAACTACTCAATCAGAGCTTACTAACAAAATTACAATGTTATTGGTGTCTTAATGTGTTTGAACTTTTTATTAATTGTCAGTAATCCACGGAGTGAACTTGGTTTTGTTTTCAATTTAATCACCTTTTGACGTTACTATTTCTATTGTTTTTTCTTCTACTCGTAGATAGTATGCATGTCGTTTTAATTGAGTGTTGCTTTAACTCTTTTGAAATTCGTAAATGATACCCAACATTTAAAAAATATATAACTATAGTACTATTAAAATATGTATCTGCAATTTCATCTATAAATACGGCATCGAAATGTGAGGTTCACTTAGAATTATTAAATCAATTGAAAGTACGCCATCAAAAAACATTTTTTTTTTTCATTTTTATAAAATGGAAAGCCTACCATACCCTGAAGAATTCAAAAAGCCTTTACTGTTCAGTTTAAAATACTTTAAAAATTGTAACGTAATTTTCTTTGAATCCAACAATACTTTTTTGGGAAAGTATTGGCGTTTACTATACATATTACCACTTTACATTATGTTTTACATATCCTTTACAATATATATTGTGAAGTTGTTTACTGAGGGCACAAACCCGTTTGAAAATGCTGATATGATTCCTTTGTGGCTAATATCGACACAAGGTTTGCTTATTTATTTTTACTATGGAGACCACCATCACCAAAATTAAATTATTAACACCATTTTTTTAACTATTCGTAATCTGTTGTTTACAGAATTATTGAAATTTATCATCATAATGCAGAAAAGGAAGGAAGTGAAAGTAATCATTGAAAACTTGGGATCAATATGGAGGACCACTGAATTGACAGAAAAACAAATGATGAAGAAGAACTCTGCGCTAAAAACACTGAATCTTAGTCAAAACAGTAAGTATTAAAACGTTGTAGTAAAAGTTGTTTCTAAGACTTCCAAAATAGATGGTCTGAATTCTGGCATTTGAAATATGTATAGTTTATAAAGGTAGCGTTTTTTAACCTTTTTTTGATATTTTTGTTAACAGTACTTGATAAAAGCGCAACCATAACAGCATGGTATTTTTTCCTGCTGCCTCTTGGCGAAACCATTGTGAAAAAACTGATCTTAGCCCAAGAAGCGGAGCTGGCTTTACCTCTGGTTTGTGTATATCCCTTTGAAGTTGACAGTTGGGCGAAGTATTTGGTGGTTTATGCATTCCAGTTATACTGTGGTAAGATTTCCTTTTGCATTTTACGGATTATATGTACAACAGGCGGTTTGCCGACGACAAGACATGGCCTCCATCGACATGTCGAAATGAGTCATTTTTTTTACACTTGTTGGCATAATAATAATAATAATAATAAAAATACTTTATTGCACACCATAAACATAATTTTTGTTAATGGTTTTTTTTCATACAAACTCCAAATTAGAGAACATAGTGTGGTAGATTTTTTTTATTGAGTCTGTAAATAAACTGACGGAGGATCTATTTTGCCTCTTGTGTTTCCACAGTATTTTTATTTGTGTACATGTACCTGGGGGCTTACATACTATTGGTTAATTTGAGCACATATATCAGCATACAATTTGTATTGCTTCAAGAGGATCTAGTCAATGTAAAGCCTATAAACAGAAGGCGAGTAAGATTTGGCCGTGATGATGAAGAACTCTTTGAACATGTCGCTAGCAATGAATGCAAAATTGAAGATTTTGTTACACGTCATCAAGAAGTGATATTGTAAGTTTTACTTAAACCTTGTTTCACTTCAACTAAAGCTGACGCATATTATATCAATGCAAACATATTTTTTCGAAACAAAGGTAATTATTTAAAACTTTTGGATTTCCGTATACTTTTCCCTCTTTTCTAGATTAACTCAGCAGATAAACGTCATATTCAATAAAATAATTTTCGTTAACTTGCTGTTTTCAACTCTTACAATCTGCTTCTTTGCCATTGCTGCCAAGGTATGTAAACAAAGCAGACAAATACTTAAAATTCACAAATTTGTTATGATGCTTCCAAAATAGTAATTACCTATAAAAATAAAAAAGTATTTTACATTCAAGGCATCGACGGAGACTGTGTACACTGTGACCTACTATATCGCCATTTGTCACGTGATGACGACTGTATTCACTATGTGCTATTGTAGCGAAATGCTGAGTGCATCAGTAAGTACCTGAATGCTTACTACTAAAAACGAAATGAGTTTATACTCTATTTGATTTCGAAAAAAGGTTTTCGTTTTGACGGATTTCGATTTTTGTAGTATTCGATTCCTGCAACTTATCTTCTCGGTATAATAATATTATAAAGCTGAAGAGTTTGTTTGTTTGTTTGAACGCGTTAATCTCAGGAACTATACTAAACCGATTTTATGTTGGATAGCCTTACTTATGGAGGGAGGTTTAAAGCTATAAAACATCACGATACGACTTATCAAAGCAGAGCAACAATGATTAATGTTGCAAAAAACGGGGGGAAAATATTCCTTTTGAGTGCTTCCATTGCGAATGCAGCGTAAGCCGTTTAATGTATCGTTTAATCTAGCGGAATGGTAGGTAGGTACGCCGTGCGCAGTGCCCGCGCTCGCTATGACCATGATGACTCACGAGGATACTCAAGCAATGTTGTTGTTGCAGCTCCCATCAATACATAACTTAATTTTCTTTTATTATAATCTTTATGTAGTATATGCATAAACTTATTTTACTTTTATATTAATTTAAGTAGTTTATAAACGCACTGTTGGCGCCAACTTCTGTGTGCTTCACTCAGTAGGGGCCCACTGAAAACCAGCGTCAGGTTCTCCAGGAGACCTGGCTTATGCTGAGTGAGGTCCTCTTGGGTATAGGCGTCATAGACACACACACGCACGCACACACACACACACACACACACACACACACACACACACACACACACACACACACACTGCAGCATGCACTGATTGGCTGGCATGGATACTTTTATGCATCGTAGTATATATACATCGTATATTATTTTTCCTCTCATTTTTGCTTTTTTGTCTTTAGTTTTCTTTTTTGTTAGTTATGTATAATCTTGTGTATGTGTGTGTTTGTGATGTCCTTCCAATAAATACTTTTTCTTTCTTTCTTTCTTAATATATACAAAAAATATGTATGACGGGATTGTTCTACTTCAAAAGTGCTACAATGATAATATTATGACTATCTGAAACGGTTTACTCACGAGAAACGTTTTACGTTCATCAATTTAATAAAAGATAATATATTATTCCCAAAGCGTCTTGATGCACACGGGTATTTATTTTCATCAAATTAAACATGCTCATCATCGCGAGCATTTCATTTTAAACAAAATTAATTTCATTATATATCTTAGAAGCTATTACAGTTTAAAAAAAACTTCGCACCAAAATAGTACCCGCAGCTTAAGTACAAAGCGCGCTTGCGCTAAACGCTATGGTTGCAGCCCTCCTAAAATGGAATTGTGTTTTACTTTGAAATATTATACGGAAATTCCGAAATTTACGCGGGTGACGCTGCGGGGACCGCTATCTTTTATGATTATGTTTATATAGTATAAACTGTACTGTTTAAATCCATTTACTCTACTATCAACAGTTTTCGCTGCCATTTATTGTTTCAGAGTACGGGAGTGGCTGTGTCAGCTGTTAAACATATGTGGTATAAGGGAGATTCGCGACACCAAAAGATCATTTACTTTATCATCATGAGGTAGTTATTTTTCACTTTACTAGTAGCTTAACTTGGATGAATTAACCACTAGATTAAATAACCTCATAGTTGAGGTAAGGCCACGGACAGGCTAACTTTATTTTATTAGTTACAACTCAATTAAAGTTAACTAATTCCACAAATATTTTCAGAGCCCAAAAACCGTGTACTTTAAAGACGCATAACTATTCCTCAATTAGTATGAAAACATTTAACAAGGTAAGTAATTTTTGTTATGTATCTTCCATAGTAAAATTAATTTTGGTTGATTGGTATGATCTTTAAGGTATTTTCTTACTGCACCGGACCATACTATGACCGTGCTAGGAACGTTTCAGGCACGAAAAGCAACACAATACGCCCTACCTATCCTACTGAACCCGTATAGAATCCGTATGATACTCGTATCACACCCGTATGTAACATGTTATTTGGTGGTAGTGAGCGTACCGATTTCGTTTTATATTTTGTTGGCAAGGTATACCAAAGGCTCTGATCCAGAAGTGACGTGATCAGTCCGGTAGTCTGTATCTGCTGGACTTTCAATGCACAGACTACGTTACGGCGATGACTTTATATCGGTCATCATACGCGGCTACAACCAGTATGCTCACCAGTCTAGCAATGTAGCGTGTCAGTCATGCACGGAGCGTTTCAGCACCAGCAAAACACGCACCGTGCATGGTACGCAACAGTGGTCGTCGATTTTTTTGCTGGACATGTTCCTAGTACGGTCATGGCATGGTGTAGCAGGCAAAGACTTTTATGATGGTTAGTATTCAAAATTAAAACTCTTAACAGCTGATTTTCTTGATGTTAGGTCAAACATTTTAATTTATAAGCCACGTTTTTAAAAAGATTTAAAGCAATCAAATGTTGCGTCAAAGGGCACAGCTTAATCCCACTCGCCTGAAAATTTAAAAATGTGAGAGATTTTAGTATAAATCTATATTGGCATAAATTGTTGTAAAGCCAGGTGCACTAAAATTGTGGTGCAGCAACCCTGCAATGGTCACAGTCATAGTCCGAGTCTAAAGTAGTCTTATATTACTGAAATTACGTCCATATATAATGTAACCATGAAACGTTAAATCAAACAGTAATTTTAATTAAATTTGACGTTTTCCTTTCACAGGTATTGAAAACTACGTATTCATACTTTTCGCTTGCAAGTCAAATGTATGACGCTAGGAATTAAAAACCTCACTTTAATTAGCAGTTCTTCGTTGCTGATTTAAAATGTCGTTTAACATATTGGTTGCATGAGAATCACTTCATCAGCGGCACTAGAGTTTCTACTAATCTAAAACTGCTACAACTAGTAATTCAGGAAGAAGCAAAGGCAGCCTTAAGACTCAGAGCAAACGGACTGTGGAAACAAAACATAGTAACCACACATTCAAAAATCCTAGATGAGCCTCTGAAAGAAATATCACTTTTAGGTGCACCCATGGACAGAATACCATGCCACATATCTTTCAATGAAATTATAACATCCAACTCATGGAAGAGCCAAGAGACAGCTCAGGCATACAAAAGGTTTAGATATACACAGACGGCTCCAAAACCTCACAGGGTTACAAAGAAACTGATGTTTTCTCAAATGACCTAAACATCAAAATATCAAGAACTGTAGGCAAGCTAAACACTATCTTCCAAGCAAAATGTATCGGCACCACTAGGGCAGCACAGGGAGATGCAGCCAGAGAAGTAAAAGCCCTTAAAAACAACAGCATAACATCTTTCCTCATTTTGGAGTGGCACAAAGCACTACAATCCATAGCAAACACAAATGATGGATGCATGGCGGCAGAATAAACGTCGCATCATGTACTCATGGAGTTCACAAGTGTGGTTGAACAACGGGCAAATATTCTCAAATCCCCAGCTACAGTCCCAGAGGCCATTGGTAATCTGAAAAGGTTGCTAGCCTTCTGGGAAAGTATGGGTTAGTTAAAATAGAAAAGAGGGACATACGCACAATGGGCTAATCGTGAGGCTAAGTGCGGAAAACATCCCAGCCAAACTAACAAACTAAATCATTATATAATTACAACATTATATAGAAAATTACCTGCATGATTTGAAAAAAATAAATATGGCTATGACTTTTCATCGTCTAGGCGTGTGCTCCCCTATAGTTGCGCAATTAACTAGATTGACCAATTATTTTACACCTATATTTTGAATAAACTCAAACAAAATACCACTTAACTGTGCCATACAAAATTTATGAAGGTTGTTTGATGACAAGCCAACATGGTGAATATGAAATCACAGCCTTTTCTATAAAAGCTTCAGATACATAAGAAAATACATTTATATAATGTATACCTAAAGAGCCTTAGCGTTGTGATCGACGTCATTTCTTATGTATAATTAAATAACAAAAAAGAAGAAATGGTAACTGTTTAATCTATACTAATATTATAAAGCTGAAGAGTTTGTTTGTTTGTTTGTTTGTTTGTTTGAACGCGCTAATCTCAATAACTACTGGCCCGATTTGAATATTTTTTTTTACGTTGGATAGTCCATTTATCGAGGAAGGCTTTAGGCTATATAACATAAAGATACGACTCATAAGACCACAGCAGAAATGAAAAATGTTGCGAAAACGGGAGAAAGATATTCCTTTTGGGAGCTTCCGCTGCATACGCTGCGGAAACCGCTTAAGTTACACAAAAATCATGTATGACAGGATTGTTCAGCATTAAGAGTTCTATAATAAAGTCCGCGACAGCATATGTCTATCTTTTATGGTTGACTTACTACAAGCTTTTTTATGTTAATAAATTTGTAAAAAAATAATGCATTATTTTTAGAGGTGTATTATACACACAGGTCTTTATTCTTATCAAAATAAATACATTCATCATCACGAGCATTTCATTTAGAACCAAGTTGCCCTGTATATCATTTGATTTCAATATATATCTTAGGAGCTATCACAGTTTTAACATAACTCCGCACCAAAATAATGTTCGCAGCTTAAGTACAAAACGTGCGCTTGCGCTAATATATTATAAAGCTGAAGAGTTTGTTTGTTTGAACGCACTGCTGGACCGATTTGAAAAAAATATTTCTGTGTTGGATAGCTTATTTATCGAGAAAGGCTTTAGGATATAAAACATGACGCTGCGACGGGAGGGGAGAGAGCAAACTCAAAACGCGCGGACGAAGTCGCGGGGGACCGCTAGTTTTATTTATAAAGCTTGATTTCATGGAATATTTGTTGAATATAAATACAAAATACCTCATTTGAAAATGTCACCTATTTCTCAGAACTCATTTAAGTAAATGACAATTTACAACCGGTTGTTATATACTTATTTAGTCAGATAAGTCTTATCTGATGTTAGTAAAAACGAAATTAGTTAAATTAAAGTAACTAGGATACCTAATCGAGCTTAACATTTCTATGCATGTGTTACCAACTTTTCTGTAGATCCAGTCAATGATAATGATTCTCGATTTTACCATTACAGAAAAACAAATGTTATGTTGCGTTCAAAGTGTATGCTTACTTTGCAATAGGAAATATCTTTATTAGAGTTTCAGGCTTCTTTGATGTAGGTAACTTTAAAAGATTTGGATCTATAATTTAACTAAACCAAGAAACAGAAGAAGGAAAACTATAAGTGGGTTCTATTATTATATTTAAAACAAGGCGGGAATGTTGAGATCCGGTATTTTATTTTGATGACCCGGTACCGGATCGAGACCCGGTAAATAGGAAACGCTTCCCTAGAGTTTTTAACCCCGCATTCGATATTATGATCAAAAGTTGCCAGCATTGTAAGAAAACAAACATTCATCCCCCATAGGGAATGATTTCAGGGATCAAAAATATTTTTTATAGACAGCAATTTAATGTTTTAGTGTTCAATTTATTACAATCAGTTTAATTGGAAGTTTTAGCTTATCACTTTCACATTCATACAATAATAACAAAAAATATACAACAATCTTTAAAAGCTAAGAGTTTCTTTGTTCTACACGCTACCCATCTCAACTTCCTTCCATCCTCTTAACTACCTGCTATGATTTGAACATAGAAATATATATTGTGTTGGAAGACCAAAAGCAAAAGGTGCAGACGAAGTCGCGGGGGACCGTTCGTTTTACGAACACGACTTAAATTGATGGTGTCGGACAAACTAATCTAAAATTAATGAAGTTTGATTGATGACTTAACTACGAATAAAATCACAGCTTTAAAAAAGTACTTGGAATAGCAGATGAAGAAAAGCATAGATTACAATTTTTTAGCTCAAAGAATTATGTTACACTGTCATAAGTATGTAACGATTTAAAAAAAAAAAACAATTTGATTGATATGCATACACTTAAGGTGGATTAAACCAAACGAGAATAAATGTACACCTTAGAATAAATAGCTAGTTATCAAGAGTATATCATCTTTTATTTAGGATGGATTCTTCGCAATTAGAATAAATGTTAACCTTAGAATAAATCGCTAGCTATCCGAAATTGTAACAATTTTCTATTTAACCATCTAAAGTTTTAGAATATCGCGTTTATACAGAAGTAACTCTTGTATCCACCGTGTTACGTAAAATAAGAGCTAATTTCGAAGTTTTTTCAAATTAAAAGCCTTTGACAGCTCGATTCCCACGCACGGTATAATACGACATTGTTTAGCTGACAGGTTTTAAAGTTTCACACCATACTGCTTTGGTGCAGTATTGTTTTTCCGGATAATAATACAATTCAGTTATTTGTTGTGCTCATAGTCGATTCGACCAAACTAGAATTCAAAAAAAACATAATTAATTTAATTTGCACATAGGCCAGCACTTATACACGTCCCAACATTGACCCTACCATAGCTCAGAGTCGATTCAACCAAACTAGAATAAATAACCTTAGAATAAATCGCTACTTATCCAACAGTTTACCAGTTTTCCGTTTTACCATCTACTGTTCTAAAATATCTCGTTTATCCGGAAGTAACTCTTATACCCACCATGTTGCGTGAAATAAGTGCTAATCGAAGTTTATCGTAATGCCGTCTGCTTGCCATATGATTTATGTCATTATGTCAGAATGTTCTATAAAATTCAAAATTTTTGACAGCTCGATACTTTCCCACGGTATTATACGACATTATTTAGTTGACAGGATTTTTACTTTTACACCATACTGCTTTGGTGCAGTATTATTTTTCCGGATATTTACACAGTTCAATAATTTGGTCTGCTAAATGAGTTTAGTTAGTCTAAGTAAGTGGTTACGCGCGTGTAAGCCTATGTTTGGTCGAATCCAACCTTACTGTTCAAGAATATTGCGTTCATATGGGAGTAATTCTTATACCCACTGTGTTAAGTGAATAAAAACTAATCAAAATATAGCGTAATGACGTCCGCTTGCCATATTATTGATGTCACTCTATTTTTGTATTTGTCAAATTTGCAATTTTTATAATACGAATACAAATAGGAAAGTTTCCTACGGTATAATAAGATATTGTTGACCTAGCAGGATTTTTACTTTTATACCATACTGTTTTGGTGCAGCATTTATTTGCTGAATAATAAAACAGTTCAATCATTCGTTCTACTAAATTAGTTTAGTTACTCCAAGTACGTAAGTAAATAAGTTATTATTATTTAAGATCGCGTCGAAAAGCGACGTTGAGTTACTCGGGTATGAAAAAAAGGATTAAAATTATCCTTCGTATGCGTGTTAGCCTGTGTTTGGTCGAATCCACCCTGAGAGTCGTTTTTACTAATGTCAGAAAGGACTTATCTTATATAAAACGACCAAATATAAAATGACATTTACGTAAATGATTGCTGAAAAATAGGTGACGTTTTTGAATTTGGCGTTTTGTATTGTATTCGACGACTATTCTTTATCTGACCAACGTCAATCAACTCTCAGGAGAAGGATAAGATTGCTATTCCACAATAAAGGTTGGTAATGCTTTCATGGGAAAATGTAGAAAAAAAATCAATAAACTACCAATGTATTCACACTAACAATATATTCATTGTAAACTTACCGGCCAATAAATTTCAAACTGTCATTAAAGAAACCCTAATGTCGAAGGGATATTATAAGGTAAACGATTATTTAAAAGGTAATGCATGGACTTGCATGATCACTAAAAACATTGTAAACCTTTTGAAAAGAGGTATTGACAATAGTGACTGAATTTCTTGCGCAGCGTCTTCTCAGCACTAGCCCACAATTGTCCCGAAGCTGTGTGGTTGAGTTTATATTGGGACCTGTGAAAGTGTCGTCAATGGGCCAATTTGCATAAATAAATTACTTGTATGTATTTTATAGAGCGAAGTGTTAGCGTTAGATTTATAAGGTTATAATATTTCTATGGCTTTTCCTTCACCTGCAAAAATACTAGGTTACCTTCAAAGAGTGTTTGCTTTATTCAAACTAGCTTTTAGTTAATAAAAAATAACCTTATTGGATATAAACTGTATTTTAAATAGTTACGGAACAGGAAACCCTGTTATTCATTTTATATGATTCGAAGCTCTAGTTATGTTTTTAAAAGAAATACTTCCTAGAGCCAATTCATTCCAGCGATAATATTACTTCAAAATGGAAGGCCTATCAGTCTATCCTGATGAATTTGTCAAATCTTTAATGCCATGTTTGATATCCTTAAAAAGCTGCAGAATAGATATATTTGACAAAAGATCTAGTGCTTGGGCAAAATATTGGAGATTTCTTTATATAACACCATTATTCATTTTGAATTATGTATCTCATTCAATGTATATAGTGAAATTGTTTTTGGAGGATCTGGACCCCTTTGAAAAGGCGGATATGATACCAATGTGGATTCTTTTGACGCAAGGTATGTTAAACAAACTAGATATTTTATAATGACAAACCAATTTATTAATGTAAAAAACGTTGAGCTACTTATCTAGGGGCCGGCTCCGAGGTAGTTAATTCAACTAATGGCTGAAAATCGTTAGCTTTGTTTAAATGATTACGATTGTGCATGTTTCAAAAAAAAAATACATAAACCGATGGTGAATAAAATGGTCATTCTTATACTCGTAACAAACAAGCGGACCCAGCGAGTAGTAGTTTTTAGTAGATTTTCAACTTCAGCATAATTTTGCGTCTCTAACCATAGCGTAAGGCTTTTCCGACACATGTATAAAGGCATACAATATTATCTTAAAAATTTTATTGTATAAAAATGACGATTGGGAAAGGTATTGTCTTTTTGCAAATGCGGTACGTACTGCGGGCGAGTAGGTAATAATATCTTTTCTCCTTTTTCTATTAATGGATTCCTTTTATGGAACAGATCTATGAAATTTTAGGATAAAATTTCATCGTATAGCTTTCGAGAGGAGCTTACTGATATTGTATAAGCTGTGGGTAGGGAACCTGTAATGTTTGTAGTACATAACTTTCAGTAACGACCTTTGAGCCCTTTCCACATTTAAAAAGTTTATCGTGCTTGCACCTCCCCAGATTGGTATGCAATAAGTGATGATAGACTGTGCTACGGCTATATAGAGTTTGTTTAGCAGAGATGATTTGAAGACCCAGATTAGTTTTCTTTTACGATCAAAAACAGACTCAAATTGAGAGTGCCAACTAAGCCTTTGATCAATGATGAAACCGAGGTATTTAGTTTGGCTAACTTTATTCAGAACAGGACAATCACATTGTGGGATTTGTGCATTTTTGCAGCTATGGATTCAAATACACAAGTCAGTACTTGGTTGTGATGATATGTAAGGAGCAAAGCATATGTAGTTGGTCTTTTGGATATTTAAAGGGAGAAGGTTTTCCCTCGGCCATATAGACACACGCTAGCGAGGCTTTTTCATGAACATAACTCCAAGTCTTATCAATAAAAATTACAGCAGTGCCGTCCGCGTAGAAGATTATCCTTTCCCCGACTTGCTGAACATAGATCATTGATATACACATATATGAAAAAGAGAGTCGGGCCAAGGACACTTCCCTGCGGAACGCCAGCTTTGACTACTTTTTTATCAATGACGGAACTGTCTATTTTTACAGATTGAGTTTTGTCACTGAGGTAGCTCACGAATAGTGAGAGTGCATTTCCTCTGATCCCTATTCTCTCTGGTCTGTTTACAAGAAACGAGACGGATACCGTGTCGAAGACCTTTTTCAGATCCAAAAAAAAAGCTAAACATTTATTTTCTCTGTCGTCTTCTTTAGATTCATTTACATTATATATCGATAAAAGAATCGGCCTTTAAGAAGTAAAACACTGAAATTCGGACGAAAAATATGAAACAATGGACCATGTCATGTTCATGATCGCATTCTAATTTTCTAATTTTGGTTGCAGAATTCTTAAAGGCAATAATAATAATACGAAACAGAGATGGAATCAGGGCTCTGATCGAGCACTTGGGAGCTATGTGGAGGACCGAAGGGCTGACGGACGAACAGCTAAAGAAAAAGAACTCTGCGCTGAAGCTACTGTCAATAGGGCAGAAAAGAAAGTATTTTTTACTTATTTAACCTAATTATAGAGTCAGGAAACGGTAGACTAAAGTTTGTTCCTCATCATTCTTACACTTTTTGGAAATCGTATCTGGTACCAATTCAGTCAAAACTGTTATGCATTAAATTCTGTTTTAGCCTTTACGTTGAATGTGCTCTACTTATTTACTTGATTATCATACACATATGTCAGTGAGCTCAATAAGGTCTACTACCAACGGCAAGGACTATTTCCTTCACACTTTTTCGATCACGTAACATCAAGCTGAGGTCATATGTTCTGCAGATGTTTATTTTTCCTATATAACAAAATTTCCCAAGAAATCAACAAGAAATAATGTAATTATTATGAGAAACCCTCTAATTTACATTACATAAAAAAGTGCCCAACAAGTCTTTTATCGTTCAGCCATAATCGAAAAAAACTGTATGTATTTATAACTTGTAATTTGTATGTCTTAAGATGAAATGCCAATAACATTTATGATTCATAATCGTTATTCTATAAATATTAATGCATAAACATTTGATGCGAATGTAATATTCATAAAAATTAAGTTATGCGGAAATAAGGTTAACCTAATAATTTATTCGAATGAACGTTATGCGAGATAAGGAGTATGCAAAAGAGCATTATGCAGTCTTATATATGCTTCTTAAATGTTTGCTACCCAATATGGACTCGTACTTATTAATAACTAGACTTCTTAATTTTACAGTTCTCAACCGAAGCTCAACCATTGTCTCGTGGCAATATCTGCTATTTCCTCTCGCAGAGACGACCATCAGAACCTTTTTTTTGGACCAAGACGCGGAGTTGGCTTTGCCATTTGCCTGTGTCTACCCTTTCGCAGTTGACACCTGGCCTGTTTACTTGACTCTGAATGTCTTTCAAATCTATAATGGTAAGATGTTGGTGAATACTAAAAAATATACAATACGAAGACAAACGAACGACTCTTGGACTGTGATACTGTTTATTATAGAAGAAAGGTTGATGTAATAATAATATTCTTCTACCGATTTTCGGTAAAGACAGCCCCTCTCAACAGAGATAGGCCAGGAGATATAGTGCCCAGATGTGTGACGTATACTTAGTGCACTCTCTGTTCCTTCACTCTCATTAATATGGTGAGACGGCATGGCAGATGAGATCAGGCGTAGGACCAACGGCTAAACGTGCTTTCTAAGGTACGAGGATATCATCACTACCATATTTCTGATTGCGAGCTGTTTCCGAGTATTTCAAGACAGAAATACCCAGATATGAATTTCGGTCCGACCCGTGATTCGAACTCGGGACCTCTTGGGTAGTAGCCAGCAAGCTTACTGCTTCAACAATGAGGCAGTTTCATGTATTGCCCAGATAAAAGAAATATTGGTCATTGTTTCATGTCGGGAGGTCAAGAAAAGGAGATAGAATAAGTAGTTAGAATGGAGTAAACTCCATAGAAAAGAGTTCTCAGTATAAATTCTTGTTCGATTAAATTTTTCTCTCTATCTTCATAAAGCTACGTATTCACTAGGCAACATTTACCGCGCGTTATGTTGCACAACATGTAGTTCTTCATTGTTGAAAGGCAACGCAGAACTTTGTGTAGCTACGATGTCTGTCCATGTCGTCGTTAACATGTCGCCAGAGGAACTAGTGTTAAGTTTTAAAAATTTCATCGATAAACAACGTTGCGCGTCACGTTTCCACTCTTTTCTTCTTAATCGTTCACTCATTGCTGAGTATCGTGACTCCGGATTTTGTCAACCAACAATTTTCATAGGCTGCGGTCTGTCGCTTGGGGCAGTGCGGCGCTGATCGGTATTTCCAATCGCTCGGAGATCTGATCCGACCATCGCATTGGACTGCAGCCTCTCGGTCTTTTCCCCTCCACTTTTCCTGTTATCATCAGGCGTTCCAAATTATCCCCATCTCTCTTCGCAATGTATCCGAAGTATCTCTATTTTCAGTTCCCTGAGGATTGAGACATTTGTGCGAAAGGCCGTCTAAGGTATTTCAAAGGCGTCCAGTCGTTGCCTGTCGGCGGCGTCCATGTCCCTGTGGAATAAAGAGCGATAGAGAAGACAAGTGATCGAACCAGGTGTATCTTAGTCCGATGAGATATATTTATGTCTCTCCACACTTTGCTCAGTTGGGTCATTGCTGTCTTTGCGATGCCAATTTGTCTCTCTGTAACTCAGCCATTTCTGTCTCGGATGAAGCCAGAAGAGTAATGTCATCTGCGTAATGCAGGTTGGATATTCGGACTCCACCAATCCTGACGCCACCATTCCAGTTATCTAAGGTTTGGCGCATAATTTATTAGAAATGTTTCGTCAATACAAACAACAAGCCGCGCGTCATGTTGCGCATCAGCCGATAACGTCGCGCGCTGTTTTGCAACATTGCTGAATATGTTGATAGTCACTTGTTCCGCGACAAATGCTGCCTAGTGGATACGAGGCTTAACGCTATCAAGCGACATTTTGTACGATATGACGTTAAAAATAAGTTATTCCTTTTTGGTAATTGTGAGATTTTGAAATACAAAAGTGCGAGTCGGACTCGCACACTAAGGGTTCCGTGCCAACTTCAACTGAATTAGAGATCCACTTCCACTTAGCCAAAATACCACATTATTTTGTTGAGAGCAAATATAACTTTGTTTATCATAGTATTTGTATGAATAACAAAGTTTGTTTACGGGCATTGAAAATGTGCTCTATCATAAAAACTACTAGTTCGATCTCGTTCAAACCAATTTTTGTTAACAGTCTTTGTAAAGTGTTTTTTTCAAAATTTACGACGCCCATTTTACCACTATGGAAGCGTCTATCTCTTAAACGTTTGACTTATAGAGAAAATAATTTTAACAGATCTATCCGTTAACTGTTTAACCTATATTATATACCATAGTGTATGACCTATCGGTTAACTGGATTCATCTGCCTACTAAGTATCCACTATGTTATACTAAAAGTTTCAGAAAAAGTGAATTTGACATACGGTCGTACAAACAGACAGACAAACTTGACGAAAGTATAAGGGTTCCATTTTTTTCCATTCGGCGACGGAACCCTAAAAAAACTGACTAAAATGCTTAAAATTACGCATTCGTCTTCTATTTAGGAGAAACAAGTTTTTGGAGTCGATGCATGATGTGATGTTTAGGTAAGCTTGACATCATGCACCGACTCTAACACAAGTTGTTTCTTCTAAATAGAAGATAAATGGTTTTTTTTTTCGATTATTCACAGGCGGTAAAAATATATTATGCTATTTGTAGTTTTTAGTTATTACTCATCATATCTCAAAAAGTACAGGATCGATTTTGATGAAACTTACACTGTACCTTGAGTTAAACTACACCTGTATAAACTAAAAAGGAATTATCTTGCTATAAATTCTCGTTTTCGAGGAATCCTGAAACATTCATAAAAACATACAAACTGGCAAATATACATTACCCTAACAGAATTTTTCACAAGTGTTAGAAAGCCTGAATAGATCAACATACAGAAATTTTATAAAATTCTGGCTATATTAAATACATACAGGTCAAATTGAATACTTCCATTTTGAAGTCTCAAAAAACATACATTATATTTACTATATTAGCAATAATACCGTAAAATAATACTCTGTTGTAACAAATTGTACACAGGCGTCAAGTTAAAACGACTGATTTGTAATTATTGATATTTTGAATCGAATTTGATTAAAAATGACAAAGCTATCATATGTTTTACTTACTCTGTGGTTCATTGTTTTTTTGTATCGTTTTAAAAAACATCTTAAGTTAACTAACATACTTATACAGGTATAATAGTGACTTTAGACGGCAGATATTTTGAGTAGTAGGCTTTTTCTTTCCAGTTTTACATACGGTACACATGTACCTCGGGTCTGTTATTCTATTGGTTGTCTTGAGCACTTATCTGAGCATCCAGTTCTTATTACTTCAAGAAGACCTAATTAATGTTAAACCTAGAAATTGTATTAAGTCAAGAATTGACAGCGAGGATGACATAACTGAATATAAGGAGTGGAGTGGATGTAGCATTGAAACAATTATCCAGCGTCACCAGTATATTATACTGTATGTATTATACGAAGCTTTTGTATACAAATGAATGGTTTTGTTACAAATAGCACTAAATTACTTTTTGTTGTCAGATTGACGAATCAGCTGAATGCAGTTTTTAATAAAATCGTGTTCATAAACTTGATATTTTCGACTCTTACGATCTGCTTTTTTGCCGTAGCTGCCAAGGTAAGGTTCCACATTACTACATAATATGTATGTTTAATTATTATACGTCACTACAACATCAAGAACATGTTTTTTGAATGATTTTTAAAAATAAGCTAAAATGAATATGTTTTTTAATGATTTTAAATAACAAACGAATTAAAAGTTAGTCTGATATTCAAGAAAAAAACAACCCAATGGCTAATGTTAAATTGTTTCTATAGTGGAAAGGAATTTCTAGATTATAAGACAAATCAACTGGGTACCATATATTTCAAAAATTTGCATGTCTGCATGCAGGCTGAATACATTTACTTTGTTTGTATTAAGACCTTATATAATGCTTGTATTCTAGCAAATAAACATTCTGAATCTTATTCATTTTAGACAATTTTTTGTCCTAAAAGATGTTTTATGTTTTAAATCAATTCCAGACATCGACAGGTGCTGCGTACATGTTCAATAATTACGCTGCTATTTTAATAGTAATGTGGACAGTATTTGTCATGTGCTACTGCAGCGAAATGTTGAATGCATCTGTAAGTTGAAATATCCCATGATGTATTAAATCATTGCTTATGTTAGGCAGATCTAGTAAAATGTGGTGATGAAATTCGGTCAGCCTTGCGATAGTAGTCTTTAGAGAATTAGGAAACCATCGCTAAGCAGTATGATAATGAAGTTTCAATTAGGTTTCGAAGAAGTTTCATATTGTTCACCATCATCTTGATACAGCTCTGAACTAGATATAGCTAAGCAATTCAATGTTTAAAAATTAATTAATAAATATTGGACACCAATCACTTACATACTCTGGGGGGCGTATTGCGATCCAACTTTAACCGTTCACTTTCCAGGCAGTCAATGCCGTCTCAGTGTTAACGAAAATTATGAATATAATAATAATATAATGATCATGCGAAACCGCGTGCGAAAATACGAATTGCTCATTTGACAGTAGTCGCTTACCTATTAAAACTGCATCGCAATACGCGCCCTGATCCTCAAGTAAGCAGCCAATGCATACAGACAAAACGGTTGCACCACAACACCCAGACCCGAAACAATATAGAAAATTATGATTACTACTTTGCACCCGACCAGGAATCGAACCCGGGACCCCGGACTACTGAACGACTTGAAACCCAGCGTGCTTAGCCACTACACCACGAAGGTCGTCTAGGTGATGTATTACGAGTATAATGGAGTATAATTTCAATTGATCTTGAATGTGTGATACTCCATTGTTTCAGAGCACAGGTATAGCCCATTCGGCTGCTAAAAGTCTGTGGTACAAAGGTGATCTGCGATACCAAATGTGTATTTACTTCATCATTGTGAGGTAGAAGAACATACTAAGAAATACAATTTTACTTGGCTATTCCAATATTTTGCTACAGTAAATAACAATACGATTTTGTTGAAATTTTCAAAAAGGGCTTTTCCTTTTCAGATCTCAAAAACCGTGTAATTTGAGCTCTCTGAATTATTCCTCAATCAGCATGAAAACTTTCAATAAGGTATGTAGTATATGAAACACTACGGATTCGTTAACAATTTGGTGACCGTAATCTACTTTTTTCAGGTATTGAAGACGACGTATTCCTATTTTTCATTAGCAAACCAAATGGTCGACGCAAGGGATGCACAGGATTATTAAAATCTCACGCAACATTTCAACATATAAATAGTGTTAAGTAAACCGTGGTAGTTTTACTTTTTCTCTGAAATAAAGAAACAAAGTTACCACCTGTTTACAATCTTTATCAATTATTGCCAACCTAAATGTCAATGGCCATCTCAAGACTGAATTTTGATACGGAGTACCATTTTGAAAAAAACGTAAAGTTTGACATTCTTCTACCGATATTCGACACTGGCTGCCCCTCAACGGAGAGAGATAGAGAGGGAGAGAGAGAGAGAGAGATTGTTAATGTGGGCGTCATACACAAGTGCACTCTCTTTTCCTTCTCATCGTCTCATTAATTTGGTAAGACGGCAGTCCGTCATGACCTATGAGAGATCAGGCGCAGGATCAACGGCTTAATGTGCTTTCCGAGGCACGAGGGTGTCATCACCCCCAACTTCCTGATACCGAGCTTTTTCCGAGTATTTTCAAGACAGACAAATCCAGAAACAAATTTCTGCCCGACCCGTGATTCGAACCCGGAACCTCTTGGGTAGCAACCAACGAAGCAGTACGATTTATATTTATACTATACTTAGGCAGAATGTTAGGAATATAAATTGCACTTGTAAAAAGCAACTTTGGCTGTGACAGACGAGGAACCCTGTGTCTTACGCTATCCGGGCGTATGCCTATACCACTCGGCCACACAGATTCCTCGTCTGGCACAGCCAAATATACTTCTTACAATTGCAATTTTTATTATTGAATTTGTATAGTTATATTGTTTCATATTAACTGATTGTTAAATATTTGTAAAAATATTTCCTTCGGATATTGTGAGAGCAATCTCGCAACATTGATGATGTCACGGAGTTAAGCGCTTGCAAAATTCAAAAGGCTTGCTAATGTGACGGTGGCCGAGTAGTATAGGCATACGCCCGGATAGCGTAAGACACGGGGTTCCTCGTTTGTCACAGCCAAAATGGCTTTTTACATGTGCAATTTATTTTATTAAGTTTGTATAGTGACAAAACACTATAAAAACAAAAATGAAATTAGGATGTTAGGATTTGCTCCATGCAAACGTAACCAAGTCATATTTTTTTTAATAATAATAAATAAATAAATATCCTTTGGGCATTCGCACACATCGCCATCTAGCCCCAAAGTAAGCTACTTAAAGCTTGTGTAATGGGTGCCAGACAACGGATATAATACTTAAATACTTTTTTTTTTGTAAATACATACATGATATACATAGAAAACACCCAGACCAATACAAACAGACATGTTCATACACACAAATGTTTGTATTGTGCGGGGATCGAACCCGCACCCGCTGCGTATATTTAGTTTCTAACGTTTACCAACTACCTTTGCAGATATTTTTTGCAGACATTTATTAAACAATTATAAGTCGTTTTGAACACTTTAAACCGTTCATGGTCACGGATAGACTGAAAAACATATGTAACCAAGTCCTTTGCTGAAAGTATATATTGAGAACTAAAAATTAATAGTAATTTTCCACAGACTTTTCCGTTATGAATGCTAATTTACTTTTGTTATTTATTTTAAATATGAATTCAGTCTGCAATGATACGTCCGTCAATAATTTTCTGAGAAATCTCAGTTAATTAATTCATAAAATACTTTTATACGACGTTTCTATAAAGTTAAAGAGGTTTCAACAAAATTCGATACATTTCATTTGAATAACCTAACAACTGTTTAAGTTTATAAATATCCTTTGGACAATATCCTTTGGACATCACCCTATGTATCAGCAGTGCGATCCGAAACATACCGTATACGCTGTAGAATGTAATTTTCTACTGACGCTGAAAGTTTTGTTATAATCGTGTAAACAAATGTTAATATCATTATCAAGTTATGATAAACAATTGATCGTACTATGAATTGCGATACATGCTCTGAAGACTTCGTGCATCTAAAAAGAGGTACAGATTTCAAACACAAATAAATAAATAAAACATTGCAGTGTCCAACAATCTGAACTATTTAGTCACCGCAATATTTCTACATGAAACGAAATCCTTACTGAGAGGAAAGCTTCCAACTATATCTGCGGCCAATCCTAAAAAGTTGTGCTTACTAAAATCCGGAATTCAACGCGAAATCGTACTGGGACCGAATGAGCGCTTTCCTAGTTGGGAACTGGAAACTCACTTTCTAGATTAATCCGGGTGCACTCAGAGCCGTTTGAGTGCAATCGTCACACTCACACACGGTGTAAGCACCCTATTAACCATGACCAGAGAGCTGATTGTAAGAGAGGGTATTAGTTACATTGAAAAAGACAAAAAAACAGGTGTTTCTAAACTACCCGTTACAAATGAAGGAAGCTCCTCAGAATCAGTTACTAAACTACTTTCTCTTAGAAACATGGGTAGAAAAATGCAAAAAAAACGACTTTACTAGGAAATCCGAAGGTTCACTTGCATTTTTGTCGTTTTTTGACCAATATTTCTTTCCTGATGCCGAGTAAACTCTTTGCATTACTAAACACTTGTATGTAAGACATTCACATATATAAGAATGTGACTTTTCTTACGAGATAACTCGTTAGCCTTATATTTTTTTCAAGGTCTTAGTTATCGTCACGGCCCAGCTTTGTAAGTTTTCCTGTAGTTAGTAGACAGAAAATACGTTTTTTTGTATAGTAGAAGACTTCGTTCCACAGCTCTGCAGTTCATGGTAAACATCGATGTGGTTGTTTTTGTCTCCTTTGTGGCATCAATAGAAGAGATATAAAGTTATTGTTAGAGAAATGTGCAAAAATGTCTAATTATCTATTGATTTTGTTTAACTCGTTTAGGCGCCACACTCCGGCCCGAGTGTCTTTTTCTGACGACGTCTCTTTCTGACGTCATCAAACTTATACGAACTAAAGTCCCATAACTGTAAGGTAAATATAGATCAGTATTTTAAACAAAAACTGTCATATGTTGAGACTGAAGACCTGTTTGTCATCATCCAGTAGGTGGTAGAGTATATTTATAGTTAGCTAATAGGTTTGTTTGTGTTATCTCAGTAAGTTTATTGTAATTTGTTTGCTAACATATTTTTTTGTAGTCTGAAACACAGGCCCAACCTAGTTCAGACAAATACTATAATAAGTATCTAAGGATGAGTCCTTTTTGTTACCATAAATTCCTTTTGTTTATTTATAAATCATTTATTTATTTATCTTATACATAGTAATCGGACTAGAGTGCTTGGCCTCCAGCAAGCAGTGTGCCAATTACTCGGGCACTATATTTTTTGTTTAATTACGCATAAAAATACGATTTCCTGGGTAAAGTAAGCAAATAAAGTTAGCCCGTAACATCCCACTGCTAGGCAAAGGCCTTACCTCAACTATGAGTTAGTTTGAGCTATACTCCACCAGGCGGGCTCAGTGCGGGTTGGTGGAGGGGTGTTTGTAAGGCAAGTGACTAACCCTGCTGTCAGATGTTATCAAGCCGCCCATAGGGCCTCTGACTAGGCTTAAAGACTAATATCAACCGATTATAGCTGGGAACAACGGCTTAACGTGCCTTCCGAAGCACGGAGAAGCTAGTGAATGATTTCCTGGGTTGTTCTTCGTAATTTTTAATGCAGTCAAAGTGTTACGATAAACTTCTTCTCGCACAAATTACAGTGTTTTGTTATTGATTGCACTCAGTGCTTTGATCCAAAAGAGCACGTGACATAATGCCATCTAGTGCTCTTTATTTGAGTTGTATGTAAACTTATACCAATATTTGTGTTTCACCATTGGTTTCAGGCCTACAGATTAGTATTCGCCACGCCGAGTGGTCGATCATTATTCAGGGCATGCTCGGCGCTCGAAGCACTCGTTTTTCACCCGCAAAGATTTGGTTTAACCATTTGTTTCCGCGTCTAATTGTAACTCAGACGTGTTATTTATTTGTTTACTCATAACGGTTATAGACTGTTCAGCCCTTAGTCCCTTTATACAGTGCGACTTTTAGCTGCGATACAGTCGCGATGATAACGCGCGTTAGCATCGATGAAGTCGCAAAATGACAACCTTTAGACCCCTTACACACTGCGACTTTTAGCATCGATTAAGTCGCAAAATGACAACCTTTAGACCACTTGCACACTGCGACTTTTAGTATCGATGTAGTCGCGCGTTTTGAAAACGCACTTCAGCATCGCGACTCACGCAATGAACAGTTTTAATTTTAAATCGATGCAGATCTGTTTAAAATGACTTCAAAAAGGCTCCACCTTTATCGACAATGTTGTTTTATTTTTGTATGTATGATTCCTCATATCTCAGTAATTTGGTGAACCAATTTCATATTTTTCATTTACTTTGAAGAAGTTCTTCTGATAGTTGTATTTCTACCAGAGCGAGCGGAGCTAATAGTGGAACTACTTAACGCATAGGGGTTAAGTGATTATGAAGGCAGAACTTATGTAAGGTCTTTTGTAGCTTTTTAAAAATCAGAGTCAAAAGTTACACCCCCCCTTCCCTTCACTATACATTCAATAAAAATTTGCAAATAAAATAAACTTTGTCAAAAAAGGTAAAAACCATACAGCTGTAGAGAATGCAAATCTTTTTGCTGCTCTTTTTGCTGAACAGTCTAGACTCAAACAAGGCAAGCGGCCCAGATGGAATACCAGCAAGATTATTGAAGCACTGTGCGCCTGAGCTGTCTCCTGTACTGACACGTTTGTTTTGCCTCTCTTTAAAAACAAAACAATATCCAAAGGCCTGGAAGCTCGCAAATGTACAGCCAATACCCAAAAAAGGTGACCGTGCTGACCTTGCCAACTATCGACCTATCGCCATTACCTTCATTCTGTCTAAGGTTATGGAGAGGGTCCTAAACAGTAAGCTGCTGACCTGCCTCGAGTGCAATGACATCTTAAGTGACCGTCAATATGGTTTTCGCCGAGGACGGTCCACTGGTGATCTTCTTGTGTACGTCACGCACTGTTGGGGCGAAGCCATTGAGAATCATGGGGAAGCATTGGCTATATCCCTTGATATATCGAAGGCCTTTGACAGGGTTTGGCACGCCAGAATGCTCAATAAACTTCCTGCTCTTGGCATCCCCACTGACTTCTGTAGTTGGGTATCCGACTTCCTGAGAGAGAGACCGATCAGGGTTGTCGTTGATGGCTGCTCTTCTGACCTATGGGCTATAAACGCCGGAGTTCCTCAGGGGTCGGTTCTCTCTGCAACTATTTTCCTTGGTTGGGTACGCAGATGACAGCACGGTTTCAGAGAGATACTTGACGGGCGCCGGGACCAGTGGGGATGAAATACGTTTGTTGAGAGAAGACATGGTAGAACGGACAAATCTGTCCTTAAATCGTGTCTCCCGATGGGGCGACGAGAATCTCGTAAATTTTAATGCGCAAAAAACACAAGCGTGCTTGTTCACCACCAAGAGGACACAATTTCTCCAGTCTCCAACATTCCGGGGTGCGTCTGTTGCAGTCGGCAACCACCTAGAGGTTCTAGGCATGGAGCTGACTGCAAGTCTCAACTTTGGAGCAAGCATCAAACAAAAAACTCAGACTGCGGCTAAAAAACTGGGCATTCTCAACAGAGTTAAGCGATACTTCACGCCTGGACAGCTATCGACACTCTACAAAGCACAAGTCCGTTCCTGCATGGAGTATTGCTGCCATCTCTGGGATGGATCAGCTAAGTACCAACTAGCTTCACTTGAAACGGTGGAAAGCAAAGCTAGAAGGCTCATTGGTGATAAAAATATATGCGCCAAACTCCATAGCCGGGCTCATCGACGCAAAGTTGCCTGTCTGTCGGTCTTTTACAGGCTCTATTTTTGGTAGTGTGCACAGGAACTCCATGAGCTCATTCCTCCATCCCCTTTTTACCACCGCACGTCTAGACGCACAGCGGGCTACCACCCATACCGTGTAGATATTCCACTGTTGCGAACTAAGCGCTTCGCAACATCTTTTATAATGCGCACAGCCAAAGAGTGGAATTCATTGCCTGAATCGATGTTTCCAAGGGAATATAACCCGAAAACTTTTAAAAACAGAGTGAACAGGCTTCTTCTGGGTGAGCTCGCTCCATCGTCGACTCTGTCTAAGCCCAATTAGGTGTAGCCTAGAGTCAAGAGCAAACCTATTTCGAATAAAAATAAAAATAAAAACCGACTTCCGAAGAAATAAAATGTCTTAAAAAAATCAATCAATCTCAAAAGTCAATCTTTTTCTCAATGAGAATAAATAACATGATATCTATTTAGCGTGAAGTATGGATTTTATTGTATTTTTGTATGTTTATGGAAGTTTATCTAAAAAGTGTTTATGTCAGTATATGTAATTCATTCATTATCCTAGTTTTTTTTGTTATTTACGCCGCCTCAACTGTTTCTGCCTCATCCAATGGTTGACTGGTAGAGAATGCTTTAAAGAATTTAGTCCGCCATTTGTACATTTTGATTGTGCAATAAAGAATATATAAAAAAAGAAACTCTTGACTCTTAAAAAAATAACTTTATGCAAGGCGAACTATTTCTTTTTGGAGTCGGTGCCCTGATAGGAGATGCTAAAAATGGCCAATGCGATGGCACCCCCAAAAAGGAATCGTTCGCCTATGTTTATATTCTTCAAGATGTAATAAGAAACCAATAGTTGTCCGCCCGTACGCAATTATTTTTTGTTTCTTATTTAATCTTTATGGTTTTGTTTTTCTTTTAAAGTGTCAAAATTTTATGTAAGACTTTTTAATGCTTTTTTGAAAGTTTTTCCGTTTCATAAAGTTAATACAAGAAGTAAAACGATTTAGGTCCGTATGAATACCTAAACGCCCTAAGGCAAAGGACATTGATGAAAATGGCCTAAGAACGAACAAAGTTTCCAAACTTTTTGTCTTCTTTTTGCATTAGTAATTATTCTTCAGATTGCGACGGACATTTCTGAAGTGTGAAATGAAAATAAAAAGGACTTTTACAATTTCTTTGTACAACATTTACCAACTTTTAAATAATTGGATATCGTTGAAAATCGTTGTTATGATATACCAAAACACTGATATAGAAAATAAGAAACTACTCGTTCCTTCTCCGATCTGACCTTTCAGACCAAACCCTGCGAAATAAAATGAACACTATTATTTCTGAACAGGACACAGTTCATAAAAAGTGCTATTATAGTCACGAATTTTTAAGCTTACCTTTAGTAGTGTAAAATCATCCCTCCATCCATCATGGCTTGCAATGTGTGGCTCTGCTCTTTCTTTCCGTGCCACTGCTTCAAATAGTCTGAAACAAATTAACAACAATTATTATCTTATCCATACTTTTAATCTTATCAAAACAATTATTATATCATCCAATACAAGTCCTTATGTTTGCAATGTTATTAATGCAAAGGTGACTTGGTTTATCGTTACTGTAGACAAACGAAAACACTTTATTTGATAAATCCTTAAAGACATTTTTTATTAATATCAATCAGGAGAAAAGTAATTGCAAAAATATATGTTGATCCCTAGACACTTTTGATGTGTGTAATTCCATTTATGAGTGCCCTGCGTAGGTTCTGTTTAGAAATGTACTGGAAACACAGGAGTTCATGCCGCTTACCTAATTTACAGGCCTTGGGTTAAAGTACCTACTTGTTAGTTTGATTATTCAATGCCGGGACTCTTGGTATAGGACATAAGGAACTGACGGTGGTTGTGGAGGATATGAGTTTTGATATTTTGGCTATAAATGAGACTTGGCTTGATGATCAGAATGATTGTAGGGCTACTAGGTTGCCAGGATACTATTTGAAGCATATACCAAGACCGAGCTGCATTTGGAAAGACTGTTGTGGCGGTGTAGGGGTTTACAATCGTAGTGGCTTCAATGCCAGACTGTGCCAGCACCTAACTTCAGAGCGCTCAGAGCAGCAAATACAGTGTACACTTGATCAAAAGGGTTTCCGTAGAATACCAGTATCGTGACATGCCTCGCGCTGTCACAAATATGCTGGGCATTTCGACACAAGTACTTATTATGTTCAATTAGATTGATTTGTTTCTTTTATGACGAATAAAGTCATTTCATTTTCGAATAACTTCAGTCACGGCGCCCATTCTGCAAGACACTACCTTAGTGAATAATCTACTATTTTTTACTTATTAACATAATGGGATATTTACAGTAAAAACGTTATGAATGAAAAGATATTGGATACTAACGCAATTCCTTCTTCCTAACCTTAAATAATATATCAATCATATTTTAAGTCATGGAAAAGACGATAAATTTTTCGTATTCCTCTCTGATTTAGATACATACTTGTATCCGTGTGTATTTTTTAAGAATCTTTAATCTACAATGTAATATTGAGAGAAAAGTCAATTCTATAGTTTTCTTTCCATCAGTCGATAAAAATCACCGGATAAATAATGCAAAAACACCACTAGCTGTCATATTGACAGCTGACCGACTAGCTTGTATATTTTATTCTTGGTTATTATAGCCAGGACGTACTCTGTGAAATGCCTTTATCCTTGTGTACATTTCAGTTTCTTTCTAGGCTTTTCGGTTTTCTATATCTTCATACTTATCATCATTTAAATTATGTGTTAATTTCATTCAGTACTAAAATGATTTTGATGGGATGCGAGGAAAAATTATAGACAGTACCTACATTATTTCAAACTAATTATACCTACATAAGATAAGGCCCCCTTCCCATGAATACAGTGGCCAGCACATCAGGTTACCCACGTTTGTTGCAAACTAGCCCTTATTACAACTGAATAAGATACCGCAGTGTTTACCTTGACGTGCTGTTGCCCGTACATAGTTATTTTAAAGAATCAATGATTATTAACAGCACACAAGGAAATATGAAACTAAAAATAAACCTAATACCTTATTCCCTTCTTATAAATACCAAATATGCTAAATGTTGCCTAAACTACTCACTGTGCAATGTATGTTCAAAACCTCAAATCCGTAATAGCAGTATCCCATTAGGGTATTGACACTAATTAATCCTAAACACCGACGGTAATGGCAACGTTAATATTAGGTACTTAACCATTTATTAATGATATTACATTTGCACAGCCTCTACTAACGTTCGACAACCACTCCACCTGATCTCAAGGGATGGAGGAAATTGTTTGATCTAGTGATGTCCGACGAGGGAAGCGATACCGTATTTCGTTTTATATTGGTAGTTTTTTTACATTCCTTTAAGTTTTTTAGGGTTCCGTAGCCGAATGGCAAAATACTGAACCCTTATAGTTCGTCAAGTATGTCTGTCTGTTGTCACGACCACTTTATTCTGAAAGTATCATTATTACACAGTTGAAACTTAGTAGATGTATCCTGTTAACCGCTTTAAGATTCTCATATTAAAAAAAAAACATATTGACCTAAGGGGCCCGCATATATGCCCATACATTAAACTAAAACCTATTTTTTTGTCAATTTTTTGCAAAAAGGGTGTCTATGGATAGGTCTTTTAAAATGACATGGAAGTTTTTAAAAATATTTCTCTAAAAGTCTAGGTAACGTTAGAGAGATAGACGCTTCCAAATTGGTAAAATGGGCGTCCCTCCCATCTAAATTTTAAACTAAGCGAGTGTAAATTTTGAAAAAATACGTTGTATATTTTGTAGATCTTGATAAACAATTTGAATGAAAATTGGTTTGAAAGAGATCGAACTAGTAGTTTTTAAGATAGAGCACATTTTCAATAACCGCAAACATCACTTTGTTATTCAAACAATTACTATGAATAACAAAGTTGAGTTGAAAGAGACAGCAAATGTGCTGTCAATAAAATATTGTGGTATTTTGGCTAAGTGGACGTAAGTGGATCTCTAATTCACTTAAAGTTGGCATGGAACCCTTAGTGTGCGAGTCCGACTCGCACTTGGCCGTCTTTTTTTGTTTACTGGTATATTGTAAGGATACTTAGTTAACCTTCAATTCAAAAGCTAGGGAAAAATGGTAGGCGAGTACATAGTTTGTAAGGCTTTAACAATTTCTACATAATCAATTACCTACAATGTTTACCTTACATAATAGTAACAACATGTTAATTTTAAATTAAATACGAGGAAAAACGTTGACGATCCTAGCCTCGAGTAATCCCAGACAGTCATTATAAATAATGTAACAACCTAAGTAAATTAATGAAATTCGAATAAAGTTTCAGCCAATTCGGCCCTGAAACCTATACCCAATTTTGTGCTCAACTTCTCTTAACTATCTCCTCTGTTGGACACTAAAAATATCGTTTGCTTTCCGCTAAAGAACAGTCGGTATAAATCTGACCCCGACGACGTATTGAGTGCTGCTTATAAAATGCAATATTGCTCGTTAAGACCACTTGACCTACGGGTCTAATGTTCACAGGGCGTTGAATTTTATAAAGTGTTTGATAATTTGTGGCATATTTGTTGTAGTTTTTGGTGGTGGTTTGGTTGGTGGTTTAAAAACAGTCGAATTCTAGTTTATCCTTACTTAGTGATAGGCTTTCCCAGTAGATAGGTATGTCTCGACGATCTGGTTAAATCAGCCAGATAATTGAACGGCTAGGGAGTTAATTAAACGCCAGCATCCAATTAAATGGCTGAGCGTCAACAAGCCAAGCTAATTCCGAGTGATAAGTAGTTCCATTCATATAGGTGACACCTCTTTGTAATTAAAATTTTCATTACCACCTCTAAGAAGTTGGCTTATTGTACCTACCTGCTCTAATTATTTGAGAATGTATAGCCAAAAGGTTAAGTCCTAATTTCATGATGTGCTACAGAACCGATAAATAATTTATATTATTTGTTATTTTGCAAACATAGCTAATTGAGGTCATGTAACTTTACAATCTCACTTAATAAATATAAAAGATTTTCCTGTAACATGAAATCATAGAGCATTAAAATACTTCAATAGAATTTACTGTAAACTAATTTAAGTAATACGAGTATAATTGGCTAGAAGTAGGAAGTCACTTTTTTTACCCACCTATTCAATACCTAACGAGCATCAAAATCGATGATTTCTGCAGTAGCCCTTCAACAATACAACCTTTTAGGTCCATCTCTTTTTAGTGTAAGCATCCATCCTGTCATAACATTATCTGGATGACGTCTCCTTTGAAGTCAAAGCAGAGTTGTTAACCGAGACCTAGTGCTGATATATAAGGATTAAAAAAATTAGGCTTAGAACTGACTGAACATTTCAAAATGTGTTTTTTTATTATTAATGATCACGTTTTGTCTGATTCCTGGCAGGATATTATTGATAAATTTATATTCTCTTGCTTCTTAAATATAATTCTAAATTCTGAGTTGCTTTGCCTTTTGGGTGCCCCTCTTATTGATCCCAGCATCGAACCTTTTTTTGATAAAAAAATGAAATGATTGCACCATTTCAGCCCCCAGATTAGATCACCTAAATTCACAAATTTGCTTTTACTAACTTAAATCGTGTCTTTTTGTGCCTAAATCTACAAATTCCCAACGTGCTTGTCTTATCTAAACCAAAAAAAGATTATTTATAAGAAAAACATTTCAATACACTCTACTCTCTACTACTCTTAGAAAATGTGCTTTTGCCTCATCCAATGGTTGACTGGTAGATAATGCTTAAAATCACCTTTTGCACTTCTATTTGTTAATAGTGCAAATAAGAAAATATAAATAATAAATAAATTAAAAGTTTGTACAAATTTAAAAAAATATATCCGGGCTCAGATTATTATTCCTATTCGATTCGGTGGGATCGGAATTCACCAAATTTCTAGTAAAGCTCGCTTTTCTGACCTGTCTGCGTATATTACTTCCGTTTTAATCGGAAAAATCTGCATCTACGCCAGCTTTCTGAGGTGAGTAAGGCGGAGGAGTTTTGGCAGTCTCTGTACTAGAGAAGATATTCCAAAGAAACGTCACCAGCAAAAACTTTGGGATGCCCCTTTGACGAGGGAGACCTTCAATTCTTTTCTTCAAAATTCCGTCAGTGTTTCATGAGTAGCCGCGCTAGGCTTTTGGCAGTTTCCTGCAAAGATTCTGCTGCGTGCTGCATGCTTCACCGACGAAATTATTTTTGATAGTGAATCTTTTCGAGTTTGTGTAGGTTCCACCTCGGTACCTCTATATGTAAAATCTTTACGTACGAGTATCTGTGGCAAGGCAAAGAGTTTTATTCATTAGTTCTGCACTACCTTTGTTTCCAGTAAAGCGCTGGGCGTCTCGCCCGTCACGCTACTCTCGACAACGCCATCAGAAGCGCTCTTGCCACAATTCATGTTCCTACCACGTTGGAACCACGTAGTGTGGTACGTGGAGATGGCAGAAGAATCCATGACCTCGCGCTTAGAAAAATAATTAAATAATGGAAAAAGAGTCTTGCCTTAGCTTGGAATAGCAACTTGTGTCGATACTTGTCCCTCTCCCATCTTGGGAATCAGCCCTAAAGCTGGAGCAGTAGCGGAGTCACCTGAAAACGCCAAGCGTCGTAAGTAAGTCTCACTTGCAAGTAATTATGGGTTTGCACTTTTTGGCGTTGAAATATTTGGATCTCCTGCTAAATTGCTGTTTAGAAAAATTGCTCCTAAAACAACTTCTGTTTCTTAACTTACACTGTTGGCTACACTAAGTTACATATACCTGATTGAATTAAAAATAACTATTGTGCCTTGGCTTCTCGTTTTCATTTAATCCGAAGACAAACATACAAAATAATATGCAAACATATATAGGTATACACTATTAAAATTTAGCTCAGGTGTTTGGAAGCTTTCATAGATTAACGTAGGTACTCGAATATCGTCAAATTCTAACGATGTCACATACACACACATAGAATTGATTACCTCCTTTTTTTAAGTCGGTAAAAAGTAAATAAACTTAACGTGTTAAGTAGTTAACTTAACAGTTTTGAAAACAAGTATCGCCGCTCTATTCCGCGCAAAAATCAAAGCATTAACAATCACATAGCTTTTGTTAAAAAAGAAGTACTTTATTAATAACAAACAAGAAAAAATAAAACTTGTTTATGTTTATATTTGAGTACCTTTTATTATTTGACAATTTCCGTGGTGTAGTAGCTAGGCAAGCCGTCGCTGCTCCCGGGGGTCCCGGGTTCGATTCCCGGTCGGGTCAATATTGAAATCAAATATTTCTATACTGTCTCGGTCTGGGTGTTGTGGTACCACCGTTGTGTCTGATTTCCATAACACAAGTGCAATTAGCTACTTGTTTGGGATCAGAGCAATGTATGTGATTGGTGTCCAATATTTATATTATTATATATATTTTCCCGTGGTATTAGATAAAAATGTTGCAGACCAAAATAGGGACTAAATTATGATCACTACTAACACTGATAATGAGATATTATCTATGTCAATGTGTAAACACATTACTAATTATTAAAATAAACACCATTTATCTACGAACCTTTGTAGGGGTCGTGAACTAATATTAATGGGAATAGAAAACAAAAATGCATTGGAGCTCATTTGAACAGTCGGGTATAGGATTTTGCGTAATACGGTCACCATGTGCATTGCTAATATTGTTTTTAATTAATTTATTTCCTCCTTCTTATCATTTTGATTAATGCTAAGGTATTATGTATGTAATACCTGTTTTAATAGCCGCAGTTAGGTCTCGTTTAACTTATGATGTGCCAGTGTGAAATTGTGTTGCATTAATAATTAAAAACGTATTTACTTTTATTTCAAGTGGAATGTTTAGGTAAGTTTACTCTTCCGACCTTTTTGCACGTGTATATTAGCTAACTTGAATTTTGTTTCGAAAGTTATAAGTAACTATCATAATAAGAAACTTGCTGACGAATAAAACGTTAAGTGACGCTTAAATCTTAAATTTACTTTCTTTATTCAATGTCTATCGCCTCACTTTATATTATTAATAACAATTTCAGTTTTATTAAGGAAAATCGTGAATGATACTTGGTACAGTTTACTGTTTGAAGTAATGCGGTAACCAAGGAGTTTAAAGTTAATTTCAATAATAGAGCAGTATTCTTTATAATGAAACCACTAGATAAATATTTTAGTACCTAAGCGGTGTTTCTTTTGACGCACTTTATCTAGATTCACTGGAAACCGTAGAGTGCATTCAATAGCTCCTAAAATTGTCTTTAAACATTTAGTTTGGTTTTTACAGTAGGTAAGGTAAAAGTCTTTTTAGTATAAACCTATACTAGCAGTCCCCTGCGACTTCGTCCGTGCTATTTGAGTTTGCTTCCTCCCCTCCCGTCGCAGGGTGATGTTTTATAGTATTAAGGTTTCCTCAATAAATAAGCTATCTAATACAAACATATTTTTTCAAATCGGTCCAGTCGTTTTAGAGATTAGCACTTTAAAAATATAAACAAACTCTTTAGCTTTATAATATAAGTATAGATAGATACACAATCAAATAATTAAAAAGGTACATTAAATAGCAACATAGGTCTTAGGGAACTGAATACTGACTAGGATAAACAGGTTAATTAAGGAAGTATTATTAGATATTACGATGCAAACTGGACAAGACAGATGTCGATAACAACACCCGTTAGTAGAGTGGATTAAATCGAGAAAGTACTGATTGCAAGGTGGTTTTAATGTTACCTATAATTTATGTAGGCATTCTGTGTAACGACTGAAAATGTTACCGGGAAAAAATCTTAAGTTCTAATTTTGTTTCTTTTGTAAAAAACGTAATTGTTGTAAGTACCAAAAATTGCGTCGGAAGACTAAATGCACAGTCGAATTCAGAAAAACTGCGTCGAATGGTCCGGGTCTCATGTCGCTCGACATTTTCAAAACGACGTTTTTATTCCACCGAATTTTGCCTCATAATCCTAGATATAAAACACGCGTGCTTTTTCAGTATATATTATTGAACGAGTGCTTTTATTTTTTTAACCCGACCAATTTACATTTGTACCCTAGTACCAAGTCGTAAGTAGGAAGAAGAAGCGATATAATTAAGTCTGGTTATAACTTTAATTTTAGCATCAAACGGTACTTATGCGACAAATTTACTTTTACTAACTCTTTTAATAATAACAAACATAATAAATGAAGAGTCTTGTTTTTTCCTCGCAAGTGTGTCGGAAAACGTCGTATGAAACATGGGTGATTGTAATATGTTTTTATGGATGTCGTTCATGTTTAAAACTTAAGCACAAATATTTTATCATTATTTTTAATACAATGTGCTTCATTGATTGATAATTACAGATGTTTAGTGATTTTTATTGTTACTACACAGGAGACTGTAATAAAAATAAATTTTTAATTTATTTTAAAATAAGTCAAATCTATTGCCATTATCTTTTTCAGCTACCTGTACATCTCTGTTGCGCTACTATATTATGTAGGTAATACTAAAATACCGCAAATACGTCATTTTATTGTTTTAAAAAGTTAATAAGATAACTAATCTATAGAAATGTTTTTTTTAAATTGTTTTTGTTTTCTAAAATTGGGTTTTGCACACTTACAGAAATTACTGTCGTAATTTTCAAATAAATAGCTGCTATCATTTATTCGAACTGGTATTTATAACAGTTACATTGAAATTTATTTGCTGGCAACACCGATATATTTTGGAGGGGAGTTTTGTATTCGGGGAGAGCGCGGAGTCCGGCAGTTCAGTTGGTTTGCGGCATCAAGTTGAAGAGGTTGTATCTGAAGTTGTACCCTGTTCGGAGAATAAAAGTATCGAAAAAGTCTCAGTGTTATAATTTCATCATATATCCGAAGTGCGCAAGAACCTGCAGCCCACAAAGAACAAGGTACGTGAAATAGTGTATGCTTGAATTATGACCAAGTTAGTGAGAATATGAAGTGATAAAGTTAACTATTAGCAAGTGAAATTTATTTATTAGCAAGTGAAATTAATTTTTAAATAATACGATTTTTGTAGCACGTGGTCGGGGCTACCCTCCGGTCGTGCTACTTAAATTCAAAGCTTTTGAATCCACGTGTGCCGTAGTGTGCTCTGTTTGAGGTTGGGGCTACTCTCCGATGAAACTGGCACAATATGAGGGCACGTGTAGTTGAAAGCAATATTTAAAAATTGATAAATTTATTTTTAAAACCTAAGAAATACGGTCGCATATTTTAAAACAAATAGTTAAATGAGGTTTTAACCTGGTCAAAAGACAAAACGTAGCTAAGATTAGGACGTGTAAGCTTAATTTAAGTGTGGAATTCGAATGCTTATACGTGACATTGTGTTCTGTGCATGGTCGGGGCGACTCTCCGACTGCATTAAGCATAATGCGATGCGCATTTGCATTCGAATTATTTGAATCCTCGTGTATGACGTTGTGTTTTGTGCATAGCTGGAGCTTCTGACAGCACAGACATGATACGGAGTGTACTTGTATTTAAATAAGTTGAATCCATTGGCACTAAAGTCAAATCGTGACTAAGGCAAGGCAGAATAACTTAATTCAAGTGTGATATTCAAATGCTTATGCGTGACGTTGTGTTCTGTGCATAGCCACATAGGCATGAAACGAAACGCATTTGTATTAGAATTATTTGAATCCTCGTGTGCACCGTTGTGTTTTGTGCATGGCCAGAGCTACTTTCCGACAGCACAGGCACGATACGGAGTGCACTTGTATTTAAATATGAGTGGGACGTATAAATTTAATTCAAGTGTGACTTTCGATGCTTGTGCGTGACGTTGTGTTCTGTGCATAGCCACATGGGCATGATACGAAACGCATTTGTATTAGAATTATTTGAATCCTCGTGTGCACCGTTGTGTTTTGTGCATGGCCGGAGCTACTTTCCGACAGCACAGGCACGATACGGAGTGCACTTGTATTTAAATATGAGTGGGACGTATAAATTTAATTCAAGTGTGACTTTCGATGCTTGTGCGTGACGTTGTGTTCTGTGCATAGTCTGAACAAATCTCAGACTGCATTGGCATGATACGAAGCGCTTTGCATTCGAATTATTTTAGTCCCCATGTGCGACGTTGTGTTTTGTGCATCGCTGGGGCTACTCTCCGACGGCACAGGCACGATACGGGGTGCATTTGTATTTTAATAATGTATTTTGTCTGGGAATGGTTAAGTGTGCTATTACCCTGACGAGAATAATTTGCCTTAAGACTGATTAAGTGAGTCAGTTTGTACTTAAATATGAATTGATTTCGTAGCTATGTATGATACCTGTTTGTTTTCTTTGTCTGGGAATAGTTAAGTCCGCTATGACCCTGACGAGAAAAATTTGCCTTAGACTGATTATGTGTGTCAGTTTGTGCTTTAATATGAATTGCTTTCGTAGCTAAGTGTGATACCTGGTTGCTTTCTTTGTCTGGGAGTAGTTAAGTGTGCTATGACCCTGACGAGAATAATTTGCCTTAGACTGATTAAGTGTGTTAGTTTTTACTTTAATATAAAATGATTTCGTAGCTAATTATGCTACATTATTGTTTTCTTTGTCTGGGAATAGTTAAGTGCGCTATGACCCTGACGAGAATAATTTGCCTTAGACTAATTAAGTATGTCAGTTTGTACTTTAATATAAAATTATTTCGTAGCTAATTATGCTCCTTTATTGTTTTCTTTGTTAGGGAATAGTTAAGTGCGCTATGACCCTGACGAGAATAATTTGCCTTAGACTGATTGTGTGTCAGTTTGTGCTTTAATATGAATTGCTTTCGTAGCTAAGTATGATACCTGGTTGCTTTCTTTGTCTGGGAGTAGTTAAGTGTGCTATGACCCTGACGAGAATAATTTGCCTTAGACTGATTAAGTGTGTCAGTTTGTACTTTAATTTGAATTGCTTTTGTAGCTAATTATGCTACTTTATTGTTTTCTTTGTTAGGGAATAGTTAAGTGTGCTATGACCCTGACGATAATAATTTGCCTAAGACTGATTAAGTTTGTCAGTTTGTACTTTAATATGAATTAATTTTGTAGCTAAGTATGCTACCTGGTTGTTTTATTTGTCAGGGAATATTTAAGTGTGCTATAACCCTGACAAGAATAGTATGCCCTAGACTGATAAATTGTCAGTTTCTACTTTCATATGAATTGATTTTGTCACTAAGTATCCCAACTGGTTCTTTTCTTCCTCACTGGATAGTTTTACCCCTAAGGAGAATAATTTGCCTTCCTACTGATAAGTGTGTCAATGTCAGACTGATTAAGATGTACTTCGATATGAATTAATTTTGTAGCTAAGTACGCTACTTCATTTTTTTTCCATGCCGATAAATTGTTAAGTGGGCTATGACCCTAATAAGAATTATTTGCTTTAAAGTGATTAAGTGTCACTGTCGGACTGATAGTCACTGACAACTTTTATATGGATTGGTTTTGTAACTAAATATGCCAAGTGGTTGTTTTTTCGTCGAGGAATTGTTAAGTTTATTACTTTTATATGGACTGATTTTGTAGCTAAGTGTGCAAATTGACAGGTTCCTTGTCAGATGATAGTTAAGTGTGCTATTTCCCTGACGGAGGCAACTGTGGCTGATTATATGTCCGTTTGTACTCTAGTATGAACTGAGTTTGCCACGCGGTTATTCTCTTAATGACATAGCTTTTTGATACAGTGATATAAGTCAATGGTAAACTTACAAGTGGCTAACATAGCTAGATAATAATCTTGATGCTAGGCAAAGTTATAATGGTGATGAAATTTTGAGTGCTATATTAATTACCTACCATAAATGAAAGATATTTTTATATATAAAAGCTAAATAAAATATGCAATTTTTCATAAATATTACCTTATGCCCTTGTGCTAATTTTTTTCATAATTGCTTTTGTTTTACTTCTTAAAACCCTTGAGAAAAATATTTACTCATAGCTTCGAATTCATAATTGAAATTTTCTGGTTCAAAATTAATATTCTATTAATGAATAAATGTTTTCTGCCTACTTGATTAAATTTAAATCATTTACTAGCAAAAATGTGTTAAAATATAATATGCTAGTTAACAGCACGTGTATACAGGTTTTTACAAAAAGCAATGCAAGGCGTGAAAACTTCATTTAAATGTGATACAATATTTTGTCCCATAGCGAAATCTAATTTATCAATACATGACAAAGTTTTTCATATTTTATTATTATAAATTATTATTGTATTATTATTAATTTCTACTAAGTTATGAAGACAATTCTCAGCCAATCTTATCAGTTAATCTTATGATGATTATACAATAAAGGCATCTGATGAATCCTAATGATTTTGTTTCATGCGATCTGATGAGTCTGCATCACACGCGATGTCGCGCATGAGCTCGAAAGAAGCAAAGACCCCACGGTGAACGATGGAGGATGTCACTGAGAGGCAGAGCCGAGAAGGAAGACGTGTAGCTGGCTGGACCCACTCAAAACTCCAAATTATACCTTAATACAGTTTTGGGGCAATTTTGGGGGTACCTAATGCTGAGCAGCACAAGAAACTGTCACTGTTTTCAATGCCTCTTTTCAAGGAGTTGACTATGTTGTAGTAGGTATTCAATTTAAGTCGGTACATTTTGCTATATGGTCCGGTCTGCCAAAAGGTTGCTGGTTCAAGTCCCGCCCGTGCGCAAATTTTTGGTTTCTTATTTCATCTTTATGAATCGGTACATTTTATTAGCTTTGAAATAATTTTCTGCGTTATAATACACTTTTGTAATGACCTACCCTATTGAGGGTTTCCTCTTTGTAACAATTGTTTTAAGTGTAGTATTGGTAAGTCTTTAAAATATCCTGGTGATTTATATAAAAAAAAAACATTTCCCCATGGAATAATCAATCAAATAATCCCAAAGAGCAAGCAGCTAGTATTATTAAGCAGCTAGTATAGCTGGAGTTTAATTTTTCTAAAGACATTCTTATGAATAGGCTATTTGCCAAAGCTTTTAAAATTTTAGACGAAATATTATTTGAAATTTAATTTAAGTAAATCGTAAAGCAAGTACCTATTATACATACTGCCTTAGGCTCTATTTTACTGTTGTAGTTATCAGAACACGATATTTGACATATTTTCATCAAATACTGCATTATATGATTACATTCAGAACAACAAAAATAATACATAAAAGCAAGCTTTCATTTTTAATTCTTACAACTTATATCATTGTATATTTTTCTTTCGATGAGTTTTATAAACATATCATAGTGTTTCTGTTACTAAACTATCTTTGTTTTCATACTGTGAAAACAAGTACCGTATCTCACCTAGGTCTCAGTGGATTGAATTAGCAACACTAGAACCATTTAATATAATTGCACCATCATACTAAAAAAATATTACTTCATTCAGAATAAGGTTAATAAATTTGGGAAAAGAATGCTTATTTTGTGTGTATTCATCTTAACTTGCAAATTCTTGTGCGCACAACCTCATTCCCTATCGTATGGGTTGTTTTCGCTGAATTTTTGGTTCACAAAAAGGGTATGATTGTGTTTTTTTTTTTTAAATTAAGTAAAAGTACACCACAGCTTTTTGCTTGATAAACCTTAATTATTTATTGCTCCCAAAGAATACAATTCACTTGACCAGATATATACAAAACACAAATGGTATTAGGAATTGCAAACAGGTGCATTGACATGTTACACGAATTATTTTTATTTTTACTTTCGGCTAAACTTTAACAAGAATCGAGTCATTCATTAAGTATCAATAATGTTGCGAGTGGGTTTGATAAAAGTTTCGTCCTAGCCGGTTCTCCGATCGCATTTGAGAAATGCATTACGTAACTGTTAGTAACTGTAATTGTTTTTTTATTATAATTTTATAAATAATAAGTGTTATAAACTTTATTTGATTGGATTGGATTTATTGGATTTGAAATAATTTATACACTATTAAATATCAAGATCTTTTAGGAAATGTTGTATCATGCTTCTTTTAAGAGATAAAGCGAATAGGATTTAGTTTTTAAGCTGTCTGGCAAATGTTTGGTACATTACACCTTGAAAATGTAAATGCAATACACTGCACTTTTTATACATAAAATATTTAGGTTACATTACAAAACTTTATTACCTATATTTGAAGGTTAGTAAATGTAAGATCACTATTTACAGACGAATAACATTACGACTTAAACTCTCAAAACATTCTAAAGGGTATTTTATTCAATTTAATTCTTTATAATGTGCATTTAACGTTACATAAACTATAACTTAATTAACAAATTGCACTTTAAACTTAGTTACCGCTAGTTAATGAGTAAAAATAAACAGTATTAAAGTAGTGAATCTACAAGTCGGGTATTAAGCAGCCGCTTATAAAGTTACAAGTTACGTTTGTTGAGAACGTTTTAAAGGATTTTGAAAGTTATTTTTTTTTATGAATATTCAGAGTACGCAAAAGTAAACTTACTATAGTTGAAACGTCGCTTTTGATGAATGATTAGATCAATTGACAACCTTAAATAAAAACACTGAGTCGGTTATAAGCTTGAGTCGAAGTAGTACACAAAATCTGCAAGATTTTAAAATATTTTTAAAAATATTAGTCCTACAGCTTATAATTACTCAATGAAGACATTGTTGCTGTGTAATCAAATCAATGGGCATTTTTTTATAATTTTACGAATTCATAGCATTTTATCACCATATCCAAGAATGGTATCTATCATAAATTATCGCCATCTAGTGATGGCGTTGGCGACGCTGTAAGAACAATATTTAACAATGTTTGCTGGCACACATTTTTATCTGCCATGTTTAATGTTGTACAATGTTTGAATTATTTGCTTTATTTTATATAAAATAAAATAAAACCCAAAGAAAACTAAAATTAACATTGATTTACAGTTTCATTCATTACTTAATCTTGATAAATCTTACCAAAATTGTATTCAAATTATTTATTTATGCTGTTTCGAATGGTTAAGTAGATCAACAATAAGATATATTTGTATTTAGATTTAACTTTAGTACTAGACGGTCTGGTATATACAAAATGTTGTAATATAATGTAGAATATTTGCTATTACTGCGCGAATGTCGTAATGACTCGAGGAAATTATTAATTATCTGAAACAAATTTTATATATACTTTCTTAGCATTTTTCAACCAAATTTTCATTACTATGAGTGTAAAATGAAAATTTCATGTTTTATTTATTACACTATAATTTTCTTGGCATTAATAATTATTCATGCACATGTTAAATTATTTAAATTCCGTTTGAAAACTTTAGATTGCACTTAGATGCTATTTTTACTATTCAAAATCATAAGGTAATGTTTGGTTATTTGTGTACTCGTTTCAACCCAACTGAACCCCCTTCCCCCCCGGACCGCGAAACTGTGCGCACGTATTTTTGGACTGTTAGTTATTTCATTTTATTAAATAAATTTTCATTTATAATTCAATAATTCGAGTAGTAATAATAGGAGTGCATACGTTCTCAAGACATTAAGTGCTGCTTGTTCGCTACGAAGATCATCCTGCCATCACGGTATGTTTCGTATGAATGCATCGGATACACAACTGGCCACTTGCTGAACGCAGGTGAAAGCGAGACAAGAATAGTGTGTTCCCACCGACTGCATAAGACTCCGCCCATTATCGTAGCAACAGAGACTAGCGCACTGCTACGAAAAAGGTGCTACGAACCTGCCGTAGCAACTCCTACTACGAAGCTTATGCTACCCTGGTACTTTTCGCTTCATTGCTTACTGCTTTGCATTTTATGATAGTGGTGCTACGAACAGGTACGGGAATTTTTGCTTAAAACTCTCTGCACCTTATGATACCCTGGTACTAAGTCTACTTACTGTACAAAGCTTATCACCACTTAACAACGATGCCACTTAAACGCACGCCACCTAAATCCGCGTCGCCTAAGGCTGTGACAGCGAAAAAGGGCTCAAAAGACACAACGTTATCACCGCGCCTATCACCCAAAAACACGCCTGCTCCCTCCATATCTGGGGCAGCGTCGGTATCACCGGCTTCACAACTCACGCAAGCACGTCCTAAGGCTTCTACGGCGACGATGAATTTACCTCATTTTGGTTCTACACCAGAGCTTAGTGCTCGAAGCGGAAAAGAGATGACGATGACTCTGGCTCTTTATTGGATGAAGTTCGCATGCTTATTTCTGCCTCCATGGCTAAGCAAGCACAGCAATTTGAAGAGATTAAGGGTGTGATGACTGACATCTCCTCTCAGAACAGAGATATTAAAGAGTCTATGGCATTTATATCAAAACAGTACGAAGAAATGAAGGATAAACTTATATCGATAGAAGAAGATAGAAAGGTGGACCGGCAATATATTGAAAAACTAGAAGATAAAATAGAAAAATTAGAAAAACAGGCTTATTCTAGAAAACTGGAAATCAAAAACATACCCAAGAAACCTACGGAAAGTAAGCGAGACATCTGTGAAATTGTTACTAGCCTTGCAAAACTAGTAGATGTACCCCTGGAAAGAAGTGAAATCTCGGACACTTTTCGTGTGAGAGCGAAAGGTGACAACAAGGACAACAGTAAGCAGCCCAGCATCATTGTTGAGTTTACTTCATCGATACGGAAGGAAGAATTTCTGGCGGCAGTGCGTCATTTCAACAAGTTTGCTGTTGGACCGAAGCTCAACACCACACACCTAAACATGGACCCTCCAGCTAAACCTATCTTCATCTCAGAATGTCTGACCCTAAACACACAAAAGCTGTTCTATCAGGCTCGTACTTTTGCAAAAGAAAATGCTTTTAAATACTGCTGGACCTCCTCTGGGATTGTGTACCTGCGGAAAACTGATGGAGTTGCCCACACAAGGGTAAATACCAGTGCAGATCTGGATAAGATTCTTCAAAAGTGACTATATCTTTTTGTTTATTTTTGCTGCTCGATAAGTATCTACTGTGTACTTTGGGCATTTTTAGATGTATTCTTAGATGTATTATTATTTAATTTTAATTTTCTTTTTTTGGACCTCCACACCGGTTTCGTTAAAACAATATATTTTTCTTTGTCGTTTTACATCTTCCCGTTGATTTATTATATGGTTTTGTTCTTTAATCAACACAACAAACTTTACAAGTTTTTGAAAAATGCTAAAAAGTCATATGTGAAATTTACAAATTACTATGCGTGTGCATTCTTTCCTCTGAAACATAGTTCTAATGCAAAGTTATCGTTGCCTAACAAAAGAGCTGGATGAGGATATCATTGATGAGAAAGACTCTGCAGTTGCAAATGCCTATCAACTTGAAACTGATTCAGTCCATAAGGTCATTGATTCTCCCTCTTCGGAATTAAAAGTTATTGCCCAAAATATTCGCAGTGTGTATAAAAATTTGGATGATTTTAATGTTCTTCTTTCTCGAATTAACTTTGATTTTGATGTTATCGTCCTCACTGAATGCTGGCTTCATATTAATAAGACTCCGCCGGATATAGATGGATACTGTTGCTATTTTTCTAAGAAATACTTTAATCAAAATGATGGAATTGTTGTATACATCAAAAATGAAATCTCATGCAAAGTTGAGGAGTTTGACCTTCCTGGGGCAACTTATTTGCTCCTTCAAATTCCACAATATGACATTGCTTTAATTTGTACCTACAGATCGCCTTCATTTCCTAGCATTCACGATTTTTTAGATTCTATTGCAACAATGTACAGAACAGTGTCACATTTCAAAAACATTGCGATTGTTGGTGATTTTAATATTGATATCATCGTGAGTGATGATAGGAGTAATAAGTACCTCAACTTCCTTGAAGAGTTGGGTTTGCACGCCGGGCATGTCTTTCCAACTCATCTTCACACCTGCTATGACCATGTTATGTTGAAAACAATTTTAAACGCAACTGTTATTGTCGTCAATTCTACAGTCACTGACCACTTCTCGACTATCCTTACTCTCAACGTGGGGTCTAAAACCAAAACTAATAAGCAATTCAAAATTGTAACAGATTATCACAGGGCACTTGCTGATCTTTCAAACTCAGATTTCTCTTTTATCACACCTAATGCTTCAGCAAATGATGTGGCACGGAAAATGGTTGATATCATTGGTAATACTTTATTAGATAATTCACGGACTGTTGTCGTTCGCAGCAAGGATAGGCTCCTCAAGCCGTGGATTACTCCGGGACTTCTTCGCTGTATTAAGCATAGGGATAAACTTCACGCTAAATTTAAAAGAAATCCAAACAACGAAGGTCTGAAAACAACGTACAAAAGATACAGAAATTTCTGCAACTCACTTTTGTCTAAGATGAAACGCCTACATGATAAAACGGAATTAGAGATGGCGAGAACTAGCAAAGAAACGTGGAAGGTCTTACGTAAAATAGCGAACCTTACTAAGAAGAAAACACCTTCAGCCGAACTTTTGAACGTCACATCGGATCCCATAGAATCAGTCAACTTTGTTAACAAATACTTCAGCAATATAGGTGAAGAACTTGCTAAAAGTGTGAGTAGTAACAGCGCTGATCTCTCTCCATACTCGTTTAACATTCCTTATCTGCCAAATTCAATGGTCATCCTGCCGCCGGATGAGATGGAGGTTGAGATTCTCATTAACGCCCTCAAAAATAACTGTGCTGTTGGTTATGACAATATCCCATCACACTTTGTGAAAATGGCCAAGGATATCCTTGTTACACCACTCACTAAGCTATTTACACTTTGCTGTCAACAAGGAGTCTTCCCTGATGTCTTTAAGATCGCTCTTATTACTCCGGTACACAAAGGAGGTGATCGAACCTACTCTATCAAAACTCTTAGAAAAAATTTTAAACAACCGTCTTAACAACTTTTTAGAGCATAATAATCTCCTATCGCCACGCCAATTTGGTTTTAGGTCTGGTAAAAGCACTGGTGATGCCGTCTCAGACCTAGCTTCGTACATTTCCTCACATGTAGATAATAAGCAAAAATGTCTGGGTGTCTTTTTGGACCTTGCTAGAGCTTTTGACACTGTTTCGATCCCTTTACTTATTGGAAAGCTCGAACGCCTGGGGATTCGCGGCTCTGCATTAGATATTTATAAGGACTTTCTCTGGAAGCGGGTTCAAAAGGTCAAAATTAATAATGTGACTAGCTCTGAGTCTCCAGTCTCCTTTGGTATGCCCCAGGGTAGTATCCTCGGCCCGAGTCTGTTCCTAATATATATCAATGACCTGTGTCAGTTAACTGTGAACTCAGGCAAAATTTTTACTTACGCCGATGACACAGCATTGATTTTTCACGGTCGGACGTGGGACGATGTATACGATTCCGCCGAAAAGGGTCTCCACCAGGTAACATATTGGCTTCGGAAAAATCTTCTAACCCTTAACCTCTCTAAAACCACCTACCTTAGATTCATAAATTACGGAAGTAAAACAGCTAGCTCAGATTATTTGCTAAAAGCGCATACATGTACTGCACCGTTTGAAAAAAGCATCATCTGTAGTTGCCCTTCTATAGCCAGATCTAACCAGATCAAATACTTAGGAATTTTGTTTGATGAGAGACTTAGCTGGAAATCACAAATAGAGGTTTTGTCTGGCCGTGTCAAGAAGCTAATTTATGTGTTCAGAAGGCTGAGATGTGTGGGGGAAAGAGATCTTCTTAGAAAAGTTTACATTGCGCTTGGGCAATCACTCCTGAACTACTGCATTGATACCTGGGGTGGGGCGTGTAAGACTCTCCTTATACAGCTAGAACGGGCCCAGAGATCTCTTCTGAAGGTCATGTTCTTCAAGCATTACCTACACTCCTCTGCTCTACTCCACTCAGATGCACAATTACTTACCGTGAGACAGCTGTACATCCTCTCCGCTGTTCTCAAAAAACATTCACAAACACCATTCGACGGGAAGATGTACAATTCTAAGCGAAGGAAAGACAATGTTTGTGTAGTAAAACGATGTAGCACTGTGTACGCGCAAAGACAACACGATTTTCTTGCTCCTTTCCTATATAATAGAATTAACAAAATTTTGAATATACATCCACTGATTTTGAAGAACTGTAAAGTCATTTTGTTTAATTACTTACTTAATATTGATTATAACGAAACCGAGGCACTATTGTTTATACAAAAATAATTATAACCTAGCATTTTAATTAACTTGTCATTTTAATTAAGATTTAACACAGAAATTTTATTTTAGATAATATAATACTAATATCCCTTTTTTTTTTCAACGTACTTGTAAAAATTATTGTAACGCAGTCCAATTTATGACAATGGAAGTAGTTAATTGCCTACGATACAGGTTTTACCTAGTGTAGGCGGTTATCGATTTGTATATTCATTACTGTTATGTTTTGTGCTAAATAAATATATATTTGATTTTGATTTGATTTGAACTGCAAGCCATTCGAGCGCCAGGAGGCTGCTCGATGTAGGACGGCCGAATGTCGTAATTTTCAAATAAATAGCTGCTATCATTTATTCGAACTGGTATTTATAACAGTTACATTGAAATGTATTTGCTGGCAACACCGATATATTTTGGAGGGGAGTTTATTATTCGGGTAGAGCGCGGAGTCCGGCAGTTCAGTTGGTTTGCGGCATCAAGTTGAAGAGGTTGTATCTAAAGTTGTACCCTGTTCGAAGAATAAAAGTATCGAAAAAGTCTCAGTGTTATAATTTCATCATATTACGTTTTTCACCCTCGATTGTAGAATTAAACAGTAAATTCAGAAGGTATTCATCAATTCCTTCCATGTTTTCTTCTCCTTTCGACGTTCCCTAATTCTATCTTTATTCGACATTAACTACATACAAACAAATAAGTACAAATTATCGTATTTTAGGAATCCCCAACCAGCACTGATTACACAAATTGGTTTTAAAGACAATCAAACCAATCAACCCACATAAGATGACGGAACACGGACGCCAGAACAATGCGTGATCGACGCTAGCTTATACCATGGGAGTTTCGTTTAAACAATGTGTTTTCCCATTGGCATACCTAGTAAGTGTATGAGGCTAGTCTACCGTCTGTTACTAAAGAGACAATCAGCGCGTGCGAAGAAGTATAGGAGGTTTGGGAAGAACAAACTAAAAGTGACATGGCGGCGGCGTTGATTTGGTAAATATTTGCTCGTTTGTTGCAACACACATATTTTACTTTAATAAATTAGTAACGTCGAATGTTTGTCAAATTCCGCATAACCGTTATTACTTAGGGTTAAATTTTAAAGGTGCAATCGGGCCGTACAGGACGTCAAAAGTACATACTAAGTATTTATTTATTTATAATTTATTGCGTAACTAAATTTTTTACAAAAGGTAGACTTAACGCCTTATAACATTATCAACAGTCATACGTTTGGGCTAAGCTAAATGATTGTTGGCGTATCTACGGGTTAAAATATTTTGGCAAATGTTTTGTGTCTTTCTTAGCGATATATTTTCATTAAGAATACATTAATTTTTTTTTAAAAAAAAACGTTATATTTTGTTTGAACTTCAAAGTTATATAAAAATTATGCCTCCACCTACCTCTGTGTCGATGTTACGAATACGCACCTACGCGACGTTTCATCTCAACCCAGTGTCAACAAATTGGCTTAATAAGGTCAACAGCCATTGATATTCTATTTTAGCTTATAGCGCGTAAGGCCGCCTAAATTATACATTTTCTCTAAACGATTTCTTTACCCTATATGATGTGCAATAAGGAGTTATCTTATGTTTAGGCTGCTTATCGTCGTGGGTTGCTCAGCACAAAGGCTGGAGTCGGAACCGACGAACCAAACTGGAAGGATTTGCAGGGACATCAACTGCAATAGACTAGATAAGCTAAGGCTGCTCAAAGACTGTGTGGTGATACTGGGAAACCTAAGAGTGGTGTTGTTGGAGCAAGCACATAAAGACGACTTCAAGGATTTCAGGTTCCCGAAGTTGAGAGAAGTAAGTTGGTAGCCATATCTTTTTGTGTAAATTTTCACAATTCCAGGCGCTTTAGCGCAATGACATCCAATTGCGTCTTAAGTGTGCGATATCATCCTTCCATCGCATAGGTGGTCTAGCATAGGTGTGATTTAGGAGCCTTAGCTTAGCTTAACTTGCGTAGCAATTTCTACATTTCCAGGCACTTTGGCGCAATCGACATCAAATTGCGTCTTAAGTGAAGGATGTCATCCATCGTATAACTAAAATCTAGCATAGATGTCATTTAGGATTAGGAATCTTAGCTGTGGTCAACTTGAACGATTTTTCTTGTAGGTCTCGGATAATAATGGCTTATCTAGGAGACTATATCAGCTCCTATATTTCATGCTGTTGCAATATATGAACTAATATACAGAACCACTTTATTACTAGAACCTGTCTTTTGACTAGTCTTGTATCACCAGACTTCACGTGAGTGAAAAAACAGAAAGTAATTAACTACTTGAGCACTATGAACGCTGTTTGTTTAGTCTCTGTGTATGGTCACATGATAGTATTCATATGTGTTGAAGAAAACAACGCTTTTGTTTTTGACGGCTTTTAGGATGCATGCTCTTATGACATTTATGTTTAATTGTGCTCCAAATAAGGCAGGTATTTTCTCCAACAGGTCACAGGCTATGTAGCCTTCTACCGTGTGAATGGTTTGGAATCAATAGGCCAATTGTTCCCCAATTTGGCCCGGATTAGAGGCAACCACATCCTCTACAACTATGCTCTAATTATCTATGACATGGCCAATCTGCAGGAGGTGAGTGATGTATAGTACCAAATTACTGTATACAATTATAAATGTGAATTGCGATTGTGCGCAGATGGGTCTTTAATAGCCATTGAACTACTATTACTTTACAAGCGTATAGAACTGCCACCACGAACAAATTTCTTGCGATGAGTTGATGCCACTTGCTGGCATCAACGCATGCAATCGGTTTCAAATCGACATTCAAATTTCAAGGAACACCTCACTATCTTGCCATCGAGTTGCGACACATTTTTTTCTTGGCATAGTTTCTCTATATGTAGTAAAAACAACTCACTGTTACTAACCGATATTTAACATGCTCAAAACAGAAACTTTCCGCCTGACCGGGATTTAAAATTTGGTAGCGACCAGCGATCTGAGCATTAAACGAACTAGGCAGTCAAAAACATACACCAGTATTGTAGTTTTAAGGTGTATATTATAAGTATAAAATGCCTATTTAATCAAAAGGATAGAATACTTACACAAGTTTAAGCAAGAATTAAGTTGCCGGTAAATAGTTTTGATTCTGTTTTTTTAATGAATATCCAAACATTGTGCCATAGTCCCACCTAAAGGTAATCATGATGAATGAAAGTGACGATTAAAGGTTTCGCGGTTGATGTCGTGGCCCAGTAAATTTCAGTACGTGAAAAACGATGAGTACCAGTGATACCTACTAGCAGCAGTGATATTCGTAAAATTGCTTCTACCTCATACTTATAGCTACCATAAAGTCTGTTTTTCTTTGCTAGTCGAATAATACCTTAAATAATACCAGTGAATAAAATTCTTTAAACTATTTGATTTAAAAAGATCTCCGTGGTAAACGATGAATTATTGATGTAGTTGATAAGTTTTATGTTTATCGTATTTTGAAATGAATTATTTCGGTAAAAAGGTATGTAAAGATTGCTTACAAAATTGGACAAGCAAAAAGGAACGGACTTTAGACCTAGCTTGATATAAAAGTAGGCCTACGTAGGAAGAATCGGTAGTGCAAAGTTCAACATTGATTTTGGACCCAATACTTAACGCAAAGTAGGTAAATGAATAAAACTTTTATCCGTAGCGTATCTCCGTTTAATTTTATTAAAAGCACTCATTTCATTAGCTTCACAGCGATGACACAAGGCTGCGAGTACCGTTGACACAATATGTAATGGATAGCACAATAGCGGAGCGACCGTAATTTATTTAATTACATGAAAACAAGGCAGATGTTATCATATTATAACCTCGCAATAATTTAATGTTTTTAGTTCGGGCTAGAGCACAATCATAATAGCAAACATACTATGGAATAACTTGAATTCTTTAATTATTAGTAACAGCTGTATATACCGTATCAATAAAATTAATATAATCAAGTAGAAAATATTGCGTATGTGTATGCTGCGGCTTGTATGGGTGGCTGTGTGGTTGGCAGTCCGAATCGCCCAAGTGTTGTTTCAGAATAGGATCATGCGAACCACCGGTGGTTCAGTCAGCGCTACAAATCCCCTAAGGTATCTTTTGAAATCTTTTGGGTCACCACTGAAACTACTGTGGTGCGTATAACCCGATGTATACACACATTCTGAAACATCAATAGGGCAAATCGCCCCGCGGTCCGTAAACCTCCGGGTATGCCAATATCCGAACAAAAATACCTTAACCAAATGTCACAATAGCTACTTTGGTGGCCAATTTAGGAGTATTTTTTCTTCAAAACTCGAACAGTCGTAAATATTCAACCGCTCTTGACAAACAAGTAATTTAATTATTAGGTAATTTAGTTCGACATTTCCAGGTCGGTCTCTACAACCTTCTCAAGATAGACCGCGGAGGGGTCATAGTCTGGGCGGTTCCTCAAGCCTGCTTCATCTACACAGTGAACTGGAAGAGCATAGCTCCTCGATCGCGCCATGTCTTAAACCCAGTCGAAGACAGCCCACATTGCAACAACGCGTGTAGCTGTACAAGAAATGTGTCTACCAACTTTTGCTGGAATATTGTGTGAGCTTCTGATAAATGAAATATGCTAAAGCATTCTCATACTGAAAGTACGGTACCGAGCGATCCATCATTTGTAAGGCCCGAAAACATATCTCTCTAAAGACAGGCGCGTGCAAAGTACAGTTGTTAACTTGAATGACGTATGTTTGTACGGGTGGAATCTCACAACTTTAATTTGAACCACTTATTAAATTCATATAATGTCAGAAACTCTACTTCAAGTTTATAAAGAGAGATACGTAAAACCTTAAATGGCATTTAACCCTTGGACTTAACTAATTGTAGTTTATCTGATGACTTGCTAAGAATTGTAAAAAAGGTATTAATGCGAGTTTTATTTTTTTATTAAAAACACTTCATGCACAAACAAAAGGTACATATTGCGGACTTAATGCTGAAAGCATTCTCTACCAGTCAACCATAGGTCTATACAGAGAAATTGCTGGCGGCGCGAAGAAAGTGATATAAGGGCAATTTTATATTTTAAGAGAAATTTTTAATGTAGAAAGAGTGCTGTGAAAAAACTCTTTAGTGTTTTTTTATATTTTAAAATTTTATTGCATACGAGTCAATATATATGATCATCGCTTACAACTTCCTGTCAAGGTTTTATTGGATGACAATGCTTATAAAGCTCAAAAACTTACTTTTCATCTGCAGAAAATGCCAACGTCTGGTGGATGATGTGGACTCAAAGTGTGATGAGCAGTGCCTCGGCTGTCGACTATCAAATTCTACGGAGTGCACCATTTGCCGCAACTTCACTTACAGGGGCAGATGTGTATCTACGTGTCCTGTTGGGACGTGAGTAATAATATTTTTGCCATACTCTAAATATTTTTAGACATTGCCACCCAAGAAGTCACGGGTCCGTATCCCTGGTCGGGCCGAAATTTGATACTAATGTTTTTTTGATTTAAAATACTCGGTAACAGCTCGCAGTCAGAAAGTTGGTGGTGATGGCACCCCCGTGCCCCGGATAGCGAGTTAAACCGTTGGTTCTGCGCCAGATGCTACCGTCTCAACAAATAATGTGTATTGCGCAAACACTTGACCTTGAGACTCGACTATTTACAGTAAATAATGTTCCACGCTGATTGCCAATCTCAATTAAGATTGGCCGCTGTGGACCAGATTTTAAAAGCTTCTTAAACTTTGAGGACTTTTAAAACAAATGAAGTTGCACTTAGATGTCGGGAGCAAAATAATATAGATCGCCCCGCCCTATCGTTAGTGTGGCTGCGTAAAGATATGACAGCTGATGACAGCGTTCTTATAGTTTTAGTCACGTTAGGTCCCTAATTTTGTGTTATTAGCCATATTTTTGAACAGATACTCCTTGACCCGAATTTCACAAACAGATGCTATAAGATCCATAAGCTTTACAAGTCAGCTGCTCAAATAGCCTCAAAACGTACCAGCTTCAGAGTAAAAGTTCATTTGGATGGTCCAATTGGCAGGCTGTTCGCACGGTGTATATGCCTAAGTGCCAGCCAGGACGTGACGATGAATTCAAATCGAACGTTCACAGCATGATTTAGATAGATACGAATATCGACGCGGCGCGGCAACGCGTAAATGGTTGCCAACAAACTGATACAGAAAATTGGGTATTGGCGCATTTTTTGCCTATAAGAAAGGTTTGGTATTTTTTTTATTAATTTGATTGTTTAGTAACTTTTCTTTGGTAAGCTAGTTTTAAGTTAATCATTAATCTTTCAGTAACTGACAGTTACTCTGAGTTTGACCGATATAAAGGACAAGTCAGCATTTTATCTGAAAGCTATACACAAATATGAGTACCTAAGCAAATTAATCCCAAGTTAACTGAATGTCAATTTTAACCCCGAGTTATTGTTAATTTGAATTGCGTAAGTGCACCTGCGGGCTAACAATGTCAAATGTTACGCTAAATATCTGACCCAATGAGGCGTAATGAGCTCTGTAACAGGAAATGTTAATCCAAATAGGATAAGCAAATGTTCTATTTACAAACCAAGTTCAATAACCTCAATGTTGTCCTGCGATTCCATTTTCACTATATATGCATAATATTTATTACTATTTTTAGTTGAACATTATAAAAAGTAAGACTGTATTACTTAAGATTTTCATTATACAACGTGTAACTTTAAATGCGCAAAACCTGAAATTATGATCATTGAAATAACGAGCAGAAACAATTGATTGATTTTGATAATGGTCATATTAAAATAAAACTTATAAAAATGTTGCCCTGTCTATTTATTAATAGACTAGCCATCACGTTTGCAAACCTGCCAAAATACGTAAACAGTCAATGGTAAGTTCTTTTTGAGCTTAGATAGTAATAATAATAATTTCAGCGCGGCGCATCGGCCCGGTGAATACCTACCGAATCCTCTTTCGACAGAGCGTCGTCCGCAGAGCAAGAAATTATCAGAGGTGCCTGTAAAACTAAGACAACATGACTGCCTTCTAGTTTAGGATTATCCTGTATTTTAGGAAGCAGTTCCTTCCATTTGATAGTATAGTGAAAAGCACTTATACACTTGCCAAGCTATAATATAAAATGCAAGTAGACGATAGTAGTACAAAACAAAAATAAAATTATAGATGATAGTACTAGTGTTTCTAAGTGTGCGTGCGTGCGTGCGTGCGTGTGTGTGTGTGTGTGTGTGTGTGTGTGTGTGTGTGTGTGTGTGTGTGTGTGTGTGTGTCCTTTAATCAAGGATTTTTGTCAAATTAAATTTAAAAAAATTATCAGCTTAAGCTAGTGATCACAAACTTTTTGATGTGTGTACATATATGTACTCGTATGCGGCCTGTTAAACTCGTAACGCTCTTTATTATTTACATCAAATTAAGAAAATATTTTCCAATTCCAGAATAGTTCTCCCAGACAACGACTACTGCATCACTAAGGCGGAATGCAACCGTATGGGAGGATGGCCCTGGAACCACACATGTGTGTTCAATTGCTCTATGGGCTACAAGAAAGAAGAAAATGATGATGGGACTAGCTGTGTGCCTTGCGAGAGATGCGAGGAGGTAAGATAGTAAAGTATTGTATCGTGTAATAAAAGTGACCCTAGCCGATTTCGACTAAGGGAGCCAGACTTTACGGCCAGCCGACTGCGCAAGATATATTGTAGTGCACAAATGTGTGCGAAAACACAGGTGCTCTCTCTATTCCTTTCTTTCGTATAGCCCGATGGGATAGCAATCTGACACGACCGGAGAGTGATCAGGCGCTGGACCAACGGCTTTACGTGCTCTCCGAGGGCCGAAATACCGCCAATTTCCAAACTACGGGCTAATATATTATGTTCTGCACGACTCGGGGATCAAACCTGGGACCGCTGGCACACCCGCGGCTTTCTAGTGCGATCATCTAACCGCTGCGTGATCAAGACAGTCAACTGTATAATGACAAATGGTGCCAAGACGCGCCTTTGGCTTGCACTGTCAAAAACATATCATGTCGAGCCAAGCTTTTTGTTGTACACGTTATAACTCTAATCACAAAGTGTACTATTTGGCTAGGCTTCACCTAAGAGCCATGTGACATGAATCAATACAGCCAAAAATGCAAAGAGGCCCTAGTATTAAACTACCACCATTTTTTTGTAAGCATAAAGTAAAACCACAATTTCCCCTGAGATTGTCGGAAACAATCGTCTTTAATATTGTGCTTGGGCATGTACAAATCTTGCGGATATTGTTTCGTCAGAACAAAAATTAAAACTGCAACAATGGCGTAAGCCGAGATTTCGCTCCAAGGCTGCTTAGCCCAGTTGCAACCGCACTCGAGAGTTCTTATTACAAAGAGAGGTTTAAGGGTAGTACGGAAACGCACCTTACAGCCTACATCATTCCCTTACTTACATCCTTTAAATAAGGATCAATTTTCTTGTTTATGTAAATCAAGTTTTTTTTTTCACAAGCCCTTTAATCTTCACTATTTTGCTTGCCACTCTATTTTTTATTATTTTAGACTTGCGGCAGTCTTACGATACAAACTATTGGCAACATGCAAGATGCTGAAAGATGTGTTCACATCGACGGCCACTTAGTCATCCGGATAAGATACCTTCCAGAAGCAATGGAAGAATTGCGAAAATATCTAGGACAAATACAGGAGGTTTCTGACTTTATCATCGTTTACGGATCTTTGACGATCACGTCCTTGGATTTTTTGTCTTCACTGAAACGGATTGGAGGCCGGAATCTGAAAAATGGAACGCACAGTCTTGTAATTTATGATATGACTAACCTACAGAGCTTATTTACTGAAAATGTTACTAATGGTATAAGAGTTGAGAGAGGGTCATTGTATATTTACAATAACCCGATGCTGTGTATACGTGAGATTGAGAGGATAAAGCATCTTTTTCCTGATAAGCCAGGTCCATTAGATATACCCCAAGGAACGAATGGATACAGCGGTGGTTGCGTCAACGCGTCAGTTGCACTACAGTTAAACGTTATTAATGAGACTTCAGTTTCAGTTGATTTCACACATGTGGAAAGTCCTCACGCGCATTATTCTATTCTCTACATCCATTTGCCTCAAGGCTCTCGGAAGATTTTTGTGCCAGAGACTTGCAGCGATTCTGAATGGCATGCTTACAACATCCCACATGATTTGGATAGTAATAGTAATGTCGTTTTAACAAGTCTACGACCCGCATCTATGTATGCTTTATGTATAGAAAAATATGATCCAAAAACGAAGGTCCTTGCTCGTAGTGACATTTTTAACTTTACAACGCCTGTAGGCAAACCTGAACCGCCTTTCATCTTAGAATTAGTAGCGTCATCATCAGATGTTGTGGTACTACGATGGGTTGACCACAAACTTTACCGATCACATATCAAGCGGTACGAGTTAGACGTCACTTTAGTAGAAATTCATTCAAAAGATGTAATCGCCAGAGATCACTGTGATAGGAAAGAGGAGGATTTCAGAAGAGAGGATGAGATAGATTATTTTCGTCACGCTGTTGTCATGAGACCACCTTCCGACTATGATAGAGGATGTGAATCGATGTGTGGTGTCCTATCAACAGCGACTGCTGGTGCGATGGTTGAAGAGTTCTTTGATGTGTGCAGCAGTATTGAACATGGTTGTAACAGCCCAGAAGTAGATCCACCTAGCAATTCCTCGTTCGGATCGTTTGTGAGGACACTAACTCTGAACATCAGTGGTCCGCGAAACGATTTCCAAGTTGGAGACTTAGCACCTTTTAGAGATTACAAGTTCAGACTACGAGCTTGTTCTGATCGGCAGTGTAGTCGATACGCAAGAGGTGTTGTTAGGACTCTGCGATCTGAAGTTGCCGATATACCTATTATAACTTTTGCGAGTGCAACAGAATCTGGTGATATTTATGTCAAATGGGATCCCCCACCATTGACCAATGGACCTGTTTTATCATACACTGTGAAGGTATTGCCGTCGATAAAATATGATGAGCCGGCTCAACTGCAGCCGCAGGTTTGGTGCCTACCAAGTGGCCAAACGGACTTCTTAGTTAAGTACATTAAAGCCAAAAAGTATTTCATTAGTGTTTGCTCTACCACACTAGCATCTAGAAGTGCTTGTAGTGAGCGACAGCGAGTGACAATCGCAACAGATTGGGAGCTCGGCTGGTGGTGGACTGGTGTAGTCTTTGGTGTTTTGATATACACTTCATCACTGGTAATAGGGTGTTTGTGGAAGAAGCGAAGAGACTACTCTTTGGAGGAGCCTTTACTCGATAACATGGTAGTTTCTAATACAGAACCGCCCAGTATAATGATGTCGGATTTCATGCCAGTTTATACGATACCACTGCGCGATACACAGTTAGATTACTAACATTAGTCATAGCTACTTGTTTGCCAAAATTACATTGTGATACTAAGTATACTCACTCTGATTAAATGATTTGTATTTTTTTTGTATTAGTTTATTCCCTGCCTCAATTCTGTGTAATAAAAGGTTCTGTTTTATTCAGTAAAACTCACTTACAGTTAACACAAGAAACAGTTTTCTTATAATAATAATTTTGGGTGTAACTATGTCATCATGATAATCTTAGCTTTACTCGAAGCCCCTTTACACACTTCGAATTTTAGCATCAATGAGAATTTCAGCATCAATGCATTCGCGCGTTTTCGAAGCGCGCGAAAGCACCGCGACTCAAGCAATGAACAGAATTTTGCATCGATGCTTGTTGCTCGTTAGTATCGATACAGTCGGCAATATACAGATATTAAATCATTAATGACAAGCTTCTGCATCGTGACTGTGTCGATGCTAAAAGTAGCGGAAGTGCGTAAAGGTGTACCATTTGCGACTGCATCGATGCTGCTTCGCGACAACATCGCTGCTAAAAGTCGCACTGTGTAAAGGACCGATTTTACGCTCACCCGACCGGCTTTAGCAGACCGAATAAGGTAACCATAACCACAAAGAGAGAGCCTACAATAATTTCCATAGTAACATTTGTCAAACAAATGCAAAATCTCGGCTTATTGTGGATCCGTCAGTTATCCAGGGTGGTAATTAAAGCCGAAGCATTCGGTTAATCCTTCTGATGTTTGGCTATTCTAAATATTTAGGATAGCATTAGGGGTTGATATCTCGGAGGATTTTGTTGGTCCTCATAAGATGAAACTATTGGATTTTGTTGGTTTACATCAAAACTTCGATTGGGAAATGCGATAAAAGGTAACGGACAACATTTTATAACGTAGGTTAGAAGGTACCGAATGGAATTACCGAGAGTAGAGACATGAATTTGTACACTGCATTCTTGCTGTATTCTATTGAAATTGGAATATAAAACGATTTCTTGCGATATCAATGAAATTTATTTATTTAATTTTTATTGCACTGTTAATGGTACAATTGGCGGACTTAATGCCTTATGGCATTCTCTACCAGTCAACCGCTTGGGAAATGCAGAGAGTTAAATCAGTGGCGGAATATTTATTTTTTATTTTTTATCTATATATTTAAAATTACTGAGAGGGACAAAAATTTAAAATGCATTAACATAAACATACATACAATAATTACATAGCTAAACAAATTTATTTGTAAATATATAAGCATTGGATTAATAAACTTACATAGAATACATATATTTAATAAAAAATAAGAAATAAACTACAGATAGGGAAGTGAAGATATTGATGACATCTATTAAAATATTACCGACAGCAGTGAACAAAATTGTGGTTAATTCTGAAGTGAGCCAAGGTTAAGATAGTGGGTGCGGAGAGACTTCTTAAAAGAAATTCAATTATTTGTTCCATTAAATGTCGAGCTAAGACCTCCGTGGTGTAGTGGCTAAGTACGCTGGGTTTCAAAGCGTAGCCACTTCGAGGATCCGGGTTCGATTCCCGGTCGGGTCAATGATGAAATGAAAATTTTCGATACTGTCTCGGGTCTGGGTGTTGTGTTACCACCGTTGTATCTGATTTCCATGACACAAGTGCATTAGCTACTTACTTTGGGATCAGAGCATAGTAAGTGATTGGTGTCCAATATTTTTTTATAATGGTACTATTCAACTCATCACACATTTCCTTCAATACATGTTGAAATTTTATTCCTTCCGCAAAAATACAGAGCATACCCGCTGTGAAAAGCATATTGCATCCGTAATTATTCATACCGTGTTTATCTGCGTTTCCACCAGGTGAGCAGCTCCAGATTCAATTAAATGTATATTTATGATTTAGTTACAGGTTTAAAACAATTGTAAAAACAAGGTTTTCTTTTTGTAATGCGATTGAATGAAAGATATTTAGTTAAACGTGTGCTCACTCAGTCCTCACAAGCGGTCAGCCATATCTTCATAATGAAATAAGTTGGTCGAGTCATTGAGTGTTCTTTTTTTTGTTACAGCTCTATTTAATTGCAGCCTGTAATTTCAGATCATCAAATTTCGTATTAAAACATTTACTATTAATTTATTGTGCTCACTCCATCCACACGCTATTGTATCTCTATGAACCAACTATAGATTCGAATTCCATCGTTTACATTGTATGAATTGGCTAGAAATAGGACTATTCAGCATAAAATCAAACCACTTTTACTATGCATTCATGAGTAAAACGGATGCCTGGTGCTCACTCCGTCCGCCATCGCTAAATACCTAAATCTTTTGTGCTAAGTTAACTTAAAAGAATGAGTGAACATATGATTTTTTTGTACAAAAATACTATAAAATATTCGGAAGTACCCAGTTTGATATTTCTTTTTACTTTTAGGGTAAAACAAAATTTCATATTTTGTATGAAGGACATGGAATAGGGTGTCTACACGTGATAAAAAAGCAGGACTTGGCTGACTTAACTTCACGTGTTTACGCTAGCTGCGTGTCATCCTCGCTTACTTGCCTGAAGGAAAAGGTTTTTTCTTAATAGGTACTTTGTTTGGGCTGGGGTTTGGGTTTAGTTTGAATTTTGAGGTTTTGTGTACTAAATGTAAAATTAATATATCTGACCGGTCACATTTGTCAGAAACCATACATGACACGTCAAATACGGTCAATATCAATCAATCCTGACCTCGTTGTGTGAATGAGTTTTGATTACTTATTATGACTTTTTATTGTTTTTTGTAAATATGGTTGAAATCAGATGTAAAGAACGGTGTTTCACGGACCTGCGCGAAATTCACGTGACCTACCGAATTCGACCAATCGCGTACGCACAACCGAAAAAGTAATAAAATATTACTGAATCAATATGAATTACCATTTATTACAGTTAATGACCATTTTTGACTATTTAATAGTCATTTTCAACACTAGCTCTATAGCCGAATGGTAAAATACGGACATTAGGAAAGAACTAGAACAGAAAATAAGTTAAGAATTAGACCGTGTGTGACACTGACTGCCATTTGAATTTTAACTGATAAGTGATTTTCGGTCAATTTGCGTGATTCTTATCGGTTACGGCTAAACGAAGGAAGATACGCTGTTCGATTTTTAGGTATGTTGGAGATTCTGTTTTTTTAATTGGAATTACAAAATACATGTTAATTTCTTGCGGAACTTTGTGAAATAAGGAAAATAAACATGTGGGGAACATATGACCTTAGCCCGTTGGAGCTAAGCGTTTTGTGGGAACTATACATCTTATGCCTGTTTATGTCAACATTAAATAACTTTATTTTGAATACTAGGTGTTTTTCCTGACATTTCTATGTATTGCATACTTATAACATTTTAGCAAAACCTCCTTATATATATAACGTAATTTAAATTAATTTACAAGAATTATATGTAGCGACAAAAAAAGGAAATCGTTGCCCAGGCACAGGGATTATATCCCATACTATTTTTCAGGGTTATTAGTATTTTTTCTGGACTCCGTTGATGAGGAATGAAACAAGGCATTATCTTAAACCAAAATCTATATGCAACTCTTAATTTCCTTCATCAGTTTTCCGCGGCCTGGAGGCCGAGTCTCGTGGCAATCGAACTTTGTTCGTATGGTAACCCGATTGCGAGTTCAACATATTTACCTAAAAATCAAATCAAGAATGTAGATACATGTAAAATACTATCGCACGACCAAAAACTAATAATATAGAAATCGTGACTCTGAAAAATTTAAAAATGTTTTTTCTTTGACAAAGAAAATTTGATCGGTGAACTTTTTCGTATATGAATTGCGCGAAAATTGGTCAAGGATTAAACCGTCTCATTTTTCAGTCTAACTTTATGTCCACTTATTATTATCACGTGGAGACACCCTATTATATGTCATTTAAACCTAAAAAATGTTTTGTATATATATAAAAGTAAAAAGTAATATTGAACTGTGTACCGCCGAATATTTTATGGTATTTTTGTACAAAAAAAATCATATGTTCACTCTTTATTTTAAGTTAACTTAGCAAAAAATATTTAAGTATTTAGCGATGGCGGACGGAGTGAGCACCAGGCATCCGTTTTACTCATGAATGCATAGTAAAAGTGGTTTGATTTTATGCTGAATAGTCCTATTTCTAGCCAATTCATACAATGTAAACGATGGAATTCGAATCTATAGTTGGTTCATAGAGATACAATAGCGTGTGGATGGAGTGAGCACAATAAATTAATAGTAAATGTTTTAATACGAAACTTGATGATCTGAAATTACAGGCTGCAATTAAATAGAGCTGTAACAAAAAAAAGAACACTCAATGACTCGACCAACTTATTTCATTATGAAGATATGGCTGACCGCTTGTGAGGACTGAGTGAGCACACGTTTAACTAAATATCTTTCAATCAATCGCATTACAAAAAGAAAACCTTGTTTTAACAATTGTTTTAAACCTGTAACTAAGTAATAAATATACATTTAATTGAATCTGGAGCTGCTCACCTGGTGGAAACGCAGACACCGTGTTTCCATTTAGCATCGCCGCGAGAAAAAATAAATTCCTCTCCATTTTCTGTGCGCAGAACTTGGAAATCTTGGGTATGTTTCATTAAAACACTCGAGCTGCAACTTGACCTCTTTTTGTTCGAGCTGAAACACTGCATAAACTGGCGTCGCTGTATATAAAGTACCTTTTACTAGTAGAACTGCGAAAATTAGTCACAAAGAATCAAATGAGCGGTTCTTAACAGCGGGTGTAGTCAGCAACAAATTTTTTGACATTCCGCGTATACAACGCTGAACCAAAAAAAAAATATTTTTTTAATGAAGCCTAAAAAATAACATAGATTTATTTAGGTTTATTAAAGATAGCTACGTAAGAAAAAAAAAACAGAGAATCAGAAAATTGAAATTGTCGACACGAAATGTCCAAACACAAATCTGAAGAAGTCTGACTTACAAGTCTGAAGCAAAATTTTTGACATTTCATTTGTCCCCGAAATGGATAAAAGTAAATGGATTAGACGATTAATATCATATCACTACGAAGTGCTTTACAGTTGTTAGTAAATCACAATGCATCTGTTATGCCAAACACATTTTTTGAGTGAACGCGAGTTGTTCCTTTTTAATTACAGTTTAGTCACATTGCCACTAGAAGGCAATGTGACTAAACTGTAATTTAGGCATCATTAGTTTTTTTTACCAAAACACTTGTAAGCTTAATTAAAAAAATATGATCGACATGCATTGAATCATTATTTATTTAACACAAAAAGAAAAAAAAACTTGCATACTATTATGAGAAATAGTAAGGACAAAGTGACACTCCAGGAGAATCTTATTAAAATAAATCGTTACCTACTAATAAATGTGAAAGTAAATCTGTCTCTGTCTGTCGCGCTTTGTGAAATGAAACTTGGCACACTCATAGTCTACAGCCTGAGTAAGGACATAGGCTACTTTTTAATGCGAAAAGGGGTTGAAAAAGGGGATGAAAGGTGCTTAAAATTCCCTCTACAAGGTTTAACAATTCTTATTTGACTAGCCTATTGTAAAGTAGGCACAAGGATCATAAAGCGTTAGTAAAAAAAATATTGATAACTATTGATCAGTTCGTTACTTCAAAGTAATATATTTACTCTAAGATGCTTTTGGGTCAAGAAGCCGAGAATCAAGTTGAGATCTATTGTCCGGAATAGTTTGTTTCCTCTTGATGTCTATCAACGTGATAGTGTTTAGAACTTGTTATGGCTAATGAAATCGTAACTTTTGTAGTTTCATCCTCTTCAGTTCTCATTACAACTTCGCACAGTTTGTTTAATTGGCTGCCCACTCGTTGCGGGATGCTGCTCAAAAACCAGAGTTAGTAGACCTGTGCCGTTTCTACGACCGTTCAAATACAAATGTTTATTTGTCATTAATTGTATGAAAAAATATGTGATATTTAATAAGTAAGCTGTACAATAACCTACTTAGTTACACAGGGTGAAAAAATGTTCGAGACAATTTTAAGGGGGCGATTGTCAATCGATCTTAGAATACAGGAAAAATAAATAAAAAAAAGGTTTTTTTCTGTATTCTAGTTTCGACTCTTAAGTATAGAATATTATAAATCTGTGGACACTTTACTCTTCCTTCTACTCTTTTTCTTTCTAATACAGAGTGTAAATAAGTACAAACCAAATTAAAGCGATTGTTGAGAGTCGAGTCTAGAAAACATGAAAAAAGTAATATTTTTTATTTTTTCCTGTACCTATTTTAAACTCAATTGACAGCCACTCCTTTGAATTTGGCTCTTACATTTTTTTCGACCTACCAAGTTTGAGCAAGTAGCTGTGAGGCGAGGGTACAGTTTTAGGGTGTCTGTTAAACTGGGCATGTTTAAATGCAACAGTGTCGTGATAGCTTTATAACTAGAAATTGTTGTTGCTCGCGTGAAATTGCAGCATGAATGTCTGTTCCGTTGAATTATGGCTAATGGTCGTCTACGGTTTCGCAGCTTCGCACGTGGGATTTACATTTTAACTTGGGCAGGTTTCGTGCATTCATTAGGGGATAGGTTTATTCTAGCTGCGGACATCTAAGCGGTCAGGGCTGGAGTGGTCTGCATCAGTTTACTGCTATACTGTTCAGTTCGTGGTTATCATAGGGCTGAACAGTACAATATAAATAAATGCATAAATATCCTTTGGACATTCGCACACATCGGCATCTAGTCCCAAAGCTACTCAAAGCTTGTGTTATGGGTGCCAAACAACGGATATAATACTTAAATACTTTTTGTTTGTAAAAACATACATGATATACATAGAAAACACCCAGACCAATACAAACAGACATGTTCATGCACACAAATATTTGTATTGTGCAGGGATCGAACCCGCAACCCGCTACGTAGTAGGCGATTTCTCGATCACTGCACCAGACGGGTCGTCTGGCATAGTATATATCTATTGTTAGCGAGCAGAAAATTGAGAAGCATAGAACGGCACTAGCAATCGAGTGGTGGTGTTCCGCCTTAGACTAGCCACGGACTAGCTGTCAATCTGTCAGCGACGATCGCGCCAATGCCGCGGGCTAAATGCAGTGTTGCTCTGTTTTCAGTAATAAATAATTATGTTCTTGACAAAGTGTGTTTTAGAGTTAATAATATGTGTACATCTGCACATCTGTTGTGGGCTAAAATAGTATAAAATAGAAGAAAGATATCATAATGATTCAGAACCATGCGGTTGCGGATTCGATTATGATTCGGAAACTTCCATATATTATAAAATTATAATAAAGTCGATTCGTCCGATGCAACTATTTTATTTCCTTCTTTTTTTTATTTGTTACCAAAATGACAACAATTATTAAAAAAAACTATTAGAATATCTAGCCGAAACCCAAGCCAAATGACTTATTGAATGTTCTGAATCGCCCTATAAGCCGATCTGGATACGTTGTGTCGAATGCCCGAGGAGAGCTGCTGAGGAAAAGTGTGTTCTGTGAACGATAAGGGAAGGTCTGGCTACACCAAGTTCACCACACACAGAAAGACGGCACAGGTTTATTGAGTAGGCTTCTTCTTCCAGAAGAGAAGAGAGCCACTTAGCCTCCCTATAAGACAATTGACAGTAAAAGTGGAATAGTGGAGATAGATTTTAAATATATTTATAGAGTTGCTGGATAAGCGGGCAAGATTATCAGCCGCTTTTGGTGTAGGTAGAGCTGCTTATTATCCACAAAAATATAGAAAAACCAGAGGGATTACTGACGTTTGAAATTGTGAGAACACTGGTTATAGGTATAGAAACAAACATATGGTGAGCCATCAATTACGTAAACTCACTTTAGTTTGCATGGTGAATCTTTGAATCATTATAATAATTATAATAGTTTAAAAAAATATACAAAAACACTTTTTATTTTTGAAGTGAAAACTTCTTTAGCGGCGTTGAGCACTTTTGTGGGATGGGGGAAAAATGTGAAACTCGCGTCAGGACACGTGGGCTGATCGAAAAACCGTAAGACGGTTGGCGAAATTATAGATGTAAGTTGATTTTTCTGAGAGATAAACTTTTTAATGTAATTTAATATAATATAAATTGTAATGTTTGTGTATGATAGCGCAATAAATAAATATTGTATTCTATAAAAATATATTATTATTATTGTATTCTATCACAAAAATGATAGTACTTTTATATTGATAATAAGAGCAATTCATTCAAAATTATACCCTAACTATTCCAAAAAATCAAAAATGCACAACGTTGATATTCAAGTTTTCACTTCTGCTGGCACTCCCGGAGTGCAATTTTGTGTTTTTTTTTTTCGTATCCCATTCATCATTTAATAAACCCTTTCATTTAATACCCATAAATTAAGAGTGCATTTAAAATAGCCAATCTGCCATCTTGGATGTCCGCCATGTTGAATTTAAATCTCGTGACTATTTTTTTCGTATTTCTGACAGCCAAACCTTTCATTTGATACCATAGCATGGAGGTGCATGTCAAAAAGACTGTCCGCCATCTTGGGGAGGCAGCTATATTGGATTTGTAAATAAACTTCGTAGCTAATCATGTATTGTCATCAGAACTCAGAGGGTGTGCAAAATTTCATCCTAATCGAAGACCGGGAAGTGAGTCAAATTAAGATTCCAAGTTTTTTCCATACATAGTTATGAGTGAAGCTAATACGAGTATAAGCGTGATAAAATATCTAAAAAGTAACTTTTCATCAACGCGGCAATATTTTAAAGAAGTTACAAACTTGAATTGTTAGTTAAGTATAATAACTTAGGGCGTAGTTGGCATCCCTAACGTGAACACATCCTCACTTAACAGACGTAATATATTGCAAGTTTGCTACAGGGTATTTATAATAAATCAGCTGTAATATACCCGTGTGCTTGTTCTACTAAAAGCCTCGACCACTGTCCCGAGGTGACCATAAACGTTATTATTATCATGATTACTATTAGTCTACCTTTGTAAATGTATGCATACAATATTAATAACTTGAGCTTATGCTGGGCTACAATAATACAGTCGAGAGCAACCAATGCTCAAATTGAGTCAAATTGAGATCTTAAGGCATCAACAAAGATAGTCGCCACTCTCACACAAAATATAGACGGCAACAGTACCGTTACCATGTGTTCACGGCGTTTTACTCGCTAGCGACGACGTTTAGAGAAACAGAAGTTAAACTCATGCATAACTTCACTTTTGACACACTCACTCGCCGGTCGCACAAAATAACTCGTACTAGACACTCGTAGTAGTCGCACTCACATTTTTTGTTGCAGCCTTTTGATGTTTTATTGAAAACAAGAAAAGAATAATAAACCAACAAACTAAGTTTACACAACTTCATTCCAATCTAAAAACTTTGTTAAGGGATTAATTCTTGACGTAATTTCGTTAAAATTATCCGTTTTAGATCATTAGATCGTATCAAATAACAATAAAACTTGTACATTATCTGCATAAATAAAATAACATGTTTTCTTATTACATATGTTTAGGTATGAGCGCAGTTTGTAGAATTTGACTTCTGTACTACCATACCATGTAGTACTATCCATAATTTATGATTCTTATAACTTACCTATAAATAAGTTATCCACTTATTAGATTACATTATCCTCAGCAATATCTTAAAGAACAACATTTGAAACTCGACAGTTAATTCTTTTCGCAATAAAAACAAAAGTCGCAAAGTTAACGAAGTAGAATACATAAAACTGTAACAACTACTGTTTTCGGCTTAATAAGTTTTCCAACAGCCGTAAAGCACGTTATGTCGACTAATTTGCGATTGGGATAAAAGTGTAATCGCAACATAATAAACTGTTACGAGTTGCCAGTCAACAAAAAGTGTAAAAAGTAAAGAGAACATTAAACTGTAAAAAAAAACCTTTTTGAAACATCAGGAAGCTGATTCTAGCAGCAATCGAACGTGTGGTAATTCGATTACGAGTTTAACCTTTTTACCTTAAAGATCAAGTAAAATATCAACACGTTAAAAAACTATCGCACAAACAAAATATGAATACATAGAAATCGTAACCCTGAGAAACCAAAAACTATTTTTTGTAGGTGAACTTTTTTCGTGTACGAATTGCACGATCATTGCCCCCAGTTTTGAAATTAAAGCAGCTGTCATTTACTTTTAAATTAGCAATTCGTTTTATCATTTAATAAATGTTAATATTCATACCATATAAGTATTATTTTAGTTTACACAGATACAACAGATTAAGTTTGATTGCAATACGTCCCCTGAAGCAGTTTCAGTTATTTTATTTTATCTTTATGGTGTATCATTAAAATACGAATTGCGACTAAAACTTAGTCACTTTTTATTAATGCTATCACATTAAATTTGCATTTCGCTAGTAGAAGGGGTAGTAGTCGTACGAGTATCGGAGGTTTCTACCCTTTTTGGGGAGCAACCTTTTTTGAAAAAGGGTTTCATTGACCTGTTAAAAATGCGTTACGCATACTCTCTCTGCGGGATCATGTGAGAGTCCCCTGCTCGACACGCAGGTGTACCCACTTAAAACACAGGAGTCTCCCTCGTCGCTAGTTAAGGCTCCGCTGTTCACCCGACTCCCCACGAGTCGGGTGAACAGCGGAGCCTTAACTATGCCACGTAAGGGAGTACCTACCCTTCAACGTGGACAGCTTTTGCCAGAAGGCAATATTTGAGCCAGTTAGCCCTTGTGTACAATAAAATAAATAAAAAACTTTAAATATATTCTATGCTACCTTACACTTGTAAGAAACCCAAACATTACTCAAAAGAACATCTGAAAGATATTCTACATTATGGTACCTGTATGTGGTAAACTCAGGCCGATCCCAAGGAGTCACTTCCGTAGCGCAAAAGCGCATACAGGACCAAATGCCTAGATGCAAACACAAACACACACACACACACACACACACACACACACACACACACACACACACACACACACACACACACACAAACACACACACGCACGCACACGAGCATTTATTTTTTATCATAAAATATAAATATTAAGTTAACCACGAGGGAAGGAGCGAGTTATTCCCACTACAAGTGTCCCTGACTTATCGGGAAAACTCAGTAACATACCTTGTAATCTGTTTTTTGAAATAAACGAATTATTTATTTTATACATTAGTTAATTATAACATTACATTGACATTAGAATAATACATAGAACATAGAATAATTAATTTTCCATGAAAGGTTTTGCAAGGATTCAAAGTTCCTAATTATACTGAATCTTGACTCTACTTCATCCCAACAAAGCCTGTTTGTCACATTACAATCACCGTGCACTAATAAAAATACTTGTTAAACTTAGGGCCGATTTTTCAATGGTCAGATAAAACTTATCAGACTTATAAATTATAAAGCAACAGATTTTAAGAAATGACAGGTACCTATGATTGCTGACAATTAGGTGACGTTTTCAAATTAGCCACATTGTTTTTGTTCGACGAATATTTCTTATCTGACTATTGAAAAATCAGCCCTTAGACTATTAGTGTAGACAGGTGATGAAATAAACTCGTCTGATAAATAAACACTTTGAAATTTGAAATTGGAATTCAATCAATCCGAAATGTAATTTGACCATCCAAAGCTAAATGTCGCGGCTACGCCCTGTCTTACGCCCTAGCTTACGATGAAGACAGATTTCTATTTGATAAACCAACCCTACAGGAGATAGATCCATCGAAGGTGTGTCAAATTGTCATCGCCTTGAGGATATTCAAACATTTATTTTCAATGTCATTTGTAAATTTAGCAAATGTAGGAAAAAAACCGGCCAAGAGCGAGTCAGACTCGCACACTAAGGCACACCGTGTCAACTGTAACTGAAACAAAAAAAAAACACAATATTTTGTTGACAGCAAATATAATTTGTTTTTCATAATATTTGTATGAAGAACAAAGTTATGTTTGCGGTTATTGAAAATGTGGTCTATCTCCAAAAATTACCACTTCGATCTCATTCAAACCAATTTTTATTGAAAGTCTTTGTCAAGATCTACATCATGTATTTTTTTCAAAATTTAAATTCACTTAGTTTAAAAGTTAGAAGGACGTCCATTTTACCACTTTGGTAGCGTCTATCTCTCAAACGTTTGACTTTTAGAGAAAATGGTTTTAGGAACCTCGATGTCATTTTGAAACAAAACAATCTACACGCATAGGTTTGACAAAAAAAAAAAGGTTTTAGTTTAATGTATGGGAACCGCCGTTAATCGGTTTACAGGATACATCTACCTAATAAGTTTCAACTGTAATACTAATAGTTTCAGAATAAATAAAGTGGATGTGACATACGTACGGATAGACAGACATGGGGATTGACGATGGACAACAGCACGTCAAGGTAAACACTGCGGTATCTTATGCAGTTGATATAAGAGCTAGTTTGAAACAAAAGTGGGCAATCTGATGTGCTGGTGACTGTAATACAGGGTTTCTCAAAAAGAGCGTGCAAAACTGACACTGGAGTAAGCTTTGACATAGACCTTTCAGATATACTCTACAAAAAGTATTTTTATTTGTTTGCCACTTTTTGTCTTATAAACGGCACACCAGACTGACACTGGACATAGCTTAGTAAAAGACCTTTTAAATAAATAAAAAACATGAATATTTTGAAAGTGTTATGATTTAGAAGGTAATGCCACTTTCTTGATTTCTTCATACAAGAAAAATACAAAAAGTGGCATTATCTCCCAAACTATATTATTAACTACTTTAACCCCTATAAATCGGCACCTACCGCGCGCCGGATGACGTAAGCGACCCAAGCCACTTGACACCGCACCGTTTTTTTTGCTGTGCTCGGCGCTTATCGCTTTGTTATTGTTCGTGAGGCCAGATGTTTACACTTACACCGGTTCGGGTTAGATTTCTGAGAAGCTATTGAAACAAAGTAACTAGTTACATGCTGATCCGAGAGCTTTGTGATGTTTACAATTTTTGTTATAGCCCATAAAAATGCCATTGTTACGCTGACGCACCAGAAATGCGTCCGTGTAAAATAAAATGATTGTTATAACTATTGGAGACTAGTAGCATTTTGATAGTATGTACATTTTTATTTTACAGTATATTACCTCTCTAATAATTGTAAAATATGGGTACAGTCCCATAATAATAATATAATCTTTAGGCCCATGAAGTTGGGCCAATTCGTGTGTACATAATTTAGTTAGCCCAAAAACAGCGCGCTTTTGAAAAAAAAGTGTGAAAAGGTTATTAAATTTAGCCACTTTAAGATTACTACGTTGATTGGAGTGCATTTTGAAGAATATGAGGTTTTTTTTCTGTTTCATTTTGTTAATTGGTATAGGTTTTAGAAAGCGATAAACGGAAAAGGTCCCAATGTCGAGAGTTGATATTTCATAGTTACACTTCCGTGTTTTGATTCATTATTTCCAATTCTAAATATACATCAATATAGTCCACAAAATAACCTTTTTAATGATATATAACACAATAGGGCTTGATGAATAAAACCCATCCTAAAATATGCACAAAGTTGATAAATATTCGCGCGATTTACCGCTAACTATCAACGTCAATTTAACTTCGGCAATTCGGTAATAAATATTGATAAGCCACTTATCAAAAAGGTAAAATGTATGTTAAAATGGATGTGCATGAGAAATATCTGTGTGATAATGTGAAATTTCAATAGATTTTATTGTTTCAATTCACAATAACCTCAAAAACAATGGCTTTGCTCGCGCGTACATGAACATAATTTCAATTTCCACGCTAAATTACACTGAAATACGATTTTTATCACTTATTATAACTTGAAAACTAAACACAATAGATATAATGGCAAAAAACTTACCTTTTATCACTTATTCAACACAATTATCACACTAAAACACAATTTTTCTTGGAGAAATGAAGAGCTCGCATCCGCCATACTTCGTCACAGATAAAGTCAAATTTCATCAAAGCATTTCTTTTTTTATTTCTTTAAAAGTCTATTTGTTTTTGGTATGAATGAACGGAGAATTTATCATTCATTTCACTAAAAAATTCTCAGGCTAATCAGAATCTTATTACTTTAGCAATCAGAGTTAATATCGACTGCGGGAGCGATGGCATTATATAATGCCATCGGGTTTCAACGGTGCAAAACAAATGGCATTATATCATGCCATGCGGATTTTTACAGGTCAATTAGAGTCATTATTTTTTTATTAAGAAGACATTATTTTTGAAGTGAAAACTTCTTTAGCGGCGTTGAGCGCTTTTGTGGGATGGGGGAAAAATGTGAAACTCGCGTCAGGACACGTGGGCTTATCGAAAAACCGTAAGACGGTTGGCGAAATTATGGATGTAAGTTGATTTTTCTGAGAGATAAACTTTTTAATGTAATTTAATATAATATAAATTGTAATGTTTGTGTACGAAAGCGCAATAAATAAATATTGTATTCTATAAAAACACTATATTATTATTATTATTATTAATAATAATATTAATACTAATAATAATAATAATAATAATAATAATAATATATTTTTATAGAATACAATAATAATTATTATTAATAATAATATTAATACTAATAATAATAATAATAATATATTTTTATAGAATACAATATTTATTTATTGCGCTATCGTACACAAACATTACAATTTATATTATATTCAAGTTTTCACTTCTGCCGGCACTCCCGGAGTGCAATTTTGTGTTTTTTATTTAAGAGGTCTATACATCTCCTATGACTATGGCTATATATCTCCAGTTTTTAGATTGGCACGCTCTCTTTGGGACACCCAGTATATTAGTAGAATGCATTGGGTTACCTTGAATTAACGAAATCTTTTATTAAGAAGCAAGTTCAAAAGTAGTCAAAAACAAACACAGACACGTCTTCCAAATCTTCAAAGCGAGCATAAGAGCAAGAAACTTACCAAAATTAATATTGAAGCAGCAAAATTAAATGATAAATTATATCGTATTCAACATTCAACTTTCCGAAAGTTCCAAACTCGGTCCGTACAAATTTTATTACTTCGGGTATAAGTTTATTACAAACAGTATAACGTGTTTCGTGTTGCTTGTAGTTGCCAAAGATATCAAATGTATCTAATTAGAAGACACTTGGGCCAAGATTAATGTGAGCAATTGAGGTAAACTCCAACTAAGCTATGTTAAGGGCTCTACGCACGAGTATGTTACAACGATTTGTTTGTTTAAAGTCTATTCATAAACATGATTGAAACGAAAAGATTTTAGTAACGGTTTGATGTTTTTATTTACTTTTTTTTTTACTTATGTAAGTTTTCAAAAAATCGATGTACTATCGAGGTCACTACCGGCTAACCACTTTAACAACCAAAAACGCTTATATCTCACGTCCTTGCATGAGTGAAATAATGCCAATTTTTGTGTCGTGTGCGCAATCGTTTTTTATAAGTGTAAAAGTTTAATAAGATAGACTAGAATGACAGATTCACTGGAACTTTTTATTTTTAATGTTGCAAGTGTAGTATCAATATTGATGTAACGATTCAATTGGACGCATTCAATGGATAAACAAGACATGTAAACATTTGACGACCCGTCTGGTGTAGTGGTCGAGAAATCGCCTACTACGCAGCGGGTGCGGGTTCGATACCCGCACAATACAAACATTTGTGTGCATGAACATGTCTGTTTGTATTGGTCTGGGTGTTTTCTATGTATATCATGTATGTATTTAGAAATAAAAATTATTTAAGTATCATATCCGTAGTTTGGTACCCATAACACAAGCTTTGAGTAGCTTACTTTGGGACTAGATGGCAATGCGTGGGAATGTCCAAAGGATATTTATTTATTTATATTTATTTATTACATAAAGCTGTAAATAAACGTAATACATATATCAGTTCTTGTAAAGAGTAAAGAAGATACTTTCCATTGCAATGTCAATTTTCTTGCATGATTTTACTTATTTTATCATTTTACTGCTATATACTGCTTTATCATTTTCTTTAATTAGATTTTATAGAAATAACGATGATTTAGAAAACCATGATTTTTGAATAGGGTTATTTATTTTCTTAGAATGTTGTAATAACACATAAAATTCACCATAGTATTTTTAAACAAGGATTGAAATAATATTGAATTTTTCGATTATTTAGCAGCAAAAATTTCTGTAGACGAAAAAGTGGCCACCCACCAAATGTCATTTCTTTGGTCTTCTTATAAAAAAACAGAGTAAAGATGGAATAATAAAGATTTTAATTCTGATTCCAATGAAAGGCCTTTAAATAAGATTCGGCGAGGCTTGCACGCAGCTAATCCGAATTTCAGTGTTTGCTAACTGTGTTGAGCATTAATTAGAATACGAATTTCTTAGACCCACGGTTCGTTAGCGATTCCGATTTTCACACTTTGTTCAAAGATCTAAATGTTGAGACAAATTCAGAATAATAAATTAAACATCTGTAAAGGAGATGTTTGAGTCAAGATTTAAATTGAAGAAGTCTGAATCAAAAAGCGTTCACCTTTAAAGATATTGCTAATTGGCTAGTTTACTTATGCAATTTCCATTTTATGATAAATCTGCTATGTATTACGGGATCGACCTTTCAATTGAACTAATGAAATAATAGTAGTATTATATAAAAAAAGTAAAATTACCCTAATTTGGATTGTAACTTGTAAATATTTTTTGATATGTTATGATAACATCATGAAGAGATGAAAATGCCTTTGAAATTTATTTTATTTTTCTTTGTCAAAGTGACATGCTGTCGAAACAAAAATATGATGATATACAAAAATCTGCCGAAAGGATAACAAAGGTTCGCAAAACAGGTTCACATACATTTGAGCCTAATTTCTCTACATTTAAACTCTATACTCAAATCCCAGAAATGTCGTGTCTATCAATAACACGAGTCGCGTTTAATGTGAACGCACACTTAGCCACGCCTTAGAAACAAATTTTTGAATTCTTCAAATGAAATCTCATGAAACCTCGCACATTTATCCGCGACGAATTGTTCGAATCTGGAAGAACCTTAGAAATTAGTGCGGCTAATGCAGTCGACTCGCCCGATGTGGTTGATTCGTCCGATGAGTATATGTGTCCGAGGCCTCCTTGACTTCGAGTCGTTCGACGCGTTCGGCGCGAATAAAAGTGCGTTCACCTTTAAGCTTTTTTTCCACCAGATGTTCTATCGATGGATAAAACATCCGCATTTGCATAAAACATGTCATATGGGTTTATTTACACTCATGCGAGTGCTATTTGCATAGGAATTATCGACGTCTGGTCAAGAATAATATTAAGAGAAGCTGTTGTGATGTTGAACATCGTACGTGTGACAAACATGGCTTAAAGTGGGAGTAATTGGCTTTCGTTATTTTCTGACATACTTTTTCGGCCGTTTGTTATTTTTTATCATCATCATTTATCATCAAATGTCATGTGGCATACAATGTCTACTCGTAAGTTTTGCGTTGGCGGTAGCGTTTTCGTTTGCCACTATAGTAGAGAAGCAGCCTAAGGCTGTATTAATAGTCCCCAACAGCAGTTCTATCATAAATACGTCGGCAAAGATTAAGTACGTGCCGTGGGTGCTCACCCAAATAGAGCATGACAGAGGGCGCTATTCATCTTGTACGATTCGCACGTCTTGCTTACCAGCAATTGTGGTCTTCAACAATCCAAGTTAAGACGTACCTATAAAAATACTTACTTCCTACACAAGGAAGGTTGTGTGAGCTAATGAGCTGTTCACTAATTATTATTACAGTAATTATTATTTCATGAGCACGGTTGTGATAGAATAATTATTCAAATGGGAGGATTTCAATAGGAAAGATTTAGTTTAAATGTCAACCATTTATTTTAATTATACAGAAGACTCAGAAGACCACCCGCTGCCTGGTTAGCGAATGAGATGTTCTTAAACGAGTTGAAGTATCTACCTACACAGATAACTAAGAACACACCTCTGGGCACAAAAGAACTAGCAGACCCGATCCCGATCCTGAAATAAGGACTGGAAATGATGAGTAGACTTGAAACACGACACACGACACGGGTGACGGCCCAATTGGATGAATCGACCGCATCAAAGAATCATAAGATGGCGCTATGAGTAACATCTAAAGGTGGGAGTGAGTATGAAGATTTTATCCGGCGAGTCGTCCGAATCGACCGCATTAGCCGCGCCGAATCAGATGACGTCATCCGAATTCGTCTAGGATTTCTGGGGTTCTTCCAGATTCGGACGATTCGTCGCTGATAAGTATGCGAGGTTTCATTAGATTTCATATAAATAATTCTAAAATTCGTTTCGTTCGGCGCGTTCGGCTCGGATAAGTGTGCTTAATGCGCCCCACCACGCTGCTGCTGGGTGGGGATCGGACCTGTGGGCAGAACGCTGAGCAATCGGGCATACGATCACTGACAGTCGTCTTGATCGGAGGTTTAGTGAAACCTATGTCCGTCTACGTGGGCAATGTGTAAGTGACAATTAAGCTGATAAAACTGTATTAAATATTGAATTATAAGAAGTTGGGAATAAAGCTCTGTTCGTCAAAAAGTTTTCCTGGACCAAGATCACAATAGTAATAGTTAAATGTCATTACCAATGATGAATATTTACTGTTGTGCGTGTTTTGAAGAAACATTCCTTGACCAATAGTCTTTAAAATAACCATTCTGACATTTGAATGAAGGTATTTTTTTCTTTTTAACACGCACAATCAATAATATCCAACCGCTAGTAACGACATTCAACTATTACTTTTGATGAGGAAATTGAACCTCATCAAAAGTATGAGTACGAATCAAAGGTAAATACTTGTTTACAAAAAAAAACTGTGAAAGCACTCTGGGAGTGCCGGCAGAAGTGAAAACTTGAATAGCAACGTTGTGGATTTTTGATTTTTTGGAATAGTTATTATCAATATAAAAGTACTATCATTTTTGTGATAGAATACAATAATAATAATAATAATAAAAATATAATATTTTTATAGAATACAATATTTATTTATTGCGCTATCGTACACAAACATTACAATTTATATTATATTAAATTACATTAAAAAGTTTATCTCTCAGAAAAATCAACTTACATCCATTATTTCGCCAACTGTCTTACGGTTTTTCGATCAGCCCACGTGTCCTGACGCGAGTTTCACATTTTTCCCCCATCCCACAAAAGTTTTCCCACATCATAGTCTGACAGCGCGGACAGTCGAGTGGCTAGGAGCTTTGTTGATGTTAAATTTAGGCCCTGAATTTAAAAGTTACTTGAAACATAGTGAGAATTACAATAACGAATCTCTAGTTTATATCAACAACTCGGTTGGAAAACTAATAACACGTGGTCAAAGAGACCACTTCACCGTCGTTGCACGGAGCGACTGCTAACGAACGGAATCAATTTACTGTACCAATGTACTTTTCATACGTGTACCTTTGTAACAATAGGTTTGGTAGAATTAGGGAAGATATATTCTTTAATCGTTGTGTTATTTTTGGTAAGCTTGCGATTTTGGATCGTCAGCTAGCGGTCCCTCGCAACTGTTTTCGCGCGTTTTGAGCTTATAGTAGGGATACTGTATGTAGATGTGTCGTAATGTTTTATAGCATATCTAACCTACCCGACAATATTTTTTTTAAATCTGATGTAGGTTCAAACTCTTCAGCTTTATAATATTGGAAGTGTTTTTGGAAAGGTCTGAGACGGCAAATTAAATCAAATTAATGTCCAATAATTGTCAAGTAAATGCTGTCAAAGAATTTTAAAAATATCATAAGACCTTTGGTTCGGCCGCTGACGAGCGTACAACGCAGACGTGTCGCAAGTTTATTTTAAATCTCGTAACTCATAGTCGCTTAAAATTGAACACTGATAATTGCGCTATACGTCACCTTTTTATCTGGGCGCAAGTGTGTGTGTTGTGACGATCTTAACTCGACGACAACGCACCCCCGCGAGTGAACGATACGCACTTATTATCTTATCGGACTGTCTTTGCAACGCCAAGGATCTAAAATGAGCGTACAGCGGTCGCCGACTGGATGTGGCAACAAAGCAAAACTCAGCGGCTCACAACCAAACTTGTCTGATGTCTCTACTTATGAAACTCCAATCAACATAACTCATCGTAAAAGAAAAGAACCTGACGACAGCGCTTGGATACGCTCGGAACTTTCAGAATTAAAGAACCAAATGTTGTCAATGATGGTGTAGGGGTCACGTTGTGCATACGCAGCGATAAGTCACGGGCGACCGCGTCCGATCGCCAGTCGATCGCCGGGAACCTAGACGGACACGCGTAACTTAGATCTTAATATTATCGCATGTACTTATTGTGTGCAAGGACAATAAAACAAGTCGTTTCGTGTATAAACTGTTTTATTGAGTTCTCCCGTAGACAGGCATCCTTACAGTGGTGACCCGCGCTAATTTCCACGTTGAGGTCCTGTCACGGTTGAGAAAGTGCAAAGGTGAACGGACCGGCGGCGGCTCCCTGTACGCAAACAGGTTAAAGATGGCGGAACAAGCGAGTTTAGCAGTGATTTCAGTCGCGGCGCGTATACCGGAATTTTGGGTAGAGCTACCCAGACTCTGGTTTGCCCAGTTTGAAGCGGCGGTGAAACCACAGAAACAAAGTGACGAGGCGAAGTTCCAACTCGTCATAGCGAAATTAGGCCGTGACGTCATGCAGCAGGTGGCGGATATGGTTTATAACCCGCCAGAAGAAGACAGCTACACTAAATTGAAGGAAAAGCTAATACAAATTTATGAAGAGTCGCCGGAGCGTCAGTTTCAAAGGTTAGTGGGAGAATTAGACCTGGGTACTCAGAAGCCATCACAGTTACTGCGGCGAATGCGTGATCTAGCGCGTAACTGCAAGGCTAGCGAAAACACGGTGCAGAACCTATGGATAGCACGTTTACCTAACGCGGTCAGGGCAGTGCTTGCAGCCAGCCAGGATCAAAAATTGGAGAACCTAGCGGGAATAGCAGACAAGGTTTTGGAGAGCTTAAATAACAATCAAAGCACGGCAGAAATTGCGGCTGGCGGTAATCAGAAAGCCAGCACCACAGTAAACGACACAATGACGGAGTTGCTGTCGCAGGTGAACAAGCTGGGCCTGGAAGTTGCATCATTGAGGCAGCAAGTTAGCAGCGGAGGACAACCAAACCACAGGAACAGCAGACCTCAGAACCGGGGCAGGCAGTTCAGAGCCAGATCGCCGAGCAGAACACCATCGAGCCCGGATTGGTTGTGCCGATTTCATTACAGATACGGCCCACAGGCGATCAGATGTGAGCAGCCGTGTAATTGGAAACCTACGTCGGGAAACTAAACGCGGCGGGCTCCCAGGAGACGGGAGGTGACGTAGCCGCCATCGAGAACAATCGTCTCTGTGTGTTGTGCGTAAAAAATAGGATAAACTTTTTAGTTGATACAGGCGCGAATATATCAGTGATACCGTTAAGTCAAGTGGACAAAAGGCTTGTAAGTGAAAGTGAAACGTACAAGTTATACGCGGCTAACGGCTCAGAAATAAGGACGTTTGGGACTGTAAGTTTAGAATTAAATTTAAGGTTAAGAAGGGCTTTTAAATGGAATTTTGTAATAGCCAAGGTCAGTCAACCGATAATAGGGGCTGATTTTTTAAAACATTTCGGGTTAGTAGTAGACCTAAGCGCAAAGAAATTAGTGGACAAAGTTACTAACTTGTCAACCGTGGGGTCATTGTCGAATTGTTTAGAACCATCCGTGTATACGTACGGGAAGGACCACGTGTGTCTAGAGCTCCTTAAGGAGTTTCCAAATATTACGAAACCGATGAATTTCAAAACCGAACAAAAACATAACGTGTTCCACTACATAGAAACATTTGGTAAACCGGTATTTTCAAAGGCAAGGCCGTTGCCGCCAGATAGGTATAACCTTTTCAAGAAAGAATTTCAGGAAATGCAAGACATGGGCATCTGCAGGCCATCCAAGAGCGAATGGGCGAGTCCGCTCCACGTGGTGCCTAAGAAGGACGGGACACTACGTGCCTGCGGTGACTTCAGACGGCTCAATGCAATTACAAAGCCGGATCGGTACCCCATTCCCCGAATGCAAGACTTCACGTATGGACTAGCGGGTAAGCAATTATTTTCAAGAATTGATGTAAAAAAAACATTTCACAATATACCAGTCCATCCAGACGATATAGAGAAAACAGCGATAATAACACCGTTTGGGCTGTTCGAATTTCCCCGAATGACGTTCGGCCTCTGTAACGCAGCTCAAACGTTTCAACGGTTTATGGATAATGTTGTTTTAAAAGGTATCGAACACATAACTGGGGAAGAAGGAGAAGGCGAGAGTTCACACATATTCTGTTACATTGATGACGTAGTCTGTGCAAGCACATCACAAGAACTGCAATTAAAACACCTGAAATTGGTTTTTCAACGATTTGAGGACTACGGACTAACTATAAATATGTCTAAATGCGACTTCCTGCAAAGTAGCGTTGAATTTTTAGGGTATCATGTGTCACCACAGGGAATTGGGACGTTAGACGAAAAAGTTAAGGCCGTGTTAGATTACAAACGACCAGAAAATGTCGAGCAACTGAGACGCTTCCTCGGTATGATTAACTTTTACAGGTTGCACCTGCCGAAGGCTGCGGAGCAGCAGAGCGAGCTCAACAAGTACCTGCACAACTCAAAAAAGAACGACAAAACTAAGATCGAGTTGACGGAAGCTGCGGTGAGTGCGTTCGAGCAATGTAAGGTAAGCCTAAAAAGCGCCGTTACTTTAGCTCACCCGTTAGAAATAACCCCGCTTTCGCTTATGACAGATGCGTCAGATACATGTATCGGTGCAGTATTGCAGCAATGGAACGGTAAAACTTGGACACCCTTAGGTTTTTTCTCAAAGAAACTCTCGGATACACAAACTAAATATAGTACCTATGATAGGGAACTTTTAGCCATGTATATGTCAGTGCACTATTTCAGGAACATGATCGAAGGTCGCGAATTAGTAATCTATACAGACCATAAGCCGCTAACATTCGCATTTAGTAAAGCAAATTCAGACAGAGAGATACCTAGGCGGATACGACAGTTAGCCTATATTAGTGAATACACGACAGAAATACGCCATGTAGTAGGTAGCGAAAACATTGTAGCAGACGCGCTATCGCGCGTCGAGGCGATCGCTTGCCCAACAACGCTAGACTTCGCAGAAATAGCCGGCGAACAGGAAGTTGACGATCAACTTACAATGTTGCGAAACGAACCAAGCGATATCTCACGAATACAATTAAAAGAATGCTTAGTGCCAGGTTTGAATAAAACGATCTACTGTGAGAGACTTCACAGTAGATCGTTTTATTCAAACCTGACAAAGTGAGACCTTACATTCCTAAGGATTTCAGAAAGAAAGCGTTTGAAACAGTCCATGGTATCAGTCATCCCGGGGTCCGCACTACTAGAAAACTTGTGTCACAAAGGTACTTTTGGCCTGGACTAAATAAAGATGTAAGGACTTGGGCCAAAACCTGTATAGCGTGCCAACGCGCAAAAGTATCGCGTCACACGGTGTCTGATGTAGGACAGTTTGAACCGCGTGAAAAATTCGAACACATACATGTTGACATAGTAGGGCCACTTCCGACCACTCAGGAGGGATTCAAGTATTTAGTGACAGTAATTGATAGATTCAGTAGATGGCCAGAGGCTTTTCCTGTTCACACGATCACAGCTGACGTGGTGGCCAAAGTAATCTTTGAAGGATGGATTTGTCGTTTCGGTAGTCCCAAAATCATTACGAGCGATCAAGGCCGTCAGTTTGAAAGCGATCTTTTCAATAGTTTAATGAAAATACTAGGAGTAAGGAAAACTAGAACTACCCCATACCATCCACAGAGTAATGGGATGGTTGAGCGTTGGCACCGCAGTATGAAAGCGGCGCTAATGGCTAGATTAGGGCACAATTCGTGGAGTGAGGAACTGCATACGGTACTACTAGGAGTAAGGGCCGCAATGCGTAGTGATTCGGGTTTAAGTGCAGCACAGTTAGTTTACGGACAGGGCATCAGGTTACCAGGCGATTTTTACGAACAAAAGTCGGAAGGAGCACCGAGTGAACACGTATACCTAGAGCAGTTGCGGCGCACACTTAAGGATTTACATCCAACTACAGAGATACATTCTAATTCGAGAAAGATATTTATTCATCCTGATTTAGAAAAAGTAAGTCATGTGTTTATTAGAAACGACGCGGTACGGAAGCCTTTACAGCCACCGTACGACGGTCCTTATGAAGTTGTGAAAAGAGAAAGTAAATATTATACTGTTCGATTACCTAATAGAGATGCACAAATTTCTATTGACAGGCTTAAACCAGCGTACTTATTAAAAGAACACGAAAACTCGAGCAATAATACGCCGGTAGCAACAGAAAAATTGCCAAGCAACATAACGAGCAAAGCGTCGACCACAATAGGTACGAAGTCAGTAACACGTAGTGGACGGGCAGTTAAGTTACCCGTACGTTTTAGGATAGATTAAATGATTAGAGTAAGTTGGCCAAATTGGACACTGATGTTGGGCGCTGTTGAGGTGGATGCTGCAGGGCCAGTGTGTTGTTATTTTTTTATTGCAGAGTAGGTCACCTCAGCAGCTACCCGTTTCGGTTAGGACTTTGACCATTAGGGGACATTTTCAAGTCGGCGCCTCTAGAAAGGTGGCCGCAGACGTAGTTAAGGGATAGATAAGGATAACTTAGGTAATTTTATTTCGCACATATAGTTAGTTATGCTCAAGGACCACATAAGTAGTTACCGCTTAAGTACTACGTTGTGGCGTCGAATGATGATTCGGTCAGTTTATCTAGAACATGGAGGCATGTTATAACTAGGTCCACTATAGACTATAGCTAAGTAAGCAACTTTAGAAATATTAATTCGTGAAAATAGACTAATATGTTTTATTGTGTATCTGAATCTTATAAGATATTGTCGTGAAAATTTTAACAAAGTAATAATGGGTGTTAACCATAGTAAGGAAAATGTAAGCTTGGCTCAGGCCAGTGTGACCACAGGAATTGTCGAAACAAAGTTGAATTACTTGGGAATTGTGTTAATGAGCATAGCAATAATCATGGGACTAATACTATGTTATGCGTTGAGACTAAGGTGCAAAAGGAAAGTAAGATCGTGGCTTCGGAGGGAAGTTACACATGTAACCTCGGCGACACCCGTAGTCAAGGTGCAGTCGGACCCCCCGCAGACACAACAGTTACCACGGGAACAGTACATAGTGTGTTAAGCGTATACAATAATTTGTGATGATACTAAATGGGCGCGTAGTAGATACTGAACTAAGTAAATGTGTACATCCTATTTTGTAAGTTTTAAGACTTGTGTTATACTCTCAACCCCTATCGTGTTAGTAATAAGTAATACTTATAGATTGAATTCTTGTTAAGTGTTTAAATTGTTAATTGGAACTCCTGTACAGGCAGCGCGATACGGTGTACCGCGAATCCGATAACAATGAGGTCATAGTCTCGGCGCGACGGCGCGCCGTGCGGAATGTGCGCGCTCAGCAGCAAACGCGAACTGCGACACAATGTAACCGTACCGCGCAGCTTATGAATAATGTCGTATTGGGAAATAGTTTATTTGTGTGTGAGAATTTTACCCTTTTCCATTTTTTTAAAAAGGGGGGGATGAGTGTAGGGGTCACGTTGTGCATACGCAGCGATAAGTCACGGGCGACCGCGTCCGATCGCCAGTCGATCGCCGGGAACCTAGACGGACACGCGTAACTTAGATCTTAATATTATCGCATGTACTTATTGTGTGCAAGGACAATAAAACAAGTCGTTTCGTGTATAAACTGTTTTATTGAGTTCTCCCGTAGACAGGCATCCTTACAATGGAATTGATTAAATCAACTAGCACTTCTCAAGCTGTAAATATTACCAGAATCAGTGATGACATCACCTCAACAAAGCGTCAAGTAAGTGATATTAATAATACTATCACAAACTTAGTATCAGAACAGAATTCCATAAAAATAACGGTCAATAATCTTCAAAATGCAACTGCCAGTATTAATAAAAAAGTCAATGTTCTGGAGGAAGACTTAGGTAAACTTAAGGATACCTTGCCAATATCTACATCCAGTGCCTCTTCACTTCTGAGCTGCGAGGAGATAATGATTGAGATGAATGAGCGAGACATTCGATCCAAAAACATAGTAGTTATAGGAATACCGGAAACGGAAATTACTACTGACTGTAATGCTTACAATAAAGATGAAATCAACAAAATCCTACAAACGATAAACTGTGAATATCCAGAGCCCATCAAAATCTTTCGGCTTGGAAAATTCAAACCTGGTCATACCCGTCCTATCAAAGTATGTTTTCCTTCAAAAGAAGCTGCTATAAACGTACTGCGGAATAGAAGCTCTGTGAAACTAAACAATATTAAGATATTTTCTGACCAAACACCTAAACAAAAACAACTCATGCAAAAGCTGAAAGATGAACTCGAAAAATGAACTGCCAATGGAGAAAAGAACTTAATTATTAAATACGTGAAAGGTGTTCCTAAAACTATTAAAACAGTGGATGAAAAAAGTAAAATAAGCCAACCAACGACGTCAAAAAACTAACAGCCTCCACGGGGAAATTGACTCACATGACTGCTTGTAACTACAATAATATTGCATTACACAAAAAGTCACTCAAGTGTATTTATTTGAACGCCTGTAGTCTCGTCAAGCCCGGCAAACTCGATGAATTACATTGCATTGCTGCCTCTTTGCAACTGCATATAATTGTGGTATCAGAAACCTGGATAAAAAGTGACATTGATCTCCAAATACTCCAAATTCCGAGCTATACCCACTACTACAGCCATAGACAAAATAGAAAAGGAGGAGGAGCCTCAATTTTTATACATAATAACCTTCAGCACAGCCTGATAGAAGAACACTGTATTGAAAATGATATCCACTTCCTCTGGATCCACTTGTCTAGGCAAAATTTAGATATTGGTGCTATATATAATCCCAACAGAAAAAAGGTGGATACTTTTCTTGAAGCGTACTCTTTGCATCTACATGAAAGAAAGAGAGCTATTATTTTCGGTGACTTCAACTTCGATCTACTGACACCGGACAAAGACGTGCGAAAATATACAGATACAATTAAAGAAGCGGGCTATAGAATTCTAAATAAAGTAAATCGTAAGCACTGTACTCGGGAAACTGAAGCTAAGAAATCCATTATTGACCATGTGTGCACAAATTTAAAAGATAATAACTTCAACCTCTGTATAATTGAGTCAGATATGTCCGATCATAAGCAGATATTTCTTGAGATCGAAAATTACCAACCAGCGCCCCTTGAAAGGATCACGTATACTGCAATAAACTATGGCAGATTATATGATAGCTTAGAAACCTATATGAAAAACTTTGAAGAAAAAGCTGTTTTTGATTACAACATGCTCGAGCAAGTAATCTTAAACAGCGTGGCCAAAAGTAAAATTACCAAAACTAAAATTCAAAACCCACCACGGCAGGACTTGATAAATAAAGAAATCATACGTCATATAAATATGCGGAATGAATTACAGCAAAGATACATAAATAACACGTCAGACGAAAAACTTGAAGTAAATACAAAGTGGCAAGATCCAAAGTACAGAAAAAAATTCAAGAAACGAAAAAAGCATACTATTTCAAATACTTCCAAAAACACGTGAAGAATCCCAGATCAATGTGGCAAGGTATTAATAACTTGGCTAGAAATAAAATAACAAATTCAATTGGACCCCAAAAGCTTATTATGGACTCCAAATCAATCACTGAAGTCGAAGATATCTGCGAATGTTTCAATAAGTATTTTGCAACAATTGGTGAAGTTTTAGCTAGCGAAATTCCAAATGCTTACTTAACAAGACAAAATTTGATAGTTGCCAATCCAACACACTCTAACAACCTGTCAAAATTTGAGCATGTAACCACGGATGAAATTGCGAAACTTATTGATGAACTTGACCCTCATACCTCCTGTGGGATTGATGGTTTAAGTGCTAAATCCATTAAATCCATTAGACGGCTAATCTCCACCCCACTCACAAAATGTATAAATAACTGCATGAACCGAGGAATCTTTCCAGAATCATTAAAAATTGCAAAAGTTAAACCAATTTTCAAATCCGGTAATAAATCAGACCCATGTAATTACCGCCCAATTTCGATCTTGCCGATTCTATCAAAAATATTTGAAAAAGTTATCTACTCGCGATTAGAAAAACACCTTAAAGTTTCTAAATTTCTGTACAAGAAACAATACGGCTTCAGACCAAGATCTAACACGCTCTCGGCCACAGCTGACCTCGTGACCAAGATAAGAAATAGAATCGATGAAAAACATCTAGTTTTGGGCATTTTCATCGATCTTAAAAAAGCTTTTGACACCATTAGTCATAAAATTTTTTTGGAGAAGTTGTTGCAAGCTGGTATCACGGGCTCTGCCTATGCCATACTAAAATCATACCTCGAAAATCAAACTTTAAGCTCTGCTCGCCCAGTTAACTTTGGTGTCCCTCAGGGCTCTATTCTAGGGCCACTCCTATTTTTGATATACATCAACAATATCCAACACGTTGGTCTATCTGCCGATGTAACTCTTTACGCAGACGATACAAGCTTGTTTTACTTTGGTCACTCGATCAAAGCTATGACAACAAAAGCACAATGTGATTTAGACCTTCTTAATAGCTGGTTTCTATCAAACTCTCTCACCATTAACTCAGCTAAAACAAACTTTGTTCTGTATGCTGCTAAAAACAAAAATATCGATGGTATAATACAACTCCATATAAACAATGAAGAACTTCATAGAAAATCGCATGAAAAATACTTAGGGCTTATTCTCGATCAGCAACTAAACTGGAAAGTTCACATCAATACAGTTAAAACTAAACTTACATCACTCACAGGTACAATTCGAGGCATTTCCAAGTTACTTCCACTCAAATTAAAAAATTGTTACTTATAACTCTCTTATCAAGCCTCACTTGGACTATTTGATTGAAATCTGGGGTTCAGCCGCAAAATCAAACTTACAACCTTTACAAATAGCGCAGAACAAATTGATAAAATCCCCCTTTCACTACGATTTTCGCACAGGTACTGAAACAATTTACAATGAAACTAAAATTATCAACATAACTCAAACTTACATGTAAATAATCTCATTCATTCATCCATATCAATCCACAAAAAATCCCGAATACAAAAAAATAAATTAAGATACGCTAATAATCTAATAACACGTCCACCTCGAACAAATTACGGTTCTAAAAATATTGAATTTGAAGGAGTTAAAATGTACAATAAATTACCAACGAAAATAAAAGATGCAAAATCATTACCCAATTTTAAAAATAAATTAAAATCATACTTGCTTGATGGCATATAAGCTTATCGTATAGTACATATAAAAACTATAAAAAATGTATATATAAAAAAAAAACTACGTAAATAATATTTAAAACAAAAAATAATTATTAAATACAAATAATACAATTAAAAAAACACGAAACCATAATTAATTCAAATATATGAAAAATACGCAAAAAAAATCAAAAATGCACCACCTCCTCACAACATGCCACTTCCATAAAGCATGTACGCTCGGTGCGCTTTACATCCGTGGTTGACAGACGTGTTTTATTTGTCACACTCAAGTCCTGACTTGATGTTTTTTGTGAGTTACCCGACATTATTTTAATTTTTGTTTCCATTTAATCTGACTTGCTAACTCTACTATCTAACTTGCTAACTAAATTTGTTATACCTAGATGTAAGTACGCTTGTTATGTTATGTTAATTTAAACTATTTATGTAATGTAATTTCTCAGTAAGTGAATTATCTGTAATTCTTTTGAGAAATAAAGTTCTTAAACCGTAAACCTTATGTGATGATGTGATGAAACTATAAGTCATTTTTAAATTACAGTGCACAATGCACTATTTCAACGACCAAATCATCACTTTCATAATTACATAGTACATGCCCCAGTTTCATCAAAGTTAATCAGTTTCTTATGATCTGACCTGGCATGAAGTAATCTTCAAAGTTAACGGCGTCATAAACTCATTGCTTCTAGCCAAAAACAATCTCGGGGTCTCGACCACAAAGTATAAATAAAAAGTTTTCGGAAAACTCAAAAGGTTTCCTTAAATTTTCATCTTCTTTTGCAAACTCCAAAGGTCATGCTGAATTGAGCCATTGGATTCTCTTTCCGCATCCATAGACAATTTATGTCAATAGACACCGCTAAAGAACCAAATTTGTAGGTATAGTGCCACAAACTTATCAGAAGAATGGCCAAAAATAGAACTACTGTTGTCAGTTTAAAAACGTCATTGCTGCCGGTACAAGTCAGTGTGACCATTATGGAATAATTTAAAAAAAAGCGGATGATGTTTTAAAAAGCGTAATTCATATACAGGTTGACTTTGTTATCAGTACCGAAATTTTGTGCAAAGACTCCACTGATGAATATGAACAACTTTTACTATGGGGGCAATAGTGAAATCGAGAAAAAAAAATAGTACTGTTAACAAAGTCACCCTGTATTTATGAATTATTAACTACAAAACTTTACGAAATTGGCTAAAAGAAAATTGTTTTTTTGACCTATCAGAATTTTATGACATAAAGCAATAATAATAATGATAAAATGGATTGACGTTATTATTTTAATAGCCTTGATATTTACCTTTTAATTTTAATTAATTAATATGATAGGAGACAAATAATTATATGACATTTAAATAAGTTTTGCATGCAAAATTTTAGTAAAACATGTAAACCTGTGATATTAAATAAGATCTTATAATGTACCATGTTTTTCGCAAATTAATATTTGACTTTGACTTTAAATTGTTATGTGAGTCCATGTTCATATTCTACATATTATTTTCATCGCTAACATTATAGCAGTCTCAAGGAAGTGGTATAGATGACCATGCGGCGTTTATTCGATTCGATTTATTTGTGCAATTAGATAAATACTTGTTTAAGATTTTTCAGCATTTAGTCGCGACGAGTATAAAAAAGCCAGAAGTACCTATTTATTTATGTGAGAAACGGCAACCCTTTTCGATCGTTGCGCCATTCAGTCATTCTTCAGATTAGTTTGTGGTTGGTGGCACTATACTATACCCGATAGCTGATGAAATTTGACACTTTAAAGAAGTCTTGAATAATCATTCAAATCTATTTAAAAAAATCCAACAGATGGCATGTTTGTGATTTTATGTAGGTAAGTACCGATACGCTGATTATTTATTTAATAGACTAAAATAACATTTGGTGAGAGGCAAATTTTTCGTAATTTAATAAAAGTGTAGTTCCTTATAGTCAAATTCAATTGTTATTCAATCGTTGCTTATAAATGATTTTAAATCATAAAATATATATCGTTTGAAGTTTATTAACATAAAAAAACAGCGTTATTACAAAAATCTACAAAATAAAATTATTTTTAAAGTATAATATTGTGTTCAAAGAAAGTAGTAAAAAATCAAAATAGGTTTAAAATCAGTAATATTGTTTGCGTAAATGAAATGACTTTTTTTTACTCTTTCAATATTTTTTTTTGTGTGTTTCGTTTGTTTGTATCCGTATTGTTGATCCAAATAAGTAGAATCACATTATTGAAAAAAACGTCTAAGAAATTCAATCGCTAACATTTTATTTTTTATAACACTATTGAACTTCTCGTTTAACATTAAAAATAAACAGTAGAATTCTTGTTTTTTTCTTTTTATTAAGGACAACAAACAATTACTTCATCCAAAAATTGAATTAACCTTTGTTACATAGGTATATTTAATTAAACCCAACTTAAATGGAACGCTAGTCTGTACCACCATACTTAAATATGTGGCACCACTTTTCATGCCATTTAAACATTACGTTGTATGACTTAAAATGTATACCAGTGTTTGTAGCTACGTACCTCCCTGCGGCGTCTATAGTCAGAATGCCATTAATTTCCGAAGTTCAACTAATAAATGAGGCAGATTGTTCCTTTCCAACAAATGTGCGGATGCTCTGAACTCGCTACGAATTGGAACTTAAGTAACAATTTCATTAAAGTTCACAACAATGCAGTCGAAAATTACGGACATGATGAAACACTGGCATTCAAGTTATATTTGGTTTCTAGTACTAACTTCCGACCCTACATACGGGCGTGATGCTTTTTGTGATATTAACAAAGCAAATATCAGTCTTAAGAGAACATCATTTTGATATTTGGCACAGAAGAGTTTATAAGATGAAATAAGAATATTATATAGCATTGAGGGATAAAAAGGGGGTAGGACTTTACTTTACTACTTAGACGACCTCCGTGGTTTAGTGGCTAAGCACGCTGGGTTTCAAGGCGTTCGCCGCTCCGAGGTCCCGGGTTCGATTCCCGGTCGGTTCAATATAGAAATCAATATTTTCTAAATTGTCTCGGGTCTGGGTGTTGTGGTACCACCGTTGTATTTGATTTCCATAACGCAAGTGCATTAGCTACTTACTTTGGGATCAGAGCAATGTGTGTGATTGATTATTTATTTATATATTTATTTATTGTATTTATTTTACTGTCAACGCAACAAGTGAGTTAACAATAAAAATTACCGGCCAAGTGCGAGTAGCACTCGCGCATGAAGAGTTCCTTCTTTAATATCTGTGTAAGCACTTTTATTGACTTTATAATTTCCTGTAAATATGATTTAGATTGCCTTATAAAATATTCCTTTAACTAAAAATCCAAAATAACCAGATGAAACTGGTTACACCTTTTGATGACGCTGATTCACAATTTAGTTTTTTTTACTGTTATGAGACAATGTTTTTAGTTTCACAGAATGGGCGAAACTATAAGAGTTCCTTATTGGACCAAGGAATCCTAAAATACTACTCTTAAAAGTAAAATGATGACCAATTCCATCCACTGGTAACTTAATTTTTATATCAAATTGTAGCCAAAATTGACACTGAATTCATGAAAAGATAATATTTTCATCCTACCCATTTTACTTTCACAATAAATAACTTTAGCTTTTCCTTCTCATATTTTCAAAATCAAATCAAAATGGTACTTGGGGATTTGATTTTCGACAAGAGGTTTGACACCTTTTTTTCATATAATTTTACGAGCTAGTCGCTTATATGATTATAAGTTTAAGATAAGTTTGCCACTAACTTTAACCTTGTCCATGCCATTTAGTAATTTTAATAAGCCCTAACATTCATTGATTTTATTTTCCCTGGCATAATATTACCGCGAAAAACGAATACAAGTACATACTCTTCTACAATTTCTAGTCTCTAAGTATGGCAACGCTTAGTTTAAAATTAAATTTAAAATTGTCCGGCTTTTTTTTCTAATATCCTTTGGATATTCCACACATCGCCATCTAGTCCCAAAGTAAGCTACTCAAAACTTGTGTTATGGGTGCCAGACAACGGATATAATACTTAAATACTTTTTGTTTGTAAATACATACATGATATACATATAAAACACCCAGACCAATACAAACAGACATGTTCATGCACACAAATGTTTGTATTGTGCGGGGATCGAACCCGCAACCCGCTGCGTAGTAGGCGATTTCTCGACCACTACACCAGACGGGTCGTCATTGGCTTTTAAAGTAAATGGTAAGTGGTTAAAATGTCTAATTACAATTAGATATATTTAGATTTAAATACCATTCTACACAATCAAAATACGGATTTCAATTTAGAAAATTGGCGTTTTCTTGCACCGCCCTCCTCGCTACGGCTACGCTCGCCGCCCCCGAAGGCAAGCGCGACAAGCGGGGCTACCTCGATCCTGCTACCACGGGCCTTGACCACGGATACAACTCGCACATCTTTGACCACGCGCCCATCATCCACTATCACGTGCCTGCCGCCATGATCATTACCGTCAACAAAATCGTTGAGGTGCCTAGGGTTGTGGAAGTGAATAAAGTGGTGTCTGTACCGAAGGTGGTATCTGTTCCTCATGTAGTGAAGGTGTCGAAGTACGTTGCGGAGCCCCACTACTCCTATGCGTCGTCCAGCTGGTGTTGACACTTGGCAGGCAGGGACTCACACCGGTTGCTAAGGCCAGACCTGCGCATCCCCTGCTGTCAGCGTCTGTCATCCTTGTTTATTTTCTTAGTTTTATTTTGATTTTATATTTTTGTATTTAATTTTGTGTCATAAGTTTAAAGTTTGTGTAGTGGCAGGTTTTTGTGTGGCAGAAAATTTCTCTGTGTGTTGAGTGTTAAGGCCTATGAGTATATTATCACCATCGGTGGGTGCCTACTCACAGCCGCAGTTTCTTCACTGCTCAATTTGTAACTCCAATAGGGCTTTCAAAGGTAAGAGTACTCGTTTTTTCATGTATACTCTCAGTCTAAAACTTTAACTCGGGCGCTTTTAGATAATGCTTCAAATTCCCACAATCCATCCCTTCCGTCCAGTTCGTCTGGTACGCTATCTTCCAAATTTAACGTTTATCGTACCGTTGAGAACAAGGTTATTGACGGTGACCTAAAAAACGCAGCCCGAATCTTGTTCTCCGATGACACTCTCGCTCCCCCTAATCAGGAAACTCTCGAGAGCCTTCGTAGTAAGCATCCTTCACGTCCAAATTCTCCATCTTTACTTGTTCCTCCTCCTCAAAATTTCCAACCCTTACAGGTATTTGATGACGGCGACACGTTTGCTGCCATCATGTTTTATCCGGCTGGTTCTGCTGGCGGTATCGACGGCATCACTCCCCAACACCTTAAGGACTTGGTGAGTGCTTCCGCTGCTGACGCCGGTAGAATTTTGCTTTCCAGCATTACGAAACTGTGCAACCTTCTCTTATCTGGCAGGGTTACTGAAAGTTTTCTCCCGTTTTTATTTGGTGCTAGACTTTGTGCCTTTCGAAAAAAAGATGGTGGCATTCGCCCTATTGCTATTGGCTCAACGTTTCGCCGTCTTGCAGCCAAACTGGCCTGTCGTGATCTTTTTTCGCCTCTGAAAGAGTATTTTCAACCCATACAACTTGGTTTCGGCAGTAAGGGATGTTACGAGGCCGCGGTTCATTCCGCTCGCAATTTCCTCTCCTGTGACAAATCTGAAGTTTTTTTGAAAGTTGATGTGAAGAATGCTTTCAATTCTCTTGACAGGTCTGCCTTGCTGAATGAAGTTCAGGCTCACACTCCTCAGATTTATCCCTTTGTTTTTCAGTGTTACAATAATCAATCAAAATTGCTTTACAATGAACATTCGATTGTTTCTGCTGTCGGTGTACAGCAAGGCGACCCTTTAGGTCCAGCCCTTTTTAGTTTAGGTATACATCCTGTCATTTCATCCTTAAATTCTAAATTCAATGCCTGGTATCTGGATGACGGCTCCTTTGGAGGCAAAGCAGATGTTGTTTTCCAAAATCTTGTCCTGGTTATAGAAGGATTTAAGAAATTAGGCTTAGAACTAAACCTTTCAAAATGCGAACTGTTTATTTATGATCATGTTTCATCTGGTTACCGTCAGGATATCATTGATAAATTTAATTCCCTTTCTCCTAACGTAAAAATTCTTAATTCTGAATCGCTTTGCCTTCTGGGTGCCCCTCTTCTTGATCCCGGCATCGAACCTTTTCTTGATAAAAAATTGAATGATTTCACCCTTTCAGCCCCCAGATTAGAACACCTGAATTCACACATTGCTTTTACTATACTCAAATCGTGTCTTTTTGTGCCTCAATTTTTATATTTCCGTCGTGCTAGCCCTATCTGGAAAAAAAATAATTATTTAAAACTATTTGACACCACACTTAAGAATGGTTTGGAAAAAAATTTAAATTTACATTTTGATAATAATTCTTGGGCTCAGGCTTCGCTTCCTATTCGTTTTGGTGGGATCGGAATGCGCCAAATTTCTAGTATAGCCCTCCCCGCTTTTCTCTCCTCTTTGCATAGCACTTCCGTTTTAGCCGGAAAAATCTTTAAGCATCCTCGCCAGCTTTCTGAGGTGAGTGAGGCGGAGGAGTTTTGGCAAGGTCTCTGTCCTAGAGAAGACATTCCAAAGGAACGTCACCAACAAAAACTTTGGGATGTCCCTCTTGCGAGAGAGACCTTCAATTCTTTAATTCAAAATTCCGTCAGTGACAGTAGTCGTGCAAGGCTCTTGGCGGTTTCCTGCAAAGATTCTGGTCACTGGCTTCATGCTTTGCCGTCGAGAAATTTAGGCACTCTTTTCGATAGTGAGTCTTTCCGGGTGTGTGTGGGCCTCCACCTTGGTACCCCTATATGTGAAATTTTTACGTGTCCCTGTGGCAAGGAGGTTGACAAATTTGGTCTCCACTGCCTTTGTTGCCAGCAAAGCGCTGGGCGTCTCGCCCGTCACGCTACCCTTAATGACGCCATCAGAAGAGCTCTTGCCACCATTAATGTTCCTTCCACGTTGGAACCACGAGGTTTGGTCCGTGACGATGGCAAGAGACCCGATGGCCTCACGCTTATTCCCTGGGAACGGGGTCGGGCCTTAGTTTGGGATGCAACTTGTGTCGATACTTTGGCCCCCTCCCATCTCAGAGAATCAGCCCTTAAAGCTGGAGCAGCAGCGGAGTTGGCTGAAAACGCCAAGCGTCGCAAGTACGTCTCACTTGCAAGTGATTATGTGTTTGCGCCGTTTGGCGTTGAAACATTTGGGCCGTGACCCTCTGCTATATTGCTATTTAGAAAAATTTCGCCAAAATTAAATTCTGTGACAGCCAATAATAAATCTGGCTGGTTCCTAGCTCAAAGGATCAGCATAGCTATCCAACGCGGCAACGCAGCCAGCATCATAGCATCCTTGCCGCAAGGAAATAGTTTTGTTTTTGAATAGGTATATTTTAAGTTATTTTTTTATGTTGTATGTCTTAGTTTTAATTTGTATATTTTGATCAATGGAATTATAACGATTTGACTACTAAAACCTTGATAAGCCCTATTTCAATTGTTAAATGTAATTAGTTATATATTATATATATATAGAATGCTTTAATATGAAAAATAAATGATGATAAAATATTACAATTTAATTAGTTGAATTTTTATATTATCTTATAAATCCAATTAAGAGTCCCTTGCTCTCAGCTTCAGACTAAAAAATAAAGTGAATCATCACCGAATCCACACTTTTCTTGCAAAGCTGTAGGAACTTTGCATCTCCACGGTTGACCCAGTTCATTGATTGTGCATTCTGCAAGTTTAACGCCGACTGTGATGAACTGCTCCGTCCGATTTACCGACTGGTGAGATGGCAGATTTAGTCAACTAAAGCTCAAGTCAAGCTGTACGGAAAAGAAAAACGCAAATCAATGTACAGTTTAGTTTTTAGGCACATGCATACTAGAGGACAAAAAATATATTGACCAGAAGCACCTAAAAAGTCATCGATAGAGGCTGGTTCACCAAATGGGAAATTTGAAAAAAAAAACTTATTGTGGTGATCTGATTAGGCTTCGAGCACTACTTAATAGGTAGCTGAAGTGAGGTTCTATTCTAATATTATTACATTGTACTGAATTTTCACTGTGCAATAATAATAATGTATAAATATGTGGTTTTGTAAAAAAAAATAGTTTTTAACATTGCTTTCGTGAGGTTAGAAATGAGAATATTCTGTATCATTTGTGGTAAATTTTCCAAACAAAACATCATCCATATTGAACCTGAAGGAGTTCAAAATAGGAATGGTTTGAAAAATATTTTTCGTTTAATTAAATAAAAATAGCTGAAATGTGCTACACTTTCGGAAATATCCTAAAATAATATACAGGATTCTGAAGATTTTTTAAATTTCCTATAAAAATAGTTGGTGAACTAGCGCCCCCTGTTAACGAATTTTTTTAAGGAATTTCGTGTATTTTTTTGCTTTAACCTCTAGTATACGTGTGTCAAACGGCTTACCTGTACATCAATTTGCGGTTTATCTTTCAATTGAACTCATTCGCTATCTACTAATTTGCAGGTATTTAATTATTATTCAACTAACGTCACTGTGTTTATTCAACGTTTTAAATTGAGCCACTTGCGCTGAAACACCAAAGAACTGATAGCATCAGAATAACTCAAGGCCTGTTTCACAATTGACAAATAAGCACTAACTGACGAATACTACAAAATACAGAAGATCATTTCGTATGAAGTGCTTGGCAGACAGCGCAAACCAGGATTCCGATTCTCACGCCAATCGAACTTTTTTTGTGTGGTAATACGGTTGCGAGTTTTATCGTTTCACCTTATGAATACAGAAAAAAATCTACACGAAAAAAAATATCGCACGAACAAATTCATGATACATAGAAATTATAGCCCTGACAAATCATTTTTTTCTTTGACAAAGAAAATTCAATTGGTAAACTTTTTTCATATAGGAATTGCGTGAGAATTGTCCCCTCCAGAACTTGTTTAGACATTGTGAAACAAACTGTAAAAGTAAGATATCCCGGGTCCGAGCAAGTGGCCATGCCGACATGTCTGAAAGCTGCTAGCAGATATACAAATGTTAAAACCTAATCTAATCTATAGCAACTATTTCAAAGAATCCTTAATTTTTTCCTTAATTTTTTAATAAAGCTAAACATATGAAATAAATTTATAATTTTCAATGGTTGTTTTAACAATTATTTTGCGCGTAGAAACGGCAGAACACACATGATACAAAAATTTATGCTTAAAAGTAGTACCCTCCTCTTTGAGTTTGTCGTTTTCGTGTAAAAAATATTAGCCAATCAGCTTATAGTACTACCTACTACCTAACTACCTTAATCAAAGGAGATTTTTTGAATTTGCTACCCTGATCTTTTGGCCAAAAGATCCTTGAGGCACTGTAAAAACATTAGAGGTTTAGTTGTAACGTCATCATCAGCATACACGTGGTGGTTGCGCGGGTCCCTAGACGCTACTTACAGCGAACATTTGAATTATAGGTACTTCATTACACTAGGTGCCTACAATTAGACATACTTTAACACAAAAACATCTATCAGAGCCCCCGCTGGGTATTCTAGGCATGGAAATGATTGCTACTTTTTATTCATTTTGAAATTTCCAAGTGAAATTTCATTGCCAATGTTTTTTTTTCGCAGTGTGAATTGAGACGCGATTAGGCCACTAATGAATTTCATATGAATGTCACTGTAAGCAAATAATGCGATTTTCGTACTGTCTCTCTTTAAAATCCGTACAACATGACCTCAACTTTATGCCTGTGAAATATAGTTCACATTTAAATTGCTGAGCGTCATAAATAATAAGTAATTTAGGACGGGCATCGACAAGATGGACAGACGACCTTGTAAAGATCGCAGGATCACGATGAATACATTCCGCTCATAACCGGTGACTGTGGAAAACCGCGGGCAAGGCCTATGTATAGCAGTGGACGTCCGTTGGCTGACAAAGATGATGATGATTCAGAATTTATATGAATAAATGAATAATAATAAATAAATAATGGACACCGATCATATACATTGCTCTGATCTCAAAGTAAGTAGAAATTACTTGTGTAATGGAAATCGGACACAACGGTTGTACCACAACACCCAGAACTGAGACAATGTAGAAAGTTCTGATACATTTCAGTACTCATTCACACTATTATTTTTGCATAAAATTAAAACCTTACACTACAACTCAAATGTTATATTGGTTATTTAGGCAAATAAGCACCCAATTCTAATTCAGTTCGCACTTAAATAAAGGTTAATCGATCGATTTTCTCCTTCCCGATCAGAAGGTCTAAATAGCAAAACGTCCTATATTGCGAAACGCCTAATGAGCAGTAAGCCTAATTCGGAAAAGGTCCATGTAGCAAAACGTCCAACTATCAGATGGTCCATACAGCAGAACGTCTATTTCGCAATTCGACTATTTCAAAAGGTGTACACTCATAGCAGATAATGAAATCATTTGTTAAATACTTTTGTAAATTTGTTATAAAGCACTAGCTTTTTTAGATTATAAGGATGCCATGAAGCAAAGGGTCCCCAAAATTTATGTACCTAATATCCTATTGATATGGCCAAATTTACCAAAAATTCAAAGGTTTTAAGCTCTTGCAGCTCCCTGCCTTGTACTTGGCATTAAACATCATATCGATATTTCTGCACTAATTTCCTTCAAATGACATATTCTTGTATTTGTGATCTTGCCATACGGCTTCTTTTCTAAGAGCTTTGAGGAAAATAGCAGGGTTGGCTTCGATTTTACTTTCATGTTATAATAAATAATTTATAATTGTTTTAGCAAGCACTATCTCGTAAGACGTTAAACGTTACTAGTGGATAGACTAACAGTCTGTACGTACCTACTTATGTGTCTGTTTAGCTCCAGATGTAGCAAATTAAACAAGTAATATGTTGCTGAGTATCCAGACACTTTGCGAGTATGACGATTCGCGAAGTAGACGTTCTGCTATACGGACCATCTGAGAGTTAGACGTTTTGCTACATGGACCTTTTCCTAATTAGCCTTATTGCTCATTAGACATTTCGTGCTATTGGACGTTTTGCTATTTAGACCTTCTGATTGCGAGCCGATTTTCTTTTTCAAAGATAATACAGTTTTTGCTTTATTCTTTTTTGTATTGTGGTTTCTTTCGTGCGGTAGTTTAAAACACGTGGATATAAGATCGCTTGACGCGAGAAACTGAGCCAATATAAAAAAAATATATAATTAAGCTACCTATGTTGAAATAGTGAAATAACTCTCTGCCCACATCTGTGTTTCCAACAGTCTACAACCCTGTTATTTAAAAAAAAGAGTGCACAGGCTTCTTCTGGGTGAGCTCGCTCCATGGTCGTCCCTGTCAATGTCTCGTCTGGTAGACAAGACATTGACTTTGACAAACCGATATCATATTAAAAAAAATCTAAAAATTATTAAAACAACTATAATAAATGTTGCAAGTTCTATGGCTGCTCCCACCATTCGCGTTGGCTCCCTGTAGGGGGGATCCGAGTATACCTCTATAAACTCGTGCGCGCCTCTCGAGTGCCTTCTTTTGCTAATCGAACACATTTGCGCGGCATCTTTATTCACTGCTTTGTTATTGTAGTACATACGTAAACAAAATATTCCTACAATTATTGGTTATAATTTGTCTACCTGAAGTAGTACACACACGTAAAACCCAAGCGTAAAACACATACGCTGAGCTGATCACCAGCTGGTCCTTCGAGCCGGAACATTTTCTCTTTTTTCAGTTCTCGATATTCGTATCGTAAAAAGGTTACGCGACACCTTAAAGCTGGTTATTCCAAGATGTTCAGCACAATACACTCTGTATAGTTACGCAATCGTCCGTTTATTTACTTCTGCAGAGAGCTGTCAAATGCATCTTTGCCTGCGATAAGGGTCTCTCCCTTCAGCTTATTATTATATAGTACTAACGGTCCCCCGCGACACGGTCGTAGTGTAATGTAGGTTTAAATCTAGCCAACAGCCTTCCTCGATACATAAGCTACCTAAGCGAAAAGATAGCTTTTATGTATCTTTATGCAATAAAATAAAATAAGAATATCCCAAAAATCTCTTCAGCAAATATTAAAGTATACTAATACTAATTAAACAACAATTTATGGGTGTAAAACATTTCGCAGAGATTTATTAAATTTTATTTCCCTACGTTTCGAACACTTTACAGCGTTCATGGTCACGGGTAGACTGAGACCCTTTGCACACTGCGACTTTTCGCAGCGATGCAGTCGCAAATTGTCAACCTTTACTCACTTGCGCTACTTTTAGCATTGATACAGTCGCGATGCTGTCGCGCGTTACATTGATGCTCACGCGCGGCTCAACGATTCGTTGCGTGAGTCGCGATGCTCTCGCACGTTTTGAAAACGCGCTATCGAAAGCATGAATGCTAAAAGTCGCAGTGTGTAAGGGGTCTTAGACTTCATTTTTCCTTTACAGCATCACTGGAAACAATATCGGTATCGGTTATATTTCAGTACCCGTTTACTTTGATTGGTATCTGTAATAAAATAGTATCTTGGTAAAAAGGCTTGCTTGCTTATCGAGTCGAAAGTGCATTTAAAATAGGTTTTTAGTATGTAAAATCATTTTTTTAGTTGAATTAAGTAAACACACGTGGTAAAGCTATTAATATGCAAATCTTCATCTCTCTGTCTAACTGTTTATATCCTCAATTGCTTAATGTTACAAAAGAACTAGCCAATGTAAAAACTCTAGCCCGAGTATATGAACAAAATTAAGTTACTGGTGCTTTTAATTACTTAACTCCATCCGAGTTTTAAAGCACTGCCATTAACATTGTTCATAAGAAAATTACATGCGTGGCTCCTGACTAAATGCTTTTATACAGTGAGAGAATTTTTAGACGACTAATGTAATTATTTGTGTAACTGCTTGTACTTGTAGCTTTTGTTGTAACTATTGACTTCTAGTGATTGTAATTGACATATAATTTATAGCATAATGTAATAAGACATGGAAGCATTTTAATATAATGAAATTATGTACCTTACATTAAATTTTTGACTTTATAGAATTTATTGTACCAATTTTGATTTGCATGACAAAATTGTCAAACATGAGCAGCTACCTTAAAAATTGTGACATCAATGTAATACCATGTTATAAGCAAATAAATGTTTCTGATTTCTGGTTACTGATTTCTATTCGGCGTAAACGCTTAGCAAACCCACTAATTGATATTGAAAAGGTCGTCCTAAAAAAAATGATGGTACATGCCTAAATGACTGAACGAAAAAACTTTAGAACTCTTTTTTGTCCCAACCACAAATACTCCAACATTTCAGAGATGAGCATATCGAACGACTGTTCATGGGACTGATATAGTTTTAGGTGGTCTAAACCAAAATTTGGCAGCAGTGAGCTTTTGCGGTTAACTACTCAATCAGAGCTTACTAACAAAATTACAATGTTATTGGTGTCTTTATGTGTTTGAACTTTTTATTATTGTCAGTAACCCACAGAGTGAATTTGGTTTTGTTTTCAATTTAATCACCTTTTGACGTTACTATTTCTATGTGTTTTCTTCTACTCGTAGATAGTATGCATGTCGTTTTAATTGAGTGTTGCTTTAACTCTTTTGAAATTCGTAAAGGATACCCAACAATTAAATATAACTTTAGTACTATTAAAATATGTATCTGCAATTTCATCTATAAATACGGTATCGAAATGTGAGGTTCACTTAGAATTATTAAATCAATTGAAAGTACGCCATCAAAAAACTTTTCTTTCATTTTTATAAAATGGAAAGCCTACCATACCCTGAAGAATTCAAAAAGCCTTTACTGTTCAGTTTGAAATACTTTAAAAATTGTAACGTAATTTTCTTTGAATCCAAAAATACTTTTTTGGGAAAGTATTGGCGTTTACTATACATATTACCACTTTACATTATGTTTTACATATCCTTTACAAAATATATTGTGAAGTTGTTTACTGAGGGCACAAACCCGTTTGAAAAGGCTGATATGATTCCTTTGTGGCTAATATCGACACAAGGTTTGCTTATTTATTTTTACTATGAAGACCACCATCACCAAAATTAAATTATTTTACACCATTTTTTTAACTATTCGTAATCTGTTGTTTACAGAATTATTGAAATTTATCATCATAATGCAGAAAAGAAAGGAAGTGAAAGCAATCATTAAAAACTTGGGATCCATATGGAGAACCACTGAATTGACAGAAAAGCAAATGATGAAGAAGAACTCTGCGCTAAAAACACTGGATCTTAGTCAAAAAAGTAAGTAGTAAAACGTTGTAGTAAAAGTTGTTTCTAAGTCTTCCAAAATAGATGGTCTGAAATCTGGCATTTGAAATATGTATAGTTTATAAAGGTAGCGTTTTTTAACCTTTTTTTGATATTTTTGTTAACAGTACTTGATAAAAGCGCAACCATAACAGCATGGTATTTTTTCCTGCTGCCTCTTGGTGAAACCATTGTGAAAAAACTGATCTCAGCGCAGGAAGCGGAGCTGGCTTTACCTCTGGTTTGTGTATATCCCTTTGAAGTTGACAGTTGGGCGAAGTATTTGGTGGTTTATGCATTCCAGATATACTGTGGTAAGATTTCCTTTTGCATTTTACGGAATATATATACAACAGGCGGTTTTTCCGTCGACAAGACATGGCCTCCATCGACATGTCGAAATGAGTCATTTTTTTTTTTACACTTGTTGGCATAATTTTTGTTAGTGGTTTTTTTGCCATACAAACTCCAAATTAGAGAACATAGTGTGGTAGATTTTTTTCTATTGAGTCTGTAAATAATAATAATAATAATAATAATTATAATTAATTTTTATTTCAGACTTACGTCCATATTTAGTAACATAGGTCTTATATTCTAGTGTTAGTTTTAACAGAAATAATCATAAGGCATAAAAACAAAAACATCCGTCGACTGCGACACTGAATCCAAATTAGGTTACAGTGTCGCAGCCGTCATATGCAAATGTACCCATCGCTCGAGTAGCGGTGAGTCCCACCGTTCAGAAAACGCGCGCACAATACTGTTCGGGCTGGCGCGCACGCGCGATAGCAACGACCCACTCCTCTTGCGCATTATTGCATAAAAACAATCAGTCCGCGCCTCGGCAAACATCGTGGACGCCCTACAATATCGCGCCAGCCCAAACAGTATCCTGAACCCGTTATTATATTGGACGCGCAGTGAATCATATGCACGCCGCGTAAAGCTAACCCACAGACTACAGGTGTAGAATGATTGACAGTATGCTTTAAAGAGTGTCAATTTGACCTGCTTACTACACCGTGCAAATCTGCGAGCCAACATATTGCAACGCACTCTCAACGCTCTGCGCTCCCTCTCAATATCAACATCATCTGCCAGAGTCTCTGTTAGCCAATGGCCTAGATATTTAAAGCTACCAACTCTTTTCAGCGCGACACCACAAAGAGACACAGTAGGCACATTTGGATAATTTTTGTTGCCAGCTTTAAATACCATCAGCTCGCTCTTTGTAGCATTATATATAAGTCCCTGGGACTCCTCATACGTTTCACACAATCTTATCAATCTTCGCATTGCACCAATCGACGGGCTGAGCAGCACCACGGTACGAGTAATATTATGTCTACAGTATTGTAACTTCATACAAACGGACGACGCGCGAGCTATACCTAGTTAAATCTCGAGGAGGCGACCGAAGGTTTTTAAAAATAACAAAATGAGAGTGTTTTCAGCTCGATGCTTTTATACAGACTGACTTAATTCTATTACATAGGTCCTAAAGCTACGTTCCTTATCGCTACAACGGATGCGCGGCGCCAGCTCTAGACTAAACAATAAAAAGCTGCGTTAGCGTCGCCCGCCCGTGAGTTCTAGTACTTAACACGAAGTCAGCATTATAGAGCCGGGGACTGGCTGCATAACTCTTCCCCCCTCAGATTCGAAATTATCTGAGGAATTTCTATTACTCTGATTATTTCGATATAATATTTTAAAAAGATTATATCTGTACATTACATAAAGGCAAATTACTAAAACTAGGATAAAATATAACACTATGGTAGCGACGCTTACACTTTTCACATTAATGACTTTTTCGTATTTCACTTCACTTTCACTAATTTTCAATAGGTTGTTCAGATGTTGGAGATTTGTCAAATCGCTGGTGTCCAAATTTATAGGTTCTCGTTGTACGTCTTGTTGCCCCGTAGGTGTTATTTCCGGTAAATTAATTATCGGTAACTTCAGAGAGTTCGTAGAGCTTGCAGTAAGGTGATGCGATTTTAGGGTAATTTCGCCTATTTTCACATCACATTGATCGTCAAGAGTAAGGAGGTAAGTGCCTTTTAAATTTTCTTTCGTTATTTCGTCATTACATATTTTTGTTAATATATTTCCAGCTTTGCTGTAAAGAATCCATCGTTGTTTTCCAACTGACTCTATTTTTACTGTGTTAATTTCCACTATTATAGGATTACAGGAACTGGTGTTGCGGGAAAACTTCATTAACGCAGTTATACAGTTGTCCACTAAAGGTATCTGTGACTCGTCTTCATAACATAAGTACGCCGCCTCGTGGAGTTCGTGGCAAGGCTGGGAGAGCGAGACCATGTCGGAACCCTTTACCAGTAGATAAGGATATTTAGGAATCACTATTTTAGTTCGGTTAAGGGAATCTGTTATGGGTATAGGAATTGCTTTATAATATATGTATATGCCATTTTTGATAATGGGTATATCTAAAATGAATGTTATTTGACTTCCTGACGAATAGGCTTTTAATTCTATACAATGTTCTATTTTAACCAAATTATCATAATTTACTGGATACACAAGCTTATTAGATTTTTCTATTTCCTTTAACAGTTTTATTAGCTCATCGGGGTTTACAAGTGAATGGTGTAACGTTTTTAATTGACTAAATGTAATACACGTTTCGATTTCGTCTAGACGAGTATACAATAACTGAAAATTATGTAAAAATAGATTGTAAATGTTAATAAAATTCTGAATTGTTAAATTAGCTTTTGTCTGGTTAATTAGTTTCCTTAATTCCCATAATTCCTTATCAATGTGTACAAAATTATTATGGGTAGTGTTAGTTATTGTAACGAGATTATTTGATATTTCAGATAAAAGTGTCACCTTTTTCATTAATGTGTCTTGGCGTGTTTTAAGAGAGGTAATTAACTTTTCATACCTGATAGCGTCTTCATAGTCCAGGTTTCCGGTAATTATTTTAATTATAGATCCAAGAGGATTTAGAACCCCACGTTTAACTCTTATGGATGGTACTAATTGTTTTAATTTTTCAATTGTAGAGTTCATGACGTAGTCAGTTTGCGCTTTTACATTAAGTAATTGAAAGTTCGGGATCTTATTATTTAAATATATTTTTATATGTTGATTTAAATTTGCATATCGATTTATATTAAATTCTAATTCCTCTTGTATAGTGCTTACATTTAAAACCTTAATAATAGTCCATTTATCGTAACTTAAACTAGCTTGGCCTTGTTTCATCAGCAGTACTCCAGGATTTTTGTCAATCCTTTGAAGTTGAAGGGCCTGGGTCCTGCTGACCGTCAGCACCGCGAGGGCGAGGTACCTGTGAAGGTCGTTTAATGTCCTTAATAGGCACTTTAGTTTCGCGGTTTTTTAACGTAACAGGACATATGTTTTTATCTATTTCACCTGAAACTTGCGCTTTTTGGAAGCGAGGCTTATCCTTGCTTCTCCTCGTGTTTACGCCTTTTACAAATATCGTATCTCCTTCTTGTAAATCAAACGACGTCCCACCACCACGTTTTTCTACAACCTTTTCTTTATCATTTATTAATTTGTCTGTTAGGAATTTATAAAGGTATTTTGTGCGCTTTACATGGTCACTAATTAACTGTTGGGTATAGTTTTTATTAAACTCCACATTAAAAGTACTGTTCGAATCGGTATGTCCAAAGACAGCTTCAAATGGCGTAAGGCCGGTTGCGGAATGGATCGTTTGATTGTAAGACATTACCGCATACGTCATTACATTAGCAGCGTCTGTTATTTTGCGTTCATATTTAGCGATACGGTAAATTTCTAAAATAGTTGAGTGAAAACGCTCTATTAAACCCATAGAGTTTGGGTTGTGCGGGGTACCGATGTGAAGGTCTATTTTATAAAAATTTAAAGTTTCTTTGAGTAAATTGTTATTAAATTCGGTACCGGGGTCGGCACTGATTCTATTTGGCACGCCATAACATGAAAAGAATTTAATTAGTGCGCGGACTACTTCAGGTGTAGAGCGATTAGATATCTCAATTGCTTGTCCTAACTTACTGAATGAGTCAATGATAGTAAGGAAATATTTTCCTTCTACAGAAAATAAGTCCATGAAAATTTCGGCAAAAGGTCTAGTTTGTGTTTGTGTCAACTGTAATTTCGGTTTAAGGGGTTTCCGGTCATACTTTTGTGTTTTACAGGTTTCACAGGAATTGATAACAGAGGCGACAGTTAAATCCATGTTATTCCAAAAATAAGTTCGTTTTAGCTTTAAAAGGGTTTCCTTAATGCCGCGGTGGGAAGTCGGACCGTTATGATATTTGAGTATAATTTCGCGTTGTTCATTCTCATCTTCAACAAACACAACTCGTTTAGTGCACTCATAGCATTGAACTGTATCCTTTTTAAATAACTTGATTACAGCATCTGTATACTGATTGCGGTGTGTCTGGTCTTCAAAATAGAAGAAATATTTGGTTTTAGGTTTTATATACTCCAGGAGAAAACTTTTTACTAATTCCGGGTTATCTACAGGTAAGTGGACTTCTAAGACCTTTTGTTTATCGCGACTTAAGTTTTTTACAGTTAGTTCATTTCTGAACCAGGTAAATACGAGAATTTGGTTTGGCTTTGTATCTACGGCTTCATCTAGGATTGGTATACCGCTTGTCTCAATATCTTCGGCTGAATGTGCCGTTTCGGGTAATGAAGGGGCAGTGATTGTACTTGATGAGGGAGAACGAACTGGGTAAGTTGATTCAAGATCTAATGGTGCCGGAACATCTGAGGCTTCAGATGAATCTGATATTACTATTGGTCTGTGGGAACTTTCGGTCTCGCCGACATTTCCCTGCATAGAAATATCATCATTTTCATTGGTAAGTACATTCAATTTTATGCGTGAAAGGGCATCCGCGTTGCTGTTTTGTTTACCCTTTTTGTAAATAATGTCAAAATCGAATTCGGATAATCTTAACTTCCATCTAGTGAGTTTACTTCCGGGTTCTTTGAGAGAGTTAAGCCACGCCAAAGGGCGGTGGTCAGTAAAAATCGTAAATTTGCGCCCATACAGATATGGACGAAAATGTTTCACGGCCCACACAATAGCTAACAACTCTTTTTCAGTTGTACTGTACCGTGTTTCCGCATCGTTTAAAGTACGACTTGCATATGCTATGGGCTTATCGTTGCCTACTACTCCTTGAGAAAGCACAGCTCCTAAGGCGTAGTTAGAGGCGTCCGTTGTGAGTACGAACGGCTTGGAAAAGTCGGGAAATTGGAGTATTGGAGCGTTCACAAGAAGCTCCTTGCACTTTTCAAATTTTTCAATATAAGCGGGTGTAATTTCTACTTTGTTTTTCTTTTTTAGACAGTTTGTAAGCGGTTGAGTAATCTTGGAAAAATCCCTAATGAATTTTCTATAGTAACCAATCAATCCGAGAAAACTTTTAATTTCCGTAGGCGTTCGGGGTAGTGGGAAATCTAAAACGGCCTTAACTTTGTCATCATTTGGTTCTAACCCATTTTTCGTAATTTTGTGTCCAAGGTAGAGCACTTCCTTGCGGAGAAACTCACACTTGTCCAAGGTTACCTTAAAGTTGGTTTGTCTTAGTCGTTCGAAAACTTTCCTCAGTTTATCTACGTGTTCCTGTAAGCTATTTGAGTAAATTATTATGTCATTGAGGTAAACGAGGCAATGGATTCCTTGCAGGCCTCTGAGCACATTATCCATTGCCCGTTGAAAAGTTGCCGGGGCGGTTTTCAGCCCAAACGGCATGCGGGTAAATTCAAAGTGTCCTGATGGGGTAGAGAACGCTGTTTTGGTTCTATCCTGCTCTTCCACCTCTATTTGGTGGTACCCACTTGCAAGGTCTAGTGTACTAAAGTAAGTAGACTTTCCCAATTTATCAAAAAGATCATTGATATTTGGCAAGGGGTACTTATCGTCAGTTGTTATTTCGTTAAGACGTCTGTAATCTATTACCATGCGATATTTGGGCTCGCCTGACGCGTCTAATTTTTTAGGAACGAGATGCACAGGGGCACTTCATGGTGAGAATGACTCTTGTATCACGTTATCTTTTAAAAGTTTTTCAGTTTGTCTGTTTACTTCCTCGTTTTGTGATGGTGGAAGTCGATATGGTCTTATGAAAATTGGATCTTCGTTTTTGGTTCGTATCTGATGTTTTACCTGATTACTGAAAGTCAGGGGCAGTTTATCGCAGTAGAATATATCCCTATATTCAAAGCACAGCTTTTGTATTGCTTCGCGTTCTTCGAAATTTGTATGATCCAAGCGTAATTTACATAAATTTTCTTTTAACAATTCATCGATTTCGTATTGATTAAGTTGATCGCTATTGGTAAAATTGATTTCGCATCTATTATTATTAAATTTCGTTGTGGTGAATGGTCCGGTGAAAGTTATAGTCATACTGTTTTGTGAGGCGTTCTGAATAACGGTTGTTGCAAAAGAATCTATACATGTAACTATAGCACTGGGCATACGTACGCCGTTTCCGAAATCTTGAAAATCAATAATCGCTTCACCATTACTCAAATCCGTGGGTATTTTAACACGCGTTTCGGTGCGAGGTTCTAATGTAACTTCCAACGCAGGGCTGTAAACTATTGGTATTTCCGTATTTCTTGTTCGTAAAATTTGATTTTTCATGTCAATTGTAGCATCTAACATTTTTAGTAAATCGGAGCCAATTAACCCATCATATCGCCCGTCAACGTTATAGACGTAAAATTTGTGATTGCTCATACTTTTAAATGTTTTTGGCAGGGGTATGTAAATGACTTCGTCATGTGTACTGCGCGCGTGCGTACTGATTACCTCAAATGGTTCGTAATGTTTAAAACTGGAAAAGAACTGATTAGCTTTGATAGGGCTAATAAAACTTCTAGTACTTCCGGTATCGATCATTAGACGTGCATTCATTTCAGGTAAAAATATGTGAGGCAGTTTATTTACACCGTTATAGTTTAGTTGTATCATTTCTGATGGTTTGTGTCCGAGGCTAGTGTGTGAAAATTTACGCTTTCTTGGGAATTTTTAGTTTCACAAACTGCGGGTTCCGCATTTTCTGCATAAAAATTTTCATAGTTATTTTCATCGGAAAAATAGACGTTCGGTTCGTAATAATTTGCATAGTCCGGTAAGTATTCCTGACCTTGGGGTCCTGGGTAATACGGGTCATTTTCCTCATATGAGTAAAATAAATCGTTGCTCTCGGCATCGGGTACGTGTGTAATCATGTTTTGATTTGCAGGGCGAGCAGTGCGCATAGAAACGTCACTGTCCTGGAAATTTGGTGGATTATGTTGTGGTCGGCCTTGAGGTGGTAGCCCAAATTTAAATTGCTGATTTTGTGGTGGCATACCAAACTTGAATTGCGGATTTGGTCTAAAATGTGAATTATTAAATTGGGGTTGAGGTCTGAACTGACCTTGTTGAGGTATACCAAATTTGAAATTATTCTGATGATGATTCGCATTTGGTGCAAAACCTCTTTGATTAGTTAAACCGAATTTGAAGTTTCCGGGAGGCTGTGAGAATCCCTGATTTGGTATTCCGAATTTAAATCCGGGTCTGAAATTATTCTGCGTCTGAAACGGGTTTGCTGGTCTAAAATGTTGGTTTCCAGGAATGCCAAAATTATTTGGGGAAAAATTAGGCCTAAATACTGGTTGAGTTCTAAATCCTTCATTATTTCCAAAATGCTGGAACGGTTTTACGGAATTTGATTTATTTTTATTTTTCGCATTATATTGCGTTTGAAAATTAACCTCCTCCATGACGACGCTAAGTGCATTTTCCAAAGTTGTGCAATTTTTCAATCTTACTATTCTTATCAAGTCCTCTGGTAAGTTATATAAAAACACATTAAGACACATATTATTGTAAATGATTGTTTTTGCAGCTTTCATATCCGCATCGGTGAGTAAGTTAACCTTAGAGCAGAGAGCGCTACGCATTTGCTGTATTCTTACACAAAACTGTAAATAAGTTTCACCCGATTTAATTTTTAGATTTTCCAACTCAATTGCCACGCACTCCTCTGATCTAGGGTCTCCAAAATGCTGTATAAAAAGGGTCTTTAATTGTCCCCATGTAGTTATGTCGTCGCGCTCGCTAAGTAGAGCCGCTGCTCTACCGCTCAGTCTGCTACTAACACAATGAAAAAGATACGTTGTCTGTACTGCATTATTTGCTCCATTAAAATTTCTTATAATATATTCACACTTTTTTATGTATAAATTCAATATACTTTGATCGCCGTCAAATTTTGGGATCAATTCTATAAAATCTCTAGGTATTATTTGAATAGTTTCATTTGCTTGTGCCATTTTTATTTATTTAATTATATTAAACACTTTAAACTTATATAAAAAACAACTTAATTAATTCTTATATCTAAATCTACCAATTTTTGTGCAGGAGTCAAATAACTTTCAACGATTTTAGTTTAAAAGTCACGAAATAAAATAAAGTACAACGTTAACAACCACGGGAAATAGCCAGGAAAAGTCAGGAAAGGTAAAAAGGTTCACTTACAGTCCGCTCAATCCCATGCCTTCTCGTAGAGCTGCTATCGTAGACAGGAACTTTCGGCGCCCACAGTTAACTTATTTATTTGGTTCGAGGATTGCCTATACGCGCGTTAGAACGTGCAACTGTACCACTCGCGATTGTCCAGAATAGTCACAATTCGAAATTTGCCGAATTTAGGTGACGTTTTCACAGTTTTTCCGCGATTTTGGCGTTTATTCTGCGAATTTCCAAGACTTTTCACACGATAGTTATCGATTTAGGTAAACTTTTCGCGAATCGCGTCTGGTAACAGCCGGCAATCCTACCGGCTGCGCCAGTTAAATCTCGAGGAGGCGACCGAAGGTTTTTAAAAATAACAAAATGAGAGTGTTTTCAGCTCGATGCTTTTATACAGACTGACTTAATTCTATTACATAGGTCCTAAAGCTACGTTCCTTATCGCTACAACGGATGCGCGGCGCCAGCTCTAGACTAAACAATAAAAAGCTGCGTTAGCGTCGCCCGCCCGTGAGTTCTAGTACTTAACACGAAGTCAGCATTATAGAGCCGGGGACTGGCTGCATAACTACCTACTCGCTCGGATGTCGGCATGCGCTCGGCATGCTACAGTCGCGGACGTGCCGCAGTGACGACCGGACGGTGTGTTGGTTTTTAATCAGTAACCGCGCGAATTTTTACTAGAAATAAGTACAAGTAGCTATTTAATATGGCAAGTAGAATATATTGTGCTGTTTTTGGTTGCATGAATTCTTCAATAACGCACCCAGAGATAACTTTTTTTCGATTACTTGAAAACTCCGAAAGGTAAGACTATAAAATAATAAGACTTACTATTAGGTAATTAGGTCCACAGAAATAACGTAGTAGGTAGTACTACGTTATTTCTGTCTTGTGTCTTAATGGATTGTTATTTCCTTTTTAACCGACTTCAAAAAAAGGACGTTATCAATTCAATGTATGTATGTAATATTGTTGGAATTGTACCATTCTTTCTGAACACGTATGCCAAATATTATTCATGTTTGTATGTATGTAATATTTGTATGTATGAATGTATATACACACATTCAAATTCGAAATGTTCCCAAACAGAAAGCGGAAACAAAAGCCCAACTATTTGATATGGTAAGAAAGCTATCCATCACCCTTGGTATCAAGATAGAGGAATGCGAAATGCGTGACGTTTATCGTATGCCATCCAAAACAGACCAGAACAACTCAGTAATAGTAGTCGAGCTCTCTTCGACTATCCTAAAAGGTAATATTATTACTGCAGCTAAAACTTACAAACGTAACTCAATTCGATTCAAGACGGAGCAACTGAATTCGTCACACCTAGGTTTGAACGGACCCAATTCAGAGACCTCTCTGAGCACCTTACGCCACGTGCAGCACGCTTATATTTCCTTGCCCGGGAATTCCGACAATCCATGGTCTATGAATATTGTTGGACTACAAATGGACTAGTATATCTTAGAAAAAGCAAGGCGAGCCCTATATAATTATCAAAAACGAAGCCCAACTTCAACAGTTAAGATCTAAATGACTATCTGTAAGTTCAATTACCTTGATTATGTACAACTATTCAGAAGCTATACTTAAACTTAATTCTATATACTTTATTCACAACAATGAAAACAAAACAAATTTACAAATTAATATTTACACTACACAAATTCACATTAATTCTTACACTAAACCTGACTTTAATAAAAACCTAGAACACAACACTAGCTCATGCGATTACAAGGTTTCATACGCAAGAAACACGCTTTCACAAGTAGCCCGTATTATAGAGACAGTTCTTACTAAATGTTACGAATATGAATAGTCGAGACCTATTTGAGGAAATGGATTCGGCTTGTTCCCCCTCGTGTACGCTTATAGAAGACCCTAATAACCTTGTAGCAGATCTTTACAAGGATGTTTCAAAAAATGAATACAAGTTAAACATTATTTCTATGAATATTAGAAGTGACAACAAGAATTTAGATGCGTTTTTAGTATACATCTCTAGGATAAAAACAAACATCCTCATTATAGTCCTATCTGAATGCTGGTGTGACGAGGAGTCTGTGCCCCCAACACTCGACGGATAGAAAGAGAGAGCTCTTTCACAGTAAAAGGAGTTATAACCAAAACGATGGTGTAATTATGTATATCAATGACGATGTCTCAGCTACTGTGCAGGAAATCGATCTAAACGAAGCCAATTGTCTTGCAGCCAAAATTGGTAATCTGACAGTTCTTGGTGTTTACCGCCCTTACACATTTAAAGACCTAAGTAATTTTCTTGATTCTTTGGATGCAGTTTTACATGTGAACAGAACTCAAAATATTGTACTTACAGGCGACATAAATATAGATACACTGAATACTAAAAACTCTCACGTAGAAGACTATCTCGAAATTCTTGGCTCGCATGGACTGCAAAACACCATTGATATCCCCACACATGGACTCACCTGCCTGGACCATTTTATGTGCAAACTTGAATGGCAATCCAAAATTTATGTGCTCCTGCCCGATATCACAGACCACTCTCCTCTTTTTCTATCTATTTCCACTTCGCTTGTACAAAACTCGGTTATTTCTCCTCTGATCAGAACAAAAATCGACTATGAATCCCTACAAAACGCTATTAAAACACATAATTGGTATCCGTACCTAGCAATGAAAGATCTAGATCAATCAGCAAAACTTCTTATCGATACACTCCAGCATTTTATAGACCTAAACACGACCACTTTAACTTTCACTAAAAGAAAAAGACCAATTAAACCCTGGATTACAGTTGGCATTGTTAAATGCTTTCAAAAGAGAAATCGATTGCAACCACTTGTGAAAAAAAAACCTTACGATCCTATGTTAAAAGAAACTTATATAAAATATCGTAATACTTGTAATCAGACGGCTAAAAACCTAAAAATAAACTATTACAAAGAAAAATTTGCTCAATATTATAAAAATAACAAAGAAACTTGGGACACTGTTAAGGAGCTATGTAACATTAAAAGTAAACACTCGCAGGCTACTGCTTTATTAAATCTTTTTCCATCACCAGAGAAATCCCTTGACCAAGTAAACACTTTTTTCACATCAGTTGGTAAACAACTAGCAACAGATATACTGACCAAATTAAACACTAATGAAGAGCAGCTTCTTAAAAATATGTCTTTTGAGAGAAATGTTGATTCAATGTGCTTGTACCCTACAGACTCTATGGAAATTGATAATATCATCATTAATCTCAGAACTCATAGTGCACTGGGTATAGATCGCATTACTAGCACTATTCTTAAAAACTCCCATGCTATCTTATGTTCAATGATAGCACACCTTTGCAACCTCAGTATCGCTGCTGGGCGTTGTCCAGCTATTTTCAAGAATGCTGTAGTCGTTCCTATTTACAAGGGCGGAGGTGAGGAAGCAGTGTCAAACTACCGACCGATTTCATTATTAAGCACAATAAGCAAAATTATTGGAGAAAAAGCAACTTTTAGCCGATAACCAGTATGGATTCCGGTCGGGCAGAAACACAGAGGACGCTGTTGCCAATCTTTCACAAACAGTTACCAAAGCTCTAGATAAAGGAGAGAGATGTTTGGCTGTTTTTCTAGATTTCAAAAAAGCATTTGACACCGTATCCATTCCACTACTTTTGCATAGATTGGAGGATTTAGGGATACGGGGCAATGCCCTTGAGTGGTTCCGTGACTACCTTTCAAATAGGAGCCAAGTCGTTAAAGTGTCTGACATCTTTAGTGAAAGCCTTCCCGTTAACTATGGCATACCGCAGGGTAGCACACTTGGTCCTACTCTTTTCTTGGTTTATATCAATAGTCTGTGTAAACTCCAAATTGATAAAGGAAGTATACTAGCTTTTGCTGACGACACAGCACATATTTTCTGGGGTAAATCGTGGTCGGAAGTGAGGGATGCGGCGGAGACTGGCTTAGGATTAGTAATGGAATGGCTTGATCACAATCTCCTGACTATCAATGTTCTGAAAACGAAATACATTTGTTTTAGAATTACCGAAATCACGAAACCACCAACAGAATTCGATATTAAAGTCCACACCCTTACTTGTAAAGACAGAAAAACTCATATCTCTTGCCTTTGCCCTTATCTTGCTCAGACTGAAACTCACAAATACTTAGGAATTCTAATCGACAATAAACTCAATTGGGAACCGCATATTTCAGCCCTCTCTAAACGCGTTCGCAAACTTTTACATATTTTCAGAAATCTCCGGGAATCCGCTGACACTAACCTCATCAGGAAAATTTACCTCTAGAGCTAGAAAGAGCGCAAAGAGCCATTATTAAAGTGATGCTGAGAAAACCCAGGCTGCACCCAACTGAAACATTGTTTCAAGAAGCGAACCTACTCACAGTCAGACAACTGTTTATTATGCAAACAGTCCTTCGCCACCATAAAACAGTTGATCCCTCCCAATTACCACAACATAAACGAAGAATACGCACCCACGTGCCAAATGTTAACACAGTTTTTGCGCGACGTCAATTCTCATTCACTGGACCGTTTCTATATAGACATTTCAATGACTCTCATAAAATAGTTAATATGAATAGAATGAACTTGAAATCAGTTTTAGCTAACAATTTGAAAGCACTCGGCTACGACGCAACAGAGAACATACTTAAAATTGTTACTTAGGTTAGTCAATTGAATGTCTTCACGATAGTTGTTGTTTTGTTATGCCCTTTCATACATAATTCATACCTAAGTTAGTGGCAGGTATCCTAGCTAGGAACCTACTGATCCCAAGATTGTAATGTCATAGGGCTATCTTAAGTACGCACACACACACACACACACACACACACACACACACACACACACACACACACACACACACAACATTCACACTTGTATAAAAATAAATATTATAGTTACTAGATATATTACTAGATATTTATAAACCACTATATGGATATAGCACTAAAGCTAATTTGTATATAAAGTTAAAAGTTTGTTAATTATTATTAATGCTACAAATAATATAATATTACTACAATCTAGAATGCTTGTATACGCATATTAAGTAAGCTAGTCAGTAAGTATACTTTTATATATTTTCATATTTTTTATCTTAGCAACGTCGCTGGTAATTTTTAACTTGTACCACACACCAACTAGTTCTATTACAAAATAGCTTCGCACGAAGTAAATATGGGATTGATAATTGTTCGGCGACTTGGCGCACGGTTGCTAGCGCGATTAAAACTACCTTGATATATCTACCTTTAATTGATGTATCTACCTTTTAAAAATTTACTCACTAATATTGCTCATTACATAAGATAAGATCACAGATGGGGTGGAGGGTTGATAACCTGAGATACAGGAATCATCCTAGTTCAGGTATCAACCCACCATAATCTATATGTACCAAAAATTTGATTTACTTAATATTGTATTTTCTTTATGGTGAGAAATAAATGATTATGATTATGATTATGATTACATCAAAAGTGTCTAGGGATCAACATATATTTTTGCAATAACTTTTCTCCTGATTGATATTAATTAAAATTTTCTTTAAGGATCCATCAAATAAAGTGTTTTCGTTTATCTACGGTAACGATAAACCAAGTCACCTTTGCTTTAATAATTGTTTGCCATTTGTCTAATAAAAGGATTTTTAACATTTGAACCACTAACATTAAAGTTAGAAAAAAAGACTGAAATAACTGTTTTCTTTAAAATTTTATTGGGTAACTTAAACAATTAATAATCCATGTTTCTACCGCGAACACAAACAACACAAGAACATCGGTTTGGCATACTCAAAATGAGTTCATCCAAATCACGCTGTGGAATGGCCGCCCATGTTCGTTGCAACAAAATGCTTGGATTGTTTGATGACCATTTATGGGTTTCGAGACTAGCTATCTTTAACATATTCATAAGTTGGTCTTTGGCCTCACAAACAATATCTAGACTAGAACTTGAAAAGCAAACATCATCTACGTAAGTACAATTTTTTATAATAAATGAAGCCAAAGGCCACTTGTTTTCATATCTATTTGCTAATTCAAACAAGCATCTTGTGGCTAAATAACTTGAGCTTTTAAGACCGTATGTGACAGTGTCTAAACGTATACATTTAATAGGCTCATTTGGATTAGGTCGCCATAAAATGTTTTGTAATATAGTATGTTCAGGGTTTAATTGAATGTTTCTAAACATCTGTTTGATATCGGTGGTAAAAGTGTAGTCACCAAATCTATACAAGAGGATAATATCAAAAAGATCTCTTTGAACCACAGGTCCATTCATAATTACATCATTGAGTGAAAGCCCTTTGTTTGTTTTCATAGATCCATCAAAGACAACTCGAGTGCGAGTGGTTGAACTATTCTCATTAATGACTGCATGATGTGGTAAATAATACACTGGCTCAGTATTTAAATTTGATGAACCAATGTCCACATAATGGCCATGTCCCAGATCTACATACTCATTGATGAATTTATCATATTCGGTAAGTAAGTTAATATTTTTATGTATGCGTTTTTCTAAACTCAAAAATCTACACAATGCTAAGTTAAAAGAATTGCCTAAGGTATCTTTGATTTCATTTAATGGCAATTTCAAAGGCAAATCTACTTGAAACTTATTATTTTCTAGCCTAATAGTAGACAGAAAGATTTCTTCAGCGAGATCTTGCTCACTAGACTTTTCACTCAAGAATTGAGGTACGCTTTCAGTCTCACAAAATTTATTAATTGTTTCACTAATATCAGATTCGCACTGCAAGCAGTGAAGAGATATGGGATCAGTGTTACATATTGTGGGCAAGTTCCCAGCTACAACGACGCCTAGCTTAGTATTAATAAAATATGGTGCCTGTTTGTCCGGGTTAGCCTGCACTAGGCTGGGCTGCAGCGGATTACTGGGCTGTGCCGGCTGAACGACCATACTCGGCACTTGGCTGCTTGATGTCTGGAGGCTCGACGCTAAGTTGCTCGAAGGCAGCAGCAGCTGGAAAAATATGTCAGATCCAATAAGCATATTTATAGCTGAAGGTACAAAAAAATCATTGTCAGCTAGCTCAATGTTGGGAGGGATTGTTATAGTAGTGAGGTCAATTTTAGACTGAGGCAGGTTGCAAGTAATATTATCAACCACACAAAAGTTTACACAAGTTTTAAATTGAGACTTCAAAGAAAAAACTTCTAAAGGTATTGAAAATCTGGCATTATTTTTTAAGTTTGAGATGCCCACAATACTGGTATTTGTTTGTGTGGGTGCCCTACCCAGTACCTCTACTACCTTACTGGTCACAAGTGAGATTTGTGACCCTGAATCTAGGATTGCCTTTACATGCACCTCCTTGCCGTCTTTTCCAAATAATTTCACTTTGGCTGTAGGGAGTAAAACATTATTAAATTTGTTCCCCGATAACAGAGTGACTGGTCCAGCCTCTTGTACTTGATTATCGGTATGGAGTAGCGTATTGTGACGCTGTTTGCAGACTCCACACTTGAAAAAATATTTACATTTGTTTTTGTGCAAGTTTAAACAAATTTTGCATATTTTTTTATTATTCACAAATTCAACCCTTTGTGTTGCCGGAAGCAATTTAAAAGTTTGGCATAAATGAAGTTTGTGCTCAGTATTTTGACAGTAAAAACATGAATTTATCTTACCTTCTATTGCTGCAAGATGAACTGCCCTTGGTTTATTATCCTTAGCTGGAACTTGAGAGTTTTCCACAGCCAGGGCTCGCTTTTCCATGAAATCCAGCAGCTGTTGCATGCTCGGCTCTTTATCCAGATCCCTTTCCAGTTGATAAGCTCGGCTGGTATATGCATCTAGTTTCCGGGTAATAATATTAATTAAAATTGGATCCCAACTACTTACATTCACTTCTAAGTTTTTGATAGCAGCTAAACTTTGCCTGATAGTTGAAATAAATTCTCTGATACCTTGAGATGTTGACTTTGAGATGCTAGGCATATCCAACAACTCATTTACATGCTCAGATATGATTCTATATTTGTTATAAAATCTATTTTCCAACAAAGATAGTGCCTCATCATAGCTCTGGCTAATTAAAGGTAAGTTTTTAATTAATTCATAAGGCTCGCCATTGAGAAATGAACGTAGGTAGTGCAACCTTTGCACATTGTCTAAAGAATCGTTGTTGTGAATTACAGACTTGAATAAGTTGATGAAATTAACATAGTCAGTGTATTTACCTGTGAATTGTGGTATATTTACTGTAGGCAGCTTTGTAGGAGCAGTGTATTTCGGTTCTGACTTTGTTAATAAAATTTCACGTCTACAAATTTCGTCCTGTAGTAACGCGATGAGACTGAAATATTTATTTTCCATATCAACTGTATTCTCATTATCCGCGCTATCAAGATAACATATTTTTTTATTTAACATCTCGTACTCGCGGAATGACGATTCTAACCTGGACTTTCTTTCGCTTAAGTTGTGAATACTGACTTCGGATAAATTGCCCTGAGCTATGAAACTTTGTAGTCGAGTTATGCTTCCCTTTATATAGCCCCTAGAAGCTACTAGCTCTTTGATGTTAGTTTCTTCAGCCATTGTGTAATAACTGTTACTACTACTACAACTTTCTATTGTATAAAATAAAACTTAATGTTCCTAAAAGTTTGCTAAAAACACTTCACTTTGCAGGACAAACACACGCTTCAAAAATGGCGTCCGTTGGATTGGATTACGGAGAAATTTAGTGCACATGCGCAGAAGCCAACTTCACACTTGTTGTTTATTTCACGCCGCGCTGTTTCCGCCGATTCTAGCGTCGATCGCCACTAGCGCCACCTTGCTTCGGTAGCGAAGATAAACTTGTCGTCCTTTTCTCTCTTACGTGAATGCCTGTAGCCGCTCGAAGTTTGTCTCGTTCTTTCGCCTAAGTATAGATACCGGTTGAAGAAATTCTCGGGGAACTATTATGTTGCACTATTTCCCGCCAAGCCGAAAAATGGGAAAATATCTTGTAAATCTTGTATGCCTCTTCTTTATTTTTATTTTTACGGTTCTTTGCTTTTGTATAGTACCTATTGGACGACTCTGAGCTTGTAATAAACGTGCAAGCTGGAATTCGCAGAGTTGCCACGGCGTGGTTCTTAGTGTATCGCTTGCTTTTGCATTCCAAAATTCCTCCTTTTGCGAGTAGGACCATTTTTTAAATCCATAGGTCGCTGGTTCATATCCGGCTCGAAGGACCATTTGTTGTGGACTGTAGGTTTTGCTGTTGAGGTCACTGGAGCTTATTTTATGATGATTTGGAATCAAAGGCACTTGATTTAAACTTAAACTTGATATTTATTGCGTAAGTAATATAAAAACGATACACAGACGTCGGTGGTGGTAGGAAGAAGGTTTTCATAGACAATTAGTGTTACCAATAACAGAATTAAAAATAAGTCTTAATGTTGCTAGTATTTTGGGGTTGCAACAACTTTGTTCGTTCTTAGGCCATTTTCATCAATGTCCTTTGCCTAAGGGCGTTTAGGTATTCATATGGACCTAAATCGTTTTACTTCTTGTATTAACTTTATTAAACGGAAAAACTGATATCAAAAAAAAACATCAAAAAGTCTTAAATAAAACCTTGACTCTTTAAATGAAAAAAAAACCACAAAGATGAAATAAAAAACAAAAAATTGCAAAAAATATTACATCTTGAAGATTATAAACATAGGCGAACGATTCCTTTTTGGAGGTGCCATCGCATTGGCCATCTTTAGCATCTCCTATCAGGGCACCGACTCCAAAAAGAAATAGTTCGCCTTGCATAAAGTTATTTTTTAAGAGTCAAGAGTTTCCTTTTTTTATATATTCTTTATTGCACAATCAAAATGAAGTACAAATGGCGGACTAAATTCTTTAAAGCATTTTCTACCAGTCAACCATTGGATGAGGCAGAAACAGTTGAGGCGGCGTAAATAACAAATAAAACTAGCATAATGAATGAATTACATATACTGACATAAACACTTTTTAGATAAACTTCCATAAACATAAAAAAATACAATAAAATCCAAACTTCACGCTAAATAGATATCATGTTATTTATTCTCATTGAGAAAAAGATTGAATTTTTAGATTGACTGATTCTTTAAGACATTTTATTTCTTCGGAAGTCGGTTTTTATTTTTATTTTTATTCGAAATGGGTTTGCTCTTGACTCTAGGGTTATGGACGTCTAAGGTTATGGAGAGGGTCCTAAACAGTAAGCTGCTGACCTACCTCGAAGGCAACGACATCTTATGTGACCGTCAATACGGTTTTCGCCGAGGACGGTCCACTGGTGATCTTCTTGTGTACGTCACGCACCGTTGGGGCGAAACCATTAAGAATCATGGGGAAGCATTGGCTATATCCCTTGATATATCGAAGGCCTTTGACAGGGTTTGGCACGCCAGAATGCTCAATAAACTTCCTGCTCTTGGCATCCCCACTGACTTTTGTAGTTGGGTATCCGACTTCCTGAGAGAGAGATCGATCAGGGTTGTCGTTGATGGCTGCTCTTCTGACCTATGGGCTATAAACGCCGGAGTTCTCTGCAACACTTTTCCTGCTACACATGAACGACCTGTTTCAGCCTTGTATCGTTGGGTACGCGGTTTCAGAGAGATACTTGACGGGCGCCGGGACCAGTGGGGATGAAATACGTTTGTTGAGAGAAAATATGGTAGAACGGAAAAATCTGTCCTTAAATCGTGTCTCCCGATGGGGCGACGAGAATCTCGTAAATTTTAATGCGCAAAAAACACAAGCGTGCTTGTTCACCACCAAGAGGACACCATTTCTCCAGTCTCCAACATTCCGTGGTGCATTTGATGCAGTCGGCAACCACCTACAGCTTCTAGGCATTCAGCAGTCAGCTCAAGTCAGCTTGCGCATTAAAATTTACGAGATTCTCGTCGCCCCATCGGGAGACACGATTTAAGGACAGATTTTTCCGTTCTACCATATTTTCTTTGTTCTGTACTGTTCAGTGCCATTCGGACCTCTTTAATGCAAACCTTGATCGTGGAACCACAACGAGGTACAGTAGGAGGTTGCTTGGAACCAGAGTCCAGACGCGAATTACTGACAAAAAGAGCAGCAAAAAGATTTGCGTTCCCTACAGCTTTATGGGTTTTACCTTTTTGTCAAAGTTTATTTTATTTGCAAATTTTTAATGAATTTATAGTGGAGGGAAGGGGGGGTGTACCTTCTGACTCTGATTTTTAATAAGCTACAAAAGACCTAACAGAAGTTCTGCCGTCATAATCACTTAACTGCTATGCGTTAAGTAGTTCCACTTTAGCTCCGCTCTGAAGAATTACAAATATCAGAAGAACTTCTCCAAACTAAATGAAAAATACCAAATTGATTCACCAAATTACTGAGATATGAGGAATCATACTTACAAAAATAAAACAACATTGTCGAAAAAGGTGCCTTTTTGAAGTCAGATCTAAAACCGTGCGCGTTTTGAAAACGCGTTTCAGTACCACGACTCACGCAATAAACAGATTTAATTTAGCATCAATTCAGTCGCCAAAATTCAGAACATATTTTGACAATTTCCAGCTTCTGCAACGCAACTGTATACGCGCATCAGCATCGATGCAGTCGAAAAATGTCAACCTTTACACATTGCGCTACTTTAAGTATTGAAACAGTCGCGACGCTAACGCGCGTTAGCATCAATACAGTCGCGATACAGAAGCTGTAAATTTTCAAATTATGTTCTGAATTTTAGCGATTGCATCGATACTAACGCGCGTAAGCACCGATACTTACGCGCAACTGCATCGATTTCAAATTAAAACTGTTCATTGCGTGAGTCGCGATGCTGAAGTGCGTTTTCAAAACGCGCGACTGCATCAATACTAAAAGTCGCAGTGGGTAAGGGGTCCAAAGGTTGTCATTTTGCGACTTCATCGATGCTAACGCGCGTTATCATCGCGACTGCATCGTAGCTAAAAGTCGCAGTGTATAAAGGGACTAAGGGCTAAGCAGTCTATAACCGTTATGAGTAAACAAATAAATAACACGTGTGAGTTACAATTGGACGAGGAAACAAATGGTTAAACCAAATCTTTGCGGGTGAAAAACGAGTGCTCCGAGCGGCGAGCATGCCCTGAATAATGATAGACCACTCGGCGTGGCGAATACTAATCTATAGGCCTGAAACCAATGGTGAAACGCTAATATTTGTATAAGTTTACCTCCAACTCCAACAAAAAGCGCTATATGGTATTATGTCACGTGCTCTTTTGAATCAAAGCACTGAGTGCAATCAACAACAAAACACTGTAATTTATGCGAGAAGGTTATCTGAACACTTTGACAGCATTAAAAATTACGAAGAATAACCAAGGAAATCATTCACCAGAATCTCCGTGCTTTGGAAGGCACGTTAAGCCGTTGGTCCTGGCTAATATCGGTTGATATTAGTCGTTAAGCTTATTCAGAAGCCTGATGGGCGGCTAATAACATCTGACAGCAGGGTTAGTCACTTGCCTTGCAAACACCCCTCCACCAACCCGCACTGAGCCCGCGTGGTGGAGTATGGCTCAAACTACCTCATAGTTGAGGTAACCCCTTTGCCTAGCAGTGGGATGTTACAGGCAACTTTACTTACTTACTTTACCCAGGAAATCGTATTTTACGCGTAATAAAAAAATAAACTTTAAAAAATATTTACGTTATTGTACGCGGGCCTGAGTAATCGGCACACTGCTTGCTGGTAGCCAAGCAGTCGAGTCCGATTACTATGTATAAGATAAATAAATAAATGATTTATTAATTAACAAAAGGTATTTATCTACTCTCATATCGTTAAATTCAAAATACAAAACTCAAAACGAGTTTATATAGACGTACTTTATAAATAGTATATCGAAATGAAATTAAAATAGTAGTTTATGAAACTGGTACATAATGAGAGGTATTATACACGAGTGTGAGTTTAAAAAACGAGCGAAGCGAGTTTTTTAAAAGTATCACACGAGTGTATAATACCTAGTTATGTGCAGTTTCATACACTACTTTATCTACTCTCATTGAACACGAACATATCAAATAAAAGATAAAGATTTCCATGCTAAAAAGTCTTGATAACATTTATCGTATAATTTTCTTGACTTTACTGGTAGTAGATTAAGACAGACTGCTGTCGCAGTCTCTAAAATGTCGGGCGGCGTCAAATTTTCTGCACTTTCACTATCAGACATTTTAATAAACACTAATAATTATCTACCGAAACACAAACGTACTATGACGCCAAAATTCCCGTTATCACCGCGCATGCGCCAAAGCGCGCGCAGCCACAGATAAAAAATTAAAAAGATGTATCTATGATCTGTAATCTGTATCGTAATGAAAAAAAAAATTATTATAACATTATTTTGTTAGAGAAATAGTGTCATTATTAAATTTTTTATTTCATTTCGTTATACTATTTATACAGTACGTCTATATAAACTCGTTTTGAGTTTTGTATTTTGAATTTAACGATATAAGAGTAGATAAAATTTAATTATGACACTATTTATCTAACAAAATAATGTTATAATATTTTTTTTTCATTACGATACAGATTACAGATCATAGATACATCTATTTAATTTTTTATCTGTGGCTGCACGCGCTTTGGCGCATGCGCGGTGATAACGGGAATTTTGGCGTCATAGTACATTTGTGTTTCGGTAGATAATTATTAAGGTGTGAGCACATTATGTCGGGCCGCAGCGGGACGGAGCGGGGCGCATCGCATCGCAAAATGTTACCCTAGCACATTAGTGACGGGCCGGGGCGCAGCGCACTGACGGATTTTAGAACAGTGTACTGCCAGAATTTGCATAGAATTGTACGTTATGGATAGCACTGACGAAGAACTTTCTTTTTTTTGTCTGTTGTTAGAAGAAGAAGCTAATGAACAGCACAGACAAAAAGTTCGCCAAAAGAGAAAACGTTAAATATTGATACATCCAATGTTGTTGACGGGGCGGGGCGGGCCGCATCGCACGGACACAAATCCGCCTTGCAATAATGCGATGCGCTGCGGCCCGGCATAGTTTGCGATAGTTCATATAAAATGTATGCGAGCGATTTGAGCGGATTTTTGCGCTGCGACCCGCCCCGCTGCGGCCCGACATAATGTGCGTGAACCTTTAGTGTTCATTAAAATGTCTGATAGTGAAAGTGCAGAAAATTTGACGCCGCCCGACATTTTAGAGACTGCGACAGCAGTCTGTCTTAATCTACTACCAGTAAAGTCAAGAAAATTATACGATAAATGTTATCAAGACTTTTTAGCATGGAAATCTTTATCTTTTATTTGATATGTTCGTGTTCAATGAGAGTAGATAAAGTAGTGTATGAAACTGCACATAACTAGGTATTATACACTCGTGTGATACTTTTAAAAAACTCGCTTCGCTCGTTTTTTAAACTCACACTCGTGTATAATACCTCTCATTATGTACCAGTTTCAAAAACTACTATTATGGTAACAAAAAGGACAATACTCAGAGACCTATTATAGTATTTGTCTGAACTAGGGTGGACCTGTGTTTCAGACTATAAAAGAACTATGTTAGCAAACAAATTACAATAAACATACGAAGATAACACAAACAAACCTATTAGCTAACTATAAATATACCCTAGCACCTACTGGATGGTGACAAACAGGTCTTCAGACTCATCCGTAATGTCAGTTTTTTAAGATACTGATCTAATTTTAACTTACAGTTATGGTAATTAAGTTCGTATGAGTTTGATGACGTCAGAAAGAGACGTCGTCGTTAGGTACACTGGGGCCCGAGTGTGGCACCTAAACGAGTTAAACAAAAATCAATAGATTACAATTGCGATTAGACGTTATTGCACAGTATCTAACAATATTTTAATAATCTCTACTATTGATGCCACAAAAGAGCCGAAAACAACCTCATCGATGTTTACCATTAAGTGCAGAGCTACGGAACAAAGTCTTCTCCCATACACACCGGCCAAGTGCGAGTCGGACTCGCGTACTGAGGGTTCCGTGTCAACTTAAACTGATTTAAAGAATTCACTTAGCTAAAATACCACAATAGTTTGTTGACAGCAAATATAACTTTAGATAATTAATGGAATCAGGCGTCTAGCCAGTCGACTAGTCGTCCGTGCTCCGCCGAGGCGACAGCGTCTCCTGAGGATGCCACGTGTAGTGGCGAAACGCGTCGAGGTTTCTTGCACATTGGTGTTGGGTACTAATAATTGCATCAGCTGTGCCGCATGCGTATTGAGGGAGGGTGGGTGGTGCATCCTGCATTTGCCTGAACTAATACTAAACGCGGTGACGGTTCGTGTTGTTAGTTGCCTGCGCCGGCGTCGCTTCGCGGAAATTTAAAGCAAAATAATATTATAAATTTCAACTTAAATATAACTTTGTTTTTCATAGTGTTTGTATGAAGAAAAAGATATTTGTATATAGTTTGCAGTTGTTGAAAATGATTTATATCTCAAAAACTACTAGTTCGATCTCGTTCAAACCAATTTTCGTTAAAAGTGTTTGCTAAGGTCTACATTATGTATTTTTTTCAAAATTTACACTCGGTCAGTTTAGAAGTTACATGGGGAGGGGGACGCCCATTTTAACACTTTGGAAGCGTGTATCTCTCAAAACTTAGACTTTAAAAGAAAATGGTTTTAAAAACCTAAGTAAGAATCTTGAAGCGATTTGCAGGATACACCTTCCTACCAAATTTCAACACTGTGATGCTTATAGGTACAGAATAAAGTGGCTGTGACATACGGACGGAGAGACCGACAGACAGACAGACAAACAGACTTGACGAAACTATAAGTTTATACTATATAATATGTTAATGTTTATATACATATATAAACTATAATGTTTATATATACATATAAACTATAGTTTCATAAGTATATAAAACTTAGTAATTTTATAAAGAAAACGAAAATTCTTGTCAAGAAAAATAAACGTTTTTTCAAAAATATTGAACTAAGAAAGGAAAGGTTAGATTTATTAGACAGTCTGGAAATATATCAAAATAAGTTGCATGAAAGTAGGTCACAATGTGAACAAACTGTTGAGCGATTGCAGACTGACATCTCCAGGTTGCAGGAGTCATTGCATTTCATGACATTTAAATATAACCCTCAACAGGAACAAATATCAGAACATATCCTGGCTGCAAATAAACTTCTGAAATTAAACACACCTAACTCTGATTTTAATTCACTCCCAAACATGAATTTGAACTCCGTACAAGACTTCGATCAGCAGGGAGATGACAGTTTACAGTTGCAATCACTAAATCTTAATTATAATTGTTAATCAAAAAAAAACAATAATGAATGCAGCAATGTTATTGTTTTTTCAGACAGATTAGGAATTGGTGATGGTTCCTTATTAAATAAGAACCTTAAATGTAATATTGTAAACAATTTATGCCTGATGCATCCCTAGATCAAATAGTTATTAATATACAAAATAGTAATTTAAATTCAAGTTCAATACTTGTGTTAATGTTAGGAAATAGTTAAAAATTTAAGTAAAAAAAAACTATTAAAAAATTATTCAATATTGTTAAATTTAAATGTACATAAAATAATCATTTGTGCAATTCCATTCTCAAAAAATCATACGACACAGGAAAATAACTGTATTCATATATTGAATACTTTATTATTTAATTTAATCCAACGTCATAGTGACAAATTTGTGTTTTTTGACACAAATAAATTTACTAATAACTCATTTTTGCTGACTGGCGGCTTTATACACCTGCCATATAGAATCAAAAAACGAATTGCTAATTTGTTAGCATATAACATTAATTGCATAATTAACAAAACCATATCACATGGCTATCAACTTGTAAGTAATAATAGTAATGTTGATATTATCAACCAGACAACCTCTGAGGCTTTAAACTAAGAGGGCAGACAAAGGCCAAGTCTAGTTTTAATGTTGTTCACCAAAATATACAAGGCCTGGCTGGCAAAGAGCTTGAACTATCATTAGTTCTACACGATTTAAGTGTTCATGTAATGTGTGTAACAGAGCATTGGTATAGAAAATGTGAAATAATGATTAGTATTGAAAACTATACAGTTGGTAGTTCGTTTTCAAGAGAGACCACAACTAGAGGGGGGTCACTCATACTTATAAATAATGAATTAAATTGTAAAGATTGCAGGGACATTGTGTCACTCTCTTTAGAACGTACTATCGAATTAGCGTGTACTGAGTCCGAACATTAAGTAATTTTATCTGTGTATAGCCCCCCCGACGCTACTTACCAACTTTTTGAACCAATTATGGAATGAGCGCTAGAAAAGGTTTCCAAATCTAATAAGAAAATAATACTATGTGGAACTTTGATATTTTACAGGAATGGAATACCGCCATTCGATTTCTTAATCTTTTCAAATATTTTAATTTAAAAAATCTCTTTTGTGAACCCACAAGGGTAACTCCTACCACGGCCACTTGCTTAGATAATATTTTTCGTGACAAAAACGCAAGTGTCATTGATAAAGGTATTTTTATTGGCCTCAGTTCTGATCATAGAGGTCAAAAGGTTTTATTTGAACACAATCATACCGAGAGGTTTACCTGTGGAAACTATGTATAAGCCTGTCACAGAAAATAGGTTAGATAGATTTAGGGATACAATTATCGATACACTATATTCAGTGAAACAAAATACTAGTGATAGTGTAGATAAACAATATGACGACCTTTTTAACTTAATTAAAAACAAATTTAATGAAATATTTTCCATAAAAAAGACTAAATCAAATAAGGTCAAATGTCAATTTAATAATTGGGCCACGCCGGGAATTCATAAAAGTGGGATTAAATTATATGAATTACATAGTATACGAGAAAACTCTCAAGACCAAAACTTTATTGGATACGTTAGAAATTATTCAAAAATATTTAAAAAAGTTTGTGCTACAGCAAAATCCCATTACCTTCGTAGAATAGTCTCTAACTCAAAAAATAAAGCAAAAGCTACAGGGAGCATCATAAATAAAGAAACTTGTAAAAATAAATTGAGAGATAGTAAATTTGCATTAAAAATCAATAATACAACAATAAATTCAAATTTCAAAATTGCAACTGCTTTTGAGTCGTTTTTTTCACATATTGCACCAACAACAACGAAAGAACTTGCTTCTTCTTCAGTAATAGCCGAATCTATTTTAAAACTTAATGTCAGTGAATGTAATTCTCAACTGCACTTTAGGTATGTAGGACCTGAAGTAATAATAAAAACATTTCGAGAGTTAAATATGAAAAAAACGGAGGATCTTTGGGGACTAACTGTGCATATTATTAACATAATAGCTCCTCAACTAGCATTAATTTTTAACAAGTGTATTGATGACGGCCAGTTTCCTTGTTTAATGAAGATTAGTAAAATAATACCGCTTTTCAAAGCGGGTGACAAAAGTGACCCCTCAAACTTCCGGCCAATATCTATTCTGCCAGTCTTGAGTAAAATATATGAAAAGATTATATTCAATCAAATTTTAGCACACTTTTCATCGAACAAGTTATTACATAACAAACAATTCGGTTTTACTAAAGGAATAAGCACCACAGATGCAGGAGTTGCTCTTTTAACACATGTATTTGATGCTTGTGATAATAGGCATGATGCTTTAGGGATTTTCTGTGATCTATCGAAAGCGTTTGATTATGTGGATCATAAAACTTTACTTAAAAAAATATGTCACTATGGGCATCATTGAACTCGTTAAACTTAATTAATTCATATCTTTCAGGTAGAATGCAAAAAGTATGTATAAACGGAACTGAGTCTTCTGGAGCACCTCTAACAATGGGTGTGCCCCAAGGATCTATATTAGGACCTCATTTATTTTTAATATATATAAATGACCTCCCGCATTTTGTAGATCCTATTGTTGCAGATGATACTTCACTTATATTTAAAATTCCAAGAGGTGAAGGAAATTTTGACGATGTAAATAATACTCTTTCACAAGTATTACATTAGTTTACTGTTAACAATCTCCTTCTTAATGGAAGTAAAACTAAATGTGTAAAGTTTACTATGCCTAATGTCCGACAGGCATCAACTCAGGTTAAGATAAAAGACAAACCGCTTGATACTATTGATTCCACAACATTCTTGGGAATCACTTTAGACTCCAAACTACAATGGGGTCCTCATATAGAGGCCTTGTCAGGGAACTAAGCTTAGCTGCTTTTGCTGTAAGGAAGATAAGACGTTTGACTGATGTAGAAACAGATAGGTTAGTTTATTTTAGTTATTTCCATTGCTTGATGTCCTACAGCATTTTGCTGTGGGGCGCGGCTGCTGATGTAGAGACAATTTTTGTGTTACAAAAAAGAGACGTGCGAGCTATTTATAATCTTAATCCTCAAGATTCCTTACGAGAGGTGTTTAAAGACATTAGAATATTAACTCTAGCCTCTCAGTATATATACGAAAATTTAATGTATGTACGGAAAAATTTACATTTATTCACGAAAAATAGTGACATACACAAATATAATACTAGAAATAAGGATAAGCTTGCTATTCCACAATTAAGGCTTCGAAAGGTTGGTAATTCTTTCATGGGGAAAGGTATAAAATTTTTCAATAAACTACCAGAACACATTATTAACTTACAGGTTAATAAATTTAAAACTGTTATTAAAGAAACCCTTATGACGAAAGGGTATTATAAAGTAGATGATTATTTAAATGATAATAATGTATGGACTTGCATGATCACTACAAACATTGTAAACCTTTTGAAAAGAGGCATTGACAATAGTGACTGAGTTTCTTGCGCAGCTTCTTCTCAGCACTAGCCCACAATTGTCCCGAAGCTGTGGTAGGGTTTATATTGGGACGTGTAAAAGTGCCCCCAGAGGGCCTATTTGCATAAATAAATGACTTTTATGATTTTATAAGGGTTCCGTTTTTTGCCATTCGGCTACCGAACCCTAAAAAACGTATTTTCTGTCTACTCACTTAGTCACTAGTACTGAAATTATCATGCGCGAGTCTGACTCGCACTTGGTCGGTTTTCAACTACAGTAAATCTTACCATCAAAAACAATACTTGTCAAAAAAACCAAGACTCGCAACTCAGTTGTTCTGCGGTAAAAAGTTGTGAGATCCATGTAATACCAAGTCGGTTATTAATTTATTCAGTACCTACTTAAGCTACTTTCTGTCTTAATACGTCCAGTCTCTAAGACCACGATCGTGGTCCATAACAATTGAAAATCAATTGTGTCTGCAATCTCCGTACTCGAAGCATTAAGTTGTTACGTAATAATTAACAGCATCTTATAGTGACGCATATCAATATTAAAATTCTTTAATGTTTTATATAAATATATTGACACTTGGCCATCGCCTGAAAACACGTGTAAAATGAATCGCCTGAAAACACATGTAAATTGTTTTTCCTTGATTCATACACCAAACACTACTTATATTCCAAATTTGAAGCTTCTAGGTCTGCTAGAAGTGCCTTGGAATTTTGATGATCGGTGAGTCAGTGAGTGACAAAATTAATAAATTTGACCCAATTTAATTCTTAAACTACTGGTTCAAATTGAATGAAATTTGAAATATACGGTGTCGTTATTATGCCTGCATGGTTACTGAAAATTTCAGTCTTTTAGTTTTATCCACAACGAAGTTACAGGGGGTCGAAAATGGTCTGAATTGCTTCGAGAAAAGGATGGTACGGCCGTGACGCTTTTTTGTTCGACTTGATGGGGGCACTGCCGTGCCCCCAGCTAACGCTGGCCCGTGGATGATAACCAAGATCTTATAAAAAATATAAGGTAAAGCTTACGAGTTATCTCGTAAGAAAAGTCAGATTCTTATATATATGTATGTCTTACATACAAGTGTTTTTAAAATACCCGTTAGGAAAGAAAGGAGGAGACAACTCGGTATTAGTAAAGAAATATTGGTCAAAAAACGACAAAAACTGCAGGAGAACCTTCTGGTTTCCTAGTAGAGTCATGTTTCTAAACGAAAGAAGTTCAGTAACTGATTCTGAGTAGCTTCCTTCATTTCTAACGGGTAGTTTAGAAACACCTGTTTTTTGTCTTTTTCAATGTAACTAATACCTTCCCTTACTATCAACTCTCTGGTTATGGTTAATAGGGTGCTTACACCGTGTGTGAGTATGACGATTGCACTCAATCGGCTTTGAGTGCACCCGGATTAATCTAGAAAGTGAGTTTCCAGTTCCCAACTAGGAAAGCGCTCATTCGGACCCAGTAGGATTTCGCGCTGAATTCCGGGTTTTAGTAAGCACAACTTTTTAGGATTGGCCACAGATATAGTTGGAAGCTTTCCTCTCTGTAAGGATTTTGTTTCATTTAGAAATATTTCGGTGACTAAATGGTTCAGATTGTTGGACAATGCAATGTTTTTTTCATTAATTTGTGTTTATAATCTGTACCTCTTTTTAGATGCACGAAATCTTCAGAGCATGTATCGCAACTCATGGTACGGTCAATTGTTTATCATTACTAGATAACGAAATGATATTAATTTTTGTTAAAACAATTATAACATAACTTTAAGCGTCGGGAGAATATTACATTCCTCAGCGTATACAGTATGTTTTGGATCATACGCAATATTTCGTCCTATGCTTGAGCGGTGAGAGATACGACCCGCCTTTGCATAGCTTTTCATCAATGAAATTTACTGTTAAATATCGGTAAAGAATCAGAAATTCAATCTAAAACAAATGTACTGTATAAAATCCCAAATCAATCAATCGTCAAGAGAGACTATTCCAAAACAGCAAATTTCTTTGGTTTCATGATTCAGTATTTATTCTTATATTAATGTAATGACTTCTTCGTAAGGATTAGCAGCTAAAGTAAATGAATAAAATAAGAAATTCACGCGCTAAATAAGAATCGTGTTGCATGATCAGAAAACAAGGCATAATATATTAAACTAACAGTTATTAATTAGGTTATTCCAATGAAATGTATCAAAGTTTGTTGAAACCTTATTAACTTAATCGAAACGTCGTATTAAAGTATTTCATGAGTTAATTAATTGAGTTTTCTCAGAAAATTATTGACGTACATTTGATTGCAGACTGAATTCATATTTAAAAAATAACAAAAATAAATTGGCATTCATAACGGAAAACTCTGTGGAAAATTACAATTAACTTTCATTTCTCAAGTGATCCTTTTGACAAAGGACTTGGTCACATATGTTTTTCAGTCTATCCGTGACCAGGAACGGTGTAAAGTATTTAAAACGACATGTAAAAGTTTTATAAATATCTGCAAAAATGTCTTTTAATGGTGTTTTAATGAATGAGAAGGTTTCGCGTAAACGTTAGAAACTAAATATATGATTTGTTTACGTTCGCATGGACAAATCCTAACATTCTGTATAAAGATAGCATTAATGTAAATCGTACTGCCTCGATGGCTGCTACCCAAGAAGTTCCGGGTTCGAATCACGGCGAAGTTGGAGGTGATGACACCCTCGTGCCTCGAAAAGCACGTTAAGCCTTGCCTGAGCCGCTGATCGCTCATCGATCATGAAGGACTGCCATTTCACCAAATTATTGAGAGTAAAGGAAAAGAGAGTGCACTTGTGTATTGCGCCAACATCAACAATCTCTCTCTCTCTCTCTCTCTCTCTCTCTCTCTGTATGTGTGTGTGTGTGTGTGTGTGTGTGTGTGTTGAGGGGCCGCCAGTGCCGAATATCGGTAGAAGAATATCAAAATTTTAGTTTTTTCCGAAATGGTACTCCGTATCACGGTGAGTTGTAATAATTAAGAGTTAGGATTAGCTACTAGAACAAGAACATTAAGATAATTCCGCTTGACAAAATAAATTAAAACTAAGACATGCAGTATAAAAAAAAAAGCTTAAAAACTACCTATTCAAAAATGAAACCATTTCCTTGCGGCAGAGAGGCTACGATGCTGGCTGCGTAGCCGCGTTGGATAGCTATGCTAATCTTTTGAGCTAGGAAGCAGCCAGCTTCGTATCTAAATTCAGTCTTGAGATAGCCATAGGCATTTAGGTTGGCGTTAATTGATAAAGATTGTAAAAAGGGGGCAACTATGTTTCTTTATTTCAGTGAAAAAGAAAAACTACAACGGTTTACTAAACAATATTTAATATTGAAATTTTGCGTGAGATTTCAATAATCCCGTGCATCCCTTGCGTCGACCATTTGGTTTGCTAATGAAAAATATGAATACGTTGTCTTCAATACCTGAAAAAAGTAGATTGCAGTCACCAAAATGTAATTGAATTCGTAGTGTTTCATATACTACATACCTTATTGAAAGTTTTCATGCTGATTGAGGAAAAATTCAGAGAGCTTAAATTACACGGTTTTTGAGATCTGAAAAAGAAAAGGCTTTATGGAAATTTTCAACAAAATCGTATTAGTTATTCAATGTAACAACATATTGGAATAGCCAAGTAAAATTGTATTTCTTAGTTTGTTCTGATACCTCATAATGATGAAATAAATACACGTTTGGTATCGCAGATCACCTTTGTACCACAGACTTCTAGCAGCTGAATGGGCTATACCTGTGCTCTGAAACAAGAGAGTATCACACATTAAAGATCAATTGAACCATTATACTCGTAATACATCACCTAGACGACCTCCGTGGTGTAGTGGCTCAGCACGCTGGGTATCAAGGCGTCGCCGCTCCGAGGTCCCGGGTTCGATTACCGGTCGGGTCAATGTAGCAATCATAATTTTCTATATTGTCTCGGGTCTAGGTGTTGTGGTGCAACTGTTTTGTATGTGTGCATTGGCTGCTTACTTTCTGATCAGGGGCGTATGGCGATGCAGTTTGATAGGAAAGCGGCTACTTTCTAATTAGCAGTTCGTTTTGCGGTTTCGCATGATCATTATTATATTATTATAATAAAACAACATAAATAACTATTTTAGTATTATTATAAAATTATATTCATAATTTTCGTTAACACTAAGTCGGCATTGACTGCCTGGAAATTGAACGGCTAAAGTTGGATCGCAACACGCCCCCAGAGCAATGTATGTGATTGGTGTCCAATATTAATTAATTAATTAATACACATTGAATTGCTTAGCTATATCTAGTTCAGAGCTGTATCAAGGTGATGGTGAATAACATGAAAGTTCTTCGAAAACTAATTGAAACTTCATTATAAATCCATATTTCTTGGCTTGGCGAAGGTTTCCTAATTCTTTAATGACTACGATCGCAATGCCGACCGAATTTTGTCACCACATTTCACTGGATCTGCCTAACATAAGCTATGATTTATGTGATACATCATGTGATATTTTAACTTACAGATGCATTCAACATTTCGCTGCAGTAGCACATGACAAATACCGTCCACATGACTATTAAAATAGCAGCGTAATTATTGAACATGTACGCAGCACCCGTCGATGTCTGGAATTGATTTAAAAAATAAAACATCTTTTAGGACAAAAAATAGGCTAAAATAAATCAGAATCAGAATGTTTATTTGCTAGAATACAAGCATTATATAAGGTCTTAATTAAACAAAGTAAATGTATTCAGCCTGCATGCAGATGTGCAAATTTTTGAAAAATATGGTACCCAATTGATTTGTCTTATAATCTAGAAATTCCTTTTCACTATATGTAGAAACAATTCAATTTTAGACATTCGGTTAGTTTCTTCTTGAATATCAGATTCACTTTTAAATCGTTTGTTATTTAAAATCGTTAAAAACATATTCATTTTAGCCTATTTTTATAAATCATCCAAAAAACATGTTCTTGATGTTGTAGTGACGTATAATAATTATACATACGTAGTAATGTGGAACCTTACCTTGGCAGCTACGGCAAAAAAGCAGATCGTAAGAGTCGAAAATATCAAGTTTATGAACACGATTTTATTAAAAACTGCATTCAGCTGATTCGTCAATCTGACAACAAAAAGTAATTTAGTGCTTCTTGTAACAAAGCTATTCATTTGTATACAAAAGCTTTGTTTAATACATACAGTATAATATACTGGTGACGGTGGATAATTGTTTCAATGCTACATCCACTCCACTCCTTATATTCAGTTATGTCATCCTCGCTGTCAATTCTTGCCTTTATACAATTTCTAGGTTTAACATTAATTAGGTCTTCTTGGAGTAATAAGAACTGGATGCTCAGATAAGTGCTCAAGACAACCAATAGTATAACTGAGCCGAGGTACATGTGTACCGTATGTAAAACTGGAAAGAAAAAGCCGATTACTCAAAATATTTATGTTGTCTAAAGTCACTATTATACCTAATTAAGTATGTTAGTTAACTTAAGATGTTAATTAAAACGATAACAAAAAAACACTGAACCACAGAGTAAGTAAAAAATATGATAGCTTTAACATTTTAAATCAAATTCAATTCAAAATATCAATAATTACAAATCAGTCGTTTTTTACTTGACGCCTGAGCCAAATTTGTTACAACAGAGTATTATTTTTACGCTATTATTGCTAATATAGTAAATATAATGTATGTTTTTACCGACTTCAAAATGGAAGTAATCAATTTGACCTGTATGTATTTAATATCGCCAGAATTTTATAAACTTTCTGTATGTTGATCTATTCAGGCTTTCTAACACTTGTACAAAATGTGGTAAGGGTAATTTATATTTGCCAGTTTGTATGTTTTTATGTATGTTTCTAGAATTTATAGCAGGATAATTCCATTTTAGTTTATACAAGTGTAGTTTAACTCAGGGTACAGTAAGTTTCATCAAAATCGATCCTGTACTTTTTGAGATATGATGAGTAATAACTAAAAACTAAAAACTAAAAAAAGCATATATATTTTTTACCGCCTGTAAATAATCGAAAAAAAATTAAAATAACGCATTTATCTTCTATTTAGGAGAAACAACTTGTTTTAGAGTCGGTGCATGATGTCAAGCTTACCTAAACATCACATCATGCATCGACTCCAAAAACTTGTTTCTCCTAAATGGAAGACGAATGCGTAATTTTAAGCATTTTAGTCAGTTTTTTTAGGGTTCCGTCGCCGAATGGCAAAAAACGGAACTCTTGTACTTTCGTCAAGTCTGTCTGTCTGTCTGTCTGTACGTCCATATGTCACATCCACTTTTTCTGAATTTATTAGTATAACATAGTATATACTTAGTAGGCAGATGAATCCAGTTAACCGATAGGTCATACACTATGGTATATAATATAGGTTCCTAAAACCATTTTCTATATAAGTCTAACGTTTAAGAGATAGACGCTTCCAAAGTGGTAAAATGGGCGTCGTAAATTTTGAAAAAAATACTTTGTATTTCAAAATCTCACAATTACCAAAAAGGAATAACTAATTCTAACGTCATATCATACAAAACGGCGATTTGAGAAAAACATGAGATATCATCTTATTTCTGTTAATTTAAAAATATTACACGTCTTATGTAAAGTCGCTTGATAGCGTTAAGCCTCGTATCCACTAGGAAGCATGTCGCGGAACAAGTGACTATCAACGTATTCAGCAACGTTGCACAACAGCGCGTGACGTTATCGGCTGGTGCGCAACATGACGCGCGTCTTGTTGTTTGTTTTACGAAAATATTTCGAATAAATTATGCGCCAAACCTTAGATAACTGGAATGGTGGCGTCAGGATTAGTGGAGTCCGAATATCCAACCTGCATTACGCAGATGACATTACTCTTCTGACTTCATCCGAGACAGAAATGGCTGAGTTACAGAGAGACAAATTGGCATCGCAAAGACAGCAATGACCCTACTGAGCAATGTGTGGAGAGACATAAATATATCTAATCGGACTAAGATACACCTGGTTCGCACACTTGTCGTCTCTATCGCTCTTTATGCCACAGGGACATGGACACTGAAAGCCGCCGACAGGCAACGACTGGACGCCTTTGAAATACCTTAGACGGCCTTTCGCACAAATGTCTCAATCCTCAGGGAACTGAAAATAGAGAACTCTCAGCGACTGTCGATAACCTGCCTGCAGCATACGAGGGTCAAACTGAAAGTTCTTAGAACTGGCCACTTATAAACAATATAATAAAAAAATATTCTAAAATTTGAAAATAGAACTCTTTGCCAATATTACTGAGTATATATTTCATTCATTTGTCATTTGTTTTACGATTTGGCGGCAAATTGAAAATTGTCTGTGTCACGTCAACATGAATTTAACACGAGAAAATTTTCGTGCAATGATTTTTAGGGTTCCGTAGCCGAATGGCAAAAACGGAACCCTTATAGTTTCGTCAAGTCTGTCTGTCTGTCTGTCTGTCTGTCTGTCTGTCTGTCTGTCTGTCTGTCTGTCCGTCCGTATGTCACACCCTCTTTATTCTGTAACTATAAGCATTACACAATTGAAATTTGGTAGGAAGATGTATCTTGTGAACCGCTTACCGATTCTCATACAAAAAATAAAAAATAATGACAGTTAAGGGGGGGCTCTCATACATGAAACTAAAACCAAAAAAATATTTTTTTGTCAAACCTACGCGTGTGGGGTGTCGATAGATAGGTCTTTTAAAATGACATAGAGGTTCCTTAAACCATTTTCTTTTAAAGTCTTACGTTTCATAGCTAGACGCTTCCAAAGTGGTAAAATGGGTGTCCCCCCCCATCTAATTTCTAAACCAAGCAAGTGTAAATTTTGAAAAAAATATGTGATGTAGATCTTAATAAATACTTTCAACGAAAATTAGTTCGGACAGGATCGAACAAGTAGTTTTTGAGTTATAGCATATTTTCAACAACCGCAAACATAACTTTGTACTTCATACAAACACTATGAAAAACAAAGTTATATTTGTAGTCAACAAAATATTGTGATATTTTACTAAGTAGAAGTAAATGGATTCCCTAATTCAGTTGAAGTTGGCACGGAACCCTCAGTGCGCGAGTCCGACTCGCACTTGGCCGGTTTTTTATGACTTTCGATGTCATTTAAGTCAACAAGAAAGTTATGATAGACTACGAATGGCCTTTCACGATGAAGCCCCATCTCGTGCGACTGTTTACAACTGGTTTAATGAGTTTAAACGTGGTCGCACTAATCTCACTGATGATGTACGTGAGGGACGGCCTTCTACGGCGACGACTGAAAATAACATCTGTGTTGTGCGGCGTATGATAGAGACTGACAAAAGAGTGACCTATCAGCAGATTCGGACAAGCTTAGGCATCGGTATGAGTCAAGTGCACAAAATCTTCCACGAACATTTAGCGGTCAGGAAGCTTTGCGCCCGGTGGATACCTCATAATTTGACTAAGGCTCAAAAACTCCATCGTGTGGATTGGTGCCGTAAAATGATTGAAAGATTTAACGGAGGTGACTCAAATGCTGTGTTCGACATACTAACAGGTGACGAAAGCTGGATTTACTGTTATGATCCTGAAACCAAAAGACAATCTGCTCAGTGGGTGTTTCCTTTCGAGGAGTTGCCAACTAAAGTGAAGAGAGATCGAAGTGCGGGAAAAAAAATGGTGGCCTCGTTCTTTGGACGGATAGGTCATTTCGCAACAATTGTGTTAGAGGATCAAAAAACAGTTTCTGCAGAATGGTACACTACCAATTGTTTGCCACTTGTCTTGGAAAAAGTTCGAGAGAAACGACCTCGCAGTAGGATCCTCCTTCACCACGACAACGCCTCGTCGCACACCGCCAAGCGAACGATCGACTATTTGGCGACATCAAACGTTGAATTACTGGGTCACCCGCCGTATAGCCCCGACCTCGCGCCTTGTGATTTTTATTTATTTCCAAAAATTAAAGAAAAACTTAAAGGAAAGCGGTTTATGAATGCTGGAGAAGCGGTGGCTGCGTATCGCGATGCCATTGAAGAGACCCCTAAGGACGAGTGGGCAAAGTGCTTTTCCCAGTGGTTCCATCGCATGCAGCGGTGTATTGACGTCAATGGACAATATTTTGAAAAGATATAATAAAACTAATAACTGGCTAATGTAATCAGTTTTTGATTTTCTAAGAACTTTCAGTTTGACCCTCGTATAGTGCGATACTTGTGATACATTGCGAAGAGAGATGGGGATAATTTGGAACGCCTGATGATAACAGGAAAAGTGGAGGGGAAAAGACCGAGAGGCTGCAGTCTAATGCGAAGTTCGGATCAGATCTCCGAACGATTGGAAATACCGATCAGCGCCGCACTGCCCCAAGCGATAGACCGCAGCCTATGGAAATTGTTGGCTGACAAAATTCGGATACTCAGCTATGAGTGATCGATTAAGAAGAAAAGAGTGGAAACGTGACGCGCAACGTTGTTTATCGATTAAATTTTTAAAATTAACACTAGTTCCTCTGACCACGTGTTAACGACGACATGGACAGATATCGTAGCTACACAAAGTTCTGCGTTGCCTTTCAACAATGAAGAACTACATGTTGTGCAACATAACGCGCGCTAATAATAATAAATCATTTATTTCGGATTATATCATCCATATAAATTGTTAGTAACATTAAGAACTTACAGCTATGTTAGTTATACAAAAATCATATTTTACATTCAAATCAAATTAAATCAATTAAAAGACATAAATTAAATTATAGTATCAATAAATTAAATTAAATCATATTAAATTAAATACAGAATTAAATGTACTATTTTGCAGCAAGGTTCGTTAGTCTCACTTGGATAGTTATCCAGTGCCTCAGAAAAGCCCCATCAAACCTGTCTGCAACAGTTCGTAGAACGCTGTTGGGGCTGGCGCGCACTCGGCGCCATATAGATGCAACTCGTTTGCGCATCAATGCGTAGAAGTCGTCAGTACGTGCTTCCGCGAACATTTTAGAGGCACTGCAGTACCTCGGCAGCCCCATCAGCGCTCTAAACGCATTGTTATATTGTACTCGTAGGACGCTGTAGGTCCTTTTAGTATACTTGATCCACAGGCTGCACGTGTAGAATGACTGACAGAACGCCCTAAATAACGTCACTTTAACGTCTGCAGTACACTTTGCAAACCTGCGAATCAACATATTGCTTCTAACCGCCAGCGCCCTACGCTCCCTTTCTACGTCCATGTCGTCGTGCTGGTCTGCAGTGACCCAGTGTCTCAGGTACTTTAATTGAGACACCAATTTAAGTGGAGCACCACATAATGTGACTGGTGGTATCGTGGAGTAGTGTTTGTTACCTGCCTTAAATACCAAAAGCTCACTCTTACTGGCATTTTACCGAAGGCCGTGGGACCCTGCATACCTCTCACAAATCCCGACTAGGGCGCTAACTGATGGGCTCAGCAGCACCATATCGTCGGCGTAACTTATGTTGTTTATAATTGTGCCATCGATAGAACAGCCTACCATAGTGCTACTGAGCTCATCAATCAGCCGGTTTACGTACAGGCTAAAGAGTCTAGGCGAGCTCAATCCCCCCTGCCTCACCCCGCATTGCAACCTGTACGGCCCGGATAGTGACCCTGCCCACCTCACCATATTGCTTTGGTGACTGTACCAATACTTGAGCAGTTCCACAAGTTCTCCCGGCAGTGTCGTTTCCATGTACAATTTTTGCCAGAGTTTATCATAGGACACCAAATCAAACGCCTTTGACAAACGCTAAATGTTGCCTAGTGAATACGAAGCTTTATGTAGATAGAGAGAAAAATTTAATCGAACATGGATTTATACTGAGAACTCTTTTCTATGGAGTTTACTCCATTCTAAGTACTTATTCTATCTCCTTTTCTTGATCTCCCGCCATGACACGATGACCAATATTTATTTTATCTGGGCAATACGTGAAACTGCCTCGTTGTTGAAGCAGTTAGCTTGCTGGCTACTACCCAAGAGTACCGAGTTCTGGGTATTTCTGCCTTGAAATACTCGGAAACAGCTCGCAATCAGAAATATGGTAGTGATGATATCCCCGTACCTTAGAAATCACGTTTAGCCGTTGGTCCTACGCCTGATCTCATATGTCATGTCGTCTCACCATATTAATGAGAGTGGAGGAACAGAGAGTGCACTTAGTATACGTCACACATCTGGGCACTATATGTCCTGGCCTATCTCTGTTGAGAGGGGCTGTCTTTACCGAAAATCGGTAGAAGAGTATTATTATTACATCAACCTTTCTTCTATAATAATCTTAAAGTATCACAGTCCAAGAGTCGTTCGTTTGTCTTCGTATTGAATATTTTTTAGTATTCGCCAACATCTTACCATTATAGATTTGAAAGACATTCAGAGCCAAGTAAACAGGCCAGGTATCAACTGCGAAAGGGTAGACACAGGCAAAGGGCAAAGCCAACTCCACATCTTGGTCCAAAAAAAAGGTTCTGATGGTCGTCTCTGCGAGAGGAAATAGCAGATATTGCCACGAGACAATGGTTGAGCTTCGGTTGAGAACTGTAAAATTAAGGAGTCTAATTATTAATAAGTAAGAGTCCATATTGGGTAGCAAACATTTATGAAGCATATATAAGACTGCATAATGCTTTTTTGCATACTCCTTATCTCTCATAACGTTCATTCGAATAAATTATTAGGTAAACCTTATTTCCGCATAACTTAATTTTTATGAATATTAAATTCGCATCAAATGTTCATATTTCTAGAATAACAATTACGAATCATACATTTTATTGGCATTTCATCTGAAGACATAAATTAAAATTTATAAATACATACAGTTTTTTTCAATTATGGCTTAACGATAAAAGACAAGGTGGGCATTACATTATTACTTGTTGATTTCTTGGGGAATTTTGTTATATAGGGAAAATAAACATGTGCAGAACATATGACCTCAGCTTGATGTTACGTGATCGAAAAAGTGTAAAGGAAATAGTCTTTACCGTTGGTAGTAGACCTTATTGAGCTCACTGACATATGTGTATGACAATCAAGTAAATAAGTAGAGCACATTCAACGTAAAGGCTACAACAGATTTTAATGCACAACAGTTTTGACTGAATTGGTACCAGATTCGATTTCCAAAGCGTAAGAATGATGGGAAAGAAACTTTTTTCTACCGTTTCCTGACTCTATAATTAGGTTAAAAATTTTAAAAATACTTTCTTTTCTGCCCTATTGCCAGAAGCTTCAGTGCAGAGTTCTTTTTCTTTAGCTGTTCGTCCGTCAGCCCTTCGGTCCTCCACATAGCTCCCAAGTGCTCGATCAGAGCCCTGATTCCATCTCTGTTTCGTATTATTATTATTGCCTTTAAGAATTCTGCAACCAGAATTAGAAAATTAGAATGCGATCATGAATATGACATGGTCCATTGTTTCATATTTTTCGTCCAAATTTCAGTGTTTTACTTCTTAAAGGCCGATTTTTTTATCGATATATAATTTAAATGAATCTAAAGAAGACTTTATTTTTGGTTCTAAACAAGGTCTTCGACACGGTATCCGTCTCGTTTCTTATAAACAGACTAGAGAGAATAGGGATCAGAGGACATGCACTCTCACTAATCGTGAGCTACCTCAGTGACAAAACTCAATCTGTAAAAATAGACAGTTCCGTGAGTGATAAAAAAGTAGTCAATGCTGGCGTTCCGCAGGGAAGTGTCCTTGGCTGGACTCTCTTTTTAATATATGTGTATATATCAATGATCTATGTTCAGCAAGTCGGGGAAAGGATAATCTTCTACGCGGACGGCACTGCTGTAATTTTAACTGATAAGACTTGGAGTTATGTTCATGAAAAAGCCTCGCTATTCGTGTGTCTACCTGGCCGAGGGAAAACCTTCCCCCTTTAAATATCAAAAAGATCAACTACATATGCTTTGTTCCTTACATATCATCACAACCAAGTACTGACTTATGTATTTGAATCCATAGCTGCAAAAATCCACAAATCCCACAATTTGATTATCCTGTTCTGAATAAAGTTAGCCAAACGAAATCATCATTGATCAAAGGCTTAGTTGGCACTCTCAACTTGAGTCGGTTTTTGGTCGTAAAAGAAAACTAATCTAGGTCTTCAAATCATCTCTGCTAAACAAAGTCTATATAGCGGTAGCACAGTCTATCATCACCTATTGCATACCAATCTGGGGAGGTGCAAGCAAGATAAACTTTTTAAATGTGGAAAGGGCTCAAAGGTCTTTACTGAAAGTTATGTACTACAAACATTACAGGTTACAGCTTATACAATATTAGTAAGCTCCTCTCGTAAGCTATACGTACTTAATTTTATCCTAAAATGTCATAGATCTGTTCCATTAAAAGGAATCCATTAATAGAAAAAATCGGCCAAGTGCGAGTCGGACTCGCGCACTGAGGGTTCCGTGCCAACTTTAACTGAATTTGGGAATTCACTTACTTCCACTTGGTAAAATCCACAATATTTTGTTGACAGCAAATATAACTTTGTTTTTCATAGTGATTGTATGAAGTACAAAGTTATGTTTGCGGTTGTTGAAAATGTGCTATATCTCAAAAACTTCTCGTTCGATTCCGTCCGAACCAATTTTCGTTGAAAGTATTTGTTAAGATCTACATTATACATTTTTTTCTAAATTTACACTCGCTTAGTTCAGAAGTTAGATGGGGGGGGGGGGGACGCCCATTTTACCACTTTGGAAGCGTCTAGCTATGAAACGTTAGACTTAAAAAAAAATGGTTTTAGAAACCTCGGTGTCATTTTAAAAGACCTATCTACAGAAACCCCACACGTATAGGTATGGCTAAAAAATTTTTTTTTGGTTTTAGTTTCATGTATGGGAGCCCCCCCTTAAATTACATTTTTTTATTTTTTTTAAAGTAAAGTGGTTAACGGGATACATACTTCTACCAAATTTCGACAGTGTGATGCTTATACTTACAGAATAAAATGGGTGTGACATACGGACGGACAGACAGACAAACAGACAGACAGACTTGACGAAACTATAAGGATTCCGTTTTTTGCCATTCGGCTACGGAACCCTAAAAAGGAGAAAAGATATTATTACTTACTCACCCGCAGTACGTACCGCATTTGCAAAAATACAATACCTTTCCCAATCGTCATTTTTATACAATAAAATAAATATAATTTTTAAGATAATATCCTATGCCTTAATACATGTGTCGGAAGAGCCTTACGCTATGGTTAGAGACGCAAAATTATGCCGAAGTTGAAAATCTACTAAAAACTACTACTCGCTGGGTCCGCTTGTTTATTACGAGTATAAGAATGGCCATTTTATTCACTATCGGTTTATGTATTTTTTATTTGAAACATGCACAATCGTAATCTTTTAAACAAAGATAACGATTTTAGCCATTAGTTGAATTAACTATCTCGAAGCCGGCCCTTAGATAAGTAGCTCAACGTTCTTTACATTAATAAATTTATTTGTCATTATAAAATATCTAGTTTGTTTAACATACCTTGCGTCAAAAGAATCCACATTGGTATCATATCCGCCTTTTCAAAGGGGTCCAGACCCTCCGAAAACAATTTCACTATATACATTGAATGAGATATATAATTCAAAATGAATAATGGTGTTATATAAAGAAATCTCCAATATTTTGCCCAAGCATTAGATCCTTTGTCAAATATATCTATTCTGCAGCTTTTTAGGGATATCAAACATGGCATTAAAGATTTCACAAATTCATCAGGGTAGACTGATAGGCCTTCCATTTTGAAGTAATATTATCGCTGGAATGAATTGGGTCTAGGAAGTATTTCTTTTTAAAACATAACTAGAGCTTCGAATCATATAAAATGAATAACAGGGTTTCCTGATCTGTAACTATTTAAAATACAGTTTGTATCCAATAAGGTTATTTTTTATTAACTACAAAGCTAGTTTGAATAAAACAAACACTCTTTGAAGGTAACCTAGTATTTTTGCAGGTAAAGGAAAAGCCATAGAAACATTATAACCTTATAAATCTAACGCTAACACTTTGCTCTCTAAAATACGTAAAAGTAATTTATTTATACAAATTGGCCCATTGACGACACTTTCACACGTCCCAATATAAACTCAACCACACAGCTTCGGGACAATTGCGGGCTAGTGCTGAGAAGACGCTGCGCAAGAAACTCAATCACTATTGTCAATGCCTCTTTTCAAAAGGTTTACAATGTTTTTAGTGATCATGCAAGTCCATGCATTACCTTTTAAATAATCGTCTACTTTATAATATCCTTTCGACATTAGGGTTTCTTTAATGACAGTTTGAAATTTATTGGCCAGTAAGTTTACAATGTGTTCTGGTAGTTTATTGATTTTTTTCTACATTTCCCCATGAAAGAATTACCAACCTTTATTGTGGAATAGCAAGCTTATCCTTCTCCTAAGAGTTGATTGACGTTAGTCAGATAAAGAATAGTCGTCGAATACATACAAAACGCCACATTGAAGAACGTCACCTATTTTTCAGCAATCATTTACGTAAATGACATTTTACATTTGGTCGTTTTATATAAGATAAGTCCTATCTGACATTAGTGAAAACGACTCTCAGGGTGGATTCGACCAAACACAGGTTAAAACGCATACGAAGGATAATTTTATTCCTTTTTTTATACCTGAGTAGCTCAACGTCGCTTTTCGACGCCATCTTAAATAATAATAACTTACTTACTTACGTACTTGGAGTAACTAAACTAATTTAGTAGAACGAATGATTGAACTGTTTTATTATCCGGCAAATGAATGCTGCACCAAAACAGTATGGTATAAAAGTAAAAATCCTGCTAGATCAACAATATTTTATTATACCGTAGGAAAGGAAAGTATCGAGCTGTCAAAAATTTCGAATTTGACATTTAAAAAAATTGACAGTATGACATCAATAATATGGCAAGCGGACATCATTAAGTTATACTTTGATTAGTTCTTATTTGCATTACACTGTGGGTATGAGAATTACTCCCAAAATAACGCAATACTAAGGATTCGACCAAACATAGGCTTACACGCGCGTAACTACTTACTTAGAGTAACTAAACTCATTTAGCAGACCAAATTATTAAACTGTGTTAATATTCGGAAAAATAATACTACACCAAAGCAGTATGGTGTAAAATTAAAAATCCTGTCAACTAAATAATGTCGTATAATACCGTGGGGAAGTATCGAGCTGTCAGGACTTTTGAATTTTACAGAACATTCTGACATAATGACGTAAATCATATAGCAAGCAGACGGCGTTACGATAAACTTCGATTAGCACTTATTTCATGCAAATATGCTGGGTATAAAAGTTACTTCCGGATAAACAAGTTATTTTAGATCAGTAGCTGTGGTAGGGTCAATGTTGGGACGTGTATAAGTGCTAGCCTATGTGCAAAATAAAATAATTTTGAATTTTTTGAATTCTAGTTTAGTCGAATCGACTATGAGCAGAAAAAATAACTGAATTGTATTATTATCTGGAAAAACAATACTGCACCAAATCAGTATGGCGTGAAACTTTAAATCCTGTCAGCTAAACAATGTCGTATTATACCGTGCGTGGGAATCAAGCAGTCAAAGGTTTTGAATTTGAAAAAACCTAGAAATTAGCTCTTATTTTACGTAACACGGTGGATACAAGAGTTACTTCAGTATAAACGCGATATTCTAAAACTGTAGAGGGTTAAATAGAATATTGTTACACCTTCGGATAGCTAGCGATTTATTCTAAGGTTAGCATTTATTATAATTGCGAAGAAACCACCCTAAATAAAAGATGATATACTCTGGATAACTAGCTATTTATATTAAGTTGTACATTTATTCTCGTTTGCTTGAATCCACCTTAAGTGTATGCATATCAATCTAATTGTTTTTTTTTTTAAATCGTAACATACTAATGACAGTGTAACATAATTCTAGCTAAAAAAAATGTAATCTATGCTTTTCTTCATCTGCTATTCCAAGTACTTTTTTAAGCTGTGATTTTATTCGTAGTTAAGTCATCAATCAAACTTCATTAATTTTAGATTAGTTTGTCCGACACCATCAATTTAAGTCGTGTTCGTAAAACGAACGGTCCCCCGCGACTTCGTCTGCACCTTTTGCTTTTGGTCTTCCAACACAATATATATTTCTATGTTCAAATCATAGCAGGTAGTTAAGAGGAAGGAAGGAAGTTGAGATGGGTAGCGTGTAGAACAAACAAACTCTTAGGTTTTTAAGATTGTTGTATATTTTGTTGTTATTGTATGAATGTGAAAGTGATAAGCTAACTACTGATACGTGATAAGATAATATAACTAGTGATAAGCTACTTCCAATTAAACTGATTGTGATAAATTGAACACCGAAACATTAAATCGCTGTCTATAAAAAATATTTTTGATCCCTGAAATCATTCCGTATGGGGGATGAATGTTTGTTTTCTTACAATGCTGGCAACTTTTGATGATAATATCGAATGCGGGGCTAAAAACTCTAGGGAAGCGTTTCCTATTTACCGGGTCTCGATCCGGTACCGGGTCATCAAAATAAAATAATCTCAACATTCCCGCCTTGTTTTAAATATAATAATAGAACCCACTTATAGTTTTCCTTCTTCTGTTTCTTGGTTTAGTTAAATTATAGATCCAAATCTTTTAAAGTTACATCAAAGAAGCCTGAAACTCTAATAAAGATATTTCCTATTGCAAAGTAAGCATACACTTTGAACGCAACATAACATTTGTTTTTCTGTAATGGTAAAATCGAGAATCATTATCATTGACTGGATCTACAGAAAAGTTGGTAACATATGCATAGAAATGTTAAGCTCGATTAGGTATCCTAGTTACTTGAATTTAACTAATTTCGTTTTTACTAACATCAGATAAGACTTATCTGACTAAATAAGTATATAACAACCGGTTGTAAATTGTCATTTACTTAAATGAGTTCTGAGAAATAGGTGATATTTTCAAATGAGGTATTTTGTATTAATATTCAACAATTATTCCATATCTGACGTTAATAAAATCAAGCTTTATAAATATTAAAAAAAAGTAAAAACCGACTTCAAAACCAAAATGCACTAAAAAGTCTTAAATAAACTCTTCACCATTGTAAGGAAAGGAATCCGTTTTAGGCAAACAATTTCTTTTTGGAGTCGGTGCTGTGATAGTTGATGCTTGATGGTCAAAGTGATGGCACCGACTCCAAAAAGATTTTTTTTGCCTAAAACGGATTTCTTTCCTTTCAATGGTGAAGAGTTTATTTAAGACTTTTTAGTGCATTTTGGTTTTGAAGTCGGTTTTTACTTTTTTTTAAAGTTTATTTTATTTCTTCATTTTTAGTGATTACATAAGAGGGTGGGGGGGGGGGGGGGAGTTGCACCTTATGATTCAATTTTTTAAGAAGCTACAAATTACCTATCATAAGTTTCGTCATTAAAATAACTGAACTCCTAAGCGTTAAGGAGTTCCACCATCAGCTCAGCCCCACAAGATGTTGACTATCAGACGTAACAACACGTCAACATTAAGATTCTAGTAAAGAAATACTATACGTGCCTTTAAAATTTGAGGGTTTCCCTCGATTACACCAAGATCCCATCATCAGATCCCAAAATTGAAAAAATGGGACCAACTAGAAAGTACACCCTCTAAGTAGGCGAAAAAATTTTTCGATTCGGTCGACAAACGACTGAGATATGAGGTAACATACATACAAAAAAAAAATAATGATAAAAAAAAAACATACAGTCGAATTGATAACCTCCTCCTTTTTTGAAGTCGGTTAAAAATTAAACAGTTGCCATTTCTTCTTCTTTGTTATTTAATTATACATAAGAAATGATGTCGATTACAACGCTAAGGCTCGTGAGGTATACATTACATAAATGTATTTTCTTATGTATCTGAAGCTTTTATAGAAAAGGCTGTGATTTCATATTTACCATGTTGGCCTGTCATCAAACAACCTTCATACATTTTGTATGGCACAGTTAAATGGTATTTTGTTTGAGTTTATTCAAAATATAGGTGTAAAATAATTGGTCAATCTAGTTAATTGCGCAAGTATAGAGGAGCACACGCCAAGACGATGAAAAGTCATAGCCATATTTATTTTTTTCGAATCATGCAGGTAATTTTCTATATAATGTTGTAATTATATCATGATTTAGTTAGTTAGTTTGGCTGTGATGTTTTCCGCACTTAGCCTCACGATTAGCTCATTGTGCGTATGTCCCTCTTTTCTATTTTAATTAACCCATACTTTCCCAGAAGGCTAGCAACCTGTTCAGATTACCAATGGCCTCTGGGACTGTAGCTGGGGATTTGAGAATATTTGCCCGTTGTTCTACCACACTTGGGAACTCCATGAGTACATGATGTGGTGATTATTCTGCCGCCATGCACCCATCATTTGTGTTTGCTATGGATTGTAGTGCTTTGTGCCACTCCAAAATGAGGACAGATGTTATGCTGTTGTTTTTTAGGGCTTTTACTTCTCTGGCTGCATCTCCCTATGCTGCCCTAGTGGTGCTGATACATTTTGCTTGGAAGATAGTGTTTAGCTTGCCTAAAGTTGTTGATATTATGATGTTTATGTCATTTCAGAAAACATCAGTTACCCTGTGAGGTTTTGGAGCTGTCTGTGTATATCTGAACCTCTTGTATTCCTGAGCTGTCTCTTGACTCTTCCATGAGTTGGATGTTATAAGTTCATTCAAAGATTTGCAGGCATGGTATCCTGTCCATTGGTGCACCTAAAAGTGATATTTCTTTCAGAGGCTCATCTGTGATTTTTGAATGTGTGGTTACTATGTTTTGTTTCCACAGTCCGTTTGCTCTGAGTCTTAAGGCTGCCTTTGCTTCTTTTTGAATAACTAGTTGTAGCGGTTTTAGATTCAGTAGAAACTCTAGTGCCGCTGATTGAGTGATTCTCATGCAACTAATATGTTAAACGACATTTTAAATCAGCATTTTATTTAAATACACAAAAATAGGTTAGTAACGAAGAACAACTAATTAAAGTAAATTTTTCAATTCCTAGCGTCATACATTTGACTTGCAAGCGAAAAGTATGAATACGTAGTTTTCAATACCTGTGAAAGGAAAACGTCAAATTTTATTTAAATTACCTACTGTTTGATTTAAAGTTTCATGGTTACATTATACAGGGTGTTGATTTCAATCCGAGCGGTATTTATAAAAACAATGTATGATCCCATATAGAACAGGTATGTGGAACCAAATATTACAAAATAATTAAACTGAAATTTTAAGCGATTATTTTTTATGAAACCCTTACTGCGTTGTGGCGTCAGACACTGCATTATGTTTACACTGTAATCGTAGCGGGCGCGAATCGCGTAGCACGCGACAAGTAGGTACTAACTAGCGGTCAGTGCTGATTTATCTGTATCTGCCGGGTACGTTATGCCCGAGTGTGTATGTTGCTATTTTTACCGACTTTAATGCTTCAACACCCGAGCGGTTGCAGGTAACCGCATAACAATAGAATTTGCATTGTGTCTCGTTCACATACGCTTGAGGGATAAGAATAAGCGATTTCACGTGTTTGGATTAGTTGATTCCAAATTTCCCTTCCTACTTTAATCGGGCTTAGGACCGACAAACATACCTAATACTCATCTGTAACAAATCAAATTACCTAATAAAACTCACTGAAATTGGGCAATCCATCAGAAATTCTGAAACTTTAACCCGAAACACTTAAATTTGAATCAATTAATGGCGCACTGGGTATCGATCGCACTGTTTTTCATTAATTTGAGCAATCAATCGAGAATGTATCGAACCTCAAACTCTAAATTACTACTACGAATTGAATCTTAATCAAGGCTAACTAAAGTCATCTTTATTGTACTGTAAGTTAAACACAATTTGAGCCTTCAGGTGGGAATTGGCTTGGCTAATCTTTTGAAAATCAAAAGAAGTTTTGTGTTGGTTTATGAATTTTTTAGTTATTATTACTTAATGAGCAAAAGTCATGTAGGTAGGTATATCATTTTAAGTAACTTCGGGAGTTCAAACGGAAATCGAACCCTGAGCTTTTGTCTAGATTTATGCTAAACCGTTTCAAAATAAAAAGTACCAAGATTATTAAATGACGCGAGTCTAAAGTATTTTTGGCGTAGTTAAAAATTTGGAATCAACTTATTTACATCTCTTTATCTTTACATCTAGTTTTTTGTACATTTTTATTTACACTAACCTCAACAAATGATCGAAGTGTCCACCAGACTGAGCAATACACAGTCTGGCACGGCGTCTGGTGTTCCCTTTTAAACTGTTCAGCACAAAACGATTTTGTCAAACTAACTCGAATGCACTGACTATTCTCTGTCTTAGGTTTGTTGATTCTTCGGTATACACAATACGTTCACCAAACATATTCCTTATAGCTGCACTCAAACTATTGTCAGTTATTGCATACAATCGCACCATTTCAACGAGTTCACCGTTAGAATAATTTTGCGTCATTTTCGCAAAACATGTTGCCTATGCGATGTTATTAGCACAACTGAGGTTACTGAGGTATGAGCGACGGGTGAGAACGAGATAGCGCGGGCTGGGCGATAAAAAGAGATAGCCGCTACTTCACCGCACGGCGCTATGGCGGGCGGCGGGAAGCCTAAGCGGCGCTCACGCGCCAAACACAAAGGATTGCGGCGCCTTTGTGCTTTGTAGGCATCGTTCGTTCGCACGCAAGCCGGCGCGGTGTGGTGTCGGGGGCCTACTCTAAAAATCGCTAGGGTCTACTTTGAAAACCGTCATTATTTAATAAAAATAAAAATATTTTTTCGAACTCATTTTTTTTGTGATTCATGATCAGAACAAGGTACATAATCACCTCTGAAAATTCCGCTCGTATCGAAATCAACACCCTGTATAGGGACGTAATTTCAGTAATATAAGACTACTTTAGCACGGACTATAACTGTAACCATTGCAGGTTTGCTGCACCACAATTTTAGTGCCCCTGGCTTTACAACAATATAATAATGCTAATATAGATTTATACAAAAACTCTCACATTTTTAAATTTTCAGGCGAGTGAGATTAAGCTGTGCTCTTTGACGCACCATGTTATTGCTTTAAATTTTAATAAAAACGTGGCTTATAATTTAAAATGTTTGACCTAAGATCAAGAAAATCAGCTGTTAAGAGTTTTAATTTGTGAATACTAACCATCATAAAGGTCTTTGCCTGCTACACCATGCCGTGACCGTACTAGGAACATGTCCAGCAAAAAAAATCGACGACCACTGTTGCGTACCATGCAAAGAGCGTATTTTGCTGGTGCTGACACGCTCCGTGCATGACTGACACGCTATATTGCCAGACCGGTGAGCACACGGGTTGTAACCGCGTATGAAGACCGTTATAAAGCCGTCGCCGTAACTTAGTCTATGCATTGAAAGTCCAGCTGATACAGACTACCGGACTGATCACGTCACTTCTGGATCAGAGCCTTAGTGTATACCTTGCCATCAAAATATAAAACAAATTGTGGTGCGCTTACTACCACCAAATAATATATTACCTACGGGTATGATACGAGTATTACACGGGTTGTATAGTTCAGTAGGAAAGGTGTTGTATTGTGTTGCTTTTCGGGCCTCAAACGTACCTAGCACGATCATGGTATGGTCCGGTGCAGTGAGAAAATACCTTAAATATCATACGAATCGACCAAAAAAAACTTTATTATAGAAGATCCATAACAAAATTACTAACCTTGTTAAATGTTTTCATACTGATTGAAGAATAGTTAAGCGTCTTTAAAGTACACGGTTTTTGGGCTCTGAAAATAGTTGTGGAATTAGTTAAATTTAATTGATTTGTAACTCACAAAATAAAAAAAGCCTATCTGGCCACAAGCCTTACCTCAATTATGAGGTGGTTTGAGCTAATAATAAAGTGGAAAATAACTACCTCATGATGATAAAGTAAATGATCTTTTGGTGTCGCGAATTTCCCTTATACCACATATTTTTGGCAGCTGACACAGCCACTCCCGTACTCTGAAACAATAAATGGTAGCAAAAAGTGTTAATTGTATAGTCGATGGTTTTAAACAGTATAATTTACACTGAATAAATATAATTATAGAAGATAGCGGTCCCCCGCAGCGTCACCCGCGTAAATTTCGGGTTTTCCGTAAAATATTGCAAAGTCAAACACATTTCAATTTTAAGAGGCCAGCAACCATACAAACAAACAAACAAATTCTTCAGCTTTATAATATTAGTATACCGAGAAGATAAGTTGCAGGATGTCTACTACAAAAATCGAAATCCGTCAAAACGAATAGCGTTTTTCGAAATCAAATATCGTATAAACGGATTTCGTTCTTAGTAGTAAGCATTCAAGTACTTACTGATGCACTCAGCATTTCGCTACAATAGCACATAGTGAATACAGTCGTCATCACGTGACAAATGGCGATATAGTAGGTCACAGTGTACACAGTCTCCGTCGATGCCTTGAATGTAAAATACTTTTTTATTATTATAGATTTTTAATTACTATGTTGGAAGCATCATAATAAATTTTTGAATTTCAAGTATTTGACTGCTTTGTTTACATACCTTGGCAGCAATGGCAAAGAAGCAGATTGTAAGAGTTGAAAACAGCAAGTTGACGAAAATTATTTTATTGAATATGTCGTTTATCTGTTGAGTTAATCTAGAAAAGAGGGAAAAGTAAACGGAAATCCAAAAGTTTAAAATAATTACCCTAATTTCAATAAAATATGTTTGCATTGATATAAATATGCGTCAGCTTTAGTTGAAGTGAAACTAGGTTTAAGCAAAACTTACAATATCACTTCTTGATGACGTGCAACAAAATCTTCAATTTTGGATTCATTGCTAGCGACATGTTCAAAGAGTTCTTTATCATCACGGCCAAATCTTACTTGCCTTCTGTTTATAGGCTTAACATTGACTAGATCCTCTTGAAGCAATACAAATTGTATGCTGATATATGTGCTCAAATTAACCAATAGTATGTAAGTCCCCAGGTACATGTACACAAATAAAAATACTGTGGAAACACAAGAGGCAAAATAGATCCTCCGTCAGTTTATTTACAGACTCAATAGAAAAAAATCTACCACACTATGTTCTCTAATTTGGAGTTTGTATGGCAAAAAAACCACTAACAAAAATTATGCCAACAAGTGTAAAAAAATGACTCATTTCGACATGTCGATGGAGGCCATGTCTTGTCGTCGGCAAACCGCCTGTTGTATATATAATCCGTAAAATGCAAAAGGAAATCTTACCACAGTATAACTGGAATGCATAAACCACCAAATACTTCGCCCAACTGTCAACTTCAAAGGGATATACACAAACCAGAGGTAAAGCCAGCTCGGCTTCTTGGGCTAAGATCAGTTTTTTCACAATGGTTTCACCAAGAGGCAACAGGAAAAAATACCATGATGTTATGGTTGCGCTTTTATCAAGTACTGTTAACAAAAATATCAAAAAAAGGTTAAAAAACGGTACCTTTATAAACTATACATTATTCAGATTTAAGACCAGAAACAACTTTTACTACAACGTTTTACTACTTACTTTTTTGACTAAGATCCAGTGTTTTTAGCGCAGAGTTCTTCTTCATCATTTCTTTTTCTGTCAATCCAGTGGTCCTCCATATTGATCCCAAGTTTTCAATGATTACTTTCACTTTCTTCCTTTTCTGCATTATGATGATAAATTTCAATAATTCTGTAAACAACAGATTACGAATAGTTAAAATAATTTAATTTTGGTGATAGTGGTCTCCATAGTAAAAATAAATAGCAAACCTTGTGTCGATATTAGCCACAAAGGAATCATATCAGCATTTTCAAACGGGTTTGTGCCCTCAGTAAACAACTTCACAATATATATTGTAAAGGATATGTAAAACATAATGTAAAGTGGTAATATGTATAGTAAACGCCAATACTTTCCCAAAAAAGTATTTTTGGATTCAAAGAAAATTACGTTACAATTTTTAAAGTATTTTAAACTGAACAGTAAAGGCTTTTTGAATTCTTCAGGGTATGGTAGGCTTTCCATTTTATAAAAATGAAAAAAAAGTTTTTTGATGGCGTACTTTCAATTGATTTAATAATTCTAAGTGAACCTCACATTTCGATACCGTATTTATAGATGAAATTGCAGATACATATTTAATAGTACTAAAGTTATATTTTTTAATTGTTGGGTATCCTTTACGAATTTCAAAAGAGTTAAAGCAACACTCATTTAAAACGACATGCATGCTATCTACGAGTAGAAGAAAAAACATAGAAAGAGTAACGTCGAAAGGTGATTAAATTGAAAACAAAACCAATTCACTCTGTGGATTTCTGTCAATTAATAAAAGTTCAAACACATAAAGACACCAATAACATTGTAATTTTGTTAGTAAGCTCTGATTGAGTAGTTAACCGCAAAAGCTCACTGCTGCCTAATTTTGGTTTAGACCACCTAAAAATATATCAGTCCCATAAACAGTCGTTCGATATGCTAATCTCTGAATTGTTGGAGTATTTGTGGTTGTGACAAAAAAGAGTTCTAAAGTTTTTTCGTTCAGTCATTTAGGCATGTACCATCATTTTTTTTAGGACGACCTTTTCAATATCAATTAGTGGGTTTGCTTAGCGTTTACGCCGAATAAGTAATTAAAAAGCACCAGTAACTTGATTTTGTTCATATACTAGGGCTAGAGTTTTTACATTGGCTAGTTCTTTTGTAACATTAAGCAATTGAGGATATAAACAGTTAGACAGAGAGATGAAGATTCGCATATAATAGGTTTACCACGTGTGTTTACTTAATTTAACTAAAAAAAATATTTTTACATACTAAAAACCTATTGTAAATGCACTTTCGGCTCGATAAGCAAGCAAGCCTTTTTACCAAGTTACTATTTTATTACAGATACCAATCAATGTAAACGGGTACTGAAATATAACCGATACCGATATTGTTTCCAGTGATGCCAGTTCCGAACACAATTACTATACAGGTTTTAGTTTAGTACTTTCTTTGATATTGCTGCAAATTCGGATTCCAATTTCGGTTTTATTGGGTCTAGCACCTACTTTTAGTACTGGTTCTGGTACAGGAATTGAAATCAGAACAAGTATCAAGCTGCCCCTAAGATGTTCCACATGAGTTCCTTCAGAAGGCGAGCTAACAGGTGACATATTGGTGACTCTTTTGACATCATAGGTTCCCGTACCCGAAATCCTCTAAGTACACTCATACTTCGCTTAACCCCAAACATTGCAATCAACCAAAACTGGAAGAACTCCGACTTTTAAAGAGTTTTAACTAAAAGCTTAAATTTCTAATCAGTCTTTATCAGTTTGAACTAGACACGTTGGTCAATACCTATATTGATACCGGCATCGATGCAGGCGCGTGTGAGTATCAATGCAGTTGCCAACATGCAGTTCATCACTTGTCAGTCTCTAGCTTCTGCATCACGACTGCATCGATGTAATGCGCGACAGCATCGTGACTGTAGCGATGCTAAAATTAGTGTAATCGGGTTCGACATATGTGGGAATAATGAGGCAGGGCACTTTATATTAAATTAATTTATTATAAGACAAATTAATATGTTTCGACATCTTATGACAAGACTATAGACAAGACGACAACCATAGACTATCATCTCATAACATCTCCCTTCACAAACGTAAAAAGAAATAAATAAAATAAAATTAATTATTCTGCTTAAATCAAAATAGACTTCATCTTATCAGTCAAACGTAAACATACAAACTAATATTTCAATCTATAAATTTAACTTAACAGGAGGTTTGATAAGTCTGCCACTTCTGGTTCTCACTTGCCCCTCATCAGTGGCTTGACCACAAGAATGTGGTAATGCTTCATCTTGTTTAGACTCAGCAGTTTCAATATCGATGATCTCTGGTGGATTAGAAGACCATGAAACTGTTTTAGTTTTTAGCTTAATAATATGCTGTCTGTTTCTTCTGTGCACAGTACCGTCTTCTCCTGCGACCTCATAAGACCTTGGTTCCTCACAAATCTTTTTCACTATACCAGGCACCCACAAACTATTTGGTGACTTTTTGAAAAGTATTTTATCATTGATTTCCAACCCTGCTAAACTTTTATTCGCATGTTTGTCATAATAATATTTGGCTTTTTCAGTACACTTTATTTTTGATTTAATATATGTTTCAGAATCAATAACCTTAGGCAGCAAATTTTCCTTTACAGTAGGCAGCTGTGTTCTTAACGTCCTTGTCATAAGTAATTGCGCTGGTGATGGCAATTCACCCCTAGGAGTATTTCTATATTGAAGCAGCGCTAAATATGGATCATTATTTGACTCTTGACATTTGGCTGAATCTGCCAGCCCGTTTGATCTCGGTAGATATGGACTTGATGTAGTTTGTTTAATTCCCCAGTCTCTAGTGAATTCACGAAATTCAGCTGAATTAAACGGAGGGCCGTTATCACTGATCAGCTCAACTGGTATCCCATGTCTGCTAAATATGGGTTTTAATTTACTTATGAGTACTTTAGCACTAACAGTACTCACATTTACAACCTCAATGAAATTTGAATAGTAATCTTCAACAACAGCATAAGTTTGATTTTTAAAAGTGAAAAAATCAATTCCAACCTTCTCCCACGGAAATCTAGATATATCATGCGGCTTCATAGGCTCAGGCGCATTAGCATTTCTGTGAGCATGACACGCATGACAGGATTCAACAATATTTGTAATATCCGCCGACATGAATGGCCAAAATACATGACCTCTCGCAAATGCCTTAGACCTTTCAATTCCTAGATGACCACTGTGTATATTTTTCAATATGTCTGCCCTGATACTCCTGGGAATCACAATACTGTTATTCCTAAACACTAATTCATCTTCAGTGTGTAAATCATGTCGGTACTGCCAATATTCCTTGACCTCAGGCTGTAATTGATTTTTACAATTTGGCCATCCTTCACGACAAAACTTTTTCAATATATCCATACATGCGTCTGTATTAGTAGCATCTTTAAGCCATTGTAAACGTTCTGGAGAAACAGGTAATGTTTTTATCAGCATATTAACGTGAACAACTACATCCCCATCTAACTCATCCTCACTAGTTTCTGGCAAAGCTGCCCGTGATAATGCATCAGCTAAAAACATCTGCGTGCTTTTCTTGTAAATTACATCTAGACTATATATTTGAATTTTTAACATCATTCTCTGAAGACGTGTAGGGACTTCGACTAACGGTTTTTTAAACAATGTTTTCAAAGGACGATGATCAGTTTCCACCAAGACTTTTGGACCATAAATAAACTGGTGAAACCTGACACAAGCAAAGACTATGGCATAAAGTTCCTTTTCGATTTGTGCCATTCTTTCTTGAGTTGAAGTTAATGTTTTTGACGCATAATATACAGGATGTCCATTTTGCAAAAGAACTGCACCGACCGCTGTGCTACTGGCATCGACTGATAATACTATCGGCTCTTTAACGTTAAAGTGTGCTAGGACAGGAACACGACATAAAATATCTTTCAGACGCAAAAAAATATTCTCATAATTTGAGTTCCATTCAAATGACGTACCTTTTTTAAGAAGATCTCGCAATGGACCAATTTCATTTCCTAAATTCTCAATATAAGGACTTAAATAATTCAGCATACCCAAAAATCGCTGCAAATCTTTAACTGTTTTTGGCGATGACATTTCAGCAACAGCTCTGACCTTTTCAGGATCCGGTTTCACACCATCCCCTGAAAAATTATGTCCTAAGTATTTAATTTCATTTTAAGCAAATGAACATTTATCTCGATTAAATTTAATATTTACTTCTTGAGCCCTATCAAAGACCAACTTTAAACGCTCATTGTGCTCAGAAATCGTGCGGCCACATACGAGTATATCATCACTGTATACGAAGACACCCGGTATATCGGCGAATGTTTCTGTCATTACACGATGGAAATATTCTGGTGCACAACTAACACCAAACGGAAGTCGCTTAAAACGATAACGTCCGAAAGGCGTATTGAAGGTGGTGAGGTATGAACTGTCTTCATCTAAGCAACACATCCAAAATCCGCTATTAGCATCAAGATTTGAATAATATTTCGCACCAGCTACCTTAGAACGCACTTCATCAACTGTTGGTATAGGATAATGTGAACGACAAATGGCTTTATTTAAGTTTCTTGGGTCTAAACATACTCTAAGTTGCCCATTCTTTTTTTCCACAAGTATAAGGGAACTTACCCAAGCCGTTGGTTCTGTTACTTTAGTAATGACTTCCATTGCCTCCATTCTATCTAATTCTTTCTGTAGTCTTTCATACAGTGCAAATGGTACTTTCCGAGGTGCATCAATTTTCGGAGGTACATTCTCGCTGACGGATATGTGACACAAACCTGGCAAACATCCTAGCCCCACAAATAACTTTTCATATATTTTTAGTAAATTATTAACACTACTATTATTTACGTTTGACTGACACGAGACATTTGACGTTGACGGCATTTCATTTTTTTCAGATTCAGACTTATTTTTAACTAGCGGTCCCCCGCGACTTCGTCCGCGCGTTTTGAGTTTGCTGTCTCCCCTCCCGTCGCAGCGTGATGTTTTATATCCTAAAGCCTTTCTCAATAAATAAGCTACCTAACACAGAAATATTTTTTCAAATCGGTTCAGCAGTTCCTGAGATAAGCGCGTATAAACCAACAAACTCTTCAGCTTTATAATATAATTAGCGCAAGCGCACGTTGTACTTAAGCTGCGAACATTATTTTGGTGCTAAGTTATGTTAAAACTGTGATAGCTTCTAAGATATATATTGGAATCAAATGATATAAAGGGCAACTTTGTTCTAAATGAAATGCTCGTGATGATGAATGTATTTATTTTGATAAGAATAAATACCTGTGTGTATAATACACCTCTAAAAATGATGCATTATTTTTTTACAAATTTATTAACATAAAAAAGGTTGTAGTAAGTCAACCATAAAAGATAGACTTATGCTGTCGCAGACTTTATTATAGAACTCTTAATGCTGAACAATCCTGTCATAAATGATTTTTGTGTAACTTTAGCGGTTTCCGCAGCGTACGCAGCGAAAGCTCTCAAAAGGAATATCTTTCTCCCGTTTTCGCAACATTTTTTATTGCTGCTGTGGTCTTGTGAGTCGTATCTTTATGTTATATAGCTTAAAGCCTTCCTTGATAAATGGACTATCCAACATAAAAATATTTTTTTAAATCGGGCCAGTAGTTTCTGAGATTAGCGCGTTCAAACAAACAAACTCTTCAGCTTTATAATATTAGTATAGAGTATAGATAGCGGTCCCCCGCGACTTGGTCCGCGTGTTTTGGGTGTGCTCCCTCCCCTCCCGTCGCAGTGTGATGTTTTATATCGTAAAGCCTTTCTCTTTCAACACAAAAATATTTTTTCAAATCGGTCCAGCAGTTCCTGAGATAAGCGCGTTCAAACAAACAAACTCTTCAGCTTTATAATATATTAGCGCAAGCGCACGTTCAAGCGCACGTTGTACTTAAGCTGCGAACATTATTTGGTGCGGAGTTATGTTAAAACTGTGATAGCTCCTAAGATATTTATTGAAATCATATGATATAAAGGGCAACTTTGTTTTCAATGAAATGCTCCTGATGATAAATATATTTGTTTTGATAAGAATAAATACCTGTGTGTATAATAATACACCTCTAAAAATAATGCATTATTTTTTTACAAATTTATTAACATAAAAAAGGTTGTAGTAAGTCAACCATAAAAGATAGACTTATGCTGTCGCGGACTTTATTATAGAACTCCTAATGCTGAACAATCCTGTCATACATGATTTTTGTGTAACTTAAGCGGTTTCCGCAGCGTACGCAGCGGAAGCTCAAAAAGGAATATCTTTCTCCCGTTTTCGCAACATTTTTCATTGCTGCTGTGGTCTTATGAGTCGTATCTTTATGTTATATAGCCTAAAGCCTTTCTCGATAAATGGACTATTCAACGTAAAAAAGATTTTTCAAATCGGGCCAGTAGTTTCTGAGATTAGCGCGTTCAAACAAACAAACAAACAAACAAACTCTTCAGCTTTATAATATTAGTATAGATTTGATTATCGTGACATATAGAGAAAACTCTTTTGATGAGACCTAATCTTGAACACGTATTTCTACCTAAAACAGTTGGTGATTTTACATCTGCAATAACAAATCGCAACCTTGAACATTTCTGGCGTTGATTTAGCATAAAATTACAAATAATATCTTGCTCTCCAACTACTCTGACATTATCACCACTGTACGCTGTAAGCTTGACTTGGCATGATTTCAATTCCTGGCGCAGCTGAAGAGACTCGTACACACCCAATGACATAACGTTTACATCACTTCCTGTATCCAGCACCACTCTGACCTGTTTATCGTTAATATTAAGATTCATCGTCCATTCAGCATCTAAGATATCGGCTTTCATGTGTCCCACGAAAAATTCCTGACTTTGGCTTTGAGAAATCGAATCATTGACGGTTTCATCATTGTTTTGTTGCGTATCAACGAACCGTACTACCTTTTTTGTACGACACATTGCTTCGTAATGCCCAATCGCGCGACATTTGTTGCATTTGAACTTCAGAGCTGGACACTTAAATCTGTGCACCTGTCCGCATCTACCACACACGTTCTGCGATTTGCGTGAATCAAGGTGATCTAAAACATGAAATACTGATGACTGATTTGCCTCCATAGTATCAACTTGACTTTTGGATATAACCATTGCTGTTGCCTTTTGAATAGCCTCATCAAGCGTTAAACTATCTTCTAGAAGTAGTTTCTCTTTAACATCGTGATATTTTGGATGCATATTGCATATGAAAGTAACCTTTATCAATCTATCCTGAAGCGTGCCAAATTCACACGATCGACTTAGAGCTCTCAATTCAGAAACGAATTGCTCCAACGTCTGATCAGCACCTTGCTTGTGCGTAAGAAGCTATGGCATTCAAATGTAAGATTACGTTTCGGCACAAAATAATTCTTAAAAAGTTTTACAATCTCATCATACGTGATCGTATCGACATCTTTCTGGAACGAGTTAAATATCTCCACACCTGGCTCCCCAATCATATGTAGAAGTAACGCTACTTTTCGTCCGTCGCTCTCCGCCTCCATCGAGGAAGCTCTAAGGAATATTTTGAACGATTGTATCCAATTTTTCCAATTATTTGACAGATTCCCGGACATAGCCATGTTACCGCATCCTGCAAGACTAATTTTATTTTTGGATTTGCTTTCCATTTTTATTTCCGAGAATCCCACTTCTGACACCATGTAATAGGGTTCGACATATGTGGGAATAATGAGGCAGGGCACTTTATATTAAATTAATTTATTATAAGACAAATTAATATGTTTCGACATCTTATGACAAGACTATAGACAAGACGACAACCATAGACTATCATCTCATAACAATTAGAGGAAATATGTAAAGGTTGACAACTTGCGCCTGCATCGATACTGTAAAAGTCTACAGTGACCACAAACGCTGTAAAGTGTAAGCGTCGGGAAATAAAATTTATTAAATCTCCGCAAAAAAATAGTCCACGTACTTGTATACTCTAATTTTAGCTTTGGAACGCCCCTTATTTTATCTAGTTGCATTAAAATACATAAAAGCTATCTAGGAATGCTGTTGGCTAGGTTTAAAACATTACATTACGACCTACGAGTACAAAGAAGAATCAACACGAGAGCACGAAGTCACGGGGGACCGCTTGTACTATATAATAATAAGTAGAACGGAGAGACCCTCATCGCAGGCAAAGATGCATTTGACAGGTCTCTGCAGAAGTAAATAAACGGACGATTACGTAACTATATAGAGTGTATTGTGCTGAACATCTTGGAATAACCAGTTTTAAGGTGTCGCCTAACCTACTTTTTACGATACGAATATCGAGAATTGAAAAAAGAGAAAATGTTCCGGCTCGAAGGACCAGCTGGTGATCAGCTCAGCGTATGTGTTTTACGTGTGTGTACTACTTCAGGTAGACAAATTATAACCAATAATTGTAGGAATATTTTGTTTACTGTATGTACTACAACAACAAAGCAGTGAATAAAGATGCCGCGCAAATGTGTTCGATTCGCAAAAGAAGGCACTTGAGAGGCGCGCACGAGTTTATAGAGGTATACTCGTATCCCCCCTACGGGAAGCCAACGCGAATGGTGGGAGCAGCCATAGAACTTGCAACATTTATTATAGTTGTTTTAATATTTTTTAGATTTTTTTAAATATGATTTCGGTTTGCTCTTGTCTACCAGACGAGACGTTGACAGGGACGACCATGAAGCGAGCTCACCCAGAAGAAGCCAGTGCACTCTTTTTTTATATAACAGGGTTGTAGACTGTTGGAAACACAGATGTGGGCAGAGGGTTATTTCACTATTTCAACATAGGTAGCTCAATTATATGTCATTTTTTTATATATGCTCAGTTTCTCGCGTTAAGCGATCTTATATCCACGTGTTTTAAACTACCGCACGAAAGAAACCACAATACAAAAAATAATAAAGCAAAATTGTATTATCTTCGAAAAATAAAATCGATCGATTAACCTTTATTTAAGTGGGAACTGAAAGAGAATTGGGTGTTTATTTGCCTAAATAACCAATATAACATTTGAGTTGTAGTCTAGGGGTTTAATTTTATGCACCTTTACATCAAAAAGTTATAGTGTGAATGAGTATTCAAATTTATATTAGAACTTTCTACATTGTCTCAGTTCTGGGTGTTGTGGTACAACTGTTGTGTCTGATTTCCATGACACAAGTAATTTCTACACACTTTGAGATCAGAGCAATGTATATGATCGGTTTCCATTATTTATTTATTATTATTCATTTACTTATTCATATTCATTCTGAATCATCATCATCTTTGTCAGCCAACGGATGTCCACTGCTAGACATAGGCCTTGCCCACGGTTTTCCACAGCCACCGGTAATGAGCGGAATGTATCCAACGTGATCCTGCGATCTTTACAAGGTCGTCTATCCATCTTATCGATGCCCGTCCTACATTACTTATTATTTAACGCTCAGCAATTTAAATGTGAACTATATTTCACAGGCATAAAGTTGAGATCATCTTGTACGGATTTTAAAGAGAGACAGTACGAAAATCACATTATTTGCTTACAGTGACATTCATATGAAATTCATTAGTGGCGTACTCGCGTCTCAATATGGTCTCAATTCACACTGCGAAAAAAATATTGGCAATGAAATTTCACTTGGAAATTTCAAAATGAATAAAAAGTAGCAATCACTTCCATGCCTAGTATACCCAGCGGGGGCTCTGATAGATGTTTTTGTGCTAAAGTATGTCTAATTGTAGGCACCTAGTGCAATGAAGTATAATTCAAATGTTCGCTGTAAGTAGCGTCTAGAAACCTCTAATATCTTTACAGTGCGTCAAGGATCTTTTGGCCGATAGATCAGGGTAGCAAATTCAAATAATCTCCTTTGATTCAGGTAGTTTAGGTAGGAGGTAGTACTATAAGCTGATGAGCTAATATTTTTTACCCAAAAACAGCAAACTCAAAGAGGAGGGTACTACTTTTAGCAGTTTAGGCATGAATTTTTGTATTATGTGTGTTCTGCCGATTCTACGCGCAAAATAATTGTAAAAACAACCATTTAAAATTATAAATTTATTTCATATGTTTAGCTTTATGGTATTTAACAATAGTCATTTTATTTCAAAGAAAATGTGCACACCGAACTTGTACAAAAGTAAAACACTTGGAGATATAAGGAAACATCGGGAAATATCCTGTGAGATTGGAGAGATTTGGCTACGCTAGATCTGATTTTTTTCAAAATGTCTGAACTATTTTTCATTTTCAAATTCAAAATCAACATTATTGGTTTTTAGATAATATTAATCCATACATAGATATAATTTTCGCCGACGGCCAATAGCTCCATGTTGCCCTGTCCCCGCCTGAACGTTAGATCTTCCAAACTACGCAATAGACATCCCACCAATAGAAAAATAAATTCAAGAAGACGGGCTTTATTCTAAACACAAGTAAAATTCAAACGAGTTATTTGCCCAATGAAAATGTATCAAAACCTACGTTTGCGGCTCCAAATGCAAGGCTTTTCGGTATACATTCTGTGCATATATAGGGTATAACTAAATTAACTGCATTCCTTCTAGGGGCCAATTCTGACCCTCAAATACAACAACTTTTTGTATGTCTAAAAAAATATTGGGATTTCGATATTGGTCCCATACAAAAAGTTGTTGTATTTTAGCAACAGAATCACCACCGAGTAGGAATGCAGTTGATTTTGTTTAACTTTGTGTATCCATTTATTCCAACTTTATAGCGTTGGCATTACAGTTAAAAGTCTGGTTCTTATGTTACTTTAAGAATGACTCTGCATCCGCGCTCTACAATGCTTATAAAACATTTCGGTCAATTGACCGGTTGAAAAAACCCGTTAAAACTTCAATAAACGAGGGAAAGGCGTAATTAAGAACATTTTACATCGGATTAATCCGACGTGAACGCAAACAAAGCTGCGTTCTGGAATCTTTTGCATAATTTTTGCATTCTTTTTAATTAATTTGCCTGCAAAGGGAATATTCAGCGCTGTTTTATTCTGTTGCAGTGCAATGTGTTGATGGGAAAAAATTAAGGATTCTTTGAAAAAGTTGCTATAGATAAGATTAGGTTTTAACGTTTTTATATCTGCTAGCAGCTTTCAGACATGTCGGCAAATAAAACATTTGACTATGACTTTGACTTGACATGGCCACTTGCTCGGACCCGGGATATCTTACTATTACAGTTTGTTTCACAATGTCTAAACAAGTTCTGGAGGGGACAATGCTCACGCAATTCCTATATGAAAAAAGTTTAGCGATTGAATTTTCTTTGTCAAAGATTCAAAAAAAAATGATTTGTCAGGGTTATAATTTCTATGTATCATGAATTTGTTCGTGCGATATTTTTATTCGTGTAAATTTTTTTTATCCATAAGGTGAAACGGTTGAAATCGCAATCGAATTACCACACGAAAAAAGTTCGATTGGCGTGAGAATCGGAATCCTAATTTGCGCTGTCTGCCAAGCACTTCATACGAAATGATCTTCTGTATTTTGTAGTATTCGTCGGTTAGTGCTTATTTGTCAATTGTGAAACAGGCCTTTAGTTATTCTGATGCTATCAGTTCTTTGGTGTTTCAGCGCAAGTGGCTCAATTTAAAACGTTCAATAAACACAGTGACGTTAGTTTAATTCAATAATGATAGTTTAAATCAGTTGTGCGCGCGGCCCTATGTGTGCGTGGGCTTGTAAATATACAACTTTCATTCGTGTGGCAGTGACGCGGCAGTCGTCGTCCGAGCAAGACGTGTCCTTATCGCTTTTTCTTACGGGTACAGTCGTTTACGAAAATGTCTAGTTCTTCACGGAGAAAATGTTTAAGGAGTCAGGTAAATATTTAAAGATTTTTATTTTATTTATTTATTTTTTTAATTTAGATGTAATTAATATTTATTATTCAGAGATCGGAATTGGGTGTGTGAAAATACCAAAAGTTTGCAGCGGGACATAATATGGAGCACGTGTTATATTCTCGATATTTTGTATTTTCACACACCTAATTCCGATCTCTGATTATGATTCTATATAAGAAAAAATTTTTCCTTGTTGACGTTTACGTATTATTGTTTTAGACTCGAGAAACCATTGCTAAGGTATACGAATTTCTGAAAATAGATGCGAGAGATATATTGGAACTAGTAAGTGATCCAGTTTGCAGCGCAAGTCCAATTTTAATATCGAAATTAAGTGAACATTTAAATAGCGTACGGAAAAGAACAGCAATGGCAGTGGGGGTATCAGAGAGAACAATTACTAATATATTGGCTGAAGGAAAAGAATCTGACTCTAAATTTAAATCTCCGCATAAAGACCGTAAAAAACGTTTAAAGAAGTTAGAATTAGACAACTTTAACGTTGATGTTATACGTTCCACTATTCAAAATTACCATTTAGAACATCGTGAATTACCTACGTTGCTAAAGTTGAAAAGAATATTTCAAGATAAACTTAACTATGATGGAAGTATTTCGACTCTGCGTACAGCTTTGTTAAAGTTGGGATACAAATGGCGAAAAACTGTGGATAACAGACGTGTTATTATAGAGCGGCATGACATCCAAAAACTACGATTTTCCTACCTAAAAAAATTACTCAGATACCGTCAAGAAAATAGGTGTATCGTATATACAGATGAGAGCTACATCTTAACTAGCCATGTGCAAAACAAAGGATGGGGTAATAAAGATGGACCACCTTTAAAGAGAAACCTGTCGAAAGGACAAAGAATTATCATTGTGCATGCTGGTTCAGAACAAGGTTTCGTACCTAACGCACTATTGACATACAAAGCAAATAGTGTTTCTGGTGATTACCACTCTAACATGAATGCAAAAAACTATGAAAAGTGGCTGAAAGAACGTCTAGTACCGAATCTTCCACCTAACTCTGTGGTTGTGCTTGATAATGCCTCATACCATAACGTTCAAAATGACAGAGCCCCAAATTCTAATTCAAAAAAAATAGAAATGCAGAGATGGATGACAAAAAAAAATATAGCTTTTAATCAAGAAATGAAAAAAATTGAACTGTATGATTTGATTAAAAAAAATAAAGAAAAATATATTTCTTACAAGATTGACGACATACTTCAGCCATATGGCATAAAAGTTCTTCGATTGCCACCATATCATCCTGAACTAAACCCCATAGAAAATGTGTGGGGAATTTTAAAAAATTATATTGCTTCACATAATGTCGATCAAAATGTGACGGAAATAATGAAACTCATAAATGAACGTTTAAGTCAAATTGATGAAGGGATGTGGGGTAATACTTGTCGACATGTACAAAAGAAAGAAGAAGAATACTATAGACATTTTGACATGGAGTCAGATATCATAATTAACCTTGGTGAGAGCAGCGAATCCGAAAATTCATCATTAGATTTTTCAAGTAGCGATGCAGAATAATGTTCAATAAATAAACATTAAATTACGAAATAACTGTTTTTTTTAAACCCGTATATTATAACCCGTAAATAACAGTATTTGTATTTGTACCCGACTGTACCTCTTGTCACGCACACAAAGTCACTGTATATGTACAAGGTTTACCCACACATAAGGCCGCGCGCACAACTGAGTTGAACTATCTATACCTGCAAATTAGAAGATAGCGAATGAGTTCAATTAAAAGATAAACCGCAAATTGATGTACAGGTAAGCCGTTTGGCACACGTATACCTACTAGAGGTTAAAAAGCAAAAAAATACACGAAATACCTTAAAAAAATTCGTTAAGAGGGGGCGCTAGTTCACCAACTATTTTTATGGGATATTAAAAAAAACTTCAGAATCCTGTATATTATTTTAAGATATTTCCGAAAGTTTAGCACATTTTAGCTATTTTTATTTAATTAAACGAAAAATATTTTTCAAACCATTCCTATTTTGAACTCCTTCAGGTTCAATAAGGATGATGTTTTGTTTGGAAAATTTACCACAAATGATACAGAATATTCTCATTTCTAACCTCACGAAAGCAATGTTGAAAACTATTTTTTTTTTACAAAACCACATATTTATACATTATTATTATTGCACAGTGAAAATTCAGTACAATGTAATAATATTAGAATAGAACCTCACTTCAGCTACCTATTAAGTAGTGCTCGAAGCCTAATCAGATCACCACAATAAGTTTTTTTTTTTCAAATTTCCCATTTGGTGAACCAGCTTCTATCGAAGACTTTTTAGGTGCTTCTGGTCAATATATTTTTTGTCCTCTAGTATGCATGTGCCTAAAAACTAAACTGTACATTGATTTGCGTTTTTCTTTTACGTACAGCTTCAACTAAATCTGCCATCTCACCAGTCGGTAAATCGGACGGAGCAGTTCATCACAGTCGGCGTTAAACTTGCAGAATGCACAATCAATGAACTGGGTCAACCGTGGAGATGCAAAATTCCTACAACTTTGCAAGAAAAGTGTGGATTCGGTGATGATTCACTTTATTTTTTAGTCTGAAGCTGAGAGCAAGGGACTCTTAATTGGATTTTGAAGATAATATAAAAATTCAACTAATTAATTTTAATATTTTATCATCATTTATTTTTCATATTAAATAAAATAAAAGTGAAAGTAATAATTAGCGGAACACAAAAAAGCAGGATTTTAAAATCTTTTACTTGAGGAATTGGCCAGTTATGTTTTTTTTTTAATTTATTGTCAAATTTGAAAATAGAAAATTAGATGACATACACATTTTTCATTCATTTGTTTTACTTTCCCGAACAATACGTTTTGTCAACTTGTTCGAGTAATAACTACGTAATTGTATTTTTTTTAAATATATTTTCTAATAAATTTGTTGTTCTATAGGCAATTTTGTTTATAAAAGCTCTTTAGTATGCCTGACTTAACATCACTGGAAATCATAAGGGCTGATGAAATGAGAAGAAATGGCCATACCTACAGATCGATTGCCTCAAGGCTTCGTCGACCAGTATCAACGATTCATCGCAGCATCGAGCGGTACAGATCGTCTAATTCTCTTGTGAGGAGGAGGGGACAAGGTAGAAAAAGATGTACATCGAGGCGAGATGACAGGTTTTTACAACTTGGAGTTCGTAGGAATACGCGATTAACGGCTATACAAGCTCGAAATGAACTGGAAGACGTTCGAGGAGTACGAGTAAGTGAGCGTACAGTTCGCAGGAGATTTGAAAAAGTTGGTTTAGGGTCGTATATACCTGACAAAGGCCCAAAACTTGAGAGACGTCACCGCGTAAACCGATTAAGCTATGCGCGAGAACATCGTCATTGGGATTTGAACGAATGGCAGCAGGTTCTCTTTACTGATGAGTGCAGAGTTCTTTTAAAACAGATCGATGGGAGACAGCAAATATGGAGACGCAAAGGAGAACGCCACATACAGTCTAATTTTGAACACACAGTGGCTTATGGTGGCGGCTCGATTATGGTTTGGGAGCTCGCACGGAGTTAGTGATAGTCACAGGAGGGACCATGACAGCAGATCGATACATCAGAGACATTTTAGAAGAACATGTTGTACCATTTGCCCCAATTATTGGTGACGACTTTATTCTAATGCAAGATAATGCTCGTGCTCATAGTGCACAATCGGTACAGGCATATCTGAGCCACGTAGGTATACCGGTGATGCAATGGCCAGCAAATTCCCCCGATATGAATCCGATAGAGCATGTCTGGGACTTCCTAAAAAGAAGGGTTAAATCCAGAATGCCACCCCCCAACAATTTGAATGAACTTGGAAACGCATTACTTGAGGAGTGGGAGCGGTTGCCTCAAGAAATCATCGATAACATAATCTGTAGCATGCCCAGACGAATGGGAACCGTAATCAGAGCAAGAGGGGGAAACACTCGTTATTAATTTTGCTTGAATTTTATTGTTAAATCATTTAATGCTTACTTTTTTATTTTTTTGTGATGGTTCATAATCATCAAAAAGTTCACTTATTTCAAATTTCTTTATTTTTTAATAAAAAATAACGAGATCTTTTCAAAGTCGTTGTTAAAAGATGTTAATCAATTTGCTATTTTGTGTCTAATTACATTTTCGTCAAATATATGCGTTATTATCTCATAGTCTCACTTTTTTTCTGTTCCGCTAATTTTGCCGGTGTGTATATATAATACATAACTAATTACATTTAACAATTGAAATAGGGCTTATCAAGGTTTTAGTAGTCAAATCCTTATAATTCCATTGATCAAAATATACAAATTAAAACTAAGACATGCTATATAAAAAAAGAACTTAAAATAAACCTATTCAAAAACAAAACCATTTCTTTGCGGCAAGGATGCTATGATGCTGGCTGCGTTGCCGCGTTGGATAGCTATGCTGATCCTTTGAGCTAGGAACCAGCCAGATTTATAATGGGCTGTCACAGAATTTAATTTTGGCGAAATTTTTCTAAATAGCAATTTAGCAGAGGGTCCCCACGGCCCAAATGTTTCAACGCCAAACGGCGCAAACACATAATCACTTGCAAGTGAGACGTACTTGCGACGCTTGGCGTTTTCAGCCAACTCCGCTGCTGCTCCAGCTTTAAGGGCTGATTCTCTGAGATGGGAGGGGGCCAAAGTATCGACACAAGTTGCATCCCAAACTAAGGCCCGACCCCGTTCCCAGGGAATAAGCGTGAGGCCATCGGGTCTCTTGTCATCGCCACGGACCAAACCACGTGGTTCCAACGTGGAAGGAACATTAATGGTGGCAAGAGCTCTTCTGATGGCGTCATTAAGGGTAGCGTGACGGGCGAGACGCCCAGCGCTTTGCTGGCAACAAAGGCAGTGGAGACCAAATTTTTAAACCTCCTTGCCACAGGGACACGTAAAAATTTCACATATAGGGGTACCAAGGCGGAGGCCCACACACACCCGGAAAGACTCACTATCGAAAAGAGTGCCTAAATTTCTCGACGGCAAAGCATAAAGCCAGTGATCAGAATCTTTGCAGGAAACCGCCAAGAGCCTTGCACGACTACTGTCACTGACGGAATTTTGAATTAAAGAATTGAAGGTCTCTCTCGCAAGAGGGACATCCCAAAGTTTTTGTTGGTGACGTTCCTTTGGAATGTCTTCTCTAGGACAGAGACCTTGCCAAAACTCGTCCGCCTCACTCACCTCAGAAAGCTGGCGAGGATGCTTAAAGATTTTTCCGGCTAAAACGGAAGTGCTATGCAAAGAGGAGAGAAAAGCGGGGAGGGCTATACTAGAAATTGGGCGAATTCCGATCCCACCAAAACGAATAGGAAACGAAGCCTGAGCCCAAGAATTATTATCAAAATGTAAATTTATTTATTTTTCCAAACCTTTTTTATGAGTGGTGTCAAATGCAAAACTGAAAATAACTAGCGGAGTAGATTGGTGGAGGTTTGTGATAAAAGATTCAAAAGATGGAGAAGAAGATAAAGGATTTGAAGTAGAGGGTAGATGGAGAGATGCGGGTAAATTGGTGCTATTATGACTGCGGGCAATATGAATATTAAGGCCCCTCTTACCTTTGAAAGCCCTATTGGAGTTACAAATTGAGCAGTGAAGAAACTGCGGCTGTGAGTGGGCACCCACCGATGGTGATAATATACTCATAGGCCTTAACACTCAACACACAGAGAAATTTTCAAAAACCTGCCAAAACACAAAATTTAAACTTATGACACAAAATTAAATACAAAAACATAAAATCAAAATAAAACTAAGGAAATAAACAAGGATGACAGACGCTGACAGCAGGGGATACGCAGGTCTGGTTGCCTTAGCAACCGGTGTGAGTCCCTGCCTGCCGAGTGTCAACACCAGCTGGACGATGCATAGGAGTAGTGGGGCTCCGCAACGTACTTCGACACCTTCACTACATGAGGAACAGATACCACCTTCGGGACAGACACCACTTTATTCACTTCCACAACCCTAGGCACCTCAACGATTTTGTTGACGGTGATGATCTTGGCGGCAGGCACGTGATAGTGGATGATGGGCGCGTGGTCAAAGATGTGCGAGCCGTATCCGTGGTCAAGGCCCGTGGTCGCAGGAGTCGAAGTGGTCTTGCCCTTCGAGGAGGTAGCCACGCTTGTCGCGCTTGCCTTCGGGGGCGGCGAGCGTACCCGTAGCGAGGAGGGCGGTGCAAGAAAACGCCAATTTTCTAAATTGTAATCCGTATTTTGATTGTGTAGAATGGTATTTAAATCTTAATATATCTAATTGTAATTAGACATTTTAACCACTTACCATTTACTTTAAAAGCCAATGACGACCCGTCTGGTGTAGTGGTCGAGAAATCGCCTACTACGCAGCGGGTTGCGGGTTCGATCCCCGCACAATACAAACATTTGTGTGCATGAACATGTCTGTTTGTATTGGTCTGGGTGTTTTCTATGTATATCATGTATGTATTTACAAACAAAAAGTATTTAAGTATTATATCCGTTGTCTGGCACCCATAACACAAGTTTTGAGTAGCTTACTTTGGGACTAGATGGCGATGTGTGGAATATCCAAAGGATATTAGAAATAAAAACCGAACAATTTTCAATTTAATTTTAAACTAAGCGTTGCCATACTTAGAGACTAGAAATTGTAGAAGAGTATGTACTTGTATTCGTTATTCGCGGTAATATTATGCCAGGGAAAATAAAATCAATGAATGTTAGGGCTTATTAAAATTACTAAATAGCATGAACAAGGTTAAAGTTAGTGGCAAACTTATCTTAAACTTATAATCATATAAGCGACTAGCTCGTAAAATTATATGAAACATAAGTGTCAAACCTCTTGTCGAAAATCAAATCCCCAAGTACCATTTTGATTTGATTTTGAAAATATGAGAAGGCAAAGCTAAAAATATTTATTGTGAAAGTAAAATGGGTAGGATGAAAATATTATCTTTTCATGAATTCAGTTTCAATTTTGGCTACAATTTGATATAAAAATTAAGTTACCAGTGGATGGAATTGGTCATCATTCTACTTTTAAGAGTAGTATTTTAGGATTCCTTGGTCCAATAAGGAACTCTTATAGTTTCGCCCATTCTGTGAAACCAAAAATATTGTCTCATAACAGTAAAAAAAAACAAAATTGTGAATCAGCGTCATCCAAAGGTGTAACCGGTTTCGTCTGGTTATTTTGGATTTTTAGTTAAAGGAATATTTTAAAAGGCAATCTAAATCATATTTTACAGGAAATTATAAAGTCAATAAAAGTGCTTACACAGATATTAAAGACGGAACTCTTCATGCGCGAGTGCTACTCGCACTTGGCCGGTATTTTTTATAGTTAGCTCACTTGTTGCATTGGCAGTAAAATAAATATAATAAATAAATATATAAATAATCAATCACATACATTGCTCTGATCCCAAAGTAAGAAGCTAATGCCCTTGCGTTATGGAAATCATATACAACGGTGGTATCACAACACCCAGACCCGAGACAATATAGAAAATTTTGATTTCTATATTGAACCGACCGGGAATCGAACCCGGGACCTCGGAGCGGCGAACGCCTTGAAACCCAGCGTGCTTAGCCACTAAACCACGGAGTTCGTCTAAGTAGTAAAGTAAAGTCCTACCTAGTATTGTATGACATAATTGTCAATTTACAATGAAGGCATCTTGGTAGAGTCTACTGTGTCCATTTACTTGCAACTACATTAGCAACTTTGTTCAGTTCAGTATTCTGAAAATCTTGTTTTATACTTTTTCAGCGTCGTTTTTTGTCGTAGTTGGGTTTTACCTTTTTGAAGTGAAAACTTCTTTAGCGGCGTTGAGCACTTTTGTGGGATGGGGGAAAAATGTGAAACTCGCGTCAGGACACGTGGGCTGATCGAAAAACCGTAAGACGGTTGGCGAAATTATGGATGTAAGTTGATTTTTCTGAGAGATAAACTTTTTAATGTAATTTAATATAATATAAATTGTAATGTTTGTGTACGATAGCGCAATAAATAAATATTGTATTCTATAAAAATATTATATTATTATTATTATTATTATTGTATTCTATCACAAAAAAATCTACTTTTATATTGATAATAAGAGCAATTCATTCAAAATTATTCCCTAACTATTCCAAAAAATCAAAAATGCACAACGTTGATATTCAAGTTTTCACTTCTGCCGGCACTCCCGGAGTGCAATTTTTTATTTTTTAAGGCCATTGTTCAGATAAGTTGGTGGCACTATACCTACAAATTTGGTACTCTAGCGGTGTCTATTGACGTAAATTGTCTATGGATGCCGAAAGGGAATCCAATGGCTCAATTCAGCGTGACCTTTGGAGTTTGCGAAAGAAGATGAAAATTTAAGGATACCTTTTGAGTTTGCAGAAAACTTTCTATTTCTACTTTGTGGTCGAGACCGAGATTGTTTTTGGATAGAAGCAATGAGTTTATGACTCCGTAAACTTTGAAGATTACTTCATGCCAGGTCAGATCATAAGAAACTGATTAACTTTGATAAAACAGGGGCATAGCAACTTGTACAGTCGCCGTCAGATATATTGGAGCAGACAAAGTGACCAAATACTTCTGAACAGTTTAAAATGTCAATAAGTTCCATACACACAAGTGAGCCATAATAATATCTAAACACTCACTTTCATGACAGTGAAAACAACAAAGCGTTACAAACTGCCAGCGTCATCTTACTATTATAAAAACTATGAAAATAGTTCTCATTTTTAAATAGTATTTATAGTTAAGTTCCTTCTGCAATTTTCATCGATTGGTCAGATATTTAACTATTTTTTATATTTTTTTACTGAATGCGTAGATATGACGTTAGACATTTGACTTTATTAGTGTTCCGATGTTATTGGTTAGTTGTGTATAAACAAGTTATTGACTGAATTCTGCTCAGATATTAATGAAGTAATGAATGTTCTAATATTAATGGTAACTTGTAGTGTATGAAACTTATTGACATTTTATAGTTTTTAGAAGTATTTGGTTACTTTTCTGCTCCAATATTTCTAACAGCGACTGTACGTTAAAGTATGGTTTTGGTCGTTAAAATAGTGCATTGTACACTGTGATTTAAAAATGACTTATAGTTTCATCACATTAGCACATAAATAGGTCTCATGATATTTTTAATATTTTTTGACAGCATAAACTTGTCAATTATTTGATTTCATTTGGCGTCCAGACCTTTCCAAAAACACAGCAGATAGTTCGATTGTAGAAATTTATACGAATATCATTAAGCTGAAGAGTTTGTTTGTTAGGTTAAAACTTTGGCAGATCTAAAAAAAAATTGTATTAGATAGCTTAACTGTCGGGGTAAGTTAGATATGCTATAAAACATTACGACACATCTATATATACAGTAGGGTATTAACTCAAAACATGCGAAAACAGTTGCGAGGGACCGCTAGCTTACGATCCACAATCGCTAGCTTACCAAAAATAACACAAAACGATAAAAGAGTATATCTTCCCTAATTCTACCAAACCTATTGTTACAAACGTACAGGTATGAAAAGTACATTAATTCCGTTCGGTAGAGTCGCTCCGTGAAATGACGAAGTGGTCTCTTTGACCACGTGTGATTAGTTTTCCAACCGAGTTGTTAAAATACCTAAACTAGAGATTCGTTATTGTAATTCTCACTACATTTCAAGTAACTTTTAAGTTCAGGGCCTAAATTTAACATCAACAAAGCTCCTAGTAGAGCAATTTTACAGCACGGTGTTTTTTTTCTAAACAAGTATTTACCTTTAATTCGTACTCATACTGAGGTTCAATTTCCTCATCAAAAGTAATAGTTGAATGTCGTTACTAGCGGTTGAATATTATTGATTGTGCGTGTTTAAAAGAAAAAAATACCTTCATTCAAATGTCAGAATGGCGATTTTAAAGACCATTGGTCAAGGCATATTTTTTCAAAACACGCACAACAGTAAATATTCATCACTGGTAATGACATTTAACTATTACTATTGTGATCTTGGTCCTGGAAAACTCCATTGATTTTTTGACGAACAGAGCTTTATTCCTAACTTCTTATAATTAAATATTCAATACAGTTTTATCAGCTTCATTATCACTAATACATTGCCCACGTAGACGGACATAGGTTTCACTAAACCTCCGATCAAGACGACTGTCAGTGATCGAATGCCCGATTGCTCAGCGTTCTGCCCACAAGTCCGATCCCCACCCAGCAGCAGCGTGGTGGGGCGCATTAAGCACACTTATCCGAGCCGAACGCCCCGAACGAAACGAATTTTAGAATTATTCATATGAAATTTAATGAAACCTCGCACACTTATCAGCGACGAATCGTCCGAATCTGGAAGAACCCCAGAAATCCTAGACGAATTCGGATGACGTCATCAAATTCGGCGCGGCTAATGCGGTCGATTCGGACGACTCGCCGGATAAAATTTTCATACTCACTCCCACCTTTAGATGTTACTCATAGCGCATTTCATGATTCTTCGATGCGGTCGATTCATCCAATTCGGCCGTCACCCGTGTCGTGTGTCGTGTTTAAAGTGTACTCATAATTTCCAGTCCTTATTTCAGGATCGGGATCGGGTCTGCTAGTTCTTTTGTGTCACAGAGTTGTGTTCTTAGTTATCTGTGTAGGTAGATACTTCAACTCGTTTAAGAACATCTCATTCGCTAACCAGGCAGCGGGTGGTCTTCTGCTTCGTTCTCTAGTTTTGATATAATTAAAATAAATGGTTGACATTTAAACTAAATCTTTCCAATTGAAATCCTTCCATTTGAGTAATTATTCAATCACAACCGTGCTCATGAAATAATAATTACTGTAATAATAATTAGTGAACAGCTTATTAGCTCACACAACCTACCTTGTGTAGGAAGTAAGTATTTTTATAGGTACGTCTTAACTTGGATTGTTGAAGACCGCAATTGCTGGTAAGCAAGACGTGCAAATCATACAAGATGAATAGCGCCCTCTGTCCTGCTCTATTCGGGTGAGCACCCACGGCACGTCCTTAATCTTTGCCGACGTATTTACGATAGAACTGCTGTTGGGGACTATTATAATAGCCTTAGGCTGCTTCTCTACTCTACTACAGTGGCAAACGAAATCGCTATCGCCAACGCAAAACTTACACATTTTATGCCACATGACATTTGATGACGAATGCTGAGGATACAAAAAATAACAAAGGGCCGAAAAAGTATGACAGAAAACAACGAAAGCAAATTAAACTCACTTTAAGACATTTTGTTTGTCACATGTTCGATGTAAAACATCACAACAGCTTGTCTTCATATTACCCTTGACCAGACGTCGATAATTTCTATGCAAATAGCACTCGCATTAGTGTAAATACACCCATATGACATTTTTATGCAAATGCGTATGTTTTATCTGGTGGAAAGAAAGCTTAAAGCTGAACGCACATTTATCCGAGCCGAACGCGTCGAACGAATCGAAGTCAAGGAGGCCTCGCACACATATCCGCATCGGACCAATCGATCGCATCCGACGATTCGACCGGACACGACATTTCTGGGACTTGAGTATAGAGTATAAATGTAGAGAAATCAGGCTCAAATGTATGTGAACTCTGTTTTGCGAACCTTTGTTATCCTTTCGACAGATTTTTGTATATCATCGTATTTTTGTTTCGACAGCATGTCACTTTGACAAAGAAAAATAAAATAAAGTTCAAAGGCATTTTCATCTCAACATAAAATTATCATAACATATTAAAAAAATATTTACAAGTAACAATCCAAAATACTCGTAGGGTAATTTTACTATTTTTATACATAACTACTATTATTTCATTAGTTTAATTGAAAGGTCGATCCCATAATGCATAGAAGATTTATCATCTGTTGTATATCAACATTGTATACTACGGCGCGTGCTGTGCCACCGCCATCTTCGATAATAAATCAGTGTGCTAATAGCTGTCAGTGGTTTCACTCGTACTCCCGATTTGCATACATAACAGTGGCGACGAGGATGGGATGGCATTCTGAATAAAGTTGTTGATTTCGTTTACAAAGGTTGGCCCAAAAAAAACTGTGAAAGCACTCCGGGAGTGCCGGCAGAAGTGAAAACTTGAATATCAACGTTGTGCATTTTTGATTTTTTGGAATAGTTATTATCAATACAAAAGTACTATCATTTTTGTGATAGAATACAATAATAATAATATTAATAATAATAATAATAATAATAATAATAATAAACAGGCATGATCAGGTTGCAAACATCATACATCAAAAACTTGCAAAAATGTTTAAACTTCTACAAGGTCCTACTGTTCCATACTATAAATATACTCCTTTGACGGTAGTACAAAATCAAACATACAAACTTTATTACGATAGGGCAATCCTAACAGATAAGACTACACATTTTAATCGGCCGGATATTACATTAGTAGATAAAATTAATAGAACTGCCCATCTGATAGATATCGCCATCCCCAACACAAATAATCTGCAATCAACAATAGCGGAAAAAATGACCAAGTATGCAGACCTTAAGGAAGAAGTAAAAAGAATGTGGAAATTGCAAAAAGTCACTATAGTTCCGATAGTTTTGTCAACAACCGGCGTGATACCTAACCAGCTTCACCAATCACTTCAGACCCTTAATCTTCCTAAGTACACATACATTCAATTGCAAAAAGCAGCCATATTAAATACATGTCGGATTGTTCGAAAATTTTTACAGGTCGATGAAGATACGCAGCTCTACTCACTCCATCCACCAACTTCCTTAACTTAAATTTAAAATGAATATTACTTGGCCTCGGCCCGTACTATTCAAAAATACCAGTTTATATGACTGAGATATGAAAATATATACAATATAATAATAATAATAATAATAATAATAATAATAATAATAATAATAATAATAATAATAATAGTGTTACGGCATTCACTTGGCTAGGTCCCGTGAATGTCTGTTGTAAGCCGGCTAAGCCGAGGTAACGGGAATAATAATAATAATAATAATAATAATATATTTTTATAGAATACAATATTTATTTATTGCGCTATCGTACACAAACATTACAATTTGTATTATACTAGCGGTCCCCCGCGACTTCGTCCGCGCGTTTTGAGTTTGCTCCCTCCCCTCCCGTCGCAGCGTGATGTTTTATATCCTTAAGCCTTTCTCAATAAATAAGCTATCTAACACAGAAATATTTTTTCAAATCAGTTCAGCAGTTCCTGAGATAAGCGCGTTCAAACCAACAAACTCTTCAGCCTTATAATATAATGAGCGCAAGCGCACGTTGTACTTAAGCTGCGAACATTATTTTGGTGCGGAGTTATGTTAAAACTGTATATTTATTTTGATAAGAATAAATACCTGTGTGTATAATACACCTCTAAAAATGATGCATTATTTTTTTTACAAATTTATTAACATAAAAAAGGTTGTAGTAAGTCAACCATAAAAGATAGACTTATGCTGCCGCGGACTTTATTATAGAACTCTTAATGTTGAACAATCTTGTCATACATGATTTTTGTGTAACTTTAGCGGTTTCCGCAGCGTACGCAGCGGAAGCTCTCAAAAGGAATATCTTTCTCCCGTTTTTGCAACATTTTTTATTGCTGCTGTGGTCTTGTGAGTCGTATCTTTATGTTATATAGCTTAAAGCCTTCCTCGATAAATGGACTTTCTAACAAAAAAATATTTTTTCTAATAGGGCCAGTAGTTTCTGAGATTAGCGCGTTCAAACAAACAAACAAACTCTTCAGCTTTATAATATTAGTATAGATTAAATTACATTAAAAAGTTTATCTCTCAGAAAAATCAACTTACATCCATAATTTCGCCAACCGTCTTACGGTTTTTCGATCAGGTCACGTGTCCTGACGCGAGTTTCACAGTTTTCACTTCAAAAATTACAGAAGACATCTTAAAGCCTTTTTATTGTTGTAGGATGCAATTATCTTATGAAAATGGAACTTTAATGAGAGGTTGTAGTAAGTCAACCATAAAAGATAGACTTATGCTGTCGCGGACTTTATTATAGAACTCTTAATGTTGAATTATCTTGTCATACATGATTTTTGTGTAACTTTAGCGGTTTCCGCAGCGTACGCAGCGGAAGCTCTCAAAAGGAATATCTTTCTCCCGTTTTTGCAACATTTTTAATTGCTGCTGTGGTCTTGTGTGTCGTATCTTTATGTTATATAGCTTAAAGCATTCCTCGATAAATGGACTTTCTAACAAAAAAAAATTTTTTCTAATAGGGCCAGTAGTTTCTGAGATTAGCGCGTTCAAACAAACAAACAAACAAACAAACTCTTCAGCTTTATAATATATGAATAGATTAAATTACATTAAAAAGTTTATCTCTCAGAAAAATCAACTGACATCCATAATTTCGCCAACCGTCTTACGGTTTTTCGATCAGGTCACGTGTCCTGACGCGAGTTTCACAGTTTTCACTTCAAAAATTACAGAAGACATCTTAAAGCCTCTTTATTGTTGTAGGATGCAATTATCTTATGAAAATGGAATTTTAATGAGAGGTCACAAGGTTGTAAATCCGGAGTCATTACGCGAAAAAGTTCTAACTGAATTGCACAGTTCGCACCTAGGAATAGTGAAAACTAAAAGCGAGGCAAGATCCCGTTTTTGGTTCCCAGGCATAGACAACGCTGTTGAAATGATGATTCATTCATGTGATATTTGCAAACAGCTACGACCCACCCCAGCTAAAGCGCCGCTTGCGCCATGGAGATATCCTTTAACCCCTTTTCATAGATTACATATAGACTTTTTGGGGCCTATAAATAATCGTATATTTTTTGTCATAGTAGATGCATATACGAAGTGGGTTAAAATCTATGACATGACTACTACAACAGTCGCTAAAAAAGTTATAAGGAATTTGTACGATTTCATGTCCAAATACGGATTACCTCATACCATTGTTAGTGACAATGGTTCATCGTTCACTTCAATAGAATTCAACAAATTTTGTGCAGTTAATGGTATTAACCACATAACCTCTCCTCCTTATAATCCGGCAAGCAATGGCCAAGCGGAGAGTTTTGTGAAAATAATAAAAAAAGCTATAAAATCAAGTATATTGTCAGCTTCCCCTGGAAGTCTCGAATTAATATTATTGAAATTCCTATTCGATTACAGAAACTCTGTTCATTCCGCCACGGGTTTTTCCCCAGCTGAACTTGTTTTCGGCCATAAATTTCGATCACGACTGGACATCATTTCACCCATTCAGTCGCCTTCCTCACTCACCAGCTCAGCTAATAACGTGTATCGTAACCAGTATTCGCAGGTTAACAACTATAAAGGAACTGGTTCTCCCTTGTTTTGTCGAAAAACGTTTGATATAATTTCACTTTTACTAATCACTCTTAATATAATGGTTGTTTAACATAATTTTGTTTAACATAATTTTTATAACAGATAATATTTGTTTGATATAACAACGTTTGTGCTAACATTTAAGAGGCATAATCATCATTCGACCTAATAATCATTTCATGTAATTTTTGTTTTATCTAATCTTATTTTGTATAATTATCATTTTACATACTTTTATTTAGTACAATGATCAGTTCGCCTATATATTTTTTTGAATTATAAGATTTTAACAGTATTATTTTAAAGACAGCAAATAGGGCAACTTGAGCAGAACAAAGCTTTAATATTTTGCATTTCATCACAAAAAAAAGCGCCACCGAGCACCAGAACTCCTCTCTGTTGGTGTCGTCTAGATTAGGTTAGGTTAGAACAGTGTTCCGACAACGCGCGAAGCCGAGCGAGAGAAGCGAGCGTGCCGCGGTAGCGGCCGCCGAGCGCCAGAATTCCCCTTTGTTGATGTCATCTAGGTCCCAGATAATATAATACTATCTAGGTTATGTAGTTTAGAACAGTGACAGTTTTTTTTGTTGTTTTATCTAGTGTTAATCTGTTAAACCTAGATGACATCAACAAAGGGGAATACTGGCGCTCGGCGGCGCTTTTTTTTGTGATGAAATGCAAAATATTAAAGCTAAAGTTGTCGGATCACTGTTCAAACCTAACCTAACCTAAATGACACCAACAGAGGGGAGTTCTGACCGTAGATATTTTACTTGATTTTTTACCTAAAACGGTTAAACTCGCAATCGAATTACCACACGAAAAAAGTTCGATTGACGCAAGAATCGCCACCCTGGAAGTCTTTTGACGCTCAATTAGCGTAAGCATAAATGTGATTATTTTCTGTATTATTTAAGTTCAATTATAAAGTTTCGATTAAATAAAATTAGATTAAGCACTCATTAGGCCAAGCAAACATTATGTCATGTGATATTAGGCAAAGTGAAAATTCGATGAAATGAAATTATATTGCATGAACAATTATGTCAATCAAAATTAGATAAAATAAATATTATAGGAATCGAATAATTATATCAAATGAAATTAGATATTTTAAATGTTTGTGAAGTGAAATTATATCAAACGTTGTTCGACAAAACAAGGGAGAACCAAAGGAACTAACAGACAAACTTTTAATGTGGGTGACAAAGTTATGTTTAAGAAATATTCTAATAACCGGCAGTTTCAGTGGGCATGTGGCACTATTGTGAAAAAAATAGGGAAGGTTATGTATTGTGTTCAGGACAGTCTTACATCGGCCACTTTTAAAAAACACAAAAACCAAATTATACCTTGTAAAGGGAAAAGTGGTGGTAATGCTGTACAACACTGGGATTTTGACGATTTTCAACTGGCTGAGAATCTGAGTCCATCACAAAGGGCGACGGACTCCCTGACTGTGCCCGCTTGTAGCGTTACTACGACTACCACCACCGCTTCAGCCAGACCTAGCAGATTAAGGAACATACCTCGTGTTGATTACACACCTTTCTTCTAGTTAATAAGATGGCTTTAACTTGTTCAGTATTTTATCTTTATATTGTTAAATTGGGGGAGGAATGTTGTATATCAACATTGTATACTACGGCGCATGCTGTGCCACCGCCATCTTCGATAATAAATCAGTGTGCTAATAGCTGTCAGTGGTTTCACTCGTACTCCCGATTTGCATACATAACATCATAAAATGGATATTGCATAAGTAAACTAGCCAATTAGCAATAAATTTAAACGTGAACGCTTTTTGATCCAGACTTCTTCAATTTTAATCTTGACTTCAAACAGCTCCTTTACAAATGTTTAATTTATTCCTCTGAATTTGTCTCAACATTTAGATCTTTGAACAAAGTGTGAAAATCGGAATCGCTAACGAACCGCGGGTCTAAGAAATTCGTATTCTAATTAATGCTCAACACAGTTAGCAAACGCTGAAATTCGGATTAGCTGCGTGCAAGCCGCACCGAATCTTATTTAAAGGCCTTTCGGTAGAATCAGAATTTAAATCTTTATTATTCCACCTTTACTCTGTTTTTTATAAGATAGACCAAAGAAATTACATTTGGTGGGTGGCCACTTTTTCGTCTACAGAAATTTTTGCTGCTAAATAATCGAAAAAATCAATTTTATTTCAATCATTGTTTAAAATTATTATGGTGAATTTTTTGTGTTATTACAACATTCTAAGAAAATAAATAACCCTGTTCAAAAATCATGGTTTTCTAAATCATCGTTATTTCTATAAAATCTATTTAAAGAAAATGATAAAGCAGTATATAGCAGTAAAATGATAAAATAGGTAAAATGATGCAAGAAAATTGACATTGCAATGGAAAGTATCTTCTTTACTCTTTACATGAACTGATATATGTATTACGTTTATTTACAGCTTTATGTAATAAATAAATATAAATAAATAAATATCCTTTGGACATTCCCACGCATTGCCATCTAGTCCCAAAGTAAGCTACTCAAAGCTTGTGTTATAGGTACCAGACAACGGATATAATACTTAAATAATTTTGGTTTATAAATACATACATGATATATATAGAAAACACCCAGACCAATACAAACAGACATTTTCATGCATACAAATGTTTGTATTGTGCGGGGATCGAACCCGCACCCGCTGCGTAGTAGGCGATTTCTCGACCACTACACCAGACGGGTCGTCAAATGTTTACATGTCTTGTTTATCCGATTTTTTTTATCACAAACTCATTTGATTGCATCCAATTGAATCGTTACATCACTATTGATACTACACTTGCAACATTAAAAATAAAAAAATCCATTGAATCTGTCATTCTGGTCTATCTAATAAAAAAAACAGAGTATAGTTACGGTCGAGGTCTTTGCCTCTTTTACACTTATAAAAAACGATTGTACACAAGACACAAAAATTGGCGTTATTTCACTCATGCAAGGACGTGAGATATAAGCCTTTTTGGTTGTTAAAGTGGTTAGCCGGTAGTGACCTCGATAGTACATCGATGTTTTGAAAACTTACATAAGTAAAAAAAAGTAAATAAAAACATCAAACCGTTTCTAAAATCTTTTCGTTTCAATCATGTTTATGAATAGACTTTGAACAAACAAATCGTTGTAACATACTCGTGCGTAGGGCCCTTAACATAGCTTAGTTGGAGTTTACCTCAGTTGCTCACATTAATCTTGGCCCAAGTGGCTTCTAATTAGATACATTTGATATCTTTGGCAACTAAAAGCAACACGAAACACGTTATACTGTTTGTAATAAACTTATACCCGAAGTAATAAAATTTGTACGGACCGAGTTTGGAACTTTCGGAAAGTTGAATGTTGAATACGATATAATTTATCATTTAATTTTGCTGCTTCAATATTAATTTTGGTAAGTTTCTTGCTCTTTTGCTCGCTTTGAAGATTTGGAAGACGTGTCTGTGTTTGTTTTTGACTACTTTTGAACTTGCTTCTTAATAATAAGATTTCGTTAATTCAAGGTTACCCAATGCATTCTACTAATATACTTGGTGTCCTAAAAAGAGCGTGCCAATCTGAAACTGGAGATATATAGCCATAGACCTCTCAAATAAAAATTTAATGACTCTAATTAAAGTAGTTAATAATATAGTTTGTGTTAGCCCAACGAAAACGGAACGTCCCTTTATGCATGGTCTATGGCAGTCGATGACGTCTGTCAGTAGAGCCCCCTCCCTTCCCGCGTCTCGTCTCGGTCGGTCGTCGCTTGCGCGTGTCTTGATGTGATATAATATTGTAAATGTCCCCGTAGTGTTTACTAAATTATATTTGTAAGCCTAAACGTATCTGGTTTGTATTGTGTTTGGCCCTTACATCCGATTACATTTTAGATGAGTATGACTTTGGTATTTTATTTATAACCTTTCCCAGTGAGGGTTTAATATCTCAGAGCCCCCTCCCTTCCCGCGTCTCGTCTCGGTCGGTCGTCGCTTGCGCGTGTCTTGATGTGATATAATATTGTAAATGTCCCCGTAGTGTTTACTAAATTATATTTGTAAGCCTAAACGTATCTGGTTTGTATTGTGTTTGGCCCTGACATCCGATTACATTTAAGATGAGTATGACTTTGGTATTTTATTTATAACCTTTCCCAGTGAGGGTTTAATAGGAGATAATGCCACTTTATTTGTATTTTTCTTGTATGAAGAAAACAAGAAAGTGGCATTACATTCCAAATCATAACACTTTCAAAATATTCATGTTTTTTTATTTATTTAAAAGGTTTTTTACTAAGCTATGTCCAGTGTCAGTCTGGTGTGGCAAACAAATAAAAATACTTTTTGTAGAGTATATCTGAAAGGTCTATGACTAAGCTTACTCCAGTGTCAGTTTTGCACGCTCTATTTTGGGAAACCCTGTATGTACAGTCACCAGCACATCAGATTACCCACTTCTGTTGCTAACTAGCCCTTATCACACCTGTAAAAGATACCGCAGTGTTTACCTTGACGTGCTGTTGTTCGAGGAAAAAGTCTAACGTTTGAGAGATAGACGCTACCAAAGTGGTGAAATGGGCGTCCCCCCATCTAACTTTTAAACTAAGCGAATTTAAATTTTGAAAAAAAATCATGATGTAGATCTTGACAAAGACTTTCAACGAAAATTGGTTTCAACGAGATCGAGGTAGTAGTTTTTGAGATAAAGCACATTTTCAATAACCGCAAACATAACTTGGTTATTCATACAAATACTATGAAAAACAAATTTATATTTGCTGTCAACAAAATATTGTGGTATTTTGTTTCAGTTAAAGTTGGCACGGTGTGCCTCCCTAAGTGTGCAAGTCCGACTCGCTCTTGGCCAGTTTTTTCCTACATTTGCTAAACTGACGAATGAAATTGAAATTGAATGTTTGAATATCCTCAAGCCGATGATAATTTGACACACCTTCGATTGATCTATGTCCTGTAGGGTTGGTTTATCAAATAGAAATCTGTCTTCATCGTGAGCTATCAGACAGGGCGTAGCCGCGACATTTAGCTTTGGATGCTTAAATTACATTTTGATTTGATTGAATTTCAATTTCAAATTTCAAAGTGTTTATTTCTCAGACGAGTTTATTTGATCACCTGTCTACTCTAATAGTCTAAGGGCTGATTTTTCAATAGTCAGATAAGAAATATTCGTCGAACAAAAAACAATGTGGCTAATTTGAAAACGTCACCTAATTGTCAGCAATCATAGGTACCTGTCATTTCTTAAAATCTGTTGCTTTATAATTTATAAGTCTGATAAGTTTTATCTGACCATTTAAAAATCGGCCCTAAGTTTAACAAGTATTTTTATTAGTGCACGGTGATTGTAATGTGACGAACAGGCTTTGTTGGGATGAGCTGGAGTCAAGATTCAGTATAATTAGGAACTTTGAATCCTTGCAAAACCTTTCCTGGAAAATTAATTATTTAATGTATTATTTTAATGTCAATGTAATGTAATAATTAATTAATGTATAAAATAAATAATTCGTTTATTTCAAAAAATAGATTACAAGGTGTGTTACTGAGTTTTCCCGATAAGTCAGGGACACTTGTAGTGGGAATAACTCGCTTCTTCCCTCGTGGTTAACTTAATATTTATATTTTATGATAAGGAATAAGTATAAACAAAGTATGCTCGTGTGCGTGTGCGTGTGTGTGTGTGTGTGTGTGTGTGTGTGTGTGTGTGTGTGTGTGTGTGCATCTAGGCATTTGGTCCTGTATGCGCTACGGAAGTGGCTCCTTGGGATCGGCCTGAGTTTACCACAATACATGTACCATGATGTAGAATATCTTTAAGATGTTCTTTTGAGTAATGTTTGGGTTTCTTACAAGTGTAAGGTAGCATAAACTAGCGACGAGGGAGACTCCTGTGTTTTTAGTGGGTACACCTGCGCGTCGAGCAGGGGAGCCTCATATGATCCCGCAGAGAATATGCGTAACGCATTTTTCACAGGTCAATAAAAAAGGGGGTAGCTACCCAAAAGAGGGAGAAACCCCCACTACTCGTACGACTACTAGCTATAATCGAAATGCAAATTTAATGTGATAGCATTAATAAAAAGTAACTAAGTTTTAGTCGCAATTCATACTTTGGATATTATTTTGGATAGATACGTTGTATTACGTTGGTACGTACGTATTACGTTGGATAGTCCATTTATCGAGGAAGGCTTTAGGCTATATAACATAAAGATACGACTCATAAGACCACAGCAGAAATGAAAAATGTTGCGAAAACGGGAGAAAGATATTCCTTTTGAGAGCTTCCGCTGCATACGCTGCGGAAACCGCTTAAGTTACACAAAAACCATGTATGACAAGATTGTTCAGCATTAAAAGTTCTATAATAAAGTCTGCGACAGCATATGTCTATCTTTTATGGTTGACTTACTACAACCTTTTATTTGTTAATAAATTTGAAAAAAATAATGCATTATTTTTAGAGGTGTATTATGCACACATGCATTTATTCTTATTAAAATAAATACATTCATCATCACGAGCATTTCATTTAGAACAAAGTTGCTCTGTATATCATTTGATTTCAATAAATATCTTAGGAGCTATCACAGTTTTAACATAACTCCGCACCAAAATAATGTGCGCAGCTTAAGTACAACGTGCGCTTGCGCTAATATATTTTAAAGCTGAAGAGTTTGTTTGTTTGAACGCGTTTAACTCAGGAACTGCTGGACCGATTTGAAAAAATATTTCTGTGCTGGATAGCTTATTTAGCGAGAAAGGCTTTATGATATAAAACATGACGCTGCGACGGGAGGGGAGGGAGCAAACTCAAAACGCGCGGACGAAGTCGCGGGGGACCGCTAGTATACAATAAAGATAAAATAAAATAACCGAAACTGCTTCAGGGGACGTATTGCGATCAAACTTAATCTGTTGTATCTGTGTAAACTAAAATAATACTAAAATGGTATGAATATTAACATTTATCAAATGATAAAACGAATTGCTAATTTTAAAGTAAATGAGAGCTGCTTTAATTTCAAAACTGGGGGCAATGCTCGTGCAATTCGTACACGAAAAAAGTTCACCTACAAAAAATAGTTTTTGATTTCTCAGAGTCACGATTTCTATGTATTCAGATTTTGTTTGTGCGATAGTTTTTTAACGTGTTGATATTTTACTTGATTTTTAAGGTAAAACGGTTAAACTCGTAATCGAATTACCACACGAAAAAAAAGGTGGATCGCTGCGAGAATCGGCTTCCTGATGTTTTAAAAAGTGTTTTTAGCAGTTAAATGTTATCTTTACTTTATACACATCTTGTTGAGTGGCAACTCGTAACAGTTTATAATGTTGCGATTACACTTTTATCCCAATCGCGAATTAGTCGACATAACGTTCTTTACGGCTGTTGGAAAAGTTATTAAGCCGAAAACAGTAGTTGTTACAGTTTTATGTATTTCACTTCGTTAACTTTGCGACTTTTGTTTTTATTGCGAAAAGATTAAACTGACGAGTTTCAAATGTTGTTATTTAAGATTTTTCTAAGGATAATGTAATCTAATAAGTAGAGAACTTATTTATAGGAAAGTTATAAGAGTCATAAAATATGGATAGTACTACATAGTATGGTATTACAGAAGTCAAATTCTACAAACTGCGCTAGAGCACGCACACACAGACACCGCTCACGGACAAGCCCGCTTGAGACACGCCTCTCGTAAGAGTTTAATGTAAAAATATCTTGTTAGGTGACTTCAGCTCTTTTTATACAAATTGAATCTGTATATCATTAATACCTAAACATATTACGTTATAAGAAAACATATTATTTTATTTATGTAGATAATCTATACTAATATTATAAAGCTGAAGAGTTTGTTTGTTTGTTTGTTTGAACGCGCTAATCTCAAAAACTACTGGCCCGATTTGAAAATTTTTTTACGTTGGATAGTCCATTTATCGAGGAAGGCTTTAGGCTACATAACATAAAGATACGACTCATAAGACCACAGCAGAAATGAAAAATGTTGCGAAAACGGGAGAAAGATATTCCTTTTGAGAGCTTCCGCTGCATACGCTGCGGAAACCGCTTAAGTTACACAAAAATCATGTATGACAGGATTGTTCAGCATTAAGAGTTCTATCATAAAGTCTGCGACAGCATATGTCTATCTTTTATGGTTGACTTATTACAACCTTTTTTATGTTAATAAATTTGTAAAAAAATAATGCATTATTTTTAGAGGTGTATTATACACACAGGTATTTATTCTTATCAAAATAAATACATTCATCATCACGAGCATTTCATTTAGAACCAAGTTGCCCTTTATATTATTTGATTTCAATAAATATCTTAGGAGCTATCACAGTTTTAACATAACTCCGCACCAAAATAATGTTCGCAGCTTAAGTACAACGTGCGCTTTCGCTAATCTATACTTAATATTATAAAGCTGAAGAGTTTGTTTGTTTGTTTGTTTGTTTGAACGCGCTAATCTCAAAAACTACTGGCCCGATTTGAAAAAATATTTTTACGTTGGATAGTCCATTTATCGAGGAAGGATTTAGGCTATATAACATAAAGATACGACTCATAAGACCACAGCAGCAATGAAAAATGTTGCGAAAACGGGAGAAAGATATTCCTTTTGAGAGCTTCTGCTGCATACGCTGCGGAAACCGCTTAAGTTACACAAAAATCATGTATGACAGGATTGTTCAGCATCAAGAGTTCTATAATAAAGTCCGCGACAGCATATGTCTATCTTTTATGGTTGACTTACTACAACCTTTTTTATGTTTATAAATTTGTAAAAAAATAATGCATTATTTTTAGAGGTGTATTATACACACAGCTATTTATTCTTATCAAAATAAATACATTCATCATCACGAGCATTTCATTTAGAACCAAGTTGCCCTTTATATCATTTGAATTCAATAAATATCTTAGGAGCTATCACAGTTTTAACATAACTCCGCACCGAAATAATGTTCGCAGCTTAAGTACAACGTGCGCTCGCGCTATTATATTATAAAGCTGAAGAGTTTGTTTGTTTTAACGCGTTTATCTCAGGAACTGCTGGACCGATTTGAAACAATATTTCTGCGTTGGATAGCTTATTTATCGAGAAAGGCTTCAGGATATAAAACATGACGCTGCGACGGGAGGGGAGGGAGCAAACTCAAAACGCGCGGACGAAGTCGCGGGGGACCGCTAGTATATTATAAAGCTAAAGAGTTTGTTTGTTTGAACGCGCTTATCTCTGGAACTGCTGGACCGATTTGAAAAAATATTTCTGTGTTGGATAGCTTATTTATCGAGAAAGGCTTTAGGATAAAAAACATGACGCTGCGACGGGAGGGGAGGGAGCAAACTCAAAACGCGCGGACGAAGTCGCGGGGGACCGCTAGTGTTTAATATTTACTGTCATTTGATACGATTAGATCTAAAACGGATAAGTTTAGAAAAATTACGTCAAGAATTAATCCGTTTAGAAAGTTTTTAGATTGGAATAAAGTTGTGTAAGCTTTGTTGCTTTATTATTCGTTTCTTGTTTTTTATTCTCAATTAAACATCAAAAGGCTAAATGTGAGTGCGACAACTAAGAGTGACTAGTACGAGTTCTTTTGTGCGACCGGCAAGTGAGTGTGTGAAGTGTAGTTATGCATGAATTTAACTTCCGTTTCTCTGAATGTCGGCGCTAGCGAGTAAAACGCCGTGAACACATGGTAACGGTACTGTGCCGTGCCGTATTTTGTGTAAGAGTGGCGACTATCTTTGTTTATGCCTTAAGATCTCAATTTGACTCAATCTGAGCACTGGTTGCTCTCGACTGTATTATTATAGCCCAGCATAACCTCAAGTTATTAATATTGTATGCATACATTTCCAAAGGTAGACTAATAGTAATCATGATAATAATAATGTTTATGGTCACCTCGGGACAGTGGTCGAGGCTTTTAGTAGAACAAGCACACGGGTATATTACAGCTGATTTATTATAAATACCCTGTAGCAAACTTGCAATATATTACGTCTGTTAAGTGAGGATGTGTTCACGTTAGGGATGCCAACTACGCCCTAAGTTATTATACCTAACAAACAATTCAAGTTTAAAATATTGCCGCGTTGATGAAAAAATACTTTTTAGATATTTTATCACGCTTATACTCGTATTAGCTTCACTCATAACTATGTATGGAAAAAAACTTGGAATCTTAATTTGACTCTCTTCCCGGTCTTCGATTAGGATGAAATTTTGCACACGCTCTGAGTTCTGATGACAATACATGATTAGCTACGAAGTGTAGTTACAAATCCAATATAGCGGCCTCCCCAAGATGGCGGACAGTCTTTTGAAAATGCACCTCCATGCTATGGTATCAAATGAAAGGTTTGGCTGTCAGAAATACAAATAAAATAGTCACGAGACTTAAATTCAACATGGCGGACATCCAAGATGGCGGATTGGCTATTTCAAATGTACTCCCAATATATGGGTATTAAATGTAATACCCATATATTGGGAGTAAGGGTTTGATGAATGGGATACGAAAATAAAATAAAAAGTGTTTTTGCATATTTTTTGTACTAATATAATTATTATAATGATTCAAAGATTCACCATGCAAACTATAGTGAGTTTACGTACCTAATTAATGGCTCAACATATGTTTGTTTCTATACCTATAACCAGTGTGCTTACAATTTCAAACGTCAGTGATCCCTCTTGTTTTTTATTTTTTTTCGGATAATAAGCAGCTCTCACCTAACTAACTCAGCAGCTAACACCAAAAGCGGCTAATGATCTTACCCGCTTATCCAGCAATCTAATAAATATATTTAATATCTATCTACACTATTCCAATTTTACTGTCTTATTATGGAAGCAAAAATACATGGAACTGCACCATCCGCTTAGCCAGGTGGGAGGCTAAGTGGGTCTCTTCTCTTCTGAAAGAAGAAGCCTACTCAATAAACCTGTGCCGTCTTTCTTTGTGTGGTGAACTTGGTGTAGCCAGACCTTCCCCTATCGTTCACAGAACACACTTTTCTTCACCAGCTCTCCTCGAGCATTCGACAAAACGTATCCAGATCGGCTTATAGGGCGATCCAGAACATTTGATAAGCCATTTGGCTAGGGTTTCGGCTAGATATTCTATTAGTTTTTTTAATAAATGTCGCAGTTTGATATGTCATTTTGGTGACAAATATAAAAAATAAGGAAATAAAATAGTTGCATCGGACAAATCGACTTTATTATAATTTTATAATATGTGGAAGTTTCCGAATCACAATCGAATCCGCAACCGCATGGTTCTGAATCATTATGATATCTTTTTTCTATTTTATACTATTTTAGCCCACAACAGATGTGCAGATGTACACATATTATTAACTCTAAAACACACTTTGTCAAGAACATAATTATTTATTACTGAAAACAGAGCAACACTGCATTTAGCGCGCGGCATTGGCGCGATCGTCGCTGACACATTGACAGCTAGTCCGCGGCTAGTCTAAGGCGGAACACCACCACTCGATTGCTAGTGCCATTCTATGCTTCTCAATTTTCTGCTCGCTAACAATAGATATCTATGCCAGATGACCCGTCTGGTGCAGTGGTCGAGAAATCGCCTACTACGCAGCGGGTTGCGGGTTCGATCCCTGCACAATACAAATATTTGTGTGCATGAACATGTCTGTTTGTATTAGTCTGGGTGTTTTCTATGTATATCATGTATGTATTTACAAACAAAAAGTATTTAAGTATTATATCCGTTGTTTGGCACCCCTAACACAAGCTTTGAGTAGCTTACTTTGGGACTAGATGCCGATGTGTGCGAATGTCCAAAGGATATTTATATATTTATTTATATTGTACTGTTCAGCCCTATGATAACCACGAACCGAACAGTATAGCAGTAAACTGATGTAGACCACTCCAGCCCTGAGCGCTCAGATGTCCGAATCTAGATTAAACCTATCCCCTAATGAATGCACGAAACTTGCCCAAGTTAAAATGTTAATCCCACGTGCGAAGCTGCGAAACCGTAGACGACCATTAGCCATAATTCAACGGAACAGACATTCATGCTGCAATTTCACGCGAGCAACAACGATTTCTAGATATAAAGCTATCACGACACTGTTGCATTTAAATACGCCCAGTTTAACAGACCCCTAAGAGTGAACCCTCGCCTCACAGCTACTTGCTCAAACTTTGTAGGTGTAAAAAAGTAGAGCCAAATTCAAAGGGCCTGTCAATTGAGTTTCAAATAGGTATAGGGAAAATAAAAAAACCTGTATTATAGAATTGACTCTTAACCACCCCCTTGAATTTGGTTTGTACTTATTTACACTCTATATTAAAAAAGAAAGAGTAGAAATTAAGTGTTCACATTTATTAAACAAGAAAAAATAAAAAAAGTCATGCAACATAAAAAAAATAACTTAAAATCTACCTATTCAGAAACGAAACCATTTCCTTGCGGTAAGGAGGCTATGATGCTGGCTGCGTTGCCGCGTTGTACAGCTATGCTTATCCTTTGAGCTAGGAACCAGCCAGCTTTATTATTGGCTGTAACGGAGTTTAATTTTGGCGCAATGTTTCGAAACAGCAATTTAGCTGAGGGTCCCCACGGCCCAAATGTTTCAACGCCAAACGGCGCAAACACATAATCACTTGCAAGTGAGACGTCCTTGCGACGCTAGGCGTTTTCAGACAACTCCGCTGCTGCTCCAGCTTTAAGGGCTGATTCTCTGAGATGGGAGGGAGCCAAAGTATCGACACAAGTTGCATCCCAAACTAAGGCCCGACCCCGTTCCCAGGGAATAAGCGTGAGGCCATCGGGTCTCTTGCCATCGTCACGGACCAAACCACGTGGTTCCAACGTGGAAGGAACATTAATGGTGGCAAGAGCTCTTCTGATGGCGTCATTAAGGGTGACGTGACGGGTGACACGCCCAGCGCTTTGCTGGCCAAAGGCAGTGGAGACCAAATTTATCAACCTCCTTGCCACATGGACACGTAAAAATTTCACATATAGGGGTACCAAGGCGGAGGCCCACACACACCCGGAAAGACTCACTATCGCAAAGAGTGCCCAAATATTTCGACGGTAAAGCAAGAAGCCAGTGACCAGAATCTTTGCAGGAAACCGCCAAGAGCCTTGCACGACCACTGTCACTGACGGAATTTTGAAGTAATGAATCGAAGGTCTCTCTCGCAAGAGGGACATCCCAAAATTTTTGTTGGTGACGTTCTTTTGGAATGTCTTCTCTAGGACAGAGACCTTGCCAAAAAAGCTGGCGAGGATGCTTAAAGATTTTTTCGGCTAAAACGGAAGTGCTTTGCAAAGAGGAGAGAAAAGCAGCGAGGGCTATACTAGAAATTTGGCGAAGTCCGATTCCACCAAAACGAATAGGAAGCGAAGCCTGAAGAATGTAAATTTAAATGTTTTTCCAAACTATTTTTAAGGGTGGTGTCAAAAAGTTTTAAATAATTACCTTTTTTCTAGACTAGCACGTAGGAAATATGTAAATTTAGGCACAAAAGACACGATTTAAGTATAGTAAATGCAATGTGTGAATTTAGGTGTTCTAATCTGGGGGCTGAAAGGGTGAAATCATTCAATTTTTTATCAAGAAAAGGTTCGATGCTGGGATCAAGAAGAGGGGCACCCAGAAGACAAAGTGATTCTGAATTTAAAATTTTAATGTTAGGAGCTAGGGAATTGAATTTATCAATGATTGCCTGACGTGAACCAGACGAAACGTGATCAGTAATAAAAGTTCACATTTTGAAATGTTCAGTTCTAAGCCTAATTTCTTAAATCCTTCTATAATCAGGACAAGGTCTTGGAAAACAACGACCTCTATGTTATTGGAAAACAACATCTGCTTTGCCTCTAAAGGAGCCGTCATCCAGATACCAGGCATTGAATTAAGAATTTAAGGAAGAAATGACAGGATGGATGCCTAAACTAGAAGGGGCTGGACCTAAAGGGTCGCCGCGGACGAACACCGACTGCAGAAACAATCGAATGTTCATAGTAAAGTAATTTTGATTGACTATGGTAACACTGAAAAACAAAGGGATAAATCTGAGGAGTGTGAGTCTGAACTTCATTCAGCAAGGCAGACCTGTCAAGAGAATTAAAAGCATTCTTCACATCAACTTTAAAAAAAACTTCAGATTTGTTACAGGAGAGGAAATTGCGAGTGGAATAAACCACGGCCTGGCAACCTACCTTACTGCCGAAACCAAGTTGAATGGGTTGAAAATACTCTTTCAAAGGAGAAAAAAGATCACGACAGGCTAATTTGGCTGCAAGACGACGAAACGTTGAGCCAATAGCAATAGGGCGAATGCCACCATCTTTTTTTCGAAAGGCACTAAGTCTAGCACCAAATAAAAATGGCACAAAACTTTCGATTACCTTACCAGATAAGAGAAAGTTGCACAATTTCGTAATGTTGGAAAGCAAAATTCTACCGGCGTCAGCAGCGGATGCACTCACCAAGTCCTTGAGGTGTTGGGGAGTGATGCCGTTGATGCCACCAGCAGAACCAGCCGGAAAAGACATGATGGCAGCAAACGTGTCGCCGTCATCAAGTATCTGTAAAGGTTGGAAATTTTGAGGAGGAGGAACAGGTAAAGATGGAGAATCTGGATGTGAAGGATGCTTACTACGAAGGCTCTCAAGAGTTTCCTGATTAAGGGGAGCGAGAGTGTCATCGGAGAACAAGATTCGGGCTGCGTTTTTCAGGTCGCCGTCCATAACCTTGTTCTCAACGGTACGATAAACGTTAAATTTAGAAGATATCGTACCAGATGAACTTGATGGAAGGGATGGATTGTGGGAATTTGAAGCATTATCTAAAAGCGCCCGAGTTAAAGTTTTAGACTGAGACTTTACATGAAAGAACGAGTATGAAAATATAAAAAGATTTTGTCAGGCAGTTTCAGTATTATCGAAACATTTTTCAATACAAGTAGAAAGGCATTTAGCTAAAGCTATTCTTGCTCCCCTTGGGATTCTTTTAACCAGCGGAGTAGATTGGTGGAGGTTTGTGATAAAAGAGTCAAAAGATGGAGAAGAAGATAAAAGATTTGAAGTAGAGGGTAGAGGGAGAGATGTGAATATAAAGGGCCCTCTTACCTTTAAAAGCCCTATTAATATTACAAATAGAGCAGTGAATGAACTGCGGCTGTAAGTGGGTGCCCACCGAAGGAGATAATGAACTCATAAGCCTTATACCACTAATCACAAAAATAAAGTTACAAAAACACAAAATTAAAACTTATGAGACAAGATGAAACTTACAATGTCAACTTATGTAAACAAACAGATTTATAAAATTCTGTATTTAAGAATCGACCCTAGAATACAGAGAAAAAAAACCTTTTTTGTTTTTTTTTCTGTATTCTAAACTCGATTGACAATCACCCCCTTGAATTTGTCTCGAACTTTTAAACAACCTCATACAAGTTGTGTAACCTGTATAACTTAGAGGTCATTGTACTTCTTACTTATTAAAGATCACATATTTCTTCATATAATTGATGGCAAATAAACATTTGTATTTGAACGGTCGTAGAAACGGCAGAGATCTACTAACTCTGGTTTTTGAGCAGCATCCCGCGACGAGTGGGCAGCCAATTAAACAAACTGTGCGAAGTTGTAATGAGAACTGAAGAGGATGAAACTACAAAAGTTACGATTTCATTAGCCATAACAAGTTCTAAACACTACCACGTTGATAGACATCAAGAGAAAACAAACTATTACCGACAATAGATCTCAATTTGATTCGCGACTTCTTGACCAATAGGCATCTTAGAGTAAATAATTTACTTTGAAGTAACAAACTCATCTATGGTTATTTATGTTTTTTTTTAAACTAACGCTTTATGATCCTTATGCCTAGTTTAGTATCAATAGGCTAGTCAAATAAGAATCGTTAAACCTTGCGGAGAGAATTTCAAGGACCATTCTTCCCCCTTTTCAACCCTTACAACCCTTTTTTTGCATTAAAAAAGAGTCTATATCCTTTCTTAGGCTCTAAACTATGTATGTGCCGAGTTGCATTTAAATCGATTTAGTAATTTTGGCGTGAATGCGCGAAAGACATTTATAATATTAGTAAGGATTTATTTTGCTACTTTTTCCCGAAGAGTTACTTTGTCCTTGCTATTATTCATAGTTAGCGAATGTATTTTTCTGGTGTGTGTCAAATAAATAATTCAATGCATGTCGATCATATTTTCATTTAAGCTTACAAGTGTTTTGGTAAACATCAAACAAATCTAATGATGCTTAGATACAAGAAGGCAATGTGACTAAAATTGTGTTAAAAACGATCATATCGCGTTCACTCTAAAAGTGTGTTTGGCTTAATAACTTCATAATGTTTTACTTTGGGCTGATTTTTCAATTGTCAGATAAAAAATATTCATCGAACAAAATCCAATATGGATAATTTGAAAACGTCGCCCAATTGTCTGCAATCCTACGTAACTGTATTTTTTTTACAATCTTTCGCTTTATAATTTATCAGTCTTATAAATTTTATCTGACCATTGAATAATCGACCCTTACAATAGTAATACACTAATCGCAGTGATATGATATTATTCGTCAAATCTATTTACTTTCATCCATTAAGAGGACAAAATATACCCCTACGGTAGAAGTGTGAAGCAACATTTATGACATTTAGTGTCGACAATTTCAATTTTCTTATTTCTGTTTCATAAAATATATTTTTTCTTACGTAGCTATCTATATCTTTAATAAATCTAAAACAATCAATGTAATTTTTAAGCTTCATTGAATTTTTATGTCAAGCTATAAATACATGTGAACGCCAATTTTGTCTCAGTATTGTATAAGCGGTGTCAAAAAAATTGTTGCTGACTACACCCACTGGAATGAACTGCTCGTTTGATTCTTTGTGACTAATTTTCGCAGTTCCACTAGTAAAAAGGTACTTTATACAGCGGCGCCAGTTTATGCAGTGTTTCAGCTCGAATAAAAAGAGGTCAAGTTGCAGCTCGAGTGTTTTAATGAAACATACCCAAGATTTCCAAGTTCTGCGCTCAGAAAATGGAGAAAAATTTATTTTTTCTCGCGGCGATACTAAATGGAAACATGGTATGAATAATAACGGAAGCAATATTATGCTTTTCACAGTGGGTATGCTCTGTATTTTTGCGGAAGATATAAAATTGAGTTGAATAGTACTAATGGAACTAATGATTGAATTTTATCAATTTCATTGATATCGAATCACATCGTTTTAAATTCCAATTTTGAATGAATAAATCAAGAAAGCAATGTACAAATTCATGTCTCTACTCTAGGTAATTCTATTCAGTACCTACTAACCTACGTTACAGAATATTGTCCGTTTCCTTTTGTCGCATTTCCCAAACGACGTTTTGATATAAACCAACAAAATCCAATAGTTTCATCTTATAAGGACCAACAAAATCCTCCCTGATATCCACCTCTAATGCTATCGTTAATATTTCAAATAGCCAAACATCAGCAGGATTAACCGAGGCGAATGCTTCGGCCTTAATTACCACCCTGGATAACTGACGGATCCATGATAAGCCGAGATTTTGCATTTGTTTGACAAATGTTACTATGGAAATTATTGTAGGCTCTGTCTTTGTGGTTATGGTTACCTTATTCGGTCTACTAAAGCCGGTCAGGTGAGCGTGAAATGGGTCCTTTACACAGTGCGACTTTTAGCAGTGATGCTGTCGCGAAGCAGCATCGATTCAGTCGCAAATGGTACACCTTTACACGCTTACTTACTTTTAGCATCGACACAGTCACGATGCAGAAGCTGGTCATTGTTGACTTATCTGTATATTGCCGATTGTATCGATACTAACCCGCAACAAGCACCGATGCAAAATTCTGTTCATTGCTTGAGTCGCGGTGCGTTGAGTCGCGCGCTTCGAAAACGTGCGATGGCATTGATCCTGAAATTCGCATTGATGCTAAAATTCGCAGTGTGTAAAGGGGCTTTGAGTAAAGCTGAGATTATCATGATGACATAGTTACACCCAAAATTATTATTATAAGAAAACTGTTTCTTGTGTTAACTGTAATTGAGTTTTACTGAATAAAACAGAACCTTTTATTACCCAGAATTGAGGCAGGGAATAAACTAATACAAAAAAAATACAAATCATTTAATCTGAGTGAGTATACTTAGTATCACAATGTAATTTTGGCAAACAAGTAGCTATGACTAATGTTAGTAAACTAACTGTGTATCGCGCAGTGGTATCGTATAAACTGGCATGAAATCCGACATCATTATACTGGGCGGCTCTGTATTAGAAACTACCATGTTATCGAGTAAAGGCTCCTCCAAAGAGTAGTCTCTTCGCTTCTTCCACAAACACCCTATTACCAGTGATGAAGTGTATATCAAAACACCAAAGACTACACCAGTCCACCACCAGCCGAGCTCCCAATCTGTTGCGATTGTCACTCGCTGTCGCTCACTACAAGCACTTCTAGATGCTAGTGTGGTAGACTTTTAGCATCGACACAGTCACGATGCAGAAGCTGGTCATTGTTGACTTATCTGTATATTGCCGATTGTATCGATACTAACCCGCAACAAGCACCGATGCAAAATTCTGTTCATTGCTTGAGTCGCGGTGCGTTGAGTCGCGCGCTTCGAAAACGTGCGATGGCATTGATCCTGAAATTCGCATTGATGCTAAAATTCGCAGTGTGTAAAGGGGCTTTGAGTAAAGCTGAGATTATCATGATGACATAGTTACACCCAAAATTATTATTATAAGAAAACTGTTTCTTGTGTTAACTGTAATTGAGTTTTACTGAATAAAACATAACGTTTCATTACCCAGAATTGAGGCAGGGAATAAACTTATAAAAAAAAAATACAAATCATTTAATCTGAGTGAGTATAATTAGTATCACAATGTAATTTTGGCTAACAAGTAGCTATGACTAATGTTAGTAAACTAACTGTGTATCGCGCAGTGGTATCGTATAAACTGGCATGAAATCCGACATCATTATACTGGGCGGTTCTGTATTAGAAACTACCATGTTATCGAGTAAAGGCTCCTCCAAAGAGTAGTCTCTTCGCTTCTTCCACAAACACCCTATTACCAGTGATGAAGTGTATATCAAAACACCAAAGACTACACCAGTCCACCACCAGCCGAGCTCCCAATCTGTTGCGATTGTCACTCGCTGTCGCTCACTACAAGCACTACTAGATGCTAGTGTGGTAGAGCAAACACTAATGAAATACTTTTTGGCTTTAATGTACTTAACTAAGAAATCCGTTTGGCCACTTGGTAGGCACCAAACCTGCGGCTGCAGTTGAGCCGGCTCATCATATTTTATCGACGGCAATACCTTCACAGTGTATGATAAAACAGGTCCATTGGTCAATGGTGGGGGATCCCATTTGACATAAATATCACCAGATTCTGTTGCACTCGCAAAAGTGATAATAGGTATATCGGCAACTTCAGATCGCAGAGTCCTAACAACACCTCTTGCGTATCGACTACACTGCCGATCAGAACAAGCTCGTAGTCTGAACTTGTAATCTCTAAAAGGTGCTAAGTCTCCAACTTGGAAATCGTTTCGCGGACCACTGATGTTCAGAGTTAGTGTCCTCACAAACGATCCGAACGAGGAATTGCTAGGTGGATCTGCTTCTGGGCTGTTACAACCATGTTCAATACTGCTGCACACATCAAAGAACTCTTCAACCATCGCACCAGCAGTCGCTGTTGATAGGACACCACACATCGATTCACATCCTCTATCATAGTCGGAAGGTGGTCTCATGACAACAGCGTGACGAAAATAATCTATCTCATCCTCTCTTCTGAAATCTTCCTCTTTCCTATCACAGTGATCTCTGGCGATTACATATTTTGAATGAATTTCTACTAAAGTGACGTCTAATTCGTACCGCTTGATATGTGATCGGTAAAGTTTGTGGTCAACCCATCGTAGTACCACAACATCTGATGATGACGCTACTAATTCTAAGATGAAAGGCGGTTCAGGTTTGCCTACAGGCGTTGTAAAGTTAAAAATGTCACTTCGAGCAAGGATCTTCGTTTTTGGATCATATTTTTCTATGCATAAAGCATACATAGATGCGGGTCGTAGACTTGTTAAAACGACATTACTATTACTATCCAAATCATGTGGGATGTTGTAAGCATGCCATTCAGAATCGCTGCAAGTCTCTGGCACAAAAACCTTCCGAGAGCCTTGAGGCAAATGGATGTAGAGAATAGAATAATGCGCGTGAGGACTTTCCACATGTGTGAAATCAACTGAAACTGAAGTCTCATTGATAACGTTTAACTGTAGTCCAACTGACGCGTTGACGCAACCACCGCTGTATCCATTCGTTCCTTGGGGTATATCTAATGGACCTGGCTTATCAGGAAAAAGATGCTTTATCCTCTCAATCTCACGTATACACAGCATCGGGTTATTGTAAATATACAATGACCCTCTCTCAACTCTTATACCATTAGTAACATTTTCAGTAAATAAGCTCTGTAGGTTAGTCATATCATAAATTACAAGACTGTGCGTTCCATTTTTCAGATTCCGTCCTCCAATACGTTTCAATGAAGACAAAAAATCCAAGGACGTGATCGTCAAAGATCCGTAAACGATGATAAAGTCAGAAACCTCCTGTATTTGTCCTAGATATTTTCGCAATTCTTCCATTGCTTCTGGAAGGTATCTTATCCGGATGACTAAGTGGCCGTCGATGTGAACACATCTTTCAGCATCTTGCATGTTGCCAATAGTTTGTATCGTAAGACTGCCGCAAGTCTAAAATAATAAAAAATAGAGTGGTAAGCAAAATAGTGAAGATTGAAGGGCTTGTGAAAAATAAAATAAATAAAAAACTTGATTTACGTAAACAAGAAAATTGATCCTTATTTAAAGGATGTAAGGGAATGCTGTAGGCTGTAAGGTTCGTTTCCGTACTACCCTTAAACCTCTCTTAGTAATAAGAACTCTCGAGTGCGGTTGCAACTAGGCTAAGCAGCCTTGGAGCGAAATCTCGGCTGACGCCATTGTTGCAGTTTTAATTTTCGTTCTGACGAAACAATATCCGCAAGATTTGTACATGCCCAAGCACAATATTAAAGACGATTGTTTCCGACAATTTCTGGGGAAATTGTGGTTTTACTTTATGCTTACAAAAAAATGGTGGTAGTTTAAAACTAGGGGCTCTTTGCATTTTTGGCTGTATTGATTCATGTCACATGGCTCTTAGGTGAAGCCTAGCTATATACCTGCTCACATTCTCTTAGGTGTATACTTTGTGATTAGAGTTACAACGTGTACAACAAAAAGCTTGGCTCGACATGATATGTTTTTGACAGTGCAAGCCAAAGGCGCGTCTTGGCACCATTTGTCATTCATTATACAGTTGACTGTCTCGATCACGCAGCGGTTAGATGATGCCAACGGTCCCAGGTTTGACCCCTGGGTCGTGCAGAACATAATATATTAGCCCGTGGTTTGGAAGTTGGCGGTATTTCGGCCCTCGGAGAGCACATAAAGCCGTTAGTCCAGCGCCTGATCTCTCTCCGGTCGTGTCAGATTGCTATCCCATCGGGCTATACGAGTGAAAGGAATGGAGAGAGCACCTGTGTTTGCGCACACATTTGTGCACTACAATATATCCTGCGCAGTCGGCTGGCCGTAAAGTCTTGCTCCCTTAGTCGAAATCGGCTAGGGTCACTTTTATTACATGATACAATACTTTAGACTGTCTTACCTCCTCGCATCTCTCGCAAGGCACACAGCTAGTCCCATCATCGTTTTCTTCTTTCTTGTAGCCCATAGAGCAATTGAACACACATGTGTGGTTCCAGGGCCATCCTCCCATACGGTTGCATTCCGCCTTAGTGATGCAGTAATCGTTGTCTGGGAGAACTATTCTGGAATTGGAAAATATTTTCTTAATTTGATGTAAATAGTAACTCTTTACTATTTACATCAAATTAAGAAAATATGTATGAGTTTAACAGGCCGCATACGAGTTCATATATGTACGCACATCAAAAAAGTTTGTGATCACTAGATTAAATTTTTAAATTTAATTTAACAAAAATCCTTGATTAAATTTAAATAAGAGATTGGCTACAACACCTAGACTACAAAAATTGAACTGAAATCTTTTTAAATTAAATTTAACTTTTGCTAGAATACGACCAAACAAATAGCTTTTACTTAATTAAACATTTAAAGAGTACTGATTCATTCACAAAGACGAACACGAACATAACACACACACACACACACGCACTAGCACACGCACACTTAGAAACTACTAGTACTATCATCTATAATTTTAATTTTGTTATGTACTACTATCGTCTACGTGTATTTTATATTACAGCTTGGGAAGCTCACTATACTATCAAATGGAAGGAACTGTTTCCTAGAATACAGAATAATCCTTAACTAGGAGGCAAAGTCATGTTCTCTTGGTGTTTTAGTTTTACAGGCACCTCTGATAATTTCTTGCTCTGCGGACGACGCTCTGTCGAAAGAGGATTCGGTAGGTATTCACCGGGCCGATGTGCCGCGCTAAAATTATTATTATTACTATCTAAGCTCAAAAAGAACTTACCATTGACTGTTTACGTATTTTGGCAGGTTTGCAAACGTGATGGCTAGTCTATTAATAAGTAGACAGGGCAACATTTTTATAAGTTTTATTTTAATGTGACCATTATCAAAATCAATCAATTGTTTCTGCTCGTTATTTCAATGATCATATATTTCAGGTTTTGCGCATTTAAAGTTACACGTTGTATAATGAAAATCTTAAGTAATACAGTCTTACTTTTTATAATGTTCAACTAACGATAGTAATAAATATTATGCATATATAGTGAAGATGGAATCGCAGGACAACATTGAGGTTATTGAACTTGGTTTGTAAGTACCTAGAACATGTGCTTATCCTATTCGGATTAACATTTCCTGTTACAGAGCTCATTACGCCTTATTGGGTCAGATATTTAGCGTAACATTTGACATTATTAGCCCGCAGGTGCTCTTTCGCAATTCAAATTAACAATAACTTTGGGTTAAAATTGACATTCAGTTAACTTGGAATTAATGTGCTTAGGTGCTCATATTTCTTTATGGCTTTTAAATAAAATTGTTTAGGGTCTGGGTGTTGCGGTACTACTGTTGTGTCTGATTTCCATAACACAAGTGCATTGGCTACTTACTTTGGGATCAGAGCAATGTATGTAATTGGTGTCCAATATAAATATGTTTAAGTATGCTGACTTTTCCTTTATATTGGTCAACCTTAGAGAAACTGTCAGTAACTGAAAGATTAATGTTAACCTAGAACTAGCTTACTAAAGGAAAGTTACTGAACAATTAGTCAAATTACTAAAAAAATACCAAACCTTTCCTAAAGGTCAAAAATGCGCCAAAACCCAATTACCTGTATCAGTTTGTTGGCAACCATTTACGCGTTGCCGCGCCGCATCGATATTCGTATCTATCTAAATCATGCTTAGAACGTTCGATTTGAATTCATCGTCACGTCCTGGCTGGCACTTAGGCATATACACCGTGCGAACAGCCTGCCAATTGGACCATCCAAATGAACTTTTACTCTAAAGCTGGTACGTTTCGAGTCTATTTGAGCAGCTGACTTGTAAAGCAAGTATCTAATAGCATCTGTTTGTGAAATTCGAGTCAACGAGTATATGTTCAAAGATATGGCTAATACCACAAAATTAGAGACCCATCGTGAGTGAAACTATAAGAACGCTGACATATCTTTACACAATTACACTAACGATAGGGCGGGGCCATAAAATTATTATCCCTTTGGGATAGAACGACAAGAGCAAGATGTCACTAGCAGTAAACTGTGTGATAAAACGAGATGCGAGATACGATGTAGCATAACCGTTTTTGGCGGCTGTCAGTCTGTTTGGAAGCCCATGAAGGCTTGCAGAAAAAATCTTTTGTTTGGAATTTTAAGAATTTAAGTGTCATTTTGTGTATTTTGAAGAAATAGTTCTCCTGAAACATGGTGATTGATCGGTGATTGATTGTTGTTCAATACAGCGAAATAACCCCAACAAAAAGGTAATCATTTAACGGGTAAACTGGTCCAAATCGAAGCCTCTTAATATACAATTTATATTTACCGCTGCGCTTCAAATTTATAGTACGCAGTTTGATTATTCTTTTCTATAAACGGTAATTTACGTAAAAAAGACAGAATAACACAGGTAATGCATATCTACGAATATTTTGTATAAAGAAATAATATTTAGTTTTACAGTTTTTTTGAGTTGCATGTTCGATATTTTGTGTCGACTGTTTATCATGTGGTAAACTAATATGTTTAACTTAGGACGATTAGTATAAATACCTGAACGAAAGGTAATCTTATTTAAGCTCCAAATTTTACTTACTTAAGTTAGTTACTGACATCTTAAGGTTTCGTTTGACAGCTTTTACTTGTGCTTCTTCCAATAAGAATATTAATTTTATGGGCGGGGCGATCAATACAATCTTACTCTTGACATCTAGTGCTACATAATATTTAATCTCATTTGTTTTTAAAAGACCTCAGAAGTCAAGACGCTTTTACAATCTGGTCGGATCCGACCACAGCGGTCAATCTCAACTGAGATCGGCAATCGTCGTGGAACATTATTTACTGTAAATAGTCTAATCTCAAGGTCAAGTGTTTGCGCAATACACATTATTTGGTGAGACGGCAGCATCTGGCGCAGGACCAACGGTTTAACTCGCCTTCCGGGGCACGGGGGTGCCATCACCACCAACTTTCTGACTGCGAGCTGTTACCGAGAATTTTTAAATCAGAAAATCATTAGCAACAAATTTCGGCTCGACCAAGGATACGGACCCGTGACTTCTTGCGTAGCAATCTCTAAAAATATTTAGTGTATGGCAAAGGTATTTTTACTCACGTCCCAACAGGACACGTAGATACACATCTGCCCCTGTAAGTGAAGTTGCGGCAAATGGTGCACTCCGTAGAATTTGATAGTCGACAGCCGAGGCACTGCTCATCACACTTAGATTCCACATCATCCGGGTGACGTTGGCATTTTCTGCAAATGAAAAAGTAAGTTTTAGAGCTTTATAAGCGTTGTCATCCTTGACAGGAAGTTGAAAGCGATTAAACCCGCCTTTTGATCATATATATTGACTAGTACCTATGCAATAAAGTTTTGAATTAAATAAGCACTTAAGAATTTTTTTCACAGCACTTTTTCCACATTATAACTCGCATTATTATCTATTTTACAAATTCTTAGCAAGTCATGACATAAACTACAGTTCGTTTAGTCCAAGGGTTAGATGCCGTTTTAGGTTTTACATATCTCTCAATATCAACTTGAAGTAGAGTTGAGTAGTTTCTGACATTATATAAATTTAATAACTGGTTGAAAATTAAGTTGCAAGATTTCACTCGGACTAAAACTAAAAACTAAAATACGTCATTCAAGTTAAATAAAATCTTGTAACAACTGTACTTTGCTCGCGCCTGTCTTAAGAGATATATGTTTTTGGGCCTTACCGTACTGTACTTTTACTATGAGAATGCTTTAGCATATTAAATTTATCAGAAGCTCACACAATATTCCAGCAAAAGTTGGTAGACACATTTCGTGTACAGCTACACGCGTTGTTGCAATGTGGGCTGTCTTCGACTGGGTTTAAGACATGGCGCGATCGAGGAGCTATGCTCTTCCAGTTCACTGTGTAGATGAAGCAGGCTTGTGGAACCGCCCAGACTATGACCCCTCCGCGGTCTATCTTGAGAAGGTTGTAGAGACCGACCTGGAAGTGTCGAACTAATTTACCTAATAATTAAATTACATGTTTGTCAAAAGCGGTTGAATATTTACGACTGTTTAAATTTTAAAGAAAAAATACTCCTAAATTGGCCATTAAAGTAGCTATTCTGACATTTGGTTAAGGTATTTTTGGTCGGATATTGGAATACCCGGAGGTTTACGGACCGCGGGGCGAGTCGCCATATTGATGTTTCAGAATGTGTGTATACATCGGGTTATACGCACCACAGTAGATTCAGTGGTGACCCAAAAGATTTCAAAAGATACCTTAGGGGATTTGTAGCGCTGACTGAACCACCGGTGCTTCGAATGATCATATTCTGAAACAACACTTGAGCGATTCCGACCGCGGCGCGGCGGTCCAAAAATCTCATGGTGTCTCCAAAACTCTCCAATACATTTTTTTTCTAAAAAATACGCACAATACAAAATATTTAACCACTGGTAGCAATATTTAACCATTAGTTGAGTTGACTATCGATCATACACAACCGGGCCTTAGTAACATACTTCTTAAACTCCAGAATATAAATTGCAATCGAAAAAGTCAACGCGTCTAAGGCGGAGAATCGAACCGCACATCCTTTCCTATTGGGGCAAAGGCCAACCACACAGCCACCCATACAAGCCGCAGCATACATATACGCAATATTTTCTGCTTGATTCTATTAATTTTATTGATACGGTATACAGGGTGACTTTTTTATCAGTACCGATATTTTGTGTAAAGACTCCACTGATGAATATGAACAACTTTTACTATGGGGGCAATAGTGAAATCGAGAAAAAAAAATCTGCTGTTCCATACATTTTGACCGCGTGCCAATTGAACTTTTGTATGAAACAGCTGATTTTTTTCTCGATTTTACTATTGCCCCCATAGTAAAAGTTGTTCATATTCATCAGTGGAGTCTTTACACAAAATATCGGTACTGATAAAAAAGTCACCCTGTATACAGCTGTTACTAATAATTAAAGAATTCAAGTTATTCCATAGTATGTTTGCTATTATGATTGTGCTCTAGCCCGAACTAAAAACATTAAACTATTGCGAGGTTATAATATGATAACATCTGCCTTGTTTTCATGTAATTTAATAAATTACGGTCGCTCCGCTATTGTGCTATCCATTACATATTGTGTCAACGGTACTCGCAGCCTTGTGTCATCGCTGTGAAGCTAATGAAATGAGTGCTTTTAATAAAATTAAACGGAGATACGCTACGGATAAAAGTTTTATTCATTTACCTACTTTGCGTTAAGTATTGGGTACAAAATCAATGTTGAAATTGCCACTACCGTTTCTTTCTACGTAGGCCTACTTTTATATCAAGCTAGGTCTAAAGTCAGTTATTTTTTGGCTTGTCCAATTTTGTAAACAATCTTGACATTCCTTTTTAACGAAATAATTCATTTCAAAATACGATAAACATAAAACTCATCAACTACATCGTTTAGCACGGAGATCTTTTTAAATGAAATAGTTAATGAATTTTATTCACTAGTATTATTTAAAAAAATGTTAAAAGACTGTTTACATTATTCGACTAGCAAAGTAAACAGACTTTATAGTAGCTATAAGTATGAGGTGCAAGCAATTTTACGAATGTCACTGCTGCTATAGTAGGTAATTGGTACTCAGCGTTTTTCACGTACCGAAATTTACTGGGCCACGACATCAACCGCGAAACCTTTAATCGCCACTTTCATTCATCATGATTACCTTTAGGTAGGACTATGGCACAATGTCTGGATATTCATGAAAAAAAAAACAGGATCAAAACTATTTACCGGCAACTTAATTCTTGCTTAAACTTGTGTAAGTATTCTATCCTTTTGATTAAATAAGCATTTGATACTTATAATATACACCTTTACACTACAATATTAGGTGTATCTTTTTAACTGCCTAGTTCGTTTAATGCTCAGATCGCTGGTCGCTACCAAATTTTAAATCTCAGTCAGGCGGAAAGTTTCTGTTTTGAGCATGTTAAATATCGGTTAGTAACAGTGAGTTGTTTTACTACGTATAGAGAAAATATGCCAAGAAAAAAATGTGTCGCAACTCGATGGCAAGATAGTGAGGTGTTTCTTGAAATTTGAATGTCGAATTTGAAACCGATTGTATGCGTTGATGCCAGCAAGTGACGTCAAATCATCGCAAGAAATTTGTTCGTGGTGTTAGTTCTATACGTAAGGAAAGTAATAGTAGTTCAATGGCTAGTAAAGACCCATCTGCACACAATTGCAATTCGCATGTATAATTGTATACAGTAATTTGGTACTATACATCACTCACCTCCTGCAGATTGGCCATGTCATAGATAATTAGAGCATAGTTGAAGAGGACGTGGTTGCCTCTAATCCGGGCCAGATTGGGGAACAATTGGCCTATTGATTCCAAACCATTTACACGGTAGAAGGCAACATACCCTGTGACCTGTTGGAGAAAATACCTGCCTTATTTGGAGCACAATTAAACATGAATGTCATAAGAGCATGCATCCTAAAAGCCGTCAAAAACAAAAGCGTTGTTTTCTTCAACACATATGAATTCTATCATGTTACCATACACAGAGACTAAACAAACAGCGTTCATAGTGCTCAAGTAGTTAATCAAGTGAAGTCTGGTGATACATGACTAATCGGTGAACTAAAAAGACAGGTAGCAGCTAGCAATTAGGTGGTTCTGTATAACAGTAGTTTAGAATTTCGCTGAAAGGAATGTGGGAGCTGATACAGTCACCTTGAAAAGCCATTATTATCCGAGACTAACAAGAAGAATCGTCCAGGTTGACCACAGCAAAAACTCCTAAATCACACCTATGCTACACCACCTATGCGATGTAAGGATGACATCGTTCACTTAAGACGCGATTGGATGTAGATTGCGCTAAGGCGTCTCGAATTGTGAAAATTGCTACAAAACTAGATTGCTACAAACTTACTTCTCTCAACTTCGGGAACCTGAAATCTTTGAAGTCGTCTTTATGTGCTTGCTCTAACAACACCACTCTTAGGTTTCCCAGTATCACCACACAGTCTTTAAGCAGCCTTAGTTTATCTAGTCTATTGCAGTTGATGTCCCTGCAAATCCTTCCAGTTTGGTTCGTCGGTTCCGACTCCAGCCTTTGTGCTGAGCAACCCACGATGATAAGCAGCCTAAACATAAGATAACTTCTTATTGCACATCATATAAGGTAAAGAAATCGTTTAGAGAAAATGTATAATTTAGGCGGCCTTACGCGCTATAAGCTAAAATAGAATATCAATGGCTGTTGACCTTATTAAGCCAATTTATTGACACTGGGTTGAGATAAAACGTCGCGTAGGTGCGTATTCGTAACATCGACACAGAGGTAGGTGGAGGCATAATTTTTATATAACTTTGAAGTTCAAACAAAATAGAACCTTTTTTTAATAAGTTTTTAATGTATTCTTAATGAAAATATATTCCTAAGAAAGACACAAAACATTTGCCACAATATTTTAACCCGTAGATACACCAACGATCATTTTCGCTTATCCCAAACGTATGACTGGTTGATAATGTCATGAGGCGTTAAGTCTACCTTTTTCTAAAAATTTTAGTTACGCAATAAATTATAAATAAATAAATACTTAGTATGTACTTTTGACGTCCTGTACGGCTCGATTGTACCTTTAAAATTTAACCCTAAGTAATAACGGTTATGTGGAATTTGACAAACATTCGACGTTATTAATTTATTAAAGTAAAAAATGTGTGTCACAACAAACGAGCAAATATTTACCAAATCAACGCCGCCGCCATGTCACTTTTAGTTTGTTCTTCCCAAACCTCCTATACTTCCTCGCACGCGCTGATTGTCTCTTTAGTAACACCCGGTAGACTAGCCTCATACACTTACTAGGTATGCCAATGGGAAAACACATTGTTTAAACGAAACTCCCATGGTTTAAGCTAGCGTCGATCACGCATTGTTCTGGCGTCCGTGTTCCGTCATCTTATGTGGGTTGATTGGTTTGATTGTCTTTAAAACCAATTTGTGTAATCAGTGCTGGTTGGGGATTCCTAAAATACGATAATTTGTATTTATTTGTTTGTATGTAGTAAATGTCGAATAAAGATAGAATCAGGGAACGACGAAAGGAAAAGAAAACAAGGACGAAATTGATGAATACCTTCTAAATTGTTTAATTCTACATTCGAGGTTCAAAAACGTAATTTCTGTAAGTGCGTAAAACCCAATTTTAGAATAGAGCTAATAAAACTATTTAAAGGATTTAAAACATTTCTATAGATTGGTAATTTTATTAACTTTTCTAAAACAATAAAATGACGTTTTTGCAGTATTTTGGTGGGCAGCTCCAGATTCAATTAAATGTATATTTATCATTTAGTTAAAGGTTTAAAACAATTGTAAAAACAAGGTTTTCTTTTTGTAATGCGATTGAATGAAAGATATTTAGTTAAACGTGTGCTCACTCAGTCCTCACAAGCGGTCAGCCATATCTTCATACTGAAATAAGTTGGTCGAGTCATTCAGTGTTCTTTTTTTGTTACACCTCTATTTAATTGGAGCCTGTAATTTCAGATCATCAAGTTTCATATTAAAACATTTACTATTAATTTATTGTGCTCACTCCATCCAAACGCTATTGTATCTCTATGAACCAACCATAGATTCGCATTCCATTGTTTACATTGTGTGAATTGGCTAGAAATAGGACTATTCAGCATAAAACCAAACCACTTTTACTGTGCGTTCATGAGTAAAACGGATGCCTGGTGCTTACTCCGTCCGCCATCGCTAAATACTTAAATCTATTGTGCTAAGTTAACTAAAAAAATGAGTGAACATATTATTTTTTTTGTACAAAAATACTATAAAATATTCGGAAGTGCCCAGTTTGATATTTCTTTTTACTTTCAGAGTTAAACAAAGTTTCATATTTTGTATGAAGGACATGGAATAGGGTGTCTACACGTGATAAAGTAGTAGGACTTGGCTGACTTAACTTCACGTGTTCACGCTAGCTGCGTGTCATCCTCGCTTACTTGCCTGAAGGAAAAGATTTTGTTCTTAATAGGTACTTTGTTTGGGTTTGGGTATTGTTTTAATTTTGAGGTTTTGTGTACTAAATGTAAAATGAATATAATTATCTGACCGGTCACATTTGTCAGAAACCATACATGACCGGTCAAATACGGTCAATATCAATCAATTTGACCGTATGTGATGAACCGTAAATATAATTTCCTGACTCAGTTTTCGCAAGAAAAACACATTTTTTGTCGTTGTGTGAATGAGTTTTGATTACTTATTATGACTTTTTATTGTTTTTTTGTAAATATGGTTGAAATCAGATGTAAAGAACGGTGTTTTACGGACCTGCCCGAAAGTCACGTGACCTACCAATCGCGTACGCACAACCGAAAAAGTAATAAAATATTACTGAATCAATATGAATTACCATTTATGACAGTTAATGACCATTTTTGACTACTTAATAGTCATTTTTAACACTAGCTCTATAGCCGAATGGTAAAATACGGACATTAGGAAAGAACTAGAACAGAAAATAAGTTAAGAATTAGACCTGTGTGACACTGACTGCCATTTGAGTTTTAACTGACAAGTGATTTTCGGTCAATGTGCGTGATTCTTATCGGTTATGGCTTGACGAAGGAAGATACACCGTTCGATTTTTAGGTATGTTGGAGATTCTGTTTTTTTTTAAATGGAATTACAAAATAAATGTTAATTTCTTCCGGGACAATTTCAATGGGGGGTGAAGTTGCTCGCGTCCGTAGGACAATACCACCTTTTCCAAGGCCCACCCTACACGTGCCCCCTGGGTGGTGCCAAACGAGCAACATTAACGCCGAGCAACAGGCGGCGGTCAAATAACCTGTCCACCGGCTCCCACAAGCCCTGGGGAACTAAATACCCCCTAAAAAGTGGCTGTAGTGCCTTGGGAAAGCACTATACGTATATTTCCCAACCCCCTCCTTAATATGAATTCAAGTGATAAAGATTGTGATATGTCATGCTCCCCGGCTGACCCCCGGCGCCAGTTTCCAGTATCCGGGCTGGATGGTGTGAAATCTGCTACCGAAGACTCCACGAGGGCGGGCAACCAGGCCCCCGTGACAGTAAATGCTACTGGTTCTAATAAGAAATTTGTGCAACAAGCATTTCATCCTGGTTTGTTTACCAGGTCTAGAAGTTACTCAGTGGGATCTGCAGTAGACAACAACGAACGACACCCACTAGGTGCCCAAGCACGAGAAACAGAAGATTCCCCTCAACAGCCTGCTCCTCCTCCATGGCAAAGGGTGCCATCACCCAACAGCCGAACCAGGAAGAAAAGGAAATTCAGCGGCTCTCCTTCTAAGCCCCCGAGTACCTCCACGAATAACCGCTTCAGTATTCTGGCTCTGGACGCAACAGAAGAATCATGCGCCACCAACAAACTCAAACCTAGTAAACCGCCACCTATTGTTCTTAACGGTATAGAGGATGTCACAGAGCTATCAAAGCTACTCCAAAGTGTCTGCAGCAAAGAAGAATTCAGGTTCAAGCTAGTCAACAAAAACCTTCTCCACATTCTTGTTAACTCTGCAGAGAACTATAAGAATATCATAGCGGTCATCAGAGAAAATGGTCTTATAGGACACACATTCACCCCTAAGGACAGCAAATGCTATCGCATTGTAATAAAAGACCTCCACTATACAACTCCTCACGAAGCGATAACAGAAGCCATAGAGGCAACAAACAACAAAGTTAGAGGTGAAATCATCAATGCACGCTATGGGCCTGACAAAAAACCCACATCAACGTTCTTTGTAAACATTGAGCCTAGTCCTAACAACCCTGCAGTCAAAAATATCGTCCATATATTCAACCAAAAGGTCAAGATAGAGGACCCTCGGAAGTCGAAAACTATTGTCCAGTGTCAACGTTGTCAGCGTTACGGTCACTCCAAGAACAATTGCATGAGGCCATATAGGTGCGTCAAATGCGGGGAAGGTCACAAAACCTCCGACTGCAAAAAGAAAGACAGGACAACCCCCGCCAAGTGCGCTCTCTGCTCGTGCGACCACCCGGCCAACTACAAAGGATGTGAAATATACAAGGAACTTCTTTCTCGCAGAAACAAAAACGCTGCACCAAGGGAGACTCGGACTACCCGAACTACATCATCTCCTCCGATTAATAAATCTCGCCCACCATCTTTCAATACCGATAGACCAGACAGACCCTCTCAACAACGTTCATATGCCGAAGTCACTGATGGCCGACTAAGTCAACAATCCTACAACAAACTGGAAGAAATCCTACTCAAACAAAGCGAGAAAATGGATCTCCTAATTCAACAAATAGGCTCCCTGGTGAGCCTAATCACTACACTCGTCTCGAAGATAGGCGCAAAATAGGTTCTCTACACATTGCCACTTGGAACATAAATGGTCTTTCTCCTAACCTAAGAGAACTAGACATGTTCATCAAGGTTAATAAGCTTGACGCCTGCCTCATCTCTGAATCGCACACTACATCGAGAAGCCGAGTGAGCATCCCTGGTTTTTCTGTGTATTTCTCTAGCCATCCTGATGGTGGTGCCCATGCTGGTAGCGCCATAGTTATCAAAAACAGTTTAAGGCATTGTGTCTTGGAGCCCACTTCAGCTCCACATCTCCAAGCTACAACTATAAGGGTAGAAGACCGATCAGGACCCCTTATCCTCTCAGCGATATACTGCCCACCGCGCCACACCATTAAAGAGTATATGTTTACTGACTTTTTCAAGTCTTTGGGAAATCGTTTCATTGCGGGTGGTGATTGGAACGCCAAGAACACGTATTGGGGATCGAGACTAACACTTACCAGAGGTCGTGAACTAAAAAAGAGTATTGTAGCCAACCATTTGCTATCAATATCAACTGGAGAGCCCACACACTGGCCAACGGACCGTAACAAAATCCCTGACCTCTTAGACTTCTTTATCACGAAGGGCATCAGTGAACACAACACCCTCATAAAGTCTAGTCTTGATGGAAACTCAGACCACACACCTGTCCTACTTACGATTAGTCCAGTAGCTATACCTAGCGATACTAAAACCGACTCTCTACACAACCACAAAACTGATTGGAATTCCTTCCGAGAATTTCTGGAAGAAAACATCACCCTCAATGTGCCTCTCAAAACTAAAGAAGATGTAGATGATGCAAGCCTCTATATCACAAACCTAATCCAAGTAGCAGCTTGGTCTAGTACCCCAGAGCTGAAGAACATGTCGCGCGATGTGTGGGTCCCCCTAGTAGTCAAAGAAAAAATTGCTGAAAAACGTCGTCTCAGAAGAATCTGGCAGACAACCCACAGGCACGAGGATAAAACAAAATTAAACAGAGCAATGAAACATCTTAAAGCGCTCCTGGCCTATTCTGCAAATGAATCCCTCAAACAGAGATTGAGTAGTATGACTCCTACTGGTAAAGGCGCCCACAACCTTTGGAAGGCAACAAAATACCTCCCGCAGCCGCAACAATGCTCTCCCCCAATAAGGTCAGGAAACTCATGGGCGCGAACCGACCAAGAAAAATCTCAGGCTTTTGCCACATACCTAGCCGAGGTTTTTAAACCAAACAACACGGATAGCCCTGAAGATCCTGAAATTGACCAAATCTTAAACCAGGATCTGCAACTATGCCTACCGTTGAAACCTACTTCACCAAAGGAAATAGCTCGAGAAATTGCCAAAATGAATACCAACAAAGCACCCGGATTCGACTTAATCACCCCCAGGCTGCTTAAGGAGCTACCAAAGAAGTGCATCGTCTTTCTGACCATTCTCGTTAATGCCTCACTGAGAACTTCACACGTTCCCGCAATTTGGAAAACGTCTCAAATCTTAATGATTCATAAACCTGGCAAACCGCAGAGCAACGTGTCATCTTATCGACCTATTAGCCTGACACCCGTTTTGTCTAAACTGTGGGAAAGGATCATTCTTGCAAGATTAACCTCCTGCTTGGACGAGAACCACGTAATACCTGATCATCAATTTGGCTTCCGGAAGCACCACTCAACAATAGAACAGGTACACAGAGTCTACTGTACAATTAGACAATGCCTAGAAAGGAGAGAGTACTGCTCGGCTGCTTTTCTCGATGTTCAACAAGCCTTCGATCGGGTTTGGCATAAGGGGCTACTTTTCAAAATTAAAAAGCTCCTACCTCATTCCTACTACTTGCTAATGAACTCATACCTCAGGGATCGACAGTTCCAGGTGAAGCTTCGTGAAGCAAGATCCTCTCTCTTCAGCTGCATGGCCGGAGTTCCCCAGGGATCCGTTCTTGGACCGGTCCTATATAATATATTTACCAGTGACTTACCCCAGTTATCTGAAACAACTGTAGCAACCTTTGCTGATGACGCGGCCTTTCTTAGTTGCGCCCGGGATCCAAATGTAGCAAGCAAACAACTGCAAAACCAGCTTAATGCTACCAGTGCTTGGCTGACCAAATGGCGCATAAAAGCAAGTGCTCCGAAGTCCCATCACATAACATTTACCCTGAGACGTGAAACTTGTCCTGCGGTAACCCTGGGCCATGACACATTGCCCCAGTCAAACTGCGTTAAGTACCTTGGATTTCACCTGGATCGTAGAATGACATGGAAGAACCACATAGAAGCAAAGCGTAATGAAATCAACTTGAGATTTAAAAACTTACTCTGGCTTCTTGGTAGACAGTCCACCCTATCCCTGTCCAACAAGCTACGGGTATATTGCTCCATCATAAAACCGATCTGGACATATGGAATTCAGCTTTGGTCGACAGCCAGCAAATCAAACATAATGTGCCTCCAGAGAGCTCAGAACGGTATACTAAGGGTCCTCTCATCAGCCCCCTGGTTTGATCGCACCTCAGAAATTCATGAGTACTTGGAAATTCCAACCATCTTGGACGAAGTAAAGAAATACTCGGACAACTATAGGAACCGTTTGTCATCTCACCCAAACCCTTTATCGAGTGTCCTCTTGCAACCAAATCCCATTAAAAGACTCAAGAGAGCCGACGTGCTTGATCTATAAGGGGAGTTAGTGCAGTGGCGCTGACTCGCCAAATCCCAGCCTCTCTCAACTAACCTGATTATAGTCTAGAATGGAGACTGATTGCAGGTCGTCAAGAAAAGCAGAAAAAAAAAAAAAAAAAAAAATTTCTTCCGGGACTTTGTGAAATAAGGAAAATAAACATGTGAGGTATATATGACCTTAGCCTGTTGGAGCTAAGCGTTTTGTGGGAACTATACGTCTTTTGTCTGTTTACGTCAACATTAAATAAGTTTATTTTTAATACTAGGTGTTTTTCCTGACATTTCTATGTATTGCATACTTAAAACACTTCAGCAAAATAACCTCCTTATATATATAACGGAATTTGAATTAATTTACAAGAATTATATGTAGCGACAAAAAAAGGAAATCCTTACCCAGGCACAGGGATTATTTCCTACATTTATTTTTCAGGGTTATTAGTATTTTTTCTGGACTCTGTTGATGAGGAATGAAACAAGGCATTATCCAAAACCAAAACCTATTTGCAACTCTTAATATCTTCCAGCAGTTTTCCGCGGCCTGGAGGCCGAGTCTCATGGCAATCGAACTTTTTTCGTGTGATACTTCGATTGCGAGTTTAACTTATTTACCTTAAAATCAAATCAAAAATGTAGATACATTTAAAAAACTATCGCACGACCAAACACTAAATATATATAAATCGTGACCCTGACGAATTTAAAAATATTTCTTCTTTGACAAAGAAAATTTAATCGGTGAACTTTTTCGTATACGAATTGCGCGAGCATTGGTTAAGGATTAAACCGTCACATTTTTCAGTCTTACTTTATGTCCTCTTATTATTCTCACGTGGAGACACCCTATTATATGTCATTTAAACCAAAAATTTAGTTTTGTTTATTAAAAAAAGTAATATAAAACTGTGTACCGCCGAATATTTTACAGTATTTCTGCACAAAAATATCATATGTTCACTCTTTCTTTTAAATTAACTTAGCAAAAAATATTTCAGTATTTAGCGATGGCGGACGGAGTGAGCACCAGGCATCCGTTTTACTTATGAACGCACAGTAAAACTGGTTTGTTTTTATGCTGAATAGTCCTATTTCTAGCCAATTCTTACAATGTAAACGATGGAATGCGAATCTATAGTTGGTTCATAGAGATACAATAGCGTGTGGATGGAGTGAGCACAATAAATTAATAGTAAATGTTTTAATATGAAACTTGATGATCTGAAATTACAGGCTCCAATTTAATAGAGGTGTAACAAAAAAAAGAACACTGAATGACTCGACCAACTTATTTCAGTATGAAGATATGGCTGACCGCTTGTGAGGACTGAGTGAGCACACGTTTAACTAAATATCTTTCATTCAATCGCATTACAAAAAGAAAACCTTGTTTTTACAATTGATTTAAACCTTTAACTAAATGATAAATATACATTTAATTGAATCTGGAGCTGCTCACCTGGTGGAAACGCAGACATTTTAGAATTACCTTTATTATATAGTAGCGGAAATGAGATGTACAGCTAGCTGAAAAAGGGTATTGATAAAATATAAAGCTTTTAGTAAAAAAGATAATGGTAAAGGATTTGACTTATTTCACATTAAAAAGAACTTTTTTTGTTACAATCACCTGTGTAGTAAATTACTGTTATTTATTATATTGTTTAATTTGTGTATCAAAGCGTGGTATCCCAAGTAACAAAATCTGGTACTATAACAGTCCTGAGAACATTTTAGAACGTGCTAATTAGTATTCATGAATAGTACTATAATAGTGTTGTAAATGTATATAGAACCCCGAATAGGCCCTAGTTTTATCACTTAATTATTCTATAAACATTACATAAAGGCTGTCATGGTGATAAATCAGCTCTGTAATTTAAATGTAAAAGTGATGAGAAACGCTTATTACTACTATAATAGCCCTATCTGCAACGTTTTTAACATACATTTGCTCTATAAAAGTAACCAAAACATGTTTATAGTGTTATTTTGCACTGTAAACGATTCCAGTGATATTTTTTTAATACACTTGTATGCCATTTTGTTCGTGCATGATATGTGAAGTATCCTGAGTGTTCTTCAAGAAAACAAATATCGATAAGTTTATGTTTAATGTCACTATACCATTGGTTTACTACATTCATAGAGCATACATCTGCGGTAAATTGCACTTGCGAAAATAATAGTGTCGCTAAAGTCATTATACGGATTTCAAATTTGATAATGCGCCTTCATCATTTTCATGTTTTAATTTATTTTTAATTAATAAAATAACATCTTCTACCGAATATGACTTCTATAGTACAAATTGGTTCTAGCCGTGCTGCTAAAGTGCTACCATGACAAAAAAACAGCAGCCATTTTTTTACATATAACGGATTAGGGTTGCGTTGTCCAAATAGGTACCTTTAAAAAATGTAGTCAAAATTATGTGTTTGTTTCAGTGCCTAACCTACAATTAATAAATTCAGCCATGGCATGTCTTATGGACGTGGATTGTTTCCTAAGGAGAGTCACAGGCAAAAAGTCTTATTTTGACACCAATTTTTTTGTCTGTATTATTAATGTCTTTAATAATAATATTGTTTTCTATTATTTGTCTCATCTCGTCGACAAAATCTCTTAAAAAAGATTTTAAATTTGTTGGCTTTCCTTTTACGAAATATATCCCGATCACAAAAGGAGATAGCAGCGGCAATTCATGGATATTACACTAAATCGGCCATATCTGTTGTTTTGAGCTGTGATAAAGGGGTAATCCGTCTATATTAAAGTTCAATGAAATATTGTTTGGTGGATTTTCTATAACGCCTAGTAAAACATGCAGTGTTTCTGTTAAGCTGTTATGCTAGTAACATCCACGAGGTATTGATTTGATGTTTATTTTAACATTTCTTTGCAAAAGTGTCCTCGATCTTTGGATAAAATATTGGGAATGCGCTCATTTATGAACGCAAAACTTAAACTTTTAACTGCTTGATGTGCTATATTATAAGTCAAGCAGCATCTTCTTATGTCACTGAGAAATTGTTCGTTTTTATTGCTCTCATTATCTGAACATTCTGAACTCTCAAAAGAGGTGTTCTCCTTCTCATATTTTTTATTCATATTACTAGGTTGAGAAAAAGGAATGATTTGCTAACTCCCTGTTGTGGTTCAAAAAAATATTTTGTGCAGAACCATGTATCATATTTTCAGAAACCGCTTGGCCAGTATTTACATTTTGTACACGAGCCGGTTGAATTAATGATAATACTTATGCTTATCGATTTTACCTTATTTTTATAACTACCACTCACTTCATACCGACGCAGAGATCTTAAATCCATTATTGAACCTTTGACTACCTTCTATTTTTTACCAGATTTCTGTAAATATTCGACAGTGTGCCGCCATTTATGAAGTACGTGTCATATAAATGATTCTGGAAAGCTATTATCGATCGAATAAGTCCAATAACTGTAGATTTTAGTGCTTTTATATTATGCTTTAGTCTTGTAGTAGTAATGCAAACTCACTTAAAGAGCTACTTAAAATACAAGTTATTTAGAATTGCTCCAGGAGTCACTTTAGTACTATTTAGTACAATAGAAGATTTTTTATGGCTTTATTAGGACTAGCCCCATAGCCATGTTTTGGGAGCTTTTAAAATGCTAATACGTTACAAAATGGTTGTGAAAGGTACTTTTATAGTGCAAAATGGTCTTGTAATAGAGTTTTCGATATTGCTGCAGTACTAGTACTATAAAAGTAATTTTGAAACATTATTAGTGCCAAATAGATATATAAAAGTGTCAATTAGTTTGTCAACAGTATTAAATAGTACTATAATCGCATATTTAAACCCATTATACAACAACACTGTACCTGTTCTTTTGCATGGTCCTGTAAGCGTTTTAAGAGCTAATTTATAGGATTTAAATGCTCTATTATCTTATAGAACCAAATCACTCTGTTGAAAACCTTTATAGTACAAGCAGTCACAAGGGTTACTATTATAGACTTATTATATTACTGTTTGGTGATAAAACACCTAGATTATAGAAGCTTTTGTTACTTGGGATTGATTCATGATTACTAAAACTTTTCTTTTCTAGCAATAAAAATCACTAAATATCTTTAATTATTAATCATTAAGTACATTGTGTTAAAAATAATGTTAAAATACCTGTTTAAGTTTTTAATATGAACGACATACAAAAAACATTACAATCACCTGTGTAGTAACTTGCTGTAAGTGAATAAGTACCAAATACATCATTTTGTGGCACACTTACGACAATTTGTACCCGTAAATTTTCCAAAAAGGTTCCCCAAATAGTACATTATGATAGGTACAAGTGTATTAAGTTGACCATTATAAACAACATATTGTGTGCATAAGAATGCCGCGTATATTATGGTCACAGGCACACGTGTTTCATACGACGTTTTTCAACAGACTTGCGAGGAAAAAACAAGACTCTTCATTTAGTAAGTTTTTAATTATTAAACAGTTAGTAAAGGTAAAATGTTTCGCATAAATACAGAATGCCTACATAAATAGTATGTAACATTAAAACCACCTTGCAATCAGTACTTTCTCGATTTAATCCACTCTACTAACGGGTGTTGTTATCGACATCTGTCGTGTCCAGTTTGCATCGTAATATCTAATAATATTCCCTTAATTAACTGTTTATCCTAGTTAGTATTCAATTACCTAAGACCTATGTTGTTATATAATGAACCTTTTTAAGTTATGTCTTCACTATTGTATACATATGATTGTGTATCTATACTAATATTATAAAGCTAAAGAGTTTGTTTATATTTTTAAAGCGCTAATCTCTGAAACGACTGGACCGATTTGAAAAAATATTTTTGTATTAGATAGCTTATTCATTGAGGAAAGCTTAATACTATAAAACATCATCCTGCGACGGGAGGGGAGGAAGCAAACTCAAAACGTGCAGACGAAGTCGCAGGTGACCACTAGTATAGTATATACTAAAAAGGCTTTTACCTTACCTACTTTAAAAAACAAACTAAATGTTTAAAAACAATTTTAGGAGCTTTTGAAAGCATTCTTTAGTTTCCAGTAAATCTAGATAAAGCGTGTCTAAAGAAACACCGCTTAGGTACGAAAATATTTATCTAGGAGTTTCATTCTAAAGAAAACCGCTCGATTATTTAAATTAAGTATCAGAGTCAACTGTAAACCCAATTATCATTAACTTTAACCTCCTTGGTTACCGAGCATTAATTGAAACAGTAAACTGTACCAAGTATCATTCACGATTTTTCTTAATAAAACTGCAAACTGTTTTTATTAACATAAGGTGAGGCGATAGAGATTTAGTAAAGTATGTAGAGTTAAGATTTAAGCATCACTTAACGTTTACTTTCGTCACCAAATTTCTTATTATTATCGTTTTTTATAACTTTCGAAATAAATTTCTAGTTAGCTAAGACACGTGCAAAATGGTCGGAAGAGTTAAGTTACCTGAACATTCCACTATAAATAAGAGTAAATACGTTTTTAAATATTAACACAACACCACTTCACACTGGCACAAAATAAGTTAAAGGAGACCTAACTGCGGCTATTAAAACTAAAATAAATTTCAAAAACAAATGCAACCTACATACATAATACCTTGGCAATAATCAAAATGATAAGGAGAAGAAAATAAATTAATTAAAAACAATAATAGCATTGCACATGGTGACCGTATTACGCAAAATCCTATACCCGACTGTTCAAATGAGCTCCAATGCATTTTTGTTTTCTATTCCCATTAATATATTAGTTCACGGCCCCTACAAAGCTTCGTAGATAAATGGTGTTTATTTTAATAATTAGTTAGTAATGTGTTTACACATTGACATTGATAATATCTCATTATCAGAGTTAGTAGTGATCATAATTTAGTCGCTATTTTGGTCTGCAACATTTTTTTTATCTAATACCACGAGATAATATACAATAATAATATACTCGTAAATATTGGACACCAATCACATACATTGCTCTGATCCCAAAGTAAGTAGCTAATTGCGTTTGTGTTATGGAAATCAGACACCACGGTGGTGCCACAACACCCAGACCCGAGACTGTATAGAAATAATTGATTTCTATATTGATCCGACCACGGGACCGGGACCACGGAACAGCGACGGCTTGAAACCAGCGTGCTTAGCCACTACACCACGGAAATTGTCAGATAATAAAAGGTACTCAAATATAAACATAAACAAGTTTTATTTTTTCTTGTTTATTATTAATAAAGTACTTCTTTTTTAACAAAAGCTATGTGATTGTTAATGCTTTGATTTTTGCGCGGAATAGAGCGGCGAAACTTGTTTTCAATACTGTTAAGTTAACTACTTAACACGTTAAGTTTATTTACTTTTTACCGACTTAAAAAAAGGAGGTAGTCAATTCTATGTGTGTGTATGTGACATCGTTAGAATTTGACGATATTCGAGTACGTTAATCTATTAAAGCTTCCAAACACATGAGCTAAATTTTAATAGTGTATACCTATATATGTTTGCATATTATTTTGTATGTTTGTCAACGGATTAAATGAAAACGAGAAGCCATGGCACAATAGTTATTTTTAATTCAATCAGGTATATGTAACTTAGTGTAGCCAACAGTGTAAGTTAAGAAACAGAAGTTGTTTTGGGAGCAATTTTTCTAAACAGCAATTTAGCAGGAGATCCAAATATTTCAACGCCTAAAAGTGCAAACCCATAATTACTTGCAAGTGAGACTTACTTACGACGCTTGACGTTTTCAGGTGACTTCGCTACTGCTCCAGCTTTAGGGCTGATTCCCAAGATGGGAGAGGGACAAGTATCGACACAAGTTGCTATCCCAAGCTAAAGCAAGACTCTATTTCCATTATTTAATTTTTTTTATAAGCGTGAGGTCATCGATTCTCCTGCCATCTCCACGCACCACACTACGTGGTTCCAACGTGGTAGGAACATGAATTGTGGCAAGAGCGCTTCTGATGGCGTTGTCAAGCGTGACGGGCGAGACGCCCAGCGCTTTACTGGAAACAAAGGCAGTGCAGAACTAATGAATAAAACTCTTTGCCTTGCCACAGATACTCGTACGTAAAGATTTTACATATAGAGGTACCGAGGTGGAACCTACACAAACTCGAAAAGATTCACTATCAAAAATATTTTTTGTCGGTGAAGCATGCAGCACGCAGCAGAGTCTTTGCAGGAAACTGCCAAAAGCCTAGCGCGGCTACTCACGAAATACTGACGGAATTTTGAAGAAAAGAATTGAAGGTCTCCCTCGCCAAAGGGGCATCCCAAAGATTTTGCTGGTGACGTTTCTTTGGGATATCTTCTCTAGTACAGAGACTGCCAAAACTCCTCCGCCTTACTCACCTCAGAAAGCTGGCGTGGATGCACATTTTTCCGATTAAAACGGAAGTCATATACGCAGACAGGTCAGAAAAGCGAGCTTTCTATACTAGAAATTTGGTGAATTCCGATCCCACCGAAACGAATAGGAAGAATAATCTGAGCCCGGATATTTTTTTTTATATTTGTACAAACTTTTAATTTATTTATTATTTATATTTTCTTATTTGCACTAACAAATGGAAGTGCAAAAGGCGGACTTAATGATTTTAAGAATTATCTACCAGTCAACCATTGGATGAGGAAAAACACATTTTCTAAGAGCTGTATCAAAATGTTTTCCTTATTAATAATCTTTTTTTGGTTTAGATAAGACAAGCACGTTGGGAATTTGTAGATTTAGGCAAAAAAAGACACGATTTAAGTTAGTAAAAGCAAATGTGTGAATTTAGGTGATCTAATCTGGGGGCTGAAATGGTGCAATCATTTCATTTTTTTATCAAAAAAAGGTTCGATGCTGGGATCAATAAGAGGGGCACCCAAAAGGCAAAGCAACTCAGAATTTAGAATTATATTTTAGAAGCAAGAGAATATAAATTTATCAATAATATTCTGCCAGGAATCAGACAAAACGTGGTCATTAATAAAAAAATACATTTTGAAATGTTCCGTCAGTTCTAAGCCATATTTGTTTAATCCTTATATATCAGCACTAGGTCTCGGTAAACAAATCTGCTTTGCCTTCAAAGGAGACGTCATCTATGATGCTACACTAAAAAGAGATGGACCTAAAAGGTTGTATTGCTGAAGGGCTACTGCAGAAACAATCGATTTTGATGCTCGTTAGGTATTGAATAGGTGGGTAAAAAAAAGTGTCTTCCTACTTCTAGCCTCGTATTACTTAAATTAGTTTACTGTAAATTCTATTAAAGTATTTTAATGCTCTATGATTTCATGTTACAGGAAAAATCTATTTTATTTATAAAGCGAGATTGTAAAGTTACATGACCTCAATTAGCTATGTTTGCAAAATAACAAATAATATAAATTATTTATCGGTTCTGTAGCACATCATGAAATTAGGACTTAACCTTTTGGCTATACATTCTCAAATAATTAGAGTAGGTAGGTACAATAAGCCAACTTCTTAGAGATGGCAATGAAAATTTTAATTACAAAGAGGTGTCACCTATATGAAAGGAACTACTTATCACTCGGAATTAGCTTGGCTTGTTGACGTTCAGCCATTTAATTTGATGCTGGCGTTTAATTAACTCCCTAGGCGTTCAATTATCTGGCTGATTTAACCAGATCGTCGAGGCATATCTACTGGGAAAGCCTATCACTAAGTAAGGATAAACTGGAATTCGACTGTTTTTAAACCATCAAAAACTACAATAAATATGCCACAAATTATCGAGCAATTTTTAAAATTAAACGCCCTGTGAACATTAGACCCGTAGGTCAAGTGGTCTTAACGAGCAATATTGCATTTTATAAGAAGCACTCAATACGTCGTCGGGGTCAGATTTATACCGACTGTTCCTTAGCGGAAAGCAAACGATATTTTTAATGTCCGACAGAGGAGATAGTTAAGAGAAGTTGAGCACAAAATTGGGTATAGGTTTCAGGGCCGAATTGGCTGAAACTTTATTCGAATTTCATTCACTTACTTAGGTAGTTACATTATTTATAATGACTGTCTGGGATTACTCGAGGTTAGGATCGTCAACGTATTTCCTCGTATTTAATTTAAAATTAACATGTTGTTACTATTGTGTAAGGTAAACATTGTAGGTAATTGATTATGTAGAAATTGTTAAAGCCTCACAAGCTTATGTACTCGCCTACCATTTTTCCCTAGCTTTTGAATTGAAGGTTAACTAAGTATCCCTACTATATACCAGTAAACTAAAAAACCGGCCAAGTGCGAGTCGAACTCGCACACTAAGGGTTCCATGCCAACTTTAAGTGAATTAGAGATCCACTTACGTCCACTTAACCAAAATACCACAATATTTTATTGACAGCACATTTGCTGTCTCTTTCAACTCAACTTTGTTTTTTATAGTGATTGTTTGAATAACAAAGTGATGTTTGCGGTTATTGAAAATGTGCTGTACCCTAAAAACTACTAGTTCGATAACTTTCAAACCAATTTTCATTCAAATTGTTTATCAAGCTCTACAAAATATACCACGTATTGTTTTTTCAAAATTTACACTTGCTTAGTTTAAAAGTTAGATGGGAGGGACGCCCATTTTACCAAGTTGGAAGCGTCTATCTCTCACACGTTAGACTTTTAGAGAAAATGGTTTTAAAAACTTCCATGTCATTTTAAAAGACCTATCCATAGACACCCTACTTGCAAAGATTTGACAAAAAATAGGTTTTAGTTTAATGTATGGGCATATATGCCCCCCTTAGGTAAATATCTTTTTTTTATATGAGAATCTTAAAGCGGTTAACAGGATACATCTACCCCAGATAATATAATACTAGCATCTACTAAGTTTCAACTGTGTAATAATGATACTTTCAGAATAAAGTGGTTGATGAGTGGTTGACAGACAGCATACTTGACGAACTATAAGGTTCAGTATTTTGCCATTCGGCTACGGAACCCTAAAAAACTTAAAGGAATGTAAAAAAACTACCAATATAAAACGAAATACGGTATCGCTTCCCTCGTCGGCCATCACTAGACTAGACAATTTTCTCCATCCCTTGAGATCAGGTGGAGTGGTTGTAGAACGTTAGTAGAGGCTGAGCAAATGTAATATCATTAATAAATTGTTAAGTACCCAATATTAACGTTGCCATTACCGTCGGTGGTTAGGATTAATTAGTGTCAATACCCTAATGGGATACTGCTATTACGGATTGAGGTTTTGAACGTACATGGCACAGTGAGTAGTTTAGGCAACATTTAGCATATTTGGTATTTATAAGAAGGGAATAAGGTATATGGTTTATTTTTAGTTTCATATTTCCTTGTGTGCTGTTAATAAACATTGATTCTTTAAAATAACTATATACGGACAACAGCACGTCAAGGTAAACACTGCGGTATCTTAATGACTTGTAATAAGGGCTAGTTTGCAGCAAACGTGGGTAACCTGATGTGCTGGCCACTGTATTCATGGGTAGGGGGCCTTATCTTATGTAGGTATAATTAGTTTGAAATAATGTAGGTACCGTCTAAAATTTTCCTCGCGTCCCATCAAAATCAGTTTAGTACTGAATGAAATTAACACAATTTAAATGGTGATAAGCATGAAGATATAGAAAACAAAAAAAAACTAGAAAGAAACTGAAATGTACACAAGGATAAAGGCATTCCACTGAGTACGCCCTGGCTATAATAACCACGAAAAAATATACAAGCTAGTCGGTCTGCTGTCAATATGACAGCTAGTGGTGTTTTTGCATTATTTTTATCGAATGATGGAAAGAAAACTATCGAATTGACTTTTCTCTCAGTATTACATTGAACACAAATTACACACGGATACAAGTATTTATCTAAATAAGAGAGGAATACGAAAAAAATATCGTCTTTTCCATTACTTAAAATATGATTGATATATTTAAGGTTAGGAAGAAGGAATTACGTTAGTATCCGATATATTTTCATTCATAATGTTTTTAATGTTTTTACCCATTATGTTAATAAGTGAAAAATAGTAGATTATTTACTAAGGTAGTGTCTTACAGAACGGGCGCCGTGACTGACATTATTCGAAAATGAAATGACTTTATTCGACATAAAAGAAACAAATCAATCCAATTGAATATAATAAGTACTTGTGTCGAAAAGCTCAGCATAATTCGTGACAGTGCGAGGCATGTTACGATATTGGTACTCTACGGGAACCCAAAACCCTACACCGCCACAACAGTCTTTCCAAAAGCAGCTCGGTCTTGGTATATGCTTCAAATAGTATCCTGGCAACCTAGGAGCCCTACAATCATTCCGATCATCAAACCAAGTCTAAAAAAAAATATATCTAAACCCATATCCTCCACAGCCACCATCAGTTCCTCATGTCCTGTACCAAGAGTCCCGGCATTGAATAATCAAACTAACAAGTACTTTAACCCACGGCCTGTAAATTAGGTAAGTGGCATGAAATCCTGTGTTTCTAGTACATTTCTAAACAGAACCTGTGCAGGGCACTCATAAATGGAATTATATTGATGTAACTACTAAAAAGATTGATGTCCCAGTATACTGCAAGTATATTGATCCTAATTAGATTCAAAATAATTTGACTGTAAACATTGCAAAAATAAGGACTTGTATTGGATGATATGATAATTGTATTGATTAGATTAAAAGTATGGATAAGATAATATTTTTTGGTAATTTGTTTCAGACTATTTGAAGCAGTGGCACGGAAAGAAAGAGCAGAGCCACACATTGTAAGCCATGGGATAATTTTACTGTAAGCTTAAAAATTCGTGACTATAATAGCACTTTTTATGAACTGTGTGCTGTTCAGAAATAATAGTGTTCATTTTATTTCGCAGGATTTGGTCTGAAAGGTCAGATCGGAGGAGGAGCGAGTTGTTTCTCCAGGTCTGCCACTGACCGGAGTTGATAAACCTGTCTTCCGCCGCACGACGACCCTGCTTTGTCCAAGAATACCGCCACTGCAGCCGGTGACACTCCTTGCGCATCCGATGAAAAACTCCTCGCGCACGAGGGCCGGGCAGCGAACGAGCACAGCGCGCAGCAGCTCGTCGCGAAGGTAGCGGAGCAAACGGGCCCCGCCGGCCTACGTCGGGGGCGCGCCCACATGCTCCGCGAATACCACGGCGCGCTACTCCAGCGCAGCGTCCAGGCGCCCAACCAGCACCAGCACGGCAGGCATGAAGCTCTTCCCCTTCTGCTCCGGGAGCATAAGTTACTTTATTTTATATAAATTCGATTCAGTATACTAATTATTTCGATCTGAAACTAACTAGAGACAATACAATAATAAATAATAGACAATCTTTCTGCTTGCTTCGAGTTCTAGTAAAAGAGCGTGCTCGTCTCATCACTGTCGCTGAAAGAGATCTGAGTTATGGACACATGCTGCCTTCTTCCAACATTGGTTCAGTTTTAGACCACAATTCCTTTGTTTAATTTCATGTCTGCGATTAGTTACTCGAATCACACATCCCAACGATTTTCGTTGTGATGCTGTGGTGGACACTCTCGGTTTACATGGTTTATCCTGTGCTCAAAGCGTAGGTCACATTTATCGCCATGCCAACTCATGCCACGGCGGATTCCAAAAAAAGAAAATACTCTTCCTTAGACAGTTGTAACCTTTTTGCGCCTTTTGGGGTTAAGACGTTGGGATCCTAGGATTGATGGGATTCTACCCGGTATTTTCCCGGTATTTACCCTAAATGGTTAAAAACGCGGGATAATACCCGGTAAATATCAAAATTAAGGGTAAATTTAAGTTTTGCCACAAATTCAATAATTTCCAGTCTACAACCAAATCAAACACGTTTTGCAATTGTATTAAGGCTCAACTTATACCAAAAATGAATTGAATGGATTTTATTTGTGAAATACAAAATATGTAGCTGAGAGTGTTTTGAATTTGGCGCTTCATTTTATGTGATTAGTCCTTAAAACGATCACACATTGCTAGCCACGGGATTAGTTATCAAACTTTTTTGTAATTGTGTACGGTACCGGCTAAAGCAATTAGCCGGTACCGTACACAATTACAAAAAAGTTTTGATAAACAAGGACGTCAGTGATAATACTAGGTTGATAAAAAGTATCTATTTTTGACGATAGGTGGCGTTAAGTATAAAATTTGACATAAACACCACTAATGACAATGTGGTTAATTTGAGGTTATTAATTTTGCGGCCTCTTCGAGAGCTGCTTTTATCTCTCGTGTCTGGTGTACATGGTTAAAATTAAACGAGAGCAAAACAACCCGTAATTATTTTTTTTTGGACAGAAATGTGTAAGTTGAATAGGGTTAGATAATTTAGGAAGAGGAAGAACGTAGGCTTTACGTCACACAGCAGGAACCACCCAAGAGTCGAGAGAGAAATTAATTATGTACGTTAGGATTGGGGTGATTTTGGTTATCACGAGTGAGACCATAGTTCTACCTATATCATCACAGCCGGTCGCATTCGATTTGATGGACGTGATGTACTTGCGAATCTCATCAACAGACACAGGCGAGAAAGTGAAAGAATCATGAGAAGGAGACGGAAAAGAAGCCAAATAAATTATTGTCGAAGATATGAATGAAGAATGGATCCCTCCATGCTGATGAGAAGATGAGAAGTGAGAATTGACTTCATCTGGAGAGAATGCGTGACAGTTAGTGATTGAAATAGGCTTGCCTATGCCAAGAGTTTTAAGAAATTTCCATGTATTGGCTTGAGAAGAGTTTTGGATATTAGAATAGATATGGTGGCGTTTGGCTGCTCTCACCATCTGATTGCAGCAATTTCCGGCTTTTTTAAATTTCTCCCACGTTTCCTCACATCTGTTTAACTTAAAGGCCCGAAAAAGATGGTCTCGCTTCGCCATTGCCGTCCTAACCCCTGGAGTGATCCAAGGGACAGGATGACGCTTTAGTTTTATAGACCGCTTTGGAGCATGAGCATCGTATAAATTCAGAACAGTCATATTGAAATGTTCCACTTTTTTATCAATTGTACAAGCGGTGCATACACGGGCGTCCAGTCAATGGTGGCGGCATCCTTTTTCAATTCTTCAAAATTGACTTTGGCAAAATTACGCAATGGCAATACAGTGGGTTTGGGTTTGATCGTGCTTAACTTATAAGTAATGAAAATAAGATCGTGTCAGGAGAACCCAGGAGCAGGTAATTGTCCGTGCTGGAGTACAAGGTCAAATCAAATCAAATCAAATCAAAAATAATTTATTCAATTTAGGACACAAAATGCCACTTATGAACGTCAATAATTAGTGTAATATCAATTAATTTTGGCCCGTATGGGGCAAGAACATGTCTCCTTATCTTTTGGGCCCTACCAGCGCTTCGAGACAAAACACAGACAATTTGGCAAGTGCTGAGAAGAAACGCCGGAACAAACTCAGTCACCACTAGCTGCCTCAAAAATGATACAAATCAAAATAAACAGGTAGGTACATCAGTTTGGTGCAGGCTGGACTGTCCATACATTTTCGTCATTAAGATAGTCTTGAATTTTATAATACCCCTTCGACATTAGGGTAGTTTTGACATGTAACTTAAATTTGTGAATAGGTAGTTCGATGACATTATTAGGTATATTGTTGAAAAATTTAACACAATTTCCCAGGAATGAATTCATTGTTTTGGCTAACCTGAAATTTGGAATGACAAGTTTGCTTTTATTTCTTGTGTTATACGAATGTATGTCACTTTTTTTCACGAAATAATCTAAATTTTTACGTACGTACAGGTCAGGGGAAGAAGTAATAATGAGATCGATACAGGTATCAAGAGTAAAAGTCATAAAAAGTCATTTATTTCTGCAAATAGGCCCTCTGGGGGCACTTTTACATGGCCCAATATAAACCCTACCACAGCTTCGGGACAATTGTGGGCCAGTGCTGAGAAGAAGCTGCGCAACAAACTCAGTCACTATCGTCAATGCCTCTTTTCAAAAGGTTTACAATGTTTTTAGTGATCATGCAAGTCCATTCATTATTATCATTTAAATAACCATCTACTTTATAATACCCTTTCGTCATAAGGGTTTCTTTAATAACAGTTTTAAATTTATTGACCGGTAAGTTAATAATGTGTTCTGGTAGTTTATTGGAAAATTTTATACCTTTCCCCATGAAAGAATTGCCAACCTTTCGAAGCCTAAATTGTGGAATAGCAAGCTTATATTTAGTATTATATTTGGGTATGTCACTATTTTTCGTGAATAAATGTATTTTTTTCCGTACATACATTAAATTTTCGTAAATATACTGAGAGGCTAGAGTTAATATGCTAATTTCTTTAAACACCTCTCGTAAGGAATCTTGAGGTTTAAGATTATAAATAGCTCGCACGGTTCTTTTTTGTAACACAAAAATTGACTCTATATCAGCAGCCGCGCCCCACAGTAAAATGCCGTAGGACATCAAGCTATGGAAATAACTAAAATAAACTAACCTAGCTGTTTCTACATCAGTCAAACGTCTTATCTTCCTTACAGCAAAAGCAGCTGAGCTTAGTTTCCCTGACAAGGCCTCTAAAGGGTGTATCAGGCGGCCTGTAGGTAAATTAATGAGAGAACTCAGTAAACGATTCTGATCATCATCATCATCATCATCATTATCAGCCAAAGAACGTCCACTGCTGAACATAGGCCTCCCCCACGGATTTCCACAGCGACCGATCACTAGCGGTCTGCATCCAGTTTGATCCTGCGATCTTTATAAGGTCGTCTGTCCATTTTGTTGGTGGACGTCCCACGCTGCGTCTCTGGTCGAAGGGTCTCCAATCTAGAACTTTCCTGCCCCAACGGCCCTCAGTTCTTCGCGCTATGTGCCCTGCCCATTGCCACTTGAGCTTACTGATTCTCAAGGCTATGTCTGTTACCTTAGTTCTTCTACGTATCTCCTCATTTCTGATTCGATCCCGTAGAGAAACACCCAGCATAGCCCTTTCCATCGCTCGTTGTGTGATTTTGAGCTTCATTGTAAGGCCCGTAGTAAGAGACCATGTTTCGGATCCGTATGTCATCACTGGTAACACACACTGGTTGAAGACTTTCGTCTTCAGACACTGAGGTAGATGAGATGAGAAGACACTCTTGCGCAATTTCCCGAACGCTGCTCAGCGAAGTTGGATTCGTCGATTGACCTCTTTCTCGAAGTTGGACCTACCCAATTGGATCACTTGTCCCACGTAGACGTACTCGTCGACAACTTCGAGAGTTGAGTTCCCAACGGATACTGGAGTGGGTACGACAAGGGAGTTCGACATAATTTTCGTCTTTTCCATGTTCATTTTAAGACCCACTTGTTGGGGTACTCGGTCAAGGTCTTCGAGCATAGTGCCAAGATCGTCCAGCGTCTTTGCCACAACAACTATATCATCGGCAAATCGGAGGTTTGTGATGTATTCGCCATTAACATTGATGCCGATTCCTTCCCATTCCAGAAGTTTGCAGGCGTCTTCCAATGCCGCTGTGAACAGTTTCGGAGATATGACATCTCCCTGTCTCACACCTCTCCGCAATGGAATCGCCTTCGTGTTCTGCTCCTGTACTCGGATCGACATGGTGGCGTTATTGTAAAGGCACCTTAACACCTCTATATACCTATAGTCTATGTGGCACCGCTGCAGAGACTGAAGCACCGCCCAAGTTTCGATCGAATCAAAGGCCTTCTCATAGTCCACAAACGCTAAGCATAGAGGCATATTATACTCCTCGGACTTCTGTATAATTTGCCTAATTCTGATCATAAATCAATAAAAAAAACTGTACTTTTTTTTCATGAAATTATCCACATTTTCGTTGCATTGTAGTCATAGCGCACGTGGCTTGCCGACACGCCGCGGCTCCGTTTGTCGGCGACTCAAAGCGCCCGCGCTGCCTATTGTTCTCCCCGAGCCCGTTGATAAGGCGCGCAAACGGCCGCGCGCACGTGCAGCTCTCGCTCTCTCAGTTGCCGTCAAGACGAGATACTGTTCACATACGTAGGTGAAAACGCGCAACAGAGTTTTACGGTCGCAATACAAAACTTTTCGTGGGTGCATCATGGGTGATTTAACAACATTGAACTGAGTGACTTAGTTTTAATTTATGGTAAAAGTGGCGGTAGCTTGGCTGCTACCATACGTTCCTGGAGAGAACGTTACCTAAATCGCTATGTACCTTCGGAACGACGCATTTTACGCGCAAACGTAAGCAACTCAATCATTGTAGTTAAGTTGATTCTCATTCATTCAGTATTCTGACAGAGACGGTAAGGTCAATGACCGTGATAATTAAGACGTTAAAAAAGTGAAGAAGTAAAAAGCAGTGAACTGTGTTTACAAAATCTTGTGACATTGTGTTTAGTGCAAATTGGACGTTATTACAAACACTTACTGCTTGAAAAACGTAAGTTTTTATACCTAACTACAGGTTATAAACTTAGTAGATACCTAGGTAATTAATTCAATGATTGTAAATAAGTTGATTCAGTTTTTTAACTACACTAAAGCATCTTAATCGAGTTAAGAGTTCTTATTGTAAAGTTCCTCTTTTCTTTTGTTTCGAAGATTATTTAAAATGACAGATTTTGATATGAACATAAGTTTCGAGTTTAAGATTGTTAGCCGGTCCTAAGTCCGGAAAAAGTACGAAGGAGAAACTGAGTTAATTAAACGATCACGGTCGCATGGCGCGGGCCACAGTATGTGTGTGCCCATGATTTTCAGTCGTTTTGCGGAATGGTTCCCGGTGAGATAATTTCATACACGCTTAAATTTATTAAATGATTATTTTTGTTCTGTTATCTAGACTTCTCATTTGACCTTTAGTTTAATCTACCTACACTCTGCCCGATACACCCTATGAGGACCCCATTGTAGTTTGGAGTCTAAAGTGATTCCCAAGAATGTTGTGGAATCAATAGTATCAAGCGGTTTGTCTTTTATCTTAACCTGAGTTGATGCCGGTCGGACATTAGGCATCGTAAACTTTACACATTTAGTTTTACTTCCATTAAGAAGGAGATTGTTAACAGTAAACCAATGTAATACTTGTGAAAGATTATTATTAACATCGTCAAAATTTTCTTCACCTCTTGGAATTTTAAATATAAGTAAAGTATGAGCTGCAAACAATACTACATCACAAAGATCCCCTACAAAATGCGGGAGGTCATTTATATATATTAAAAATAAAAGAGGTCCTAATATAGATCCTTGGGGCACACCCATTGCTAGAGGTGCTCCAGAAAACTCAGTTCCGTTTTACAAACTTTTTGCATTCTACCTGAAAGATATGAATTAATTAAATTTAACGAGTTCAATGATGCCCCATAGTGACATATTTTTTTAAGTAATGTTTCATGGTCCACACACTCAAACGCTTTCAATAGATCACAGAAAATCCCTAAAGCATCATGCCTATTATCATAAGCATCAAATACATGTGTTAAAAGAGCAACTCCTGCATCTGTGGTGCTTCTTCCTTTAGTAAAATCGAATTGTTTGTTATGTAATAACTTGTTCGATGAAAAGTGTGCTAAAATTTGATTGAATATAATCTTTTCATATATTTTACTCAAGACTGGCTGAATCGATATTGGCCGGAAGTTTGAGGGGTCACTTTTGTCACCCGCTTTGAAAAGCGGTATTATTTTACTAATCTTCATTAACAAGGAAACTGGCTGTCATCAATACACTTGTTAAAAATTAATGTTAGTTGAGGGGCTTTTATGTTAATAATTGACTTAATAATATGCACAGATAGTCCCCAAAGATCCTCCGTTTTTTTTCATATTCAACTCTCGAAGATCAAGTGTCAAGATTATGATGTGTAGGAGATAAAGGCAGAATAGAAAAGTTGGCAGAATTTATAATAGAACGAAGGTTCTGGGACTGTGAGGTATCGCTGAGAAGATTCGCATTAAAGTCACCCATAATTATGTGATGTGAGTAGTCGGTGCTAACTGATTCTATGAGCGCTTCAAAGGCAGAAATAAATTTGGTTTTAGGCGGGCTGTAGACTACCCCAAGAACTGCCTTGACTTCCTTCAGAATTACCTCTAAAACTATGAACTCCATGGCATGACAGTCCGGCAATGACATGGAAATGATCTTGTATGGGATATTACTTTGCAAATAAATGGCGATCCCACCCCATCCCTTGCCGACTCGATCATTTCTAATAAGTACAAATCCGGGGAGGCTGTAACTAGTTGAGGGTATGTTTGGTTTTAGAACTGTTTCTGAAACAAGAATTGCATGGACGTTACAGGTTGAGAATGAGTCTATTAGATCATGATGATGAGCGGGTATACTTTGGGCATTTATGTGACATACATTAAAATCCTTAGAATACGCAAAAACGAGAGAGTCTAATTGGGACGAAAGCGTCAAGGTGGAACTTATATCACCAGCCAAATAAAAAGAATTATTACAATCACATGTGGAAAAAAAGGAGTCGTCGTCATCAAATGTCATTTAAATAAATACAATATTATAATATACAATATGCTAGTAAAATAAAATATAGAAGAAACAACGACTAAAATGTATGTAAGAAGTCTGCATTTGCCAGCCGGCCAACCGTTTACATCATAATATAAGACAATTAAAAGAATAAAAATAACAAGTAACTAATAACGTTATCGTTTCATAATAAGTATTATCAACGTAGGTACATAAAATTGTGAATAAGAATGCAGGTCGATAAGTTTGACTTCTGTCAAAGTGACAGTGACACATCAAACAAACGGCGATTTTCATGTCGAACAAAATTAGAGGGAGAGATGGCGCTGCCGTCCCGTGTACTTCGGCTCTGCGTTTTATTTCAATTTAAAATATAAAAACAGTGAAAATGTGCATGAAAACTGACAAATTCTAAAGATTTTATAGTGAAATTTATGTGACATTATTAACAATTCAAACAAAAGGCAATTAATATGGAAAAATAAAACAGTTGTACTATTAGTGAAAATTAGTGCTAACAAGTGTATAAACAGTAAGAAAGTAGAAAAAAACAGTGAAAATAACAAAAATAGTGAAATAAAACCCATAAAGTGAACTTTCAAAAATCAAACTACCTTAAAGTGATTGCGAAAAAACTACTTCTAGTGATTCAAAACAGTGCGAAATTCCAAAACAATGATTCATAATAACCGCCAATGAACAATTCAAACATAAAATACAATCATATGAATCAAAATTTCGTGATCAACGTGTAAGCTTCAGTGGCGCAGTGTGTATAGCATTGGTTCCCTGATTCAGAGAAGCGGCAAACCCTGGTTCAAATCACGCTGGGGCCAGTCGCTTAAATTTTGTTTTTTAGAACAAAAATGTCTTCCAAACAAAATACAAATAGCAAGAACGTATTATGTAATGTTAATAGCGGCCGTAAGATGTCAGGCAAAAAAACGACGACAGTAAAATGCTTTAAATGCAAATCAAATGTAGACCAAAAATCCACAGCACAATGTTCCTCGTGTAAAAACAGATTTGAATTCGACTGTGAGGGCTTATCAGAACCTCTATATCACTTGATGGAACCACAAAAAAAGAAAAAGTGGAAATGTAAAGCATGTACACAAAAACAAAGCAATAACCTCAATAATAACGATCACCGGATAGCTCAAAGTTCAAATACCAATGTTACTGTAAGGAAAAAAGTTGCCAGTACAATACATGCACCCTCACCGTCGGATAGTATAGATACCATCCTAGATACTCACGCGGATACTTTACTAAATAGAAGCTGCCCGGAAACTACGATACACATCTGGGAAGAGCTGGAGGATTTAAAGGCAAGAGTAATTCTTCTGGAAACGAAGTTGGAAAGTGCTGATAATGAAATCGAAAGATTGCTGCCAGAAAACTATCAACTTAAAAATATTATATCAAACAGAGACGCAAAAATTAATAACCTTACTCGCATTTATCAATCTACTCCTTCAAGCAGCAATAAAAAAGCAACTACACCAGCTGGAAAACAATTAAATAATAAAAATAAAAATGAACCGCCCATAGAGAGACCATCAGGCGCCTTAAATGATTCAGCATCATCTTCACCCACCAACCTAGAAACGACACTAAATAATATATCTAAGGCTTCAACACTTCAAAATTCCGTCCAAAAATTCCACAGGATAACATCGACAACCTGCAGTACCAACCACAAAACACAGCAACAGAAGATATGTCTGATAAGTCCTAATAAGTATAATAAAACTAAAGAGATTGCTATGTCAAATTTACCGGGAAACTTTTGTCACTACCTAATGCCCGAATGCGGAGTTAAACGTCTGATAGAAGGAATCGCCACTAAACTTGCGTACTTTACTATGGATGATTATTGTATCATACTCATAGGCGAAGAGGATTTCAAAACCACCACTAAATATCACGAACTAATCTCTCATTTACGAGAAACTCTCGTTGAGATTAAGAATACTAATATTATTATTTGTTTGCCTACTTACAAATGTAGTAATGTTGCTGGTCTTTTAATTGGAGAGTCGAATTATTCAATAATCTTCTTCATCTTGATGTTACTACTCACGAGTATGCGTATCTGGTGGACTCAAATAGAAATCTAAAGTACAACAAAACAATGTTTGACTTAAATTCCGGTATACTAAATAACTGTGGCTTAAATGTAATACTGCAGAATGTTCATGACACAATTACAGAAATAAAAAAATGGAATTATAAACATAATGAAACACCCGAAATGAAGGGAAATCACATAGAGACTAAACCTGATTGTTCTGTAAATTCAGGTATTTTTTTTCGTAGGCTTTCAGTCTAGTAATAGCTTAGGTATATTCCATCAAAATATTGCAGGGGTGCTTAACAAACAAGAGGAGTTAAATTGTACGATATCTGAACTTGAAGAGAATGGTACCTATTTAGATATAATTTGTATGAGTGAAACTAACATTGCTCGAGGCTTGGAATGTAATTTAAAACTAAAAAACTTTAATGTCGCTGCTTCATTCTGTAGAAAGAAATGTAGACGAGGAGGTGTGGTCATATTGATACGGAACAATATTGAATATTGCAAAATAAATGAACTTGAAAATATTTCAGTGCCTTACGGGTTTGAATGTTGTGGAATTAATGTTGATAAATATGGCTTAGTTGTTATATGTATATATACAAATAAAACACCATCATCAACCTCATCTATATTTTTTAATAAACTTGCTGACATGCTAGATTTGATATGTCAACACAAAAGAAGGAAATTTATAATTTGCGGGGACTTAAACATTGATCTGATGAAGACTACAAAGATTTCCACTGAACTGATCAGAATGTTTGAATCTTACAACTTACATGCTGTCATTAAAGATCCTACCAGGTTAACTGCTACGACTAAAACTTGTATAGATCACATATTTACCAATATCAAAGAAGGGAAAGCTTTTATTCACGATTTAGGGTTATCGGATCATACTGCTCAATCATTCCATATGTTTATTAAAAAACGTCATCCTCCTCCCATAAAGTGGTGGTATGAATATCGAAGAGACTATAGTAATGATAATCGTCTCAAATTTATCTCATACCTATCGTCCCTCTCTTTTAGTGAAGTATTTCATGAATATAATGCATCGCGCGCTTTCTCATTGTTTTACGATTTTTTTACTCTTATCTATAATCTGTGTTTTCCTGTCATTAGAACTAAGATATCTAATAAAAGTTGCAATACTAGATATTTGACGAAAGGTATAAGGACGTCATGTAGTAATAAAAGAAAAGTATACCTCATGAGTCGACATAATAAAAGCTACAAAAATGTGTACAAAAAATACTCAAAAATTCTAAAAAAATGTGTCATATCTATTCAAAAATCGGGTAATACAAAATATATAACCAAGTCCAACAATAAATGTAAAGCTGTTTGGGAAGTAATAAAAAAATACACCAAAAATGACTGCACGCATAGGACGATAAATAGGATAACGGTTAATGACAAAGATATCTCCGATCCACAGCTTATATGTAATGAATTCAATCATTTTTTCATAGACGCTATTAAAAATAACTGTACACCAAATGTAACCAAAACGGATGATATTAATATAGACAATACCGAGAAGAGTATTTTCCTAAACCCAGTTGATATCAATGAGTTGGTAAAAATAACATTGTCTCTTAATAATTCATTCTCAGTTGGATTTGACGGAATTCGGACTGATATTGTTAAGACCGTTATATCGATTATAGCATCACCACTTGCACATATCATCAATTTATCTTTAGCTCAAGGGACTTTTCCAGTTCATCTAAAGCAATCTGTGGTGAAACCATTATACAAAAAAGGGGACAAGTACAAAATGGACAACTACAGACCGGTCACCCTTATACCAATATTTTCAAAAATATATGAGAAAGTTATGTACAATAGATTGAGTAATTTCTTAAATAAAAACAAAATTATTGTTGAAGAACAACATGGTTTCCGCAAAGGCAGAAGTACCACACTTGCAGCTTTTAAATTGATGACTAGCGTAACCAACTGCATAGATAGCCAAACGCCAGTCACTGTGTTACTTTTGGACATGAGCAAGGCATTTGATTTTGTTTCACATGAGCGACTCTTCACTAAACTGACAAAATATGGTGTGCGAGGACCTGCATTACAATGGCTAAAATCATATTTAAAAAGAAGGACTCAATGTGTTGAAATTCAAGGATATTGCCCAATTAAAAAAAGTGTTATAAAATATAAATCTACATTCTTACAAAACAATTTTGGGGTGCCGCAAGGGAGCATATTGGGTCCTCTTCTCTTTCTGCTATATATAAATGACTTGCCCAGACATATATCACAGGAGTGTATTTTATTCGCAGACGATGTCAGTATAATTATAAAAGAAAATAAATTATCAAATTACAATGAGGACATAAATAGATCATTAGCTGCGGCAATTACATGGTTAAATGGCAATAATCTAAAAGTGAATACTGGTAAAACTAATTATATACAGTTTCGAACGACAAGAGGTAATGCACAACGCCTATGCATATCTCACGGTGATGATATCATACAAGAAGTCTCACAAAGTACATTCCTGGGACTTAACTTAGACTGTAACGTCACTTGGAAGAGTCATGTTAATGTAGTTGGTAGCAAAATAAGTAGGTTTGTTTTTGCACTAAGAAAGGTCAGTAGATTGGTATCTCAGCGAGCAGCTTTAATTGCATACAATGGATATGTGGACTCTATTTTGCGATATGGAATCGTGTTATGGGGAAATTCGGTTGATATATCAAATCTGCTTAAATTGCAAAAGCGATGTATAAGAGCTATGTGTGGCATCGGGAAAAAAGAATCCTGTCAACCACTATTTAAGAAACTTAATATTCTCCCGTTGCCATGCTTGTATATATATGAAGTTTGCCTATTTGTATTCAAACATAAGAATCTCTTTCAAAAAATACAGGATACGACACGGAGAAAAATTCGCAACCAATATATACACAAACTCTATAAGCCCTCTGTCAATTTAGCCTTAACCTCAAAAAATGCTTTCTTCATGTGTATTGTAATATTTAATAAATTGCCAGATAGGTTCAAAGATGTTAATATAAATAGATTCAAAAAACTGGTGAAAACATGGTTACTCGAGAAATGTTTCTATAGCGTTAATGATTTTCTAAATTATAATTTTAATTAAGAGTTAAGATTAAGTTAAGTTAAGTTAAATATCAAGTATTTTAATTAAGAGTAAATATTAACTGAGCGATTTGAACCAATAATAGATTTAAGTGTGATGTGAATACACCTGAAAAGGTAAAGATTGGCGAAACTACCGTAAGAGCAAATGTAACTGCTAACATTGTTACCCAAATTCTTATTCACTAATAAATTTCATTTCATTTCAATTACAGAAAAATAAAATATAACTACCGTAAACTAAAGACTTAAACTAAAATCGTACAAAAAATATATAAAGCAGGTTTGTAGGGCAGTGGCACAAAATCACACAATAACTTATGTGGGTAAATAGAATAATAGATTCGCATAGTAAACAAATAGGTGCGCAATCATAAGGAGCCAGCAAAATGAAACTAAGATATTGAAGATCCCACTTATTTGGCTCTGGTTGAACGCTTCACCTTGGTGACATCTGAAGTCTTCGCAATCGAAGGCTGCGGCTTGAATGTAGAAGCGATCTTGCTGGAGATAGCCGCCGGCTTCTGCACACTTGTCTGGACACCTGGGTGGTTGGCGGCGAGAACATCCAGCTCAGCAGAGCAAACTATGCGCCTGCGTGTGTTGTCTGGCAGCTTAATAGAAATGATGTCATCCGTTGTCCAAACATTGCGCATGCCGAAGTGTTTGCGAGCAGCAGTAAACACGAATTGCCTGGACCGAATCAGGAATTCACTGAACACTACACTTGAACCACGCAGCAAAGTCTTCTTACGCCAAATTGAGGATTTGATGTTGCACTCGGCAAATTTGACCAGTAGTGGGCGGTCCCGGCCGTCTGAGGCAACACCTAGCCTGTGGCAGTTGACGATGCATGCTGCATTGATGTCCTGGAGTTGAAGTCTGCTGTGGATGATGTTGATGACCTGGCTTTTATCATCTGAATTAGGAGACTCCGGGATTCGACTGACAACCTTGCGAACTTGCGGCGATGACGGGTTTCCATGATGTCAACACACTTGGTGAGCTCAGCTATCTGTTGGCACAGGAGACCAATGATGTTTCCAACAAGCTCCTTGAAAGCATCAAACTCTCTTTTCAGCTGAGTTCTAGCGCTACAACATTTTTTTTTGTTACTAGCACAATAATACACACACGCACATGAACAACGTCGTCAAACGTCGTTTTCGGTTGTACTGCCAGTCAACGTTTATTGATGTCAGCGACAAGCCATAGCAATATTCTGTTTGCTATAGGGCAATACGAGTGTGGACGTCCCCAAACTTCGTATGGAGTTCTAATGCGTCACAGCCTAGAAGTTGACTATTGTGGTATGCGTACATGAACGTGTAAAAAAAGTATCAGCTCTGTTTCGCTTGTCTGTATTTTTATTAAACCTATTTTGTGGCACTCAGAAATAGCGTAAGTAGATCTCTACCTATTATAATAAGAATCTCCAAAATTAGTAACTACAGTAGAAACTCGATAGTATGGCCCCGCTTAATACGATTCCTGCATATAACGCCTTCTCCCCGCTAAGTAAGTAAAAAAAACATGTTTGATGGAAAAATTGTATAAAAAATTGTCTGATGGTCAATTTGAGGTCAAAGATGAAAGGTAGAATCTTCATTTTGTAATTATTTGCGTCTATATTTCTACTGTCATTGTGTACTTTTGTACTTGCATTTTATTAATTAATCAACACTTATCCGGATAAGTCGAAAATATTTAGTTTGTTGAAGATTGGAAAGGCAAATAATATTAATCTATGGTTGAAGCCCGCATTACAAGTTAATAACTAAATATGAATGTCGATTCTGCCATGTAAATAAATTATTTTCTCTGTTCCAAAGGTTTAAAACGATTTTCCGCTAATAACACTTTTTTGTCTAGGTCCGACAGAATCGTACTATCGTAGTTTTAATGTAGAGTCGTAGAAACTTCCGACGGGCTTCTTTAACCTTTGAAGGGTTAATTTTTCAATAGTCTGATAAGAAGAATTCGTCGAACAAAATACAAGATGGCTAATTAGAAAACCTCATTGTCAGCAATCACAGTAGTAGCTTAATAATAATAGTACCTTTCATTTTTTTAAACCTGACGCGTTATAATTTATCAGTCCGATAAGTTTTATCTGACCATTGAAAAATCGGCCGTTAATGTAATATTGATTCTACTTTCACTTCTATTATTTTACGCGAAGCTCTTCTTGCATCAAACGGATTTAAACAGTTTTCAAGGAGTAAAAAATAAGCGGCATTTCTAACTAATCCCATTAAACCAGTGTTGTTTGGCGTTACAGTGAAACTTGGGTATTTCTTTTAGAATGTTTTAGTACGGAATTTCAATAGCAAAGTTTCTCGACGCGCATTCAGTGACTGCACTATTTTGTCGGGCCATTAGGTTAAGGAGAGCATGCCTACTTTTAAACATTTCAGAAGCCCAATTTTGAAAGCAAGCCCTATGTTTGATATTCGAATGGATACCAAGTGGAATTCACATAAGAGTGATTAGAAATAAGTTACCTCTATTAGAATAGAAGTAATATTGACGTAATATTAACTTAGAAAGAAGTAGTATTAACGCGATTAATTAAAAATAGAGCTCCTGATTGTGTTTGTGTTTTGTGCAAACACATAACCAATTATACGGTTTCAAGGGGCTTTAATCGATCTTAAAATAGAGTGTGACATATTTAAAGTTGAATATCTCACACAACACATACAATATAATTGCCCACAAGATATTTTGTACTTAATGGCAACGTGTACGAGTAGGTCTTACTTATTAACTATTTGCATTTCCTGGAATCTTGGCCTTAAGAAACTTACTGCAGTCGTTTATCATTGCTTAGCGAAGATTGAGTTACTAATCTCTCAGAAAGTTTGGGCGTTGATAACATGGCGATGATCCATCTGTTTTACTCCCTTGGCAATTGCTGGGACGTACAAGTGAGAGCATGGCAATACACGTGTGTTTAAGGTAGAATGCTGCAAACTTCGGGACTACCTACATGACTCGTGTAGTAGACATAAAAATAATGAAGTTCCTTTGATAGTAAAGGCAGCCGTTTAAAATAAACCATTCTAATTTTGAGGGGTTCCGTAACTAAATGGCAAATATGGAACCCTTATAGTTTCGTCAAGTCTGTCTGTCTGTCTGTCCGTTTGTACCTATGTCACAGCCACTTTATTCTGAACCTATTTGCAATACATATTTGAAACTTGGTAAGTAGGTGTGTCGTATCTTGATAACCGCTTTGCGATTCTCATACAAATTATAAAATCAAATGTCATTTGAGGGGGGCTCCCATACATGGAACTTAAACGAACAAAAAAAATATGCATATGGGTGTCTATGGATATGTCTTTAAAAATGACATCAAGGTTTCTAAAAGCGTTTTATCTGATGGGAGATAGACGCTTCCAAAATGGTAAAATGGGCGTCTAACTTTTGAACGAAGAAATACTTTCAATAAAAATTGGTTTAAACGAGATCGAACTAGTGGTTTTTGAGATATAGCACATTTTCAACCGTAAACAAAACTTTGACCTTCATACAAATAATATCAAAAACAAAGTTATAATTGCTGTCAACCAAATATTGTGGTATTTTAGCTAAGTGGAAGTAATTGAAATTCTAATTTAGTTAAAGATGTCACAGTACCCTCAGTGCGCGAGAGAATAATGAAGGAATTGGAGTCATACGAAAACAAGAAGAGATTTCGTAATTGGTGATGTTGGAATAAAAGCAGCAGAGTAGGTACCATTAACAATTAATTTTAATAATTTTATCAAATACTATCTCTGCGATAAGTTCACGAAAATAACTTGCCATGGCTTACAGCGAATAAATTATGCAACAATGTATCTTCTAGGTGGATAATTATGCTCTCAGCGACTAATTAGAATCTTCTCCGGGTGTTATACAAGAAACGTGTTGACAAATATGAAGCTAGCCTAATAATCTACTAATATAAAGTAAATTACAGTGTTTATGCAATAACACGATTTTGTGACTACATTCAAAATAAAAGGCTTATAATTGAAGCATAGAAATTAATTTCAGAAGCATTTTACGCTCTTATGGAAATATCTGGTCTTACCAGTATTGTACTACATGGATGATTGAATGTTGCACAGTTATTTAAGTAATAAACATTTTTGGTTTCCGTTTTTTAATTCGTGAATCCTCAAATCAAAAAATGCACTAAAAAGTCTTAAATAAACTCTTCACCATTGAAAGGAAAAGAATCCATTTAAGGCAAACAATTTCTTTTTGGAGTCGGTGCTGTGATAGTTGATGCTTGATGGTCAAAGTGATGGCACCGACTCCAAAAAGAAATTGTTTGCCTAAAACGGATTCCTTTCCTTTCAATGGTGAAGAGTTTATTGAAGACTTTTTAGTGCATTTTGTTTTTTTTATTATTATTATTTTTTATTTAAGAACAACCAACAAAACATACACTTCACAATCACAAAATACAAGAAATGACAACAAAGTTACAGTGTTGCCTTAATTAAAGGCTGCCACGACATGCGTAATAAACATTGTAGTCTGAGACAGACTGTTGTTGCACTATATTATGATTTCTTACAAATTAAATTAACATTTACTATAAACTTAAGCAAATAAATTCGGAACAATCGATTTAAATTTACGTAGTGGGTATGACATGTCAATCTCTGTGGCATTTAGGCGAGATAGTTTACTGTAACAATACTTTTTTTGAAGTCGATTTTTACTTTTTTTAAAGTTTATTTTATTTCTTCATTTTTAGTGGTTGTTGTTCTATTTTTCAGGGGGGGTGTGTTGTGATTCTATTTTTTAAGAAGCTACAAATTACTTATCATAAGTTCCGTCATTATAATTACTGAACTCCTAAGCGTTAAGGAGTTCCACCATCAGCTCAGCCCCACAAGATGTTGACTATCAGACGTAACAACACGTCAACATTAAGATTCTAGTAAAAAAACACTGCCTACGTGCCTTTAAAATTTGAGGGTTTCCTCAATTACACCAAGTTCCCTTCATCAGATCCCAAAATGGAAAAAATGGGGCCAACTAGAAGGTACACCCTCTAAATAGGCGAAACAATTTTTCGATTCGACAAACGACTGAGATATGTGGTAACATACATACAAAAAAATAAAAATAAAAAAAAACATACAGTCGAATTGATAACCTCCTCCGTTTTTTTAACTCGGTTAAAAAGAATCGAATTGTCAGTATCCTTAGCCAAGAATGGTTGAAATAAACCGTACAAATCTAAAAAACGACATAAATTTACTGCCAGTTGAAGTGATCTATTGAGATCATTTCAACTGGCAGTAAATTTATGTTTATGAGAAAAAGTCCAAGCATATTGATGATTGGACTTTTTAAAGAATAGATTTAATAGGCTGTTACTAGATTCATCCATTTTCTATTCTCTGTCTTACTGCCTCGATGGCGCAGCGGCTAGAGGGTCGCACTTTAAAGCGACGGCTGCGCCCGAGGTCCCGGGTTCGATTTACGGGCCAAAAATATATACCTAGGTTTTTTTAATCAGAAATTCTCAGGGCAGCCCAGAGTTTGGAAGTGTTTGTCCCCGTGCGTCGGAAAGCCCGTAAAGTCATTGGTCCTGCGGCTAATCTCTCACCGGTCGTGTCAAATTACTGTCCTATCGGGCTATGACAGTGAAAGGAATAGAGAGTGCACCTGTGTTTACGCACACACTTATGCACTATAATAAGTCCCGCGCAGTCGTTGAGGCTGGACACCGTAGTCGAAATCGGCTAGGGACACTATAATTATTTTTATTTGTTCTTCGTCTATAACATCTATTCTCGACGGCTGTGATGAGTACCATCCATCGATCAACTATTCATCAAGGCTATTATTAGGGGCGAGCAGCTTAAAGTCTTGGTTATATAATCATCATCATTTAATTAAAAAATCTTTATTACGGCAGTCTTCGACAAGATAGACTTAAGAATACAAGTATATAGCAAATTATTGGACATTATGACGACAATGTCAAACAAAATTATAAAATTATTTCACAGTTACATGATACTGGAATAAAATCGTGATGTTGACTGCAAAACGACATCAGTTGACAACGGTAATTATTACGACTTATCTAATTCACAAACATCTTTTGATAGTACGTTAATTTTAAATGATGTGATAAAATTACTAGTCACGACTCATATGTTGTTACGTCGAATCTTTGTTAGGTGTTAGAGGCGTGTCAAATTCAGCAGTAATTGCACTAATATCTGTTTAGATCTAATTTTTGCACACACCTTCTTGGAAGATGTACAGGTTGTCCACAAAGAGTAATAACAAATACTCAATACTAAAAAGTTCAATTAAACATTAAAATCTAAGAAATTTTGTTTTTAAGGGTTGCATATTATGTATATGAAACGGAAATCTATTTGGAAAAGATAATCTCATCCACCGAGGAGACCGTTACGCTGCTGGCAATCTGCTAATCTGGATCGAAGCTTGGTGACGACACGCTGACTTATACATACATGCTGTTCTTCGATATTGGTGCAATTTTAACCTTAATGGTGTGTTTAAATTGCGTTAGATTTGACGAATTATTCTCATAAAATTTAATTTGCAAGAATCACTGTACGAAATAGTCAAAAGAGATCATGTCGGGGATTCTGGGGAAGCCAGTTGATGTTACCTCTACTCGACTTCATCTTAATAGAGAATAATACGTTAAGAGTTTTTTTCACTCATTTGATGCCAAGGAAAGTGGCCCCGTCCCGTTGAAGCCATGTTTTTGAGTTGAAATCAAGCCCTTCTGCGAATTAAAAAAAATGTTAGCGCCACGTTTAGAGCTGGAACAATTCCCTTCTGTCCATCATAAATCGCCCTAAAAATTCAGCCATATTTCAGATTGGAACGGTCAGCCTCGCTTCTTCATGAAAACTATGACCAATTTTATAAGTCGAACAAACATAGCTGCCCCGTTTTGTAGGTAGGCCCTAGAGGCTCAAACTTGTCCCGCCTATTTTTTCTCATTTGTATACAGAAATAAGTAAAAAAAAGTAAGGTTTATGAGAATAATAAGCCAGACCTAACGTAATTGTAACAAAACAACATGACAAAAATTGCAGCAACATCGAGCTATTTGTCAGCAATTCGTCACCAATCATCGTTGTAGATTAGAAGATACCAGCAGCGTAACGTTCGCTAATTGGACATCATTTTCTTTTTGAAATTAATTTCTGTTTCGTATTCTAATATTCAATACTAAAATTCCCTAGTACTTTTTGTTTTATAAAACCTACAGAACAAATATATAACCGATACACTTTTTGGACAACCTGTATATTAGTTAAATAGTATAATGGTAGTCAGACAAAGAAGGAAATGGTCCGTCTATATCGTAAAATTAATATAATAATTTTATATGGTCTATATTTCAATTGACTATGGTAAATTAAATCAAGAAAACTCGAACATTGTTTCATTACATTACAAAAGGGAACATTCTTTCTCAAGCATTTAAATTAAGTAGGTAAAGTTAGTAGTAATATTAAATAAAAAATCGTAAATAGTTCTATTTATAGAGACACTTAAGCTTGCTCCAGCAGTAAGTTTTTTCTCAAATCTTTTAGAATGCAAAATATATTTACTAGTTTAGAAGTAAAAAATATCGTCTTTGAGTATACTTTACCGATGATTTGCGTGGTAAACTAGCGATCACGATGTAGGTGTGTCAGAGCAAAGTCACGTACGTTTATTTATATTTCGTTGCGAAGTTTACGCGAATACTACGTAACTACTTAACTTTAAACTACTAATAATTAGTAGTATAAAGTTGTTTTTCGGAATTTACGGAAATTATTTTTCGCACATTTATTAAAAATTATACGCGTGAAGTTTTGAATGCTTAACATCGAACGTCACGCGTATAGTTCGTCACACAATCCAGACTAAGGTGTTATTTGTCATTACATAGTTAAGAAACAAATAAAACTACCATCATTCATTACTATTAATTTTGACGTTGCTATCCACGCAGAAAACACATACGTTTTGTAATAGTTGTTTTATTACAGGCACAAAGATAATTCCAGTTACACGCTTAAAATAGTGCTTGTAGCGTCGTGGCAGCAGCGCTTCGGTAGTGATACCAAAGTTAAGCAACCTGCGGTGCGGTCGTGTTTGGATGGATGACCGTTTCGACCATATTAGTGTATTTTACGAGCATCTCTGAGCTTTGGAAGGCGCGTTAAGCCGTTGGTCTCGGATAATATCGGTTGATATGACTCGTGAAGCCTAGTCAGAGGTCGACTTGATTTGAGCGAGGTAACTCGCTTACCAAGTAAACATCCCTCCACCAATCCGCAATGGGACGTCACAGGATAACTTTTCTCAATGAAATTGTACCACATTATTTTCAAAATACTCAACTGCTGAAGCATAAACATGAATTCAAGGCAGTCGAGTCAGAATCAATATTTCTACATTATAATATGTTTTAGTACATATTTATGTTTGCATATAAATAGATATGAAACCGACCCTTTTCTAAGTATTTATTTAAAATGAAGGACTTATGAAAGGTTCTTAGAAATGGCTTGTTTACTCTGAGCCCTTTAATAATATTTCGAAACATTTTCATGATACGAAATAAATGGCACAGGGTAAAGTAACAAGTTACATAATTATGAAAGTTTTGATTAGTTGGGCCGGAGATTTTGGAAGTAGCATTCAGCTAGTCATATGGGCTTATGGGACCGCTACGTAAATATTACTATGTAAAGATCAGTTACGTCTAACGTTAACTTTAACAAACTGTCAATTTGCTCTCGAAAATTATAAATAAAGCGCCAGACAACACACCAATTGCCGTCGTTGAGAAGTAAAAAGATTTCTTTCTTGTGTTACGGACCAGACTTCCTTCGCTTGTTTCTATATCTCTCATTATTCGGATTTTCAGAATTGCATTTGTGAAAAAATGCTGTGGGAACCATCACACCTTGAAACATGTTTTTATGAATGATTTTATTGATAACTTAATAATTCTATGAAACATTAGTTTGATATATCGTTATTTTGCTTAACAAAACAATTGAGTTTTTTTTATGAAATGTTATTCGGCGATTACGAGTATTAACTATTCGATAAATAAATAAAAAATAGATTAACATTCATGAATAAGTTTTCTTTGAAATGAAAATCGGTATCAAAAAGTATGTGTCTTGATAGATACCCCAATTGGGCATTTAAGATATTTTATTAAAAATATTTTTTTAGTTTTGTCTCTACACAAACTAAATAATATACGCACACGAAAAAGAGTTAACGATTATTTCGAATAATCGAATCTTTTTCGTTATGGTACACGATACCTATAATAATATAAAATCTATAGGTATACTAATATTATAAAGCTGAAGAGTTTGTTTGTTTGAACGCGCTAATCTCTGGAACTACTGAATCAATTTGAAAAAATATTTTTGTGTTGGATAGCTTATTTATTAAGAAAGGCTTTAAGCTATAAAATTACACGCTGCGACGGATGGGGCGCGAACAAACTCAAAACGCGCGGACAATGTCCCGGGGGACGGCTAGTCATTACATATTGTTGTTATGTCTAGGGCTAAGGGCTTTTATTTTTTAAAGAAACACACATAGAATATGTTTTCTTGATACATTTACATAAAAAAAATAGTATATGCTAGTAATCACATATTTTTTTGATGTGTGCAAGCAGCACTTTTAACAAGTTACTGTGTCAAACAAGGAATCGAATCCAGTGTCTTACGCTATCCGGGTGCATGCAGACACAGTTGATACAATATATAAATTGCACTTATATATAATTACAAGTTACAAGAATGGTTTGGTAACTCTATGTTAGTTTGCCACTTAAGAATGTTTACAAATTATCTTATTTTAACATCCTTAAGTTGAAAATAGCTCTTCGTTTTACCCTGTTTAATATTATAGCATGTGGAGTAGAGATATAATTTTAGAAATTTGACCAAAAACAATTTACATGTAATGTAACTTGAAGCAGTTTGTAAAAGCTTTAACGTGTAAATTATTAAAGTGAAAAGTAGCCAATGTAATATGGCGTGGTCAACCAAACAACTAGGTATCTTCCACTTAATGTGAATAAATTATGGAACCATAAGTGCTAGAGGAATCGATACTTTACATTATGTTGAGAGGTTTTTATGAGATCTTTAGCCTTTTCTCTATATTTTTATGGATTTGATATTCTTTTTTCAGGTTCTTTGTAGGAGAAATCGAAACACTGCTGTCACACAGTAGTTTTTCTGTCATTGTAATACATATCATTTCTGTACGAAAAACACTTAGAGCATGAATAGATGCTAAGTAAATCAAAGCAACTTATTGGCCATTTCACTAAAAGCATGCACCGAAGCAAATTACTAGTAACTCGCCTGTGAGCTATATCTTATCATACACGTTCAGAAAAATCAAAAACTTATTTCATGTACGTAAAAAAAAGTATGGAACCCTTGATTCGACCTGATTAATCAATCAATATAATTTTGTATGCAACACACAAAATTATATTGATTGCAATATCACACTTATTTATAAAGAAAGTATGATTTGGGGAGGTGTATTTGTATTTATGGGATCATTATCAGTTACGTTTTGGAATCGCCACATAACTTTTTTTTGGCTTATCTGAGAATTTGAACTTGAGATCTGTTGGTAAGAGTTCAGCGTTTCTAATTACCTAATTAAGATATTGAGGTAGTTAGTCAAAATCACATTGTAAAGATAAGTTAAAAATAAAAATTATTCAGCAAATATTAACATTGCATTTTTAGATTGCAAAATTAGGGTAACTGCACCAATTATCGACACAGAATGGTCAAAAAATTACGGCTAACCATTTGCGCTTTTGCTGGTTTTAGTGGTTGGGGTAACTGCACATACCAGCGGTCACTCATAAATTGCGCCAATTACGTCAGGTTAGGTTTGATCCCCTTAAAAAGTGAACCCTGATTGTGAATAAGTGATGAGTTTGTTTGAGTGCAAGGGCGTTCGATATGCTAACCAACGATAAGTGGCGTCTGTCCCCTGTGACGCGAACTGTTGATTTGCGTGGTAGAAAACTGATGTTACAGGCAGTATGGGAATCTAGCCGTTCAAAAAATGTCTGGAAGTTTTTTTTCGACAAGCCATGAACTGTTTGCATGTGTGGTGTGGTTTTGGTTTAATTCTTAGATAGCCATATACATGCGATATAAACTTGCCAGTTGTAAAAGTCTTTTTTCTAAATAATATATGAAAACCATATTTAATTATCCAATATAACTTGTGCTGTGCTTGATACTTTCAATTATTATCATATTTTTAAAGTCTTTTAGACTTGTAAAGAATGCCATTTAGCTTTAGGTAAGCTATATTGTATTATCATTTATCCGGTTGAGCAATAAACCTAATACTACCAAGTTTCACAACCAGTATCATAAAAAATGACATCACACATTTTCATGAAAAAAATAAATCCAACTAAAACATTTTGCTACCACTTCTTGACTTTGTTTTCAAAACGCCGGTGAGCATCCTACGTTGTTAGAGTGTGCGGACGAGACGAGTGTCTTTCCTAAGAGTACTTCATTCACGTCTAGGGCCCTATTCTGTGAGCGCAAGAGACATTTGAAAGATCACCGCGCGAATAGACATTTTGTGGCAGTCAATAGAATTTGTACTAGTAATAGATATAAGAGCGAAACATAATTGCGCTAAAAGAGACACTTGACTCGATGAGGTAATTGAAATTTGCGCTTAAGGATACATATAACTCATAGAGCAAATGCCTCAGAAGGGTTTTTAACTCTTTTTTGTAATAAACCTTTGCTTGTTATCTTTGCCTGTCTTGTCATAATATAATGTTGTGAAGCGCAGGGATCTTATGACATAAATATTTTTTAACCTGAAAGAAATCCCCACGATTGAGAAATAATCCCTTAAACTGAATCAAGAATTTGCATTTTTTATCATTTTTCAGGAAATCGATACTAAGCTTCCGCTTTCCGCCTAATTAAGGCGTAAGTTTTTTATTATTATTAATTTAAGCTTAATAATCATAAGACACTGCGAGGCCCAATATTGTGAATATTTCTTTTAGGACTTCCTAACCTTCTGTGGCTCGATTTGTGTCTTCGATTGTGGTAGTTTTGAATGCTCGTACTCAAGGTGTCGTGAGTGATAAGGACAACCTCGGTCGGAAATACCGAAAAATGCTATTAGAGTAGCCTGCGTTGCACGGTTGACATGAGTTTATTTTAGTAAAATCTTTTCACCCAGTCTCTGGGTAGAAAATATTTATGTTTCCCTTACATAAGGGCTTTCAATATTTTAGGAACGTGATTTTACTCGATATTTGACTTTGGAAGTATACAGATTTGAACATTATAGTATAAATGTATTCAATTTATAACCATCTCTCAAGTAAGTTTTATAGCTGTAGGCAAGTAATGAATTTATTTTTTTACATTGCTGAGAAAACACGCTGTTCTAATTTTATTGCTGTGCAGCTTAATCTACGTTAATTGTTTTAATTGCTGTGGTAACCAGCGAATTCATTATTTAGTCATTGTGCCAAATGTCTGATTGCACGGAATGCCAGTGACGACTGATGTTTGTAACTGTAGCGGACGATTGACGCTGTGTCAGTTGACACATTGGCTTCAGGCGAGTGAAGGTGCGTTATAATTTTACTTTATTCTTTTCAGTGTTTACGAAGTTAGTTCCTCCACAAAAACTTCTCAATCATCTCTTGTTTCAACAAACAGCCGTTTTTCCAATTCGCTATGTGATCTTGTGTTTATTTTAAAAGTATGTTTTTACAGTTTTTTTTTGGTAGCACTTCAAGTGTCTTTTAAAACTTTTAGTTAAAATAATATTGATATTTTACAATCTTAGTTAGTAGTAGTTAGTAAAAACAGGGCGGTGATTCTCGCGTCAATCGCATTTATATCGTATTGTAATTCGATTGCAAATTTTACCGTTTCACCTAAAATCAAGTAATATATTCATAAGGAAAAAAAATGCATAGAAATCGTCCCTAAGAAATCAAAATCATTTTTTTCTTCGAAAGTAAATTCGAACAATATTTTTTTTTGTACACGAACTGCATGAGCATCTGCCCCGTTTTTAAGATTGTCACATGAAATAAAAAAACCGGCCAAGTTCGAGTCGGACTCGCGCTCTGAGGGTTCCGTGCCAACTTTAACTGAATTAGGGAATCCACTTAGTAAAATACCACTTAGCAATCCACTCAACAAAATATTGTATTTTGTTTACAGCAAATATAACTTTGTTTTTCATAGTGTTTGTATGAAGTACAAAGTTATGTTTGCGGATGTTGAAAATGTGCTATATCTCAAAAACTTCTTGTTCGATCCCGTACGAACCAATTTTCGTTGAAAGTATTTGTTATGGTCTATATTATATATTTTTTTCCAAATTTACACTCGCTAAGTTTACAAGTTAGATGAAGGGAGACGCCCATTTTACCATACGGACATACGGACGGACAGACAGACTTGACGAAACTAAAATGGTTCCGTTTTTTGCCAGTCGGCTACGGAACCCTAAAAAGGATTAAGCTTCGAATCAAAATTCTATTCAAGTAGCGTTTACTCGATTGCATAACGACATTCCCGGTTGAGTTCGTACCCTCTGACTTCGTATTAAACTCGCAACTATCCGATCGCCGGTAATTTCTCCAAACTACCGAATCGAAAGTTTTCGAATGACATTTGAATTTTAATCGGTGTTCAATGTAGCGTGTAGTTCGATGAAAAATCTTGGAAGTGTCCTGAGCTCCAATTTAAGTTAACTGCATTTTAACTGCCCTAAAAGTTATCGGAATACTATTTGAAGAGAGCTGAATTCTTTTATCTACATTTTCATAATTGTTTTAAAGATAATTATAATTGAGTAAAATCAAAACGTGACTATGCTAAATATCTTAGGTTTTCTATCGAATTTAGAAATTAAACTTTATAGTTAGTAATGTTTATAATATAAATTTAAATAATGTTAACGCTACTACAGGACTAAATAAAGCATAACAAAATAATATTCAATCATTATTTACACCTAGAATCTGTCACTGCCAAGCTTTAAAATGAAAAATTCCTTCCCTCGTCGTTTTTCCCAACAAACAATAAATCGAACATTGTATTTTAGAGCTGACCTACTAACCTCCATTATGACGATATTTTGAGAAGTATACTGATGTATTTTTATTTTTTTAAGAATTTAAGCACTCGTACTTTCTACTCTCTTTCTTTTTATTCAAGGTTACTGCTTTTTCTCAACATTAGGTAAAATTTATTTGCAACAAGACTAAAAAGGAATCTATGGAATTGAGATTTGGGTTTGATTTCAAACCTAGATTAATAGCTTCATCTTTAATTACCAGACTAAATGTAAAGTAACCGTTTTCGAAATCTTTGCTTTTAGTATCGAACGGAGTTACAAAGATAAGAGTCTTTCACTGACTTCATATAAGAATATACTAAAAAAAGATATAAGTTGGAAATGAAAATTTATTTCCAATCTTCATAAACACTTGCATCAATTAGTTGGATAAACAAGTCATTTGAACTTAAAATTACATCTTAGATTTTGATGATGGAATTTTCAAATTTAGTTAGAACTTGTTTGTCTTATTTAGTTATTAAAATTTGACAAATATCTACAAAATACGGACAAGAACTAAAGCGGTGTCCTGATTATTGGTGATTACTAGCAGTTTTCCGCGCAATTATTGAATCTCACAAAATATCATTGAAAATATGGGCAATCTTTCGGTTTATTGTTGAAAAAAAAAAAAGTTTAAAACACTGATAAAAAAAGTTTATAAAACTAAAACCCGACTACTTGAAACACGCTCTGAAAAGTACGAAATAAGAAAATAGTCTTAAAAGATAGCCGTGGTCGTATGCCACGTTGATTTTATGTAATTATTATAATGAATCTGTTTTGCTACAGTAGGTGGTATACGACCACGCAGTACTTAAAACCTAACTAGTTTAAAAGTGAGTTTATAAATTCTTGCAATTATCAGTTGATTGCAAGAGAAGCCGTGAGCAACAGCCAATATTCTTTACAGATTTGAAATGTGCTCTTTCATTTGATACCCCACACGACAACGTGTTTTTTTTTTTAGTTCTTTACTTTAAGACGGCGCTGTAGTCAATTCAACGTTAATTCATGTAGCCTATAACCAGCGAACGATCCAGAGGCTTCCAAAAACACATTTTTTTTGTCTGGCATCATTTGTCCAATTATAATAAATACTAGTTTAGTAGTTATGAGGGAACAGATGAACATCCATACCCAGATACATACATACGTACATACAAGTTAAAATCATTCCCCTCCTTACCCTCCTTTTTTCTTCGCCGTAGTCGGGTAACAAAAACAAAATTTAAAAATATTCTTTTATACTTAGATTCAAACCCAAGTGTCTGCATTTCGCGACCGCTTAGCTTATTCGCTAAGCCCCAAATAAAATGAGCTATCGAACAGTGTCGCCGGCGGCAAAATTTATCCTTTTGTTCTAATTAAATTTTAGCACTATTTCAGTGCCTAAAAAAGGTCAAAGTGATTTTCTGAGAATAAAAAGCTAGATCGTTTTTTCCTCTGAAACATTGGGGTCGTTTCTGGAATTTACATATTTTTACATACTAGCGGTCTCCCGCAGCTTCGCCCGCACAAATTTCGAATTTCCAGAAAAATATTCAACGCAAAACACATATTTTCATTAGAAGTAAGAGACCCTAAACCTGAGTGCTTAGCGCAAGTGCGTATTTTTCTTAAGCTGCCAGCATTAATTTGATGCGGAGTTATTGTGATATTTTCCAAGACATTTATTGAAATTGAATAATGTAATGTGCAATTTTGTTTATAATATAATGCTCGTGATGATGAATATGTTTATTTTGATAAGAATAAATACCCGTCACAAAATAGTACGTAATTTTGTATACAATTTATGAACATAAAAAAGTTTGTATTTAGAAAATAGACATATGCTGTCGCTGACTTTATTGTAGAACTTTTATATGGAACAATCCCGTCATATATGATTTTGATGTATCTTAAATGGTATACGCTACGTACGCAGTAGAATATTTTCCCCCCGTTTCTGCAATATTTTTATAATTGATCTGCTTTTATAAGTCGTATCGTGCTAACCAACACAAAAAGAATTTTGCAAATCGGTCCTGTAGTTTCTGAAATTAGCGCGTTCAAACAAAAAAATAAACAAAGTAACAAACAAACTCTTCAGCTTTATAATATTAGTATATATATATACAAGAACTGCCCGTTTAAAGTAAGACAATATTGTAAAGTTTCATTAAAATCTATTAGGTATAAGTTTTACTGTGAAAGTATAACAAATATCCTCACAAACATTCACTTTGTTTTTGAAAATGAAACACCAATTTAGATCTCCTGTATTATTTTCTTATCTAGCATTCGTAGGTTAGGTCAGTATCCTTTTCATAATAGTCTTTACCATTGAGGACATAAAGACCCCTTACACATTGCGACTTTTAGCATCTATACAGTCGCAGACTGCATCAATAATCGAAAAATAGCGCAGTGTGTAAAGGTTGACACCTTGTAAAGGTTGATACCTTTACACACTGCCTACTTTTAGCATCGATGCAGTCGTGATATAGAAGCTGGAAATCGACAAATTATGTGCTGTATTTTGGCGACTACATCGATCGATCGATGCATCAACAACAAGATTATTGGCAAATATAAAATAGGCTGAACTGAACTGTGTATCTGTTGGTGTTGTCCTGTTTTAGTGACTTGTGATTATTAGTAATATTTATAATTGTTATAGCACTTGACTTGTTTAAATTTTGAGCTTGACATATTTATATTCATGACATCAATTTTCTTTTATTGACACTATTTATATACTTTGATGATTGATTAAAATAAATAAAGTTACATGTAATAGTACATTGAACATATTTGCATGCAACATTTGTTAGCTGAAGATGTGAATCAAAACTATTGTTAAAACCAAAAATGTACCCCCTTCAAGTTCAAATAAATATATTCTATTCTATTCTATTCATCGATGCTAAATTATAATAAATCTAAAAGTCGCTGTGTGTAAGGAGTCAAAGTCTTTACTATCTGCGTAAATAGCCCTGCGTATGTGAGAACTCTTTATTCATTTATCTATTTGTTAGCAGGATGTCGTTTATTTCTTCATTCCTTTCTGTCAATTCATCGACTTTATCAGTGTCAGTATTGTATATTTTTGTAAACTTGTGATTTACCATATTGTGAAAGTAAACCTATTGTTGGTAAGTATTACTTCTAACTGGTTACGTTTCTTTGCACAGACGTGGCGTGATTTTTATGTAGTAGGTAATACGATGAAATTTTTGAAATATATTTCTTGGATACATATAGTAAATTGTATTGATGCAGTTTTTTGGTCAGAGCAGTTGCATATAAAGGTTTGTAACACAGTTCAAAGAGGCCTTAGGTATATCGAACGGCCTAAATCATACAGCCTAGATATATTCTAAGTGTATGCTTATATATGTCACCTTGAAATTGTAAAAACCGCGAGATTCTAATGTAGAAAGTAAAATTGTAATCTGTCAATTTTTTGTGAACAAGCTAGACAAGGTTTAACATTTATGCTTTTTTAATGACTTAAAAAAGGAGGTAATCAATTCAACATGTATGTATGTGATATTGTCACAATTAGATAAAATATTAGTATGATATCTATTGAGGATTCTTAACACATGTGCAAAATTTCGTAAGTGTATGAATGTTTGTATGTTTGTCTTAGGATGTCTCGAAAACGAGAAGTCGAGTCAAATAAAGAAATAATTTTTTATAGTTTTCAACTTAGGATTCAGTTGCAGTGTAAATTTCATCACAATCGTTCCAGTAGTTTTTATGATATGAGTAATAACTACAAATCATTTTATTAAAAAAAATGTACTTACATGCAAACCTCACACGAAGTTACGACTAATGTTCCATACATTAGTCGATAAACTGAATTTCGATACAGTTTTTGTGTGTTTTACAATACGGTGATATATACTTGTCAAAACAAAATAAGGGCCACGAGGTATTTTTTCATTTTGGTGTAAATTATTAAACATTTACATATTGAAAGTAGTAAGACATTGAGTATACAAACTCTTTGATACCTAAACTTTTTAATATTGCAGTATTCATCTAATGCTGGCAACAATTTTAAATAAAATTTGATTTAAAATTCTTTGTACGGTTTGTACTGGAAGCCTCACAAATTCAAGTCTTGCCGTGGCCGGCGAACAGTCCGGAATTAAATCTAATAGAGTACATGTGGGATCAGTTGAAACGAAGAGTTAGAGACGGTGATCTGGAAATCCACAACCAACAGCAACTCATCAACGCTATTAAAAGGGCCTGGGAAGAGATTCCAATGGAAAATGTCAGGTATTTGATTGAGAACGTGCACTTCAGACTTCAGGAGTGCGAAGCAAAACGAGGGGGGCATACCCGTTACTAAAAGATAACCATGGAGTATTTTCTTTTGTTTTCAGTAACTTTACATTGTTTTTATTTTTAACCTTAAATGTGTTTTTTCTTTTAAAAGCAAATAAACTTTTTAATCATTATTATTGGAATAAATTTATTGGTCTACACGGTAAAAACAACATAAGTTTTCGTTATGGAGACAAAAATATATATGTTGGTTTTATTATTTTCATGGTACAGACAAAATACCTCGTGGCCCTTATTTTGTTTTGGGTAGTATATATAAAATCATTGAGTGTATGAACATCGTTGTACAGTGGCCAGCACATCACTATTGTTGCAAACTAGCCTTTATTACAACTGTATAAGATACCATAGTGTTTACCTTGACGTGCTGTTGTCCGTACATCCCCTATAAATGGCGCTTATGTACGAATAACTACGCCGTAGTTAGTAAGCTACAACAAGGCGACCTGGTGTTTATAGTTTTGATTTTCTCCCTGTATCGCTATAAGAAATTGACTTTGTTGCTAAAACATTATTATTTAATGGAAAAACTAAATAATATTTTATGGCATCAGTATCATTTGTACAGCCACCCCTGAGCTCGTCGCTGACTAAAACAACACTCTGTATACTGGGTACACAAATCTTAAAAAAATCTAGTCTCCAATCTTATAGACCTCAAAACCTTTTTTCCTTATTATGGCTGTCTTTGCTTTATATTTTACGACGGTCTTTAATGAGATAGCGCTGACAAAATAACATTATGCAAAATCTACAAAGCGTAATTTACATAGATTAGGTACGAGAAGAATAAAATGTTTGTAAAAGATAACTAAAAGAGGTTTATCAAGTTATAAATTATGTTTGGAGCAAATATAATTACAGTAGACAAATATTTGGGAGGGGATAGAGTGGCATAATTTTAACTCAAAAAATGTCTGGATTGGTATAAGAAATCCAATTTATTAAAAAGAATGAATATTTTATAAATATGGTTTTCCTTACCTATGAATATTGCTTTTCGGGAAATCGTCATAGAAAATTTATGAAAAAATACATTGTTAAAGTCTAGCTCACTTAAAATCTAAATGTAGCCCCAGAGATGTACAATTGGTTTTGTTTTCAATATTAATTCAATAGGAATATTGATGTTGATTTCAACACTGAAAATTCGTCTTTGTTATGTAAATTTAATATGTTTATTATGTTAACTTGTTTAGTACCGACGGAGTGCGCGACAACCATTCCAGCGGTGCCGCCGACTCGGGCCCGAGTGTTTACGGCGACGATTTTTCTGACGTCATTTTGTACATAATACTTGAACCGTTGGCCATCAGTACCGTTACCATGAGTTTACGACGGTTTTACTCACTAGCGACGACGTAAAAAAGTCTATGGAAAATCGCATGCGCCTCTAGCGGCGACTGACAGAACTAAATTTCTCTATACAAAAAGTAACGTAAGTCATGGTAACGGTACAGTTCAGTACGCTGTATGCCGACCACTCGTACCCGAGATTACATGTTTTTTTTAAATAAAAATAGTGCATTTTTTGTCGTTTTTTTTATTAAATTACGCGTACTTACTGTAGAAACCGGGTTTATTCTTATTAAGTTTTTTGTCAGTCAATATGTTTTAAGGTGTTATTCTTCTCATTATTGTTTTATCTATGGAATCATGATGTGCCCAATAGGAATGGGGTGATGAAATTTCGATTGAAACGGATTATTATGTCCCTTAGAGCGCTTTCACACTCAGGCGACTTTAGCAGCGCGACGGTCGCATGGCAGTCGCGCTGCTGTCAATTTCATACATAAAATGACAGCAGTAAGACTTTCACATTAGAGAGACGCGCTGCTCTCGCTCTAATGTGAAGGCGTACATATTTTTTCTGTTCTTTATTATTAACAATAACATTTTGTTCACAGAAACAAGTACCCACGATGGTGCTAAAAAGCTCTAGGATGCGGTATGTGCCGCTCATGGCCTTCCAACTGGTGTTGATGGCTTTGTTCTTCGTCTTTGTCACGTACAGCGATGGGACTGCTGAGGGAGACAAGGTTAAAGGTAAGTTGACGCCTATTTTTACCTGCGATAACATGACTTGGTTAGACTTATAAGCGTGCCTGGATCGAAAATCTCGACAAATCCACAAGACTTGGCCTAAGTACTTATCAGTAAACGAGAAATTTAAGAAAGCTAAGGCAACGATCAAGATACACGTACTGACTAAGGAATAGGGTTTGTGAAGTCAGGGCTTAAAGACTTAGAACATGTACGGCTCAACATAAGATCTGAAATAATGATCGGCAACATTTTGTATAATAATATTTGTGATGGCATATAATGTAGTAATTTATTGTTGGGTACCTATAAGGTTAAATCTATATCTTTTTGCTCACCGTCATTCATTTCATTGTCGAAAGAATCCAATTATATTTACACTAGTTCTCCCCCGCGACTGCGTGTGTGAGTTTCGAGTTTTGCTTTTACCGTTTTTCAAATTGGCTTTGCAGTTCCTGAGATTAGCGCTATTAAACAAACACACTCTTCAGCTTTATAATATTAGTGTAGATACAGATATATATTTACCTATTCAAAAACGAAACTATTTCCTTGCGGCAAGGAGGCTATGATGCTATGAAATGGTTTCCTTTTTGAATAGGTAGATTTTAAGTTATTTTTTAATGTTGCATGTCTTAATTTTATTTTTTCTTGTTTGTTATTAATAAAGTACTACCAATATATATATATTTCCATTACGTAAATTGAAGAATTATGATATTCCACAAATCAGATTGCGTAGAACACCGCTACAGCATTCTCAAAATAAAAACAGGTTACTTGTAGTCTATTCCACGGAATGAGGCTCTATTTAGCAATTTGCATGTTGAGTGCCTTATTCGGGGTCTGCACGGTTCTTTAACATTCTTGGCCCGTGTAATAGGCCTGATATTAAATATACTTTTATTGGAATAAGAATATTATAATTTTGATTGTGCTCCCAAAATGAGGGTTGCAAATGTCTTTGTGAACGTTCGACCTTCGGAGTGCTGTAGATTTTTTCTATCTTCTTTTATAGAAAGGCTAGAAGTGATTAGATTTGTATATTTATTTACCTAGCAATAAGGGCTTTATACATAGTTCTAGCGGGCTCCGCGACTTCGCGCGTTTAAACTTTGCTCCTTCCCGTCCCATCGCAGCGTGATGTTTTATAAATAAACTATCCAACACAAAAATATTTTATCAAATCTGTCCAGTAGTTCTTGAGATTAGCGCGTTCAAACAAACAAACAACGACCTCCGTGGTCGAGTGGCTAGAACGCTGGTTTCAAGCGTCGCCATCTCGTGAGGTTCCTGGTTCGATTCTCGTTCGGGTCAATGTAGAAAACGATCTTTTCTATATTGTCTCGCGTCTGGGTGTTGTTGTACCACCGTTGTGTCTGATTTCCGTAACACAAGTGCATTGGCTACTTACTTTGGGATCAGAACAATGTATGTAATTGGTGTCCCATATTTATTTATTAAAAAAAGAAACTCTACAGCCATATAATATAAGTATAGATGTTATCGGTGAGGCCGGTGACGCACCGTCACGTCGAAGAGAAAGCGGCATATTTTCGCCAGTGCCTTGTTGATGGTTTCTGTGGACATGTCAGTGGTAACCATAAGGCGCTTTGAGAGCGAGCCGGGCCGGACAATTTGACTGCGAAAGATAGCGCAAAGGGAATCCTATACTACCAACGCACATGGGAAAAAGACCGCGCTGCAGATGCGCGTCGGGCACTTGTAGCGTACTGGCGGGCAGTCGAGGCATTGCAGGCAATCACGGCGGGCAGACGCGGTCGAAACACCGCATTGTCGTCTGCTAAGCGCCTTACGGTTTCTATTGACATGTTTGTGGTAACCATAAGGCGTTGAGCAGAAGACGGGGCGGGCAGGTCTTTTTGACCGCGAAGTTATACAGACCGCGTCTGTCTATCAATGCTTGCGACAGCCCGCCAGTACTAAACCAGAGCCCGGTGGGCATTTGCGACGCGGTCTTTTTATCCTTCATGTGCGTTGGTAGTATAGGATTCTCTTTGCGCTATCGTTCGCGGTCAAATTGACCAGCCCTGCCCGCCCCGTCGTCTGCTCAGCACCTAAACGCACCCTCCGTGCTAAACTAAGCACCGTCGATATGCCAGCAATTATAGCAATCTTTCTTTGTTCGAGTTCTTATTAATACGACTCTATATTATATATATATATTATATAACATGAAAATAAAAAATCGATAATAACCCCGCAACTCGATAATTATCTAAAAGTAGGTAAAACGTGACTTGAATTATAAGTTATGTTCTCAGCAACTTAAAAATTTGGTGTCCAGTTGTCCAATTAAGTTTATCACAAGGATCGTATTAAGTTGACAAACTTCAAATATGATATAATTCGCAGGCGGATGATGTTACGCTAAAATTAATATCGCAATGGACCAGACAGGGTTATTATTACGTAACCTGATGTGTGATTGTGTATAGCAATCGTATTCATTTGATAGTTCAAAATTTACAGTAAGATCTGTCCAATGGCTGGACGGCAGACGTTTGACAGATCATACCGTACGTTTTAAACTCTCAAATGAATACGATTGCTTTTCATAATCGCACCTACGGTATTTGATTTTCGAATGGATTTTCAACAAAAATATAGTACATGACATGTAATAGGAACAATTATTTAAAATATAAGCACATTTACTATCGAGTGATCAATGGTTGAAATTTATAATAACGAAAAAATTTTTTTTAAAATTTTCTAACAAAATAAATATAACCAGCAATGTATTACAGATGTTTCCAGTCATAGAACTTTACTTAGTCTCTGAGTTAAAGCATTTTAGAGCACTATAAGGTCCCGGTAGTTTTTTTGAATTTTTTATTCGAATTTTATGTTCATTTCTTATATTTAATTATTTAAAATGATTTTCTCCTATTTCATGCCACACGCTGTATTCCTACTCAGGCGAGTTTTTAATAAAGCTCAATAGTATTGTGTCAGCGCTGTTGAACTTTATTAAGCACTTTCAAATTACTGTACTCCTAAACAATTGCGAAACGATTTTGATCGGGACACACATAATAGCCCTTTATATGAGTTGTAGCGTCGACGTCGCAACGCTACGAAACGTGACAGTGACGCGACGTGATTTAATATCACGTATGACGACATCACGTCAAATTGCCGCGCGGGAGGGAGACGCGTTTATACGTCGTATCATTTTGCTATGTGTAAATTAATTACCGTCAGGTAAAAGTTGAACTTGAAAACAAACAAGCTGACTACCTGTTTCACAAGGTCCTAATAAATAACCAGTAATCTTATCTGTCCATTAAGTGATACAAAATAAGCTTATTTATTGATTGTGAAACAGGCTTATGTATTTTTAAATCTGACAGTAAAACACTGATTTTTCAATCAGACTTCCGCTACTTATTACACTAAAGTATTCAATTAATTTATTTGAAAGACACAATTTGAATGACTATTCCCAGGAATTCAATATGTATTTCAGTTCAGTGATTTCAGTATTCCTCGAAAAAGCATATGATTCTGAAAAGCTACCAGGAACTGTGATGCAGCTTATTAATAACTTTAAAAATGGAAATCTTGATAACGATATTAAACCTATTAAGGCCAGGATTCCTATTGTTTTATTAGCCATGCAATTGCGAGCGCCCCACGCTATTGAAAATCCTTATTGATTAGAAACCCTCCAGTTTTCCAAGAACTTTATGAAAAACAAGCAGCCCCCGATAAATTAGCTTTCGAACACAAATATATTATTTTTATATCGGTTCGCTTTCAAACAAACTCTTTAGCTTTTTAATATTAGTATAGATTAGTGCATCAGGTTCAAAACCAATTTCTAAATTTATTAATGTGATGGTCAATAAAGTTTTATCTTATCTTACTTTGGAATAATAGCTATTTGCGAGTCATTTACAATGTTAAAATGTCAAGAGTTTATTCTTTTGAACGCGCTTGTCTCAGAAACTACTGGACTAATCCTTAATATTATTTTAAGGTAAGATAGCTTATAAACAACAAGATTCATGAGAAAGGAGTAAAATATGAACGTGCAGGCGAAATGGCGGCGGACCGCTGCTGGTATATACGAAAGTTGATAAATTTAAATCATCATTAATTTTACTTTCGCGTCATATTTAGATTAGCTGTCTAAATCTACGTCCGTAGATCTAAACGAATTGCAGGATCATGTTACGTCTCAAACAATTGCAACCATTAAAGTGATACCAATTAATAAAATGCTGTGGAGCTTTGCAGCGAATTGAAATTAATTTACTTGAAATTCTTCATTAATCCTATGGACTAGAATAGTGACAAGGACAGATTGGTTAGCGCCTGATATGTCAATGCCTATTTCTAGATTGGTTTACGCTATTTGCTTGATGACCTTGCGAAAACGATATATTTGCTAGGATACGAGTACGTCAAGCTTGTGATTGTTTTGAATGATTTAGATTACTAGAACCTCGAAATAGTTCTAACGTTTGTATTGTTAAATGCTATGATATGTTTATACTCGTATTAGTCAATATGATAGATTAGCGGTCCCCCGTGACTTCGTCTACGCGTTTTGAGTTTGCTCCCTCCCCTCCCCTCGAAACGTGATGTTTTATGGCCTTAAGCCATCCTCGATAAATAAACTAACCATCACGGAAAAAAATTTCAAATCGTTTAAGTAGTTTTTGAGATTAGCGCGTTCAAACCAACAAACAAACTCTTAAACTTTATAATATTAGTACTGATTGTATTAGTATTATCAAACATATACAATTAAACAACTAATTTAACACTTCTGCAGATTTTTATATTCAAATGCATACAAGGTGTGATCAAAAAGAATTGCAATCGCGATATTTGTGAAAACCTTTTTTTTTAATTAGTCCCCCTGAAAAAAAACACTTGTGCTAAAATGTTTTTTTCAATACTTAACACTTTTTGTGACAGTAATCGGCTAAAGCCGTAAAATGATAAAAGTTCTATTCGGTCTGGAATACTGCCCTGTAAAGTGTTAAAGCATTTGAAAATACATTTTCCGTGGCTCTGTTTAGCTCCTTCTTTGATGCCGTCTTCATTTTTTTATTCGTGGCTTACAGCCATCCTTTCATGTGCTTGTTCAGGTTTAGGAACGAGATACATGGATTTGTGTTTTTTGTTCGGCAGCCGTGGAAAAAATCCGAAAGGGGACACGACAGTGATGCGACGTGAAAAAAAACCTTGTCATGTGCCACAGTTATATTAAGGGCTGATTTTCCAATAGTCAGATAAGAAAAATTCGTCGAACAAAATACAATATGGCTATTCACAAAGATGAAATAAGAAACCAAAAACGCGGGACGAAGCGGGACTTGAACCAGCAACCTTTTGGCAAACCGGGCCAAACGCTCTTACCAATTGAGTTACCGTGCTGTTAGTCCGACCCTGCGAAATTTGTGGTTTCTTATGAAAACATCAATTGCGTGACGCTTAGCGCCATCTAGCCGTCTGTTTATGAAACAGATGGCCCAAGCAGTTATTCTTTACAGAATAAATTCAACTTGGAAATTGATGTCGCTTCGCTATCTAATGCGTTAGAATGTTTTTAACACTCACAGTGTCATATTTTATATTCATAAAGATGAAATAAGAAACCAAAAACTTGCGCACGGGCGGGACTTGAACCAGCAACCTTTTGGCAAACCGGGCCAAACGCTCTTACCAATTGAGTTACCGTGCTGTTAGTCCGACCCTGCGAAATTTGTGGTTTCTTATGAAAACATCAATTGCGTGACGCTTAGCGCCATCTAGCCGTCTGTTTATGAAACAGATGGCCCAAGCAGTTATTCTTTACAGAATAAATTCAACTTGGAAATTGATGTCGCTTCGCTATCTAATGCATTAGAATGTTTTTAACACTCACAGTGTCATATTTTATATTCATAAAGATGAAATAAGAAACCAAAAACTTGCGCACGGGCGGGACTTGAACCAGCAACCTTTTGGCAAACCGGGCCAAACGCTCTTACCAATTGAGCTACCGTGCTGTTAGTCCGACCCTGCGAAATTTGTGGTTTCTTATGAAAACGTCAATTGCGTGACGCTTAGCGCCATCTAGCCGTCTGTTTATGAAACAGATGGCCCAAGCAGTTATTCTTTACAGAATAAATTCAACTTGGAAATTGATGTCGCTTCGCTATCTAATGCTTTAGAATGTTTTTAACACTCACAGTGTCATATTTAATATTCATAAAGATGAAATAAAAAACCAAAAACTTGCGCACGGGCGGGACTTGAACCAGCAACCTTTTGGAAAACCGGGCCAAACGCTCTTACCAATTGAGCTACCGTGCTGTTAGTCCGACCCTGCGAAATTTGTGGTTTCTTATGAAAAGGTCAATGTGTATATTATATTGTATGTATATTATATGTGAGTGTTAAAAACATTCTAAAGCACAATATGGCTAATTAGAAAAAGTCACATAAATTTCAGCAATCATACGTAAATGTCATTTTTTTAAATCTGTCGCTTTATAATTTATTAGATTGATAAGTTTTATCTGACCATTGAAACTTGCCCTTAAATAAAAAAAAACTAACAATGATGTGGACGTGTATAAAAGCGAAGTATTCTCAATCACCCTCGAATACTGAATAACTGATGATTAGTTCAATAATTTTGTACATTGATTAATATTATGTCATTTTAACTTCTAATCTTTAAATTTTATACTACGCTGCAAATTTTAAAATCATGTTATGTACACTGTTGTTGGACTAAAGTTTCATCTGTAATTTAGATCTTTTAGTTATGAGCAAGTTAAAACTGTTATCTGTTCGTGTACTTAATAAATAAAATAAATATTTTTTAAGATGAAATAAAATCGATGATACGCCTAAGCAAAATTGCTGTAAAAATATCTAAACATTCAAATTGGACAAACTTCTCAGCATACGTTAAAGACAGGTGTAGGTACTAATAACCAAGAAAGATCTGAAATCTAATTATTGTAGCTCTTGAAAATTTAAGTCGCTCTACATTTTGAACTAACTACGTGTATTTTACGTTACGAGCTGAATTTCAGAAACCTTATGTATTACTAGTTAGTGTACGCTAGTAATGAGCCCTCCTAAGTTAACTAAGCGTCTTTACATGTACCTGAAAATCCGTACCTAAGGCCAAAGTTAATTAACAACCAAATCCAACGTACTCAACAAGATTTGCGGGTTCGCTACCCGAAACACCCAAAACATTAGGTTACGGGCTCACGAGTGATCGACTTTAATGAAGAAAGTTTCCCAATGTGCCGCAAACGTGGCATGGGAAGGCCGCGTCGTCAGTGGCGATCAGTTGTCTCCCACGACTAATCTACTTGCGACGACCCAATCAAGAGCCATCTCCGATATACCTTCGGTTGTACGCTCGTGACATGATTAGCGGTAGATAAATGAAGTGTTCCGTGACTTTAAAATAATGACGGCTAGAATAATAACTGTTTTTTTTTTAAAGTGTCTGCATGGTTCTTATTCACGCCGTCGGCCAAACGATCCATGTCACAATGTAGGAAGTGGCTGCGTTGTCACTGTCTCGGTTGTATCCCACGATTAATCTGCTTGCGACGACCCAATCAAGAGCTATCTACGCTATACCTTCACGGTTGTACGCTAGTAACAAGATTAGTGGTAGCGAAATAAAGTGGCTCATATAGTGTCCCGTGACTTTAAAAAAATCAATTTTTTGACAAACCTATGCGTGTCTATAGATAGGTCTTCAAAAATGACATGAAGGTTTCTTAAAATATTTTCTTTTAAAGTATAACGTTTGAAAGATAGACGCTTCTAAAATAAACGAGTGTAAATTTTGAAAAAAAAAAATGAAACAAAGATCTTAACAAACACTTTGAAACACACACACACACACACACACACACACACACACACACACACACACACACACACACACACACACACACACACAGTTTGTATAGAATCGAAGTAGCAGTTTTTGAGATAAAGCACATTTTGTATAACCGCAAACATAACTTTGTACTACATAAAAACACTATAAAAAACAAAGTTATATTTTTTCAGTTATGATTGGCACTGAGGGCAGTGCGCTAGCCCGACTCGCACTTGGCCGGTTTTTTTTATTCTTGACTTTGTAATTTTGGAAGTCTCCACCACTATTGACAAGACTTTAAATTCACTTCGTAATAACCCTTTCTAAATACAGTAGGTACTATAATCATACTGCGTCCCGTCTCCCAAAGCTAATTGGAGTACCGTCAATCAAAACAGACATGAGTGGATGGCAGATCATTTAGAGGGAGCTGTAATTTATTGGCTGTTAGTAAAATGTTAACAGGCATACTAACTATGCGTATGCAATAAACTTTATAGCTTTTTATAGAAAAATTTAAAAACTTAGCTGTCAACCGTAGCGATAGCAATAAATGATAAGGAAAAGGACATAACATAAATGACCCAAATAAAAGAAATAAGTCGAATGTTGAGTCCGTACCAAGAGTTTAAAGAGTTGGCATAGTCTAGACAAGAATGGAGAAATTTTCACCGACAAGAATGAAGCTCTTTAATTAATAAGAAAAAGCATTATGACGTCTGTGGGTTGCGTCTTCAACGCCCAATTTACGTTCTAATTATCAGAATCGATTCAGCTATTTACGTTCGTTCTTTTGGATATCCACCCGAGTTTTATTACTATTTATGAAACACTTGCGTCAAGATGGCGTGTTATGACAATTGGTGTATGTATGTATGTCAAATGTACAAGTAATGTCCGACTTTCCAATGAAAATTAGTACAATTCCACATGCGAGTGATTTAAACAATATTACTGAATTTTGTGAGTAACGTCTATATTTTGCGTTTTTTTTCATTGAATTTTAATTCGTTTTCAAGCGAAAATTTGGCCCCATATTCACGCGAGTGATTTAAAAATAGGGCTCCTGATCTTTTCCCCGTTGTTCGTAAACTATGTAACAGTTTCAATATTTTGTATTTTCATCGTTTCTGATAACACAAGTCTCACAATCAAAACATTGTTACTCAGGGTATCTGAACCGATCTTAACGATACAATTCCTCGTACTATACGATACTCGTCGACGCTCAACAGTAAACATGGTGTCAACGTAGTGTCAACATCGGCTAACCGTAATACAAACACGGCGGGAGGAAGTCAGTCTAAACGAATCCATTAGGTTTAAACAAGATTGCACACATGCTCAACCCAGTGGTTTAAGTGGGCCATTGAATAAATGGATCGATTACGCCATTTCAACTTTAATCTAACTATAACCGCTACTCTTATTTTGATTTTTTTTGTGACTTCAAAAATGAGGTAATCAATTCGACCTGAATGTAGGTGATATCGTCAGAATTGGATAACAGTTTAGTATCTATTGAGGCTTCCTAGCACCTGTGTAAAATTAGTATTTGTATGTTTGTTTCAGGATTTCTCAAAAAGGCGATGTCATAGCGTAATGATTATTTTTTAGTTGAATCAGGTATAGTTTGGTGAAGGTTTTATAAAAATCAGATCAGTAGTTTTTGAGAAATAAGAAGGTCACTAAAAATCATAGAATAAAAAAACAAACCGCCTTGAAAACACCGAAAAAAAATACGCATCTGTCTTCTATTTAGGAGAAATAAATTTCAAGCCAACACCGTTGGTCTTAACATATTAGCACCGACTCCAAAAGAATTTGTTTCACGGAGAGCAAATGCGATATCTTGAGCTTTTTAGTAAATCTCAAAAACATATTAATATGAAGATCTACTTTTCTTTCTTAAATTACCTTTAATTATAAGTCAATAGTCTAAGTTAAGTATTAAATAACACATCAATGATACACACCATAATATTGCCTTCCTCAAATGAAATGCTATCAGTAACTCAATTAAAGCTCCGAACATTTCGTTCTTAAATAACCTTTATTTTATAAGTCCCTACTCTAAGTTAAGTAGTAAACAACAAATCAATGATACACACCATAATATTACCTTCTTCAAATAAAATGCTGTGAATAACTCAATTAAAGCTCCGAACATTTTGTAAACACATACAAGCTTTCAGCTTTAGATAAAAGCCCGGCTAAAAAAAATTATGTAGCACTCAGTTTTGACCAGATACGATTGTTTTTTTTTTTAACATTTACTAAATAAATAATGTTGTAGTTTTTACGAATACCAACGTAAATTGGTAAACTAACGTAATCAGATTTAACAATACGCATGGATTGCGTTTTATTAAATTTTCCAGTTCATTCAATATAAATCCCCAACAGTTGATATTGGCGAGAACAATGCTCATCAAAAGATGAACATATTACCTTTCTGCTCAAATAAAATTAAGCTTTATTGAGTTCCATAATGAGTGGATGTTGGTCGTTTGTAGTTACGGACAGAGAAACTTTTAATGAGGAAGAGCTGTCCGAATTCGGGCCGTAGACTATAGGTAGGAAACAGACCTATAGCAAGTAGTTGTTTTAATCTATATAAATAAAAGAAAGTGGTGTTAGTTACACTACGGCTAAACCCATTTGGCTGAAAATAGGCGGGGCTTAGTAGGCTTAGCTTAGAACCAGAAGATGGACATATAATACATTTTATCGTGTTTAATTTATCTTTTGAAATAATGAAATTTTGTCATGGTCTTTATTGTAATTCTATTTAGTTTTTTGTCAATATAATAAAGGGTCTTTCAAAGAGGACGCGTCGATGTTAAAATTTAATAAAACAGATGTGTGTGAGACATTTAAGATTCTTTTTTGTTTGAAAGGTCATTATGGATGGCATACGACATCTTTCAAATGTCCACCTCAGCTTCGTATGGTGGCACAAATCCGAGTGGTCAATTTTTTTGTGACTCTGACTACTACATAAATGTATGTATTAGAAGTTACGTTTTAAAATTTCAAATCGGCCCAGTAGTTTCTGAGATAAGCGCGTTCAAACAAACAAACGAACTCTTCAGCTTTATAATATTAGTTTTGATTGTATGGAATGTATACAACTCTTAGGAAATATATAGTACAATTCCAAAGCTATTTAGGAAATGTGTAAAATATTGATTCAGATATTACTTTTCTTTTCTTTTCATTTATTCATTAGTACACATAACAATAATATCCCTCCACAAATTTGCACTACGGTGGATTATGGCTACCACATACATTGCCCAGCAGTGGATTATTTATGGGCGAACGTTATACTCTCATTTAATTAGGACTATAATCTGACATTGTTCTACAAGTTCATCGATGGAAACCTTTCCTGGTATTTTATAGTGGTAGGCCAGGAAGTTTATTACCTCTGTTGTATCATGTTCTTGATTAAGATGAACTTTCTTCTTGTAAGTACAAGTATATTAACTATGTGCTTACTAACTTTCAACACACAAATGAAGGTGATGCGTTAACATAGCTTCTATTTTCTCGAAGAGGAAGCCTTTTCTTTTTTCAAAATTACCTTCTTGGACGCCCAAACGGATAAAACTAAGAGGGTATCATTCTCACTGCAAATAGGACCCCGAGGTATTCGACACTCATTGTGCTGACTAAATTTTCAACAAAGAAAGATATGAAACGAAAACCTCAATCAACTGAATTATCATGTCGATTTTTGTTTAGAAAATAATCAAATGGTAAATTGTCGATCAACAGACGTTAACTATCAAACTTTTCGTTTATCAATTCGACTGTATGTTTTTTTTTTCGTATGTTCGTTACCTCATATCTCAGGCGTTTGTCGACCTAATGGAAAATTTTTTCGCCTACTTAGAGGGTGTACTTTCTAGTTGGTCCCATTTTTTTCCATTTTGGGATCTGATGATGGGATCTTTGTGTAATCGAGGGAAACCCTCAAATTTTAAAGGCACGTATAGTATTTCTTTACTAGAATCTTAATGTTGACGTGTTGTTACGTCTGATAGTCAACATCTTGTGGGGCTGAGCTGATGGTGGAACTCCTTAACGCTTAGGAGTTCAGTAATTATAATGACGGAACTTATGATAGGTATTTTGTAGCTTTTTAAAAAAATAGAATCATAAGGTGCAACTCCCCCCCCCCCCCCTCTTATGTAATCACTAAAAATGAAGAAATAAAATAAACTTTTAAAAAAGTAAAAACCGACTTCAAAACCAAAATGCACTAAAAAGTTTTAAATAAACTCTTCACCATTGAAAGGAAAGGAATCCGTTTTAGGCAAACAATTTCTTTTTGGAGTCGGTGCCATCACTTTGACCATCAAGCATCAACTATCAAAGCACCGACTCCAAAAAGAAATTGTTTGCCTAAAACGGATTCCTTTCCTTTCAATGGTGAAGAGTTTATTTAAGACTTTTTAGTGCATTTTGATTTTGAAGTCGGTTTTTACTTTTTTAAAAGTTTAAAATTAATAATGACCAATGTCTTTCCCCTTGATTGGTCAATAATCACTTCGACGTAAACACTTTACTCGTAAATGTTTAAAGGGCCACTGAAAAGTATTTGTTTTTCCCTAAAGCAAAACACTTAAAAACCGGACCGTGGAAAAGCTGAAAGTAAGAAGCTATTTACGTAAACTTGTTGGCTTTTCTACTGCACAATAAAATGGCCTTAAAAACTTTTCATATAAAAAGGGGCAAAGTTTCGTGACCCTTTGGTCGTAAAAATAGCAGATCTCACTAAGAGCTCGGTTTATAGCTGCACTTCTATATACCTATACTAGTCACTTTTATTTCCGAATTTGCTTGAGAGTTTCGAAAAAGCATTGAAGCTGAAATAATTTGAAACGTCATGTTGAAAAAATATAAGATTTTTAACTTTCGCGTTGCATTGCAATAAGTATTAGACATGACGGGTCTATACGCGAATGAAAAATGGATGAGTACAGCTAGCTCACTGCCCGACGTTTCGGCTGTGTTGCATCTGCCGTGCCGAGTCAACTGTTGATGAAAAGAATTGCATACAATTGAACCGTTTTTTTACTCCGGGTATCCTACACATATTTTTTTGAAAAAAATGTTTTAGAGACCTGTATGTCATTTTACAAGATATATCCATAGATACTCCACACGCTAAGATTTGACAAAAAAATTGCAGTTTTTGTTTCATGTATGGGAGCCCCCCCTAAATATCATTATTTTTTGTATAAGAATCGTAAAGCGGTTAACACGATACATCTTTCACTAATTTTCAACTGATGCCTATGGTTACAGAATAAAGTGGCTGTGACGTACGGACAGACAGACAGACTTGACGAAACTATAAGCGTTCCCTTTTTTGCCATTCGGCTACGGAACCCTAAAAATCTTGCTGACATTCAGAAAAATATAATCGTCGTGGCGTCGACGCATTTGGAGCCGTCAGTCTCACTATGGGCCTACTCACACATATCACAACCAATCCACGTGGTCGGGCAGTACATTTTGTATAGGAAATGAATAGGACCACACGTACCCCATTTTGCAGTCTTTATCGACTTTTTGTATGATACCGACGACATTGCAACGACATCTCAACAACAACGCTGGTTGCGTTTGACCTATAGTATACGTGTGTTAAACGGCATACCTGTTGGTACGGACAACAGCACGTCAAGGTAAACACTGCGGTATCTTATGTAGTTTTAATAAGAGCTAGTTTGCAATAACAGTGGGTAACATGATGTGCTGTCAACTGTACATTGATTTGTGTTTTTTCTTTAAAATTAGACTCGTACAATAATACGGATACCAACCGCATGGCGATCGCAAGAAACGAGTATGTTATACCACCGCGATCAGTTCGGTAGAATTAACCAAAACTCTGTGCATTAGTGTAATCTTAATAAGAAAAGACGTCGGGTATGAGTCAGCTGATATTGGGAATGATGGGATTACACTTCATTGGGTTTAGGTTGTATGAACATAATATAGAATTCTGTCATAATTTGTTTGATAAATGAGATGATATTTATCGTGTATGGAAAAAAGGTCAAGTGTGTTACCTATTCTTAGTTATCTAGGAGTATTAAAAAAAGTTTAATAAGATTTATCATTTTGATTACTATAAACACTTTTGTTCGTTTGTTGTGTACAGGTTTCTATATCCTGCATCAAAATACTATGATATTACTTATTCATTGAAAATATACCAAGGAACTAAGGGTGGATTCGACTAAATGAGAATAATAATAATAATAATATAATATAATAATAAATTTATTTATTTTCTCTTCACAAAAATAGGACATAAAATGACAATCATAAGGAATCACAATTGGTGCTACAAAGTATCCTGTCATTTGTGAGAGACTGGTGCCTGAAATAGGTTTCGGAGAAACCTGTAACACAGGTCACCAGGCCCACCCACATATGATTACAATATTGATTGGTAGCAAGTTATATCGTACATACAAAGTGAACGTGCGCGCGCGCGCGTGTGTGTGTGTGTGTGTGTGTGTGTGTGTGTGTGTGTGTGTGTGTGTGTGTGTGTTATGTGTGTGTTATGTGTTGAAGTTACTATGTGAGTCATGATGGGTGCACCCTTTCGTCGACAGAAGTGAAATAAGGAAAAGCAAGGGAGATTAAGTGTCAAGAGATCTTAAGCCGATACGATTAAATTTTACTCTTGGATTGAAAGTAGATCCTCGGTTGCATTATAATTTAATGAGGACAGATAGTTCGTAAGTTTAATTTTACATAAATGTCTATTCAATAATAGAAATTGAGGAAGTTATTGAGTTTATTATAGAGAAAATCGCCGAGAAAACAGAAGAAATTGTGCGACTTCGCAGTTCTAAATAGATTTCTTGGGCAAACCGCTCCCTGTCTGCGTTTATCCTTCAGTAGGTCAGGGTCATACAAGATCATAGTGTGTTTTAAGAACAGTATGAAGAATAAACGACTGTCTTATCGTAAGGACACCCCAGTCCTGATACAGCTCGAAGGTGGTGTAAAGGCGAGGACGGCTTGCAGCCACTTTTAAGACCAGACGCTGGGCTCTCTCAGCCTCGATCAACTTAGTTTTGTCGGAACCACCCCAGGCACATATGCAATAGTCTACGACTGATTGGCATAAAGCAATATATTTTTTATTTATTTTTTATTTAAAGACTTTATTGCACAAATTTAATGTACAAAGGTGGACTTAATGCTAAAAGCATTCTCTACCAGTCAAACCTTTAGGTCATGCAGAAAGGTGTCAACGGGTGCAGTGAAAAGCTTCTAAAGAAAAAAGGAACATAGTAACAATAATCATTTTATCCTATAATAATAAATATTCATATTATAATGTATTATATAAATAGATAAACCTACATTTAAATAGTAACTATAACTTTAAACATATTATATATATATATATATATAATTATACGTACATAAGCATAAATAAAGCAATAATACCTACATATAATAACAATATTACTATGCAATTATTCACTCTTTCAGAAATGTGCGAACTTTATTCTTGAAGGATAACCTCGAATCAGTCTTCCTTATATCTAGGGGAAGAGAGTTCCAGAGTCGTGTAGCTGTCACTGTAAATGACTTTGAAACATACGAGGAGCGGTGAGCCTGCGTACCTAGCCGAAGGTTGTCAGAGGAACGGAGAGAACGATCATGAGTTTGACTTAAAAAAGGGAACATATTTCGAAGGTAAGAAGGGGCAGAGGGGTTATACAGAATAGTGTGAAGAATGCAAAGAATTCGAGAGTCTCTACGTTGACGGATGGTAAGCCAATTCAGTTGTGCTCTGTAACTGGAGACATGGTCGTATTTACGGAGGCCGAAGATGAATCTAATACAACTATTTAGGAGACGTTCAAGTTTATCAGTGAAGGCTTCAGTGAGGTTAGTACAGCACGAATCAGCATAGTCGATGATAGGAATGACTAAACTTTGCATAAGCAGAAGTTTCGTTTTAAATGGGAGAAAGAATTTAAGGCGGTAGAGACTTCTCAGACATGTGATAACCTTACGACTTACTTCTGATATGTGATCAGTCCATCCCAGCGTAGAGTCAATGATAAGACCCAAGTTCTTTACACTGGAAGAGTAAGGAATTGTCGTACCTTTATAAGCTATCGGATCCAGATCAACGGTATTAAGCCTAGAGATCAGTCCCGGACTACCCACGATGATAGCTTGACACTTGGTAGGGTTAACTGAAATACCAAAGTTGTGCGACCAGGAAGATATATATTCTAAAGTCTCGTTCATTAGGTTTATTGTAGCAGATATTTCAGAAATTTCAGTTTGAACATATAATTGAAGGTCATCGGCATATAGATGATACAGGCAGCGAAGGTTGTAAGTGACAATATTTATAAAAATTGAAAATAGTAGAGGAGATATTATTCCACCTTGCGGTACACCAGACGTCAGCATGTACCAGTTAGACATTGAGTTCGGAGTTTTGATTGACTGCTGGCGACCACGCAGGTAGGATGAAAACCATTCCAAAGCAGAAGGAGAAACTTTAAAGTGGGATAATGCAGCCAGAAGGAGGTCATAATCAACAGCATTAAATGCGTTAGAGAAGTCAATTAAAACAAGAAGTGTTACTTTGGAGGAGTCCATCCCTTCCCTAATATCTTCAGTGACCTTCAGCAGAGCGGTGGTAGTACTATGACCCGCTTGAAACCCAGACTGAAAAGGAGTTAATAAATTGTTTTTAAATAGGTGCGAGGACAATTGTTTATGAACACATGACTCTAAAATTTTCAAAAGAAATGGCAAAATAGAAATTGGCCGGAATTGGCTTGGTGAAGTGGGATTACGGACTTTGGGGAGTGGAAAGACGATAGCTTTACGCCACACATCTGGGTAAGTGCCAGTGACTAAGGAAAAATTGATAATATGTGTGATAACAGGTAAAATAAATTTTAGCAAAGGCACTATCATCAAGCGGCTTACGCCATCCACTCCAGTCGCTTTGGAGGTTATTGCAAAAATGGCCTTGCTTATATCAGATTCAGAGACAGGGGTAAATGAGAAGGAATTGACTTCAGGAGCAGGGAGAGAACGCAAGTATGCTAGAGTATTGGCTTTAACGAGAGCGTCAAGAGTCGGCAAGTTCGTAAAATGTTTGTTAATGTCATTGAGATCCAAAGGAATATGAGTGTCGTCGGACTTTGATCTGCCAACCCCAAGCGAATTGAGAAAATTCCAGACGTTTAAGGAAGAACACTTATTGATCTCAGCATGTATGTGACGACGTTTAGCTGCCCGTATCATCTGATTGCAGCGATTCCGCGAAGCTTTGTACTTAGCCCAGTTCTCGTCAGATCTATCCCTTTTAAAAGTACGGAACGCCTTATTACGTTTGGACATAGCCATATGAACATCTTTTGTTAGCCAAGGGGCCGGCGGTCATAGACCATTTTAATGACCCGTCGGTCTGCTATATGCCTGAGGGTTTTAAAGATGTAAACCAGTTTACGTAATCTGACAACAAGTGTATTGATGTGAGGCTTGAATGAGATCGTTTGGTCAATGACAACGCCAAGGTACTTGATGTCAGAAGTTCTGGCAAGACTGGGACAAGAACACGTGCCAGCGTCAGCACAGCCATGTACGAACAACTTCAGGTCCTGGGGCGGCAATAGGTCAGAACGGAAAACAAAGGGGACGTACTTAGTCTTAGCGACATTAAGTGTGAGAGCATTATGTCTGAGCCACTCCCCCACCAGTCTCAGTCCTTGTTGTGCAGACATAAATGTATCTCGCCAGGATCGACCACTAAAGAAAAGAGCAGTGTCATCAGCAAAGGTGTAAGTTTTAACCCTAGAATAAAACGCTAGTTAATTTATATCATTACGTAAGGTTTTTTTTGACAGCTCTATACTTTCCCAAGCTATAATACACGAAATAGGTATGGATAGTATTAGTACATAAGTCAAACTACGCAACATACACATAGAAATCTCTCACAGGCAAGAGATCTCGGAACTTTTCGGGACAGTGCCATCGCGAGTGACGCCCGCTTGGGACACGCGTCTCGGAAGGGTTTTGTATGTTGAAAAACATGTTTGACCTCTATTTATGTAGATATTGTGTAATTTCTACTGTCATTTTATAGAATCAGGTCTCAAACGGATAACTTAACAGAAATTGCGTAAAAAATATACCGGAGGAAGGTATCATGCATACATTTAGTAGTACAAAATGTTAAGTTTGATATGTTATTGTTGTGTAAAGTTAGCCGTTATAGTACCTAGTTAGTATTAATTCTCAATAAAATTTCAAACAAATAGATGTGAGTGCAACAACGATGGTACTTTTGTGAGAAGCTCAGAAGATTATAATAGTACTCCATACGTGTGCACTTGTGCTCGAGTTTGACTCACTATTTTGTGCTTTAATACGACAATGTTTAGTTGACAGGGTTTTTCACACCATTGTGACGACCCGTCTTGTGCAGTGGTCGTATGACGACCCGTCTGGTGTAGTGGTCGTATGACGACCCGTCTGGTGTAGTGGTCGAGAAATCGCCTACTAGCAGCGGGTTGCGGGTTCGATCCCCGCACAATACAAATATTTGTGTGCATCAACATGTCTGTTTGTATTGATCTGGGTGTTTTCTAAGTATACCATGTATGTATTTACAAACAAAAAGTATTTAAGTATTATATCCGTTGTCTGGCACCCATAACACAAGCTTTGAGTAGCTTACTTTGGGACTAGATGGCGATGTGTGGGAATGTCCAAGGGATTTTAATTTTTATCATTCGTTTTGTTATGCAAGTTTAGTTAGTAATTTTACGTCGACAAACGACTTTTAGTTATTCGAGTTCGTTGAGAAATACATTATTCCTTAACTTCATACTTACGAGTGTGTAAGCTTTGTTTGGTTAAAGGCACACTTAGGTTGGATTCGACCAAACATAGGTTTACACGCGCGTAACTACACGAAAGATAATTTTGTTCCTCGATTTTATACTCGAAGGACTAAAGTCGTCTATTGACGTAAAATTGTAAATGAAATTACTAAACATGATTAAACTGTATTAGTATCCTGCAAATAAATACTGCACCAATGCAGTGTGGTGTCAAAGTAAGAACCCTGTCAACTAAATATTGTCGTATTATACAGAGGGAAAGTATCGAACAGTCACAAGTTTTGAATTTGACAAAATATTCTGAAATAATGACATAAATCGTATGGCGAGGGGACGTCATTACTTTATTCTTTATTTCTCGCATTTAAGTGGGTATAAGAGTTACTTCCGTTTAAAACTTATAATAAAGTAGATGGTAAAATGAAAGATTGATATACTCTCGGATAACTAGCTATTTATTTTATGGTTAACATTAATTCTCGTTTGGTCAAATCCACCTTAAGTACTATAGTTTTACAGGACACTAATGAAATCTTTCTGTTATCTCCTTTGTAAAAATCATTTACAAACTACAAGAGGAATAGACGAAGTCTTTTATTACTAAACTAAGTAGTTAATAATTATTGAAGTTAAAAATCACTAATTTGGCGTCTTAGAAAAACCGAAAGTCAAACATTCACTTGATACCATTTGTTTTTAATTACTTTGAAACTTTCTAGACATTTTTCAGAGGCCACTGAACGATGCGTCGTGTTTCTCATTATTTTTTAATGAGTCCCTTCAGAGAAACATCTTTGCATCTAATATTCATTATTCTGTTTGTAGGATTATTTATTGAATTTTAATAAACATTTTAGATTCAGCAAAACTAATGTAGATGAATTTTGTTGGATTACTCACATTAAAATTCATTATAAATCCTTTTAGAAGGGTTTTCTACGAATGTTTTTATTTTATTCATTTATTTAGGATCGATACTACGCATGATTGTGCATTTTACGCCGCCTCAACTGTTTCTGACTCACCCAGTGGTTGACTGGTAGAGAATGTTTCATAGCATGAAGTCCGCCATTTGTACTTCATTTTGTTTGTGTAATAAATAAATAATATACATTGAAATAAAAATATGTATATTTTTGTTAGTAAATAAAAGTGTAATGACATTTTTTTGATACAAAATTTATCTTTTTTTGTCACGAAAAGAAAATGAAATAGAAAAACCGTATCCTCAAAAACAACCACTTAAGTTTTTCATGTCGATGTGCGATAAGAAGGAAATCAATCACTCAGCACCGGCAAAATAATGAAGAAATTACTTCGGGTAAAATATTAGGCTCACATGCTTACATTTCTAGGTTAGGGTCCTTTTTCTATTTCCATTTTCACTAGCATTTAAAATGTATGAGTTTGCTTTCGTGTTTTTCAAAAGAAACACCATACATTATCATTTTATTTTGAATTAACAGAGTATTATATGTTTTATTTCAAAAGGTACATAATTATTGTAGTTTATAAAAGATAGCAGTTCCCCGTGACTTTGTCCACGCGTTTTGAGTTTGCTCCGTAACTTCCCTCCAGTTGCAACGTGATATTTTATAGCCTAAAACCTTTCTCGATTAATGAGCTACCTAAAATAAAAATGATTTCATAAACCGGTTGAGTAGTTCCTGAGATAAGCGGGTTCAAACAAACAAACTCTTTAGCTTTACGATATTAGTATATATTACATTTACTCGTAAAAACGGTGATTTGTGGTCATGGTAATTTATTGATTCCTTTGACTGCTCATATTTATTAATAAATGTACGTACAACATTCGACACAAATAATTATTTATTTTCCGTGTCTATTTTTGGCTACCCAATAATTTTACTTACAATATTTTATTATTTTCTGAATAATTAATATTTGCTATCAATGAATTAAATAGTAACATACGAGCCCAAATTGCATGCTGTTGGTAAAATAATTGAATGGGAAAAAATAGAGCGTTAAAAATATTGAATGCAGAGTGATTTTATTCATGTACGCGTATTTCAAGAGGGTTTACTACAATTTACGAACTTAATTTCTAAAACGTCATATGCTTAAGCTGCATGCCATATCGTCATTATGAATAAAAAAATGGAAATATAGTAATTTTTGAAACTGACCGTTGGCGTTCAAAATGTAGGCGATTTCGCGCTGCGTGCCGCCTGCACATCGTTAAAAAATACTGTTACTCTAAGCTAAGACATGATTCTATCAGGTAATGAAAATGATTTTTTCAATCCTAAAATGAAGGAGAGATCATTACTATGTGGAGTAAGACACAATTTAATTTATGGGGTTCCGTAATCTCACAAGGAAACCTTAAAGGCTGACCATACATAAATAAAGAAGGTTTTAACTAATATTGAAATGTTATGCGGCTAAATTAAAATGTATGTCACTTTTATGTCATTTACTTGATTGATGTTGATTTTAAACTAGCTATATCATATTTTAACATTTATAAACCTAGTTTAATTATATGTGGTAAGGCTGTAATAGTTCGTCTGTCCGTCCATCCGTAGTAGCAATCTTAGAAAACTGTAATTTGGCATGGGTATATATTCTAATCTCCCCGTCAAAGGTTTTTTTTTAACTATATATTAACATTCTCATGTTACTTATATGAAAGGCACCCCTTTCGTATCACGAGGATGTTTGTTTTTCTCTTGGCTAACCCATCATGTTGGATATCGTTGAATACGTCTTTTCAAATGATGATAAATGAGTTTAAATTTTCGGTAAAAAAATTTTTAGAGTCAAATGTCCTCAAACCACCAACCAAAAAATGAAAGAAAAAATAAAAAAAAACGGAAAACTCACGCCTATAATGAATTAACAAATTGCAGAGTTTTTATCCTTAAACTTAAAGCAAATTGATTTACATCTTAATTTTTGTCTATATTTTATTTCATTAAAAAAAGTTAAGAGATGAAACTGAAAGTGAAGTGACATTTTACTTTTGATTATCTTAATCAGCTAAAGAAAAACTAAATTGTGAGTTACCACCATCAAATTATGAAACCGTTTTTTTTTATTTTTTCTTTCATTTTTTTCAGAACAATAAAAATGCTTACCTATATAGATATAGTAAATACGGAACCCTTCCTGCACGACTCCGACTCGGAGTTGGTTGATTTTTATTTTCTTAGTCCTTATTGTCTTGATCTTGTTTTTTTTAATGAAGTCTTATTTCGTTGACAGTTATGATTTCATCACGAATTATAATGAATTCCTTTTCTATTCATGAAGATGGAATAAGAAACAAAAAATTTGCGCACGGGCGGGCTTGAACCAGCAACCTTTTGGCAGACCGGGCCAAACGCTCTTACCAATTGAGCTACCGTGCTGTCAGTCCGACCCTGCGAAATTTGTGGTTTCTTATAAAAACGTCAATGACGTGACGCTTAGCGCCATCTAGCTGTCTGTTTATGAAACAGATGGCCCAAGCAGTTATTCTTTACAGAATAAATTCTACTTGGAAATTGATGTCGCGTTGCTATCTAATGCTAAGAATATAAAATATGACACTGTGAGTGTTAAAAACATTCTAAAGCATTGAATTCCTTTCTACTCATAAGATCATATTTCTTATAAGAATTCATGCAGCTAATGCATTCTTGCAGTCTTTAAGTATACCTACCCATGCCTTGGCTTTTAAGTAATTGCAAGAATCCAAAGCAAACAAAGAAGTTCCAAGTGAATTCTTAGCACCGTGTGTAAATCAATATTTTGGAGAGCGACCTAGCAGCTTGAAAATGTTCACGTATGGTTTTGATAGAACTTGATGGGGCGGAAATGAAAATTATTGGAAGCATCCCTGCAATATACCAAAATGAAAATGACGTTTTGAGTAAAATACTTCCCAGCGAAAGCTCTCAAATTGTAATAATCGTTTCCGTGAATAGATTACTCAAAGCACAAGCTTATATTATTTTGTGTTTCCATACAAATGAAAACACGAAATAATATTTTCTTTGTATTATACTCTTGAGTGCCGTTTGACTGTGAAAACAATGACCTTTTCAGCGGTATATTTGTCGTCCTGAAAAAACAGGCATTATAACAATCCCATATCATAAATTCTTTTTGAGGGCTAATTTAATTTTTAACAAATGTGTATCATGATTATACATACATATAAATATATTGTTAAGAGTGTTTTGTCACTATACAGATTTTATAATATAAATTGCACTAGAAAAAATCAACTGTGTCAAAAAAGGAATCGAACCCCGTTTTTTACGCTTTCCGGGCGTATGCCTATGCCTTTCGGCCACCGACACGTCATTGGCAGTGGCCGAGTAGCTAAGGCATACGCCCGAATAGCGTAAGACACAGGGTTCGATTCCTCGTCTGACACACTTGCTTTTTACAAGTTAATTTTTATATTATTGTAGCCTGATTTTTATAATTGTATGCAAAGTTTAGATTTGACTTCACTGTTTTATAATACACCTATTTAGCAAACCATGATTCCAACTCTGTACTGTGGCTTTTGTCACAGGGTTTGTAAAATAAAAAATCAATATTTTTTGCTCCATTAAACTTGCAGACTGAAACTTTGCAGTAATGAATTCTGAACTGCGGTTTGCTCAGTAAATTAACATAAATATTGGAAAGAAATTGAATTTTAAACCAAGCCGCAAAATATACAACTCAATGAGATAAATTAATCTAGTGATTACATTACATAAATGACTATTTGAAAATGTTCTCTTTACTTTTCGTTTTAATCTTTCGATGATTCTTTGTTACTTTTTTTAGGATTCCGTAGACGAATGGCAAAAACAGAATCGCTATAGTTTTGAAAAGTCTGTCTGTCTGTCTGTCCATCCGTATGTCACAGCCACTTTATTCTGTAACTATAAGCATTGAAATTTGATAGGAAGATGTATCTTGTTAACCGCTTTACGATTCTCATACAAAAAATAAAAAATAATTATATTTAGGGGGGTTAGATAGACGCTTCCAAAGTGGTAAAATTAGGGTCACTCCCCCCTTCTAACTTCTTTACTAAGCGAGTCTAAATTTTGAAAAAAAAATATATGATGTTAGTCTTAACAAATACTTTCAACAAAAATTGGCTTGCACGGGATCGAACTAGTCGTTATTATATAAGTTAAGTTATATTTGCTGTCAACAAAATATTGAGGTGTTTTAGCTAAGTGTAAGTCAGTGGATTCCCTAATTCAGTTAAAATTGGCACGAAACCCTCAGTGGGCGGGTCCGACTCGCACTTGGCCGTTTTTCTGCCCATCTTGTTCTTATTTTATTTTCGTATGAAGTAATAATTTTTAACTTGTATGTTTTATGATATTTTTTACCAAGTCTTATACAAGAAAGCTCCCAGAAAAAGTAAGCGCATCTTACGCTATCTGGGTTTGATACTTCGCCTAACATTTGACCTGTTTTTTTCAAGCGTAATTTATAATATTTTAGTATACAACATTTTTTTTGTTCACAGGTTTCGAAGATGTCCACGTGATGATCTTCATCGGTTTCGGCTTTCTGATGACGTTTCTCAAAAAGTACAGCTACAGCGCTCTAGGGTTCAACTGGCTCCTGGCTGCGCTGGTCATCCAATGGGCTCTGCTTTGCCAGTCCTTCTACCACATGAAAAACAACACCATTGTTGTCACCAGGACTATGATTATGGGTGAGTACAAGGAGACAACATATTTGACTTCTTTTGGGTACAGAGAGTACATTCTTTTAGGTTTTGATATAGTACGTGAGGTTCAGTACCTTTTCCAAGCTTAATCAAATATTAGCACGGCCTTAGATTTCTCGCACTGCAACCTAGTTTTCAACGAAAATTGCTTGTACACATGACACAAAAACGGGCGTCAATTCACTTCAAACCAAAGACGATGCCAGGTGTAAGCAATTTTGGGCTTTTAAAGTGGTTAAGCGCCAGAGATATCAACCGCAAGTTCGGCGTACATTTCATACTTTTCCAAGCTTAGTAAAATATTAGTACGTAATTATATTTTAATAGTGTTTTGTCACTATACAAACTTAATAATATAAATTGCACTTGTAAAAAGCAACTTTGGCTGTGTGACAGACAAAGAATCGAACTCCGTTTATTACGCTATCCGGGCGTATGCCTATATGTACAATTTTGCAAGCGCTTACTTTAACGCGTAGGCCGCGTGACGTCATCAGTGTTGCGAGATGATCTCACAATATCCCAAGAAAATATTTGTGAAAATCGGTTAAGATGAAGGAAGCCAATTATAAAGGCAAGTATAATTCCATTTTTGTATTATAGTGTTGTGCCACAATACAAACTTAATAATATAAATTGCACTTGTAAAAAGCAACTTTGGCTCTGTGACAGACAAGGAAGCGACACGGGGTTCGACCCCGTGTCTAAAAATTCAAAAGGCTTGCTATGTTACGGTGGCCGACTGGTAAAGGCATACGCCCGGATAGTTTAATACAGGGGTTTGATTCCTTGTCTGTCACACAGCCAAAGTTGCTTTTTACAAGTGCAATTTATATTATTAGTACGTATAAAACAGATAATAGAGGTCGATATGTAATTATAAAATTAGGCTTGTGTTTTTAGGATACCGTAGCCGAATGGCAAAAAACGTAACCCTTATAGATTCGTCAAGTCTGTTTGTCTGTCCGTACGTCACAACCACTTTACTTTTTAACTATAAGCATCACACTGTTGAAATTAAGTAGGAAGATGTATCCTGTTAAACGCTTTACGATTCTTATAAAAAAAAAAAAATATTCATGGGTGGGCTGCCATTTTTTTTGTCAAACTTATGCGTGGGGTGTGGATAGTTCTTTTTAAAATAACATAGAGGTTCCTACAACCATTTTCTTTTACAGTCTAACGTTTCATAGCTAGACGCTTCCTGCTTCCTTAACGCTGTGAAAAACAAAGTTATATTTGCTGTTAACAAAATATTGAGGTATTTTACTAAGGGCCGATTGTTCAATCACCAGATAAACAGATAGATAGCTTTTATTATATAGATAGCAAGATTTTGAATTTTTCAATAGTAAGATAAGACTTATCTATCTTATAACTCTACTATCTAGGGCATAAATCTATCTGTCGCTTCAAGCATCAGATAGCCGCGTTATTCGACTGATTGGTAGTTTGACGTTGGCTTTGTTTTGGTTAGGAGTTATTTTAAAATTGTTATATTACAACTAAGGATATAATCTTGGATATTTTCGATCCTGTTGATGACTTGGTAATCGAAGTAGAGGCCTTAATGAGTGAATATGTCAATCCAAGTAATGCATTTGCAAGAAAAATAAGAATCGTCAAACCGAGACCCGATCACTTTACTCAATGGGATCCAAAGAAATTTCATCGCAGATTTAGATTTGAATGAGTCCTTAAAATGTTAACTATCCCTTATTGAAGACAAAATCAAGCTCAAAACAAAAAAGGTTTCGCTTTTGAGGATTATACCTATTAAATCTGCCAGTAAAAAAGTAAAATAAAAAACTTTTCAGGTTTAAATACGGGTTTTTATTCAAATCAGAAAAATGTGCATCTCACCCATGATACAGTTATTAGTTACATTTCTTTTCTTTACGGTTTTATGCCACTTGGAGTTTCTACATCACTGTTGGTGATTTAGGTGGCAGGGTGGTAAGGGTATTCATAGCTTCACTATATGCCGTATCATAAAAAAGACACATTTGCTATAGCGTCTTTAAGGCAGACCTTTATACAAGTACCAAGAAGGACCGAGGATGTAATGCCACAAGAGTTAAAAGCGTGTTCAATTTACTACCAAGCGGCATCTTTTTCTTTGTTGGTATCCGCGCCAGCCGTTTATTTTCTATTATTTTACGCGTAATTTCACTTCTACAGTTTTAAAATTTGCCGCACGCTCTATTTTTTAAATAGATTCTTTTACTACATATAATTCGGAAGTAAACAAATAGACGATTTGCACCAAAAAACAAACATCAAGCATGACATAACCTAAAAAGTGAAGTGACATGACCCTTGTTTGTCAGGCAATGATTACGAAATTCTGTCCCCTTCTTACCTATAAGTTTGCAATATTTTTGTTTCACCAGTTTGAAGTTCGTGCTGATAGAGTTCAAATATTCACTCAGATAATAACTATTGCAGGAATAAAAACGTATTGAAAAACTGCAATTGAATTTTCCGTAGGATATACAGACATATAACTCTATTTCTTGGATAGTTATTAGACATTTTATCTGAACATTGAACAATCGGCCCTAAGGGGTAATTATTTAATAAACAGATAAGAAATATTCGTCGAACCAAATACAATATGGCTAATTTGAAAAAGTCACCTAATTGTCAGCAATCATACGTAACTGTCATTGTTTCATCTGTCGCTTTATAATTTATCAGTCTGATAAGTTTTACCTGACCATTGAAAAATCGGCTTTAAGTGGAAGTAAGTAGATTCCCCAATTCAGTTAAAATTGGCACGGAACCCTCGGTGCGCGAGTCCGACTCGCACTTAGCCGGTTTTTTTGTCATAATTAGACGTTTCATTTGTGACAAACTTGCTGAATTATAACTATAACTTTTTGTTGTATATGTTCAATTGTACTTTATATAAATCAACTATTAAAATAATTTTAAAATAAAATTATAATCATTTAAAGGCATTGCACATAAGAAATGCTAGTAACGTATTATACCTTATAAACTAGGATAGTACCTTAAAATTTATTATGAAATAAATAATAAAAATAAAATGAAAATGCTTGTGTCTTTAGCTAGCTGTTAGCGTGTCCAGTGATACGTTATGATTTCGTTCGAGATTACGCTTCTTATAACCCCAAATAACTACTTAGTGAATTGCAATATTAAATTATAACATAACTGTTACTAGTATTATCTATGACTCAACAAATCCCAGGTACATAATCCAAGCGTAATATTATCTAATAAACATAATTCATGAAATTCGGACGTAAATTTCCTCGTGCAGCGAAAGTGTGGAGCCGGGCTTACATAAAACTTTCATACACATTTTAGTACATTACTAAAACACAACAACACGGATATGCTATTGCTTAACTTCGAGCTGTAAAACACTGAAAGATGAAACCCTCATATTTTCAGTAGGATTAAAATTACAGAGTTACAGTTAATGAAAATTTTAAGACTTCATTGAGTGGCGCGTATGTGATTAGATTGTTTAAAAGTTATGACTTTGAGGACTTGAGAAATGAGCACTAACCCATAAATAATTTCAAGTATTTTTTATATAGTAATTATTTTCCAGATAACACTTACAAAATATTACTGGGCCATTGTTAACCAGACTATAAATCTGATGTTAGAATTTCATCTATGATGTATTAGTCTTTGAGAAATAAGCACACTATAGCACAAACCCCCATGCGCGACGTTGCCACTCCTCGCACCCAGCGACAGCGTCGTGTCCCCGCGCGCCTATTGCTTTAAAGTCGGCTGTACACATGGGGCCAAGGTGTTGGGCCAACGTTTTGGGCAAAAATGATAGAAACCAAGATTCCTGTTCACACATTGGCTTACTGATCATTCTGCATTGGCGCTTCAAAGATGGACGTAGAAGTTCTTGCAGCCGCGGCAATTTATTTATACAGTGCGTTTAATTATTACGTACATGTGCACCAAAGTCGAGTGACTAAAAAGAAATGAAAACCTCTGTAGGGATACTTCCTACACTTCTTTATTAGTAATGTATTATCCTAATATTATATTTACATAAACCTTAAAAGTAATTATTTATATAACATAAAATATATCTTACAGTCCTGAATCACAATATAACAATATCTATTTACAATATATTTTATAATTACTTAAACCTATTTATTAATACATTCACTAAACAAATAAACAAGACTAATGGTATGCGATGTGCACTAGGTATCGGTTTCAGTATTGGTATCAACAGTTATCGACACTTCTACATCCCTAGTCTCGACCGATGCCTTATGTACCCGGCTATGTACAGCAGCGGGCGCCGATCGCACGCGCACCGGTCCGACCAGTCGAAACTTAGTCACGACGCGGAGCGCACGCTTGCCTTGCTCAGTTTCTACGCTTACGATCTCGCTATCGCTTATATATAACGGAAGAATAAGTCTTCCGTTATATATTTCTTGCTAATGACTATCTCTTTGCTTTCTTAGACAATCTGTCGTTGTGTATGTGCTATTTCTTCTGCTTATTTATTGTGCCTTCTGAACTTTTACTGGATGTGTGGACTGTAACAATATATACCATCAAACCGTAAGTTGGAGTCATCATTTATTTACACCTACCACGCATCATTTACCCACACCTCATTGCTTGTCCACACCGGCGCCGCCATCGCTATCGGAACATGGAAACGTAAATTTCACTCACGCGCAACGATACTGTCTCCGCTGACGAGTAACAACGAACTGAACACCTCGGTCACCTAGGCTTAGAGCGAACCCTGAAGAAAGTTAAAGAACGGTTTTATTTCCCAAATATGAGACGCTACGTATTCAAATACCTAAAGTCATGTGATCTGTGCCAGAAATTTAAGCCGACTAATTTAAAACCCGCGGGTCTAATTCAAACCCCAGTACCTCATCAACGATTCGAAGTCCTCGCAATCGATCTGTTCGGCCCTCTTCCAGAAGGCAATAAGGGTGAAAAATGGATCTTCTTAGTGGAAGACACCGCAAGCCGCTGGGTAGAGGTGTTCCCGCTGAGCGAGGCCACAGCAGAAAATTGCGCCAAGCTGTTAATTGAGGAAGTATTTTTGCGTTATGGGTTTCCCCGGCGAATTATTTCAGATAATGGCACACAGTTTGTGTCAGCTGTCATGCAAAAGGCCATGCATGTTTTAGGGGTGCACCAGAACCTCACTCCCTTTTATCACCCCGAGTGTAACCCCGCTGAGCGGAAGAATCGGGAGATGAAGCAAATGCTGGCCATGCTTGTTGACCCTGAGCACCGCCAATGGCCAGAAGCGTTACCAGCCGTGCGTTTTGCCCTGAACACTGCGTACAATCAAGGAACCGGACACTCTGCGGCCTATCTGACCTTTGCACGTGAGTTCCGTTCCCCGGTGGATGTAACAAATGACTTGCGCTCAGTTATAGATCAGGAGAACTATGTACCTCAAATTACTCCGTATCTTCGTGATTTTGCACATCGCCTCCAAGAAGTGAAGTGGCGAGTAGAACATCAACAAGATGTGAGAAAAGACGCCGGTGACAAAACTCGCAGACCCGGACCAACATACAAGGAGGATGATCTCGTGCTCGTGGAGTCTCATCGTCTTTCCAAGGCCGCTCAAGGTTTTACTGCTAAGTTCGCTCCACGACGCGAAGGCCCCTACCGCGTTAGCAAAGTTGTTTCGCCCACTACGTATGAGGTAGTCGACAAGGAGAATAGACCTCGTGGTAGGTATCATGCCAGCCTCCTGACACCCTATGTAGGCGATTCTTCTGTAGTTTTGCATCCTAGGCGAAAGGGCAGACCCCGACGCCGACCAGAGGTGGATCCCAAGCCAGCTCCTGATGCATCCGCCAGCTTGGAGGGGGAGAATATAGCACAAACCCCCATGCGCGACGTTGCCACTCCTCGCACCCAGCGACAGCGTCGTGTCCCCGCGCGCCTATTGCTTTAACGTAGCTCTCCGATCCGCGCCGCGGTGTTGGAGCAGATCGGCGCGCGCATAACAAAGCAGTCACCACCGAACGCCTTACCGAGTGAGACGCACGCGCTCCGTACTTACCATAGCGGCGCGGATGCGACGCAGCCTCGCGCGTTCCTTATTTGTAATCCTTAACGTCTAAATATTATCAGTGTCCCGTTTTGTATATAGCCAAACACGGCAATAAACGGTTATTCTGCACGGAGCCTTCTTATTTCTTAAACCCAGTGACTATAGCTGTTATAACACTTGTTGAGATTCATGTTAACTATTATACAATTTGAGTAGACAACTTAGTCAATTGGACGCTTAAGCAGTTTGTAAAACGTCAGTTTGATTGTTTGTATATTCATTTTTTATTATTATAAATTTTGATTCACATATAATATAATGGGCAGTAATATAATTATGCGTGTGATTATAATTGACAACAGATTCTCTGTATTGTTTATAAAACACATTCTGGACACATTTATTTTTATTTTATTTTTCATTGTACATTTGACGTTCATAAGTAGCATATTGTGTCCTAAATTGAATAAACAATATTTGACTTTGACTTTGACGATATTCCATTTTTGAATCGCTTAGTAATTTTGGACGATTATTGGATGACTTTTGACCGCAAAACTATACCGTCAGAATTGATCACTATTGTTAAATCGATCACTTTTGATCGACTTTTATTCGTTCTGTTGTAAAGGTTTTTTTAAACATTTCAGAGGCGGACATTATGGCAGCTACAGTGCTTATCACCTTCGGGGCTTTACTGGGAGTCGCCAGCGGTATTCAGCTCCTCATCATTGCGATAGTAGAGACCGCAGTCGGCTGCCTTAATTTGTATCTAGTCGTTGATATTTTGAAGGTGCGTATACAATTTGCCTATTTGGCTTTACTGACGCAAAATGGATACAAGAACTTGTAGAGATCGCAAGATCACACTGGTCGCAAGAGCACATTTTTTTGTTATGAATGCGTTCAGCGATTATGTCCATACGAAATTAAACAGATGCAGATTACGTTTTTAATGACCAGACCGCAAACCGCATCCCATGTGTCAAAAACTTTATTGTTTGGAAGTGGTGACGTGTTACAACAACGGCTAATGATGTAATTTTGCTTGTATTTAGCATTTCGGATTTTCAATGCTATTGCAAAAATAGGTTTTCCAAGAACACAGTCTGACTGTTTTCGGCTACATGCAACTGAAAAAACGTATAGATTTGAACATCTTTGTTTAATAGTGCAAAAGTATGTACCTACCGACCGCGACCGGACCCATGCGTACGTTTTTAGCGGAATATTGTTTACCAAATTTGTTGTTTTCCAGGCATCCGATTTAGGTGGGTCTATAGCGATCCACACTTTCGGCGCGTACTTCGGTTTAGCAGTCAGCTTCGCGATGAGGTCTAAAAAAAGCGAAGAGGCTCCAGCCAATGGAAATGGATCGCCGGCGGTAATTGATTTAAACGGCCCGACTTATGTCTCTGACGTCACTGCTATGATCGGTAAGACACAGTTTTTAAATTTTCTCGAATAATTAATCATTGTAAAGGAAGAATGTGATTTGTGTGTGTCTAGAAATCGTTAATTTTATTGGAATCGATGAAAAACAGGTTGAAGGGACCGAGTTTGAGATTAGGGATAAATTAACTTGTTGCTTCCGAATCTATTTAATTTTATTATTCATACCACACAAAATAAAACAATAAAACAAGCATAAAAAACATAGTATAAATTGTTCAGATCTAGAATGGAATCCAGAAATATGTACAGTTTTCTAATTAAAATACTATCTTGAACTAAAGAACGCTACGAAATTTTAATCTTGCTGAATGGCATCTACTGACTCACACATAAGATTGACTCAACACTTTTAAAACTCATTTGAATAATATTTATGTTTATAGCGGTATCATAAACGAGACTGTTAATTTTTTAGGTTCTATCTTCCTGTGGATCTATTGGCCGTCATTCAACTCAGGCTTGACCAGCACCGACGGACAATTTCACAGAGCTATCGTGAATACCTACTTGTCGCTAGCTGCAGCCACGGTAAGGTCATATTCACTATCATTAACTCATCATCATTATTTTGATCATCTTCTTTCTTATCAGTATCATGATTATCTCCTTCAGTATCATCAACGTCCCTTTTTTAATAATAAATCATCACAAATCAACTTATTTCTGAAGTACACGAATACAACTCATTGATTAAAACACAAATTTATTATTTTTATATCTCGACGTTCCAAACACCAATAAGCATTCGTGGTCACGGGCAGTTTATTTTTGAATTACTCGAGTCAATTTGGCGAGGAAATTTCAATCATTAGTGTTAAATTTGTCAATAAAAAACGGTGGCGAGTGGACACAGTGATAAAAAATCATTTTTGATAAGCTGTGTTTATGTTATGCATAATTTTCGTTAAGTTATAATAATTGATCTGCATACGTTAATCCCTCGGAATGTTGACGTGAGTAATTAAGAAATAGGGCTTCTGGATTATTTCAATGTTTAAATTTTCTACAATGTCTTTTAATAAATCAATTCTATGATCATCTCTTGCATTTACCAAAACACAATTCGAGACTCTGTACTTTTAGTTAAAACCAGTAAGGCTATGAAGCCAAAAATACGTTTTCTTAGGTTGGTTATTTATGTTTTCAATGTATTGTGAAATCCATATTAAATAAACTGGAAGTATATGAGAAAGAGGTTATTGCATAATGTATTAAGGTAAGCTTGTTGCTTTAAGACTTACACGCATGAGTGGATTTTCTGCATCATAGATTATGCATAGGACGGAGGTGCGGAACACTCTTTCAGCCTTTTAAGATGCTTTCATTAAAGATGGTAGGTTTTATTGTGGGATAGACTAAACTAAAAAAATGATATAAAAACATGAACAATTGGAAGTTATAAAGGAAAGCAAATTACTTGTGACTTGAATGCTTGTGCTGATATGGGATGTGATGCCACTCAGCACTGGTTTTCAACCACTCCCAACTTTCTAAAGGTGTTATGAGAGAGTTAGGTCATGAGGACTTACCGTTCTATGATATGGATTTAAGTTTGACAAAAAATAAATAAAAATCCGGCCAAGTGCGAGTCGGACTCGCGCAATGAGGGTTCCGTGTCAACTTAACTGAATTAGGGAATCCATTTTACCACTTTGGAAGCGTCTAGCTATGCAACGTTATACTTTAAAAGAAAATGGTTTTAGGAACCGCTATGTCATTTTGCAAGACCTATCCATAGACATCCCACATGCATAGGTTTGTCAAAAAAATGATTTTCAGTTTAAGTTTCATGTACGGGAGCCCTCCTTAAAATATTTTTTTTTAATTTGTGTATAAGAATCGTAAAGCGGTTAACAGTCAATCTTCCTAACAAATTTCAACTGTGTAATGCTTTTAGGTACAGAATAAAGTGGCTGTGACATACGGACAGACAGACAGACAGACAGACTTGACGAAACTATAAAGGTTCCGTTTTTTGCCATTCGGCTACGGAACCCTAAAAATGTAGAGTGCGTATAAAGGCAAGAAATAATTGAGGCGCACTCTGGTATCTATGTGCGTGTGTGTGTGTGTGTGAAATTTATATAAGTATGCTCAAACAGAAGTAAGCTCTGACGCACGAATTAAACTGCAATAACTGATTGTTCCAGTACCAAGTACCACCGAGCAACGAAATAGGAATTAATCAAGAGTTTACGGATTAATTAAATCAAGTACTACCGAAATGAGACAGGGAAAGGAGGCGTTATTTGATTCTGTTTCAAAGACCCGCACCTATTTTGTTCGGTCATTGACTTTTAATAAGTTTCTTTGTCCCTTAATTTGTGGAGTATCGCTTCCAAAGAGGTTCATGGGTTTTGTTTATTTAAATAGTCAATTTTAAATGACGGTAAAAAAGGATATAGCGGTTTTTATTGATTTATTACTTTTTCAAGACCAGTGTGTTATTTATCATAGTCGGTTGCATAAAATTCTTGCAACTTTAAGATGCCAAATTACTGTATTTTAGCAGGTACTTATTTCAAGTCAACAAGCGGAGGCTTGATGGACAGATGAAATAACTGGTGTTTCTTTTTTATTTATTTTTCAACATGGATTTGCTTCTTCATATGTAAATAGTAAAAAAAAGTAAAGTTAGCCTGTAACCTCCTACTGATGGGCAAAGGCTTTACCTCAACTATGAGGTTGTTCGAGTCATAAACATGTGTAAATATAAATAAATTTCTTACTAATTCTAACACAGAGGTCAAACCGTCCGGTACTTAAAACCTTTTTCCTTTGGTTCTAATCTTATTGTGTATCTTATCAATTGGATTTTCTGTAATTATGGCTGTATGTTAAAAAATGAATTAATAATTTGTCATCAGGTCACAACCTTCATAATGTCGACAGCAGTGAGCCATCACCACGGCAAGTTGGACATGGTGCACGTTCAGAACTCAACCTTAGCTGGTGGAGTGGCTGTCGGTGCAGTGTGCAATATGCACATCAGTCCTGGTGGGGCTGTTGCAATCGGCATTGGGTCTGGTATACTAAGCGTCTGCGGGTATGCATATCTGACTGTAAGTGGTATTGAATTAACGCATATTTTCTACTTGGTTTAGAATGTTTTTAACACTCACAGTGTCATATTTTATATTCTTGAAGATGAAATAAGAAACCAAAATTTTTTTGCGCACGGACTCGAACCAGTAACTTCTCGGCTAACCGGGCCAAACAATATACCAATTGGGATACCGTGCGCGTGCTGTCTGTCCGATCTTGCGAAATTTGTGGTCTCTTAAGAATACGTCATTACGCGTGACGTATATTCTACGAATATTCTACTTGGTTGATTGATAATACTTTTCTTGCGGAAAAAGTTCCTTCAAGTTGCTTTTTGCCTTTTGTGCTTCAGTATAGTGTCAGTATCTGAAACGACCTTAGATCTTATGGGTAAAATATCACAACCATAACAAAATGTATATTATATGCCTAAACATAGACCCCCTTATTCATAATAGTATCTCGTTCTTTGTTTGCGCTGTCATCATTTTGACAGAAAGTGACAAAACAGTGTAATGGCTAAAATAGATTTATGAGACTGGTTGAGTTATTATGAAAAAGGGGGAGAGACAATCATAACAAAAGGGATATTATATGCCTTAACATAGAGACTAAACTAAACGATGCACGGAACCATATTGAAACTCACAGACTTAGTTTCTTGTACGTTCTTTTGTTGGATAAAGTGGTCGTGTATCAACCAAACAATTACCGCAGTTGACATCAGATGTGAATTGTCAATTCTATAGTCTGTTTAGTTGCATTGCGTTATATCACAAAACTAAATAATAAAATGATCGTGTTTATTTTCAGCCAAAACTGACCAAACTTGGAATCCTGGATACATGTGGCGTGAACAATCTTCACGGTATGCCTGGGATATACTCAGGGTTGCTGTCGATACTCTTCGCAGCTATAGCGACAACAGACGTTTACGGGAAAACTGAGTTGGAGGCTGTGTTTCCGGCTATGCAGGTACCTGAAAAAATTAGCCAACGTAATTTGAAGTCATGAATCCACAATTTAAGGTCCAAATTAAAATGGTCAAGCTTCATATAACAGCACATTTATGAGGTCTGAAAAGCGACAAAAATTACGGATGACCCTAGGTAGATCTACTCAAACGTTGTTTTGACCTCATGTTAACAACAAATCGTGTGCAAAGTTCTTAGCTTTAGTTCAAACCTGAGTGTTTTTTTTAAAGCTATGTTTGTTAAATTTGTAAATTGGTATTTTTTTCTGGTAAATAAATTTAAGAAAAAACATTTTTTTTATATAAATATTTGACAACATCACATACATTTCTCCGATCCCAAGCTAAGTAGCTAAAGCACTTGTGTTATGGATATCGGAAACAACGGTGGTAACACAACACCAAGACCCGAGACAATATAGAAAAGATCGTTTTCTACATTGACCCGACCGGGAATCGAACCCGGAACCTCACAAGATGGCGACGCTTGAAACCAGCATGCTAGCCACTCAACCACGGAGACCTCTTATTGATATTAATGAAGTTCTCGCAAGTTTTTACATTAATGGGGTCTCGTCTCTAGATTGAATGTTTTTTTTTTTCAATCGTTCAGTGGTATTATGCACTATTTGCGATTAATACAGGTTCTTAATTTTCTTTATTTCTAAAGTTTTTTCCTTGTTTGACAGACGGATCAAAGAACAGCGGGTGGTCAAGCTTTGTACCAGTTCTATGCTTTGCTTGTAACAATGGCAATTTCTATCGTGGCTGGACTTTTGACAGGTATGTGATTTTTGATTCCATAATATTTATGATAAATTGAAAATGTCTCAGTAACAAATGTCACTATTTTTTTCGTCCTATGTGCCACACATACTTTACAACTCATTTATATTCACAAGTAAAAACAACAAAGTAAAAAATAATAATAACCCAAATTGAGTCAATCTTAAATCATTTATTATTGTTAAAGTAAGCGCATATAAGGTGAATTTGTCCGCATAGCAGATGCATCTCTCGTAATTGCAGTCCGTGCATGCATCTAAAGGAATATTATCTGACCGATGCATTTTTAGTTAAGTCAGCTGTTATAACTAGATTTAGAGGTATTTGAGTAGCGTAGACAATAAAGGTACCTATTGTCAAATAATTTTATCGAAACCGAGTCAGCACTTCATGCTAAAAGACGTTTATTTTGCAAACTAGTGTCACAACACAATTCATGCGGATGATTGCAGTATCTTTTGAAAGTACACAAATATTTGGATGTCTAACAGACTCTGATTTCTCTCGAAAAAAAACTCGATACATTTATTTAAAGTCGAGTATATTTTACACGAGCTCAAATGTCGAAACATTGTAAAAGCCGCCCTAAACTCTTGATCAATGACCGTCGCCTACGCGTAGGCCGTTAATTTCGAATCGACTGAGCAAACTGATCACCGGATTACGAACTAATTGCGTACTAACGTTACGTCAACGTTTACATTCTGGAGCGTTAAATATTCAAATTATCACCGCCGAGAGCGAGCACAGCGTTTGATTAAATACCCCGTTATAGCAGCGAAAATAAATACTCGACAAGGAAAGACTCCCTTTGCCCCGGATATTTCAGGCATTTAGACCTTGTACAGGCAAACGAGATGACGAAAAACACGTTCGCTGCGTTCGTTATTACAAAAATTTGATTAGATTTTCGACGCACAATGTTTGAGTATGCTTTGAAATTAAGAATAGCATTTTTTTGAGTCATCCGTTATGCGATTTAGGGTAGATTTTTCAATACTCAGATAAGAAATAATCGTCGAATAAAATACAATAGGGCTAATATGTAAACGTCACCTAATTGCCAGCAGTCATAGGTAGGTACCTGTCTTTTTTAAAAGTCTGTCGCTTTATAATTTATCAGTCTCATAAGTTTTATCTGACCATTGAAAAATCGACCGTAAATCAATTTAGTAACGGACTACAAACATACAGGGTGAGGCATAACTTAAAATAAAGACCGTTTCAGTAATCAGTAATCAATTCTTTATATATTTAATTTATTAATATGAGAAATATATAGACGAGTATATATTGTCATTTCCTAACAAGGATAATATTAATAGATCTGTTCAGTTTCAGTAGAATCAGTTTCATAGAGAATTATTATAATCTGTATTTTAGAAAATAATTTAACGTTGTTTTTCCCACTTGAATTTGAATTGGTGAACTGTGAATATGCACGTATTTTTTTGGCATGTACGTATCTAAGTAAATTTTTTTTATTTTATTTTAGCCAAAGATATTTCCTTTTTCAAAAACGACCCAAGTATTAAAGGAGAAAATAAAATCTTTGAAACAACACGTGTTAGTAATTACCTAGGTAATTTAATTAAAAGTGTGTTTCTTTGCCGTTTAACGAGTGTTAGCGCCTCTTAACACGCTTTAAGCTTTGTTTTAGTGCTCAATAATCTTTAAACAACCTTTTTAAAAGGTTTATTTTCTTCACCGTCTATCGTCACTCGTCGCACTGATGACGTTTCTGTTGGCCGGCATTTGTAATATTTCGTGGCCTGAAGCTGCTTAAAAAATAATATTCCTTCGTAACGTAATGATAACTATATAATCGGAGTTCGGTCATATCTGACTTGATCTAACATATTATTATAAAATTGAAGAGGTCGAATTCTGTACAGTAAAAGATAATGGTAAAACCAAAGAGGGATGTAAGAAATTGACTAAGGCAAATTTAGTTTTATATTTTAAAATGCGTTTCTCTGCTCTTGTACGGGCTACGTACATCCTGAAAAATCTCTGAAACAGCTGAACAGTTTTTTTTTTTTTAATATTTGTAGCTTATATCCCTGGTCAACATTTATGATTATTTTAAACCCGGTGAAAAATATCTAACATGGGATAGGAAAAAACTGTGTGACACGACAGTATTTCGATACTTATAACGCCATCCCGTGGTAGCTTTTAATACTATACGACTCCGATCAACACCAAGCATGAATAAAATCAGCGGCGGTTATGAGTTCCACCACCTCCCACTAGATGGAGCCGCACGCCCTTACATCGCGGTTCAACTGGTTTTTCATATAAATCTTCCGTGACTATAATTGCCCTAGTATTAACAAATTGATTGGAAATTTAAAGTGTTCCTTTTACAACTAAGAATACAGAACTCAATATATGTCAAAGCACATTCTGTTCGACAAATCATATACGGTTGATTTGACAGCCCAATAAGACTAAAGCCTTACTGCTAAGTCGCAATAAATTTCAAAGCAATTTAAATCATTGGAGAAACTTATTTTTATAAACAGGGTATACGAGTACCATTTATAAGTAAGCAAGAAATTATAAAAAAATAAGTCAACTTTTTGGTAATCACAAGTAGCACAATGATAAAAATACAAATGCACAAATTGAACACAATCTAAGGTACCCGGAAAATACTCGTATAATATTGTCTTAAATAATATTGTCTTAAGAAATAAATTAGAAAGAAGATAAGAATGTACGAGTGAAGGAGTATAAGAAGCTTTAGAATAATTTATTTATAAGTTTTACATTACATTACATTCTTTTGACAACATGATTTTGTATACCTATGGCTGACATAAAATTGTCTCGACATCAATAATATGGTGGATCTTGACGTTTTTATTGTTTTAATTTATAAAATCTATTTTTAACTTTCCAGGTTTACTAGCAAAGCTTCCCTGCTTCGAACCCCTGAAACAGAACGAGAAATACAACGACGAAGTTAACTGGGAACTGCCCTAATCGAGTTACGTACAATTGGCCCTTTATTTCTAACTGTAATTTAACACAATTCCACTGAAATAAAGGCAAACCTTCGGGTATCTAAGTTTTACCCGGGAGAAAATTATGAGAAAATTAGGTTAGGCGAAAATGTTTTGTACCCCTGATGTAATCGACTCGTGTAGCAGACACGGTTTTTCAGAGGATAAAATGAAATAATATGGGTACCAAATGAGTACTTGATAACGTCTGCCAATAATTCTAAGACCTCTTTAAAACTATAGCACAAATACAAACAATTATGGTTTTCTAAATGAAATATGTAACAAAATATCACGTCACCTACTTCTTGTGCTACAATAAATAGTTTGGGAATAGTAAAGTTAATTAAAATTTGTCTATCTATGCAAATTATAATGGGAATGGTCACTGGCGCAGACCCGGACTAGCGTTAGTCTGGTTTATATTAAAACTCTGAATTATCATTTTTTCTCCAGACGCGCAAGTACGATTAAAATTGTTTATTCTTACGTTTGGATATATTTTACTCGAAATATAATGTGTTTGTTATACGTCAACAAGACATTTTTCACATTTTTAAAGAGATTACGGATAATCAGGTTCGATAAAAAGTTACAGGTATAAATATTGTACAGGGGTTCAATAATTGTATCTAAACATTTTTCAAACTCTTGTTTTTGTGTGTGTTTTAATTATGATTAAGAGTTATTTTAGTTAGTAGTTTTCAAGTAACTTTTATATGTTTTAATTATCTTTGTTTTCAGTTTAGTTAGCTCTCTACCAAAGATGCGAAATTTTTGATGCAAAGAGTTTGTTTGTTTCAGATAAGTATCGGTTTTCTTTCTTTGATGTTATTTAGAATTTATTTGTAGTAAGTAGTGTTTTTAATTGTGTATATTAACATGTAAATAATTAATGCAATGAGTTCTTAAATGTATCAAAATAAATATAATTTTAATTCAAATGTTTTTACTTTTCATTGGTTTGATAATGCAAATACGTGTTAAATTGGTTATCTATGTAATTTTGGTAAGACCTTGCATGGTAACCCTTTGTTCTGAAATTTTTAAGGTACGTTAGGCAAAAAATATGTTTTGACCTAGAGGTCTTAATAAAACTGACTTAATAGATTAGGTAAGGTTTATTAAGACATCACCTACGGAACACAGGGCGCTCGGAGAGGAAAAACGGGTTGCAGGCGGATGTATCCCTGCCGCCTGCACCCCTCACGCTTCCCTCTCTTGCCTCCCCCCGCGCCCCTGTGTCCCGCAGGCCACATCTCCATTTTAATATGCATGTCTAACGTGTACAAAACTGTCATTTACGGTTCTTTCTTTGAAATTGGGCTCGCACGTGCCAAATGTTTCTATCGGTTTCTGCATATCACACAGAATCGTTAACTACTTAGAGCGACATAGAGCATGTTACTTAGCGCCTCGTCGATATCGCTACGCTTGCATTTCAAAAATAGGTTTTTTACTTACATCTGTAACTATTTTTAATACGTCAGTATTATTTTAAGCTCCGAAAAACATAGGCTTGCTGATAATATTAAATTAGGTCGTCATAAAATCTCATTAGGCAACTAAAGTAAAAAAACTTCCAGAGGCGTTAATCTTGAGATGACAGTCCAAAAAGAAAAATTCAAGTCTCGTATTTAGGGCTTGTAGTCGTTAAACCGTTTTTATTACGAGCATAGTCGCCCATTTCCTGAATGAAGACAATAAAGTCTTTGTATAGATAGAATTAGAGATGTTTCTAAAATTATACCATTTATGATCAATTCTTTATAATAAAATAAATCAATTTAACAGTCACAAGTCTACAGCTGCAACATTATCTATGTATTAAGAACAATAAAATTCCTAGATTTATTAATTAAGGGGCTACCCGGATTTTTAACGCGCACACTAGCGCCACTTTAGTAGAAAAATCATAACTCTTTAAATAAAAGACCAATCGAAAATCTGATTGATGCCATTGTAGCTCTGGTTATGTGGTTTAGATACAATGTTTAAGTTCAATAAAACAGAGTTATCTGTAGTTACAGTAAGCCGAAAGTAGCCAGAAGTGGCCATATTTAGCAGTTTTTCTTACTCTAACTACAGTTAACTACTTTAGAAAAAATTAAACGTACTAAATGAACTATAGAACCTGTACTACAATCCCTGTACTACAATCGTGTCTACCAGATTTTTGATTGTTTTTGTATTTAAGGAGTAATAATTAAAAAAAAAAGTAATAATTATATAAATTGAATTGCGCTAGTGTGCGCGTCATAAATTCGGGCACTTAATATAATTGATATGGATTTACAAGTTCACATCATTAGTTGCAATCAGAGAATAAAAGAGACGCACTCCGATTGTTTAGATTGTCAACGAGTGCCATAAGAGCTATTGTCTCATGCTATGTGGCACAAGAGTGTTCAGTATCAGCACAGCAGATCATATTTTTTTTGTTGAAAACCAACCCTTATTGAAACTACACAAAGTTCCCGTAGTTTTAACCTTGACGCGAAAAGCTAGGTTAATTGAAAAGGCGATGTAACGATTTTCTATTTAGAAAATTCTTGCCCAATTAACGTCATTGTTACAGTATTTTGCAAATAGTACCTGCCTGAGTAATGGCCAGGTACTTAAATACATAACAGTGAATTTGAAACCTTCTGGTGCTAAGGTTGAAAGAAATATATTATAACTATAAATATTGGACACCAATCACATACATTGCGCTGATCCCAAAGTAAGTAGCTAATGCACTTGTGTTATGTTAATCAGACACAACAGTGGTACCACAACACCCAGACCCAAGAAAATATAACCTTAATATAATTTACCTTAAAAAAAACATTGCGAACACTTTATAGCGACGAACTCACTGACCCGTCTCATTGACATTAATTTTTATATGTGTTCCATATGTACATTTAAATGATGTGTTTGTTTATATAATAAATAACATATTTAATTATTTTTATATAATCGTATATAAGTAATAGGTAGTATGTATGTTTATCATCTTATTATAGTTATCTCTATCGCTATTCTCTTCTGTTTGCTTGCCTCTATAACTTTACTTGCACCGTCTGTATATATATTTTTCTGTCCTGACCTATGGTTGACTGGTACAGAATGCTTTTGGCATTAAGTCTGCCATATGTACCATTTTATTTAATGTGTGCATGAAGTTTTTAAATAAATAAATAAATATAGTTTCTTATTATTTCTATATTGAACTGATCGGGAATCGAACCCGGGACCTCAGAGCGGCGACGTCTTGAAACCCAGCGTTCTTAACCAATAGAGTCTATAATAATAATAAATATAATAAATATCCTTTGGACATTCCCACACATCGCCATCTAGTCCTAAAGTAAGCTACTCAAAGCTTGTGTAATGGGTGCCAGACAACGGATATAATACTTAAATACTTTTTGTTTGTAAATACACATATGATATACATAGAAAACACCCAGACCAATACAAACAGACATGTTCATGCACACAAATGTTTGTATTGTGCGGAGATCGAACCCGCAACCCGCTGCGTATTAGGCGATTTCACGACCACTACACCAGACGGGTCGTCAAAGTCAGAGTCTGTGTGGGCGGTGTGAGTCAACGGTCCTGAATAATAACAATGCTTTATTGCACAACAGAAAGTAAATTATTTTTTTAAGCTTATGTCTAATATACTACTAAGGCGATCTTATTGCAAAAAGCGATTTCTTTCAGACTAAACCTGGGTAAAAGTAGAGATTTTTTAAGTCAATTATTGGCCACAAATGGTCGCGTTTTGTGGCTGTGACTATTGGGTTAATGTGCGTTTTGTTTACACTATGTAATTTATATGCCATATGTCATACATAATTCGTTTTCAAAAGATCCAAAGATACTAATAATAATTGAATTTAATATTTATTTTATTCTAAAACAAGCGGGCCCCGCCATATTTGCCTAGCCTTGGATTTCATTTCGATAAAAAGATAAAGGTTCTTTTAAAAATAAGCGTCAATGAGTATCAAAGGAAACGTCATGCCTTTTTGATTTGAGAGGAAAACATCAGCTAAAAATAATGTACGGAAAGTGTTTTGTAAAACCTTAAGATCACTTTCCTTATAGCCTTTTCGAAAAGAAACTGTAAAAAAGGCCCCGCATCTGCCGTCGAAAAATAAGGAAGCATCCCGAAGTGTCGCTTCAAGAAGTAAAAATGTATTTCTTTATTTATTAAACCATTGCTCGAATAAACCGGGTTCCGTATTCGTACGGAATATTACGCTTCAATTTTTGCTTCAACCAACACCTGTGGCCTCAATACCTGACGTACTTCACAGTATAACCTCTAAAACAAGTCCATAAAGTTCGATATTGAGCACCGAACACCGGCACATTTCTCACTTGCTGTCACGGCTATTGAAATAATGGAATTCAGGGAATATTATATAGGTAAGGTTGTTTGGGCGTTGTAAATAACTGGGGAATACGTTTTATCCGCACTAGTTTAGCGGTTGATACTTAGTCAGCAGCAAATTTTCATTGGAGCTTGCGAAGTTGGGATTGGGATTCCAACTCTCTGTGGCCATGCATCACCATTTAGTTTATATTACACTAAAATGTGACTGGTAAAAGCGGAAACAAAATAATGAACAATAGACCCCTTACACACTGCGACTTTTAGCATCGATGCAGTCGCGCGTTTTGAAAATGCGCTACAATATCGTGACTCACACAATAAACAGATTTAATTTAGCATCGATGCAGTCGCGCGTTAGTATCGATGCAGGTGCCAAAAGTCATTATATAATTTGTCAAATGCTTTTGAATGTTTTTAACACTCACAGTGTCATATTTTATCTAAGATATAATTTGTCAATTTTCAGCTTTTGCATCGCGACTGTATCGATGCTAAAGTAGCGCAGTGTTCACATTTTGCGACTGCATCGATGCTAAAGCGTGTTAGCATCGCGACTGTATCGCTGCTAAAAGTCTCCGTGTGTAAAGTGTCCGGTCTTAGCATCGTTGCAGTCGCGATGCAGGAGCTGGAAATTGACAAATTATACATATACTGTATTTTGGCGACTAAATTGAGTAAATCGCGTTTTCAAAACGCGCGACTGCATCGATCCTAAAAGTCGCCGTGTGTAAAAGATCGGGGGCGTCTCCCATAAATATTTAAATACATTTTAACGTCTTTATGTTCGTTTCTCTTTGCTAGTTGCATATTGTAAACAATCTTGATAATCCTTTTTACTGAGATAATTTATTTTAAAATAAGATAAATATAAAACTCACCCACTACATAGGTTATTCATGGTTTAGCACTGAGAGCTTTTTATATCAAACTAGCGGTCCCCCGCGACTTCGTCCGCGCGTTTTGAGTTTGCTCCCTCCCCTCCCGTCGCAGCGTGATGTTTTATATCCTTAAGCCTTTCTCAATAAATAAGCTATCTAACACAGAAATATTTTTTCAAATCGGTTCAGCAGTTCCTGAGATAAGCGCGTTCAAACCAACAAACTCTTCAGCTTTATAATATAACTAGCGGTCCCCCGCGACTTCGTCCGCGCGTTTTGAGTTTGCTCCCTCCCCTCCCGTCGCAGCGTCATGTTTTATATCCTAAAGCCTTTCTCGATAAATAAGCTATCCAACACAGAAATATTTTTTCAAATCGGTCTAGCAGTTCCTGAGATAAGCGCGTTCAAACAAACAAACTCTTCAGCTTTATAATATATTAGCGCAAGCGCACGTTGTACTTAAGCTGCGAACATTATTTTGGTGCGGAGTTATGTTAAAACTGTGATAGCTCCTAAGATATTTATTGAAATCAAATGATATAAAGGGCAACTTGGTTTTAAATGAAATGCTCGTGATGAGCAATGTATTTATTTTGATAAAAATTAATACCTGTGTGTATAATACACCTCTAAAAATAATGCATTATTTTTTTACAAATTCATTAACATAAAAAAGGTTGTAGTAAGTCAACCATAAAAGATAGACATATGCTGTCGCGGACTTTAGTATAGAACTCTTAATGCTGAACAATCCTGTCATACATGATTTTTGTGTAACTTAAGCGGTTTCCGCAGCGTATGCAGCGGAAGCTCTCAAAAGGAATATCTTTCTCCCGTTTTCGCAACATTTTTCATTTCTGCTGTGGTCTCATGAGTCGTATCTTTATGTTATATAGCCTAAAGCCTTCCTCGATAAATGGACTATCCAACGTAAAAATTTTTTTTCAAATCGGGCCAGTAGTTTTTGAGATTAGCGCGTTCAAACAAACAAACAAACAAACTCTTCAGCTTTATAATATTACTATAGATTAGCGCAAGCGCACGTTGTACTTCAGTTGCGAACATTATTTTGGTGCGGAGTTATGTTAAAACTGTGATAGCTCCTAAGATATTTATTGGAATCAAATGATATAAAGGGCAACTTGGTTCTAAATGAAATGCTTGTGATGATGAATCTGTTTATTTTGATACGAATAAACACCTGTGTGTATAATACACCTCTAAAAATGATGCATTATTTTCTTACAAATTTATTAACATAAAAAAGGTTGTAGTAAGTCAACCATAAAAGATAGACTTATTTTGTTGCAGATTTTATTATAGAACTCTTAATGCTGAACAACCCTGTCATACATGATTTTTGTGTAACTTTAGCGGTTTCCGCAGCGTACGCAGCGGAAGCTCTCAAAAGGAATATCTTTCTCCCGTTTTCGCAACATTTTTAATTGCTGCTGTGGTCTTGAGAGTCGTATCTTTATGTTATATAGCTTAAAGCCTTCCTCGATAAATGGACTATCCAACATAAAAATATTTTTTCAAATCGGGCCAGTAGTTTCTGAGATTAGCGCGTTCAAACAAACAAACAAACAAACTCTTCAGCTTTATAATATTAGTATAGATAGTAAATTAATTTTGATAACCGACATAATTGAATTATAAATGATTGTTTACTTTATTTGACTAGCGAAGAAAAACGGACTGTAGGTACAAGTTCGTGATCATCACAAAAACATTTGCCCCTTGCGGGATTCGAACCTGCGACCGCCGACATAGTAGTCAGAAGCTGATCTAATTAAAAAGCAAAGAAAATCGTCTAATTTCATAGTTAAGAATGTTTTTAACATTCACAGTGTCATGTTTTATATTAACAAAGAAAAATAAGAAACCAACAATTTGAATACGGGCGGGACTCAAACCAGCGACTTCTTGGCTAACCGAGTCAAACGCTCTACCAATTGAGCTACTGTGCTGTCGGTCCGACTTTGCGGAATAGGTGGTCTCTTATGGATACTTCATTACGCGTGACGTTAGGCGCCATCCACCCATCTGTTTATGAAACAGTGGCCCAAGTAGTTATTCTTTAAAATTCAACTTGGCTCTTATAAGGTCTCTTTTAAGAGGCCACAAATTTCGCAAAGTTGGACCGACAGCACGGTAGCTCAATTGGTAGAGCTTTTGGCCCGGTTAGCCAAAAGTTGCTGGTTCGAGTCCCGGCCGTGCGCAAATTTTTGGTTTTTTATTTCATCTTTGTAAGTCGTCTAATTTAATTGAATTTGACTGAACACATAAAAATGTAATGCGAGCTATCGTTCCATTTAGTGCACCAAGCGGACCTCGCGAAATGCAATTATAATTATTAGTTCAGATTCTACCGAGGAATCGATTGTTCACTTATTTTTATTACGTTATCGACAGGGAATATAGACATTAAAATTGCTTTGTGTGCGCCGTTCTTAACGTTGCAGTAATAAAAGATAATTTGAAAGCATTTTATTAGTAGATTGTTCAGCTATGAAGGTTTTTCTTTAAAAAGATATTCTTTACTCATATAACGTACCGTAACACACAAGTTTCTTCTACCATGAACTACTAAGTTATAAATAGGGTCTATCAATTTTAACTACATTCCTTCTTGGGGCTTATTCTGACCCTCAAATACAACAACTTTTTGTATGGGACCAACATCGCAATCCCTAAAAACCATTTCCCATACCAGAGTGCCGATCAGTTGATGGTAGTTTGTATGGAGAAGTCAAAATTTTGTTTTGGATTTCGATGTTAGTCCCATACAAAAAGTTGTTGTATTTTATCAACAGAATTACCATCGAGAAGCAATGCAGTTGATTATGTTAAACCCTGTATTGTTTCATGTAAAAACACAGTGCAAAAGCAGAGATTTTTTAACATATTGAAGACGCCCATAGAAGATCCTTCGTAACAGTACTTACGGCTTTAATAAACGGAAGTCGCCTTTTTAATGTTGATTTTTATTTCTTTCTTCCAGCGACCATAATTGAAAAGATACCGACACAAAAAATACTCATTATTATAATGAAATACCGCCAATTTCACCTTCTATTTGATTTACTCTCTTACCAAATTTTTTGATATTACCATTCTTTACCGACTTCAAAAAAGGAGGTTATCAATTCGACTGTTTGTATCTATGTTACCTCATATCTCAGTCATTTGTCGTCCGATTTGAAAAATCGTCTACCTAGAGGGTATAACTTCTAGTTGGTCCCATTTTTACCAATACGGGATCTGATGATGGGATCTTGGTGCAATTGAGGGAAACCCTCAAGTTTCAAAGGCATGTATAGCGTTATTTTACTTGAATATAAATTTTGACGTGTTATTACGTCTAACGTTAAGGAAAGGAAGCTATTTTAGGCAAACAATTTCTTTTTGGAGTCGGTGCCATCACTTTGACCATCAAACATCAACTATCAGAGCACCGACTCCAAAAAGAATGGATGAGACTTAAAATGATTCTCATTTTCAAATTATTTACATTATTGTTAAACTATTTGAACAGCATTACCTTACGGAATTTAGACGACATTTTCAACGCAAAGGAATGACGACAAAAGCAAATTGAGGTTTATGAATTCTATGCAAATTCGATATCCCTGAAGGCTAAGCTACCGGACGATTTAATGACGGAGGTGAAGGCTGTATCTTGAATTTTTTCCGCAGTTTTTCCGCTTCAAAATTCCGGTTTCAGTACCTTAAGGTAGAGCAGTTTTGTTGGACACGTTTGCTACAGGACACTTGAAGTTTTTATAAAAATAGTCAAACAAGTTCTTAACATTTTAAGGTAACATACTCGTATCTAAGATATGAATATAATATTCCATAGATTTCATAACAGTATCCATTAGAGACTAGAAATTTTGTGCGGTCGGATCGACAGCACGGTACCTCAAGTTCTCAATATTTTAAGGTAACATACTCGTATCTAAGATATGAATATAATAGTCCATATATTTTATAATAGTATCCATTAGAGACTAGAAATTTCGTGCGGTGGACCGACAGCACGGTACCTCAATTGGAAAGAGCGTTTGGCTGGTTAACCAGAAAGATGCTTGTGTTACGAGTGTTAGTTATGCTAATCCCCGACGAAATATGAGATGTTAGAGGGTGTTTTAAGTTAAACGTGTATGTCTATGTACCTGTCTGTAGTATCGTAGCTCCCAAACGGATCAACCGATTTTCGTTATTTTTTTGTTTACATTATAGACAATCGTATCGTAGTGTTCTGAGATATATTTCATGAAAATCTGTTTATCCGATTTTATATTTGTTTCGGAGGGTTAACAGTGTTTTTTTTAAGGGGTTTCGTAAATCAGTATATTCCTAATCACACACGATGAAAAGTACTAATTGTGATATAGCGATCTTCGAATTATTATCAATAGAAATATTATTATTAATCGTAACTATGATGAGATCTTCGAATTGATAGTAGCACAGTAATTCAGTCAACCTTTGCCCAACGCCGCTATTGCCACCTGCAAGAAACTGTTAGTTTCTAACAAACGTTGCTAGTTTCTTAATGTAATATTGAAGCATTAATTTGCTCTAGTCAACAGGAGTTGCTGTGTGCAAATAATTAGCCATCAAACAGTTCGCAGGTGAGCCGATAAAGTGCCCTAGGGATGGGGAAGTTGAGGATGAATAGATTCTTTGGGTAGAACAGATACCACGAATAAACTTACTTATCAACAATACTTTAACATTAATAAATTGTTGACTATGCTGATAAATAAAGAAAATCTGTCGGTAATGGCACTTAGATAGAAACATTTTGACGGAATATTGCCATCACTGTCTCTAATCCAAAGTTAATGTGTGTCAAGGCATCATTATTTTTTAAGTTCTTGTTATTCTTGCAGTGAATATCAATATAACCCATGAAATTATGAAGACAATGAATGATGCTGGATAAGATCATTATTTTGCTGCAAATCATACATTTCAGTTACAAATTCGCTTAAAGAAAATATAATTAGCGAAAAAAAATTTTGCGACGCAAGTGTAAAAAAAAATGTAATTGATCTTCAAAACTTGCTAACCTATTTCCTTAAAGCCGAAAATGTTACATCGAAATAAACGTGATTAGCGTCTATTAAATCACATAAAGTGAAGCGGAATCACTGATGCCAGTACCAGATAAACCACAGCACGAGAACAATCCAGCCGTGAATGCACTATTTGCCATCAGCAAAGCTATCCGGTATTCTATTAAGACAGAGAGGCGAGCTCAGAGCGCGCTAATAAATAATACTCTATAATGACGTCGTCGACGTAACCGAAGTGAAGATGAATTCTCAATTAGAATTAAGGCTTTTTGTATTAATTGTGCGTGTCAACAGGAGTAATTAGTTAAGCTTTGTGTAATGGAACCTTAACAGTATAGTTAAACTTTAAAGAATTAAATTTAACTGAGGCGGGCAATTATTAATAAACAAGTTGAATCATAGAAATAACGTTGAAAATCTTCAGAGTGAAAAAACGATTACTATTTGTTTTCGTTTGTTCGTTAATCAGTAGAAATTTTCATAGATGCTAATGATTGAAAAATGCCTACTACGATCTCGCTGTTATATTTTTTTACGTTAATTTCATACGAGAAGCGGTAATTCCTCAGAACACAAAAAAACAATGCCAAGATTTCTAAATAACGAAAGACCTTGAAAACAATTCTTAAATTTTACTGAAATATCAGCTATGGATGTAAACAAATATATGTATAGGTATAGGGTCTCTCACAAATATATGTATATGTATAATACCTCATTATTTTTACTGGAGACAAGGCTACCTAGCAAAGAAGCAAGTAAATAGGTCGTCGTAGAAAAAAATCTACCGTGATGTTTTATTACAAATAATACGTCTGTTTTTTAAAAGAATCAATGTCTAAGGGCGCTCTCAAAAGAGCGTTCTCGCGGTAAGGCGCACAAGACGTATTCGTTGCGAACTCTTTCTTTGCTATCACCGCAGCGAAAGTAGCGCACGTACACGCAGCAGGTACAGACGACAGGCAAGTCAAGTTAATCACTGCGGTATCTTACTTATGCAGTTGTGATAAGGGCCATCAGATTTCAACAAAAATGTATAACCTGATGTGCTAGTGACTGTACTATCGAGGTAGGTACCGTCTAAACACATTAAGAGCTAAAATCGCTTTCATCTCGAGTCGTCGTTTGTTTGAAGTGACGCCCAATTTCGGATTCGGATTGCTAGGTAATTAGCGATATCGCTGTGAGGGCTTGCCTCAGCTTGTGAGCACGCTATAATCTTGCCCCGTTGTGAAATCGCTCGTGTGGAAGCGCCCTAAAGGTATCTCTCAATGGCACTAGAACAAAACCGAATGGGACAGCTTAATTACCCGTAAGTTATTTAGTTATTTAGGCAGGTGTATACGCAACGAATGGTGACAGCGAAAAAAGGTTAATTCGGGTATAATTCAATCAGACTGCTCCCAATTAAGATTGCCTTTTATTTATATAGGTGAGACTCGCTCACTTGTAGCGTCATTTTGTCAAGCTTTTGTCGCTAATCATGTTCGGTTAAGGATTGCAATTGTTTTTAAAGGTGCGCTTACACGAGGGCAATAATTGCTCGGCGACACGAATGGACCGATCTGGAGCAATATGGAGCAATTTCGATAAATTGCGGCAATAATTTCAACGATATTGCTTCTTATTGCTCCAGATATTTCATATCGCTCAATGTCGCAGATACGAATTGACGAATATCCAATGGACTTGGAAATTCTAGGCAATTTTTGTTTGTATCTAGTTCGCACTCGTTTGTTTGGTGGCTAGCCGTCTTGCTTCCCCGGGGAGAGCGAGAGGTCGAGCGAATTAGATGATATATTTTGAATAATGTATCATCTAATTCTTAACACAATGAAAATTGCGGCCTCTTTGCCAAAAACGATCGCATCCAGATTCGCCTATTCCTTTTCTTTCTTTTTTGTTTTTGATTAATAATTAAAAAAGCGCTACAAGCGGCCGCAGCAAGAACAATGTCGTCTATAGCGAGCGAAATGCTCGTGTAGGACACTCTTGCCTAGTTCATGAAGTTACGCCATATCGCTCAATATTTTATTGCGCAATATTGATGCTTGTTGCTGTTGCTGTAAATTGTTGCATAGTTGACGAGTATTGACTGGAATTGAGCAATTTTAGTTGCCCGTGTAAGCGCACCTTTAGAGTTGTACGTCAAATATAAGAAACACTTTATTAGTTACCAGTGTTATGTAATCGCCAAACATTTTAGAGGTATTGTACAGTTTTATTTTACGATCGTAGCTAATATAATAAGTAGGCAACAAATAAAATGCCTATCACGAGTATTACTATTAGTACGAATAGTAAATAACCAACGGTTACACAAGACTTCCGCGAATCGATCATATAGTTTTGATTTTACTCCATTACCTATCGCCGTTGTGTGTTTTTATTTATTTATAGCCTTTCAATGTTCTCCGGTCAGTAAGCTTTCTAACACAAAAAGAAACAACAAAAAAAAAAATCAGTTGTATAATGTTATACTGTCTATTATTTTAATATCAGGTACCAACCAACATACGTGCGTAATTCACACTTAAAAAGAAGGGTTAAATTATTTGTGTAGGTTCAATGTTTCAAAGTTAATACATAATTTATGAATTCTTTAAATCTATTTGTACAGTGCTAAAGATACTATTAAAGGTATCCTCATACACTCTCTTTGCTCTCCAGACTTGTAATCGGAGCAGATACTATCATAGAATGAACGATATTTTAAGTCAATAGTTACCTTAATTTTCTACTGCGTCTGGATAAACCATTATTATTTCTGAGTGTGCCAATAACTGGAAGATATAAAAAACCATAACTCCATGACTTATGTGAAACGAAAGAAATTTGATACAATTTTATGATAAAAAAAAAAATAACAGCTACGAGCATGAGCTATTGACCACCTATTGTATGGACTAAACCTGTTCTGACATATCTGTGGCCATCACAGGACAGTTATTATTATCATGAGGGTGATTTCAACTTAAACCAGTTTCTTTTCCTGTTTATTTCCGTTTTTCACAGACAAACTTTTTAAAATGAAATAATAAACCCACAATTGCGCTCGGGCGGAACTCGAACCTGTATCTTCTGCCTAACCGGACCACAACTCTTTTCATTTGAGCTCCATGCTGATGGATGCTGATTGATTCCATGCTGTCACTCCGACCGCGCCATAGACTATAGATTTGTGTTATATTTGATCTTTTGATTGACTATACCAACATTACCAACCAATAATTAGGGATGCAGTAATATTATGTAGCAAATGAGATTGACTCTCTGTACCCGCTACATTCATCAAAAGCACTACTAAAGACCTGTTTCAATATCGATAAGTAAGAACTAATTAACGAATAATTCAAATATGGAAAGTAATTTCGTATGAAGTATTGGACAGATAAAGCTAACCTATAACCAGCACTTAAAAAATGTGAAACAGGCCGTCTTTCTAAAAGCTTATATCTGGTTACCCTGCTCTAGACTTTATTGTTTTATTAGACAATCTGGCTTTATTTGCCTCCTAGGCCCTAGATGCTAGATAGTCAGAACTGCTTGTAATTAAAGTAATTACTCGTATATGCAAACGAAAGTTTGTGCCGATATTATGTTAAAGTATCGAGTCAATATAGATACTTACCAAATATTGTTCTTAAATAATCGACAAATATATGTAAACTTAAAAGTAATACTTATCTTAATTACAGCTTAATGGATTTATTTACACATAATTTCTTGAAAAGGCAGCTAAGTGTTAGATTAAGTTTTAAGAAACACGAGTGATTGTATTTGCTTATATGAATAATAAAAGCTTTTTCACACTTAATTCATCAAGTACAGTACTAGGAATAAATAGGTAGGTGCTTTAAGGGTTTCTTAAGTGTATCGATTTGAACACTAATAGAGACACCAAAAAACTCTATCATAGCAAAAGAATCAGTTGGAGGGATGAAAAATTAATGAGAAAATAACGCACAGCATCTGACGATGGTAAAAATGGTTGACCAGTTTACGAAGACACCCATTTATACATGAAACGTGAAGTTTACGTGTGGAATATGAATAGGGGCGCGGGTCGCGGAGATCTCTCAATCTGGTCAATAGACCATCATGAAATATTCATCTGGAAGCTGGTGGTATCCCACGATCTCTTTTATTAGCATTTAAGACAAGTTTTGTAATGTAAGTCGGGGTTTCCTTTTATGTGGAAATATGCGCTTGGTTTATTTTTGAATAATGCTAGTATTAATTTGAATTTGTTCGGATGGATTTGACAAGGGCTGAACAAATTCGTTGCGAAGTTCATAGAATGGCGGATATGACAAGATGGCTGATGGCTTAGGCGGGTTATTATGTAACTACTACCTGGTTAATATAGGAATTGATCTGTCACTGCGCAGGGAGAAAAGTGTGAAGTGATCTGTATTGATATGAAATAGACGAGCACGGATGGGTGAGCGGGGAAACGGAAGATACGTGACATATTTGACAGGTTTATTTCTTCCGATAACCAATAAAGGATGATTCACGCTACAACGTGCCGGGGTCGGGCCGTGCCGGAGCTGGGAGAAATCCCATAGACTTTCGGGACGGGGCACGTTCAGGCATGAATAAAATGTATACAATTATGCTCGGCCCGGCGCCGTCACGGTGTAGCGTGCATCGGCCTTTAATATAACCTGTTTATCGCAATAGTGTATCGGCGTCCATGTCGCTCATGCCGCTAGTTGAACGCAACACCCAATGGTTTTAGGTAATACCTCTGGTATATTATATCCCAGCAAACTTTCTGTTACGGTCCGATTACTTCGAATTGAATGTAAACTAAAATGGATTTCTGTCTCAAATAGTATATTTATTCTATGTCATTCCCCTGTACAGCTATAAAAAAGGGACGAAAAAAAATTCAGTGTCTACTTTTTTGACACTTTGAGAATCTATTGATAAAATTCCTCAATTTACTAATTTTGTCGGTCTCATCCTATTCTCTGTAATTCGCACTGTTTGGTCCACACTTCGATACTAAACCATAGCGGTTAGTTCGAATTGATAAACGCACTGGGCCCTGGTCCAACTACATGGTCAGAGTTAATCAAGTCCACATAATTCTAACCTGTGGTACTCAAACTTGTTACGTCAACCGCCCACTATGAGAATTAACTTTTTCTTGGGAAACATAATCCTACATTATCTAGGGATTTTAGTTAAAATCCAACGAAACTAGCGTTGGTGGGAAACGTATTTGATGAGAATCATTGTTTTTTTAGCCAACCTGAGAGCACATAATTAAGACCAAAATTCCCAATTGTTTTTTTTTATTGCTATAAAGAATTTCAGCATGCCATTGCTAAGGCCATTCTAAACAACGCTTAAAAAATCTGCATTTGCATGTTCTCGTCTCAAGCACCTCAGTGTATGAAGACGAAAGTCTTCAACCAGTGTATGTTACCAGTGATTTCATACTGATCCGAAACATAGTCTCTAACTATCGGTCCCATAAAAAAGCTCAAAATCACACAACGAGCAATGGAGAGATGGAGATGCTTGGTTTTTCTCTAAGAGATCGAATCAGAAACAAGGAGATACGTAGAAGAACTAAGGTAACGGTCATAGCCCTACGAATCAGTAAGCTCAAGTTGCAGTGAGTAGGGCACATAGCGCGAAGACCTCTAGCTAGAAGCTCTAGATTGGAGCCTTTTTGACCAGAGGCGCAGCGTAGGCCGCCCACTAAAAAGATGGACAGACGACCGTGTTAAGATCGCATCTTCGTTATATTTGTGGTAAACCGGGGGACATAGGTCCCCTTTGTACAACAGTGGACGTCCTTCAGCTGATTATGATGAATCTGCGAGATAAGTCTAATTGAGGTATATATATATATATATATATATATATATATATATATATATATATATATATATATATATATATACAGGGTGGTCTAAGTAGTGACGTCAATAATTTTTTTTAGATTCCTCTCACCTGGGGGTATCCGAAAATACCCCATGTATGTTCCGCGATTTTTTGTAGTTTTCGAGTTATGATTTTTTTTTGTGTTTTTTTAATATTCTCTACCCGCGAGGATTCAAAAATTCATATCTTTTTTTCTATTATGTATTTTGCAATGATTTTTTTTGTGCCGTGGTCGTTGTTAATGCTGTCTTAATAATAAAAATAATGCATCTTTTTAAACTTACTAAAAGGCACTAAAAAAAAACTTGAAAGTTCGAACTCTGATTTTTATTAGGATTTAATCAAAAATTCTACTTCAATTTAAAAATACAAAAAGTAGTTTCCATAGCTTCTGCTTAGGTTTAAAAACTTTGCGGGGTCCTAAGCTCCTAAGATCATTAAAAAAAATGGTACTTAGTTGGCCTTTTTTTGTTGTAATCGGCCTTCGAAGGCGGATAGGCTAAAAATCGTTGAAATAAAATTAAAGCGTTAAAAATTCTTTTATCTACTTTTTATCACTCATATGGTAAGTTTAAGTTAAAAATGTGATTAAAAGTCAATTTTAACTTAAAATCCTGTAAAATTACGGTAGCTCGTGTTATTTAACAATAATTTCGGTCTCAGTAAATTTTATGTTTCAAGTTGTGATGTTTGTGAAATAGTCGCGCACATCACAGCAATCAGAGTCCAGTAACACAGCGTAAGTAGTTCAAGGGAAAGAAAATAACGTCAACGAGAGCGAGCAGTCTTAACACGCGCGATGGCAAGAAACGACTAAAATAAAAATGTACCTTTGAACAGAATAGCACAAAGAGCGGGTCATGTAGCAGATAAAAACCGGTCCCATTGCTACCTGATGGCATGTGCGCGACTATTTCACAAACATCACAACTTGGAATCATAATTATTTAGATTAAGTTTTTGACTGATGTAATAAAAAAATTTAGAATCTACCATCACAAAACATGGATAGTACTACGTATGTCTATCTAATCGGGTTTACATTTACACATACTATTCCACCAATTTTGTGCAAAGACTGATGATAAAGTCCGTTTTCCTTTGCTAGTCGAATATTGTAAACAATCTTGACATTTCTTTTTTACAAAATAATTCATTTTAAAATACACCTACATAAGCAGTTAATCGTTGCACACTGAGATCTTCTTATTTAAATAGTAAATTCGTTTTTTTCACTGATATTATTTTAAGAGTCATCAAAACATTGTTTGCAATAATGGACTAGCTAAAATAAAAACCAGCCAAGTGCGAGTCGGACTCGCGCACTGAGGGTTCCGTGCCAACTTTATCTGAATCAGGGAATCCACTTATTGAGTTTGAATGAAGTACAAAGTTATGTTTGCGGTTGTTGAAAATGTGCTATATCTCAAAAACTACTCGTTCGATCCCGTCCGAACCAATTTTCGTTGAAAGTATTTGTTAAGATCTACATTACATATTTTTTTCAAAATTTACACTTGCTTGGTTTAGAAGTTAGATGGGGGGGACGCCAATTTTACCACTTTGGAAGCGTCTAGCTATCCGCTCACTGACTCTTGGGGACAACACTCCCCAGAAATTTTTGGTAGCAGTAGACTCATGGGTAGTTTTGTCCCCAGATTTTTTATCGTTGTTTAAAAGTAAATTTGGGCATGTTCCTTTACATGTATGGAGATTTGCTATTTTTGACATCAACGTTTTTAAATTTAGCGTTATCTGTTATATATTTGTAATCTGTAAACTTTTTGTGAGCGATGTGATTTTTTTTTGAAGTAGAACACTCTCAGTTTGACACGTCAGATTTTTGAAGTGTTTATTTTAAATAAAATGTAAATAAATGTTTTTTTAACATTAATAGGTAGTTATATTACAACACATGAACCGATTAACCTTTTGAATAAATAAATTAAGGAGATTATCGATCTAATTACGAAAATAAAACATATTTTAGCTCCAGATTTGACGTTTTAACAACTAGTTTCTGCTCTAATTTCATTGTAAATTAACCGTGTACTTAAATGAAACAATACCAACACTATTTGAAAGCTCTATTCATCTGCTATTATAAAAACAGCACTTCATTCATATCCTTTCTGAGAAGCGGTCATGAAGATAGTTTTTATGACTAGGGATTGACTTGCGGCGGGTGACGTTATGCAGATAAGAAATTAGCGCCGTTTTTTGTTTACGCCGTTGAGTCAGCAAGCGGCTATGAAACGTTAGACTTTAAAAGAAAATGGTTTTAGAAACCTCTATGTCATTTTAAAAGACCTATCCATAGACACCCCACACGCATAGGTTTGACTAAAAAATAATAATTTGGTTTTAGTTTTATGTATGGGAATTATTATTACCCTTAAATGTCATATTTTTTTATTTTTTGTATGAGAATCGTGAAGCGGTTAACAGGATACATCTTCCTACCAAATTTCAACAGTGTGGTGCTTATAGTTACAGAATAAAATGGCTGTGACATACGGACGGACAGACAGACAGACAGACAGACAGACAGACAGACTTGACGAAACTATAAGGGTTCCGTTTTTTGCCATTCGGCTACGAAACCCTAAAAACAGACTTTACTTTGGCTGGCATATTTCTAAGATAAACCTCAATTTATAGATTACCATGCTTTTTCTCATTTACTAGGCTTTTAGGCCTTTAACGACCTATTTAATGTCTCGAGTGCGTACGAGGGGGCGCTTTCGCACACTTTAATAAACACTAACCCTACGGCGTAGGTGTGCCTCTAGCACATTCCGCCCATATTAAGCTTTAAGCTACCGTCAAAAGATTAGTTATTTACTGTTCGTGGCACACAATTACATTTAAACGCTCTTTAAAGGTTAATTTTACTGTTTCGAAGCTTGGAGTACGTTCCTAAACGAATACTTACTAATACGATAACCTAAACTTCTACCTTCGCTACGGTTTATATCAGTATGCATGTGGTCAATTAGTTATTTAAAATAGTAAACTATAAAGGCATTCGGATATTGTGAGAGCAATATCGCAAAATTGATGAGGTCACGTAGCCAACGCGTCAAAGAAAGCACTTGCAAAATTCACAGGCTTGCTAATGTGTCGGTGGCCGAGGCATAGGCATACGCCCGGATAGCGTAACACATGGGGTTCGATTCCTCATCTGACACACTGGCTTTTTAGGGTTCCGTAGCCGAATGGCAAAAAACGGAACCCTTTTAGTTTCGTCAAGTCTGTCTGTCTGTCTGTCTGTCTGTCTGTCTGTCTGTCTGTCTGTCTGTCCGTCCGTATGTCACAGCCATTTTATTCTGTAACTATAAGCACCACACTGTTGAAATTTGGTAGGAAGATGTATCCTGTTAACCGCTTCACGATTCTCATACAAAAAATAAAAAAATATGACATTTAAGGGTAATAATAATTCCCATACATAAAACTAAAACCAACAAAAACTTTTTTTGTCAAACCTATTCGTGTGGGGTGTCTATAGATAGGTCTTTTAAAATGACACTGAGGTTTCTAAAACCATTTTCTTTTAAAGCCTAACGTTTCATAGCTAGACGCTTCCAAAGTGGTAAAATGGGCGTCCCCCCCCATCTAACTTCTAAAATAAGCAAGTGTAAATTTTGAAAAAAATATATGATGTAGATCTTAACAAATACTTTTAACAAAATTGGTTCGGACGGAATCGAACAGGAAGTTTTTGAGATATAGCACATTTTCAACAACCGCAAACATAACTTTGTACTTCATACAAACACTATGAAAAACAAAGTTATATTAGCTGTCCACAAAATATCATGGATTTTACTAAGTGGAAATCAGTGGATTCCCAAATTCAGTTAAAGTTGGCACGGAACCCTCACGTCGCGAGTCCGACTCGCACTTGGCCGGTTTTCAAGTTCATTTTATGTTATTAAGTTTGTATAGTGACAAAACACTATATAAACAAAAATGTAATTAAAAATACATTTACCTATATTATTTATCAATAGATATTTCAGAAACTAAGTAGAAATAACTATGTACTTAGTTTCACTCCAGATTATGAAATACTAGTAGGTTTTACTAATTATACAGTTCTAGTCTAGGTTATATGGTCAGTGCACACCTTACGCTACCAAGACCTTATTTGTTTGTAACTTAAAATACGTCTCGCCTCAATCTTTGATCTTTAATAAAATTGAGATGTAGTATAATGCAAATTTATCCACAAAAACAAAGACGCGGCTTAGCCAAAAAAAGTAGGATCGCCTCTTTTGTTTCAACAACACAAAACAAGTGTTATGCTCTCCCTAATCCCCCCAAAGAAACAAACTTGTGTTTCAATCGAGCCATCGGTTCGTTAAATCCCTTCTTAAGACATCTAGAATTGATCTTCCACTTGGTACTCCAATTTGCGCCGAACAAACTTTATGTTATGTTTATTCTAGTTTTGAAACGTTTATATATCAGAATTGAAATTGGAAGCGAATACAGCAATGTCGGGTATTTTAAATATTATGCATTGTTTACTGGAAAATATTTTAAAATGAATTTTCTTTTTGGATTATATTTGATTGTACAGTTTCGACATTGCAATTACAGATTTTTAAGATTGAGCTACGATATTTCGATTGAAAATATATGAGAAAAAATACTACTGGCCCGTTAGGAACACTGTTAACTGTATTCATTTTAAATTGTATTTCTTTTTTATAAAATACATTTTTAAAAGTGACCTATGTAGAAGTTGTTGTTATTTAAAGTTAGCAGTAACTGTGTTGCTGTTAGTTGGACCAAAATAAAAAATATAAGATAAATACATCTACTTAAACCCCAAATGAAAACACTTCATACGCAGGCTGAAATAATAATTATCACAAAAACAAGTCACAACAAAAAAAAAACAGTCGGGCTCACGTTCAAAAACACGTCAGAATGAAGTATGTCACGAGTACGCTGCTTGCATTTCAAAAGCACTTTTCCCTTTGCAACATCAATACGAATAGGAGATGAAATGTGAAAAATCTGAAGGTATTTGTGAAACCATGCATGAGCGCGCCGTGCCGCGCCAGCTTTGCATAATCACAGTAATTTCTACGAGACTCGACCCAGTTGTAGCGAGACGAGAACAGACATGCTATTTTATGGTAAATCGAAACTTATATTTTACATAAAGATAGCGGGTTTTTGGAGACTTCACCTTTATCGTTCATGCGATCAGAATTGAATACAGAACCTCAGATTCTTTCTGAGGTTCTGTATTCAATTATCTTGTGTTTATTATTATTTAAACTTTATTGCACTGTTAGTTGTATTGGTGGACTTAATGCTTTAGGGCATTCTCTATCAGTCTACCGCTTGGGAATGCAATTGAATGTTTAAGATTAATGAGTAGGTAATATTAAATAAATTATAACAAAATTGTACACAAATAATACATAGAAAAACATTTAAGAGGCAATATAATACTAAACATCGAAACAATCACAACGAAATTGAAGATATTGATAATATCTAGGTAAATATAAAGACAAGAGTCAATGAACAGCTTAATTCTGTAGAGCCAAGGTAAATCTAGTGGGCACGGAATGACTTTTTAAAAGAAAATTTGTTAAATAACATTCAGATCTCATGGATGATAGAATTCCAAAGTCGAATCGCAGAGATTGAATTGATTAACATTTTTGACACTAAATATCCTAAACTAACCTCATAATACTACTACTACTAGCATTGCTCTTAACCTCAAATCAAAACCCCTTTTTTTTAAGCTTATATCTATAACGTTATCGTTATATCTATAACGAATATAATAATTACTAGTGTCTATAGTTAAAAAAAAGTTTGCCGTAGTCTTTGTACTATGACTGCTCTACGACCCGTCACACATTATGTTTTTCTTAGTCTTTTATTGATTTTTTCTCCTGAAACGGTGGAAAATATAAATATTTAAACGTGCGAAATAACATCGACTATTGCTTATTTACATAAAACTAGCGGTACCCCGCGACTCCGTTCGCGCGTTTGAGTTTGCTCCCTCCCCTCCCGTCGCAGCGTGATGTTTTATATTTTAAAGCCTTTCCCAATAAATTTCAAAATACTTTCATTAATTTTGTTAATTATATTAATTACAAATCGATGCAGTAGATCAGCGCATTCAAACAAACTCTTCAGTTTTATAGTATTAGTATAGATTTATTTAAAATTGGCGATGTGACGTTACTTGTAAGCAAAGTTCGGATATAAAATAAATAACACATAAGGCTCTTAAGTTAAGGTTATTTGACAAATGTTACTTTGATTTTACTTGTCAAACGATAAGTTTTTTTTCTTGTCCAAGTATATAAAAAAAAATTTGGTTTAAGAACACTTTTCAGGTTTCGAAGTTTCGCTCCTATGAATTTGGTTATAATGAAGGTCCATGGGATCTATTTTTTGAATCAATCGCTTGCATATAGCGTATGATTTTCGTTGAAAAACTTAGTAAAAACAATAAAATAACGCGGAATATATATTCCGCCTATATAGACGTACGTACTCACAAAATTTAGTAACGTTTTCAAAATTCAATCCCGTGTGAAATTTAACTAATTTCCATTAGGTAAATCGGACATTAATCAATGAATATCACACGCCATCTTGACGCGTGTGATTCGAAAATAGCGGTCCACGTTTTTATTTATGTTTAATGCGTTGTATTGGCCGTTTGAAAAATAACATTTAGAAGTTAATTTGTGTCTTCTTATTTATTATAAAATTTTAAATTTCAAGGAAACCAGTGGTCGTCTTCAAAAATATTTAAATTACGCATTCGTCTGCTATTTAGGAGTTCTAGAAACAAATTCGTTTGGATTCGGTGTATGATTTTTAACTAACGTGGGAACACCAACCTACCTACATACATTATGCACTGATTCCAAAAAAAAAATTCTAGAACTCCTAAATAGAAGACGAATGCGTTATTTAAAGTTTTTTTTACAAATTTTAGACGGCGGTTATTTTTTTAAAATATTTTTTATCCCATGAATTTTTATTTTTCTAATACCTTAAAAACTGCTGGAAGAATTTTGATGAAACTTGCCCTGAACTGAGCCCTAAGTTAAACTATACACTACTCTACTATAAAAAAACATCTCGCTATGACTTCTCGTTTTCGAGAAATCCTGAGACAAACAAACAATAAAAATACAAACATACATACGCTTACGAAATTTTGCATATGTTAGCAAACCTTACTAGACCAATATACTCCATGTCTGACAATATTAGTCGAATTCATTACCTCCTCCTTTTTTTAAGTCGGTTAAAATAGGAGAAAATAGTTCCCGTATCACTTAAATACAATGCACTCATCTTAAAAACTGTAAGACAATGTAGATAATGAAATTTTCATTTAGAAAACCGGGTCAAAGCTTATGATACGTAATAAAAACATCAAATGGAGAAAACCGTCACGATTTACATTTTAGGATGAAAAACAATGTGTGTTTATTGCTACCTCCAATTGTTCCAACGTTCTTCTGAATCTTTTTATGGTATACCAGGCGTTATTATATTCATGCAATAAGGCTGACAATAGCTAAGCAGCATTGACAAATGATGGCGGGCGTTGACAGTTTTTGTCGCGGGTTTAATCTAAAGACCTAAGTGGATCGTTTCCTTATAGAGTTGATACAACTCGTTGGCACTTGTCAACTTTTTATTTAACTTCTTTTATTCGGCCTATAAAACGTTTTATTGGGTGTTTTAGATTGCGCGATTTTTTGTTCCTGCTATAAATATTTTAAGGCTTGCGGGAAAATAATCAATACTTTATATCAGATGTAGATTGTTCCGTCGAAAAGGTAATAATAGGTTTTTTTAAATTAGTTCTTTTAATTTAGGCATTTTTAAATTAGTTCAAAAATATCTTCTATAAATAGAAGAAATTGTATAAATAAATAAATATCTGCAATAAATAAATAAAATATGGTACATTTACCACGGGCAAAGAAATCCTACTAATAATATAAACGCGAAATTTTGTAAGTATGGATAAATGTTTGTTACTTCTTCACGCAAACACTACTTAATAGATTTAAGTGAAACTTCACAATAATGTAGCTTATACATTGGAATAACATATTAGCTATATTTCATAAAGTTTTGTATTTTAAAAGTTAAGTTGTAACCATAAATATTAATGAAGCCGGAAGAGATCTGTATTTTTCGAGCTATTTTTGCGTACGCTGAAAGAACTGAAGAAGTTAAACCAATCTCATGTAGGGCTTGATGTTTGCCTTAAATAGTTCTACAGATAAGTCCACGACAGCATATACCTATCTTTTAAGGTTTCATCGCTATAACGATTATATGTTATTAAAAATACATAAAAAATGATTTAAAGCACTGCATTGTTTGTCACGGTATTTTCATGAATATAATATTGTCACAAATATTAAGTTGTGAATATATTTTTCCTTGAAACCTTTGGATTCGAATAATTATCTTACGAGATCTCTTAGTTTTTAAATACCATGCGGTCATGGACGGAGCGATGTGCGCCGCGTTGGGCGGCCTGTGGCGTATGTAGGTGAATACTATGGTATGGTCAATACTACGGGATGCTATTTTTTCTGTAGTAGTTGACTTTTAAAAAAAACCTTTTCCCTTTGTCCAATGTAGTTCATAATCTGCTTAGTAAGACTACATGACATAGAAAACACAAAGACCCACCCCCGGGCAGCACGATTTACACCGAGACAATTGTATTACTTTGCGGAAATATGCATGAATTACTGGGGACATATACTTAGGTGCCTACTGTCAAATTAATGTTTGTGTATCACTGAGTATGGACCAACAATTAGTTTGATTGATACTGTTCGATTACAACACGATACATCCCTGTCGATATGTTTGTTCCCGAAATCCGATACTCTTAGTTTGAGCTCTAGTCAACATTATTCGCTTTGTTAACATCAGTAGAAACACACTTTGCTCGTGCTCACTCTTCTGCACTATGCTCTTTAGTAAACTCTTGGTAGTTACCAACTTTGTTGTGATTTTTTTGTGCAAAAGTTACAAAAAACCCGCTGTTATCTTATCTAACATTTTAAGGAATCTTTATCATATATTTTTATAGTAATATTTCAGGGTAATCGTTAGAGCAAAAAAAAACTAATGAAAATAATACCTAAAGTTCTTAAATAGATGCGTAAATATGGGAGTAGAATATGGGCTTGTAATGTACTTATATTTTTTGAAAGAAAAGAAAAGAAGAAAGAAAAGAAAGAAAATGAATTTATTCGACCCAAAAATGAATAACATTAACAAAAATACATGTACTAGTCTACTTAGGCCGAATAAGGCACCCGCTCAGCATTGGTCGTGGCAGCAGCAGAACTCATACCACGACGCTGATTTTCAGCGAGTGCCTTTGTGGGTACAAAAAAATGACATAAAATAGCACAAAAACAAAACATTAATCTATCATTCGAATAATCACAAATTGATTTTGACATATTGTATGAACAATTGCAAATTATAATATAAATAATAAAAACATAAATCAAATCAAATAGCATAACAATTAATTTAATTAATAATAATACACCATTATTTCGGGTCACCTTGGTGAGCCTATTGTGAGCTCTGCGATTTTTACTGCGTTCGTGGAACGGAACGTGGCCAAACTCAAGATTCGGAGAAGAAAAAGTAAAGAAAAAAAAAAAAAAAAAAAAAAAAAAAAAAAAAACTTTTTTGTTCACATGTACATAAATTAATACAATATGTGATTGTCCGATCTACCAAAACCTTGAGAATTATTCCAGCTAGCGCTATTTTTAACGATAATTTCAAGATGTAAAATGCTACTTGTTTGAGAGCGATCAGATTCGAAGAGACTGGAACTTCATCCATATTATTCTTCGCGTAATTGATGGGGGAAAGTTGGTATCTATTAGGTACTAAATAAGACAATATTGAGCAGTTTGGATTTGAAAATCTGTTTTTTAATAACTCACTACGTATGCCAGAAAGTACAATCTAATGATTCAATCGTGAGATAAATTAAAGAGTTTGAAATTAATGAATTCAAGTTTTGCTGCCATTGATATAAAATATTATATAAGAAGGTTACCAATTTGTATTCTAATTTGTGAATCGGTTGTAGCAAAATAAAAAAAATAAACATTACCATTATTATCTTTAACTTTATGCACAAACGGTACTTACATATGGCGGACTTAATGCTAAAAGCATTATCTATCAGAAAATAATCATAAAATGACGAGGGAAAAAGCGTGTCGTTAATAATAACAAAAGAAAGAAAGTTTTTTACATACACACATATTTTCGCAATCATTCTATTGAAAAGCATATTATTCGCAAAGTTTGTGATCTAAGTATAGAACACGGCATCCACTCACCTCGTAAAGCTGTAATCAATTCAAAAGGCGATCAATGCGTACCGCCAGTGCTTTTAGTGATGGATTGCTCGATAATTTGTAATTTATTTAAGTAATTACAAACGATACACAGGAAAATTCTGTAACCCGGTTTATACTACTGGCTTTTATAAAGGACACCTAAGTTAAGAGATAAGAAAAGATATGTTGTTTTATCGAGTAGCTTACTAATCTATCAGGTAACATTTACTTCAAATTTCTGTGTAGGGTAAAGGAGGGACGGATGCCCTGCTTTTTAAAATACCCTCATAAACTAATAAGTATACACTTTAAATAAATAATGTCTATAAATGCAGTTAGTTTCATCCTTTCTCTTTTATTATAAAAATTTTTGGACCTACGAAGTAGAGATTTAGCAAATTTTGGCTTTTTGTGAGACACTTTTTTGGGGATAGATGGTGCCTGTGGAGCGGAATAGATGGCTCATACTGTATAAACAAAAAAACCGGCCAAGTGCGAATCGGGTAGGCATAGGTTTGACTAAAAAAATTTTTTGGTTTTAGTTTCATGTATGGGAGCCCCCCCTCAAAGTCATTATTTTATATTTTCTGTATGAGAATCGGTAAGCGGTTAACAGGATACATCTTCCTACCAAATTTCAACAGTGTAATGCTTATAGTTAAGGAATAAAATGGATGTAATATACGGACGAACAGACAGACAGACTGACTTGACGAAACTATAAGGGTTCCGTTTTTTGCCCCTCGGCTACGGAACCCTAAAAAGCCAACCAAACTTTTAAATGGTATTGAGGACAATTGGTGTTCTAGCAGTGAAAGCCTACTCCTTTAACATAAATTGTTTTCAAGAATCATTGGATTGCCATTGTTTGCATAACATAATTTGTTATCTAATAAAATAACCATATTAAAACTCGAAAAGAAATAGTATGACAAGAATTTATTCATATCACATAAATATTGATTATTATGTTTCAAAATGCAGAATCATTAAAGTCATTATTTAAAATAAAAATAAAAACACAATAAATGAAAATAAAATACAATAAAGATCTTTATTTTTACCGACTTCAACAGAAAAATACCATGAGTTTTGGAAGTAAAGTTTCTTAAAAATGAGGTATTTAACCCACTGGGGCGTTTACCCACAAGGCACCCTCTGAAAATCAGTGTCGTGGCATGCAACTTGCGGCCACGATTAATGCTGAGAGGGTGCCTTTTCGACTCATACTCGATGTTAAACGTATATGAAGTGTGTGTGTCTGTTTTATTGTTTAGGTGTTTACGTGTAAGTGTTTTTTGTATATGTATGTGAGTCGAATAAATGTATTTTCTTTCTTTTCTTTCTTTCTTTCTTTCTTTATCAAGCTTTTACCTTAAATATCTGAAAATCATATTAACGTTTTTCAAATTAAATAAAAAAAAAATGTTCATGTTTTATACATAGGTCCGCATGTTTCTGAGGCATAGTTTTTCCATACTATCTGGGGCAGGTTTTGCTGGTGATAAGAGTAACTTATAGATATGACAAATACTATAGTTTGGTAAGCTCTTGGAGTATTTAGGAACCATATAAAGCATGGGCTGCAACGTGTGGTGTCACTAGCGTCATTTTATTTTACTTTTATGCTGATTATGCGCAGACAAAGGGATAAAACCATTACATATTTATTTATGTATGCTATAATTTTGTATTACTCATCATTAACTGGTTTAAAATTAAAGTTGACACGGAACCCACTAAGGGTTCCGTGCTAGTGTGAGTCCGACTCGCACTTGGCCGGTTTTTTATCTTGTTTTTATAGTGTTTTGTCACAATACAAACTTACTAATATAAAATGCACTTAAAAGAAGCAACTGTATCAAACGAGGAATCTCGTAATTGTGAGAGCAATCTCGCAAGATTGATGAGGTCACGCAGCCTATGCGTTAAAGAAAGCACTTGCAAAATTCAACAGGCTCGCCAATTTGTCGGTGGCTGAGTGGCAAAGGCATCGCTTTTTTCAAGCGCAATTTATATATATATTTTATTACATCGACATGTTTGATCGATGTTTGTATTGTCAGTTTGCCATCCCTAATACGCAGGAGTCCGATTCGTTCCATTAACTAGGCGGGGCGATGTTTGCGTAATCTAACCGCTTTGTTCGAAGGGCCAGACTTTGTGACGACCTACACAGCCAGTGAGGCTGAAGTGGTAAATATTTTCCCCCTTCGACCATGTAATTAAAGTGTGATAACCAAAGTCGAACGAAGCACTTGATGAATTCAGGAACGCCTGGATTTAACATGCTTACTCGTACGTGAACAAAAAATCGTGTGTGTCAGAGCACTGATGTGATGATATTACGATCTAGATAGATCGTAATATCATCGAACCACTTTATTGTTCACTACATAAATAAATTATTCAAGAAATCTAAATATGAAGTTTCAAAAATTGTGACTTGTTGCTTACAACAATTTCATCCGGAACAACTTTAGGTATAGATAATAAATGGTTTACAATATTTTTTACACTCACAATGTCATATTTTATATTCCTAAAGATGAAAATAAGAAACCGAAACTGCAACTTCTTGCTAACCGGGCCAAATGCTCTTCCAATTGAGATACCGTGCTGTCGGTCCGATCGTCCGAAATTCCTGGTCTCTTAAGGATACGTCTGGTCGAGCTGGCAACAATAGAGGAACCCAACAACCAATAATAATATATAAGAATACGTCATTTCTCGTGACGTCAGCGCTATCTACCCGTCTGTTTATGTCAGAAGTTGACGGGTCAAGTCCCGTCCGTACGCAATTTTCGGTTTCTTATTTTTATATTTTACACAGTACGTGTTATAAGTATGTTATTACATTATCGTACAATGTTATACGTAATAATAGTTAGTTTGCTGGTTACTGCGTTTTGGTACCAATACCGAAGATAAGCGGCCAACGGCGTGTTTGGATGGGTGACAAGTCCAAGCATATAAGTGACCTATATCACGAGCACCTTCGTGCTTCGAAAGGCACGTTAGTTGGTCCCGGTTAAAATCGGTTGAAATGAGGCTCGATAAAATCTGATAGCAAGGTTCGTCACTTGCCTTGCAAATACCACTTAGCCAATCCGCACTGAGCTCGTGTGGTGGAGTACGGCTCATACTACCTTATACTTGAGGTAAGGCCTTTGCCCAGCAGCAACGATGTAACGGAATAGCTTTGATTATTACGTATTAATATTTATGCTCTATGTTTGTAATACTAAGCTTAGTTTGCATAGCAGTCGGTTACTGCGACCACAGGCGTGTGTAAATATGCGAAACTGACATTGTTTGTTTACTTATCGTATAACATACAAGCAAGGAAATATGCGTCAAACATTATTTGATATACATTTTGCGGCTTTATGAAATTCCGTATACCATTAATATTCTAAGAGCCGATTTTAATAACGTCAGAAAATATTTTTCCGACGAAATGAGTTAAAATTGACGGATTTTAAAATAAATTTATATTAATGATTGCTGACAAAGCGCTTTCTTCGAATAAACTGCTTTTTTAAACGTCTCGTCTTATTTTAAAAGTCACCTGTTTGTCGACAGTCATTTTTGTAAGGGCTGATTTTTCAATTGTCAGAAAAGAAATATTCTTCGAACAATATACAATATGACTAATTTAAAAACGTCACATAATTGTCGACAATCATACATAACTGTCATTTTTCAAAATAGTCGCTTTATAATTTATCAGTCTGATAAGTATTATCTGACCATTGAAAAATCAGCCCGAAATGTAATTATAAAATCGGTTGTTTTTACATTGGTATAATCGACCCTCAGTAAACTATCTGTTTAACGGTGTCTTATTTAATGTAAAACCCGAAATATGTTTGCTCAGATTCAGTTTTTTAACCCGTTGTGTATTTTATCACCAACTTCAAAAGTCATAGCGAGATGATTATTTTTTATTGTGATATCAGTGTAAGTTTTATCTAAATTGGTCCAGTAGTTTTGGAAATTATGGGTAGGTGATAACAAAAAATCATGCAATAAAATATAACCGTTTTAAAAACTGACAAAGCTTAGAATATAGAATTATTTAGGAGAAACAATGTCTTTTGCAGTCGGTGCATGATTTTAAAATCTTACGTATACCAAAAGTCTCTAATTATGCACCAAATTCAAAAGAATTAGTTTCTCCTAAATAGAAGACAAATGCGTAATTACAATTTTTTGAAGGCGGGTTTGATTTTTTACAAACATTTTTGTTCATATGTATTTTAAACCTATCTTATAAGGTCTCGGAAAAAGTAGATCTTAGGTACATTTTGGAATAATTTAACTTATTAGTTCATCTAAAATCAATAATGAAACGTAATAAAACATTGGTATAAAGCATACCATTACTTATTAATATAATTTTATTTGCTTCAGTTCACTTCACTTTGAAAAAAAAAAAGAATATTTGCAATGTTATCTGATTCGTTTACAGATTTTATGTGAATACGGTTTTTCGTTGCAAGTTATTGTGTTTTTAAATAACCAATTTTATAGACTAAAACAACTACAAAGCCTGTGTACACATTGAACAATGAAATTTACGGTAAAACTCAAAACGAGTACCAAGGCGTAACCAAAAGCCTTTTTTCTAAGGTACGAGTACATAGGTCCATTTCTCAAAATCACTCGTATGATATACTCGTAGTTGTGGCACATAAATTACATCATCATCATCATCATTATCAGCCGAAGGATGTCCACTGCTGAACATAGGCCTCCCCACGGCTTTCGACAGCGACCGATTACTAGCGATCTGCATCCAGTTTGATCCTGCAATCTTTTTAAGGTCGTCTGTCCATCTTGTTGGTGGACGTCCTACGCTGCGTCTTTAGTCGAAGGCTCTCCAATCTAGAACTTTCCTGCCCCATCCTCCCAGACTCCCAACAGACTCCCAACTAGTGGGTCTTAAAATGAACATGAATAAGACGAAAATTATGTCGAGTTCCCTTGTTGTACCCACTCCAGTATTCAGAAAAACATGAAGAATGAAAGTAGATATCAGAAAAGCATGAAGAATGAAAGAAGAGGCATGGCGATGAAATTATTTTAAACAAATTTGAAGTGAATAGGTTTTTAAAAAGAAATATAAAAGAAGATGATAACGTCGTGATCGTAGAACAAAGGCGCATGTGCATTTTATTAAACTTTACAGGGCGGCCATTGGAAATATTTAAAAAAATACTTTTTTTGTGTATAACCAAGGAACATGAAAATTTGGACACTTGCAAAATGTCTATTATGGTGTGAATTAGGTATCATGAGCCTAAATTAACTGGTTTTTGAGGAAAGTCACATGCGTCATTTTATTTGGATAAAAAACCGGCCAAGTGCGAGTCGGACTCGCGCACTGAGGGTTCCGTGCCAACTTTAACTGAATTAGGGAATCCACTTACTTCTACTAATTAAAATACCACAATATTTTGTCGACTGCAAATATAACTTTGTTTTTCATAGTGTTTGTATGAACTACAAAGTTATATTTGCCGTTGTAGAAAATGTGCTGTGTATCTCTAAAACTACTCGTTCGATCCCGTCCGAACCAATTTTCGTTGAAAGTATTTATTAAGTTCTACATTACATATTTTTTCAAAATTAACACTTGCTTGGTTTAGAAGTTAGATGGGGGGGGGCACCCATTTTACCACTTTGGAAGCGTCTAGCTATGAAACGTTAGACTTTAAAAGAAAATGGTTTTAGGAACCTCAATGTCATTTTAAAAGACCTATCCATAGACACCCCACCCCACACGCATAGCTTTGACTAAAAAAATTGTTTTGGTTTTAGTTTCATGTATGGGAGCCCCCCCCTAAAATGTCATTATTTTTTATTTTTTGTGTGAGAATCAGTAAGCGGTTAACAGCATACATTTTACTACCAAATTTCAACAAGGTAATGCTTATAGTTACAGAATAAAATGGCTGTGACATACGGACGGACAGACAGACAGACAGACTTGACGAAACTATAAGGGTGCCGTTTTTTGCCGTTCGGCTACGGAACCCTAAAAATGCGACTCATCGTAAGATTCGACGTTATCCTGCGGATAATCATCAGAAAGCGTGTATTATTTACCAATAAATTGTCATGAGTTAAATAATATTGGCATGAATCTTGCTTTGGTTATTTTTATTATTGTGCAATAGTCTATGGTATCGTATGTTAAATTCGCTTGAACTATGGAGTTTGACTGCATTGAATACTTAAAAAAAAACATTTTTTTTTATAAAAATCCTAAATGACTTCAAAATAAAGTCTAGACTTAGATTTTAAAGTGAAACCAGCTGCGCTAAAACAAATGCCTTCAAAAGTTCATCCCAAAATTCAAACCTTTATTCCAAAAGAAACTTAAAGGCAATGTAATATCAAGATGAAGTCATCCGTTTAGAGTGTACCATTTGTTAAGAAGCAAACGTTCCGTTTTGAGAACAAATTATCCCTTTAAATTGAAAGGGTGAACAAACGCAAGAATGAAATCGATTTTAATTTAATTTAGGGTCAATGTTCTGTCTGAAAACATACGTGAAAAAAACTATTTTATGTATATCCATAAAAAAACGAGTAATTTAGAATGCATACCTCTTGCGAATAGTATTGGAATTAATCCCATCAGTTTTTGAAATTCTTTTTAAGTCCCAAGTACGAACAATTCCTTTATTCTACTTTTTTTTACAACTTTACGCATTGATAGAGTATCTGCTTTTAACTTTATTGCAGTAATCACGGCCGATACATTAGGCGCTGTCACTAAACGCCCCAGGCACACGAAATAGAGGGCAGTAATGTACACGATATTTAGGTGTTGGTACCACAGTTTACTTCTATGCAGTAGGTAAATATCCTAAAACGGGTCACCAGAGGCTTAAACGCAATTTTGGCTTAAAAGCGTGTTTTCCGAATCCAAAGAAAAATCTTATTAGCAATTATTATTGAAAATTCTTTCAAGTAAATAAGTACACGTTTTTTTGTTAATAACGACAACTAAACGAACACTTGTGTTTTAATTATCTTATACAATGCTAACTTTAGTTCCTCACATTTTCAAAACCACTTGCTTGGTTTACAAAAAATAATAAAAGTAATTCAACAAGTCCTAACCAAAATAAAAACCTTGTTTCTTTTTTAACTTCTGTTCTGAATAGAAAAAAATAAGTCATGGACCAAAGTGAAATTATTATAAAAAACACCTACAAATGTTGCAATTTTTCAAATTACCTATACTTTTAAGAAAACAGAAACGGATATTGTATATAATTATATTTTTTCAAAACAAGTGTTTTTCATTCATATCATTTCAAACGCCCACGAACTGATATTGTCATTCACTGTAGTCAGCCGATATTGCACATCAGATTGACATCATCCAATATAATAAGACTCTAACTTGTATGTACTATATTTTTTATTTATTTATTGCATTCTAACTCGCTTGTCCTAGGTAGACGTACTCGTCGACAACTTTGAGAGTTGAGTTCCCAACAGATACTGGAGTGGGTACAACAAGGGAGCTTGACATGATTTTCGTCTTTTCCATGTTCATTTTAAGACCCACTTGTTGGGATACTCGGTTGAGGTCTTCGAGCATTGTGCCAAGATCATCCAGCATCTTTGCCACAACGACTATATCATCGGCAAACCGAAGGTGTGTTATGTATTCGCCATTGACGGAGATGCCGAATTCTTCCCATTCCAGGAGCTTGAAAACGTCTTCCAATGCCGCTGTAAACAGTTTCGGAGATATAACATCGCCCTGTCTTACACCTCTTCGCAATGGAATCGCCCTCGTATTCTGTTCCTGTACTCGGACCGACATGGTGGCGTTGTTATTAGACACTTTAACACCTCTATATACCTATAGTCTATATGACACCGCTGGAGAGACCGAAGCACCGCCCAAGTTTCTATCGAATCAAAGGCCTGCTCATAGTCCTCAAAATCTTAACATAGAGGCATATTATCTATACTCCTCGGACTTCTGCATATTTTCCCTTAGCGTATGAATATAGTCTATGGTACTGTAGCCTTTTCGGAATCCGGCTTGTTCGGGAGGCTGGAAGTTATCAAACCTACGTGCGAGACGATTCGTAATGACCCTTGAGAATAGCTTGTTGACATGGCTCAGGAGTGAGATGGGTCTATAGTTCTTTAAGATGGTTCAAGTGATCCAATTGGGTAGGTCTAACTTTGAGAGAGAGGTCAATCGACGAATCCAACTCGGCTGGGCAGCGTTTGGGAAACTGCGCAAGAGCGTCTTCTCATCTCAATTACCTCAGTGTCTGAAGACGAAAGTCTTCAACCAGTGTGTGTTACCAGTGATGACATACGGATCCGAAACGTGTTCTCTAACTATGGGCCTCATAAAGAAGCTCAAAATTACACAACGAGCGATGGGGCGGGCTATGCTCGGTGTTTCTCTACGAGATCGAATCAGAAACGAGGAGATACGTAGAAGAACCAAGGTAACGGACATAGCCTTGAGAATCAGTAAGCTTAAGTGGCAGTGGGCAGGGCACAAAGCGCGAAGAACTGATGACCGTTGGGGCAGGAAAGTTCTAGATTGGAAACCCTTCGACCAAAGACGCAGCGTAGGACGTCCACCAACAAGATGGACAGACGACCTTAAAACATCGCAGGATCAAACTGGTTGCAGACCGCTAGTGATCGGTCGCTATGAAAGCCATGGGGAAGGCCTATGTTCAGCAGTGGACGTCCTTTGGCTGATAGTGTTGATGATGATGATTCTAACTCCCACTATAATGTAATAACCTAACTAAATAACATATTATTTATATGTTATAACCTTGCTAAATAACATATGTTTATACATAAAAACAAAAACGATGATCAATCAATCAATTTATTTATTCCTTCTCCACAATCAAAGTAAATACAATAGGTAAGCAATGTTACAATTTTAAGTTACAGAATTTTGATTGCGAGAGACTGGCATCTGAGCTAGGCTTCATGCCTGTGTTACAGAAAACCAGTTCTCTCCCCTCTAGATGTGATCAGATATAAATATAACACAAAAATATAGTGAGTTAACACAGCACAATAATGAAGAATTAGGCCAAAAAAGAAGAAGAATCGCACAAACTACAACTGAGTGTTTGTGTGTGTGTGTGTGTGTGTGTGTGTGTGTGTGTGTGTGTGTGTGTGTGTGTGTGTGTGTGTGTGTATGTGTGTGCGCATGTGTGTGTAAGTGTGTGTGTGTGTGAGAGAGAGTTTATGTGTTTATGTGCGTGTATGTGTGTGTGTGTGTGAGTACGTATGAATGTTTATGTCGATTTTATATGCCGTTTACGGAATCATGAGATTTTTTGTGGTAGACTAGTCCAAATTCTGAAGGTATTTGGCCACCTTTCTCTTGCAGTGGAATGAGGTTAGGGGGGGGTAAATGTGTAACTCGCGATGGAGTCTGTTATATAAAAAAGAGCCTAAGAACCAGAAAAAACGATGTGAAAAGATGGTTTTAAGGTTTGGTTTGTGGGCTATGAGATGGTTACGTCTTGCAGTAGCTTCCGAATGGTCATAGTAACAAAGACGATGCTGTTTAAGAACTGTGTTCATTATAAAAAGCTGCCGCACAGTAAGAAAATCACAGTAATTATACAGGTCCTCCGTGGGGAACTGTGTGGGTTTGAATGTACATACTTTGAGGACAGTCCTCTGGGCTCTTTTAAGGAAAATAAATATGATGTATTTATAAAATATAAAAATCATCACCTCCAGCGCTGCCATATGGAATGGTGCCCAAAATGCAGTAGTGGCAGCGTTATCCCTCTGATAGCTTAACTTATCCGTTGTTCGAGCCAGCCAGCCTTTGGGTCTTCAGTTGACTCAGACAACCTTTTGCGGAGATCCTTAAAACGGGAACGTATACAAAGACCTCAAGTGCCCATGGTTTCTACGCCAAAAGGCGCAAATAAGTAGTTTTCAGTGATATTTGCGCCTTTATTATGTCTGAAAATTGAAAATTCTGAGTGCACAAATCTATAGCTAGAAAACAAGAATTGGTTTTGAAAAACATTTTTATAATGAATTTATAGTCAATAAATCTCCCTTTTATACGGTGTCATAGCTTAAAAAGAGTTCTTTATAATCTATGATCAAATTTTATATCCGGCTTCTACGATAAACTCTAACAGCTGCTTTGCTAGTCGCCCTGTTCTTACTCAAAACAGGACAAATGTTATACAAAAAGCTCAAGATAAAATGGTAAGATTTACTGATGTCTTACACGACAAGTTAAGATTTTCCAAGCCCGCATTACTTCGAGTACTATATACAAAATACTCTGTGGCGTAGGGAGCGTTAGCAAATACGCGACGCCTACCACGCTTTAGCTAATTTGCCAAATTAATGATAGTGTGTAATAGATGGTCGAATGTGCTCACATTCTGATATTATGCTAATAGGTTCTATCTGAACTTATAGACCTAGAGTAGAACATAATAAATAAATACCAGAAAATATTAAAACACTGGGAACAATATTGTTTAAAAATAAATTGTTTAAATGGCTTTTAGAATGTAATTTTTATAGTGTTAAGGAATTGAATGAATATTATGACTTTAATTATGCAATTTAAAATAATAATCTATAAAATATTATTAATAGTAATGTTATCTATGTACTTATAAATTTTACATGCCATACAATGGCGAAACATGTCGATTATTTATTCTCATAATGTAGGTATCCATCTTATGTACCGTGTTTCAAAGTAAATAAATGATTTGATAACCATTTTTTTGATCCCCACATATCATAGCTATGTTTAGCCAGAAATTCCGTAACGAAAGTAACCTAACACCTCCCACTCCGACCGGCACAGCGGTGATACTTTTTAGTTTTTCCATCTATTAATAGCAGAACTTTTGATGACTCTTTGAAATCTCACTCTTGTCTCTTTAGTTCAGCAACCCGTCTTTAGGTGGCATTGGTTGTAAGTAACTTCAATTAATATCAAAGCAATAGAAACAAAGGGAAAAAAATGCATAAGTTGATAAAAAATGCTAAGCCTTACCGCGGCAGTATCCGAGTGCCACACGTCTTTTTTTACCTAAAACAAAGATCAAAAGATACGTACCCATCTTTCGTATTGGTCAATACTAATTTGACTGCCTATGTGGCGCAGCGGTAAGAGGGTCGCACTTTAGAGCGACGGCCGCGCCTGGGGGGGTCGATATCCGGGTCGGGCCAAAAATATATACCTGAGTTTTTCTATGTGTATGTGTAAAAACCGTGTAAATAAACATAGTGCTGTTTCGCGAACAGATACTGTCAGTGTTGTGTGTCGAGAAAAGATGCGAGAAAATAGTGAGTTTGTGGACAATGGTACCGGCGGCGAGCGGAATAAACGACTTAGAAGGAGGGTAGACCGATATGTCTGCCAATAACAACCCACCCGCAAATTCTCTTCAGTAACTCCGTGATCATGGCGCTTGCAACAGTGCCGAAATATCGGAAACTCATAAATAATAAGGTACATGGTAGCAATCCCGTATCTACCTATTCTAATGAGTTTTTCTGTTCAAAAATACTTAGGGTAGCCCGGAGTGAGGAAGTTGGCGGTGTTTTACCCCCGTGCCTTGGAAAATAAAGTGAAACCGTTGGTCCTGCGCCTGATCTCTATCCAGTCGAGTCAGATTGCTGCCCCATCGGGCTATTAGAGTGTAACGAATAGAGAGTGCACCTATGTTTGCGCACATACCTGTTCACTATAATATGTCCCGCGCAGTCGGTTAGTCGTTATGACTGGCCACCGTAGACGCAATCGGCTAGGGGGACTATTATTGATTTCAAGTTGAGACACGGTCCTTTAGTTGGACTGAAAATTGTTTTTTTACTATCTAGAATATGAAAAGCTTAACAAATCTGACACAATTTAATAAGGCTTGATTTTTCCATCTGATAAAAAATATTCAACGGATTAAATACATTAAGCCTGATTTGAAAACGTCACCTATATGTCAGCGGACATTTGTGTAAATTTCATTTGAAAGCCCTAGCCTTAAAGGTCAAAAAGTCGATATCACCATACTTAATGCTGGAATTTTATTGCAACAATCACTAATTAATTCTCAGTTAAAAGGTTTTAACAAAGGTTAACGAGACCAATGGATCGTATTAAGATTTTTATGAAAATCGGCTCCCGCAGGTAAATTTTGCGAATCAGCAGTTTTCAGATTGATTCTCCAATTATGAAACTTTATGCCTACCGTAAATTCACGCATTATGCTTAAGTCATTGTGATCGAAAGGTATGTCTCGGTGGTTGAAAGCTGAACGAAATGGGCGAGAGAATTTATAAAGCGGGCGTTAAATAGTGTAAGATTTTCTGTGTTTCTGTCTATCGATATTTTGCCTGAAGATTAAAATTATTGGTCATTTTCTTAGGCGTTAACTCAAATAACACAGTGGCGCCTCGCTTTAACGGACTTGCGCGTGATGATTTAACCCAGGATTATGCTAATCCTGGATTAAATCTTCATTCTGTCTCTGTCAATGTCAAATAAATTGACCGAGACATAATTATGATTTAATCCAGGATTAATGTTATCTTAGGTTAAATCATCATGTGCAAGTAGGCTTTGGCGCAACTGTGTTAGGAAGGCAAAGGGAAGCGCTTCCTACCGACCGGGTGTTATGGCCGGGGACCAAGGTCCAATGATCACCGTCTTGGTTTATTTATATATAGTTAGTCCGCTTTAAATCTATACTTAATATTATAAAGCTAAAGAGTTTGTTTGTTTGTTTGTTTGTTTGAACGCGCTTATCTCAAAAACTACTGGCCCGATTTGAAACAATATTTTTACGTTGGATAGTCCATTTATCGAGGAAGGCTTTGGGCTATAAAACTTAAAGATACAACTCATAAGACCACAGCAGAAATGAAAAATGTTGCGAAAACGGGAGAAAGATATTCCTTTTGAGAGCTTCCGCTGCATACGCTGCGGAAACCGCTTAAGTTACACGAAAATCATGTATGACAGGATTGTGCAGCATTAAAAGTTCTATAATAAAGTTCGCGACAGCATATGTCTATCTTTTATAGTTTAAATTTACTAACATAAAAAAGGTTGTAGTAAGTCATACAACCTTTTTTATGTTAGTAAATTTGTAAAAAAAATAATGCATAAATAAATACATTTATCATCACGAGCATTTCATTTAAAACAAAGTTTCCCCTTATATCATTTGATTTCAATAAATATCTTAGGAGCTATCACAGTTTTAACATAACTCCGCACCAAAATAATGTTCGCAGCTTAAGTACAACGTGCGCTTGCGCTAATATATTATAAAGCTGAAGAGTTTGTTTGTTTGAACGCGCTTATCTCAGGAACTGCTGGACCGATTTGAAAAAATATTTTTGTGTTGGATAGCTTATTTATCGAGAAAGGCTTTAAAATATAAAACATGACGCTGCGACGGGAGGGGAGGGAGCAAACTCAAAACGCGCGGACGAAGTCGCGGGGGACCGCTAGTCGTTAATAACGCGGTTCAATCTCCATACTCCGACTGACTACAGCGCCATCTAGTCGAGTCGAGCCGAGTCAGCGTTCTGCGTTGAAATGTAGTGACAGTGATTGATCATAGATGTCGCTACATCACTCCCCTCCGAAGAACCGGAGGTTGATTGAGCCAGGGTGTTAAAGCTCAGCAGTCTGTACGTAGAGAGCTTGCAAGTGCCAGTTTTCGACGATGAGCCGGGATGTGCATGCGCGATGTCCACGGTGAGTCGGGATGGGCATGCATGATGTCCACGGTGCGTCGAGATGCGCGATGTCCACAGTGAGTCGGGATGAGATGCGCGAAGTCCTCACGATAAGTCGGGATGAGCATGCGTGATGTCCACGGTGAGTCGGGATGTACATGCGAGATGTCCACGATGCGTGAGGATGAAGCTCGAAGTCCACGGTGAGTCGGGATGATGAGCTGGTGAGGTTGCCGAGGATCCAGGAAGAACCAGTGCGGTCTGCGGTGATGTCCTTGATGCTGGAAATGGCTCGGAGGAGACTGCTGGCTTGAGGTGAGGAGAAGAAGGCGACGCTGACGACGACGGTGCGGCTCCACGGGTATTGATGGTATCACGTCGGGGTCACCAATTTGGCGCAACTGTGTTTGGAAGGCAAAGGGAAGCGCTTCCTACCGACCGGGTGTTATGGCCGGGTCCAAGGTCCAATGATCACCGTCTTGGTTTATTTATATATAGTTAGTCCGCTCTTAATCTTTAATATCGCGGTTCAATCTCCATACTCCGAAAGACTACAGCGCCATCTAGTCGAGTCGAGCCGAGTCAGCGTGTTGCGTTGAAATGTAGTGACAGTGATTGATCATAGATGTCGCTACAAGGCCTCAGTGTTTTATAAGTAGCACAGAGTTAATTTATTGCAAATGGCTAACATTATAAATTTATGTTCTTTTTGCTAACAATCTATTTTCACTGATTATTTTTATAAATTAATAAAGTAACATCATATTATAAATACCTTAATTTGACAAGTACTAATAACACCATGGGATGCGTGGAAACAATTGATTGTCAAATTAGTTTCGAATCTTGATATCAAAACATTGGCCTGCTTTGGAAATCCTTTAATACTGTGCATAACCAGCATTATTCTACAACCGTCTTATCGATATTTTTTTACTAATTTAAACATATCCCTAGGTGTAAATGGGAACCGGTGAATCCCGGAGGAAGGATCAATACGCTGATAAAATTAGCGGTTTTGCCGAAAAGGACAGGTGAGGGATGGAAAATCCAAGAGTTATAAGGAAAAATCTCGGGAAAAAAGGGTATATTCCTCGGGTATATTTGCCTTGTTACGGCTACGTTTCGAACTAGTTTCCAGTTTGGGCTTCTTTGATAAGTTTGCCACACTCGCAAGTTTCTGCTGAATTATGACTGTTTCTCATCTTTTGATACATTACGTGGTACTAAGCTTTGTTGAACTAGGTAGTGTTGTGATTCTGACGAAGTGAGAAAGCAATGTTGCATTTGTTTTTTTTTTATTTGATTAGTTTTTTTTAGATTTATGCAGAAAAACAAATAAAGTTCTTAGAATAAGATCCGAATACTAATTTTCAGACATGTTTCATGAAAATCATAAAAAAACCACTAGGGCAAAAAATTAAAGGCAGATGACCTTATTTATAAGCAGTTTTAATTTGGCAAACAATGTTCCAAACACTGTGTAATTATAATAGCACATTTTTTTACTATTGTTTAAAAATAAACGTTTAAATTTGACTGTTTTATGGAATTTTCTGAGTAAATTTTTAAGGCACTAAAAGTGTTCAGAAAAAGTCATTGCATGAATAAAAATACAGCGTAATGCTATGTTCTAGATCTAGGTATATTGTTGCATGTGTTGCATTAATAGCGTTGACAAAAGAGCAAGCTCACAGCGTAGAATATTTTTTTTTGTAAATGTGTTTTATTTTTGCTATTTAAAATCACAGAAGCATTTTTGGTTGAATCAAGCGTTGTAAGCGGAACATACACAAACCAAAAAACAGCAAAATCCTGAAAATTTTCTATTCAAATCAAAGTAGTAGGCAATAATTTAAATCTGAAGAACAGAGTCACATACTCTGTTCTGTATAGAGACTACACTTACTATACGTGAAATTTGAGCTTTAACTTGCTTGTAAACATAATGATGTTTTGTTCAAAACATTAATAAAAATGAAATTGGACTTGTGAATATTTGACACTCAGATTGTTATTTTTTATTCTAACCAGATGAAATAAGAAATTAAAATTTTGCGCAACTTTGTCTACGGATGCTGGTTCGATTCCAAGTCGTGCGCAGCTTTTTTTTTAAATTTCTTATTTCATTTTGTTAGAACATTTGAATTGTTATAGGTTGAAAAAAAAAAAACAATAAGTCCACTTTTGCAGTTGGGTGGAATATATGTCAAATTGTGCGAACCAGCATTCAAATTAGTGTACGAGTAGCGCTCTCGTTTTCACAGCCAACTGTTTAGTTCTACAACGCATTTCAGCGTCGACATCCTTGGTTTATCATAGTATAATAGTATTCAGTATCGTAATACCCCTTTATTGTTTATCTTATATATCTTTGGCAATAATGTATCCTAAACAGTTGTTATTTAAATAAGTAAAAACTATATTTAGATATAGACAACTCAATCTTCAAGCTATGAGATGGTTTGGCGACAGCTTATAATTTTCTCTCTCTGTACAGTTTAGGTACAGTGAGGTTACCCGCTTTTGTTGTAGACTAACCCTTAATACAACTGCATAAGATACTGCAGTGTTTACCTTGACGTGCTGTTTTCCGTACACATAGAGTAGGTATCAAATTGCGAATCGTATATTTTTTGACTCCGAGGTTGGCAAGGCCGGGTCAAATTGGTATTCAATCCGAACACTTATCACATTTTGATGTGTACTAAGGCATATGCTACTCGATATACGATTTGCACATAAATGCGATTCTGCTGTTGAATTTCTACTGTATGCTGGCGGTTTTAGTGTCTAAACGTCACTCTAGTTGGTGATCATCCGACACTCGACATGACTCAACTGACACTTTGGACGATGGCTAGTACTAATACCAACCAACTTTAATGTAGGTACTTGTTAAGTATAATTTAGTTTAAGCCGATTTAAAGAGTCGAAGCCGAGTACGTCCGATAAAACTTATCTGCCTGAATCAGTTTAAAACGACCGATTTTAAAATGTCATTAACATAAATGATTGCTGACAAATAGGTGACGTTTTCATATTAGGCGTATTGTATTTGATTTGACAAATATTCCTTATCTTTGGAAAAAAATAGCCCTTAATAGTTCTCAATAAAGCCGCGAAAATGACACTATTTTTCCAGTCCTTTTAGAACTTAGCGTAAAAAACATTGTGATATTCTGTATAATTGATATCGAATCAAATCCTACCGATGGCTACTGGCTAGCTAACCATAGAAAATTAATCAAAAGGTATAAAAACAAGTTTCAAAACAAAAAAAAAACATTCTGTAAAAACAACAAAAACAGAGTTCATACCGTCTGTGTTTATCAAAGAGCTCGCTTTTCCTTAAAACAAGAAACTCATAATTCACGCGGAAAAATTCACCGCTGAATTCATAAACAAAATTCACACCTGAGATCCTCCAACGAATTATACATTAAATCTTTCGTGGCCGCGATGCTGGAGGCGTTTTAAAAACCAACCAAGGGTACAACGAACGCGTACTTTTTGCAGGATCCAGTATATATTACATTTACCTATTTGTCGCAGCATAGGTTATAAACCGTCTCCAAAAAAACTGATTTAAAAGCTCAAAATAACGCCTTTACCTTATATTTAGGAGGGAAAAAACATTTGGAGTCGGTGCATGATGTGCGTAGACTGTGAATGACGTAAGCTTGAGATCTTGCACCGACTCCAAATTAATTTGCTTTGTTATTTAATCCGTTACTTTAAGCTTTTTAGTCAGTTTTTTTGGCGGTTTAATTTTTATCTCAAAACCTTCTGGATCGATTTTGATGAAACTTACACTTTACCCTAAGTAGATATTTATCTAATAGAATCTTAAAAGAATCATCAGGCTATGACTTATCGTTTTCGAAATCCGTGGACAAGCATACAAATATATAAACATACAAATACATACACTTAAGTATATCTGGCAAGCCCTAAAAATGTTTCCAATATGCGTGCAACTTTATTTTTGGCAGCGGAACTCCGAAACCCACCGTTCCGCATTAATTAGACGGAATGAGCCTAATTTCAGGTTTCTTCTTTCAACGTAATTGAAATAAACGTGAACTTTTAATCAGAGAATGGAACCCTTTAGCGCACTCTGCGAGACGTCTCCATCCAGAGTGCGGTGGAGTTTGTATACCTCATAAAGGTTTCTGTCTACTACACCGTAGCATGTCAAAACCACACTAGGAATGTCTCAGGCAAAAAAATATTCTTTGTTTTGAAAACTATGATACCGTACCCACATGACCGTTCCGTCACCGACCAACTCGATCACGTTTCATGCATGCATCATGACAGCACCGGAAAAAACCGGCCAAGTAGGGAATCCACTTACTTCTACTTAATAAAATACCACAATATTTGTTGACTGCAAATTTAACTTTGTTTTCCATAGTGTTTGTATGAAGTACAAAGCTATGTTTGCGGTTGTTGAAAATGTGCCTTATCTCAAAAACTACACGTTCGATCCCGTCCGAACCAATTTTCGTTGAAAGTATTTGTTAAGATCTACATTATATAATTTCTCAAAATTTACACTTGCTTGGTTTAGAAATTAGATGGGGGGAGGGGACGCCCATTTACCACTTTGGAATCGTCTAGCTATGAAACGTTAGACTTTAAAAGAAAATGGTTTAAAAAACCTCTACGTCATTTTAAAAGACCTATCCATAGACACTCCACACGCATCGGTTTGACTAAAAAAAATTTTTTTGGTTTTAGTTTCATGTATGGGAGCCCCCCCTTAACTCTTATTTTTTTTTATTTTTGTATGAGAATCGGTAAGCGGTTAATAAGATACATCTTCCTACCAAATTTCAATTGTGTAATGCTTATAGTTACAAAATAAAACGGCTGTGACATACGGACGGACAGACAGACAGACAGACAGATAGACTTGACGAAACTATAAGGGTTCGGTTTTTTGCCATTCGGCTACGGAACCCTAAAAACGCTCTAACTCTCTTTTTGCTCTTGCAATACATAATAATAGTCCCCGAGCCGATTTTGACTACGATAGTCAGTCACAACGACTAACCGCCTTCGCGGGACATATTATAGTGCACATGTGTGCAAACACAAGTTTACTCTCTATTAATTTCAGTCTCATAACCCGATGGGACAGCAATCTGACGTGACCGGAGATAGATCAGGCGCATTACCAACGGCTTTACGTGCTTTTCCGAGACACGGGGGTGAAACACCGCCAACTTCCAAACTCCGGGCTACCCTAAGAATTTCGGAACCGAAAATCCCAGGTCCCATCCCAATCCCAGATCGAACCCGTGACCTCTGGCGCAGCCGTCGCTTTAAAGTGCGACCCTCTTACCGCTGCGTCAACGAGGCAGTTTTGCAATACATAACGGTGAAACAGCACGCTGGATTCGTTTAGAAGGCAACAGTAGAGCGTTTAGTTTTGCTATTCTTGTCTGATACGCTCCTAACACGATCATGGTATGTTACGGTTGTAGTGGGCCCAGACCTTAATGCGTTTAGGAAATGCTTCAGTTGAGTGGGTATATACCTTTAGGGTTGTAGGCACGAGGTATTTAGAACTCAAGGGCTTGAGTGAAGTTCCTTATAGGTAAAAAGGTAAATAAAGAAATCGGATAAGAAAGTTTGGACAGTAAAAGAGCTTTGTATAGTTACTTATCGGTGGATATATGTAGAAAAGGGCAAAACAGGTCCTTCATTCCACTCCATTTCAGCAACTTGATTGAAATATTCATAACATAGTTGTTTTTGCCATAAATAATTTAAACGTTAAACGTGAAGTAGGCACAATAATAATCAAAATTCGTTGCCTATAATGCTGTAACTTATAATTATCTTGTATACTGAGTAATTTCACATCAATTTGACCTTTGAGGAAATTTCATCAAAGAGTTCATCAAAATTACTGCCTTACTGTTATTACTGTACTCGTATTACAGATATTTCGTCTGGGGATGCTATTGAATTAATCAAAGTAAAGCCTATTTGTCACGGAATGAAATTCATTATGTTTGTAATTATTTATAACAAACTTATGATATCGAGTCATCTACGTGTGTAATGTTATTTATGAAATTTTGATGCCCTGAAACGTATATCCGGTTTTACAAAAGTTTTTAAGCTCAGAACTTAATGAGGTTTGACGCAACCTGCAAAACAAGCTCACAAACTTTTAGAAGCTTATCCGTTTCATCAGCAATTTATAATAGGGTCTCTTTAAATATTACTCTTTATAAACTTTAAAAAGCTTCTTTCGTAATAAATAAATACATTTTTAAATCGTTAGGTAATACTAGATTATCAAGCAAAGTGTATTTATTTTCTCTGGAAATAGTTACGCAAATATCTTTAGAAATAAGAGAAATTCAATTAAACGTATGTGAAATAAATCCGCGAAGTGTTATTATGTGCATCATACAGGAAGGATTTAGCAATCATTCGGGAGGAAAGGTGCCATCAATTGCTCATAGTCAATTTAATTCGTGTTGTATAATACGTCGTCGTGTTAATTCATCAATTTTTTGCTTTTTAAATGACATCTCACAATATCTAATTGTCGACCTTTTGAGATAACTCAATATGAACGCTGTCTTGCCGCATCAATAATATTTGATGAGAATCGTGTATACAGGGTGTAACAAAAAGGCGAAATAATATTTAAGGGTATGTATATATGTAATGTGAACATTAAGTAGTAAAAGTTTTAGTTAAAAATAAACAACTTATTTTTTCCATACTAAGTAAATAAATTGTTTTTTAACCGAAAATGTTGACAACCCTGAATCTGCGGTCATTCGTTAGCGGACCCCCGCCTGCACCCCGCCCGCCGCACGATCAGCTGATGCGCGGACGCTGCGCGCCGCGACGCGCTGCCTTCTTACAGCCCGCCCACCCAAAACTACCTAAGCACCTACCTATCTTAGCTTTGATGGGAATGAATGATAACAAAGATAATCAGATTAATGCATTTATTTGCAAAATTATTAAGAGAAAATAAAAAATATTCAGGTAGGAACATTTCTTTTTTAAAATTATTTACAGAAAACAGTAATTAATGTTTAGGACAATAACACCAACTATTACTTTTACTTACATTTACAAAGAACAACACACTTATTTGCTGTACCTCATAATTTTACCCAGAAAATACACAGATTTTACCAGATAAAAACTTTTGAATATTTTTCCGGCCATCGGTAATTTTACCGAATAAACTACATGTTTTAGTAATTTACTCGACATCGAAGTCGCTTACAAATAACCAGTCACAAACACAACGCTAATAGTCAAAACGGGAATAAAATCTCTACCGATAAGAAGTTCATACAATAAAACTAATATGCATGAAGTAGGTAATTATTTGATGGTTAATAACTAGTACTCACTGTAAAAATCTACACAACATAACTACGACATAATTTGCTAACTAGTAATATTTTTATTGCAATAAACAAACATCAAGTTGTATGATCTGTTTTGTGTTACATACTACTTACCACTTTGTGCACATAGATTCACTACAAACGTAATGACTTTTAGGAAGTTTGCCTTATTATCACTTTCACACACACAAAAAGCCTACATATTATTATTATTATTTTACAAAAACGGCTCAAAATGTCTGCCACCGTGCTCAATGCAAGCTGGGACTCTGAGGCGTAATGGCTTGAAACGCTAGGTTTATTCTATTTCGCATTTCGTCAGCACTATTGCACTCCACTGCTTACGCTTGGTTTTTCACTTAGCCCCACAGAAAAAAAATCCATAACGGTAAGGTCGGGCGAACGGGCAGGCCACTGCACGGGACCCCCTCTGCCAACACTAAGCACCATATAGTCCATCGAGGTATTCCCGCACGCGGCGCGCGGAGTGCGCTGAAGCACCGTTGTGCTGGTAAACAATACTCCGGTACACTGACAGCAAATATTCTAAGTAATCCTCAACGTCGTCGTCCTCGTCGGCCGCCCCGGGTAAAAGACGCCTCATCCGTCCACAGTACATTTTCACCGAAACTGGCGTCTTCTTCCATCCGGCTTCGGTACCACTCACAAAATGTGACCCTTGGACCGAAGTCCGCTGGGGTCAACTCCTGAACTCGAGAGAAATGGTACGAATATAATCCATCAGACCGCAGCGTACGCCAGATGTTCGTGGATCACGTTCGAAATGCGTCAAAATCAGGGTCTCCAGGTCTGACCGCTCCCATGTGCTTGGACGACCTTCACTTGCAGGCGGTCTAAACGAGCCAGTGCTCTGCAGCCGGAGACACAGGTTCCTGAAGCAGGTGTACGAAGGTAAACGCCGCTGCTCCGCGAGGGGCCTGCCTTCGATGAACCGCTGACAATACAACTCGCGAGCACCATTGATGCTCCTGAAAGAAGCCCCCACGCATAATATCATTTCATAGTATTCACTATTTGAATACGAAGAATGTTCTTCACGAGACACACTGATCGAAATCGGAGATCGAAATTCGGAAAATTTGGATAACGAGTGTACAAAGGGAACGAATACGAGCAACTAAAAAAAATTTAGAAGATTGTAGAAAAAAAGGAGGGATATTTCGCAGGGTTCCATGTAAGTAATGGAAAAACCCTTAACATAAATTAAAGTTTCACTACTCTTTTAAAGAAAGTAGGAATGTCAAAACTTATTTTAAGTTAAACAAACAAATAACTTAAGTTATCAAATACATTTTTTTTACTAAAAACATTTTCGAAAATGTCTTAAATTTTATCTTTTCGAATATGCGGATCCCGCAATATTTTTAAATATTTCCGGGAGGCGGAGGGCTAAGGCGTAGGTGATAGTCACGCGACAGGATATTATTGGCTTACGCATCTTTGCAAATTTTTACGGAACGATTACTGATTGGTTCGGCGCACTTTGACTTTTGACTTAAAGGCGCCGCAGTCCACGTGGACTGTATCGTTTGGTCAATGATAAAATAAGTGCAGAGGAGCCACTGATTTAAAACTAGTGGTAGAATGTATTTGCCGAGTTACTGCTGTAGTGAAATTTTTATTATTTTTAGTTGTCTCTCTAACTTATTATTTTTATTTCTTAATTATTATTTCTAAGTCTAAACGAATAAAATAACGAACTCAAAACAATAGCGTAGCAGATTTATTCAGACGAAGTAATAAACGTAGCATCTGCCTCTAGCCATGTAGCGGCAGATACTACGTTTTGCGGCGTTATGCGCCATTAGTTCGCGGTAGTGTCCGATATCACCCGGTAGGTCAAGTAGTCGAGGTAATTCTGACATATTGGTGGTGGTACCGGTAGACCGAATGAATGAAATCATTAAGGATGTTGATCAATACTAAGTCATGCAGCACCAGAATTTCGAATAAAGCCCATCTACGACTTAAAACGCTTCATGATAACTCATAATCTCTAATATCGTCTTAAAGTTGTTTTATTAGGTAAAGTTCAATAATCAATTCTTCACCAGTAATAACATCTTAGCGTTGCAACACAGTGAGAAACCGAAACACTTAAAACGACTAATTTATTGTTTATTTAATTAATTCAATGATCATTGAGAGGATCACTGCACATTTTATGAAAGTTTCACATCTGTTTCCTATTTAATCTCGATTTATGAGTTTGTTTACATCTAACAGCTGATATTTAGGGTTGTCACCGATAAGTTTTTGTTAAAACTTTAGCATCGATTAACTCAGTAATTTATACTCGCACGAGTTTCTGGTTTTGCATAGGAACTACACATTTACTACTCTACACGTCTCACTGTATAATATGACAAATGCGTAGTAAATAAATATAGACCATAGTACACTTTTACATATTCCAAGTGGTGGATCAAACGTTTGTAACTTGACCCTGGTAGCTAGTAGCTTGGTAGCTTGAAGCTAGTATTTTATACTAGCTTTTCGACTATATTAACTAAAAAATAAACTGCGGTACTTATTTTCTTAAATGGATCTATCCGTGCATACACTTGAGGCTTTATCAAGATTTTTTATAACCTACACGACGTCTCCTTTTGCTTGGCAATATTTATTTCCCGTTTCCTCTTGAGAAACGTCAGTTGTTAAGTACCAAAGATATATAACAGCATGAATAGATCAATTCTTATTATTAAATAACGTGCTATAATGATGGCAATTCCAACAATATAACAAAACGAGATGAGGACTAAATCCCACTCTAAGAAAAATACATAATAAGATTATACATCATCATATTCAGCCGCTGGAAGTCCTCTACTGGACATGGAGCACTCTCTTGTTGCAAATGATCTGCATCCTGTGTTATCCTGCGACCTTTCAAAGATAAATGAAATACTATACTCGTACGTGTGTTGTTAACAAAATAAATGGAAACAAGAAAGATGAGGAGATATATGCAGGCCCTTGGGAAATGTTTTCATTGCGGTATTTCTTACTCTAGGCTGAACCAATGTTTTTCTGTTTGTCAAACAAAAACAAACTCAAAATATTCTATACGTACCTATTGCAATAATTTGCTTTGCCAATTCCATCAGAAATCTAAGATCCATGGCTAGTTTCCAGTAATCGACATTCTGTGTTCCTCGCGCATAAATATTGTATGAACTGCAGTAGATAAGATGGGGGCAACCGGAGATTATTCTATTTTATTTTAAGATGAGAACAACGAGACCGAATGAACTCTTTCATTAAGATCAGGCATTGTTCCAATAATGGTCGTTTTGTTCCGCCGGATGTAACTGGGCGTTCCTATAAATGTTTAGAGGTGTTCCGGGTCTGGGTCAGAAATTATGTCATGTGAATTCGGAATGTTGGGTCAATGTGCTTCCGATATCCGAAATGTACAGAGATGGGGTTGAGAGCCGTATTTGTTAAAGCGATTGACATCAAAGGGATGTCGTTTGGTGTTATGAGTATCTGTTGGCTTAAGCCAAGGACGAAACGGATGGGAAATTATTATTGCTATATGTTTTTTTTGTCAAGGCAAAACTTTAGTAGGCACCAATTCCCTAGCTGCACGCATTAAAAAAGTGCCAGCAAGTCTTTCATTCATGGGTAACCTACATTCAGATACAGTTTGAATCTGTTCTTTTTAGTTCTGCAAAAGTTAAAAGACCTGAAGCAGTCACAAAATTACTCTCTTAGCATAAAGTGTTCCCCTTTGCAATATTTTACAAAGACACGACACGGGTGGGTGCGTCGTATCTACCTAAAACGGTAATATGCAAACTACAAAAATGTACTTGCATTATATCAAAGAAATTTCCCTATTCCCGTATAAGATAATAACGCCAAGAGTACACCGTAGATAAATTTTAGTCAGCAGGAACACATTTTATTTAATAGCTAATAAACTATTGTGGCAGATTGGCAATGACTTTGAGTCATTTGGTTCTTATTTATATATACTTGTAACATACAGGAACAACAGATATGATGAATAGATCGAAACCTATTTGACTTTATAATATTATAACGGTAGTTATCAAATATGATTCTCATCGGCTTTTTTTAGTTACCTCATAAGTTACGGGTCAAAAGAGATATGACTAACTAGAGCTATCATTTTCATTTGTATCCGATTCATATATTTCTCGTGTTTGCAAAAGTATCTATATCCAAGTTGTTTTCGAATCGAATTCCTATCGGATTTGATTGGGTGCAAAATCGCCCGCGCAGCGCTAAAATTTTGAAAATTTGAAAAAAAAAAATTGAATCTAAAGAAGAAAAAACTTATTACTACCAGCTCAAGTAAGCCTACTGTATGACACCCAATACGTTCATATATGTTTCGTTGGATAATACTGGTATAAAATATGTACGCAGGTGTCATAAGGAAGTTACGCTCAAGTGCAATTTTTGTTGAAACTCGTAGCGAAAGTTCGCGACTACAATGAGCTGAGCATAGTATGTATCACTTTTTGGGGATCCGCACCTTAGATCTAAATACAATAATGGAATCCTTATCTAGAATTTCTGTCTCATAACCAGTTCTACACAGAAACTTGCGTATCAAAAAGAAAGTTAAAACCGAAATCAAAAACTAAATGCATTAAAAAGTCTTAAAAAAACTCAGATAATGATTATTGCCTAAAATTCGGTTTTCTCTTGACTCTTAAAAAGAAGAATTAAAATGCGAACAATTTCTTTTTGGAGTCGGTGCCCTGCAAGATACTGCTTGAGAATGCCAATGCAATGGCATCGACTCCAAAAAGAAAATGTTCGTCTAAAGTACTTGATTTAAAGAGTCTATAGTTTATTTTAAACTTTTAAATGCATTTAGTTTTAAAAGTATTTTTTTTACTTTTCTTGTAAAAGTTAATTTTGTTTGCTGATTTGTAGTGATTTATACAAGGGGAGGGGGGGGACGTACCTTTTGACTTTATCTGTGATAAAGCTGTGTATCACCTAGCATAAGTTTTGGCGTTATAAGCACTGAACTTCTAAGCTTTGAGGAGTTGAGGAGTTCAACTAGTAAATGATGACTACCATACGTTAATACATGTTAACATTAGTCAACTTTAAGGTGCTTACTAGTAAAGAAAGGCACGTGCCTTTGAACTTTGAGGGTTTCCCTCGATTATTCTTATTAGCAGTGTGTAAAGGTTCTATAAAAAAAACTCTTTTGGGTGTTATAAATATTGAAACTATTGAATAAAGCAATATGAAGAAAAAAACATAGTTAAATATTTTTCCTCCCTCACAAAATACCACTTTACAAACAACCTGAAGAATAAAATGGCCACATACTCATTTTTTTTTAAATGGCCTTGAGTTAGATATTTTCATATAAAGTTAATATATTCCATTACGCAAACGGAAGCAAAACCTCAAATACCTATACTAACTAAATAGGCTCAAAAAGTCCATGTTTTGTGTGTGATCTGATATATGAAATGTTAAACGTTAGATACGAAGCAAACGCTAAAAGGTCTATTGTGATTACTATTTACGAATTAATAATGTTAAAATGCACCGGACGTTAACAAGCTATACAGGGTGTTGTTTTGGTCAGTGACATCTAACTCAGGGATGATAATATGAGTTATACTTATCCTAAAAAAAATGATTTCTTTAAATTCTGAGCAAGTTTTATACAAGAAAACCTCTTCAAAACATTTAAAAAAAATACAAAACGAATGGGAAAACTCGCACCCTAGCGCGTAGCTAGCGCTTATCTACGAAATACTACGCCGTAGCTAGTAAGCTACGAAGAGGCTACCTTGATTTTGTGGGTTTTGTATCATCGGCTTATTGCAAGAACTCATTAACTTCAAAAAATCATCAAGTGCAGTTAAAAGGACTAAGGAGTTTATTTTTACGCGTTCTATATTATACAAAAACTCACTATCTTCTAGCTATTTAAATTTGGACGTTATAACAAACACTTAAAGTCGATAACTTCTATTTTCCGTTTTGTGGTTGGTTGAAAATCACTAACTAGCAATAGTGGTTTTTAGTGGTGAAGAAATGTGTGTGTAAAAACAACTAAGGGTATTTAATGTGTTTTTGCGAATATGTTTTACTTGCATCACTGCTAGTAACAACTGGCTAAAATTCATTATCTGCGCATAATTATTTCTGTTAAAACATAATTTGCATCGAAAGGTTAAACCTTTTCGATAAAAATCTTCATGACTTTTTTCAAACTATTGTTACTGGTTAAATATCATAGTTAATGTTCGGTTAAAAAACCGGCCAAGTGCGAGTCGGACTCGCGCACCGAGGGTTCCGTACAAACCTGCAAGGTTTACAAAGTTCGTTCATTACGACAATCGGTATCAATGGTTGTACTTTTGCGTTTTGCGTTTTTGCGTTGACTTAGTTTTTTTTTTCACGGGTTAAAGGCAATTAGATCTAAGTATTTGATATGAATTTCAACTTGATAGCTCTACGCGTTCATGAGGAAAAAAGTAATAAGTTTATATTTATTAAAAAATATATATTTTGTAATGTAACTAAAAACTTAAGGTTTTCGGAATTTTTCCTTTATGTGTGCTATAAAACGTTGCTTCATGCCAAATTTCAAGATTCTAGGTCGACTGGAAGTACCCTTTAGGTTTTGATTCCCTTGCGAGTACTTGCGTGTTTCAAAATATGCAGCTTAAATTGCTGTTTCTTTTGATTGCGTTGACATAGAAGTTTGATTTTGTTACAGCTTAAAGGTATTATAGACCTGAGTATTTGGTATGAATTTCAATTTAATATCTCTACGCGTTTATGAGGAAATGGGTAGTAAGTTTAAAATTATTAAAAAAAAAAAAATTATGTGATGTAACTAAAAATTTATGGTTTTCGTAATTTTTCCTTTATCTATGCTATAAGACGTTGCTTCGTACTAAATTTCAAGATTCTGAGTTCACGGGAAGCACCCTGTAGGTTTTGATTCCCTTGCAAGTGTCGAAAATTTGCGGCATAAACGGCTGTATCTTTTGATTGCGTTGGTTTAGAAGTTTGATTTTTTCACAGCTTCAAGGGACAGTAGACCTGAGTAATTGATATAAATTTCAGCTTCATACCTCCACGCGTTCCTGAGAAAAAGGGTCTTGACAGACGGACGGACAGACGGACAACAAAGTGATCCTATAAGGGTTCCGTTTTTTCCTTTTGAGGTACGGAACCCTAATAATAATGTCTTAATAATAAAGCGCTAAATAGCGATTTAAAAGTCAACATCACACTCACACATTTTTATTAAAATTACATGCATTCAGTAACTTTTTCAAAATAGGTAAAAGTGCGTGATATTTTCCCAAAAATGGCCCTCAATGACTTGTTGACTTATTTTAATTTTTTTTTTCTTATTGTGGTGTAGTGAAGGTTTGCGCAAAAAATTTTAAAGCCACTCTCTGTACATATCAAACGGGCCGGTCAATAAAGCATTTTATGAAGTTAGTAGTTCTGGTACTTTCCAAGTGGTAGATGGACGTGGAAAACATCTAGCACATAATAAAACAAAGCAAGAAGATATTGACTTTGTGAAGGACCATATTGACGACCTCCGTGGTCGAGTAGCTAGCACGCTGGTTTCAAGCGTCGCCATCTCGTGAGGTTCTGGGTTCGATTCCCGGTCGGGTCAATGTAGAAAACGATCTTTTCTATATTGTCTCGGGTCTGGGTGTTGTGGTACCACCGTTGTGTCTGATTTCCATAACACATGTGCATTGGCTACTTACTTTGGGATCAAAGCAATGTATGTGATTGGTGTCCAGTATTTATTTATTTATAATTAATAGAACAATATGTGAATATGTGAAATTATTTCCGACAGTGGAGTCTCACTAATGTCGAAAATCTTCATCCAAAAAATAGATGTCTAGAGACAAGACTAGCAATGTTTTTATCTCAAAAATGTACGAATTATATGAAGAAAAGTGTTCTATGACATCCAAAACTCCTATTGGTATAAATGTATACAGGAATATTTTTTGCACACAGTACAACAAGGATTTTCACAAACCAAAAAAGGACACCTGTTTGACGTGCCATAAGTATAATCCTGCTAAGAAAGAAAAGTCGGCAGATCTTCCTTTTTGGGAACAAAGGTACTAAGAACATCTGCTGTTAAAAGAACAAAGTAGAATAGCTAAAGCGGAGGACAAAATTCGGGTTAATTCAGATGAAAACTTTCATCATGTTACGGTGGATTTACAAAAGGTTCTCCATAAGCCATCAAGCAATGTTTCTCTTTTATATTACCTACGGAAGTTGAACGTATATACAATACCATAATTTACGAAGCTCGGTCTCCAAATGATGGCTTTTGTTACTTATGGTCAGAAATCGATGGAAAGAACGGAAGTGCTGAGGAAGGGACAGCTTTATGTCTATGGATAAAACGTTTGCCATTAAAAGTAACAGAGATATCCAAATTTTCTGATACCTGTGGGGGAGCAAAACCGAAACCAATATCTGTTATGCTTGTTGCTTTTTTTGGTTCAGACAACACATCTCGAATTTATAGAGCACAAATACCTAGAGTCCGGACACACTCACATGGAGGTGGATAGTATCCACAGCGTGATTGAACATCAAATGCGCTATGTGCCAGTTTTATCAATGATAGATCTTCGTAATGTCATAAGACTAGCGAGGTCAAGCAGGAATAAAAAGCAGAGTATCGCCAAGAAACCACACGAGCCAATAGTGTTGGATAATAATCAGTATTAACCAACACTATTGGCTAAATAAAATATCAATTTTGGACTTAAAAGATCTACAAGTTAATTTGTTACAAATTGATTAGTTTCAACTGATGGAGAAAAAATGCAGTGGCTAAAAGTCAAATCTTTCAGGTTTGAGCAACACCTAAAGTTGTCAAATATCGATATGATTACACATCAGAATATAAGGTGGTGAACGTATCAAGTCTATCTGCTGATACTCGGACAGGTAGTCAAAGCCTTAATCTACGAAAGCGCAAGCATAACAAAGATACCTTGAAATTTAACTATAATACTTACGGGTTGAAGGAAGCGTATAAAAATAAGTTGCCTATCACAAAAGCCACAAAAGGGATTTATTAAAAATGTGCAAGGAAAAAATAATGACCCCTGAATTACATCATTGGTACCAGAACTTACCAGAAAAAGAAGGACAAGACTATTTGACAGAAGAAGAATACTCAAATACAGAAGATGTCGAGGAGTAACCATAGGGTGTATTGACTATTTTTTCGAAGTTCCTACTTTACGACTGATTCATTATGTACGAAATTTTAGAATAGCTATTTTTTGTTTTAGGTTAAGGCCTATGCTATGCCTTTTTATTACAAAACCAGATTATTTCCTTTATTCTAGTTCATTATTACTTGAATAATTGTATTTAAGTTTCCAAAGAATTTGGTTATTTAGCTTAATGCAAATTTGTGCTCATACGGAGCCTGATTATATTTAATAAATACACAAATAAATATAGAACTTAATATTAACACACTTACATGTCAAAGAAATGCTAGTAATTTGTGTTTATGCGAAATTTTAATTGATTTTTTTAAGGAGTAATTTTTCTTTTATTTTATATTTTAAACAATATATTGTTTTTTCGCCTTAATATATAATTATCTATTTTAAACGAAGTACATTATTCAATTTTGAAATCTTAATTAAGAAATTGATAAGTGATTCATGTTATAAATTGTTTGTAGCAAGAAGTGATTAACTTGTGTTTTTAGCTTTTAAAAAAAATATGCTCTGTGTTGAAAAAAAATTTCTTGTTTAATTTAATAATAATAATATTGCACTACCCCACTGCACTTTATTTTTTTTGTTCCTATTGTATTTGACAAAGTTATTGAAGTTATAAATTTGGAAAAGTTCATTAATTGATTTCTCATGATTCACTTTTGGTCACTTAATGAATTCTTGCAATAAGCCGACGGTATTAACAACATCAGCTACGCTGACGACATGGTGCTGCTTGCCCCCTCGGTAGGTGCGCTCCGGGAGCTCCTCAAGACCTGCGAGTCATACGCCGCTTCACACGGTCTCATTTACAACGTCAAAAAAAGCCAGTATGGTCTTCAAACCAAGTGCCCATCTTTTTTACCACCCATTACGTTAAATGGCGATGAAATGGACAGAGTTTCCCAATTTAATTACCTCGGGCACTGGGTCACCGACGACTTGAAAGACGATGTCGACATCGAATGGGAGCGCAGAGCGCTGTCGATAAAAGCGAATATGCTGGCTCGAAGATTTGCTAAGAGTACGAATGCAGTTAAAATAACGCTTTTTAAAGCATACTGCACTTCACTGTACACTGGCAGTCTTTGGGTCAGATAAACTCAAAGATCGTACAGCGCTCTGCGAGTCCAATTTAACAATGCTTTCAGGATATTGCTGGGGCTGCCTCGTTTTTGTAGTGCGTCGGCCATGTTTGCAGAGGCAGGTACAGATAGTTTCGCGGCCATTATCAGAAAAAAACAAGCATCTCTGATGTTAAGGGTGCGTGACAGCTTTGGAGCTTTCAGTATACTGTTGGCAGTATACTAAAAGTCATTGCTGGGCGACAACATGTCTGTCCCTAAATGTGGCATATAAGTCAAAATACATGCTCCAAGTTAGTTATTAGGTACTAACATAGTGTGTAAGATGCATTGTTTACTAACCCTATTTGGATCTATTGTTGTCTTATTCAATAAATAAATAAATATATTAATTATTTTTTTTTTTTATATTTTTTGGCATCAGTATCGTTTGTACATCCACCCCTGAGTCGCTCGTCGCTGACCAAAACAACACCCTGTATAATGAGTGTTTGAAAAAAAACAGTGATTAGAAAAATTGATGGTTCAAAATATGTTATGCTTTGTTTAGTGTTTAGCGAGGTCGATTAGATGTCAGTGAATACATACATTTTGACAAAAAATGTCTCCAGGTTTAAAGACATTAGTCGGACTAACTGTGTCTGTGTTCTGTGCATCGAATATTCTAGTAAGTTTTTTTTCTTAATTATTATTTTTGGTAGTATTTTGTAAGTATGGGTCCCACCCTTAAGAGTCCCAGAGGTTGCTGTGCATTATATTTATTTCTAGTAATGATCCTAAAAGCTATCGGCCGATATCTTTACTGTGTCACACATACAAACTGCTGGAGAGAATGCTACTGGACCGCCTCGTCAGTATTGTGGACCCAATGCTCATTCCCGAACAAGCTGGTTTCCGACCGGGAAAATCATGCTGTAACCAGTCATTAAACCTTACACAACACCTTGAAGATGGATTTGAGCTGGGTCGGGTAACTGGTGTGGTTTTTTTGGATCTTTCCGCAGCGTGTGACACAGTGAACATAAAACGGCTTCTATGTAAGGTGTCCGAGCTTACGTGATCACAGCTTTACCCAAATCCTGAGTGAACTTCTCCGCAACAGGCGCTTTCAGGTCCACCTTTTCTCCGAAAAAAGCCGATGGAGAACCCTTAAAAATGGCCTTCCCCAGGGCAGTGTGTTGGCTCCTATGCTTTTTAATATTTATACAAATGACCAGCCTCTTGCGCCAAACACTAATCGCTTCATATATGCAGACGACCTGGCCTTGACATCTCAGGCGCCTTCCTTTGAAGAAGTTGAAAGGAATCTAAGCGAAGCACTGAAAACCCTTAGCTGCTATTATGAGCAAAATTCCTTGCGACCGAATCCTTCGAAGACCCAGTCTTGCGCCTTCCACCTGCGCAACCGCGAGGCCAAGCGGACACTCAATATTCGATGGAGGGATGTGCCGATTGCCCACTGCTCTACTCCTAAATACCTCGGCATTACCTTGGACAGAGCCCTTACCTACAAACAACACTGCATCAACACCAAGCAGAAAGTGGGCACCCGTAACAACCTTTTACGCCGCCTAACATCTTCAAAGTGGGGAGCATCTCCGCAAGTCTTGCGGACGACTGGATTGGCGCTTTCCTCTTCAGCTGGTGAATACGCCAGCCCGGTTTGGAGCCGATCAGCACACATGCGCCTAGTGGACACAGCACTAAATGACACATGCCGAATTATCACGGGCTGTCTAAAACCAACTCCTGTTGGTATGCTGTACCCGCTGGCTGGTATTGCACCCCCGGACGTACGCAGGGATGTGGCAAGTTCTTTGGAGCGCCTTAAGAAGGAGACGAACGTTCAGCATCCCTTGCACCAACATATGCCAGTAGTCCAGAGGCTAAAGAGTCGGCGTAGCTTCGTCAAAGAGGTGTCTCCTCTTGATGGCGAATATAATCAAGCCCGGATAAGACTTTGGAAGGAGAGATACCCCAACACTTCACCTATACCGCTAACGGAACAGCTCCCCCCTGGACATAGTTTACCTTGGCAAACTTGGAAGTCCTTAAATAGACTGCGGACACAAGTCGGCCGAAGCAAGGAGAATATGTACAGATGGGGTTATGTTGCGGACGACGCATGCTTGTGTGGTGTCTCTCCACAGACGATGGCACACCTTTTGTCTTGCCCTACGTGTCCCTTCACCTGCACACGTGCGGACCTGTACAACGCCACTGATAACGCTGTGTCAGTCGCCGAGTACTGGTCCTCAAAAATATAACGCCAAAGTCGACACGATAAGAAGAAGAAGAATATTTATTTCAAGTTTTTTTTTAAATAAATTTTCTTAAGTTTATCGTAGTCATAAACATACTTCTGTTCTCGCCTAAGGCAGTAAAATTTGGTATCTGCTTAATGCGTACAGCAAGGAACTCGCTGCCTACCGAGCCGAGTGCGCGAGAACTATTCCAGCGGTGCCGATGTTTATCGCGATGACTTTTTCTGACGTCATTTTATATACAGCACTCGGATCCGAGTGCTTGGCCACCAGCACGCTGTGTTTGTCACCCCATGTTTTTTTAAAATAAAAATAGCGCAAATGTTTTTTAACGATTTTTTATTAAATTACGCGTAAAAATTGCTGTTTACTAGGTGATTCTTTAGGTGAATATTTAGAGCATTCAAAGTATTAAGGAATATGACCTAAGCTTTTTTAAGGCAAGAGTGTAGAGGATGCTAATAAACTGATATGCTCCTAGACCTTACTAGCACCTGACGTGAGATGCGATCGGCGTCAAATATCTGCTTAGCCACGGAATAAAAAAGTAACTTACATTATAATATTTTTCAGGGTATGAGAATGATTCCTGAAAGAGCTACAGCGGACTACGCCAATCCAGAATATTTAACAGGATTGAAAGTGAATGTACGAAGATATGGAAGGCACAGTAACTACTATGTGAATATAGAGGGAACTCTAAAACATACATGGGGAAACAATGTCTCGGTAAACTCTGTATTAATACCTATGTTGTTTTGTTGAAAAATATTCAATTACTAGCGGTCCCCCAACTAGGTAACTGCGTCTGTTTTTTTTGAGCTTACCCTCCCATCGCAGGGTGATGTTTGATAGCCTGAAGCTCTCTTTAATAATAAGCTATCCAGCCTACTTAACACCCCTTCCAAAAATCTGACGCGCTCGAGTAATTTTTTTTTTTTTTGCATTTTTGACTACTTTATATGCCTACCCCCACCACGCAAACCGGCAAATTAGTATACCGTTGTTATCAGAGGCACTTGGGGCATACGTAGTATGAATATCTGACGCGCTCGAGAATGCCCAAGTAACTGTTTTTTTTTACATTTTTGAAAAACCGTACACGCCAAACCCACCGCTAAAATGGTTTTTACCATACGAGCTTTTCTTTTCGAAATTATTTTATCTTTCGATTTTGATAGGTCTCGACGGCGCCGTTGAATTACGCCATTAAGCTACCTCGCCTCCCTAACTACTAGCGTTTATCCAGCGTAGCGGTTCGATAAAGGTATGCGCAGCGCAGACGCAGCGACAACATGCCACGTTTCCTCTGTAGTTTATTGAATGCTGGTCTAGCGCGGTATTATTCTACATTACACCGCGTAAAGCGCGTACTCATGTGTTCTGGCAGAGACGCGTCGCGTTGTCGCAGCGTCTGCTTTGCGCATACGTTTATTGAACGCCTACGTATGAAGGCGCTCTTAATTGCATAAACTGAAAGGTTTCATGAAAATTAAACACTCCTAGCGTACCTTCTTATATCTGGGTCATAAAAAAGTTTAAAACACTAAAAATATAATCTGATGTAGTGGGATCCGAACCAGAGTGTCGGAGTTAGAAAACGCCTACGTTAAACGCCGAGGTATCTTGATATTGTTTTAAGCTACATAATTTACCTATGCTTTCTAATTTCATTTTATCTGCCGCAGAATGCAAAATATTGGACTTGTGATATGTCTTTTTTTTTGTTTTTATTTGTGTCCTTATGTGCGGTAAAGAATATTTATCATTACTATTTTTTTATAAATATTTCAGTGCCGAAAACGGTAGACTGTATTTTTCTCTCCGAAACATCTTATACATAAAGACGACCTCCGTGGTGTAGTGGCTTAGCACGCTGCTTTCAAGGCGTCGCCGCTCCAAGGTCCCGGTCGTATCAATATAGAAATATTTTTTTTATATATTGTCTCGGGTCTGGGTGTTGTAGTACCACCGTTGTGTCTGATTTTCATAACACAAGTGCAAATAGCTACTTACTTTGGGATCAGAGCAAAGTATTTTATTTGTGTCCAATAAAATTTCATGAAAATCGTTGAAGCCGTTTCCAAGATCCATTTATATGTCATATTGTATAAAACCGCTTGATAACAATCTTACGGTTTTGAATCCATTAGATTGTAATTGGTTGATTTATTGTAAACTGTATGGAACTACTAAAAAAAAACTTATGTGGAACGTCATTTCGTATGTAATGGACAAAACACTAATAGGAAATTATTCAGGTAGTCTTAAAAAGACCGTTAGTATGTTCTGTATCGTATTTTGTTTTTCATTTAGCTTGCTATAGTTTTAAATAAATATAAATATACTTTTACAGTTTCACGTGGAGCTCTACGAGTTTCTGCATAACGAGTACAGGCGCACATTTGTAGAGTTTCATTTCAAACACGCATGTGAGATGTTGAAATCGGATCCTTATCTTGGAAAGGCAGTCGCCAATACAGGAGTAAAATGCCCGGCACCACCGGTAAACAAACAATTTTAAATTATTACTTTTTCATGCAGGTTGAAGAGCAAGCTAAACTAAGAATACAGACAGCTTATCCGTAGCCTTTACCACACCGTAGCTTAGCCGTTATAAAAAGTCTGTTTTGATACAAAAAACCGGCTAAGTACGAGTAAAGCTCGAACACTAAGAGTTCTGGGCCAACTTTGACTGAATTAGAGATCCAAAATACCATAATATTTTGTTGACAGCAAATATAACTTTGTATTTCATAGTTTTTATATGAATAATAAAGTTATGTTTGTGGTTACTGAAAATGTGCTCTATCTCAAAAACTTCTAGTTCGATCTTGTTCAAGCTAATTTTCATTAAAAGTGTTTGTAAAAATCTACATCATATATTTTCAAAATTTACACTCGGTTAACAGGATACATCTACCCACTAAGTTTTAACAGTGTAATACTAATAGTTTAATTATAAAGTGTCTGGGACATACGAACGGTCAGATATACAGACAAATAGACTTGACGAAACTATAAGGGTTCCGTTTTTTGACATTCCTAAAAAAGCGAAAAAGTGGCATATTGTTCTTAACATTGGGACTTTAAGGGTCACTTGCAGCAAACGCTTAATCTCGAGTTAGCGGCATTCTGTCTCTGTCATATGTTCGGCAATTACAGAGACGGCATGACATTAAATCGAGATTAAGCGTTTGCTGCAAGTGGACCTAAGAGTTACGGTAACTGTTGGTTTATGGCGTAGCTACCTCCTCTGTCAGTTTGGCGAGCAATTTTGACCACATTTGTTTTCGATTCAAGAATAAATCAATATATTGCAATTATTTCCCATAACATGAGGCTTTTAAAGATTTGTCTAGGCATTTCTGTGGCCAGAGGCAAAGGAAAGCCGCTGCCGTAAGGTCCTAGTTGTATATTGAGTAGTTATATTTAACAGTACCAGCATCGTAATCTGAGCCTCAAAAACATCATCCAGTCGTCACTAATTATTATAGGTGAATGATATATTTGCATTGTCACCACTGTGTCATCACTAACAGTGAACTGATATTCACTAACCTAACCTAAGCCTCCACGTTGGGTTTTCAAAGATATCGGTTGCCATCGGTCTGCATCCAATGTAAAAGAAAAAAAACTAAAACCTCAATAAAATAGCCTAGGATTTTACCAACATCAGATAGGACTTATTCGACAGTGTGAGTATAAAACGTCAGATTTTAAAATGTTATTTCCATAACTGATTGCTGTCAAATCGGTGAAGTTTTCAAGTAAGGCGTTTTGTATCATATTCGACGAATATTCCTTATCTAGAGTTGGTAAAATCGATTCTAATGCAACTGTAATATGACAAATTTGAGTTATTTTTATGAACACAACTTTGATGACATCTAACCGACTCCAAAGGCTAACTTTACAATATTCACAATTTGATTCTTTGCAGGGACACTATTTGTTGGCAAATATGTCAATACCTTGCGAGGATTTTCCCTACATCTGGCCTTTTGAGAAAGCAAGAGGCGTTGGAACTGTGACCTGCTGTAATGATAAAGTGGTCATGGCAAATGCAAGTTTATACATGAGATTCGTACAAAAAAAGAATATTGTGAAAGCTCTATAATATGACACGTTTTTCTTTGTTTCCTTGATGTCTCTTAACATGTAATAAAATATAATTTGATGAATTTGTATGTGTTTTTTTATTATTTTTTTACTTTCCAAATTTTTATATAATATAGCTTCACTATCACTACATAGTATATAAAGTCGGTGCCGTGATAGATGATGCTTGAGATGGCCAAAGCGATAATACCGACTCATAAATAATTTATTCGCCTAAAATGGAGATTTTTTCTTTAAAGAGTGAATAGTTAATTTAAGAATGTTCAGTGAATTTTGGTTTTAGGATCGGTTAATTTTATTTGCTATTTTTTGTGAATATAAGAGGGGTTGCACCTTTTCACTCTGTTGTTTAATAAGCTACAAATTACTGCCTACTGTCATTAAAATCACTGAACCCCTAAGCGATTAAGAGTTCCACCATCAGCTCAGCTCCACACAATCACAGAAAATATAATAGTACTACGTACAGAAGGATCACTGTGCTAAGAAAGATAAAGTAAAATCAACTTTCGCTGCAACGCAATGAAGTGCAATTCACTTCGCACGATTTTAATTCAAGGTTGTTTCATCTACCTATCTATACCTGTCTCTTTCTAACACGTAACGCTTTCCCTGTTTCGCGGCCTTGAATGTGTCAGGGTTGCGAGCGGCGCGTGGCACGAACATACGCGTAGGTACACAACGCGCTACTCAAATAAAATAAAAAGTCTAGAGGACCTAGCACATTTCTTGACTGTGTTCTATCGGAGAAAGTAATTGATAGTGTCAGCGTTCGTTTAATGTTAAAATAAGTGTTTACTCTGTCTAATTTAATTATTTGGTACAAAATTTCTGAATTCGGAGAAATGAAAGTACAAACCAAACACACATGTATGTACGGACAACAGCACGTCAAGGTAAACACTGCGGTATCTTATGCAGTTGTAATAAGGGTAAAAAGTAAGGGTACAATTGTATAGTAGAATTATTTTCTCCGTGCAGTTTGGGTCATAAATCATAGCTCGGCCTCAGCCCGGTTAGGGCGGTGAGTATGTTGCGCGGGCGCACCGCCGTTTTAAAATTTATATTGTTTAAAAATTTTAGTTTATTATAAATAATTTCAATAAATATAAAATTTTATATTAATTTATTTTAAAAAAAAACATTCGCCAGCATCTTAGGTTACACACACTTTTGTTGCAAACTAGCCCTAATATCAACTGCATAAAATACCAGTGTTAACTTAATTTGCTAATGTCCGTACTTAACTACAAAAAAACCAGCCAAGTGCGAATCGGACTCGCGCACTGAGGGTTTCGTGCCACCTTTTACTGAATTAGAGAATCCACTTGCTTCCACTTAGTAAAATACCACAATATTTTGTTGACAGCAAACATAACTTTGTTTTTCATAGTGTTTGTATGAAGTACATTCGTTTGCGGTTGTTGAAAATGTACTATAACTCAAAAACTTCTTGTTCGATCTCGTCCGAACCAATTGTCGTTGAAAGTATTTGTTAAAATCTACATTATATATTTTTTTCAAAATTTACACTCGCTTATTTTAGAAGTTAGATGGGGGGAACGCCCATTTTACCACTTTGGAAGCGTCTAGCTATGAAACGTTAGACTTTAAAAGAAAATAGTAATAGAAACTTCTATGTCATTTTGAAAGACCTAATCAAACCCCACACGTTTAGGTTTGACTAAAAATTTTTTTTTTGGTTTTAGTTTCATGTATGGGAGCCCCCCCTTTAATGTAAATATTTTTATTTTTTGTATAAGGATCGTAAAGCGGTTAACAGGATACACATTCCTACCAATTTTCAACAGTGTGATGCTAATAGTTACAGAATAAAATGGCTGTGACATACGGACGGACAGACAGACAGACTTGACCAAACTATAAGGGTTCCATTTGTTGCCATTCGGCTACGGAACCCTAAAAGAGACTTTCGTTTATGTGAACCTTATCTATTGTACCTTTATAAATGCTATCAAAATCGAGATTAATTTTATTGGAATACCTAAAAATTAAGGGTGATATTATATAGCTAAAGTAAAATAATGAACTGTAGCTCTTGGACTATTAGATTTTGGATTACGTAAAATCCTAACACAAAATTACTTAAGTAATTTGGTAGGTACTTATAAATATTATGCTAAATTTAAAGTAAGTTTATTGACCTGTTTCCGTTTATTTTAAGTAAGATTGACGTAAGTAACTGGGTAGGTATCTTACACTCAAACCTATTTCTTTGAACAAGAAATGTTGAATACCTACCTACAAAATTTGATTTGATAAATAATGTCATAATTAGGAACACATATCTCAAATTATTAATAGTTATTTCGTTGTAACGAAGTCAGTCACAGGCTGAGAAAATAAACACAGTCACAGGCGCGTGGCGCGGTCCGAGAGCGGCAGCCCCGCGCTCATTTATGCTCGGCGTACTGAGTCGCTCGAACGTACCTAAACTTCGGAGTGACACCCCCCTGACACAATGTTGACTTTCAGACGCAACAACAAGTCTTTATTCAGATTCTACTACAAAAACACTAAACTTGCCTTTAAAATTCAAGATTTTCCTTTGATTGCACTAAGATCCCATCATCAGATCCACAATGGGACCATCTAGAAGGTATACACCCTTAAGTAGGCCAAAAAAAGTCGAATCGCTCGACAAATGACTAGGATATAAAGTAACATATATACAAAAAAAAACATACGGTCGAATTGATAACCTCCTCCTGTTATGAGGTCGGTTAAAAACAAAGTCGCTTCCCGCTCTCTGTATGTATATGCTTAAATCTGGGTGTTGTGGTACCACCGTTGTGTCTAATTTCATAATAATAAAATTTCTATTGTGTCTTGTTCACATATGCTTGAGGAATAAGAACCGATTTAAAGCAATACCGCAGTAAACCTTATCCAATTAAGTACCTTCAATATATTATGCATTTAATATAGATCAATATTAGTTACGGAGCTGACGAGAATGATTTGCACAAGTTTCTTATCGAGGTACATAGCAGTTTACATCAGTACGAATGGATTTGGTCCAGTCAAGTAAAGCCATTATTCGCTGCGTTTTTGCGTTACAGCCGATTGAAGTTGTTAAAAAAGGGGGGTATTGAATCACTTGCATACGTCTGCCTTGTAACGTTGTATATTTTTGTCTAAGTTCGCGTGAAACGAAAAGCTAAATGGATGTAGGACTCCAGTCCATATTTTGGCATAGATATAATATAATGGATGAAAAATATTAAAAAAAAAAAACGATATCGGACGACCCATCTGGTGTAGTGGTCGAGAAATCGCCTACTACGCAGCGGGTGCGGGTTCGATCCCCGCACAATACAATCATTTGTGTGCATGAACATGTCTGTTTGTATTGGTCTGGGTGTTTTCTATGTATATCATGTATGTATTTACAAACAAAAAGTATTTAAGTAGTATATCCGTTGTCTGGCACCCATAACACAAGCTTTGAGTAGCTTACTTTGGGACTAGAAGGCGATGTGTGGGAATGTCCAAAGGATAAAGGATATTTATATTAGTACCTTTTAAACACCCTTTGTCCACACTAGCCGGTAGTGACTGTGACAGCCTCTGGGGTTACAATAGTCTTGAAAAAGAAGAAAATCGAAGAGGTAGACATTCAGGGCTCTGCATTATCATGGTATAGTATTGTAAAAATGATTTTAAAAAGCTCTACTAAGTAATTCGCACACGGTTCTCATTGCGCACATTCGATTTATTATGACTTCGTGGTACATAAATTTTGGTTACTGTGTGTATGTGTTTGAAATTCACTTAATCTAGGAGAAGATGGTTTTAATTGGTATGATTATGATTCTTTATGGTTTTTTTATAATTTTATTTGATATTATTCGCCGAACTCGCGATAACTTCTCGACTTCTTCTGGTGCTGAAATCTGTGGGATCATATTTTTTTCTTTGATGCCAATAGAAAAAGAAATGCTACTGAAACTTTGACTAGATACTAAAAATTTGTTTTTTTGATGTATGCTTGAATTAACTTATTCTAATCACGGTTTATTTGTGGTTACTAAGTAGATTTTTAACTAAACCTCTAATTAGGGTTCAGTAGGCGCGAGCGTCGGATTAAAAAAAACCCGGACATGTGCGAGATACATCCACGCTTTGAGGGTTCCTTGCCTTCTTTAACTGAACTAAGAGTCCACTAACTTCCACTTAACCAACATAACACAATATTTTGTTGACAGCAAAAATACTTTGTTTTTGGTTGTGTTTCTGTGAAGGACAAAGTTATATTTGCAGTTCATGAAAATGTGCTATATCGCTAAAACTATCAGTTAGATTTCGTTCAAACTAATATTTTTCAAGTGTTTGTAAAGGTCTACATAGTATTTTTTTCTAAAGTTATGCTTGCTTTGTTAAGAATTTTGAGCGGGGACGCCCATTTTACCTATTTGGAAGCGTCTACCTCCTTAAGACTTTAAAAAAAGAGTGTCAATGCCAATTTAAAAGACACTTCTATAGATACCCCACACACATATGTTTGAGCAAAAAAAATAAGACCCTATAAATCAAATGGTCTGATGGTTGATGGTTTTTTTCTTCTTTTAGTTAAAACAGGCACATATAATATTCGACTGCTGGTAACTAAACCATTACGTAGACTCCAATTGTCTGTGGTAAGGATATTTCTTTCTTGTATTACGAAATACCAGACAACGATAATGACAGGGACGCCTCTCATAAATACCTCAATACAACTATGAACTATTGATCACCCAACCGGGCCTTGGTAAAAACCTAATCGGAGAAAGTTAACTATAGCTTAACTATTTTATATGATAAAAAAACCAGTCATTATTGTTTAAAATACCTAATTGCTATAATTTTATATATTTCATGTGGTCAAAAGATTACCTGTGTTATGAAAATAATAATTAATTTTACGAATCATTTTCATTTGAATTATAAACGGTTTAGATACCCATCTTAATAACTGTGATTTCAGCATCATTCAGTCAAAATTACAGACCATTTTAAATAAGTAGATAGGTAATGGGTATGGGTTGTGTTGTTCTGTAATTAAATGACTTTGTAACTTCTGAATAACATACGATACATATGGTCATATTATAATATAAGTATCATGGTCTTTGCGTTTCAAATTATGTATAAATGGATCATTTAATAGACGAACTATCGGTAAAATTATTAATAAAATTGACTGAAAAATAAGTTAAATAACTAGTTTCTGTTGAAGTGAAATCCAATGAACATGATTTCTCTGAAATATAATATTTTAGTTTTCTTGTGTTATATCGTGTTGTCCTTTGTAAGTATTGATATATATAAGTATTGATATATATTACAAATTTTGTTCAATAGGTAAAACTTCAGAATTCAGAATCTTTATAAATTCTCAAGGTACCCAACGATATTTAACCATAACTATCGATCACGAAACTGGGCTTTAGTTTCATACTTATTACCAAAGTTACATTCATAGCATGGGTTTTATGCAGGGTGACATTGCAAGGCAAATGAGATTGAATTTTTGACAAGCCTGCCAAATTTTTGGTTTGCCAATGTATCACTGAACTTGCGTACTGGGTGCACGCCACAGTGAGAGAGAGAAGATGAACGGCCAGATAGCATAAGACACCACGTCTCAATTCTTTGTTTGGCGCAGTTGATTTTCAATGAATAAAAAAAAAACAAGTAACAAATACTTATAAATAGTTAGTAGGACTTTTAAACTATGTTAGTTAAAAAAATACTTTCAAATCATTTTGAAAAATTTCAATATTAGATAATCTAAGTTTACAGCGACCAAGTTCTGCACCACTACTCCGAAATGGTACGTCAACGGTCAACACATACCTAGGAACTCCAATCTGTTAGCAATCATTTTTAGGATGCTGCTACCACTCGCCCGCACCCTTGAGTAGAAGCAGTCTGCTTTAGCGAACATCCCTGATGCACTACAGAAGCGAGTTAATAAATGAAAATAATAATTAAAGTTTGTATAGTGACAGAACACTAAAATGCCAAAACGAACTAACAGCACGGTAGCTCAATTGGTAAGAGCGTTTGGCCCGGTTTGCCAAAAGGTTGCTGGTTCAAGTCCCGCCCGTGCGCAAATTTTTGGTTTCTTTTTTCATCTTTATGAATATAAAATATGACACTGTGAGTGTTAAAATCATTCTAAAGCATTAGATAGCGAAGCGACATCAATTTCCAAGTTGAATTTATTCTGTAAAAAATAACTGCTTGGGCCATCTGTTTCATAAACAGACGGCTAGATGGCGCTAAGCGTCACGCAATTGACGTTTTCATAAGAAACCACAAATTTCGCAGGGTCGAACTAACAGCACGGTAGCTCAATTGGTAAGAGCGTTTGGCCCGGTTTGCCAAAAGGTTGCTGGTTCAAGTCCCGCCCGTGCGCAAATTTTTGGTTTCTTATTTCATCTTTATGAATATAAAATATGACACTGTGAGTGTTACAAACATTCTAAAGCATTATGCCAAAAAGTGTTTTTAAATGCCAATAATGTTCCTGCACTAAATGGTATAGGTATTAATGATTTCATTCACCTCCTAACATTTGGCCCTACAAAGTCGCTATTATTTATTATTAGGTACAGATTTAGGTTGATGACTGTGTTTTTTTTTCAGTGCATGCGTATGATCCCTGAACGAGCAACAATAGATTTTGTAGACGAAAATTATTTGACTGACGTCGTTTTCAACGTCAGACGAAACGGTAGGAAAAGTAACTACTATGTGAACATAGAAGGGACACTCAAACATGCTTGGGGAGATAACGTATCGGTAATGTTCAGTTTTAGATCGATATTTTAAGGGATAGACCCTTCACCATGACCAATTTAAATTAACTCTCACCAACCACCAAAATATCGGTAGAGCGCATACGCTTGATATTGACTCTTAGATCATAAATCATTGTTAGCTCACTATTAAAACAGTATAAATGTTTTTGATTACAGATAGATGTATTTCTATACGAGTTTCTGCATAACGAATATAAGAGGTCATTCGTGGAGTTTCATTTCGAAGGTGTTTGCAAGATGATAAAATCGGATCCTTTAGTTGGCAAAGCTGTTTTTAACGCAGGAATTCACCAATGCCCCTTACAACCGGTAAGTTTGAAAGGAAAAAAGTGTATTATTTCCACCGTCGACTCTCTCTTTGCATTTTTTTTCTGACTCGCGCCAAAATGGACAAAGTGTAATGATTTTAGCGAGATTTACCATTGGTTAGGTCCAAAATCAAGAAAAAATATTTCAAATATATTAGGAACTAGCGGTTTCTTACAGCTTCACCCGTGTAAATATCGGATCTTACAAAATATCGTAATGAAAGCCTGTATGCTCTCCCAAGGTATGAACCAAACTATTGTAAAGTTACATCAAAATAAATGAGCAGAAGGAAAGGAATAACAAACATCCATTCATTCATACATAGTAGGATTCCTACTGAGGATATAAAATATCACGTTGTTATAAGTTTGACTGTACCTGGTTGCCTTTTTCGTTAACTAAGTAACATTCTTTCGTAAAAAACTAACTAACAAGAATGCAAGAGCATCGTCAAATTTTACTTTACTGGCAACAATTCACTTTAAAAAAATGTTTTACCCCAAGGGTCCGGGCTTAAGGGTCTTAACAAGCGGATAACTTGAGTTGTAAGAGGCTACCGACAAAAAATACAACTTACTGATATTACAAATGCAAAAGTTTGTGAGGATATACTTTTGTTTGTTACTCCTTCCTTACTTTTACGTCATTGGGTGCGCCTCAGTCGTAGATCGCCTTCGCAAATAGCATTCTGGCGGCATTGGCTAACCAGTAGGACTAGCCGATGCTAGAGTGCTAGATAAGTTTGCACGCTACCGCATCTTTCATTGTTTTAAAATGTATTTTACTAAAATAGGCTATGTTTAAATTTGTGACTAACATGAATATGGAACACGTTCTGAAATATATATATTTTTATTCATTTATTATTCATAGTATATACTACAATCTCATAAGTACTGTCTTGGTTCACTTGAATACATTAATCGCTGTTAAAAAGTGAAATTAGAGAGAATGACTCGTTACACTAGCCGTTTTATAGACTTTATTATGGTTGGAGGTAGGTACATTTTTTTATTTTTTGAAGTGAAAACTTCTTTAGCGGCGTTGAGCACTTTTGTGGGATGGGGGAAAAATGTGAAACTCGCGTCAGGACACGTGGGCTGATCGAAAAACCGTAAGACGGTTGGCGAAATTATGGATGTAAGTTGATTTTTCCGAGAGATAAACTTTTTAATGTAATTTAATATAATATAAATTGTAATGTTTGTGTACGATAGCGCAATGAATATTGTATTCTATAAAAATAATATATTATTATTATTATTATTATTGTATTATTATTATTATTATTGTATTCTATCACAAAAATGATAGTACTTTTATATTGATAATAACTATTCCAAAAAATCAAAAATGCACAACGTTGATATTCAAGTTTTCACTTCTGCCGGCACTCCCGGAGTGCTTTCACAGTTTTTTTTATTTATTTAAAACTTCATGCACAAAACATTAAAATTGTACATATAGCGGACTTAATGCCAAAAGCATTTTCTACCAGTCAAACATAGGTCAGAACAGAGAAAAATATATATACAGGCGGTGCAAGTAAAGTTATAGAGGGAAGAAAAGAGAAGAGAATAGCGATAAAGATAACTATAATACGATGATAAACATACATACTTCCTATTACTTATATACTATTACATAAAAATAAATAAGTATATTTTTCATTGTTTCAGAAACGTCATGTTCTATCAAACATGTCCATTCCATTTGAGAACTTTCCTTATATCTGGCCATTTGAAAAATCAAAAGGAGAAGGAATTTTTTATATTAATAAAACTCGTGTCGCTCAAGGAACTCTATACATGCGTTTTACGCAAAAGTAACACAAATATACGTTATAATTACACGTTTAAGATTTTTTCTCATATAAAGATAAGTCAAGTTGTTAAACCAATTACATAAAGCAGCGCATTTTTTTTCCATCTCGGCCGAATCCAACTCAGCCAAGTTGGCGGTAATCGGGGGGGGGGGGGGGGGATATTCGGGTAGCGTTCGGGAAACTACGCATGTGCGTCTTCTTGTCTTAATAACCTCAGTGTCTGAAGCCAAAAATCGTCAAACAATGTGTTACCGACGATGACATACTCGTAGAAACAACATAGTTAAATAAAATAATAATTATTTTCTTCCACAAAATATACAAAACCAAATATAATATATGTATTAAAAAACAAAGGACCCAAAATAAATCCCTGAGGCACACCTTTTCTTATTGTTACTAGTTCCGAATTATAGGTGAACTCCTCACCGCCACTAACCGACATTAACCTCTACATACTGTTTCCTGGTCTTATAAGAAGCTACTTGAGCTTCTTATAAGACCTAGTTCATCATTGTCTTATACCATAGCGAACATATTTATTTAACGAAATTTCGTGATTAGTACTGAAGACCAGTAAAAGACCTGCCACTTTTTCTGTTGATTTGGGTTTGTCACCACTTCATCTACAAGGACATCTTTGGCTCCAAGTTACCGATTCCTGTTTGATAACCAAACCGACTCCTATTTATAACATTGTTGTCGATAAAATGGTTTAGTAACCTCACTTTGATCAGTCTTTCGAAAAGCTTGGAGAAAGTCGGTAGTAGGTAGATACGCCTGAAGTTTTTTACATTGTTCCTGTATGCTTTCTTGAAAATAGGTATGACTTTGTTCATTTTAAGTTCATCGGGAAAACGTATCTTGTAAAGTAGTAGTTAAAAGTTTCACTCAAGGGATCTGATAGAATGTCTATGTTTCGTTTGATAATAGTGATTAGAATGAAGTTCTAATCACTATTATCAGTCAAATTTTTGCAACTTTGCTTACTACAAGCCGTTTAACTTCAGCTGGAGTCACTTTATTCCATCGGAGCTCTGTGACAACTTTGGAGTAAAATTATTTAGCAGCGTGATAGCATTGCTAAAATTGGTATTTCCGATGGAGATTCCAGTGTCAAAATGTTTAAAGAAGATTTCTGCTACTTCCTGTGCATTGTCTATTATACGATTCATTTAATTGAGTTAAAACGTAGCTTTCTGACCACTTTTGCAATTATTTATGTGTTTATTTACTACTTTCTGAAGTAGAATACACGCAAGTTGGTTAACACTGTTTTATGTTTAGTTACCCGCAACTGTCATACATACAAGGTGACTTTGTTATCAGTACCGAAATTTTGTGTAAAGACTCCACTGATGAATATGAACAACTTTTACTATGGGGGCAATAGTGAAATCTAGAACAAAAAATCAGCTGTTCCATACATTTTGACCGCGAGCCAATTGAACTTTTGTATGGAACAGCTGTTTTTTTTTCTCGATTTCACTAGTGCCCCCATAGTTAAAGTTGTTCATTTTCATCAGTGGAGTCTTAACACAAAATTTCGATACTGATAACAAAGTCACCCTGTATATAATTGACTTGAAGGTAGGCATAATATACCACATCCTTTTACGTCATAATAAAGAACTATAAATAAGACAAGCTATTGTATTTATAATTTCGATGTTAGTTATGCATTCAGAGTAGCTGCTGCTTTAAATTTAACTTATTTTGTTAAGAAAACGTACCAATTTACAGCTCATACATACATTATTTACTTATCTTACATAAAAAATATGACGTATTCCATGAGCTGTTTAGTAACAAAGTTAGTAACATATAAACAGGTTACAAACAATGGAAAGACGTAGCTTTGCAAAAAAAAAACAATTCAAAAGTAAACTTGTATATTAAAATAACCTACAAAAATAAGAGTTTAATATGTACTACTACTAAGTGCATTTTCTAATATTAACACATATATATATGACGTCTTTACTCTGTGTGTGTTATACCGTAATATGTGTTTAATATTCTGATTAACAATAAGTGTAAAAATACGTGCAGATTCCAATTTGCTATTCATTCCTTACTGTTAGCTAACAAGGAGTTAGTGAGCATTCGTGTCGTACAGTTCTTTCCCTAGCTGTTTCTATAGGTACTAGCGGTTCATTTGGTGAGAACTAAACTTCGCTGGTAATATTACTAGGCTTGCTAGCGCCAGAATCGTCAAGTAAGTTGCTCGGAGACAATGGAGTCAGTTGTTCCGCCCGTGAGGGTAGCAGACTATTGCTTAGCTGATCATTTTCATTTGAGCTGGCAAATTACTTGCGTCGCCGGCGCCGCAGACTAGGCAAATATATTTAATAATTACGTGTCTGTACTGTATTATCATTTTTATTTTTCTTTATAACAACAGATTTTTCATGCAGACTAGACCTGCGTAACACCAATTGGTTACGTGTATGACGATATTTACTTCCGTTTTTATCTTGAACAATGTATGAATTCGGCTCCGGTGACTGATCTACGACAGTTACTTGTTATCTTTCATTAGATATCAAGGTCATTTCATCACCCGCACTAAACCGTTTTATTGATTTTGCTGAACGGTCATGGTGAGCTTCCCTATGTACTTACGTACCATTAGAGATTGGTAATTTTAGTAGTTATCTACTGGTTCAGTCAACAACCCCTCTGTGATCGGTAGTTTAGTTTTGATCCTTCTACCCATAAGCATTTGCGCTGGATAATCTAAGCCATTCCGTGGCGCAGACCTTAAATTTAACAAACTTAAGGTGAAATCCTGACCAGAGTCTATAATTTTTTTCAGTAGATTTTTAACAGTTTGCACGGTTCTCTCACTTTTTCCATTAGACTGTGGGTAATGAGGCGATGAAGTTTTATGTCGTACTTCCCATTCTTTCATAAATTCCTTAAAATCCTTTGAATTGTACGCTGGCCCATTGTCAGTAATTAATTAAGCCGGTATGCCATACCGTGCAAATTGTGATTTCATAAAGTTGATTACATGTTTACTACTCGTCCCTATCCACTCCTGAACTTCAACGAAATTCGTGAAATATTCAACGAGTATGATAAACCTCTTCCTCCCGTATTCGAATATATCGGACGCCAGCTTGTGTCAAGGCAGCGCCGGCACCTCGTGCAACAGGAGCGGCTGGCGGCGCGGGCGCCGGGCGTGCAGCGCGCACGCGTCGAAGTGGCGCACGGACCGCTCGATGTCGTCTGCCATGCCCGGTCAGATCATGACGTCACGCGCACGCCGCTTGCACCTGCCTAGGTGACCTTCGTGCACTCTCTAAAACATTTCAGGGCGCAAACGCATAGGTATAAAAACACGTTCCCCTTTGAAAATCACGCCGTTTATATAATGAAGTTCTTCCCTGTACGGCTAAAAAACACTTACATCGCGCCTATTTTTGGGCCTAGTTAACCTGGTTAACCCGTTAATAATGAATTTAATTAAGTTCCTGCAGTCAATATCTAGTTCTGTTTTTGATCTAAGAAGTTGTATTTTAGAGTCACTAAACGATATGTAATCTATAATAATATTATAAAGCTGAAGAGTTTGTTTGTTTGTTTGTTTGAACGCGCTTATCTCAAAAACTACTGACCCGATTTGAAAAAATATTTTAACGTTGGATAGTCCATTTATCGAGGAAGACTTAAGGCTATACAACATAAAGATACGACTCATAAGACCACAGCAGCAATGAAAAATGTTGCGAAAACGGGAGAAAGATATTCCTTTTGAGAGCTTCCGCTGAGTACCCTGCGAAAACCGCTTAAGTTACACAAAAATCATGTATGACAGGATTGTTCAGCATTAAAAGTTCTATGATAAAGTCTGCGACAGCATGGCTATCTTTTATGGTTGACTTACTACAACCTATTTTATGTTAATATATTTGTAATAAAATAATGCAATATTTTTAGAGGTGTATTATACACACAGGTATTTATTCTTATCCAAATAAATACATTCATCATCACGAGCATTTCATTTAGAACAAAGTTGCCCTCTATATCATTTAAATTCAATAAATATCTTAGGAGCTATCACAGTTTTAACGTAACTCCGCACCAAATTAATGTTCGCAGCTAAAGTACGACGTGCGCTTGCGCTAATCTATACTAATATTATAAAGCTGAAGAGTTTGTTTGTTTGTTTGTTTGTTTGTTTGAACGCGGTAATCTCAAAAACTACTGGCCCGATTTGAAAAATTGATTTTACGTTGGATAGTCCATTTATCGAGGAAGGCTTTAGGCTATATAACATAAAGATACGACTCATAAGGCCACAGCAGAAATGAAAAATGTTGCGAAAACGGGAGAAAGATATTCATTTTGAGAGATTTCGCGGCATACGCTGCGGAAACCGCTTAAGTTACACAAAAATCATGTATGACAGGATTGTTCAGCATTAAAAGTTCTATGATAAAGTCTGCGACAGCATGGCTAATCTATCATAAAACAAATGTGTATTTCTACTCCATCCGAAACGCGTTTATCCATGACCTTTTTCAAAGGAGCTCGCGATAGGGTATCGTCAATATACATACATTTACCGGGTGTGTATAAGACCTGGCTCGGTGGCGCAGGGATAGAAGGGTCGCACTTTAAAGCGACGGCTGCGCCAGAGGTCCCGGGTTCGGTCCCCGGGTCGGGCCAAAAATATATACCTAAATTTTTCTGTTCAGAAATTTTTAGGGTAGCCCGGAGTTTGGAAGTTGGCGGCGTTTCTCCCCCGTGCCTCGCAAAAGCACGTAAAGCCCTTGGTCCTGCGCCTAAACTATCTTCGTTCGTGTCAGATTGCTGTCCTATCGGGCTATGAGAGTGAAAGGAATAGAGAGTGCACCTGTGTTCGCGCACACATTTGTGCACTATAATATGTCCTGCACAGTCGGTTAGTCGTTGTGACTGGCCACCGTAGTCGAAATCGGCTAGGGAGACTATTACTATTATTATTATATGACCTGAAGGGATTCGACATCCCTGCACTCTCATTATCATGCGTTGTAAACGGGCTGGAACAGAGACTAGCAGTTTGGTAAACAAGGCCTTCGAATGGCTTATGGTCAGTTTGAACCGTAACATCTGCTCTTCCGTATATTTCCTGTCTGAACCTTTCTACTGCAAAAACTATCACCAGCATCTCCTTTTCAGAGTTCCGTTGCCGAATGGCAAAAAACGGAACCCTTATAGATTCGTCAAGTCTTTCTGTCGTCTGTCCGTCCGTATGTCACAGCCATTTTATTCTGTACCTGTAAGCATCGCACTGTTGAAATTTGGTAGAAGAATGTATCTCGTTAACCGCTTTACGATTCTCATACAGAAAATAAAAAATATGTCATTTAAGGGGGCGCTCCCATACATTAAACTAAAACCATTATTTTTTTTTAAGTCAAACCTATACGTGTCTATAGATAGGTCTTTTAAAATGACACCGAGTTTCCTAAAACCATTTTCTTTTAAAGTCTAACGTTTCATAGCTAGACGCTTCCAAAGTGGTAAAATGGGCGCCCCCCCCCCCTCATCTAACTTCTAAACTAAGCGCGTGTAAATTTTGAAAAAAATACGTAATGTAGATCTTAACAAATACTTTTAACGAAAATAGTAGTTTGGACGGAATCGAACAAGAAATTTTTGATATATAGCACATTTTCAACAACCGCAAACATAACTTTGTACTTCATACAATCACTATGAAAAACAAAGTTATATTTACTGTCAACAAAATATTATGGATTTTACTAAGTGGAAGTATATACACGATTTTAGCCTTTCTAATAAATCTATCGTTAGTCTCTGGATCTTTTCCTGAAAAGCTGAAATTCTCTGTTGTAAAACCTTTATTCAAGAAAGCCGATAAAACAGTTTTAGACAATTACCGTCCAATAACTTTGGTTCCTATACTGTCGAAAGTGTATGAAAAAGTAATGCATGCTAAACTGATATCGTTTTTTGACAAATATCATGTTCCAAAGCAAAACCAGTACGGTTTTCAAAAGGGGAAATCAGTTGATTTCTCCTTGTGCAGTTGCACATGCTGTTTTTGACTTGGTAAATGGGACTCTCACATGCATAAACGATGAAAATTATACTACAGTGCTTTTCTTTGACATGTCAAAAGCATTCGATTTTGTTTCACATCAACTACTTCTCGAGAAGTTGGAAAATTGTGGCGTTAGAGGAACTGCTCTAAGCTGGATAAAATCCTATCTGAAAAATAGACAGCAGTATGTCGAGATAGCAAGCCTCGACTCTAAATCAGTAGTTCAAAAATACAAGTCCGAGCTAAAAGTTAATAAGTTTGGGGTTCCACAAGGAAGTGTTTTAGGCCCGCTATTGTTCCTTGTGTATATAAATAATCTTCCAGATATCATTTAACATAGATGTATTCTATTTGCCGATGATATCTCTGTAATTGTAAAAACATCTAAAAAATTGCCATCAAATGATCATATAAATGGAATAAATAATACGGTACAAAATAATAATAAAGTGGATAAAAGACAATTATCTAGTTATAAATATTGACAAAACATAATATATCAATTTTAATGACATTTTATATCAAAAAATAGACATACATTTCGAAGGACAACCGCTTAAGGGCACGGACACAACGAAGTTTCTAGGCATATGGGTCGACCAAAAACTAGATTGGAAAATTCACGTAGAAAAGGTATGTAACAAAATAAACCGATTCTCTTATGCTTTGTACAAACTTACCAAAGTAGCTAGTAGAAGTACAGCTCTCACAGCATACTTTTCATATGTTGAATCTGTCCTGCGATACGGAATTATTGTATGGGGAAATAGTACTGACGTAAATAAAGCTTTTACTGCACAAAAAAAATGCATTAGGGCCTTATGTGGCACAGTCCCCGACGAGCCATGTAGACCTCTTTTTAAGTATCTTAAAATCCTACCCCTTCCTAGTCTTTATATCTTTGAAATTGCAAAATTCGTCCATCAAAACATGTACTACTTCAAGCAAGCAAAGGATATATACACGAGAAGCACCAGAAATGGAAATAGACTAGTGTCAGATAAAATTCCCAAGAGTGCTAGGCTTACGAAAAACTGTCATTGGATGTCCATTTTGATATTTAATAAAATACCCCAAACAATAAAGGAGTTACCCTTCAAAAGATTTAAGCGTGCCCTCTACAGTTGGTTAACTGAACACTGCTTTTATACCGTCAATGAGTATTTACATTTTTAATAAATGACTAATTTGCATTTTGATTTATTTTAATTAATTTAGTTGATATGTGATTTTAATATACTTGACATATGAAAATATTGATTAACCTGACATACCATGATTTTAATATGTACTTGACTTGAATAATATACAATAATTAAATTGTACTCTCATTATTGTTAGTAAAAGGTTTAATTTATTCTATTCTTGCATACATGAATTAGAAACTTATAATTGTGTAACTTAATATTTGCATGCTATAATATATAGTTTGAAAAAGACGAACGAAACTGTGCCTTGAATTCCATCTAAAAATGTAACCTTTTTCTTACGCAAATAATAAACATTTCATTTCATTTCATTTCATAAGTGGATTCCCAAATTCAGTTAAAGTTGGCACGGAACCCTCAGTGCGCGAGTCTGACTCGCACTTGGCCGGTTTTGTATTTGCGCATACCTAGTCTGCGTGTCAGTGATCGTGAGGGAGGCGAACTCCACGGGGCAGCCGTCGTGCAGCAGCACGGCACCCAGGGCGACGCTACTAGCATCCACCGACAGCACGATGGGCGACTCAACACTAGAGCACAATATAATTTGTTTTTAAGCACGTCAACCGCTTTTGAATGATGAGCCTCCCAAACCCAGTCTGAATCTTTTTTCAACAAACACCTCAACACATTTACGGATTCTGAATAATTAGGTATAAATTTTGATAAATAATTTAACATTCCCAAAAATCTTTCAAAAGATTTTTGAAGTGAAAACTTCTTTAGCGGCGTTGAGCACTTTTGTGGGATGGGGGAAAAATGTGAAACTCGCGTCAGGACACGTGGGCTGATCGAAAAACCGTAAGACGGTTGGCGAAATTATGGATGTAAGTTGATTTTTTTGGAAGATAAACTTTTTAATGTAATTTAATATAATTTAAATTGTAATGTTTGTGTACGATAGCGCAATAAATAAATATTGTATTCTATAAAAATAATAATCACTATCACAAAAATGATAGTACTTGTATATTGATAATAACTATTCCAAAAAATCAAAAATGCACAACGTTGATATTCAAGTTTTCACTTCTGCCGGCACTCCCGGAGTGCTTTCACAGTTTTTTTTTTATCTGAGGGATAGGCATACCTAGTATAGCTTCAACTTTTGATGCGTTGGCTCTCATACCATCTACATTAAATTTGTATCCTAAATATGTAATTTCAGGTACTATTAACTTGCATTAATCGCGATTCAACCTAATACCTATTGTCAAAGCTCGTTGCAAAAGTGCGTCTAACCTTTTGTCATGTTCGGCTTTAGATTGGCCCCAAATAATAACGTCATCAACAAAAGATTCTACCCTTTCTAAGTCCTCCAAGTGCTGTCACAGCTTAGCATGAAAAATTTCTGGTGCACAACTTATACCGTAAGGTAAACGCAAGAATTGGTACCGGCCGAACGGTGTACTAAATGTACATAAGTCCGCGCTAGCGTCATCGATTTCAACCATCCAGAACCCACAGCGGCTGAGCAGCTTCACCGCCAGCACCGTGGGCAGCTGGTACTGCGTGCGCCGCACCGCTCGGTTCAGAGGTCTAGAGTCCAAACATGCACGAATGCTGCCATCTTTTTTAGCTACTAACACAATGGCATTAACCCAATCAGTAGTTACTTATCCAACAACCCCGAGTCCTTCCATTCTTTTCAACTCCAATAACAATTTATCTTAGAGTCCTAAAGGTATTTCTCGACTAGGTGATATTACCAGTTTTACCTCTTTATCTTTTAATATGGAATATTTTCTAGGCAGTTTTCCCAGTCCCTCAAATAAACTAGAATAATTTTCCATATTTATTGTATTTACACATTCTATCAATCCCATTAAAATACAATTTCATATTTTGACAGTTAAAATCTGCAACTACGAATAGTATCAAATATGATTCATTACGATATTTTACATTTAAATCTGTCTCGCTAATTATAGATAACCGGTTTTCTGTAAAATAATGCACTCGCTTCGTAAACGGTATAAGCTTTTAAATAGAAAAACCAGCACGAATGAAGATGTCTTTAGAAATCACATTGATCATGGAACCTGTATCTTTTTAGTGTGACTTTCTGACCTTGATTCTATAATTTCAAACCACTCTTTAGTAGACTTACTTAGTTTTTTGAGATATCCTCATTTAAGATATCTACGTTTAACATATCCTCACTACTATAAATTTATGACGAATTAACACTCAAATTTTACACTTTTCTCATTATTTTCTTTTCTGGACACACTCGCGAAAAAATTGCCTTTTTTTATCACAAACGAAACATAAAGCATGCCGTGCCGGAAAATGATCTCCACCATACCGCAAGCTGCCACAGCCCACGCTAGGGGCGCGCGTAACCGACGCCGCTGATGCGCAGCCTGTTGATTCACAAAGTTCAACTCGACGCTGATCCATATATGGACCTTCGCCTGGGTTGAAAAATTGGTATTCACAAATTCTCATCGAATCTAGCACCGATAACCCCAAACGGCGTGAGTTGAAACTAATCCTGGGCGAATGATTTGACACGTTTATAGGGCATCGCCAAAGCTGCAGCCTCGCCTCAGTCGATGTCACAGTAAATAAAGTATAATTAGTATTTAGAAAAAAAAAATATGAGAAACTAACCACTTTTAACATTATTTTTTGGGTCGTTGAAGGTAATGATGATGAGAGACCGTATAAATGAGGGTTTTTCTCACGGGAAATATCCCATAACATGACTAAAAGAAACATTTTTAACGCTTCAACACACGAGCGGTTGCAGTGCAGGCAACCGCATAACGATAGAATATCTATCATGTCTCGTTCACATACGCTTGAGGGATTAAGAACGAAATTCGGTAAATACGCATTGTTATATCTATTTAGATAAATAAAAAAGCTTACTCAACTTGCTAAGAGAACTATGTTTCTGATAAATAAAAAATCTTACTGAACTTGCTAAGAGAACTTGAACAATGATCTCCCTATGTTTCAGATCGTTACACCGTTTATCACAGCAGCTTGCAAGCTCTATGGGAAAGTAATTAGTCGTAATCTTTTATGACATTCTTCAGAATATCTCTTAATTTCTTCTGTGGTTCTATTACCCCAGATAATATTATTACTATTTACACACTTATTATTGTCAAATTTGTTGATATTAGATTTAGGTCAAATAAGATTAAAATTACATTCTATTACTAAAGGTAAATGATCTGAACATAGTGCGTCATATTTAACATAAACATTATCCACCAAGCAAAGCGCTGATTTCGTTACTAAGCAATGGTCCAACCATCTTGTTGACCCATGCGCGTCACTAATAAACGTAAAAGAATTCGATGCCAACCCTAACTTCTCAATGTCCACACAGGTTTATTCATTGTCGTCACAAAAATTCAGTAGTTCATGATAAAATTGTTCGTGGGGATGGGCATTAAAATCGCCTGTGACAAAGACGTTATCGACTTCACTACTGTCTATGATAGCGCTTACCGTACCGAGGCAGTGTGTAAATTCCGTAATGTTGTGTTTTGCATCCGTGGGCATGTATACACTTACCACTAGCATAGACCGATCACTAGACACCATTTTAATAGCACATATACGCTGGTTGTCACACGGCACCACCGTGACATCAGCCAGGGCGCTGCGGCGCCAGAGCAGCGCGACACCAGCATAGGAGCGCCCGCGCAATATTCCTACGCCGCTATCCATAACAGAAGTACCAGTGACGCCGAAGTCACCGTCAATGCTGCTAAGAAAAGGTAACTCTTCAGGCAGCAACCAGGTTTCTGGAACTGAAAATTCTTTAAATATGCTTGAAAATAGCTTATGACTTAAACATTTATTTGACATCTCACGAATGTATTTTAGCTCAGGCGACGTTCTGAATCGGGCGAAGTACGTCACGGTTATAGATACACAAAGTATTTTAATTAATCATTAAAGACCGTACAGCTAATTTTTGCTTAACCATAGCCGTCACATCAACAAAGGCGAATAGCTAGGGCGAGGGCTGATTGTAAACATTCGTGTCTGACAACAAATTCCTTAATTTCTTTTCATATTCATCTGTGTTAATTACAACAGTTGCGTTTCCCTTATCGGCCTTTAACACTAAAATTTTCTCGTTATCACGTAGCTGTTTCAGTGCTAACGAGAAAATTTTAGTGTTAAAGGCCGATAAGGGAAACGCAACTGTTGTAATTAACACAGATGAATATGAAAAGAAATTAAGGAATTTGTTGTCAGACACGAATGTTTACAAACCGGTGTCCTATAACCCTACAGCCAGGGTAACACGTCGCATTCGAGCCTTGATCCACGAGAACCAAGATGTATTCACTGAAGACGAGTGCAACGAGCTTTATAAACCAAAACCAGTGCAACCTCCTAAACTTTATGGTCTGCCTAAAATACACAAAAGCAACATTTTACTAAGACCTATTGTGAGCCAAATAGACTCACCGACATATGACTTGGCCAAACACGTTGCTGGAGTGCTGCAACCATTAGTTGGGAAAACACCGTCTTTTGTGAAGGATTCTTTACATTTCAGGGACATAGTGAAGAGTATAAGGTTGGAACCCGGAGATTTAATGGTGAGTTTCGACGTGGAGTCACTTTTCACTAATGTACCATTAAAGGATTGCATTGAGGTCATCAAGGATAAACTGAGTGATCATGAGTTACCCAAGGAATATATCGTTCTTATTGAAAATTGTTTGGACGGGAACTACTTACTCTTCAGAGATCAGTACTACCTCCAGATCGACGGCGTTGCAATGGGTAGCCCACTCGCACCGGTTATTGCAAATATCTGGATGGAGCATTTTGAAGACCTAGCTCTAGCTACTGGGCCGAGTACTGTAAAACTCTGGAAAAGATACGTTGATGACGTTTTTTGCGTTATCCATGGAGGTCAACAGGAAATAGAACGATATATTGACCACCTAAATTCCATCCATCCGAAAATAAAATTTACTTATGAGATGGAGAACAACAGATGCCTCGCGTTCCTTGACTTGGAGATCAAGGTGAAGGTGGATGGAACATTGGCACACACTGTGTACAGGAAGCCGACACAGACCGACCGTTACACGCCTCTTCTCATCATCATCCTCGGCATCTTCAATCGGTTATAACGTCATTAACGAATAGAGCTCACAACCTATGTGACCCTGAGCATTTACATAAGGAGCTTGCACATGTTCAGGAGGTACTACGACGAAATGGATACAAGATTCCGAAGGAAAGAAGAAGGCGCAGGGAGAGGGGGAAGGCTTCTGAGGCTAGTAGTCAAGCAGCATTTTTACCGTATGTAAAAGGCGTAACGGACAAAATTGGATCAGTACTTAGTAAATACTCCATTAAGACTGTATATACTCTGTTACGTAAAATAGCACAAATACTACGATCGCCTAAGGACGTATTGCCTTTTCAAACTCCGGGGGTTTACAAAATAGACTGCAGCTGTGGTAGTTCGTACATTGGCCAGACAAAACGGACTATAGCCGAAAGAGTCAAGGAACTCATCGCTGCAGTGAAAAATCGGCAGACTAATAAATCCGCGGTGGCAGAACATCTGCTTAATATGGGGACTAATCACTGGATGGAGTTACATGACCCGAAAATCCTTTCCACGGATCGCCATTACCATACTAGGGTAATACGTGAAGCGATTGAAATCAAGAAGTATAATAATTTCAATCGGGAAGACGGATTTAAATTGTCATCGGCCTGGAATCCAGTGATTAATAAGTGCAAACCGTGTGTGTCGCCTTTATCAATAAACATTAACCCGGATACTGTGAGTGTTGTGTGTCGCACTGAACCTACTGACTCTAGTTCATGTGCACAACAAATATCGGATAGTTGGAGGGTAGCAGAAGAACCGGCCGCCCGATGCAGACGAAGACGCCGAGCGCCAGTCTCCTCGTGACCACGACGGTTGCAACACCGTTGAAACGTCGAGGGTGTAAGTAGTAACAATACTACTACATATTATAATATGCGTCGCGTATAGACCCGCAGTTATAAGTTTTAAAATATTAAACCATGATTTATACATTGTTTTAAATGCACATAGTGAATAGCATAATTAAATTTATCATAAAGATTTGCAATTAATTTCTTGACTTTACTTCCTGGAGGTGTATTTTTTTCAGCAGCAAAAGGTAAGTCTTGATGCAAGTCATGTAAGTAATCTGGATATAAAAATCTACTTCTAAAATATAACCATACTCGTCGTCATCAGAAACATTTGTTACATCGAATTTTTTAATTTCATCTAAAGACAAAAATTTGAACTCAGAAATTGGATACTTTTTAGTCATGGCATAACAATAAAGGTTATTACAATCTAAATATACAAGATATGAAGATGGTGTTGATGGATTATAGTTTGGTAAGTATTTATTGGAAGCTACAGCATGACGTAAGGAGCACTGTGCCAGACCACCACGAATTCCATTTTCCAGCATTTGATACATTTCTATATCACTAATCAGTTATAATTTTACATTCGTATGAAAAAGCATCGCATCCCAGCTCAGGCTCGGTGATGTAATATAATAAGCAGGATCCAGTTTATAATATAACAGACTCGTAGTTCTAAATTTTTCAATAATATCACATAATAACATCACATCAGTTTTCAAGTATAAACTGTGTATTCACCAAGGTTTTAAATATTAAAACAATTCCACACAGCACAAGCATGCGCATAATCATCATCAGAAATGTGCATGCTTGTTAGTGATTTCTTAAAACTCGATTTCGGCGGAAGTTTGACTTCATCAAATTTTGACCAACTGTCAATGTAGCCGTATGGATAAACACCTTTTTTTCTTAGTAATTGAAATTGTTAAGTTTCTTTAATTTCATTAGATAAATGTACGAAATCATTTTCACACAAACTATTACTTAACGTATCTAGACTCGAACTCAGGAATTGGAAAGAGTCTATGAATTTAATTTCAATGGGACGTGCATTTTTGCTGATTCTATAAATTTACTAATTGTAAGGTACTTTTATTTAGACTTGGGAAAATTTTTAACATTTCCTTCATATTTCATCAGTTCTTCAATAAATAAATGAGCATCATAGCCTGATAGGTTGTGAAATATAACAGGAATGAATGAACATACTCTATACAACAGGTTATATCTAGAATGAGCTGCCCCTCTGAATTCTGATGTAATATGATCATGATCTCTTACTCTGTCATCGAATAGTTCATTGCATATGTGACATAAAGTAGCATTTTGAAATTGAGTCTCTTGATTCGGAGTTAAAGGTAACATAGGCTTTTTGTCTAACAATATTTCATGAATACGCTTAGCATCATTAATTAATGATTTTATAAAAACTTGAACACAATCTCTACCTCTGTAGGAAGCATATTTATTTAAGTTTTGATCGTGTGAGCAGCAAATGTAGTACCCAAAACAAGAGGGTTCATGTCTCTTTAAAATTTCAGTATTTTTAGATTTCTTTTCCTTAAAATGCGTTAAAAGACACTCGAAATCAGCATAAATAACAAAAATAATTTTCTGTTGTCTTTCATAATGCTGAAACTTTAACTTTACCTTTCTAGGTAAAACATATAAAACTCCATCACATCTGTGAGATATATACTTAGTTTCATAATTAAAGTACTGTAAACATGATTCACATCAGTAAATTATACCTTTATGTTTTGTTATTTGACGTCGCACTAATCTAATAAGATCTTTTATTAAACAATAATGACCTTTATTATCTCGTTCGATATAGAGTAAAATTTATATGATCTATTTTTTGACATTTTGTTAAATATAAGGGTCCAGTCACACAATAAATGTTGTCGAGCCCATGTACATTAATACTTATTTCGGGATTATTGGTTTCAAATTGCTTGATATCGAGCATTGTGGGTGGAAAGGACATTCCCCTAATATCGAGTATAGTTGAATAATGTGAATACGACTTTACTCTACACACATTGTTTTAGCAGGATATAATGCGGCTATAATTGACCATAGAAAGCAATGATTGTCAGTATTGAAAATATTTAAACAACTTTTGGATTTTTTTATACATTGTGGTAGATCTATATACGTACCACCACGCAAAGGACAGTACTTATTTATATTAATTTCTAAGTGACTAATTTTTAAGATAGCCCATCCAGATTTACAGTGCTGAAATTCAATAAATCTTGTTTTCAAATTATCTGTTAGTCTCGAGAATATTTCGTTCAAGTCTATTGACTGATAAATATTTTCATATATAAATAAAATAAAAAAAACAAAAAAAAAATGACTTAAGCTGCATTTCAGTTGTCGCTGGCAAAGTAAAATAAGCAAATAACTCGAAATTCAATTTAATGCAATTATGCTGTTTCAACGACATGTGAATTAAATGTGTAATGTCTTTTCTGTTGTCACTCAGAAACGATTCTGCTGTGAGATACTCGACTTTCTGAGATGGGTTTAAACGGATAGTTACTATGCGGTTCTTAAATGCAGTAGTAACGATATAGATATTATCAAATTCTGTATTTAATAAACAGTTCGATTTGTATAAATTAGTTCTCAAATAATATCTGTATTCATTTCGTGATAATATGATTCTGCATTTTTCGCATTCGATTAATTTATTGTCTTCATTAGGAGGTGGAGTGGGCGGTGCTGGTTGTAACGAAACTGTTAAAGAAAAAGAAACGAACAAAATAATAGCAATATCAATGTATTAATTAATTATTAATATTAAATATAAACATGGAAAAGATAAGAACTAAAGGTTAAGTTAGGATAACATTGGTTGAATAAAAAGATGAAAAGATAAATAGTTATAATTATTGAAATAAAACAACTTTTTTACGGATTAACTTTTCGCGAGTTTATTAATTTTATCCCGACGTTTCGAACACTTTACAACGTTCGTGGTCACGGGTAGACTAAGATGTTATTTGTCATTTACAGAGTTTTGAAAAATATACACTACCGTCACTCATATTATTAATTAACGTTCCTATCCACGCAGAAAGAGCTAACTGTGTCTTGTGATCTTGCAGTGAGTGGTCTAGCTTGGGTCCTAGTTAGAACTGGATCCCATGCAGGTGGAATTTTCCAACCATCTTCTCTGTTAAAATTTGGATGTTTTCTTATTTCTATAGCTTCGCGTAGCATACGTGGAATGAACCGACGTTCTTTTGATAGTACTTTAGGTTGGTCAAAACGTATGAAGTGGTTGGGTTTGTCTAAGGTATGTTCACACACTGCAGATTTTATTTAGTTATAATTAATCTGATAACAAGGATGTTTTCAAGAATATCCACTTATCATTTCGAGTCGACAATCTTTAAACTCCTGACGAGTGGCTTTTATAAAGTTCGTTAAATGCTCCCATGCTTCAGTACCTACATCAGACTTATTTTTTAATGTAATTGTAGCATGACGCCGATCCCTCTTTCGCTAGATTACTTTGGCGCATTACACCCTGCGGAACCCGTTTAGTCATATAAGAATGTAACGCCACATGTTTTTTACCGGTTTTTGGTAAGTTTTATGCAGCCTCATCATCGCTGTCACTGCCGAACACGTCGCTCGCAGCAGTTCTCCGAGGGAGTGCGTTGGCGTTGGTGGGAAGTGGCTCGGAGGCGGACGAGTTAGAAGTGATTTTCTTTTTCTTGAGCTCGGGTTTGGGACTGCTGCGACGTGAATTCATGGAAGTTTTCATGTTTTTGGATAGTGGGCGGTCTTCTGCCAATAAAGAAAATATTGTGTTTTGCTTTATCTGACGTCGGGATACTTCTATATACTTTTTTAGATGATACCAAGCCTTTGTATCAAAATTAGTCCTATTTTTTATAACAATATCTGCATGTAGTGGCTTATTCTCTAGATTTTCTTCATTTATTTGATACGTCTTTAATTGAATATAATATTCCCCATCTTTGCTTTTATGTAATTGACGGCTATAAGCTTTGGGGTACTTTACAGTAAAATAAGAATACAAATTAGGTGAATTACCATGCTTAGTGGAGTCAACTTCAACTTCATCACCATCCTCGTCTTCGCTATCACTACCGAAGAGTTCATATTTTGAGTACTTGCTCGGCGTCACTGGTGTGATTAGCGGAGACTTGCGCTTTTTCGATGCAGAAACGCCTGCAGATGAGCGCGACTTCTTGGAGGTAGAAGGTGCAGGCACTCTCACGTTCAGCTCTTCGTCCGAATAATCAGATGCATCATGAGATGTATGTTTCGACCTGAAAGTATATTAAAAACCATATTTTAATTTTAATAAATACTGCTATATAATAATTACCTTGAATAAAATGAATGAAAAGACGAAAAGATGAATAGAATGAAAAGAAAGAATTAATAATAAATATTATTAGCATTCCAACTAAAGTAAATTACCGAATATCTCAAACAAAAAAAAAAGGTAAATAACTACTTACATTTTTTTTGGTTGTTGTGTTTGCGAGGACTTTGTAGCTGGATCAGAATGTAATAATTTCGATCGCGATCCCGGCTTAAATACACAAAGTTCACGTGTTCATTTTCCATATCCAGAAAACCATAGTATAGAAAGGTAAACAGTATCACATCTCCGTAGCCTGCGAGATCAGCATAGGTCTACCACTCTTCATCTGGTGTGTGAGCATTCAAAATAAACTTCATTTTTTTTTATTCAAACTTTTAGTCCGCCTTTTCCACTAATATTAGTAGTGTAACAAACATTTGTGTTAAAGGCAGACTTACCACCATATGTCATTTTGTAGCAGTTATGCCTCACCTAATTATTTACCAGCAAACCTTTGTTAACGCGGTTTAGCAGATATGATATATACATAATATTGTCACTTCCAAACCAATGTAGGATGATATCAAATGCATAACATTATATCCATGACTGATATGCAAATATTCATACAAATCATACTAACATATACCCTCGCAAGATTCGAAGGAATTTATATACTGCCTTAACATTTTTACACTGTGACGCCGAAATGCAGCGTAAGCGCAACCTAATCAGGTTTCAAGTTAATTTATTGCATAATCTTATGGTAAGAGTGAAGTGCATCTTTCGTATTTGTTCGAAGCCTCTGATCAATGACAATATAATAAAAAATATATAAATTTTTTGTTCAACGTTATTTACTAAAAGAGTTTATCTATACTAATATTATAAAGCTGAAGAGTTTGTTTGTTTGTTTGAACGCGCTAATCTCAAAAACTACTGGCCCGATTTGAAAAATTATTTTTACGTTAGATAGTCCATTTATTGAGAAAGGCTTTAAGCTATATAACATAAAGATACGACTCATAAGATCACAGCAGAAACAAAAAATGTTGCGAAAACGGGAGAAAGATATTCCTTTTGAGAGCTTCCGCTGCATACGCTGCGGAAACCGCCTAAGTTACACAAAAATCATGTATGACAGGATTGTTTAGCATTAAGAGTTCTATAATAAAGTCCGCGACAGCATATGTCTATCTTTTATGGTTGACTTACTACAACCTTTTTTATATTAATAAATTTGTAAAAAAATAATGCATTATATTTAGAGGTGTATTATACACACAGGTATTTATTCTTATCAAAATAAATACATTCATCATCACGAGCATTCCATTTAGAACCAAGTTGCCCTTTATATCATTTGATTTCAATAAATATCTTAGGAGCTATCACAGTTTTAACATAACTCCGCACCAAAATAATGTTCGCAGCTTAAGTACAACGTGCGCTTGCGTTAATATATTATAAAGCTGAACAGTTTGTTTGTTTGAACGCGCTTATCTCAGGAACTGCTGGACCGATTTGAAAAAATATTTCTGTGTTGGATAGCTTATTTATCGAGAAAGGCTTCAGAATATTAAACATGACGCTGCGACGGGAGGGGAGGGAGCAAACTCAAAACGCGCGGACGAAGTCGCGGGGGACCACTAGTAAGTATTATAAACCACAATGAGTCACTGATACTTGTGAGAAATAAAACATTAATTAATTAATATATTTACCCTCCGTAAATCTTAAGTAGTAGTAAGGATTAGAACAATTATGCCCGCTTTATCTACATATTTTTTGAGTCACATGATTTTCTTCCCAGCTAAGCCGTGCTTTTAAACTTTACCATGGTCCTTGTATCAACTATATAACAGTAACGGCAATGAATGGACTTAGCTAAATTTTAAAATGTTTCAAAATATTTGATCAATACTTACAAAACACAGCACAATATAATACAAGAAAAACGATATAGTATTTTTCATGGAAATCATGTTCACTGGGTTTTACTTCAACGTGACTAATAAATTTCATTATATTTCAGACAATTTATATTTTTAATGCTACTTATTCGATAATAATGGTCATTTTAAATTCATTTGAACCGCTTCATTTAACTATTGAATATTAATTATTAAAATACCTCATCATCTGTGCCAATATGTGTACAATTTTAATTTGACCCGTTATTGTTACAGAATGATGTCTGTAGGATCCTTATACTAGTTATTAAAAAGATTTTCAAATTATTTTGTTGTAAAAAATTTAACATCCAAAAATATTGATTCCAGAATATATTTTCACATGCAACGATGAGCTTGTGCTCACAGATAATTATTAAAAAACCGGCCAAGTGTGAGTCGGACTCGCACACTAAGGGTTCTGTGCCAACTTTAACTGAATTCGAGTTCCACTTATTTCCACTAGGCCAAAGTACGGCAAAATAGCCACAAAAACAGAACGGCAGCTGCGGGTGCCCATACCTACATAAAAAACTGCTGCGCTGCTGCCGCGCGACTGCCGTGCGCCACTGCTGCCATTAATGTATGAAAATATTTGCAGCGCAGATAAATGTGAAAGCGCTCTTAGGGTATACTTTAAACCGCTTTGCACAACTCTTTGCCCTTGGCCGTCTGTTCCCTAGCGATGCTGTGACTAAAACGGTCTTAAGTCGTTTTTTTTCCTTTGCTTTATTAAAAAAAACCAAGCAATTCTGTCGCTTCATGCAAAGAAAATAAACAGATATAAATCTATTTTGCGATCGTGGCTTCAAGTCAAATCTCATGATGCGACTGAAAATGTACTGGCGGATATGACGTCTTTGTTAACACCACGCTCGGCCGCTCGGCTTTTTCATATTTGTACTTTTTTTTTTGAAGATATGACGATGCAAATACAGTCACATATGCACTTTAGGTTGAGAACTGGTGACCTGACCTGGGTTGCTATGGTGAAAAACAAACTATATGAATATCTATTTCAACGTACTTCTATGATGGTTTAAAATATTTTTATCACTCACAGTGTCATATTTTATATTCATAAAGATAAAATACGAAACCAAAAATTTTCGCACGGGCGGGACTTAAACCAGCATCCTTTTGGCTGATCGGGCCAAACGCTCTTACCAATTGAGCTACCGTGCTGTCAGTCCGACCCTGCGAAATTTGTGGTCTCTTATGAATACGCCATTGCGTGACGCTTAGCGCCATCTAGCCGTCTGTTTATGAAACAGATGGCCCAAGCAGTTATTCTTTACAGAATAAATTCAACTAGGAAATTGATGACGCTTTGCTATCTAATGCTTTAGAATGTTTTTAACACTCACAGTGTCATATTTTATATTCATAAAGATGAAATACGAAACCAAAAATTTTCGCACGGGCGGGACTTAAACCAGCATCCTTTTGGCTGATCGGGCCAAACGCTCTTACCAATTGAGCTACCGTGCTGTCAGTCCGACCCTGCGAAATTTGTGGTCTCTTATGAATACGCCATTGCGTGACGCTTAGCGCCATCTAGCCGTCTGTTTATGAAACAGATGGCCCAAGCAGTTATTCTTTACAGAATAAATTCAACTAGGAAATTGATGACGCTTTGCTATCTAATGCTTTAGAATGTTTTTAACACTCACAGTGTCATATTTTATATTCATAAAGATGAAATAAGAAACCAAAAATTTGCGCACGGGCGGGACTTGAACCAGCAACTTTTTGGCAAACCGGGCCAAACGCTCTAACCAATTGAGCTACCGTGCTGTCAGTCCGAACCGGCGAAATTTGTGGTTTCTTATGAAAACGTCAATTGCGTGACGCTTAGCGTCATCTAGGTTAGGCCATTAGGAATAACTGCTTGGGCCATCTGTTTCATAAACAGACGGCTAGATGTCGCTAAGCGTCACGCAATTGACGTTTTCATAAGAAACCACAAATTTCGCCGGTTCGGACTGACAGCACGGTAGCTCAATTGGTTAGAGCGTTTGGCCCGGTTTGCCAAAAAGTTGCTGGTTCAAGTCCCGCCCGTGCGCAAATTTTTGGTTTCTTATTTCATCATAGTTTCCAAATAATTTATTTGAACTTTCAACTCGACTTTCTTACGGTCTATGTTATGAACAATTAGAGCACAGCTAATGTCCTGAATGATAAGATATTCCCACTGGAACACAACGTTTCGTAGGAACTTGATTGTCCTGCAGAATGTTAATAAAATAACTGTCTGTACTGTCCACCGCGTCCCGTTAACAAAAACCTTTTACAAGTTATCCTGGCATCCTCTGTATTGCTAAAAGATGTTGTGTATTATAGAGATACACTTTTTATTTGTATTTCGTCGACACGGATTTCGAAGTTATTTTTCGTGTTTGGTAAACGCACTGCTATATATAGCAACTCATTATATTCACATAGCGAAGATATACACCTAGATAGGTCAATACTCATTGTTATCTGGATTTTCCAACATAAACGGGTGCTACAGGACACCCGATTAACTTTGACAGAAAATAAAAATGTCAGAAAAAAATGTTCTGAATAGCGTCGATAATTAAAACTGCTGTAATCTCTGTAATCGAACGATAATGACGTCATCAATAAATATTTTTTTCATAATTATTAATTAAAACCATTTAGAATTGATTACTGATCCCTCAAATGGCCTATATTTAAAATTTTTGCTATATTACTTATAATTGTAAAATATTTTAAGTTGCAGGCTCCATAAATGCAACTACTAAAACCGGTGTTGTAATCGAAATCGATTTGTATGTTATTCTGAATTGCTCCGAAAACACATGTTGGGTTTGGGATTAAGAATCGTATGCCGAAGGTTGGGTTTGGAACCCAATGGTTCTGAATCGCCCTGCTGAACCAGCAACCTTTTAGCTGACCGGGCCAAGCACTCTTACCAATTGAGCTACCGTGCTGTCAGTCCGACCCTGCAAAATTTGTGGTCTCTTATAAATACGCCATTACGTGACGTTTAGCGCCATCTAGCCGTCTGTTTATGAAACAGATGGCCCAAGCAGTTATTCTTTACAGAATAAATTCAACTTGAAATGTAATTTTATAATCCGTCGTTTTTAGGGTTCCATAGCCGAATGGCAAAAAACGGAAACCCTATAGTTTCGTCAAGTCTGTCTGACTGTCTGTCTGTCCGTCCGTATATCACAGCTTTTTATTCTGTAACTATAAGCATCTCACTGTTGAAATTTGGTAGGAAGATGTATCCCGTATACGTGTGGTGTGTCTATGGATAGGTCTTTTAAAATGACATAGATGTTTCTAAAACCATTTTCTTTTTAAGTGGAACGTTTAATAGATAGACGCTTCCAAAGTGGAAAAATAGGCGTCCCCCCCTACCCCCTCTAAAAAAATACATAATGTAGATCTTAACAAATACTTACAACGAAAATTGATTTGGATGGGATCGAACTCGTAGTTTTTAACAAGTTTTCAACAACCGCAAACATAAATTAGTTCTTCATACGAACACTATGAAAAACAAAGTTATATTTGCTGTTAACAAAATATTGCGGTATTTTAGCTAAGTGGAAGTAAGTGGCTTCCCTAATTCCGTTTTAATTGGCACAGAACCCTAATTGCGCGAGTCCTTCCCGCACTTGGCCGTTTTTTTTACTATATTCAATCTTATAAGTATTGACAGATCTAAGGACTGATTTTAGCTAATGAATATTCCGGGAATAAAATACACTACTCCTAAGTTGAAAAGGATCAGCATAGCTATCCAACGCGGCAACGCAGCCAGCATCATAGCTTCCTTGCCGCAAGGAAATGGTTTCGTTTTTGAATAGGTAGATATTAAGTTATTTTTTATGTTGCATGTCTTAGTTTTATTTTTTTTCTTGTTTGTTATTAATGAATTTACTTAATAAATTGAAAACGGTACCTATTTGTCTTCAAGCATTTAATAAACGTCATTTAATCGGATACGTCTTATGTGACGTTGGTAAAATTGTCCCTTAATCAATTTAAAACAAAAGTATAATTTTGGATTTTGGGAAAGTCAGAATAGTTTTTATTTTAGTTGACTTCATTTTATAGTCGTAAAATGGAGTGTGAATGTTTGGATGGGAAATATGATTTACATGTGGATGAAGCTGCTAGTATTTTTAAACACCGAATTTTTATGTAATTAATAAATCTTTATTTAATTTGTATCTTTTCATAACATGTTAAAAATCAATTATTAGTAAAATGCATGTACAGAGTTCCTTGGCAGATAATGGTTTTATTGACAGTCAAAGTGCCTACTGTTTTTCCTTTTAGGAACGGCAAAACGTAGTGGAAATCACCAAATGGAACAGATATGTTTGATAGAATATAGCGTTTCTGAAACAAGATTATATTTTTTTTAATGTTTTTATTTATGTGTAGCAACCTTTATGACTTTTCGTATATATAAAGCGAAGCCCATTGCGTTGCATTGCATCCACGCAACGCGACGTCGTTTTGCAAACACTTCTGAACGGCATGCCTCACGAGTCACGGTACGTTGCTTTGTCTAAACATGCGTGCAACGGCCATTAGGTCATATGGATCAGCTCAACGCAGCCGGAGACACGACGCAACGCCACTGTGCCCTCGCTCGTTGGAGCTTAATTTAATTATCGATAGTTAACAAACGGAAAAGTTGTGACAAGCAGTTGGAGCAAAAGTTACCTTTTTCAATTGACAGAATGGCTGTTGTAAAAACCATTGGTAAAGGAATTTATTTTAAACCAGCATTGTCGTGAATATTTAACCAACGGTAACAATTTACAGTAATTTTAATTGTGTTATTTAAATAATGTCTGTTGTGTAATGTAATCAATTGAAATAAAAAAAAACATACAAATGACGAATTTCGTCCCAAACTTACCGGGGGAATAGGACATGGCAGGAGTCCAGCGTTTCTAAACGCCTTTCCAATTAACGGATCAAAGTTGATCATCTTGCAAAGCTTTTGGTAATGCACCCCCACGAATGAACTTTTATATTCGTTATGCAAAAACTCGTATAGTTGTACATCAAACTGAAATTAAAGGTAGAGAATGTTTTTAGTATTAAGTCCGCCACATGCACCTTTAGTTTGTGCATGAAGTATTTTAAATAAAATAATTAAAGCTGAACATCATTTTTAGAGGTAGTTACAGAACCCAGAAAAAGGCCTTTAGGGCCTGTTTCAACATCGTCAAATAAGTACTAACCAACGAAATATTAAACGTCATATCAATTTAATATGGAACGTCATTTCGTATGAGGCAGATAACGGTAATAGGAACTGATTCACACATTGTGAAACAGGCTGTAAAGTACTGTAAATCTCTCAAATATTATGCAATTTATAAAATCAGATAAGGTATATAAGTTAACCTTAAAAGCTCTTTCTTGAGCCGGTTAAAATGAACGTGGCCCAATTGGTGACGCAAAGGCCATAAAATTATTCCCAGATCTCTAAATATTGTTACTCTTTACTATTTACACATACTTTTGTGATACAAGATATTACCGATATGTTATCTCCCCAAGTTTGTTTGAATGTCACATCTATGTTCACATAATAGTGGCTTCTTCGGCCGTTGCGTCTTACGTTGAACACGTCGACGTGGATATAATTTTCGTCGTAGAAATCTACAGTTGTTCTCTCGGGTACCATACGCAAGCACTAAAAATCAAAAGTTAACAATAGAGTAATAATAATAAAAAATTAAGAATTCTCTCATACATCTCCTTAACATCATAACTTCAAATGATCGCAAAGGCCTCAGAAATATTTACATCGTTTCGCTAAACGCCCCGTCGTTACCCTAATTTTTACTCAACCCATATCTTCCCAAGACAAAAAAATGTCGACATTAATATTTTATAAATATTTTTTTACTCTTTATTGTGATTAAGGCAACTGAATTTTAGGATCGCACCTTAAATGGGGCGCTGAGTAAATATGCCAGCGGTTATCATTTTGATTAATATGGATAGTGGTATGTTTTCTGTAATTTTTTTGCAACAATCATTCACTGAAAAAACCTGACAACGTTTTTATAAAGATCTACTATTATTTTTATTGGTTGTTGGGCCTTAATGTTGCCAAATTGACCAGGTATGTGGCAGCCCTTGTATTTAAATAAGCTTTTCTGGTTAGTCTTCTTGTGTCTATACATTTCCAGATTCTTTGGAGCGTGATAATATCTGCTATCTCATCCGGGTGCATGATGTGGAGATGGATACTTCTCTTGCTCATAAGCAGACTGCATGAGCAGAGGATACGCATGTCCGTTTCTTCTTCTGTATTGTAGAACCTGCACAGAGCGTCCTCGGTCTTTAGTTACTTTGTTGGTTTAACCTGGAATTAATGATTTTGAGTGTTTTTGTGGTTACTTCCACGACTCAATTGCCTCTTATTTACAGAAGGTGGTCAGAAGCGTAGTGGCGTTGTATGGTGATGCTACAGAACAGTTCTACGCTGATTTTAGGGTTATCGGCTCCTTATCTAGCAAGAACATCTGCTACTTCGTTTCATTTTAACATTTGAATGCCCTGGTACCCATACTAACAGGTGCAGAATAACCTCTTTCAATAAATATGAAAGTATACAATATCTGACCATGGTACAATGGGTAAATACGAGTAGCTTTCTTCAGTAACAAAACACATACATTTCAACATTAACCAAAAACAAAGAGGGCTCCTTTCTTCAAGTTTCAAACGTTCCGAGGCTAGCCTGTAGTTGTGGGCGACCATCTTGAGCTTTTGGGCATGGAGTTGACGCCTAGTTTCATTTCGAACAAAGCGCTTCTCATCAATTTTTATAATGCGCACAGCAAAAGAGTGGAACTTTCTGCTCGCATATGGGTTTCTACAGCCCTGTTATTTTCAAAAATGAGTGAACAGGCTTCTTTTAAGTAAGCTCGCTTCATCATCGTCCCTGTCTATGTCGCGTTTAGTATAGTCTAGAGACAACAGCAAACCCATATCATGTAAAAAAAATGAGATGGAAGATGACCACTCTGAGACATACAAGGAATACTTTATAGAACTTTTCCGGCCATCAGTCCTTCGCGATATGTGCCCTGCTCATTACCACTTCTCATTCTCAGGGCTATGTGCGTTACCTTAGTTCTTTTTAGTCCAGAAAGACAGAATAAATAACTTATGCAGAAAAGTAAGCCATGGCATATCTCAACTAGCCGTTCAATACCAATCTGTCAAGGCTAGAGCCGTGCAAGCTCAGACACATCAATGCCCTCAAAGAAAACCTAGACTTATCACAGCGACTTGAAGATCTCCAACGGAGCATCGCAGAATCGTCGTAACCAGCCTCAGGATCGCCGACATGGTTAAAAAAAACACAAATGAACTAATTAAACCGAACAACATCAAATCAGTTGCAATCTATCCTAATGATAGAATAAAGTCGAGTGAAGACACGAAAACCCTCGTCAAAGAAATTTTAAAACCTGATCTTATGAAACTGCACGTGAGGGGCTTGCGGAAGACAAAGAATGGCGGAGTGATTATTAGCACCGATACTAAAGACGACATAAAGAAGCTGAAGCATTCGCCACTACTGACTAACTCTGGCCTTCTTGTGGGTGAGCCACAAAAACGTCAGCCCGAATCAACGTCATCGTTGTGCTTACTTTTTTACGAGAAACTGAAGTCTTTACGAACATTTACCATCAGAACTTAGTTGACAAATAACAAGGTACGAGTATGTCACTAGAGTCTTTTTTATCCGTTGCTAAACTGAGCCATAAATCTGGTAAGAAAGACGCTGAATATTGTAACTACATCATTTAAGTACCTGATCTGATCCGCAAAGCCCTGATGACCAGTAATAGAGTTTTTGTGAACTGGTCTTCTTACCCTATAAGAGATTTCACGCTTGTTACACGATGCTATAAATGTCAGCAATATGGACATGCAGCTAAGACTTGTCGGGAAGAAACCAGCACCTGCGGCCACTGTGCGGAGAAGTGGGTCATGCCATGAAAGATTGCGCGAAGAAGGCCGAACCACCAAAGTGCGCTACATGCTTGCGCTTCAACAAGCCACACGCTCACAAGACGGGAGATGTCGGTTGCCCGGCCAAAAGGGCAGCTAGGACTCGTTACATCGGTACTGTCGATTATGAGGGCACGTAATTATTAGACTAAGAGGTATTGCATAAGGTTTAATATTGTTGGTAACACAAAATTATCTTACTTTATAATTAGGAATAATATTTAATGTATTGTAATGAAAAGTAAACCAGGGCCTCAGCTTTGTCCTACTGACCCTCGTATTACCGCTGACAAATAATTTCGCTACCTGTTGCCTTGACCAAATAATTATTAGCAAACAAATTTACTGATGTGTCAAGAAACAAACACGCACTGAATTTGCCGAAGTAAATTCAATTATGCTGACGCTTCTAAAATGTATGAATTAGTATTGCTGTCGATTATTTTTAGATGATGGTTTTATTTTGACTTTGATTTACTTTTGAATTTTGTATAAGTTTAGTAATTATTGTTAAATTATGTAAGCCTTCAATAACTTGTGTAAGCTCTATTTAGCCTGAGATACAGGTTTATCCTAGTTCAGGTAAATAAGAGAATGCACTTGGTAATTATTTTAAGTTCTACGATGTAGCTCAGGACCAATGAATTTTAATAAACAATTTATTTATTTATTTATTTTACGTATCTCCACATTCCTGATTCGATCTCGTAGAGAAACAACGAGCACAGCCCTCACCACCGCTCGTTTTGTGTTTTCAGCTTCTTATTAAAGTCCATAGTTACCATGTTTCGGATCTGTATATCATCACTGGTAGCACACACTGTTTAAAGACTTTTGTTTTCAGACACTGAAGTAATTGAAATGAAAAGACACACTTATGCAATCTCTTAAACGCTGCCCAGCCGAGTTGGATTCGTTAAGTGAGTTCTCTTTCTTAAAGTTGGACCTACCTAATTGGATTATTTGTCCCAGGTAGACGTACTCGTTGACAACTTCTAGAGTTGAGTTCTCAACAGATAATAGAGTGGTTACAACGAGGGAGCTCAATAAGGGACATACTTTTCGTCTTTTCCATGTTTATTTTAAGCCCCACTTTTTGGGAGACTCAGTCAGGGTCATCAAACATAATGCTAAGATCATTCAGCGTGTTTGCCACTACGACTACCTATATCATCGGCAAACTGGAGGTGTGTGATGTATTCGCCATGGACGTTGATGCCGAATTCTTTCCATCCCAGGTGCTGGAAGGCGTTTTCCAACGTCGCTGTAATCAGTTAACAAGATATTACGTATCTCTGTCGTACACCTCTTTGCAGTGGAATCGCCTTCGTATTCTATTTCTGTACTCGGCCCGTCGTGTTGGCTATACAGATTCTTTAATATTAAAAATAAATTGTATATACCTGTAGTCTATTTGGCACCGCTGAAAAACCGGAGCACTGCCAAAATTTCGATTGAATCAAACGCCTTTTCTTAGTCTACAAACACTAAGCATAGCATAAGCATTTTATACTCCTCGGGCTTTTGTGTAATTTTCATATGCGTATGGATGTAGTCTATGTTACTATAACCTTTTCGGAATCCGGCTTGATTGGGAGGCTGGAAATCATGAAAGCTACGTGCAAAACGATTCCGTATGACCTTTGAAAAAAGCTTGTAGCTATGGATGGCTCAGGAGTGAGATTTTCAATAAGGTCCTTTTTGAGATGCAATAATAACGGGTAAAAAACTACAAAACCAAGCACCTTCTTGACGGTTAGAAGATTAAAAAATTCACCCAAATAATAATGTAGTAGGTATTTTGAGGTGAAGAATAAGCGCAGCTAAATGGGACGCTGGAAAATATGGGTTAAAAATTATAGACCTTATTATACCATACCTACATAACATCAAATGATTGCATAGGTGTACTCTATCGGCCTCAGAAATATGTTTATCGTTTCGCCAAACATGATTATGAAACCCTGTATGATTATGAAACTATAGCGGAAATTAACTCTTTTTGCCAAATTATACTATGATTCTTAACATATTTATTATATAAAAGAAATACCAATACTTACAAAAGAAATCACAATGTTATACAAGAAAAACAAAATATTGAGTCTCATGGAAATCATGTTCACTGGGCTTTACTTCAAAAGGTACTAAATTTTTTATCATATTTCGTCAAATTTATGAATTATTTAAGTGCTATTTATTCCATTATTATGGTCTATTAAAACGTTATGGGACCACATTTAATTTTAATTCAATTGGACATAACATATTATGTTATGGAGTTGTTTAATTTTTAATAACCGGCCAAGTGCGAGTCGGACACGTGCACTGAGGGTTCCGTCCATTTTAACTGAATCAGGGAATCCACTTACTTCCATTTAGCTAAAGTACCACAATATCTTGTTGACAACAAATATAACTCTGTTTTTATAGTGTTTTTATGAAGAACAAAGTTATGTTTGCGGTTGTTGAAAATATGATTTATCTCAAAAACTACTGGTTCGATCCCGTAGAAACCAATTTACGTTGAAAGTATATAATATAATTGTTAAGATCTACATTACATATTTTTTCCGAAATTTACATTCGCTTAGTTAAGAAGTTAGAGAGCGGGGGGCGACGACCATTTTACTACTTTGGAAGCGTCTATCTATCAAACGTTAGACTTTAAAAGAAAATAGTTTTTGAAACCTCCATGTCATTTTAAACGATCTGTCCATAGACACCCCACCCCACACACGTAGGTTAAACAAATCAATTTTTTTTCGGTTTTAGTTTCATGTATTCCTCTCCCTTTAAATAATTATTTTTTTTATTTTTTGTATAAGAAGCGGTTAACAGGATACATCTTCCAACAAATTTCAACAGTGTGATGCTTAAAGTTATAAATAAAATGGCTGTGACATACGGACGGACAGCCAAACAGACAGACAGACAGATGGACTTGACGAAACTATAAGGGTTCCGTTTTCTGCCATTCGGCTACGGAACCCTTAGACCACAAAAGCTGTACCAAATTGGCAATAATTTTAAATTGACCCGTTATTATATCTGTAATACCAGTCATGAAAGTGTTTCTCAAATTTGCTTGTGGTATATCCAGTAATATTAATCCCAACCAAAACCGTTTCCATGTAATATGATGCCAAAAGCCAAAAACGGATGGATTTTTGTGTCAAAAAGACTGAAGATCTCAATTAGAGCCAAAATACTTACCCTACGCACCCTAACTTTACTTCACAATTCTACTTCAAAATTCTTACAAACCTTACACCTTACCTAAAATAATGTTGTTTGCCCGTTTCGCTCCTGTCAATGGTGAATGGAGAATACTTTTTTGTACTTTAATAGTATACATATTACCGAAACGGGCAGACCACAATATTTCAAAAAATCAAATGAAAATTTATTTATTACAGACTACATAGGTCCATGGGTTAGTATAAGTAGCATTATAAAATAGGGGTTAGTAAATACTTTTTAACGCGGGAATAATAGATTTTTAAAAAAACTTTTTACTGTACCATGTACCTAAGTGGCACTCAGTGCGGACGCGACCCGGAAATGGTACTGGTTGCGACTTCGGTCATCGTTCGCATGAAGTGCCTCATTATAGGCGCATGCGGATCATCTGCCACAGTCCTCAGGATGCTGTTGTCACTTCCCCGCACTCGACTTATCAGTGACGCCACCTTCTTCCGAATAAAAGCCTCAGATCAGAGAAAGTACTAGATTTGTAACGGAGGCGTGGCGCGTGTCCCGCGACATGCCCAGAAACGAATATCGCTTGCGGAACAAGCCGGGCCACTCTGTAGTCACAGTTCAGACGTTTAATTGGAATGCTGTCCGAGATTTTTGCAAAAAGCCAAATTGCTGTGTGGTTACGTGCAAAAAACAGAAGCGAAACGAAAAACTACAAGAATATTGAAGTCACTTACCATATGTTCTAATACCAAAGAAAATAAATCAATTAGCAGTTTAATTATGGGTCTTGACATCAAATATTATTTTTATCATCTAGAGATGGAGCTATCGAAAAAAATACGTTTGAATCAAATTAATGTATTGAATAAAAAATGGTGTACTATACCTAAAAGCATCGTGCTTTACAGAGTTCCCATTGCTGCCAAGGAAGTATCTGCAGTTTTTTTATTGCGCATATAAGCACTGAAAATGATATATGTTATAGCAATCTTAAGCAATTCACAAATATATAAATAATACAAAATTTTAAATTACTAGTTCTTATCTATTTTCTCACTTGGTTAAAATAAAAAAAATCATTTATTGAAGGCATATAAAAAAAAACCGGCCAAGTGCGAGTCGGACACGCGCACTGAGGGTTCCGTGCCAACTTTAACTGAATTTGGGAATCCACTTACTTCCACTTAGTAAAATCCACAATATTTTATTGACAGCAAATATAACTTTGTTTTTCATAGCGTTTGTATGAAGTACAAAGTTATGTTTGCGGTTGTCGCAAATGTGCTATATCTCAAAAACTTCTCGTTCGATTTCGTTCAAACCAATTTTCGCTGTAAGTATTTGGTAAGATCTACATTATTATTTTTTTCAATATTTACACTCGCTTAGTTTAGAAGTTAGATGGGGGGGGGGGGGGGGGGGACGCCCATTTTAAATCAAAACAAATCAAATTCGTTTATTGCATGTCATAAATAACATAAAATTGTACAAAGATGGTAGGTAGGTACATAAGGTCTATATGACGCCCTGCAAGGGCATAGCAATATTTGAGAGCTCTAGTTACTTTTAAATTTATAAACATTTGAAACAAAACTAAACTTTACACTTTTAAATAAACTATAATATGAAACTAATAAGGATAATTAGGAGAGATGTTAAAGTGTATTATGTATCATTGGTGTATATATATATATATATATTTATTATTATCTTTGTCATTGAAAAACTCTTGTATATTCTAGTAGCACTTATTAATCAAGTATTCTTTTAATGTTTTGGTAAATATTTTTGGGCTGGTTTGGTTTTTTATATAATTAGGTAGATGGTTGTATATTTTTATTAACATGTTATGAGGGCTGGATGAAACTAATTTTAATTTAGTAAATTGTGTTTTAAGTTTGTTAAAATTTCTGTTATTTCTTTTATTATCATTTTTTACTTGTGAATAAAAATCTGGGTATTTTCTAATGAATTTGCAGGACTCGAGAATATATATTGATGTGACGGTTAATATTTAATAATATGGGTTATGAAGTGGGCTCTACAGGATTCCATTTGGTTAATATTTGTTATTATTCTAAAACATTTTTTTGTAGAACGAAAACTTTGTCTACATCGCACGAACTTCCCCAGAAAACTATACCATAGGTGAGTCTGGAGTGCGCGTACGCGTAGTATGCCGTAAGGGCGGTTCTAAAATCTGTAACTCTTTTAAGATGATGTAGGGCATAGATGAAGGAACACATTTTCTTAAGCAATTTTTGAATGTGGCTTTTCCAATTTAAGTGACAGTCTAAATCTATTCCCAAAAGGGTTGCAGAATCTGCGGTTTCTAACTTTATATTTTTAAATGCATATGAAATTTTAAAAGTAGTTTTTTGGTTTGGTTTGAATTGTATGATTTTAGTTTTGTTCAAATTTAGCTGCAAGTTATTTATTTCTAACCAATTTACTATGTTCTCTAATGTTTTATATAATTCGGATCATTGAAGGATTAAGATTGAAACGTCATCTGCAAAAAGGACGCACTGCTCTTCCAGTGCGTTTGGAAGATTATTTATATATATTAGAAATAACAAACATCCCAAAACACTGCCCTGAGGAATAGAGCTAGTGACTTGCATTTTATCTGATATTGTATTTGTAATTATTCCGGTATCAAAGTCTGTGTGTTCTATTACTACATGTTGGTAACGGTTGTTGAGATAAGATTTAAACCACTCATGTGCCACTCCCCTTACTCCTGTTTCATATAATTTATTTAATAAAATTTGATGACTGACTCTATCATAGGTGGTTGGGCGTGGTATGTCCCAACACCCTTACTTCACCCTATATCTTTCATGAATTTCTTTCTTTTATAATCTCTTGCTATTATAGCACATTTATTTATATCCTTCAAAATAATTCCTTTTAAATATTACTGGAAATTGCTTGGTTCATGCTCCTTGACGATCGGTGAAGGTTTCGTCTGATCCTGCAAGGCTAGCATAATGCCACCTCTTTAGTCGGCATTGACAAGTTAATAAACATTGACTTGTGTCAGATAAAAAAGAGACATATATAATTAATATTTTTCGGTTCTGTGTTTTTACTAAAAGAATACATTGCAGTTCGATAATTGCTATCGTGTCTGTAAAAGGGAACTTTAATAAGTGCGCAGCATCATATACAGCTTCGTAGTGCTATTACAGCATTGCAAAGGTGCGGCCAGGGGACGACGGGACTGGAGCTGATTTTTAAGGTAAGTGGGCCATTCAGTTTCCTGTAATATAAGGAATTATTCCTATGTTTTCCTGACGTTTTCTTCTCTTTTATCTTGTTCATCTTACTTTATCTCTTTTTCTTTACGTATTTAAGTTCCCGCATGGAGTCGGCTATTTACACGCCGCTTCATTCCCCCAATAGGCTTTACTTTACGAGTCAGCGTCTAGCGCGCGCGAGATGCGAGCGATTGTCAACGCGAAGCTTGTTTTGTTACTATAAAAATGACGAGTACACAAAAGTGTAATAATTGCAGTATAGTTGTGAATGAACTGTTATGTTTTGTGCAAAATAAACATGAGGTCATGGATAGTGAAAGTCTAGTAAGGATTTGCACGACGGCTTACTCACCGGAGGACATCGAAACAGCTAAGTCCCTACTTTTTCTATCTATCCCCAAAGCACTAACACGGAAAGTTAAACGTAAAATCAAGGATAGAAAACGTGAAAAAGATTTGTTTGATGTCATTGGAGTGTTTAAGACTGAAGAACCAGAGTCAATTCCAACTTTTGTAGCTCGCGATTTAAATAAACTACCTCCCATAACGTTTGATCATGTAGACGTAACCAGACTACTGAAAGACCTTTTGAAACTACAAAACGAAGTACAAATAATAAAAAACACTTTTGTTACGGTCGAACAGTTATCGCAAATGAAGGAGGATTTACTTAAGACAAGGTATGATGATACAACATTATTAAACTCGCGAGGGGAATGGAACGCACCAGTGACTGAACCACCTCGTTATCGAAATATTAATATTAAGAGAGGTGCTGGCTTAGCAAGTTTTGATTACGATACGGCCCTATCGGCCTACCGCACTTAATTTTACCGGAGGAGGAACAAAAAACCGTTAGCTCGAATGCTGTTATCGCTCAAGTCAGCTGTGATCACCCATCCTGTTCTAACGCGCAGGGCAAGGACGTGGAGACATGCTCTGTCACCCTCACTGCACGATCGGTGACGCCACCGGCAGATAAGCGCGTGGAGGCCAGTACCGTGGTTTCGACCCGAGTGCGCATGAGCATGCCCGAACAGCCCCCGAGCGCTGCACCTGACACTGTGAGGCCCACCGTGGTTACGGACGTTATTGAGGGAGACGAAATTAAAAATAATAGTGTATCTACGTTTTCGTTTGCGGAAATAGCGCGTTCAGCGGGAAGTTGAAAGAAACAAATTGTAAGTAATGAGTGGATTGAGGTACATAAAAAACGATACAAAAACAAATTTATTGGTAAAAAGGGGATAGCCACTACTACATCTGATGTAAGTTTAAGGCAGCGGATCTCAAGGTACCGTTGTTTATAAACAATGTTGACAAGTGTACTACGCCAGGGGACATAATATGCTATATAAAAGAGAAAACCGACGTGACGGTCACACTGGAAAAGATTTAAATGAAGCAACAAAAAGATTACGATGCGTATAAGATCTTTGTACCTAAATCGAAAATAGCATTGTTTATGGAGGACTGTGTATGGCCAGAAGGTATTGCTTTCAGGCGATACATAGACTTCAGTTACAGGAAAAAGAATAAATTAAATGAAGCGACATCAGACAAAGCGACTTTCCACAAGTAGTTTTATAACTTTTAATTGCAAATCGCTCACACGTTCCGTTGATTATATAAGAGAGCTGTGCGGGAGAGCTGACATAGTGGCCCTGCAGGAAACATGGCTTTTTCAGCATGACCTGCCACTCCTCAGTACTATAGATGCAAACTTTGGTTGTACGGGTACATCAGCTATGGATACATCTTCGGGTATTGTACGAGGCAGACCCTATGGAGGCGTGGCGTTATTGTGGCGAAAGAGTGCGTTCGAGTCAGTGTCAGTGATCCCATGTACAAACGTGCGCCTCGCGGCAATAAAAGTGAGTGTGAGTCATCGCTCTTTTTTGGTAATAACAGTTTACATGCCAGTGTGTTGTAGCGAAAACCTCATCGACTTTACGAACTGCCTCAGTGAAATAAGTGCAATAATAGTTCTAATCTGGCTTCTGTGTACATTTTGGGAGACTTTAATGCTAAGAATAGTGATTTGTTTGGGACTGAACTTTCAAAATTCTGTAATGAGCAAAATTGGATTTGTGCAGATGAAAATAAATTGGGTTTAGACTCGGGGACTTTCACATTTATCAGTAACGCGCATGGCAGTACTAGTTGGTTAGATCATTGCGTGGTAACGGAGGATGCATGGCCGTCGCTGGTAGATGTGAAGGTGCATTATGATTGTGTTTGGTCGGATCACCTACCTCTCGAGGTTAATGTTGACTTGTGTTCCTTTATTCCTTTTAGTATACATACTAAAGAATCTGTAAGTGAGAGTGGTGTGTATATGCCTATACAATATAAGTATACTTACCTATGTAACGTTCATGCTGACGCGGCCGAGTGGCGGCGAGCGCTTGCCGAGTGCCAGTAATAAACGAACCAGTACGCAATACAATTGTGTTTTATTACATACCTCGCTCTTCTTGCTTGGAGTGTCTGGGCCTGCCGAAGGTTCTAGATAGCTCATTGGCGACGAACCGGATACCTACCTACGACTGGAATTATATTTTAGAAGTGTATTAGTGAACATTAATAATTATGGCGAGTTATATCGGCAACATTCAGGTTTTCGACCATAGGGCACAGGATTGGTGCATATTCAGTAGTCGGTTAACGCAATACCTGAAATTAAACAAAATAGATGAAGACAATAAAAGCGCAGTTTTGCTGACGCATTTGTCAGATGAATCGTATCGGCTGGCAAGAGATTTAGTACACCCAAAAAAGCTAGAAGAGCAACCATTTAAGGAATTGATTGAAGTGCTCGGGGGTCATTTCACACCTAAGAGGTCAACATTTGCCGACAGGGCGGCATTCTACGAAGCGGTGAAGAAAGATAATGAGAGTATCGAGGATTGGGCCGCGCGCCTCAGAGGGCTCGCAATCTACTGTGAGTTCGGGCCGTCGCTGGATACCTTGTTGAGAGATCGTTTCGTGTTAGGCCTTGGTGCGGGAGTGGTCCGAGATCGTTTGTTCGAACAAGACTCGAGCTCATTGACCCTAGCAAAGGCGGTTGAGATTGCGCAGCAAGTGGAGTGCGCACGGCGCGCACGCAGCAGCGGCACGGGGGTCGGAGTCGGAACGGCGGAGCTGAACATCAAGGAGGAGCCAGTATATCGCGTGAGCGAACGCCGCGGGGCCCAGGGACGGCGCGGAGCGGCTCACGGTAACGGCGGCGCCGACTATGAAATGAAGTGCTCGGTTTGTGGAATGAAAAGTCACGATGCGACCAAATGTCGTTTTAAAAACTACAAGTGCAATGTGTGTGGTGAAAAAGGGCATTTAAAGAAAGTGTGTAAAGTGCAACGGTCAAGTGCGGTACGGCTTAATAACATGGAGACGGAACCGGGCCAGGACGAGGAACATGCGGATAACTGTAAGGAATGCAATTTGTTTAATATGAGGTATGTGAAGTATAAACCGATCAAATTGACAGTTTTGGCTAATAATAATAACCTATTAATGGAACTGGACACAGGTTCAGGTTCGAGTGTAATATCGGAAGATTTGTTTTTGAAAATGTTTCCAGACTTTCAATTACAACCAAGCGATCTAAAAATGTGTTTATATAACGGGCATAAAATTACACCTGTGGGTTATTTTATTTGCAACGTGACATACTTAGACCAATGTAATGATATAAAGTTATAAGGAATGGCGGCCCTGCATTATTAGGGCGAGATTTCATGTCCAAATTTAATGTATGTTTTACTGTTAAAAATAATAAGATTATAGGTCAAGGTCAAAGTGAGGTACAGCAATTATTGAATGCATTCCCGGAAGTTTGGAAGGATGAATTAGGTTGTTTTAATAAATTTGAGGTCGAGTTACATTTAAAAGATGACGCGACACCAAAATTTTTTAAGCCGCGGTCCATTCCGTTTGCCCTCAAAGAAAAGGTTAATGCAGAATTAAATAGGTTAGTAAGTTTAGGTATTTTAGTGCCTGTCAGTTTTTCTGAAAATGCTGCACCTATTGTGCCCGTGCTAAAGGAAAACGGTAAAATAAAAATTGCCGGAGACTTCTCTTGTACCTTAAATAAAATTCTTAAAATTGACAAATACCCCCTACCGCGTATTGAGGAAGTATTTGCGAAGATTGGGGGGGGCGAATATTACTCTAAACTAGATTTGAGTAACGCGTATAACCAGTTTAAATTAAAAGAGTCGTCACAAATATTAACTACCATCAATACCCCAAAAGGTTTATACAAATATACGCGTCTTGTGTACGGACTTGCGAACGCTCCGGCAATTTTCCAACGCACGATGGAAACTTTGCTATCGGGCATAGAAGGCGTTAGTTGTTGGCTCGATGATGTGTGTGTGGCAGGCCCTACACGTGAAATTCATATGACTAGGTTATCGGAAGTCATGAGGAGATTTCAGGACGCCGGGCTCCGGTTGCAAAAAGATAAATGTTCTTTTTTCCAACCGAGTGTAACGTATCTAGGATACGTAATCGATAAAGGAGGTTTAAAAACGTGCCCAAATAAAGTTTCAGCCATTATCCACGCTCCCACGCCTACAAATGTCACAGAGCTAAAGCGTTTCCTCGGTATGGTCAATTACTACCGTAATTTTATACCTAACGCATCGGCATTGATGCACCCTTTACACGGGCTGCTGCGGGAAGGCGCGTCATGGCACTGGGCCGACGCACAGCAGCGGGCACTGGACACCGTGAAGCGAGAGCTGACATCGGAGCGCGTGCTTCCGCACTTCGAACCGGACGCGCAGCTCGCGCTCAGCGTCGACGCGGGGCCTGGCGGGCTGGGCGCGGTGCTCGCGCACGTCGGCGCCGGCGGCCGGGAGCGCCCGATCGCGTTCGCGTCGCGGTCCTTGTCAGCTAGCGAAAAGAACTACAGCCAGATACAAAAGGAGGCGACGGCTATCATTTTTGGAGTCAAACATTTTCATCAGTATCTTTATGGCCGACAAGAACCTTTTATTTTAAAAACGGATCATCGCCCCCTTTTGTCTATATTCGGTAAAAGAAATAGCATTTCAGTTACGGCCGCCCTACGTTTGCAGCGGTATGCGATAATCTTATCTGCGTACAATTTCACCGTTCAATATGTAAGTAGTAAAAATAATTTAGTAGCAGATTTTTTTTCTCGAGCGCCGTTATCGCCGACCGACAATAATCAGGTAAGCGCGGAAGATAAAGATGAAGATAGACATTTTCTCTTTCTAGACGCGAATGCACTACCAGTTTCGTTCGACGAAATTCGGCGGGCAACTGAACGTGATACGACTTTGCAAACGGTAATCAGATATATGAACCGCGGCTGGCCAAAGAAAATTACTTGTGCGAAGTTACTGCCATATTTTTATTGTAAAAATGATATGGAATTTAATGATGGTTGTTTGTTTCGAGGTCATAGAATAGTGATTCCTCCTGAGTTCCGAAATGATATGCTACAAGAATTACATTCATCTCATTTTGGCGTTGTCAAAACGAAATCGAGTGCACGAAGTAGGATGTGGTGGCCGGGAATTGACACCGATATCGAGGCTTGGGTTGGAGCGTGCGGCGTGTGCGGCGGACTGCGGGCCGCGCCGCCGCGCGCGCCGCCCGCGCCATGGCCGAGGGCGCCGGCGCCGTGGTACCGTATAAACATTGATTATATGTCCGTGGGGCAGAGCGTCTATTTAATAATTGTAGATTCTTTTAGCAAATGGCTGGAATGCCTTCACATGAATTGCGGTACCTCCACTAGTGCGCTTATTTCCAAACTAAAGTATATATTTTCAAGGTATGGAATACGAAATGTTATTGTGTCAGATAATGATGTAAAAATTTGTTCCGCTGAATTTGAACGATTTTGTGAATGGAACGGAATCAAATATTTAACTTCTCCGGTGTATCATCCCGCCAGTAACGGCCAAGCAGAAAACTCGGTTAAAACCAGTAAAAAAATGATAAAATGTATTTTGGTAGAAAATAAGGTGCCGACTTGTAAAGTCCAAGAAAAATTAACCGGTTTCCTTTTTGATTACCGCAACACAGTACATTGTGCAACTGGTGTTACACCGGCGAAACTAATGATGGGCCGAGATTTGCGGGGCCGGCTAGACTTAATATTACCTCCAACTAAAAATAATGTTACTTCTAATTATCAATCTCCATTAAATAAAAGTAGGTGTTTTGAAGTTAGTGAAAGAGTTATGGCAAAGTGGTTTATTGCTAGAAAATATATTTGTTCACCGGCTATTATAAAGAAAAAACTAGGCCAAAGGTTATTTAACGTATATTTTGAAAATTATGATACGACATGTAAAAGACACATAGACCAAATTATTAAAAGAAATAATCATATTGTCACGAATAATACTGATCTCGATTTAAGCATGACAGATAACAGTTCGTCACCGTCATTGATGCAGCAGGAATAAGCGCAACCCCTTAGTGTTGTCGATGTACCTGTTCCGTCAACTGCTGACAGTTATGACACAGAAGAGGTAGTGAATGAGGCGCTCAATAACGATGACGAAGTGGTGGGGACAGTGGGTTGTGATAAGCATGCTCCAGATATAGCTGTAGGGGACGAGGCCGCTGGTCACTCAACCGTTCCACCACCTGGATCAGGTAACGTCGATAACTCAGAATTGCATAGTGATGGTGGGACGGTGGAAAGACCAGCGGGACCTATATTAAGACCTAAGGGGAAAATAGATTTTAAGCAGTACTTTTGATAGTTATGTATTATGGTTGTTACAGAGTTTCAAAATAGTGAGGAAGGATTGGTGTGTATATGCCTATACAATATAAGTATACTTACCTATGTAACGTTCATGCTGACGCGGCCGAGTGGCGGCGAGCGCTTGCCGAGTGCCAGTAATAAACGAACCAGTACGCGATACAATTGTGTTTTATTACATACCTCGCTCTTCTTGCTTGGAGTGTCTGGGCCTGCCGAAGGTTCTAGATAGCTCAGAGAGCAATAGAATTGTCTGGGGTAAAAGAGATATTTCACAGATTAAAAAATATAAAAGTCTCTGTCATCAGGGCATGAGGAAGGTTGATTTTCCACCTGAACTGTCTATTTGTTGTGACAGTGTGTGTAAAAACCCTGATTATACATTAATTATTGACAAACTGTATCATGTTATCATTAATGTTCTAAGTAAAGCAGCCGAAGCCACTTCAAAACATCAAGCCCGAGGCAAAAAGAAACGCGGGGTAGTCGGTTGGAATAAGCACGTTCAAGCCGTCCATACCGAGGCGCGGTATCACTTTCGGGCTTGGAGGCAACATGGCAGTCCAAAGAGTGGTATTATCTACGAGAAAATGGCGGAGTCTAGGCGTGCATTTAAAGCTAAACTTAGGTGGTGCCAGAATAATAAAGAGAAGCTGAAGATGGATGTTTTGGCATCACATCACGCGAATAGCAACTTTAAGACGTTCTGGAAATGTACTGGGAAACTAAGTCCAAGACAGCCTGTTCCTCTTAGTGTCGGTGGTGTTGACGCGCCCCGGGATATTGCCAACTTATTCAAGGATCACTTTCACGTGGAACCGATACCCCTAACCCGCGTGTTGCAATCGTCTCCTTCTAGGCCCGTCGAGTCCAAACTACCAACTAGATACACCTCAAAAGAAGTAGCTAATGTTATCAAACAAATGAAACGGGGAAAGTCTCCAGGTCACGACGGACTTAGTATTGAGCATCTGCAGCATGCGGGTGTTCATTTGCCCAGGGTCCTCTCTATGTTGTTAACTTTTTGTGTTCGACATGCATATTTGCCCAATGAGTGTGTTAGATTATTGTAAAAGACCTAAATTAATAAAACTGCAATAATTTTCAATATTTATAAAGCAAACTAATCAAAACTATTTTAAGAGCATTTTTCTAATTATTAAAGACTTCAAAATAATTTGTAATTGAAATAAGTCTTGTGACTTCCGCTTTATAAACGACGTCACTTTTAGAATATTGTTAAACTAATTAAATACAAGTAATTTCTTATTTTATAAAATTTATTAATTAAAATTAATAATTTTATAAATTTCTATATTAACTGTAAACGTAAAAATAATTTGTTATTGAATTAATCCATATGGCTTCCGCCGGACAAACAACGTCACTTGTTGTTTGACGGTTCGAGGCAAGTGGGAAGAGCCTTATAAATACGGCACGACCGATCAGTAGGGCACTTTTGATCGAGGCGTCGACTGGGACGGATCTCTCTCCGCAAAGTTAAGTAATTATCACTGTTATTATGAAAATTGCTAAAGTATTTATATATTTATCATTAGTATAGTTATGTGTATGTGTATATAGTAAATATTATATGGTATATAAGACTCAAACTTCGTAATGTTGTTATTTAAAGATTAAATAAATAGTCCTCAATTATATACTTGTCTTTGGACTTATATACCTTAACCGTTTAAATGTAACAGCTGTATATCTTCCAGTGGGTAAGTGATTTACATGATTTGAACCTTATATACTCACATTACATTGTTATATACTTACAGTAAACTTAATATTATTAATTGATTTACCCTTTATCTATCCTTTCTACTATATAATTAGGTATATAGTAGAAAGATAATATACATTGTAAATATACATGATAATAATTAGCTAATAATTGACTAAATAAATAGTTATAAATAAATAGCTTTTGCTCGCATTCAAACTGTTGAGGGAATCTTCAATGACTGATGAATATGAACAATCCAGAAAGTTCAAGATGTTTATTATCCTTCAGGTTTTACAAATTTGTTGTGAGTATAGTAGATATAGTGAAATAATTGAATATTGCGTGCACTCGATGTGTTGTGTACGTAGGAAGCCAAACATAGTCTCAGGAGCGGGGGGCGAGAGGGGGCCGCGAGATGGCCGCCACCGGCTGGTGAGGTGCGTTTCGTTTTAACAGGCTCCCCGGGTTGGAACACCTTGGTGTTCCAAGTTGTCATAGACTGGTAATGGACAGAGCCTATTGTACGCTCTTTGTATGACTCCAGCAGATGTGTTTACGTCCACGACGCGAGCGATACCATCGCGCCCAGGATGCAGGTGAGTTACTCGTCCAAGCAGCCAACGGTTGGGGGGGAGGCGGTCATCCTTCACCACCACCAGGTCTCCAATGCGCAACTCTCCGCCAGTGCTGCGTAGCCACTTTGTTCTCTTTATCAGTTCTGAAATGTATTCCAGATAATAACGATTCCAGAAATGGGTTATGAGTACTTGCGCGCGTTGATAGCGTGGCAATATAGCAATCCTGGCTGGTTCTTCTGTTGCAATCTGGGAATGAGGCAACATAGTGAGTGTTCGTCCGATCAGGAAGTGGGAAGGGGTTAAAGGAACAAAATCGTTTGGGTCAGAAGATAACGGGGTTAAAGGTCGTGAATTTAAAATTGATTCTATACCAATAAGTACTGTGTTCATTTCTTCATAGGTTAAGTTGGCCAGTGCCAGAACTCGTTTTAAATGATGTTTTACAGACTTCACTGAACACTCGGCTAGTCCATTGAAATGGGGACTGTACGCAGGCGAAAACTTAAATGTGATTGACTGCTCTGCTGCCTTAGCACTTAGGTCATTACAATTTGATTTTAAAAAAGTTGCTAATTCGTTAGCGGCTCCCACAAAGTTGGTGCCGTTATCGGAATAGATAAAGTCAGGCTTACCTCTGCGAGCTATGAATCTGTTAAGGGCTGCCATAAACGACTCGGTGGATAAGCCGGTGACCAACTCTATATGCACTGCCCTTACAGCCAGACAAATAAATACACAAATGTATGATTTTATTAATTGAGCTCCCCTACCTTTTCTGTTGGTGATCAGTATCGGGCCAGCGTAATCAACGGCTGTTTTGGAAAAGGCGAATTGACTATGCAAACGTTCCTTGGGCAAGTCACCCATTATGGGTTGAATAGTTTTACCTGCAAATCTGCAACATGTATGACATTCATGTGTCACCTTTCGTGCTAAGTTGCGGCCTCCTAAGACCCAAAATTTATGCCTTATGTTTGAATGTAGTAATTGAGGACCTGCGTGCATCAAAATCTTGTGATAAAATCTAAATATCAATCTGGTAACATGATGTGACGCATGAAGCAGAATTGGGTGTTTAGTGTCGTAGTCATAGTTAGAGTTGGACAGTCTCCCACCAACCCGTATCAAGTTTTCCTTTGACATAAATGGGTTCAGATTTTGAATTTTAGACTTGATTCGGATTGCCTTGTCCATTTTTAACAAAGTGAATTCATCAGCAAGGGTGTCGATTTGGACGAAACGACATAGCGTGTGTGTGGCAGAATTTAACTCAGATACCTTGAGATGACCGCAAAGTCTATTTCTTGATTCACGACAGTTGTGTATGAATCTCAATATATAAGCTGTGATTCGTTGCAATTTATTGAAATCTGAAAAGGCTTCGCAATAATTAGGCTGCAAGGATGACACCATACATGGAATTTTCGTTTCAGGCAATTCAGAAGGTAAGTAATTTGGCTGAATAGGCCACTGAGACTCATACTGAGATAAGAACGGCGGGCCAGTGAACCACAATGATGAATCTTGTAACTGGCTAGCGTTACATCCCCTGGAACCAATATCAGCTGGATTCGAACCCGAAGCAACATATCTCCAGTCCGCTGGTTCGGTATGATCCGATATTTCGTTAATTCTGTTAAGTACGAATGTCTTTAGAGTGGATTTTGGGGTTCGAATCCATCCTAAAACGATTGTTGAGTCACACCAAAATACGCAACGGTTTATGTTTAGTCTCAAAGCTGACTGAACCTTTTCACACAACCTAACAGCCAATAATGCACCGCATAGTTCTAATCGAGGTATTGTTGTATTGCCCTTTAGCGGCGCAACCTTACTTTTGGCCATTACGAGCTGAACGGTTGTGCTGCCATCCGTGGATACGGTGCGTAAATATATGCATGCACTATATGCATGTTGTGATGCGTCACTAAAGGCGTGGATTTCTATTAGTTTAGGTGAATTGCAGACTGTACGGCGTGGTATAACGATTTTGTTGAGACATGGTAATGAGTTTAAGAATTTGGACCATTCTTTTTCTAGTTCGGAGGGCAATGGATCATCCCAATTAATTTTAGTAGCCCAAATTTTTTGCAATATTATTTTAGCTTGCAGAATGCACGGATTGATAAGACCTAGGGGGTCAAAAATCTGCCCTATCGTCGACAAAATCAGCCGCTTACTGAGGCGAGAATTTGGATTTATATAATTCACTGAAAATGATAAAGTATCAGATTGACAAGACCATCGCAGACCCAAAGTTTTTGCTTCGTCATCGTTTACCAGCTTGAGCAAGTCGTCGTTATCTTGTTTGTCTTCAATGTTATCTAAGATGTCTGGGCAGTTAGATCGCCATTTTCTTAAATGAAACTGGCCTTTTTTAAGCTGCGAAATAACACCTTTGATTGTAGTACTAAGTATCGTTTTGGACTCATGGCCACTGATGTAGTCATCAACGTAAAAGTCGTGCAATATGGTTTCACGTACTAACGGGTCTAAACATTCTTTACCTAATTGTACGAGACAACGTGTAGCTAGGTATGGTGCAGATGCTGTGCCGTAGGTAACAGTGTTAAGTTTGTATAATTTCAGCTCATGACTGGGGTCAAAACGCCAAAGTATTTGTTGTAAACATCTCTGTTGTTCATCAATCAATACACATCGATACATTTTCTCACAGTCTGAAGTAACTACATATGTGTGCTGTCTAAAACGAATAAGGATAGATATCAAATCGTCCTGAACAGTAGGACCTATATTCTGAATGTTGTTTAGGGACAGACCCGACGTTGTTTTTGTTGACGCATCAAATACCACTCTGAGTTTAGTAGTGAGACTAGACTCCTTTAAAACGCCGTGATGGGGCAATATACAGGTATATTCATCGCTAGAACTACTTGTATTTGGAGACATATGACCAAGGTCAATATATTCTTGAATAAATTCACAATATTTTTGTTTAAGTAAAGAGTTATGTGTTAGTTTCCGTTCTAACGCCTGAAATCTGGTTAGTGCTTGATCGTATGAATCACCTAATACTTCTGGTGATTGTTTTAGCGGAATCTGGACTATGAAACGGCCATCTTCTAGTCTTTTCGTCGTCCTCGCAAAATGTGATTCACAGTCATTTTCTTGTTTTGTAATTTTACGTGGTGAAGGTACAGATTCCATTTCAAAGAATCTATCCAGAGAATTTTGAAGATCAATATCGTTTATGAAATGGCAATGGACTGTAGACTTTAGTGAGTGCGGATTAATGGCCTGTCTTTGTGCTTGTATTGTGCCTGATACTAACCAACCGAATTTTGTGTTGCTGAGTATGGGCATATTTCTACCTAAAACTATTCGTTCAGTGCTTAACACGTTCCAAAAGACATCAGCGTTCAATAACATATCAATTTCAGAAGGAGAGTTGAAATTCGGGTCGGCTAGACTTATGTTGTTGGGAATATTTAGTGACTGAATGTCAAAATATGTAGTAGGTAACATTTGAGTTATACGTGGAATGATAAAACAGTTAATGTTTGTTGAGTATTTCTCTGTTCTGGAAGAAATTTTTATAGTAGACCGTTTAGTAATGCGTACTGATTCACGGCTTATTCCTTCGACTGTGGTTGATGTTGAATAAAAGGAAAGGTTAAGTTTTTGTCTCAAACGCTCAGTTATAAAGTTCGATGTGCTACCGTTATCTAGCAATGCTCGCACGGTGTGGATGCTGCCATCACTGCTAGCCACGTTTACGAGTGCTGTAGATAAGAGAACACAGCTACAGTGAGTTGATGACAATGCTACCTCGCCTTGTTCGGCATCGGCGACGTCATTATGTAAAGATTGGGAGTCATCATATTCGCTATCAGAGTTAGCGCTTTCCTGTGTGGCAAGCGTAGTGATTTTGCTACTTGTTGTGGTCCCTAGGGTTTGCTCCCTAGGGTTTGCTCGTGTAATTGTGTCCGATGTTTCTTCAGTGTGTAACATTGTATTATGCCATTTAGCACAGATCCTACAAGGGCCACATCTACACTTACTGATTTCGTGTCCTTGACGCAAACAATTACCACACAGTTTTAATTGCTTCACCTTATAAATCTTTGCTGAAATTGATAATGATTTAAATTTAGGGCACTGATATATGGCGTGGTTTTGTTTGCATACTGGACACGTAAATGAAGTCTGTGAATTAGGATTAATAACGAACGCCCGTGCCTTTAAGTTGATCGGTTCACTCTGTCTACGCTTGTTTACTGTTGTTAATGTTATGGTTTCTAGTAATTCCGCGCGATTTTTTATGAATTTCATGAAACAAGTTAAGTTGGGCATTTTGTCTGAATTGCTTATATGTTCCTTCCACTTTCTATTAGTTGCACTGTCGAGTTTACAAGAAACCATGTGTACAATAAGTGTGTCCCAATTGTGTGTGCTTACGCTGAGTGATTCTAAAGCTCTAAGATTTTTAGTCACACTATCAATTAAGTTTCGCAAAGCAATAGATGATTCCTTTGCTATAGGATCGATATCAAATAGTGACTGTATGTGATTAGTGATTAAAACTTTATTATTGTGGTATCGTTCACATAACAATTGCCAAGCGATCTTGTAATTATTTGCTGAAAATTCAACCGACTTTATGACATTCGCAGCTCGCTCTCTCAATGCCGATTGCAAATAATGAAATTTGTTTATGTCAGGGATGCTATCATTAGTATGAATCAATGATACAAACGTATCGTGGAATCTTAACCAATCTTCAAAATCACCAGAAAAGGTAGGCAACTGCATGACTGGTAAATTCAGGGGGGGTGCACTTGCTGTAAGGTCAGTACCTGTTACCGAGGTGGCAGCTCCGTCGTCCCTGGCAGGCTGCGCAGAGGTGAACCTGCTTACCCACTCTCGAGCGCGGCCGACGGCTGCGAAGTACTCGGTTTCGAACTTTTCACGGTATTCGTACTCCAACTGGCACTCGGCTTCTGAAATTTCCATGGAACCCTCTATATCACTTTGTAACATGTCGTAGTCTCCATACCAAGCTTCAATGGTGGAGAGTCTAAGGTTCAGATCACTAAGCTGAATTTGACTGGGTTTCTCACAACTCGTTAAGACTTCTATGAAGTTCTTAAAGTGCGTAAGCTTAGCTTTGTATGAGCCTCGCTTCCGTTTCAAATCAGCTAATTTAGACATGATTTAGTATTTATGCTCAATTTAAAAATCGAAAAGACAATAAAATGCTATTGTGATTGATGGCTTAGGTTTTTATGGAGTAAATGTAATGACAAAGATACTTAAAGGCGTAAGTGCAGTGAAGACAGGTGCAAGCAAATAGATGCAATCAGCTGATAAGCCCGGCGTAGGTATTCTGCTGCGTAAGCGATCGCGATGCGCGTAGGCAAGTAGTTTCGTTGTGCACACGTCACAGCTCTGGAATGCGATTTAATGAACACTACGAAAATGATTTCGATGATAACTGATGTCTGTATGTGGAGGTCTTAAGCTAATATTTCTACATAAAATAGATTGAGTTAATGTTACGGAGTGAATATAAAGGAAGATAATTTCGGAAATGTTTAGGTTGTTTGAGGTTATGGAACGAACTCACTGGATTAATGCCTTTCCCGGTTTTTCTTCTTTCCAAGTCACATGGATCTTTCAAAAATCGTCCTTGAATAACCTCCCTTCCGATCCAAAGGTCGTACGTTGCCGGTTCCACGTGATTGTATGCTGGTCGAAGGTCCAAACTGTTGAGGGAATCTTCGACCAGCATACAATCACGTGGAACCGGCAACGTACGACCTTTGGATCGGAAGGGAGGTTATTCAAGGACGATTTTTGAAAGATCCATGTGACTTGGAAAGAAGAAAAACCGGGAAAGGCATTAATCCAGTGAGTTCGTTCCATAACCTCAAACAACCTAAACATTTCCGAAATTATCTTCCTTTATATTCACTCCGTAACATTAACTCAATCTATTTTATGTAGAAATATTAGCTTAAGACCTCCACATACAGACATCAGTTATCATCGAAATCATTTTCGTAGTGTTCATTAAATCGCATTCCAGAGCTATTTATTTATAGAGTTATAAATAAATAGCTTTTGCTCTTATATACCTTAACTGTATAAATATGACAGTGGTATATTTTCAGTGAGCATGTGTTTTACATGATTTGAACCCTATTTACTCACATGAAAACTATTATATACTTACGGTTAACTTTATTTATTTCATTGATGTAACCTTAACCTATCCTTTCTACTATACAATAGGTAATAAACATGACTATAACACCTAATACTACAATTATTCGATGATTATAGCTTTTGAACCTATATATTGTAACTTATTTTGCTACAGCTTAATTATAATAATAAACAGCTTTATCTTAACATCACCGGGGCTTCTTAACAACTAGCTTCTAAATCTTAACTAGCTTCATGATATTATACACCATTCAAATTTAATCTAACATCAGAAGTGGGATGAAACCTGGGTCAATTATTTTTTTTTCCCTCTAATTTCAGGATGGATCCCGAAATGATTACAAGTCTTCTCGCAGCAATACGAGACGCCGTCTCCAAGCCACACTCAAATGACGATGACATCGCGCTACCGGTGTTCGACCCAGACAAGAATGACTGCGGAGCGGCGAGCTGGTGTGACAGCGTTGAAGCCCTTGCAAAGGACCTCAAATGGAGCAGTATCAAAACAACAGCAAAAGCAGGTAAGGCCCTGAAGGGCTCTGCTGTTTCGTGGTTTGAGGCTTGGGAACCTCTAAATGGTAGATCTTGGAAAAATTTCCGCACGGACATAATCGATGCCTTTCCTGAAAAAAGAAATCTTTCCGAAAAACTCACTAAAGCTGTACTGTACACATCGGATGCAGCGGAATCATATAGCGAATATGTGAGGGAAAAATTGAGATTATTACGTAATACTAAAATATCTTTCACTGAATCTCAACTTATTGAATTGATTTGTGGAAGTATTAATGACACTGGCGTGAAAATGGCATCCTTAAATAGCGGTGTCACTACGATTTCTGCACTAATTACGTTGCTGTCTTCATATTCAAAATCCAGGAAACGACCCTTTGATAATACTGATAGGGATAAAACTAATGCTTCGGGTATCAGTGGGGTTAAACGAACTAAATTTATAATGAAAAGAAATGTTATATTCATAAAGATGAAATAAGAAACCAAAAATTTTGCGCACGGGCGGGACTTGAACCAGCAACCTTTTGGCAAACCGGGCCAAACGCTCTTACCAATTGAGCTACCGTGCTGTCAGTCCGACCCGGCGAAATTTGTGGTTTCTTATGAAAACGTCAATTGCGTGACGCTTAGCGCCATCTCGCCGTCTGTTTATGAAACAGATGGCCCAAGCAGTTATTCTTTACAGAATAAATTCAACTTGGAAATTGATGTCGCTTCGCTATCTAATGCTTCAGAATGTTTTTTAACACTCACAGTGTCATATTTTATATTCATAAAGATGAAATAAGAAACCAAAAATTTTGCGCACGGGCGGGACTTGAACCAGCAACCTTTTGGCAAACCGGGCCAAACGCTCTTACCAATTGAGCTACCGTGCTGTCAGTCCGACCCGGCGAAATTTGTGGTTTCTTATGAAAACGTCAATTGCGTGACGCTTAGCGCCATCTCGCCGTCTGTTTATGAAACAGATGGCCCAAGCAGTTATTCTTTACAGAATAAATTCAACTTGGAAATTGATGTCGCTTCGCTATCTAATGCTTCAGAATGTTTTTTAACACTCACAGTGTCATATTTTATATTCATAAAGATGAAATAAGAAACCAAAAATTTTGTTCAAGTCCCGCCCGTGCGCAAAATTTTTGGTTTCTTATTTCATCTTTATGAATATAAAATATGACACTGTGAGTGTTAAAAAACATTCTGAAGCAAGAAATGTTATCTTTGCAACCAAGTTGGGCATATACAATCACAATGCTATATTTAACCATCTCAGTCTCAGCCGACTCAAAATAGCGGCTTAACCCCTCCAATTCCTAAAATTAATAAGCAGCAGGTAAAAATCTGTACATATTGTAAAAAGATTGGTCATTTAGAATCTGTTTGCTTTTATAAGCAGAGGAAGGAATCGTCCCCTCTAGTAACTGTCCCTACCAAGGAAGTTAATTTTTTAGACAATCCGAACTAACTCTTACCCCAGTTTATATCAATGGTATGACAATAAATTCCTTAATTGACACAGGAGCCAATTGTAGTTTAATCAAAGAATCAGTCGCTAAAAGATTAGGGTGTAACTTTGTACCGGTATCCACATATGTAAAGGGATTAGGGCAAGGAAATATTCATGTTTTTGCTATTATAACAGTAAAAGTTGAATTTGGTAGCATATCTCTAGAGCTTGATATAAACGTAGTCAGGGACAACGCATTTAGGTATGATCTTCTCATTGGCAGAAATGCTGTTAATTTTCCGGATGTTGTAATCATTACTGACATATCTGGCTGTCGCTTATCTAGGAAGTTATGCGAGGAAACACCAGAAGTAAATTTAATTTCTCCTACACCCGATTCATTCGAATTAAATTCCAAAATAGAACATTTATCATTTGACTTACAAGAGAAAATAAAAAATATTTTTAGTAAATACCCATCAGTTCTTGATCAAGTAGGTACTGTACGCACCGGTGAATTAACTTTGCGTTTAAAAGAAAATAAAATCATTACTTACCGCCCCTATCGACTGGCCCCGATCGAAAAAGAAAAAATTGATAAAATAGTACAAGAATTATTAGAGAATGGAATTATTCGTGAAAGCGATTCACCTTTTGCAAGTCCCGTTTTATTAGTTAAAAAAAAGGACGGAAGTGATAGAATGTGTGTAGATTACAGATCGTTAAACAAAATTTTAGAAAAAGACCGTTATCCAATACCACTCATCGAGGACCAGATTGATAGGCTCGGTAAGGCTAAATTCTTTATATCTTTAGATATGAAAAATGGCTTTCACCAAATTCCTGTTTCACCTGATTCAATCAAATACACCGCTTTCGTGACTCCGAATGGACATTTTGAATTTCTTAAAATGCCTTTTGGCATTTGTAATGGACCGGCAGTATTTCAAAGAGCTATTGCAAAAGCAGTAAAGCAATTAAAATTTGTGCTAGTCTATATTGATGATATACTTATTCCATTTTCTAGTATAAATGAAGGGTTAGAATACTTGGAACAGACCGTTCAGGCATTATCCACTGCTGGTTTTGCTATCAACCTAAAAAAAAGTAAATTATTTGTCAATAACATTGAATACTTAGGTAGACACATATCACCAGAGGGTGTTAGGCCGAGTCAAACTAAAGTGGCAGCTCTAATTAACTCCCCAGTCCCTTCCAATGTAAAGCAAATCCGCCAATTTATGGGTCTTGCCAGCTATTTCCGAAAATTTATCAATTTTCCTCTAAAACAGCCTGTATTAGTAAATTAACAAGGAATGGCCAAAAATGGGAGTGGGGTCATGAACAAAACGAAGCTAGAGATTATGTTGTAAAACATTTGTCTAGCAAACCATTATTAACAGCTTTTGACCATCAATTCCCTACAGAGTTATATACAGATGCCAGTTCTTTAGGCTATGGCGCAATGTTAATACAGATAGTTGAGGGTAATAAAAGGGTTATTGCTTATTACAGCAAACGGACTACTCCTGTTGAGGCAAAATACTGTTCATATGATTTAGAGACTTTGGCAATATATAACGCATTAAAACATTTTAGAGTTTATCTTTTGGGTATAAAATTTAAAATCTTTACCGATTGTAATTCTATCAAGTCCACTATGAGTAAAAAAGACTTGTCCCCACGTGTTGCACGTTGGTGGGCATTTATGCAGGATTTTGACTTCGAAATAGTATACAAAAAGGGGAAATACATCGGACATGTTGATTTCCTTAGTCGAAATCCAGTCGAGGCATCAATATTGGATAGTTCTATAAACAAATCCCCGGTTCTCATTTCAAATATAAGCAATACCGTTTTATCACCTAAAAACCCCCCTAATGTTGCTAATTTGATAGATAACCCTCAATCGTGGTTAGAAATCGCCTAACAAAATGACCCTGAAACTCAACATCTTATGAGTCAAGTTTTAGCTGGAAACTTGGATGAAAATCGTTACATTTTAAGTAATAACTTATTGTTCTACAAAATCCAACCCGGCCTGTTCAAGCTTTATGTTCCCAAAAGATGCCGATTTAGTTTATTGCAACTCTTTCATGATGATAACTGTCATACAGGATTTAACAAAACAATTTCAAAACTGCAAGAACACTTTTGGTTTCCTCGCATGGCTGCCTATGTTCGAAAATACTTAAAACACTGTTTAATATGTATACAAAGAAAGAGTCACTCAGGTCCAAAACAAGGTTACTTGCATCCTATCGAAAAAACGCCAGTACCTTTTCATACAATTCATTTAGATTGCACGGGTCCTTTTTCTCAAACATCGGAAGGATATAAATATATATTACTTCTTATAGATGGTTTCACAAAATTCACTTTATTCAAACCTCTGAAAACCCTAACAGCCCAAGAGTTGGTACCTATTATTCGAGACACTATTACCCTATTCGGTACCCCAAGGAAAGTAATCACTGATAGAGGTACTAACTTTAGTTCACGCCAAATTATATCCCTCTTTAGTGAACTACAAATTGAGCATCACATGATAGCCACAGGAACCCCAAGGGGAAATGGTCAGGTAGAACGTTATGTAGCAACTGTTAGCGATATGTTAAATACTACCTGTAATGGTTCGTCAGATTGGCCGAGCAGTTTGTGGAAAGTACAACAGTCAATTAATACCACTATCCAAAAATCTACGGGGTTTTCTCCAATCCATTTGCTTATCGGTTGTAATGCTAATATCCCAAGTATCCAATCTCGTTTAAACGAAATAAATGTCCCAGAACCAATTATTGACTTAAGGGCAGATAGAGAATTAGCGTTTCAACGGTTAATACAGGAATCTAATAAATTTAAAGAGAGATTTGATAGCGTAAGGCGTAGGTAAATTATTTGCAGTAGGCAATGTAGTTTACGTAAACCAAGACCATAGGCGTCAGGATAAGCTCAGTACCCGATTCAAAGGTCCATACGAAATAACTAATGTACTCCCACACGATAGGTATGCTCTTAGGGGAAGAGGTAATCTAAGAAATATTATTGTATCAAAAGATAAATTAAGACTTTGGCCAGGCGAATGGACTGATAGTGATTTGAATACTGAACCAAGTAATTAATAGATGATAAATCTTTGTACATGTTGATTATGTAAGAATTAGGTTAACTGTTATTATAGTTTTATGTACACTTACTGTGAAAAGTGATACATTAAAGAACTATTACTCTTTGTGCATGTTGGTAATGTAAGAATTATGTTACGTCTGTAATGTTTTATGTACACTTACTGTGAAAAGTGATACATAACAGAACTTGATTGATTTGTCGATGAATGATTGGAACATTGAAACACTGTTAAAATAATGATAACTGTTATTTATGATCTATGAAAACTGACTGTAAATAATTATAGTAGTGGTCTACTTTACCGTAAAAAGTAGAACTACATTTAGTAGAATAATAAACATTGATTTGCCTTTTATTTAACAACAGACTGTTTTATTTAATAACTGTTTTAGGATTAGATAACTAGATATAAGGTACTTCAGGGAACGAAGTACATATCAGAATGGCCGTGTTAGATTATTGTAAAAGACCTAAATTAATAAAACTGCAATAATTTTCAATATTTATAAAGCAAACTAAGCAAAACTATTTTAAGAGCATTTTTCTAATTACTAAAGACTTCAAAATAATTTGTAATTGAAATAAGTCTTGTGACTTCCGCTTTATAAACGACGTCACTTTTAGAATATTGTTAAACTAATTAAATACAAGTAATTTCTTATTTTATAAAATGTATTAATTAAAATTTATAATTTTATAAATTTCTATATTAACTGTAAACGTAAAAATAATTTGTTATTGAATTAATCCATATGGCTTCCGCCGGACAAACAACGTCACTTGTTGTTTGACGGTTCGAGGCAAGTGGGAAGAGCCTTATAAATACGGCACGACCGATCAGTAGGGCACTTTTGATCGAGGCGTCGACTGGGACGGATCTCTCTCCGCAAAGTTAAGTAATTATCACTGTTATTATGAAAATTGCTAGAGTATTTATATATTTATCATTAGTATAGTTATGTGTATATAGTAAATATTATATGGTATATAAGACTCAAACTTCGTAATGTTGTTATTTAAAGATTAAATAAATAGTCCTCAATTATACGGGTGTTGATTTCAATCCGAGCGGTATTTATAGAAACAATGTATGATCCCATATAGAACAGGTATGTGGAACCAAATATTACAAAATAATTAAACTGAAATTTTAAGCGATTATTTTTTATGAAACCCTTACTGCGTTGTGGCGTCAGACACTGCATTATGTTTACACTGTAATCGTAGCGGGCGCGAATCGCGTAGCACGCGACAAGTAGGTACTAACTAGCGGTCAGTGCTGATTTATCTGTATCTGCCGGGTACGTTATGCCCGAGTGTGTATGTTGCTATTATTACCGACTTTAAGAATAAGCGATTTCACGTGTTTGGATTAGTTGATTCCAAATTTCCCTTCCTACTTTAATCGGGCTTAGGACCGACAAACATACCTAAAACTCATCTGTAACAAATCAAATTACCTAATCTTGATAAAACTCACTGAAATTGGGCAATCCATGAGAAATTCTGAAACTTTAACCCGAAACACTTAAATTTGAATCAATTAATGGCGCACTGGGTATCGATCGCACTGTTTATCATTAATTTGAGCAATCAATCGAGAATCTATCGAACCTAAAACTCTAAATTACTACTACGAATTGAATCTTAATCTAGGCTAACTAAAGTCATCTTTATTGTACTGTAAGTTAAACACAATTTGAGCCTTCAGGTGGGAATTGGCTTGGCTAATCTTTTGAAAATCAAAAGAAGTTTTGTGTTGGTTTATGATTTTTTTAGTTATTATTACTTAATGAGCAAAAGTCATGTAGGTAGGTATATCATTTTAACTAACTTCGGGAGTTCAAACGGAAATCGAACTCTGAGCTTTTGTCTAGATTTATGCTAAACCGTTTCAAAATAAAAAAGTACCAAGATAATTAAATGACGCGAGTCTAAAGTATTTTTGGCGTAGTTAAAAATTTGGAATCAACTTATTTACATCGATTTATCTTTACATCTAGTTTTTTGTACATTTTTATTTACACTAACCTCAATAAATGATCGAAGTGTCCACCAGACTGAGCAATACACAGTCTGGCACGGCGTCTGGTGTTCCCTTTTAAACTGTTCAGCACAAAACGATTTTGTCAAACTAACTCGAATGCACTGACTATTCTCTGTCTTAGGTTTGTTGATTCTTCGGTATACACAATACGTTCACCAAACATATTCCTTATAGCACTCAAACTATTGTCAGTTATTGCATACAATCGCACCATTTCAACGAGTTCACCGTTAGAATAATTTTGCGTCATTTTCGCAAAACATGTTGCCTATGCGATGTTATTAGCACAACTGAGGTATGAGCGACGGGTGAGAACGAGATAGCGCGGGCTGAGCGATAAAAAGAGATAGCCGATACTTCACCGCACGGCCACAGCACGGCGCTATGGCGGGCGGCGGCGGGAAGCCTGAGCGGCGCTCAAGCGCCAAACACAAAGGATTGCGGTGCCTTTGTGCTTTGTAGGTATCGTTCGTTCGCACGCAAGCCGGCGCGGTGTGGTGTCGGGGGCCTACTCTAAAAATCGCTAGGGTCTACTTTGAAAACCGTCATTATTTAATAAAAATAAAAATATTTTTTCGAACTCATTTTTTTTTTGTGATTCATGATCAGAACAAAGTACATAATCACCTCTGAAAATTCCGCTCGTATTGAAATCAACACCCTGTATACTTGTCTTTGGACTTATATACCTTAACCGTTTAAATGTAACAGCTGTATTTCTTCCAGTGGGTAAGTGATTTACATGATTTGAACCTTATATACTCACATTACATTGTTATATACTTACAGTAAACTTAATATTATTAATTGATTTACCCTTTATCTATCCTTTCTACTATATAATTAGGTATATACATGATAATAATTAGCTAATAATTGACTAAATAAATAGTTATATACTTGCTTTTGCTCTTATATACCTTAACTGTATAAATATGACAGTGGTATATTTTCAGTGAGCATGTGTTTTACATGATTTGAACCCTATTTACTCACATGAAAACTATTATATACTTACGGTTAACTTTATTTATTTCATTGATGTAACCTTAACCTATCCTTTCTACTATACAATAGGTAATAAACATGACTATAACACCTAATACTACAATTATTCGATGATTATAGCTTTTGAACCTATATATTGTAACTTATTTTGCTACAGCTTAATTATAATAATAAACAGCTTTATCTTAACATCACCGGGGCTTCTTAACAACTAGCTTCTAAATCTTAACTAGCTTCATGATATTATACACCATTCAAATTTAATCTAACAAGTGCATGAAGACCCTTGTGATAAAAGTAACCATAGGTCTATTTCGTTGGCCACAATAGTAGCGAAGGTGCTGGACGGTTTGCTCGATCGTGTCTTGAACAGCCATTTAAAATTAAATGATGCACAATTCGGATTTAGGTCTGAATTGTCCACAGAGACTGCCATATTGAGCTTAAAGCATACCGTCCGGTACTATACTGATAGGAAGACGCCGGTCTATGCGTGTTTCTTGGACCTATCGAAGGCCTTCGAACTAGTGTCCTATGAGTTACTATGGGACAAAATGAGGACTGATACTAGTCTCCCCAGTGAAATAGTCGATATTTTTGACTATTGGTACAAACATCAAACAAATGTGGTACGATGGGCCGGAGAGGTATCCGACGTGTACAGATTGAAGTGCGGGGTGAGGCAGGGGGGGCTAACCTCGCCGAGATTGTTTTATCTGTACATGAATGGGCTTATCGAGGAACTCAGCGGTACCGGAATCGGATGCTCCATAGATGGGAAATAGATAAATAATCTAAGTTATGCGGACGATATGGTCCTGCTGGCTCCCTCGGTAAGTGCAATTCGGAAGCTCCTGAAGATATGTGAGGAGTATTCCGGTGCCCACGGACTCAGATACAATGCGAAAAAGAGCGAACTACTAATTAATTAGTTTAAGACCCGTGGTCATAAGATCACAACAGTACCTCAGGTTTGTGTTGGTGGTCTTGCTCTTAAGCAGGTGTCGCGGTTTAAGTATCTGGGTCACTGGGTTACTGAAGACCTCTCTGATAATGAGGACATTGAGAGGGAGCGCAGGGCGTTGATGGTAAGATGCAATATGCTGGCTCGCAGGTTCGCACGATGTACGGAACCCGTTAAGGTGATACTTTTTAAGGCTTTTTGTCAGTCATTTTACACGTGCAACCTGTGGGTCAGCTACACGCAGAAGGCCATCAACGCCTTGCGTGTGCAATACAACAACGCATTCAGGGTGCTGTTGGGGCTGCCACGGTGCTGCAGTGCATCGGCTATGTTCGCTGAAGCCCATACTGATGGCTTTCATGCTATCCTCCGGAAGAGCGCAGCCTCGATGCTGAGCCGTATCCGTGGGAGTTCCAATAGCATCCTGCGCGTTATAGCTGGGCGTGTAGATTGTCCCTACATGAGGCAGTGGGTTCGGCTGCATGTGATGTAAAAGTGTGTTTTAGTGCTGTTATTTTATTTTATTTTGTTTTTATTCGTTCTGTGGTGTATTAAGTGTTAATTGCTGGCTATATTTTCTATTTTCTATTTCAAATGTATGGACTGATTGATGTCTGAAATAAAAATTTGAATTGTATTGAATACTCTTTTCATATCTAGTAAAAGGCCTACAGCATTTTTTTTGTTATTTATTACTTCAAAAATTCTTTTTGTGTATTTGTATATTGCCAGAATTATAGAGTAGTTTTTCCGGAAGCCGTTTTGATTTTCATTTAATATATTAATTTTTTCATAGAATAAGTATAGTCGATTTATCATGGCAGATTCAAATATTTTAGCTGAAGTTTGTAATAATGATATGGGACGGTAATTATTTTTATCGGTGGTCTTCCCTTTTTTATGGATAGGTTTTATTATTGATATTTTCAGGGCATCTGGGAAAACTCCTTCTAAAAATGATTGATTGATTAGTATGGTGTATGGATTGTTAGTAGATCAACACATTGTTTTATAAGAGAAGGGGGGATTTCATCAATACCAAAAGATGTTTTGTTTATAAGATTGTTTATTATGGTTCGTATTTCTTTGGGTTGGACCGGGCTTAAAAATAATGAATTTTCTAAAAGATTATTTGCTTGTGTTCCAATATAAGTGACTGGATTTGTATGCGAGTTTCCAATAGAAGCGAAAAAAGAGTTAAATTCGTCAGATATTACTTTAGGGTCTGTTAATATATTTAAGTTATCTATTGACGTGATACAAATATTTTTATTCTTCCGTTTTATTTTATTTGTTTCATTATGTATTATACGCCACATAGATTTTGTTTTGTTTTGCGAATTTTCAAATTGGTTTTTATTTTTTAGTTTTTTTGATGTATTGACTACGTTTTAAGTATTTTGCAGTATTTTTTATAATATTCCCTTAAGTGTTCACTTTTAGTTTTTGATATAAGTATCCTTAATAATCTTTTATAGCGGCACGATGTCTTCAGTCCTAATGTTAAGTGGGTATTTGAAATAGGACTTATTTTTATTCTTTTTATAGGCATACGTTTGTTTAAAGAATTTTGTAGAATTTTATTAAACGTATTAAAGTTTTCATTCAAACTTTTATCTTGTTTTAATATATCTTCCCAGGCTATAGTTGAAATTTCGTGTTTAAATTTACTTATATTTGCTTTATTGAATATTCGTTTGTATTTTATGAAATAATTTAAGTGATGGGTGTTAGCGGGTAGGGAAAATAATAGACCTCTGTGATCTGACAAGCCAAATTCTGAAACAATAATTTCGGTATCTTTCGTGTCAAAATTTCTAAAGATTAAATCAATACATGTTGTGCTATTTGGGGTGATTCTGGTAGAATTAATTTTTTGTTGGAAACCATATGACAACATCAAATTTGACAAGTCTTTAATACAAATATACGATAATGTCAATATACGAGGAAATCTATATTAAAGTCTCCTCCTATTAAGATATTTTTGGAATGATCTTTTTTACTGATATGTTCAAGTAATCTTTCTAAGCAAACATAGAACATTTCAACCTCTCTTTTGCTATTTAGCCAGTATATATTTATAACTAATAAGTTTCCCCTAAGTAACTCTATTGCACTAATTTCAAAAATCATTTCATGAGACATTTTATTTATATCTTTTCTTTCACTGTATTCTAAAGTATTTCTTACAAGTATCGACACTCCACCTCCAGCATGTTCCTCCCGACAGAAAGATGAACTCAATGTAAAGTTATCTATATTGAGTAAATCTGCCTTTTCTTTATTTAACCATGTTTCAGATGAAGAGATAATTTCTAAGTTTGGTTTGTTTTCTAATAAGGCTTCAATAAGGTGTGTTTTATTATAGATACTTTGAATGTTTTGAAAAAGTATGTCTATATTAGTTGCGAAAATTAGAGGTTTTAGGTTTGTTAGTTTTATGTGTTTTTTTATTTTGTTCATTTGTGTTTATTGCATTTGTGTTAGTAAGTGTTTTGTTTGTATTGGGGTGTGTTATGGTAATCGAAGTGTTTGTGTTTGACGCGGTGTTAATTGTATTTGTTTCTTGTGAAATAGGTAAGCAAGGCATGCGTGGAGGCTGCAGACTGGTAGGCAATTGTTGTTCTCTATTTGTTACTTTTGCTTCTAGTAAGCTTGCGTAAGTGTGACTTTCTTGAATCTGTTCTAAACTAGTCTCTGTTCCATTTATAAACAACTTGTTGTTTTTTATTATTGCATGTTGCCCATTACGTCGGGCTGTTTGTAGAACATGGTTTAATTTTCTACTTTCTTGTAAGGCTGTTGGACTTAGATATTCCGTAGCACTAAAGCCAGCCTCCTTTAGGTAGTAAGAATTATTTAATATATATTTTGTCATTCTTTTACTGATTAACTCAATCTTCGGTGGTCTTTTCTGACCTCGTTTACCTATAAATGTCACTTCCTCGATGTAATCCATTAAGTTTATATTCAGTAAGTCAGAAAACATATTCACAACTCTTCCAATTACATCTTCGTCTGTCTCCCAATAGTTTTCAATAAGTGCATGTAACACAAACGTTTTTTCATTGATATCATCAAATTGGTTTGCAGGATGGTGTGGATTGTTTTGTAGATTTTGAATGTCATTTCTTAATTTTTCATTTTCCATTTGAAGGGCTCGGCAGCTGAGATTTAATGTCTTTATTTTAGCATTTAAAGTAGTCAAATCCTGCTTGAATTGCATTTGATCAAAAGAAATCTTTTCCAAACATTGTTTTAAGTCTTCTTCAATTTTACATAGTGCGTTATCAATGTCACTGCGAATCAACGATTGTACTGAGGATAGGATATATTTATTATTTTTTTGCAATATTGATGTAAATTTTTGTTGGGAGATTTGCTCGTCGTCCAAATTGCTACAAACTTTCATTTCACTGTTACTGCGATTGTTTAGTGCATTCTGTTTAGGTGTATTTCCTTGAGGTGAGGTTGACAAATCATTATCACTGAGGGGGGAATTACTTTTGTTGAAACATGACATTTTTTTCCTTATCGTGACGTTTTGGTCCGAGTCCGAAGACAGACTATGTACGTGCTGGTCATAATTTTGAGTAGATGGACCCGGTAGAGCTTCAGAGTGCAGTTGCGGTCTGATTGGTGTGTTGCTATTATCAGTCTTTGGTTCTTTCGACCGGCAGAAGTCACATTTCCATGAGTTTTTGTAGTTACCTGTCATGGTATTATAGAACCGCTTTTCTGAGACATTGGCGCATTCTAGATCAAAGTTTTCGCAACATTTCGAGCATTTTAGATACCTTTTATGGTTTATTTCTTGTAGGCAACCTGCACATACTAAAGCCATCTTGCGGTCAGTAGCAGAAACTTGGTAGATACAAGCGAGTAGGTAGTTCTAGGGGTAACTTGTAGATGGCGTTAAGCAAACAACACCATCTAGCGGGGAGCAGTACAAATTTGGTCTTGTAGCCAATGAATCATATATTGTAAGCTTTCTAGGTTATATTATTGTGATGTTTCCGTACCTTAGAATCCTGCGTCTTGTTTTCTTATTACACTTCTTGTTACTAGTTTTTCTAACGTCTTTATCCGATTACTTATAGGTTTACTTCCGTACTTGAATGGATTTACCGGCGTAATTTCGTGGCGAGTTATTTTCAATATTTCTACAACACACACTGTTATTTGCGCTGAGATAATATTACCAGTTGAGAATCACTAATTAAGGTCAATATTTAACTATTCAAATCACCATTATATGAATTGTTATTATATTTTTTTACATATTGTTTGCGGAGCTATTGTTTACATGGCAACTAGCGCCCTCTTACCACTTTGGAAGCGTCTAGTTATGAAACGTTAGACTTCAAAATAAAATAGTTTTAGGAACCTCGGTATCATTTTAAAAGACCTATCTATAGACACCCCACACGTATAGGTTTGGCAAAAAAAATTTTTTTTGGTATTAGTTTCATGTATGGGAGCCCCTTAAATGACATATTTTTTTATTTCTTGTATAAGAATCGTAAAGCGGTTAACGGGATACATACTTCTACCAAATTTCAACAGTGTGATGCTTATAGTTACAGAATAAAATGGCTGTGACATACGGACGGACAGACAGACAGACAGACAGACAGACTTGTCGAAACTATAAGAGTTCCGTTTTTTGTCATTCGGCTACGGAACCATAAAAACAAGTTTTATGAAATTATAACACTGAGACTTCTTAAAGAATTTGATTCTTCGAACAGGGTACAACTTCAGATACAACCTCTACAACTTGATGCCGCAAACCAACTGAACTGCCGGACTCCGCGCTCTCACCGAATACAAAACTCCCGTCCAAAAATATATCGGTGTTGCCAGCATATAAATTTAAATGTTACTGTTATAAATACCAATTCAAATAAATGATAGCAGCTATTTATTTGAAAATTACGACCTACGGCCGTCCTACATCGAGCAGCCTCCTGGCGCTCGAATGGCTTGCAGTTCTGGGGTGCGATTGTGTAAAGCAATCGTGTTCATTTGACAGTTCAAAACGTACGTAATGGTCTGTCAAATGGCAAAGAAAAGGGGGTTTGACAGGTCATATCGTACGTTTTGACCTGTCAAATGAATACGATTGCTTTACACAATTCCAGCTCTGTTGGGTTAAAACGAATACTCAAATCACATAAATAATCAAACATTACCTCATGATTTTGGATAATAAAAATAGCGTTTAAAGTGCAATTTAAAGTTTTTAAACGGAATTAAAAGATAAACATGAATAATTATTAATGCCAAGAAAACAGTAGTGTAACACACCTACATTCATGTAAACTTATACATTAGTTTTGCTACCAGGCAAAAGATGGCACTTCTCGATATTAGCCCGCGCTGATTAAATTTTTAATCAATATCATAAGTAAGCCCATATATTAGTCCCACTACCTGACAATAGATGGCGCTGATCTTATGTAACTCGCGCTGAACATGTTTTTGTACCATAGGTTAAGTACTCCTGAGCTTTGTATGTAAAATCAATCCAATCTAATCCATTCCTTGGGTCTCTAGAAAGCACCTTATTGGTTTTTACCATCTTGGGCATCTAGATTTTCCAATACTTTAGTGAATACTTTGGATTCCTAGAACGCACCTTATTGGTTTTTACCATCTTGGGCATCTAGTAATTCCATAATTTTTCGATCTGTAAGGCACTGAGCTCGAATCTTTTCGCTGCTCGGTCCGCACCCTATTTTTGTACCTCAAGACTGTGGAATAAACTCCTATCTCCGCACTTTGGACTTTTACTGACGGTGAAGTCACGTCGTGCCCTTCCGCCCGTACTTCGAGTAACAGCGACTACAGTAGTAAAAAAAATAAAACATGAAATTTTAATTTTACACTCATAATATTGAAAATTTGGTTGCAATATGCTAAGATAGTATATATAAAACTTGTTTTAGATAACTAATAATTTCCTTGAGTCATTACGACATTCGCGCAGTAATAGTAAATACTCTACATTATATGACAACATTTTATATATACTAGGCCGTCTAGTACTAAAGTTAAATCTAAATACAAATATATCTTCTTGTTGATCTACTTAACCATTCAAAACAGCATATAAATATTAGTAATTTGAATACAGTTTTGGTAAGATTTATCAAGATTACATAATATTTGAAACTGTAAATCAATATTAATTTAGTTTTATTTGGGTCTTGTTTTTTTTTGTAAAATAAAGTAAATAATTCAAACATTGTGCAACATTGAACATGGCAGATAAAATATTTGTGCCAGCAAACATTGTTAAATATTGTTCTTATAGCGTCGCCAACACCATCACTAGATGGCGATAATTTATGATAGATACCATTCATAGATATGGAGATAAAATGCTATGAATACGTAAAATTAGAAAAGAATTACTAAAAATGCCCATTCATTTGATTACACAGCAACAATGTGGAAAATGAGTTATTTTAAGCTGTAGAACCAATATTTTAAAAAAATGCAGATTTTGTATACTACTTGGACTTAAGCTTATTACCGACTCAGTGTTTTTATTTAAGGTTGTCAATTGATCTTATCATCCATCAAAAGCGGCGATTTCAACTATAGTAAGTTTAATTTTGCGTATTCTTAATATTCATAATAAAAAAAAACTTTCAAAATCCTTTAAAACGTTCTCAACAAACGTAACTTGTAACTTCATCTATACTAATATTATAAAGCTGAAGAGTTTGTTTGTTTGTTTGTTTGAACGCGCTAATCTCAAAAACTACTGGCCCGATTTGAAAATTTTTTTTACGTTGGATAGTCCATTTATCGAGGAAGGCTTTAGGCTATAAAACATAAAGATACGACTCATAAGACCACAGCAGAAATGAAAAATGTTGCGAAAACGGGAGAAAGATATTCTTTTTGAGAGCTTCCGCTGCATACGCTGCGGAAACCGCTTAAGTTACACAAAAATTATGTATGACAGGATTGTTCATCATAAAAAGTTCTATAATAAAGTCCGCGACAGCATATGTCTATCTTTTATGGTTGACTTACTACAACCTTTTTTATGTTAATAAATTTGTAAAAAAATAATGCATTATTTTTAGAGGTGTATTATAGACACAGGTATTTATTTTTATCAAAATAAATACATTCATCATCACGAGCATTTCATTTAGAACCAAGTTGCCCTTTATATCATTTGATTTCAATAAATATCTTAGGAGCTATCACAGTTTTAACATAACTCCGCATCAAAATAATGTTGGCAGCTTAAGTACAACGTGCGCTTGCGCTAATCTATACTTAATATTATAAAGCTGAAGAGTTTGTTTGTTTGTTTGTTTGTTCGAACGCGCTAATCTCAGAAACTACTGGCCCGATTTGAAAAATTATTTTTATGTTAGATAGTCCATTTATCGAGGAAGGCTTAAAGCTATATAATATAAAGATACGACTCACAAGACCACAGCAGCAATGAAAAATGTTGCGGAATCGGGAGAAAGATATTCCTTTTGAGAGCTTCCGCTGCGTACGCTGCAGAAACCGCTAAAGTTACACAAAAATCATGTATGACAAGATTATTCAGCATTAAGAGTTCTGTAATAAAGTCCGCGACAGCATAAGTCTTTCTTTTATGGTTGACTTACTACAACCTTTTTTATGTTAATAAATTTGTAAAAAAATAATGCATAATTTTTAGAGGTGTATTATAAACACAGGTATTTATTTATTCTTATCAAAATAAATACATTCATCATCACGAGAATTTCATTTAGAACAAAGTTGCCCTTTATATCATTTGATTCCAATAAATATCTTAGGAGCTATCACAGTTTTAACATAACTCCGCACCAAAATAATGTTCGCAGCTTAAGTACAACGTGCGCTTGCGCTAATCTATACTAATATTATAAAGCTGAAGAGTTTGTTTGTTTGTTTGTTTGAACGCGCTAATCTCAAAAACTACTGGCCCGATTTGAAACATTATTTTTACATTGGATAGTCCATTTATCGAGAAAAGCTTTCGGCTATATAACATAAAGATACGACTCATAAGACCACAGCAACAATGAAAAATGTTGAAAAACGGGAAAAAGATATTCCTTTTTTTTTTTTTTTTTTTTATTTATAATCAGGCTACAAATAATTACAAAAGCAATTAGGCCCATAGAATAAATACCTTACAGACTAACATACATATAACATAACAGAAATAATATTAAAATAAAACACTATTTTGCGGGCGTAGTATTGCGCAACTTGGTGTCCGGTAACCGTCCTCGAAACCGACGATACAGAACACCCTTCGGCCAAAACTCTGCTTTCATGAAGGTCGACAGCTGTTCGGTCGGAACCCTCACGACAAACGAATTGAAATTCGTGTTGTGACGAGATTCCAACCGTTCGACCCTCAGTAAGTATTTGGTCTTCACTCTGATGTACTCTACAATCTCCTCGACCTTTGTGGAGTAATGGAGCCGGGACACGTAGAGCAGCGTCACTGGTACTGCGGGCCGAAGCAGGTGGTTGGGTCCAGTCGGTGCGGTGCCGCATTGATTACGCGTGGAGGGCTTCCTTTTCTTCCTCTCAACCTTAGTGAAGCCCTCGTTATCACATTTATCGGCCTGTGATGCCAGCGTCATTGGAACAGCCGTGAAACTGCTCTTCCCAGCGGCAGCTGCAGCATATGCACGTGACGGGGTTGACGTCAACACGCGTGATGTTTCCCGCGGTGCTGCGGGCGGGGCGGCGGGGCGCGCAGTAGCGCCGACGATGTCAGTGACCGCGACGGTTGACGCATCATTTCGCGCCGAACTGAAACTGCTGAGCGATGCATTCGGCGCCTCGCGACGTGTAATGACATTGCAGGCTTCAGGTGACCTACTTACTGGGGCAGTGTTGCTTAATAGCGACACTTTGGCACGCAAGTCACTTATGGTGTTCTCTGAGGCCTCCAGCTTTGCGTGCACTTCGACCAGACTCGCTTTTAGGAACATGATGTCCTTTAACAGCCTAGTGACATCTACATGGTCGAATGTTACAGGGGGCAGCTTGTGCAGCTCCTTTGCCACGAACACAGGCACTTCGTCGGGATCAGTCTCCTTCAGCAGGGTTATTATGTCCTGCACACTTCTTTCACCTCCATCTCTCCGACGAGACGGCATCTGGGCACTCTTCCCGAGCGTCTGGAACAGCAGCGCCTTGCAAATCTCTTCCTGCTTGAAATTGGATTTGCAGATCTGCATGATGCTGACCTCGTCCATGGTATCGATGGCATGTTGAATGAACGCCAACAATTCGTTAGCAATGAGTTGTTGTGAACCCATTGTTTACTGAGCGCAGTCGGGCTGAACTAGTCACGAATAAAATAAATATTCTGTTGTGCAACGGACACGTCCGCTTCCGATCGCACATAGCGGCTTTTGAGAGCTTCCGCTGCATACGCTGCGGAAACCGCTTAAGTTACACAAAAATCATGTATGACAGGATTGTTCAGCATTAAGAGTTCAATAATAGAGTCCGCGACAGCATATGTCTATCTTTTATGGTTGACTTACTACAACTTTTTTATGTTAATAAATTTGTAAAAAAATAATGCATTATTTTTAGAGGTGTATTATAGACACAGGTATTTATTCTTATAAAAATAAATACATTCATCATCACGAGCATTTCATATAGAACCAAGTTGCCCTTTATATCATTTGATTTCAATAAATATCTTAGGAGCTATCACAGTTTTAACATAACTCCGCACCAAAATAATGTTCGCAGAATAAGAACAACGTGCGCTTTCTCTTATATATTATAAAGCTGAAGAGTTTGTTTGAACGCGCTTATCTCAGGAACTGCTGGACCGATTTGAAAAATATTTTTGTGTTCGATAGCTTATTTATCGAGAAAGGCTTTAGGATATAAAACATGACGCTGCGACGGGAGGGGAGGGAGCAAACTCAAAACGCGCGGACGAAGTCGCGGGGGACCGCTAGTAACTTCATAAGCGGCTGCTTAATACCCGACTTGTAGATTCACTACATTAATACTGTTTATTTTTGCTCATTAACTTGCGGTAACTAAGTTTAAAGTGCAAATAAGTTATAGTTTATGTAACGCTTAGAGCACATTATAAAGAATTAAATTGAATAAAATACCCTTTAGAATATTTTGAGAGTTTAAGTCGTAATGTTATTCGTCTGTAAATAGTGATCTCACATTTACTAACCTTCAAACATAGGTAATAAAGTTTTGTAATGTAACCTAAATATTTCATTTATAAAAAATATTGAATTAAAATATGAAATTATAACACTGAGACTTCTTCAAGACTTTTATTCTTCGAACAGGGTACAACTTTAGATACAACCTCTACAACTTGATGCCGCAAACCAACTGAACTGCCGGACTCCGCGCTCTCACCGAATACAAAACTCCCCTCCAAAAATATATCGGTGTTGCCAGCATATAAATTTAAATGTTACTGTTATAAATACCAATTCAAATAAATGATAGCAGCTATTTATTTGAAAATTACGATACAAGTAAGCATAATAAATAAGCAACAATAATATTTAATATATTGTCCCTTTTTATGTTATGGTTCAAACATTCGAATACTATAGAAACTAAATCAATTAGCATTATTATATTAAATTATTACACAAATCACAAGACTACGATTATAAACAAACAGAAATTGGTTCCGATGCAATATTTATAAAAACAATACATTGAAAAGCCCGTTTGCACTCGGGATTTGGCGGAGCGAAAATAAGTGACATGACCACACTCGAGAACGCCTCGAAGCGCACTGAATAGACGATGAGCGATACGAGCGCGCGGCGGCCTGCTAAATTTTGACAACTTTTCACTTTTTGGGAAAACAATATATTGAAATACAAAAATTAGAAGGTAATGTAAAGTTCTATCTATTGGTATAACTTTGATATAATTTATTGATGTATTTCCAGACAAAGACGAATTTATGTTTCTTTCAGAGCTCACTTTGGATATATTTGCTTTTGAGTAAAGTATTAGCAGTCGTGTTTTTGCTTTTACAGTCTAAAAGATAATATTTTCAAAATTAATATATGTAAATTTTGGAACTAAACGTGTACTTCTCGTGTTGTGAAACTAACCCGAATGGAGCTGAAATTTGGATAAAACGAAGCAATAGCGCCTTAAGATCTACATTATTATTTTTTATTTTATTTATACTTGCTTAGTTTAAATGTAAAATGGGGGGGGGGCACCCGTTTCACTATCAAACGTTAGACTTCACACACAGAAAATGGTATGAGGAACATCTATGTCATTTTAAAAGACCTATCCATAGACACCACCCCACACGCATAGATTTGACCAAACAATTTTTTCGGTTTAAGTTTTATGTATGGGAGGTCCCTTAAATATCATTAATTTTTATTTGTGAATAAGAATCGTAAAGCGGTTAACAGGATAGATGTTCCTAAAATTAATAATTAATTTCAAGAATGTGATGCTTATAGTTAAAGAATAAAGTGCTGTGACATACGGACGGACAGTCAGACAGACAGACAGACTTGACGAAAACATAAGGGTTCCTTTTTTTGCATTCGGCTACGGAACCCTAAAAACAGGCAAGCCAATGCCCCAAAGGTATTACCTGCACTTGCAATTGGTTAGGTACGCGCGCTAAAACTTATTTTTATAATTTTCAGTAAGCAAGCTTATTGTTGCAAGCGAAAATAATTGCTGGAATTAAATATAACTGGATATATGCCACAAAAGAATTTGAGAAGCACTTTAATAACTGATATTACAGATACAGTTCAGTCAAAATTACGGATCAATTTAAAATGATTGCTAAATTGGCACACATTTAGTGGTAATTTAAAATTAAACAACTCTATAACAATATGAAATTTTATATCCAATTGGACCATTATTAAATGTGGTTCAATAATGTAAAAAAACATAATTATCGAATGAGTAGCAGTTAAATCATTTATGAATTTACTGAAATTTATGATGAAAATGTTAGTGGCCGTTGAAGTGAAGCCCAGTGAACATGATTTCCATGAAACATAATGTTTTGTTTTTCTTGTATAATATTTTGATGTGTGTTGTAAGTATTAGTGTTTATTTTATAAAAATATGTTTGGAGTCATAGTAAAATTTAGTAAAGAGAATTCAATATTGCCCTAGTTCCATTTTTTTTTACGACCTCCAGCTAAACACGCTGGTTTCAAGGCGTCGCCATTCCGAGGTCCCGGGTTCGATTCCCGGTCGGGTGAATGGAGAAATCAAAATTTTCTATATTGTCTCGGGTCTGGGTGTTGTGGTACCACCGTAGTGTCTGATTTCCATAACACAAGTGCATGAGCTACTTAATTTGGGATCAGAGGAATGTATGTGATTGGTGTCCAATATATATTTATTTATAATTATATATACAGGGTGTTCGGCGCTTAGATGTAGATAGATATTCCTGGAGCTAATAGAAGACACATATTCGATCATTTTAAGTCATTTATAATAATTTTTGAGTTCCTTTTTTTCATATCAAATTGCGGATCGGAAAGTGAGCCAAAAGTACCAGATATTTTTTGATTTTCAGTGCTTGCGTATGGTACCTGAGAGAACAAATATAGATTTCTACGATGAAAAATATCTCGTTGTCGATGTTTTTAATGTAAGACGCAACGGCCGAAGAAGCCACTATTATGTGAACATTGATGTGACATTCAAACAAACATGGGGAGATAATATATCGGTAATACCTTGTAACATAAAAAGTTTAAAATAGAAAAGAGTAACAATATAAATAGATCTGGGTATAACTTTATGGCCTTTGTGTCATCAATTGGGCCAATTGTTGAACATTTTAACCCACTTAAGAAAGAGGTTTTAAGGTTGACTTTTATATCCTAAGTGATTTTATTACTGGTAAACATTTTAAAGATTTACAGTTTGTTTTACATTGTGAACTTATACAATATATTTTAGTCCGCAAAATTGTCGACATAAAAAGCCTTTATTCTGTGTTCAGTAACTAAAAACGATGTTAAACTTTATTTGATTTATTCACTTCATGCACAAACAAAAGGTGCATGTGGCGGACTTGGACCCCTTACACACTGCGACTTTTAGCAGCGACCAGTAGCAAAATATATTTATAGATATATATTTTAGATACTTGCGTTACTTTAAGCTTAAGGATCGATATCCTAACGCTCATGATGCAGAACCAGGACATTGAAAAATCATGTCATGTATATTGGCGACTGTATCGATGCTAAAATAAAACCTGTTTATTGCGTGAGTCATCGATGCTAGAAATTGCAGTGTTAAAGGGGTCTTAATGCTAAAAGCTTTAATTTTAGTTTGATGTACAACTATACGAGTTTCTGCATAACGAATATAGAAGTTCATTCGTGGGGATACATTTCAAAGAGCTTTGCAAGTTGATCAATTTGGATCCTTTGATTGGCAAGGCGTTTAGGAACGCTGGACTCCTGCCATGTCCTATTCCACCGGTAAGTTTGGGACGAAAATTGACTTTTTTTAATTCAATTGTTTATACAACAGACATCAATCAAATAAGAAATAAAAAGTAATTATATTAGAATAAAAACTAGACAAATGACCTAGCATGTCAGACATTTAAGTTAATCAAATGCGTAATTATTATAGGATTTTTCTGCTTGTAACCTGACTGGCACAACTGTATAATAAAAGTAACCGTCAATGGTGACTAATAGTTAAAAATCGTTGCTGTTAGTCAAATAAATTCGATAATATTGGATTTGAATAAAATTCTTCACCAATTGTATTACAACATCCATTCTGTTAATTGTTAAATCTTTTGCTTCAACTGCTGGTAACGACTTTTCCATTTGTTGAGTTAACTATCGATCACGAAATTGGGTTCTATTAGCGAAGCCGCATTGGCATAGCGTCGCGTCTCCGTTGCGTTGCGCTGATCCATATGAAATTCATGGGCGCAACGGCCATCGTTGCGCGCATGTTGCGACAAAGCGACGTAAGATGTGGCATGCTGTTCAGTGTTTGTAAAACGTCGTCGCGTTGCGTTGATGCAATGCAACGCCAGTGCGGCTTTGCTTTACTATACGAAAAGGCGTATACATCACTTTAAATATATATTTTTTAATGATTTTTATTTTTGTTTCAGAAACGTTATGTTCTATCAAACATATCTCTTCCATTTGATGATTTCCACTACGTTTGGCCGTTCGAAAAAGCAAAAGGAGTAGGCACTTTTACTGTCAATAAAACCCGCATTGGCGAAGGAACTCTGTACATGCATTTTACTCAAAAGTGATTTTTAATGCATGATGAAATAAAATAAAGTTTTATTAACTTACATTAAAATTTCGCTGTTGAAGAATCCACTCTTTCCACTCCTTTTTACGACCACAAATGATGTCAACTCAAATGAAAACTTTTCTTACCTTTACTAAAATCCAAATTATTGATTGATTGATTATTGATTGATTTTACCAACGACATATAAAAGTAAAAATTGTAGCACATCTGTACATCCGTCACGGTGGCAGCACCGTATCAATACGAGGCGTTCAGTATTATTTGTATGAAACTCCATAGGTACTTCAACACACAACTATCAACTTCGTAACGTCACCAACTCGGATCGAGACTAACTCGGAACCCACTCTCGACCAGCGGCGCATGCGTTCACTATCCGTCCACCCTGTCAAACGGGCTGACATTCACAAGAAGAACTGTCATTAGTTGTATCAAACACGATCCGAGGCGAGGCGTTCGCTATCCAGGGCCGATCCCATCCGAGGCGTTGATGTTCCCTTTTATGTAACGCGCTTCCGTATGGTTGACGCCTCGTTGGTGCCGTAACCGGGTTGATAAGTCGGCGCCGAACTTTGTCCGACTTAATGAGTTCCTATAAAAGGGCCGATTTTAAAATGACTTTATTAATTGTTTGCAGACAAATAGGTACCGTTTTTAATCAGGCTATTGTATTTATTTCCACGAATATTCTTATTCTGACGTTTGTAAGACAAGACCTATCAGACCGAATAAGTATAAAAAGACCGGCTATAAATCGATATCGCCACACCAGCACATACAAATTTTGCATTGATACTAAAAGTACTGATGCAGTCGCGCGACTGTATTGATACTCACGCGCGTAAGCATGATACAGTTGCTAATTCAATAAACAGAAACAGTTGTCAATGGCCAGCTTCTGCATCGCGACTGCATAGCTACTAAAAGTGGCAGTGTGTAAAGTGTCTCAAGATTAACAATTCGCGACTGCATCGCGACTCACGTGATGAACAGGATTTCTCATCGATGCTGTAGCGCGTTAATATCGATCTAGAATCGCGACTATATCGCTACAGTCGGGCTAAAAGTAACGCAAGTGTGTAAAGGTTGACAATTTGCGATTGCATTGATGCTGCATCGCTGCTTAAGGATTTGGCCCACTGACTGCAGTATGCAGTCCAGTCCGTACAAAATTGACCGGATTAAGGCAATTTTGTATGAACAGGAGCACAGACCGCAGTCAGTATGCCAAATCCTTAAAAGTCCCACTGTGCAGAGGTCTTTAGGCCTTCCGGTAAAATAAAATTAACTGGAAAAATAACTTCTATTTAATAACAGCTATGTTTGCCAACATTAAAGAAATAAGCAGATAAATATTTGAAATTTAATAACGATAGTTGGATCGTGGAAGTTTTGCTAAGGGTTCTTTTTGGAGTGCGGGACCCTAAAACCGATTTCTCAGTAAAATAACCAAACTTCCGAGTTGCAAGTGGCAACGGCAATAAGGGGAGACTATTGATGTGGCCTACTAAGATAAGGGCTTCGATAAGTGAGCCGACTTGCGAACTTGAAGTGATCTCCCAAACTTCTCTCTGTTTAGAGTGGAGAATGTTTACGGATTTTTTGTTCGGATATTGTTAGAAAAGTTGCTTTTAGATCATTTGTCAACTGATATTTATTGTTAAATTTGGTATTTTATTTTTAAATATAACGTTCATTAAAGGGCTGTAAAAATTATACGAAAATAACATGTTAGGTTAGTTAGTTTGGCTGGGGTGTTTTCCGCGCTTAGCCTCACGATTGGACCATTGTGCATATGCCCCTCTTTTTATTCTTACCATTCCAGGTGTTCCCAGGAGGCTAGCAATCTGCTGAGATGAGTACATGTTGTGGTGATTCTTCTGCCCTCATACATGTTAAGGTTGTAGCACATTTAAACACCCGTTACGGGAACAGCACCGTGTCAACACGAGGCGTTCAGTATTTTTTGAATGAAACTCCATACCTCAACGCACATCTGTTAATTTTGAAACGTCACCACCTCGAATCGAGATCAATTTGGGACTCACTCACGACCAGCGGCGTATGCGTTGTAACGTAGTGCCAATCCCATGGCGAGGCATTGCTGTTCCCTTTACGTAACGTGCTTCCGTATGGTTCACGCCTGGTTGGTGCTGTTCCCGTGCCGGGTGGGTAGATTTGCTTTAACTTTTATAATAGACATTAGTGTGGCGTAAGACAGGTGGCAACAATGCGCGTTGAGAAAAGTTCTGAGATGAAATGCTCAATACAATAATCTTTCTATAGAAATGAGACTAAAGGCCTGTTTCACCACTAACATACGACAAGAGCTGAGAAAAGAATGAATCAATTATGAATGTCATTTCATACGAAGTATAGACATATAACGCTAACCAGAAAATTGTTCTATAACATTGTACATTAAGCCGTTGGTTCTGCGCCTGATCACCCGATCAAGTCAGATCTGCCGTCTCACCGAATAATAGAAGTGAAGGAACAGAGCTATTGTCAGAGCCAGCCCTTGTATATTGCGCATACACTTAAGCACTATTGACAATGCCCCGCGCTGATAGTCAATCTGAGTTGAGATAGACTGCTGTGGTAGGATACCACCAGGATGACGTCAGTTATATAATTATACACCATTAAATTATTTTTACTATAGAACTGACACCACGAACAAATTTTGTGCTCCCATTAATTTTAATAATTGACATTAAAATTACAAAGAATGCGTTACGAAAATTGCGACCCATTTTTTGCTTGACATAGCTTTTTTTTACGTAGTGATAACAGCCCACGTACATACACTTACAACCCTTTGTAGGTATATTTTCGGATATGATAACTTTTAAAGAAGATAACACTTAAAGCACCGCTTCTATCGGTTTGCAGTTGACGCAACAAATTTGCGATAACTTCCCAAAACTTATTTTACGATCAGTCTTTATGACGTAACATTTTATTCTGCATAGATTCTACACAATTTTTCGGAAATCTCTTCATCGCAACTTTTGAATTATGAGAACCAGTTTTATCTTACGGACAGGCAAAATGATTTTATTTTTGTCTTTAATAAATACCTAGGTCCTACTTTTAAAATAATAAATTGGTGGCTACTTCCAGAATAGTTAAATACGGGATGGTACTATGTACAATATATTTGCTATATAGTTTAAAGATAATTATTATTACCCTTCTACCAAAGTGCACAAAAAAACTGAGTGCTGAAGTAGAGGAGTACGTTGTGCGTTCACGTACATTTTTCACGTTTCATTGCTGGTTCTGAACCCGTCTGCATATCTGCATACCTTTCAAAACAGGAAACATACATAGCGTGTTAACGTCATATCAGTTATTTCGATTATGAAACATTATCCTTATTTCAGCGCTAACTAATGAAAACAATAATGAGTAAAATATTAATAATGACGACCCGTCTGGTGTAATGGTCGAGAAATCGCCTACTACGCAGCGGGTGCGGGTTCGATCCCCGCACAATACAAACATTTGTGTGCATGAACATGTCTGTTTGTATTGGTCTGGGTGTTTTCTATGTATATCATGTATGTATTTACAAAAAAAAAAGTATTTAAGTACTATATCCGTTGTCTGGCACCCATAACACAAGCTTTGAGTAGCTTACTTTGGGGCTAGATGGCGATGTGTGGGAATGTCCAAAGGATATTATTTATTTATTTATTTAATAGTGAATGGATATTTTATGATGTTTTTTTACAAAAATGTATTTAATACAATGACCTGGTTGGAACAACAGCATTTAAATGATACATTTTGGGACAATCATTATCTATTCCTATATTTTATTTATTTATTTAACAGTTTTTCGACACAAAATGCTTTTTATCATGCTTAGGTATTTGAAATTACAGATCATTCATACTGCACAGAGTGGTTGTTATTCTGGAACTTGGATACTGTCCCATTATATAGGTGTATACAGGTGACTTTGTTATAACTACCGAAATTTTGTGTAAAGACTCCACGGAAATTTCGGTACCTAGTGATAACAAAGTCACACTGTATATGATTGTGTTTAAAAGCTCCGCCATGCCTCAACTATACTTTTTAAAGCTCTAAAGTTAACAACATCATTTGTTGATTCTTTACTTACTGCGGCATTTAGCAACGATGCTGTCGCGCGTTAGTATCGATGCAGTCACGATGCAGAAGCTGAACATTGACCATTGTATATCTGTGTAATGGCAGCTGTATCGATACTAACGTGCGACAGCATAGATGCAAACATCTGTACATTACTGGAGTCACGATGCTAAGACCTTTTGCACACTGCGACTTCCGGCAGCAATACATTCACGATGCAGCTTCGATGCAGTCGCAAAATGTCAACTTTTATTTATTTGCACTACTTTTAGCATCATCGCAGTCGCGATGCTAACGCACGTTAGCATCGATGCAGTTGCGATGCAGAAGCTCAACATTGACGAATTATGTACTCTATATTGGCGGATGCATAGATATTAATGAGCGTTAGCTTTGATGCAGTCGCGTTTTTCATCGATGCTTACGAGTGACTGCATCGATGCTAAAAGAGGCAGTTTTATTTTATTTCATTGGACACCAAACACCTACACTGTTCTGATCAACACTGTACCAAAGTAAGTAGCTAATACCCTTGTGTTATGGAAATCAGACACAACCGTGGTACCACAACACCCAGACCTGAGACAATAATATAGAAAATTTTGATTTCTATATTGACCCGACCGGGAATCGAACCCGGGACCTCGGAGCGGCGACGCCTTGAAACCAGCGTGCTTAGCCACTACACCACGGAGGTCATCGCAGTGTATAAAGGGTCTAAAAGTCGCAGTTTGTAAAATGACTTAGTACGGGACAGTCGTAAAGTCCTCCCCCTTTACCATTGATTTCTTATAGCGGCCGGTTGCAAACAATCTGCGTCCATTGTTATTCTACAATTTCTGAAGTAATCGCCTACTAGTTTATGGCAGCGTTTACAAATAGCGTGTTCGGATACCCTTGATGTACCTCCATTTTAAGATGGGCCTCATAAAGAAGCTCAAAATCACACAACGAGCGATGGAGAGGGCTATGCTGGGTGTTCGAATCAGAAATGAGGAGATACGTAGTTAAGAGCTAAGGTAACGGACATAACTTTGAGAATCAGTAAGCTCAAGTGGCAATGGACAGGGCACATAGCGCGAAAAACTGATGGCCGTTGGGGCAGGAAAGTCCTGGATTGGAGACCCTTCGACCAAAAACGCAGCGTAGCACGTCCACCAACAAGATGGACAGACGATCGTAAAAAGATCGCAGGATGAAACTGGATGCAGACCGCTAGTGATCGGTCGCTGTGAAAAGCCGTAGGGGAGGCCTATGTTCAGCAGTGGACGTCCTTTGGCTGAGAATGATGATGATGATGATGACCTCCATTTTATTTGTAACGGTTCCTATTAGATATTCCCGCCTTGCCAATCTTGCTACATGTCAATTGCAATCGCAATGCTATCGCTTAAAAAGTGGCCAATTCTCGTGCAATATGTATGAAAGTACGACGAAAGTTCAACAATCGTTTTTTTTTTCTAAGAACGAGCAGTTTTTCTTTTACCAGGTTAACGATTTCTTTGCGTTTCGACTTTTTCCGTGCGTTTGTTTTTTTACGTGTATATTACATTATTTTTAGGGTTCCGTAGCCGAATGGCAAAAAATATAGTTTCGTCAAGTCTGTCTGTCTGTCTGTCTGTCTGTCTCTCTGTCTGTCTGTCTGTCCGTCCGTATGTCACAGCCATTTTATTCTGTTACTATAAGCATTACGCTGTTGAAATTTGGTAGAAAAATGTATCTTGTTAACTGGTTACCGATTCTAAAAGTAAAAAATAATGACAGTTAACCCCCTTAACTTGGCTTTCATACATGAAACTAAAACCAAAAATTTTTTTTGTCAAACCTATGCGTGTGGGTTGTCTATGCTGCCGCCATAAGGAAAAAAGACGTATCTAACTAAACCTCCAACCCGAGAAATAAAATAATTTGCATTTTTTTTTCGAAAAAAAAATTCTGTGCGAGAATTAAGGCAAAACATTAAAAATTTTGTACGCAGACTATTATATCATACTTTAAACTATTTTATGACATATATAAATTTGTATTATATATATATTTTGTAATATTTAAATGTAATTTTCCTTTTCTTTTTAGTAAATAAAATGCACATAAATTCATGATACTACGATGAAAAGACGTAACTACGCAGAAGCGTCCCTTCTTTCTATGATCAGGGTCTACCTTGTTTCGCAGAATTTTCATTGTCATAATTTTATTTGGCATATCATCAAATAGCATAAACTTCCTTTTGCAGAACATCAATTAGCATTCACTCATTTATCAGACGTTCAAAACGCATAATTGTGTTAGCTAGAATCATCTTTAGGCAGAAATTTAATATCCATAATAGTCTTAAAGCAGAATCATCCTAACGCAGAAAGTTCACAGATAGAATCGTCTTGTGGCATACAATTCGTATATATAATCGTTAATAGGCAGAATCATCCTAACGCAGAAAGTTCACAGTCCGAATCGTCTTTTGGCATATTTTTCATATTTAATATTCTCCTATACACCTTAATTTCTCTGTGTATCCCAAGTAGTTCTATCTCAGCAATACTAACATACAACATGCATGGCAAATAAGACATGCAGCATGCAAGCAAGCATTCAGCATGCAAGCAAGCAAGCAAAGCATGCAGCAAGTAAGCAAGCATGCAGCAAGCAAGCAAGCATGCAGCATGCAAGCAAGCAACAGCTTGCATGCAGCATGCAACATGCATGGTTTCTGTCACGGCTCCGGCGCTGCGGGGCTCCGGCAGTCCCACGCGAGCTTATCGTCGCAGATGGTTTTCGCTCACCAACGCAGCTTCGGCTTGCTGGCCGGCTTCGCCGGCCAGCCTCAGCCGCGGCGGCGTGCTTTCAAACCACCTGCTCCTCAGCTCGCGGGCTGCCTCGCCCCTCCGCGCCTACGCGATTTTGAATTACACTCTAGGGGTGGGGCAAACAAGTCTGCGTGGAGTCGGTTTTGCACTGATTCGTTTCTGTCACTGACTTTTGTACCACAACTTAATGACTTTTTAATTAAATTTTAGGGTAAAATACTCGTACTATTTAAAAGAAATAGCAATATGCGTAGTGAAATTATTATAGACGAAATTCTGCTTTCTTCATAGTATGCCTAGTCAAATTATGCCAAATAAACATCGTACTTAATAAACATTATGCTTAGCGAAAGTATGCAAAGTAAAGTTTTGCCAAAAGTAATTATGCCTTATAAATTTCTGCTACCTTAAAAGTATGCCATTGTAAATTCGGGCATATAAATATTCGACCACACAATAATTATGCCTACAGAAAATTCTGCCTGAATAATATTCGACTAAAGAAAATTATGCCAAGTGTGTTATGCCAAGTGACTTTCGGAGTAAAAAGATTCTGCCAGATAGAGGGAACCCCTATGATCAGTATTACCCTTGTGTTGTAACTCCAATAACCACTTTAAGTTTTAGTTGAAAGAATTGTCTTTTACTATAAAACAAAACATAAAATATGGGGATAAGACTTTATTAAAGTATAATAGTATCATTTAACATTATTTAATGTACAACTTTAATCCCAAAAACCTCTTTCGATACAATAATGTGTATTTAAAATTGTAAGTATTAGATGCCCTAGTAATTCAAAATAACTTTTTTTCATTAGACGCTATTATGTTTAACGCTAGTAAATGTTATCACAACATTGTCTTCATAAAGTTCAGTGAGATCAACACTGCCATTATTGATAGGTAAATCATACCAAAATGATTTTCTATTATCGGGCATTACCTCCTGGGAAGAACTAGCACGTGTCAATAGCTCCGTCAAAAAACTGGCTGATGCGTGAAGGTGTTGAGAAGAACTGCTTGGTATTTATGATTCATACAACATATAAAATAGTTATATGTTATAAATATACTTATTGAACATGTTCGAAACCGAAACACTTCGTATATATAACTATTTTATTTAAACTTTATTGCACTTAAGATATAGAATTAGCGTACTTAATGCCTTATAATATTCTCTACCAGGCAACTTCGTAATGCACAGAGTTTAATCAGTGGAGGAAATTTAATTATAAGTGTAAAGAGTTGTACAAAAACCAGCAGTAAAATGCACTAACATAAACAAATATACTAATATAACACAAATAATTAATAAGACATATAAGCAAAATACTAATTGACATAAATATAATGATATAGATATTTTATCAGCACTATTTCTATTTTAATATCACCAGCAAATAATACCTACTTATAATAATATTAGTTATCTTAAGAACGTCTCAAGAACTACAACCAATATAATTAAACAATAGAGTAAATAAATATCCTTTGGACATTCCCACACATCGCCATCTAGTCCCAAAGTATTTTTGTTTGTAAATACATACATGATATACATAGAAAACATAGAAATAGAGTATACATAGAAATAGAGTAAAAGTTGATTACAAAACAAGCAATAATAATGACGGTGGTGTGCCTTGGCAGTGGTGTACCCGCCTTGCAAGAGACGAGGTGGGGGTGTAAAGCGAACACAGCGGAAACAGCTTTAACGACACAAAATTAAAATTTGTTTATTTTAAGCAATCACGGCTGATATTGTTTAGTAATTATTAAACAACAATTAACTTTTAAATTAATATTGGTAACAACAATAATTTAAATTCAAATTTCAATTAAATTTCATGTTATTATCATAATCATATTATATTTATGTTATTTACTAAAATAGCTATAAACTTTTGACAGCGAATAAATTGATTGCCTTTTTCGATTCAATAATAATAAGTACCATTAAAACGACACTCGCCTAAATTAGGCATTCTCCTAATTTAATTCTTAATTTCTATTATATATAGTATATAGAAAAGACGCTTTTACCACTTGTGTCTGGCTGATTATATCGTTCAACTACAATGAAAAGGCGCATCTTCATTACATTTTTAGCTACGTTACCCTAAAAACATTGTGGCTTTAACGTACCTTACAAAGAAAAAAAAAATTGCGTGCTCCTCTGAATGCCACGGCAGAACTGAATGCACATTGCACGCACAGTCCCACCGCAATCCCCTCCTTTACCCCGCACAACTAAAGAATACGAAGTTGAAAAGACGCTACTGCCACTTGCGCCTGGCATTTTTTTGTAATACTAAAATGAAAAGACGCAGCTACACAGAAGAGTCCTTTCTTCTTGTCGACCATGTAGACGCGTCTTTTCATTTTATGTATTGACCAATATTTCTCAAAGTAATAAGACGCATCTACTCAGATACGTTTTTTCTATCTAGTGTGCGTCACAAGTGACTTTTTTCTTCCTAAATGTTGTGTTATAATGCAGATACGTTTTTTTTAACAGCGAGTATTTGAGGGTTGCGGCCACAAATAAAGAATTTTAAAAATACTAACAGATGCGTCTTTTTTACTGATTTCAAATATGTATATAACTAAATTTTGGAAAATTTGTTAGATACGTCTCTTCTTCTTATGACGGCAGTATGGATAAGTCTTTTAAAATAACGTAAAGGTTCCTAAAACCATTTTCTTTTAATGTCTAACGTTTCATAGCTAGACGCTTCCAAAGCGGTAAAATGGGCGTCCCCCCCGTCTAATTTCTAAACCAAGCAAGTGTTAATTTTGAAAATATATAATGTAGATCTTAATAAATACTTTTAACGAAAATTGGTTCGAATGGGATCGAAAGAGTAGTTTTTGAGATACAGCACATTTTCAACAACCGCAAACATAACTTTGTACTTCATACAAACACTTTGATAAACAAAGTTATATTTGCAGTCAACAAACCATTGTGGTATTTTACTAAGTAGAAGTAAATGGATTCCCTAATTCAGTTAAAGTTGGCACGGAACCCTCAGTGCGCGAGTCCGACTCGCACTTGGTCGTTTTTTCGGTTAATATCGAAGCTCTTAATCGAATTAATAGTCCATTGAATAAAAAGTTCTAGAGTGCGTGAGTTAGTAACGTAAGATGTTTCTTCGGAAACATGTCAAGAGTCCCTAGGTAATAAACATACTAAAACCCCGGGACACTAGGAGGAGCCCTGGAGTGGGGGGAGGGGGGAAAAGGGTCCATTTTTTCATTTTTCGCTTAAATCTCAAAAACGGCACATGTTAGAGAAAAACTTTCAAGGAAAAGTTGAAAGGCCATAAAATTATCTACAAGTTGTACCTAAATCATTTTTTCCTATATCCTACCATTTCTGAGTTACACGCAGTAAAAGATGATTTTGGCTCAAACAATTTCCCCATACTACATACCCATGTTTATCACATCAATCGATCAAAAAATATTTCTTTCTTCCAAAAAACTCAAATGTGCAACTTGTGACCGGTACTGATAGATTGCTCTTAATTAGGTCTATAATTGGTAAAATAAACACATTCCTCCATGGAAGCCTTGAGGAGGAATCGATTGTCAAAATATTATATTAGGGTAGTTTGAGTTACTGAACTTGATCTTTTTTACTTTTTTTTGTTCCAAAAAACTCAAAAGTGCAACTTTTGACCGGTACAGATAGATTGCTCATGATAAGGTCTATTATTGATAAAAATACCAGATTCCATCATGGAAGCCTATAGGAGGAATTGAATTTTATTAGGGTAGTTACGATACTTGAACTTTTTATTTTTTTTTCTTACAAAAAGCTCAAAAGTGCAACTTGTGATTGGTACTAATAGATTGCTCTTAATTAGGTCTATCATTGGTAAAAAAAATACATTCCTCCATGGAAGCCTTTAGGAGGAATTGTTTGTCAAAATATTATATTAGGGTAGTTACGCAACTTGACCTTTTTATTTTTTTTCTTCCAAAAACCTCAAAAGTGCAACTTGTGACCGGTACTGATAGATTGCTCTTAATTAGGTCTATAATTGATAAAATAAACACATTCCTCCATGGAAGCCTTTAGGAGGAATCGATTGTCAAAATATATGTTAGGGTAGTTTGAGTTACTGAACTTGATCTTTTTTATTTTTTTCTTCCAAAAAGCTCAAAAGTGCAACTTGTGACCAGTACCGATAGATTGCTCATAATTAGGTCTATCATTGATAAAAAAAAACAGATTCCACCATGGAGGCGTTTAGGAGGAATTGAATTTTATTAGGGTAGTTACGATACTTGAACTTTTTTTTTTCTCTAGTGCCTCTCATATAACATTAATGTCCCAACATTATCCGTTGTTCAGATTTTTTCGATAAAGTTTCACACGTAGCATGGGAAGGGGTCCGCCCTCGTTAAGCTTACGCTAAAGTTTGCTTATGTTTTCGAATTTTTCACCTTTCATGGGATGTAGCTCGAAAACGGCTGCTAATAGAAAAAAATGATTTAGGTACAACTTGTAGATAATTTTATGGCCTTTCAACTTTTCCTTGAAAGTTTTTCTCTAACATGTACCGTTTTGGAGATTTAAGCGAAAAATGAATAAATGGACCCTTTCCCCCCCTCCCCCCACTCCGGGGCTCCTCCTAGTGTCCCGGGGTTTTAGTATGTTTATTACCTAGGGACTCTTGACATGTTTCCGAAGAAACATCTTACGTTACTAACTCACGCACTCTAGACCCTTGGAGGGACTCATTCAATGGACTATAACACACGAAATATGTTCGATTGATGGGAAGATCTAGGCATAGCTACGTAATAATCCTGCCGTTTATAACTGTTCAGTTTTTCAATATTTGAGCATTAACAATTTTGACAACTCGGTCAAAAGAGGACTATGCGGGTGAAACTGATTCAAAGCAGTACAAAATATCACGACCGAACATTGATCTAACTAGTGGGTTGTTGACAAGCTCTTTAATCATCAACTTTCTATAATAGTATGGTATAAACAGCTGATACTGCTAATTAGAGTCCGGCGCGCACCTGGCTAAACGCGGGGTGAGTTGAAATCATAGAAGTACTATCCCCTATCGGAAGAGAAGAACAAATAAAAGCTGTCAAATGAAACCATTTTAGGAGGACATTTATGTGTGTAAAATTGTTTATGTATGCGTGTCAGTGATGTTTTCCATACCGCTTTTTACATCAATATCGATATCGATATATCTGTAACTGATATCAGTTAAAGTAGGCATCAACATAAATCACGGGCTAAGTACGAGTCGGACTCGCGCACAAACGGTCTCATATTCGTTGGTTCCTCTAATTTTTTAGTAAAATAAAAACAATTCATTTTATTGTTAAATCTTGTCACCAATAGTACTCGGTGGATTTTGATGAAAATTTATAGTATTAATAGTTTAGGTATACATCAGAACAGTACAAAAGCTAAATTCATAATGATATTTTTGAGATTCGAATTTTTTCGCGGGTAGGTAAAGCCGCGAGAACCGCGGAATTAGTAGTAAAACTAAAAAGACACATAAAATATAAATGTATATTTTACTATTATATTAATATCTTAACAATATAATTACAGTTGCAATTAGTTGTAAGTTTAGTTTTTTATTTATTTATTTATTTTCTTCATACATCTACCATTACAGAATAATCCAATTCGATAGATGCGGAAAGAAGATGTTTTTTAAACACAATCACATCATATCATAATAAAAAAAACACATCATAAATTGCCACAATAAATTAAATCCAAAAAAATCACTCACGATTACAGATTATGTGTAGTGTCACTCTCTCAAACTCAGCCCGTGAACAAAAGAACAAATCTAGGCAGTCAGCGGCTAAGTTGAGATTTTTTATAGCACGCGTTAGGGGAGATGTGGCCAGCAGCTCCATTCTACCGCGCTGAACAGCGAATAAGCTCGGACGGCGCCGTCTCTGTGCGAAGCCGTCGGGCACGCTCAGACTCATCCACTTTAGTACAACCGGGTTACTGATGATACCGCCGCATACTTTTAAGGCGTTGCTAAAGCTAGATCCCTTCTTGTCTCCAATTTGTCGTAACCCACCTTGCCTAAAACAAACAGGGTGGGATACATCAAGGGGAAGAATGGATAAACTTCATACAGTCTGAAATATACAAATCGTGTAAACTTGTTTTGTATTCGTTCCAACATGAGTTTGTATTTATTTTTATGCGATGCCTACATTGCTGCATTACTCTCCAGCTGACTTCTTATTAGTGCATCATACAATATCGCGATCGCTTTTACAATTGTGAATGATCTCTCCCTTTGAAGCATAAAACCTAATCATTTGTAAGCTTTCTTGCAAATATTGATTATGTGTTCTTAAAAAGTCAACTTGGCGTCTATCAACACACCCAGATCTCGGACTATTTTTTGCCTTTTCATTGGTGTATCGTTTACCCGATAGCTATATTGGAGCGGCGCCTTTGTTCGACTGAATGTTAACACGGAGCATTTCGAGAAAAAGGACAACCCGGATTTTTAATTCAAAAAAAAAGCAAACTGGTGTCAATTTCGTGAGAAATTGACACAGCTATGCAGAATAGAAAATATAACTAAAACAGGAATTGACAACATCGATAGCAAGGAAAAATTAGACAAATACACACAATGTATAGAAAATAGTTGTACCGAAACTATACCAAATATTAAAGCTAAAAAACACGTAGGATTGCCCTGGTGGAATGATAAGCTAGCAGAAATGAAGAAAGACGTCATAAGAAAAAAGAGAATGATAAAATACGCAGCATCGGTTCTCCGAGAATGGGTCGTGGAGCAATATACCCTGGCCAAACTGGAGTATCTGAAGGAGATTCAGATGGCTCAGACCGCCAGCTGGAAGCCATTTTGTGAGAGGATCGAGAGTCTATGTGGGACAGTATTTACAGGGTTATTGGGCGCACAACAGATAGGCGGGGAGACCTGCCCCTTGTACAAAATGGCAAGGAGCTGAACGATAAAGAGTCAGCCGAACTACAGGCGGGAACCTTCTATCCGGAAGATTTACAGAAGGACGACAACGCGGACCATAAGGCAGTGCGAGTAGAAGCCAGTTATGTGAAGGAGAGGGAACATGATGATTCATGTGACCCTCCCTTCACGGCGGAGGAGCTAAAATGGTCCGCGACGAGTTTCAACCCAAAGAAGGCCCCAGGCCTGGACGGCTTCACAGCGGATATCTGTTGTGCGGCAATAACCCTTGACCCCGAACTCGTCCTGTCTATCATGAATAGGTGCTTGGCGCTCTCCCATTTTGCTTCCAAGTGGAAGGAGGCCGTGGTGGTGATTCTGCGAAAGCCCGGTAAGGCAGATTACACACTTCCCAAGTCTTACAGGCCGATTGGTCTGTTGCCTGTACTTGGGAAGATACTTGAAAAGATGTTCATTAGGCGAATCAGATGGCACATCTTGCCCAACATGTCTACCAGGCAATATGGCTTTACGCCCCAGCGCAGCACCGAGGACTCCCTCTATGCCATGGTACATTACATTCGGAAGAAACTAGAAGCTAAAAAATTGATGGTGGTTATATAACTTGACAAAGAGGGAGCTTTCGATAGCGCGTGGTGGCCTACCATAAAATGCCGGCTCGCCGAATCAGGTTACCCATCAAACCTGCGGCGATTAGTAGATAGCTATTTCAAGGGCAGATGTGTTCGCCTAAAGTACGCTGGTACAGAGTGTCGCAGGAACACCACTAAAGGGTGCTTACAGGGATCGATAGAGGGTCCAACTTTTTGGAATCTCCTGCTGGACCCACTTCTACAGGACATTGAGGGAGAAGAAGTGCGATGCCAGGCGTTCGCAGATGACGTGGTGCTGATTATTTCAGGTGACAACGGACAGAAGGTACAGGAGCGGGCGAATGCAGTCCTTGATCGTGTTCAGCGTTGGGGCGTCAAAAATAAGCTGAAGCTTGCACCTCACAAAACGAGCGCGATGGTTGTTACGAGGAAGCTGAAATTTGACGCACCAAGGCTGGCCATGGGCGGGGAGCGCATTGATCTGTCGAGGGAAATGAAGGTGCTGGGCTTGACAATTGACGATGGGCTGACCTTAAACACTCATGTTGCCAATGTGCGCAGGAAGGCTCTTGGGCTGTATCGCCAGTTGTCAAGGGCAGCGAAAGTGCAGTGGGGATTGTCGCCTGAGGTAATCAGGACTATTTTTGTCGCAGTGGTAGAGCCTGTGATTATGTATGCTGCGAGTGCATGGGCACCGGCGGCTAAGAAACTCGGGGTTAGAAAGCACCTCGACACTGTTCAGCGGGGTTTTGTGCAGAAACTGGTCGGCCCTACTACTCGCTGGATTGCTCCCCCTGGATCTGAGGATCCAAGAGGCCGCCGCTCTTTACGAAGTAAAGAGAGGCCATTCCCAGCGCGTAGTAAGAGACCGGGAGGTTGAGGTTCCGGTACCAGTTGTCAGCACGCCACATCCCGCTGAACAGAGTGAATATGCTTTTGGCAGCGTGGTGGACGGTGCAGAAGTGGCTCATGGGGACGATTCCGTCTGTAATATTTTTACAGATGTAAGCAAACTTGGCGGGAAGGTTGGTGCTGCTTTATCTCTCTGGAGGAACAGAGTGGAGGTAACCACCAAAAAATTCAAATTGGAGTCCTTCTGCACCGTGTACCAGGCAGAGTTACTGACCTTAAAAATGGCAGCGGATTTGGCACTGAAGCACAAGGCTAAGACGTTTAATGTATACTGTGACTCCAGGTCGGCTCTTGAAACCGTCGCCAGTGGCACTTCCCTCCATACCATTGCGGTCGAAACACAGCAAAATTTAAAAAAAAATCACAAATTTCGGCAAAATAATGAATCTATTTTGGATCGAGGTACACGCGGGATTAGACGGAAATGAAAGAGCTGACGTTAGCTAAAGAAGCCGCAGTGGTCATTAAACGTCGGGCCGACTACGATGTGTGCCCTGTTTCATTCGTCAAGCGCCAGATCCGTCTTGATACGATTGACGAATGGAACAGGAGATATCAAAGTGCAGACACAGGCACAGTGATCCGTATGTCCAAAGTAGCGTTTAGCACTGTTCTAAAAATAGGAATAAACGCACATATAACGCAGGTGTTCACAGGGCATGGCGGACTGTCAGAGTACTTAAATCGCTTCAAGTGCAAGGACAGTCCGGTAATTTTCATTTGCAAATTCAGTTGCAAATTCATGGTCTTGCAATTCTAACCCGTCTTTATGTATTTTAGTATTTGAGGTGGCATCGCGTTTTGACTTGATATATTTACAAAAAGACTTAGAATCCTTAGCCAAGTTGTTTTGTACGCGATTCTTATTATATCAGATGTGTACCACTGCGGATAATTTCTAGATTTAGTTTTATTTCGATTTTTTTAGGTGCACAGGAATCCAATACATTATTTAAAATACTATAAAACATTCCACAGCCTCTTCAAGATGTTGTATTTTATAGAATGAGATCCAGTCAATGGATGCCATTTGATAATATATTATAAGTCCTGCACTATTATAATAGTCAAAACCTAATACCTAGAATAACTGCCATATATGCGCCAAACATTGTAACTATAAAAGTCATTACATTCCGCTCAGGTCAATAATACCAAATCGGCATGGGTTAAACATATAAGTTACTGCGTGTTCAGCAGTCGACACGAAGTATCGATAACTTGAAGCAGCCCCAGTGTAAAACGATTTTTTTCTTTACAGAAAATATTCGTTAATATGTATTAATTGTTATTTAGTCATTTTTTTTACGTAAATAAAGGTGTATAGGAAAGAGTAATCATACTCAGTACTCAAAAATTGAAGCACATTGGTAAAAATAAATCGTAAATTAGGACGTGTCAATTTGAAATATTTCACCTGTGAAATGAAAATTTGTTGGGATTATTTCGTTGTGTTCAACAAAAATCAATCACCGAACGAGGCACCATGTTTTAGAAGCATTATTTCTCCAAGATAAACATAATTTTATTCGAAATCATAAACAAATAAATGCAAGATATTTTCAGCGAGCCTCTGTGGGGCGACCAACTGTTTGACAGCCGCCAAAAATGGTTCAGCCACATCGCATCTTGCATTTTTTTTATCACCAAGCTTTCTGCTACTGACATCTCGCTTTTGTCGTTCTATTCCAAAGGGATAATAATTTATGGTTGAAATAGATAATAATATAGTTTATTTTTCACCATAGCAACAAAGTATCAAAAGTCGGTACATGTAAATTCTAAGCTGATATTCTAAAGTAGCTGTAGATGACTATTGCTCTAATGCCAGGTCACCAGTTCTCAACATATAGTGCATGTGTGTGTTTGCATCGTCATATAGTCAAAAATAAAAGTACAAATATGTAAAAGCCGAGCGTGGTGTTAACAAAGACGTCATATCCCCCTGTACATTTTCAGTCGCATCATGAGATTTGTCTAGAAGCCACGATTGCAAAATATATTTATATCTGTCTATTTTCTTTGCATGAAGTGACAGCATTGCTTGGTTTTTTTAATAAAGCAATGGAAAAAAACTAAAATCTTCGACTAATGGCCGTTTTAGTCACAACATCAAATCTTATTTTCATCAAGTGGAGGGCGGCAACAGAGAATATATCTAATAATGCTGTTTTAATGCTATGTGCAGAACAAAAAGTAGTCTAACAGTTAATACTAGACAGTATTCATATAGGTAGTTTATCGCTAGGGAACAGACGATGCCTCAAATGGCAAAGAGTTGTGCAAAGCAGTTTAAAGTATACCCTAAGAGCGCTTTCACACTTAGCAGTCGCGTGGCAGAGCAGCGCAGCAGTTCTTTATGTAGGTATGGGCACCCGCTGCTGCCACTCTGGTTATGTGGCTATTTTGTGGTACTTTGGCTAAATGGAAATAAGTGGATCTCTAATTCAGTTAAAGTTGCCACAGAACCCTTAGTGTGCGAGTCCGACTCACAATTGGCCGGTTTTTTAATAATTATCTGTGATCAGAAGCTCATCGTTGCGATAATATTTTCTGGAATTATTATTTTAGGATGTTAAATTTTTTACAACAAAAGAATTTAAAACCTTTTTAATAACTAGTATTAGGAACCTACAGACATCATTCAGTAACAATAACGGGTCAAATTAAAATGCTACACAAATTGGCACAGATGATGAGATATTTTTATATTCAATAGTTAATTGAATGCGGTTCAATTGAATTTAAAATGACCACAATTATCAAATAAGTAGAATTTAAAAAGTATAAATGGACGAAAACATGATGAAAATTATTAGTATCTGTTGTAGTAAAACCCAGTGAACATGATTTCCATGAAAAATACTATTTCCTTTTTCTTGTATAATATTGTGCTGTGTTTTGTAAGTTTTGATCCAATATTTTGAAACATTTTAAAATTTAGCTAAGTGAATTCATTGCCGTTATTGTTGTATAGTTGATACAAGGACCATGCAGGCAAAGTTTATTAACACGGCTTGGCGGGGAAGAAAATCATGTGACTCAATAAATTATGTGAATAAAGCGGGCATAATTGTTCTAATCTGTAGTACTATCTACTTAAGATTTACCGAGGATTACTAAATTAATTAATTAATGTTTTATTTGTAATAAGTATCAGTGACTCATTGTTTTTTGTAATACTTATAAACTATTTAAGAAAATACAGTTGGGATAGGGACCAAAAAGAACTAAAAAATAAATAAAAAAAATAAAATCTGAAAATGGCCGATTCTGCACAATTCTTCTCGACAAAGAACAAGAACGGCTTACATGAATGCATTCCAATCTACCAGCAATCATTTTTAGGATGCTGTTACTGCTCCTACGCACCCTGTGCACCAGGGAAGCGACGGTGCGTTTACGTATTGTTGTTAAATTAATCATGCCCAAATTTAAACATTTTCAGCGAGCAAGCGTTGATTTCTACGATAAGAATTATGTATCTGTTCGTTTGTTCAATGTGAGACGCAACGGCAGAGGAAGCCAGTACTAGTACAGTTAAATAAAAACAGCTTTCAAAAATCTGACGAAAAAGTTCAAAATAACGCTTACCCTCTGTTACGGAGAAACCAATTCTTTTTTTTTTTTAATTTATTTTGTTACATAATTCAAAACTTATTCTACTTTACAATGATTCCTACTCTAAAAAACCTCAATTGGGTGTATCTCGCAGTTGGCGAGTTCGGACTTTCATATAATAAAAAATATTTTTTCAAAAGGGTTTTACATTCTTTGGAGTTCGAGGTACAAATATTTTCAAGAAGCGATTTCGGCAGAGTATTCAATATTTTAGGCAAAAGATATATATCTTTCTCGTTCCGTACAATTTATTTTATCGCGGTAGCACATACATAGGTAAATAATCTAGTCGGCGTAATTTGTTATTGCGTGTCTTTTTACATAACAGCAATTTTACAATGTTCCTCGCATATGACAGACATACGAAACCTATCGAAAACGTTTATTACTTTACAATAGTCAAATAGTTTAGAATATTCATCTTTGTACTTGTCTTTAATTTTTGCTGGTACAATGGTTTTTAGTATAGAAAGTTGTATTTTATATATGCATTTAGTCAGTGCATGATTTCAAGCTAACTTTCAGTGGCCAGGTCATCAGGTTACCCACTTTAATTGCAAAGTAGCCCTTATGACAACTGAATAGGATATCGCACTGTTTACCTTAACGTGCTGTTGTCCGTAAACACAGGGTAAAAGCGTTATTTTGAACTATTTTGACAGTTTTTTGAAGGCGGTTTGACTTTATTCTGGAATCAGTAACATAATATAATGATGTTCAACTTCATTTACAGTATGATATACAACTATACGAGTTTCTCCATAACGAATACAGAAATTCATTAGTGAGATGGCATTTCGCGGAGCTTTGCAAATTTATTCGTTAAGATCCCTTGTTTGGCAAGGCCCTTAGGAATGCTGGATTCTTGCAATGCCCTTTGCCACCGGTAAGTAGGTATGGGACGACAATAGTCGTTCGTATTGTTTCTTTTTAAAAGATTTTTCTCCTTCTTTAGGTTTTTGTCCATTACACCGTAGCATACAATACATGAGCTAGGAATGTGTCAGGCAAAAACATATCCTTTATTTTTTAAATAATGACACCTTGCACACTAGACCATTCCGTCACCGACCAACACTGTCACGTGCCATGTATGGAGCGTATCAATACCGGCAGAAGACGTTCTCGCTCGCTCTCAGCCTCGCTCCATACAACGAGACAGAGCTCCGACAATCCGTTCAGTAGGCAAGGCAGAGCGTATGCTGTTGCTTTTCGTGGCATGTCGTTCAGATTTGCATGCAAGATCCTTTGCACACTGCGACTTTTAGCAGCGATGCAGTCACGACGTAGCATCGACGCAATGGCAAAATGTGAACCCTTACACGCTTGCGTTACTTTTAACATCTATGTAGGTAGTCGCAATGCAGAAGCTAGACATTGGCAAAGTATATATTGTATATTTTGGCGACTGCATCAATATGATCGCGATTGTATCGATGCAAGAAGTAGCACAACTGTGTAAAGGTTTACATTTTGGACTGAATCAAAAATCTATTTATTCCGTGAGTCGCATTTTTAAAACGCGCGACTTCTTCGATGCTAAAAGATGCAGGGATCGCTAAGGGATCTTAAACGAAATCGCAGCGTCGACGCAGTGCAACGCTAAATAGGTCTTGCACTTAAAATGTACCGACAATATAAAATTTGTAAATGTAGTTATAAAGTGTAAACTACGTATAGATTAGTTTTTATATTAAGGTATTAAAAACATTACAAGTATTGTTTCAGAAGCGTTATATCCTATCAAACTTGTCTATTCCGTTGGATGATTTTCACTACGTTTGGCCATTTGAAAAAATGAAAGCAGTTGGCATTTTTACACTCAATAAAACCCTAATTATTGGTCAAGCAAGTTTGTACGCGCACTTCACGCAGAAGTGACTTTTAATACGTTATTAAATCTTATAAATTATGTGTTTTTTTTTAAACTACCGTGGTTTCATTATTTACAAATTACTACTGAACCCCCCCTCTTTCCTGTTCCTTGCAGAAGCAACTAAGTATCAGATTTCTTATCCAAACTTCCACACCCCTTTTTAGTTAAGTGAATTATATCTTCTATACTTATAAAGTGCTTTTACCTGAAACAAAGACTTGAGAGACTTGGCACTGGCCTGTGGTATGGTTGTATGTGGCAATTGTGGTGAGATCCAGAGTAACCTAGTAATCTGATGAATTCTGGCATATGAAATAAAATAAAATTAACGATAGCTGCAAATATCGATTCGATTTTATACTATATTTCGATTTCGTTGTTAAAAGAGAGTACCCGAGAGTAAAAACCGAGCAACGTGTTCATAAAATAAAGCATAATGGTATCTTTACTTTATCTATTTTAATACAATAAAGTTGAAGAGTTTGTTTTGTTTGCATGCACTAATCGTTCCTGAGATCTACTGGTGTGATCAGAATAATCATAGTTATAGGAGTACTTCAATTGCTGCTGACTTTATAAAATTACGCTGCAAACTTTGGTATCGGAGTTAGATCAAAACACGCAGACGAAGTCGCGGGTGACCGCTAGTCGAAATAAAACTATTTTGTCGCAGCACTTGATGACCAGATGAGCAATTCATGCAAATTTCCCTAAACCAATTTATAAATAAAAAATAACATGTCATTTCATATACTGATACTGCACTGATACGGACTGATTAAGAACTGAGTAAGAACAACATTTCAATACCAATCACATATATTGCTTTGATAAGTAAGTAATAAAACAACTTTTTTACGGATTAACTTTTCGCGAATTTATTAATTTTATCCCGACGTTTCGAACACTTTACAGCGTTCGTGGTCACGGGTAGACTAAGATGTTATTTGTCATTTACAGAGTTTTGAAAAATATACACTACTGTCACTCATATTATTAATCAACGTTTCTATCCACGCAGAAAGAGCTAACTGTGTCTTGTGATCTTTTTTTATTTATTTATTTATTAAGGAAACAAACAGCTTTTTAATATTACATTAGGCTTAATATTAAGAAGTCACGCATTAGCATTTAAAGTTTCCAATGATAATTTATACAATTTGCCAATAAGGTGACAAATGCGAGAAAAACAGCAAAAATAATAATAACATGGAACTGGGAGCTTAATAAAAAAGATACTAATAGACCCTAACCTAGACAGATCTCAGGAGATAGCGAAAACGCGTCAACCGCTCATGGAAAATGTCAATACTGCAGAACTTACAATTATACTTATTCATGGCTCTTATGATAAAACTATTTCTAAGGTAATTTGTCCTACAAATAGGTACATCAAAAGTTATTCTTTGTCGAGTGCGGGATTTAGTGCATTTAAATAAAAGTCTACTTAACAGATAAGGACTATCGACAACATTATGAATTAATTTGTGTAAAAGTATTTGATCTCTGTGTTCGCGACGTGTAACCAGGGACTGGATATTATCTGTACTGCAATTCTTAAACCTATATCTTAATCGTTTAATAAATTTATCCTGAATACGCTCTACTTGATCAATGTATTTTGAGTATTGAGGATTCCACACTACTGAAGCATATTCTAACTGCGATCTAACATAAGAGTTATATAATAGAATAAGGGTGTTAACGTTTGTAAAGTCAATACTTTGACAAAAAATAAAGCCTATTAGTTTATATGCTTTTGAGGTAATCAAGTTGATATGAGACTCAAAGTATAATCCACTATCTAGTTGAATCCCCAAATCTCTGACCTCCTGATCTAAAGAGTATAGTTAAAATTTATAGGGCTTGCACTTCTGGTAAACGTAATTGTGTGGCACTTATCTACATTAAGAAATAATTTATTGTTAGTACAGTACTCACACAGCCGATTCAAGTCAGATTGCAACCTTTCACAGTCCTCAACGGATCTTATAGCTGAGTATATTTTTGAGTCATCGGCATACAATAAGATTTTAGAATTACTAAAACAGTTTATGACGTCATCGATAAAAACATTAAAAAGCAAGGGACCAAGATGCGATCCCTGGGGGACTCCTGACGTAATGGGGACAAAACATGAAGTAAAACCCTTAACTGTTGCGGCCTGCGTTCGATCCCTGAGATAGGAAGTTATCCAGTTTACTGATTAACAATGAGTGAGAAATTTTGTCGAATGCTTTAGAGTAATCGGTATACACAGCATCTACCTGAAATCCCATCTCCAGGGAGTCAAGTACAAAGTCCAGAAATTCAGTAAGGTTAGACTCAGTTGAGCGCTTAGCAATAAAACCATGTTGATAAGTTGTCAGTAATGGGCTTATTGTGGGATATACAGAGTCATAAACGATTTTTTCAAAAACCTTAGGTAGAATTGACAATTTCAAAATGCCACGGTAGTTGCGTATATTGTGTTTGTCGCCAGATTTATGAATGGGAACCACATAAGATTGTTTCCCAATGTGAGGCATATGACCACTAGATAAAGATAATCTAAAAATAAATGTAATAGGTGATGCTAACTGCTTACAACAACTTTTTAAAAATATTGGAGATATGCCATCAGGTCCACTACCCTTAGACGTGTCAATCTTTGAGAGATATTTTTCTACTATTTGTTCAGTGATTTGAATACTACTGATAAGCACAGAACCAGAGTTATTTTTATCCAAGCTTCCCGGAGCATGTGAGTCATCTTCAAATACCGACTGAAAGAAAGTATTAAACATGTTTGAGATGGTCTGACCATCGTTGCCAACCATGTTATCTAGTGTAATCGAATCTGGGATACTAATTATATTTTTTTTGACTTTATAAAAGACCAAAAATGCTTCGAACAATGATTTATATTTGATTCAGATCTTTTTATGAATAAGTCGTAACAAGAGCTAATCGTTTTTTTAACAGAACGCCTCACATCTGAAAAGGCTTCGTAATCCGCTAATCTACCGTATATTTTCCATTTTTTGTGAAATTTGTGTTTTTTCTTTATAAGTTTAACTAATGTAGGGGAAAACCACACTGGGTAAATATTACTATCTTTTAACAATTTTACTGGTACGTGTTTATCTATAATATCATTTACAATATTGTAAAAACTATCTAACGCTTTTTCGACATCACTTCCGGAAAGTTGCATTGCCCAGTCTATATCCTGAAGCCTTGACTTGATAGCATCATAATCAGCAGCATGAAAACGACGCACTTTTCGGGGTAATTGTTTTAAGTACGCATCTGTTGCATCCAGTTCTAATGATAATAACAATGAAGGGTGATGGCCGTCTTCGGGTACAGACAGCGGGTCAATGCGGCTAACTACACACCGAAAGTTAGACATAACCAAATCAAGCCACCTATTGTTAGCGTTTTCTATTCCATTATATTGTAGGAATCCGGTAAGAGACATAAAGGTGTAAATTTGGAATGACAAAGCATCTACAGACGGGTTAGACAAAATTAAATTGTGACATCTAGGATCCTGGTTTTCAAGCCATATAGCCTTTCTTATATTAAAATCACCAACAACCAAAAATAAATCATCCGGTCTATCCAGGCTAAGATCCGACACGTATTCAAGGAAGGTTTGCTCAGATGTGACCTGATCCCTAGTTTCGGGAAAATAACAGCAATATAAGTGCAATCGTTTAGCGTTTGGACCGCGGGACAACAGTATGTCCAGGTGTGTCATGTCTGCATCTGGGAATACAGGGAGTTTACTAGGACAATTCGAATCGGTCATCAGTTCTCGCCTGACCGTGATTAGTGTGCCGCCGCCCTTTGTCACGTCCAAAAGCTCGTATTTTCTATCGGTCCGATACACGTAATATCGTGAATCGAACAGCTCTGCATCAATAATTCCAGGCAACAACCATGTCTCACTCAAACAAATAACATCGTAACAACAATTGATAAGGATTTGATAAAATATTTTAGTTTTTGTCCGAAGACCACGTACGTTTTGATAAAAGCAATTAATATGTTTTATAGACATTAGAAACAAATAAAACTAGTAACACTGTATAGCCCGCAAGTCCAAAATCATTCATTATTAAAATTATTAATATTATTATATAAACATCATTATTATGTACACAAAACCCACCGTACATTTCATCATAGAAGACCAGGCAATACTTTACATCCATCAATGTGACTGTTGTGTATGCTAGACATAGCTATAGTTATACAACAGCGTGGCTGCGCCCACGGTTCCTTTTTGAAATAAATCAGTGCGTTGACAGTCGTCTCGAGTATCACTTGTGTCCCTGTGTCCGCATATCTAACATTGGCAACGAGTAACTTACCCGCAATCGCGAAAATTAAAAATGACGACTGTTAATTTCGGAATGATTTCAAATTTCGACCACAGTATTCAGTCGTGGAAGATGTTTAAGTGTAGATTAGAACAGTGGTTCATAGGGAATGATATTACCAAAGAGAAGGATGCTCAAGGAACGAAGCAATGGGCAATTTTGCTCAGCGCACTCAGCGAGGGCACCTTCAAGTTGGCGTCAGATTTGGCGCTGCCCAAGGAGCTGCAGAATGTGCCATATGAGGACATCGTCAAAATCCTCGACACACACTTCACGCCTAAGCAGGTCGGGTTCAGCGAGCGTCACCAATTTTACGCAGCTACACAACTGCCTACGGAGACGCCATCACAGTGGGCAGCAAGGTTACGAGGACTCACGGCTCATTGTGGGTTCAGTAACGTCGAAGAAGCGCTGCGCGACCGCTTCATAATGGGGATGCTACCTGGGGCTGAAAAGGAAAAGCTATATGTGCACGGGTTGACGGAACTGACGCTGGCCAAGGCCGTGGAGCTGGCAGAAAGCCTGCACAGCGCACGCGCCGCCGTCGTCAGCAGCGCCGCCGGGCCCGGGCCCGCGCCGCAGCCGTCGGATCAGCTTTTCAAAATCGCTCAAGACCGAAATAACGCGCGTCAAAGGGAAAAAGTGAAGTGTACGGTTTGTGGTTACACGAATCACAAAGCAGAATCGTGTCGTTTTGCCAACTATACGTGCAGGAAGTGTAATACAAAAGGTCATTTACGCCGCATGTGTAAAAAAGTAAATTTCGTCACGTCTTCTACGAGTGAGGTAAACGAGGGCGATGAAGACGACGACGGTGAGTTATTTAATATACGTTCATACTGCGGCGAACCATTAGTTGAAACGGTATGTGTTGGCGGTAAAAAAATAAATTTTGAAATTGACAGCGGATCGTCGGTTACAGTCATTTCTGAGATTACCTTTAGAGAGCATTTTAAAAATGTGCCATTGTCAACTACTAAGAAAAGACTGGTTAGTTACTCAGGTGAGGCGTTAGCTTGCATCGGCGTAGTACCTTTGCCGATACAGTGGGGCGGGCGCACACGGACACTTGAGGTATTCGTAGTACGCGGCGGTGGCCCGCCACTGCTTGGTCGCGACTTCATTTCCCAGTTCGAGCTACAGCTTAGTCAGATTCAATATTGCAAGCAAACTGTTGATGATATTTTTCAGTCATGTCGGGAGCGGTACCCTGATTTATTTTCCGGCAAGCTTGGTTGTTTTAACAAATTCAAGGTACAATTAACCTTGAAAGAAGGATCTAAGCCTATTTTTTGCAAAGCAAGACCTGTAGCGTTTGCGTTACGCGAGAAAGTAGAAGCAGAGATAGATCGCTTAGTAAATTTAGGAATATTGCGACCGGTAGAACACTCAGAATATGCGTCTCCTATAGTACCAGTCTTAAAACACGACGGTTCTGTCCGAATTTGTGTCGATTACTCTGTCACTATTAACAAACAATTATTAGTAAATCAATACCCATTACCTACTACAACCGAACTGTTTTCTAAATTATGTGGTGGTCAACAATTCACAAAGTTAGATTTATCTATGGCGTACAACCAACTGTGTTTAGATAGTGAATAACAAAAGTATACCTGTATCAATACTCATCGCGGCGTATTCGCGTACACGCGGCTCGTGTTCGGTCTGACTAACGCGCCGGCTATCTTCCAGCGCGCTATGGAAAACTTGCTCGCAGGCATCGCGGGCGTCCTAGTTCTACTCGACGACGTGTTAGTTACAGGCCAGAGCCGTGCTGAGCACGTAGACAGACTTCATCAGGTGATGAAACGATTACAAGAAGCTGGGCTAACCTTACAACCAGAAAAGTGTGATTTCTTTGAGGATGAAATATGTTATTTAGGTTACGTGATTAATAAAGATGGGGTAAAAAAATCACAAGATAAGATACCAGCGATACTGGCGGCACCGGTGCTTGCAGTCATTTTTATGACTTGTTAATTATTATAGGTGTTTTGTTCCGGGCGCATCGAGTATCTTGACCCCACTGTATGAACTGTCAAAAAAGGGAGCCAAATGGAGTTGGTCTTCGGAAGAAGATAAAGCATTTACATTTATTAAAGAGCGGCTCGCTTCCGACTAAGTTTTGGCTCACTTTGACATAAATGCTAAAATAATATTAACTGTAGACGCTTCTCCATATGGCTTAGGAGCAATTCTATCACAAATTGGTACCGACGGTCTAGAAAGACCAATTTCGTTCGCATCACGGACGTCAAACAATGCTGAACGCAAATATTCGCAAATCCAAAAAGAGGCGACAGCGATAATATTCGGTAACAGACGGTTTCATCAGTACCTATATGGCAGATCTACACCATTCACTTTACGCACGGATCATAAGCCTCTTCTATCTATTTTCGGACCTAATAAAGGAATACCGGAAATATCAGCGAACCGCTTGCAACGGTATGCATTATTTTTAAGCGCATATAATTACGTTATTGAGTACATAAAAAGCGCAGACAATAGCGCCGACTACTTATCGCGCGCAAGACTGCCGGCGCCGGGTGCGGCGGAACACGAGGCGCGGGGGCGGGGAGACGCCTGCGACCGCGCAACATACGTGTGCTTTGTGGTAGAAGGAGCGCTTCCCTTGACAGTTAGCGAGCTACGTAATGCTACCAGTAAGGATCAGTTGTTGTCAAATGTCGCCAATTTTATATTAAACGGCTGGCCTAAAACTGTATCAGACGACAATTTAAAACCATACCACTCATGTAGATTAGAATTGTCTTTTGAAAATGGATGTATTATGCGTGGTCACAAGGTCGTGATTCCAGAATCACTGCGTGAGCGAGTGCTGTCTGAGCTTCATAGTTCTCATTTGGGAATCGTGAAAACCAAGGCAGAGGCACGCGGTCAGGTTTGGTTTCCGGGCATCGATGCGGCCCTGGAGCAGCTGGTCAGCTCGTGCGGTGTGTGCGCGCAACTGAGGCCGTCGCCGCCGCGCGCGCGCATGTCTCCGTGGAAATTTCCGCCACGTCCGTTTTATAGGGTGCATCTAGACTTTCTTGGCCCCATCAACAACCACATGTACCTTGTCATGGTAGATGCATACACTAAATGGTTAGAGGTATACGAAATGACATCTTGCATTACATCCGTGGTGATAGAAAAAAATTAGGATTTTATGTCGAGATTTGGATTAGTACATACGTTAGTAACTGATAACGGCACATCATTTTGTTCGCAAGAGTTTTTAAGTTTTTGTAGTTTGAACAGGATCTCACATTTGACTTCACCGCCGTACCATCCGGCCAGTAACGGCCAGGCAGAGTGTTATGTAAAAATAGTTAAGCGAGGTATAAAGGCTAGCTTACAGACGAGTTATAACGCTAAACAAAGCAAATTAAAGTTGTGTGAATATCTTTTCGATTATCGTAACTCAATACATACGACTACAGGAACATCACCGGCTCAGCTAGTGTTCGGCCGCCAGTTGCGATCGCGACTCGACCTATTGAATCCGTCGCAGTCGCCCTTGTCTCATTCACTCGCTGAACATGTGCAAACCAAACAGTGTTCGCAAACTGAAACGCGTGGAGGAAAAGAAACTAAGTTTTTCCCTAACCAGTTAGTCTTGTACAAAAAGTATTGTAATAATAAGAAATTTACGTGGGAAAAAGGTGTTATTATAAACGAAATTGGGGCTATGTTATATTTAGTTAAAGATTGTATATTCTCAATTTGTGTTCGAAAACATAAAGACCAATTGTTACCCTTTAAGGGATTATCTAATGACAATAGACCGGGGACAGGGTTCTTGATAACCTTAACGAGTCAGTGATTGATGACATTATGATATCACGGCCACCGAACGAATCATCAACATCTCAAGATGAGAACACTGTTCCAGGAGAGGACGGGCAAGTAAGCAATGATATAGCCCAGTCAACTTTACCAGCAACGCCTACCTGCGACGTTAGTGACGTCACAACGCCACGCGCTTCACCCTCGTGGCAAGGCGTGACCACGACCAGAGGAGTTCGACGACCACCGTCGGAGGAGGATGAAGAGTTCTATGATTTAGAGGCCTCGTCGGACGAAGGAAATGCAGAAACAAGGAACTTCGAAACGAATAAAAGAAATCGTCCCCCAGTCGATTATAAACGTTTCTTTTAAGTTAAGTTCTGCAATTGTTGAGGGAGAGATGTTGTGTATGCTAGACATAGCTATAGTTATACAACAGCGTGGCTGCGCCCACGGTTCCTATTTGAAATAAATCAGTGCGTTGACAGTCGTCTCGAGTATCACTTGTGTCCCTGTGTCCGCATATCTAACAGTGACAATAAGCGATCTGTTTTCATAAAATAAAACCCTAACCGCAAAAGTATTACTGTAAACCCACAAACGTAATAAGCGGCAGTGCGTTATTCGGGACGCACTATCATTAAAAACCAACAAGTTATTCACACTCACCTCCCAATTTTTACGAAACAAGTCCGAGCTATAGATCATAAGAAATAAAGTTCTTAACATAAAACCACAAATACTCAGCCGCCGAAGACACGAGATGACCACATCATACATTGCGTACTGCGCATGCAGCACTCGAACACTGTTCTTTATACACTCTGCAATAGTTGTTAAGAACGGCGACAATATCGGCGCACGGCAATGCGCGTAGTAAGCAGGCCAAGAATAGGTGCATACGGCGCTCAAACTTTCGCACGCAAATTGACACAACGAAGCAAAAAATAACCACGCCACATAAAATGACCAATCGGAAGTCCATGCCATTGTGATTTTACTTATACGATCTTTTTTAACGACTCTTCGGAAGTGATGTGTAAAACTGGCGATTTATCTGATTTACGCACCATTATTGTACAATTCCTTACCCAGCAAAATGTATAATTCTTCTCCTTCGCTTTTAGTTTTGCTTCTTGGAAGAGTTGTTTATTCCGAGATGATAGATGATCGTTGAAATAAATGCGACCTGACACACCGACGAATCCAGTGTCACATGCTTTCATGTCCTTTAGTTTGCGAAGTGAAGCCAAAAAGTCGTCCTTTTTGTACCGCGAGTGCATTTTCAGCACTATAAGCTTACTCTTTATCTTGCAGTGAGTGGTCTAGTTTGGGTCCTAGTTAGAACTGGATCCCATGCAGGTGGAATTTTCCAACCATCTTCTGTGTTAAAATTTGGATGTTTTCTTATTTCTATAGCTTCGCGTAGCATACGTGGAATGAACCGACGTTCTTTTGACAGTACATTAGGTTGGTCAAAACGTATGAAGTGGTTGGGTTTGTCTAAGGCATGTTCACACACTGCAGATTTTATGTTTCGTCTATGTTTAACGTCAGCTATATGTTCTTTTATCCGCACGCCTATACTTCGTTTGGTTTGCCCGATGTAGGAAAAGGCCACAGTCACATTCCAGTCTATACACCCCTGCATCTTGAAGAGGTATGGTGCACTTGACAGTTGGTAAAAATTGGTTAATCTTCTTTGGTTCGAAATAAGTCTTGATGGAAAGCTCGCTTCAAGATATTCCCAATCTTGTCAGTGACCCCCTTGATGTAAGATAGTAGGTACGGCAGGTGGGCGTTCAACTGTAATGGGCTTGGCACTGGCACGGGGTCTGCAACGACGTGGTACTGGAAACTGGTTGTCCCGTAGTAACTTCCTTACATGCTGAAGTTCAGCAGCCAGGTGTCGGTCGTCACAGATGCCCAACGCTCTCTGAAACAAAGTTTTGCCCACGGTAGCTAACTGTGAAGGATGATGGTGAGATGCACCATTGAGATATTTGTCTGTATGGGTGGCCTTTCTAAAAACTGTGTGGCTAAGTGTGTTATCAGAATTCCTAGTAAGTAAAACATCTAAGAAAGCTAGTTTATTGTTTGCCTCAATTTCCATAGTAAATTGTATTTGTGAATGAATAGAGTTAAGATGGTTCAAAAAAGCAGAAACTTTATCTGTGGGTAATATTGTGAAGGTGTCATCTACGTACCGTTTATAAAACCTTGGTGATATAGGTGATGTGTTCAAAGCTGTGGCCTCAAAATCTTCCATGAAGATATCAGCAACAACAGGTGATACTGGGGAACCCATCGCTACACCATCAATTTGTATGTAGAATTCACCATCCCATAATAAATAGCCAGATGTAAGGCAATGCTCTAAAAGTTCTGCATACTCTATGGGCATATCCAATTCAACTAACTTCTTTCTGGTAATTTCAATGCAGTCTTTCACAGGTAAACTTGTAAATAGGGACTGTACATCAAAACTAACCATTGTTTCATTTTCTGCCAATTGCAAGGTCTTTATTTGGCTTATGAAGTCATAGGAATCCTTAACATGTGCCGTAGTTCCTCCTCGTAGTACAGATAGTGTTTTCGCCAAATGCTTCGCCAGCTTGTACGTTGGGGAATCAATCTGACTTACAATAGGACGAAGAGGAACATTGGTTTTGTGTATTTTAGGCAGCCCATACAGTTTAGGTGGTTTTGCACATGTTGGTACTAATTGCTTAGCATCAAGATTTAAACTATCGCTATGTTTTTTCACTAGGTCGCTGGTTTTCTTTAATATTTTGCTCGTTTGATCTATTTTTACATGTTTGTAGGTTGTTTCGTCCGACAGCAACTGTGATATTTTGAGTTTATAATCCGATGTATCCATTATAACCGTAGCGTTTCCTTTATCTGCACGTAAGATTGTCAATTCCGGTTTAGATTTTAAGTTTTTAAGGGCTAAATATTGGTCACGAGAAAGATTCGACTTAGGTATTTTGCTATGTCGTAAGACGCAAGATATGTCTTGTCGTATTGATTCTGCGTCTTCTTTCTTCAAATCATTCTTTACTAAACAATCCTCTACGCTGCAAATTATGTTTTCAAAAGGAATTTTTCGCGGTGTTACTGCAAAATTGAGACCTTTACTATGAATATCAATGGTGTTTTCATCCAATGTTTGTTTTGATAAATTGACAACTGCCCGGTTTCTGTTGTCTATGGTTGGAGATGTGACATTCGATGCGTTCCGTTTTACTAAATTTTGCGATGACAGTTTGTTGTATTTGTGTTAGTTTGCATTCGTTATATTTTGATGTTTCGCGTTTATGAAGTACCTGAATGCATTCTTCAAAATCTAGTAGGGCCAGTTTTAATTTTAATTCTTTACATAGATTATCCACAGCTGCATTTAAATGGTCAAGGTCTCTATGATGTTGATGAATGAGATGACGGAGCACTTTTCGACTTGCCTGGTTTAGGATCTTCGCACTCCCACGTATGTCTTTCTTTGGAGTGATTTGTACACATCGCGGGATGAGTTTGTGATCGCGGCACCTCTTAAGGAAATTTAAAGATGATATTTTCCTTGCGCGTTTAGTCTTGAGATCTTCCAACCGGCGGATTTTGTTTGCTGTATCCAGTCTGTACTGGTTCACATACTTGTTTCTGAAGTTTACGCGAATATTAATCATCGAAATAAAACAACTTTTTGACGGATTAACTTTTCGCGAGTTTATTAATTTTATCCCGACGTTTCGAACACTTTACAGTGTTCGTGGTCACGGATAGACTAAGATGTTATTTGTCATATGCTAGACCACTCACTGCAAGATCACAAGACACAGTTAGCTTTCTGCGTGGATAGGAACGTTAATTAATAATATGAGTGACGGTAGTGAATATTTTTCAAAACTCTGTAAATGACAAATAACATCTTAGTCTACCCGTGACCACGAACGCTGTAAAGTGTTCGAAACGTCGGGATAAAATTAATAAACTCGCGAAAAGTTAATCCGTAAAAAGGTTGTTTTATTTCGATGAGTAATAATCGCTTTAACTTCAGAAACAAGTACCAAAGTAAGTAGCCAATGCACTGTGTTATGGAAATCAGAAACAACGGTGGTACCATGGGGGACGTAAGGGAGCTTAACCAAGACCCAAAGCTCCAAGCCAACCTCACCTTCACGCGGTGCGTCCTGTTTCAACAGACGAGGCTCTGGCGACCGACCGATGGCGGGATAACCATCCAACAAAAGGCGCAGTAAAATGTTGAGCTGTGATGGGCAGCAGCGTCACAGCTGCAAGGGGCTGCGCCTCTGCGCTCGCCAACCCGCCTGCCAAGCGTGGCGAGTACTGGCAAATACCCCCCTCATATGTTAGTACACAAAAAAACCAGGCCCCCAGTCTCCGGCAGCCCCGCTATTCCTGATTCCGGTAGCGGTCACGGTAACGGAAGGGCAGGGGGTGCTAAGAATCCCCGGAGGCGATCTCGCTACCACCCCCAACGACAACTGGCCCTGGTAACTTATAACGCGTGCACACTGAGGACAGACGAGAAGTTGCTCGAGCTGGAGGAAGAATTGAGCAGGTTACATTGGGACATTGTGGGTTTATCAGAAGTCCGTAGAGAGGGCGAGGACACGATAACTCTGAAGTCTGGCAACCTGCTCTTCTACCGGGAGGGTGACCAAAAGTCCCAAGGTGGTGTTGGGTTTCTTGTCCACAGGTCCCTCGTAAACAACATCGTAACCATCGAGAGTGTGTCGAACAGGGTGATATACCTTATACTCAGAATAACCGAAAGGTATTCGCTGAAGGTCATACAGGTATATGCACCGACCTCGAAACACCCGGATGAAGAGGTGGAGGAAATGTATGAGGACGTAAGTAGAGCCATACACACTTCCAAAACCTATTTCACTGTTGTTATGGGGGACTTCAACGCAAAACTCGGCAAGCGAGGCGAGGATGAGTTGAAAGTGGGACCTTTTGGATATGGTCAAAGGAACGCCAGGGGAAATAGGCTGGCCGACTTTCTGGAGAAGGAGGGACTCTTTGCGATGAACTCTTTCTTCCAGAAGCCGCCTCAAAGGAAATGGACCTGGCTGAGTCCGGATGGCAAGACGAGAAATGAGATAGACTTCATCATGACCACCAAGAGACGGTTATTCAATGATGTCTCCGTGATCAACAGGGTAAAAACCGGTAGTGATCACCGTATGGTCCGAGGCATATTGAATATAAATGTCAAATTGGAAAGGTCCCGCTTGATGAAGTCCACGCTCCGACCTACTCGTGCCCATATCCAAAATCCCGAGAGCTTTCAACTCGAGTTGTCAAACCGCTTTGATTGCCTAGAGAATTGCGTATCAGTGGACGAAATAAACAACGGGTTTGTGGAAACTGTCCAAACGGTCGGATCTAAGTTTTTTAGACCTGGCCGTAAAAATAGACCTCAAAAACTCTCGGTCCACACTCTCGACCTTATGGCAGAACGTCGATTTATTTATGTAGCGTCGACGAAAGCAGAGGTTTTGAGGGAGATCGAAAGGTTTTATGGACAGTTGTACACCTCAGTAGCCAAACCCGTTGATAGCTCGACCGGAGACCCACGAGCTATCCTGACCCGACACTACACTGAAGACATCCCGGACATCAGCCTCTACGAGATTAGGATGGCCCTGAAACAGCTTAAAAACAATAAGGCACCTGGCGAGGACGGAATCACAGCAGAGCTCCTGAAAGCGGGTGGAACACCGGTACTTAAAGTCCTTCAGAGACTCTTTAATTCCGTTCTGCTAGAGGGCATCACGCCTGAGGCATGGAACAGGAGTGTGGTGGTGTTGTTTTTCAAAAAAGGAGACAAAACCTTATTGAAGAACTATAGACCCATCTCACTCCTGAGCCATGTCTACAAGCTGTTCTCAAGGGTCATCACGAATCGTCTCGCACGTAGGTTTGATGACTTCCAGCCTCCCGAACAAGCCGGATTCCGAAAAGGCTACAGTACCATAGACCACATTCATACGCTAAGGCAAATTATACAGAAGTCCGAGGAGTATAATATGCCTCTATGTTTAGCTTTTGTGGACTATGAGAAGGCCTTTGATTCGATCGAAACTTGGGCGGTGCTTCGGTCTCTTCAGCGGTGTCACATAGACTATAGGTATATAGAGGTGTTAAAGTGTCTATATAACAACGCCACCATGTCGGTCCGAGTACAGGAACAGAATACGAGGGCGATTCCATTGCGAAGAGGTGTAAGACAGGGCGATGTTATATCTCCGAAACTGTTTACAGCAGCATTGGAAGACGCCTTCAAGCTCCTGGAATGGGAAGGATTCGGCATCTCCGTCAATGGCGAATACATAACACACCTTCGGTTTGCCGATGATATAGTCGTTGTGGCAAAGACGCTGGATGATCTAGGCACTATGCTCGAAGACCTCGACCGAGTATCCCAACAAGTGGGTCTTAAAATGAACATGGAGAAGACGAAAATTATGTCGAGTTCCCTTGTTGTACCCACTCCAGTATCCATTGAGAACTCAACTCTCGAAGTTGTCGACGAGTACGTCTACCTGGGACAAGTGATCCAATTGGGTAGGTCCAACTTCGAGAAAGAGGTCAATCGACGAATCCAACTCGGCTGGGCAGCGTTCGGGAAACTGCGCAAGAGCGTCTTCTCGTCTCAATTACCTCAGTGTCTGAAGACGAAAGTCTTCAATCAGTGTGTGTTACCAGTGATGACATACGGATCCGAAACGTGGTCTCTTACTATGGGCCTTATAATGAAGCTCAAAATTACACAACGAGCGATGGAGCGGGCTATGCTCGGTGTTTCTCTACGAGATCGAATCAGAAACGAAGAGATACGTAGAAGAACCAAGGTAACGGACATAGCCTTGAGAATCAGTAAGCTTAAGTGGCAGTGGGCAGGGCACATAGCGCGAAGAACTGATGGCCGTTGGGGCAGGAAAGTTCTAGATTGGAGACCCTTCGACCAAAGACGCAGCGTAGGACGTCCACCAACAAGATGGACAGACGACCTTAAAAAGATCGCAGGATCAAACTGGATGCAGACCGCTAGTGATCGGTCGCTGTGGAAAGCCGTGGGGGAGGCCTATGTTCAGCAGTGGACGTCCTTTGGCTGATTATGATGATGATGATGGTGGTACCATAACACCCAGCCTGTTGATTCACAAAGTCAACCTCGACACTGATCCATATATGGACCTTCGCCTGGGTCGAGAAATTGGTATTCACAAAATCTCATCGAATCTAGCGCCGATCGCCTCAAACGGCGTGAGTTGAAACTAATCCTGGGCGAATTATTTGACGCGTTTCTATGGACTTTGACGCGTTTGGCAGATGAAAAATTATAGCATCGCCAAAGCTGTAGCCTCGCCTCAGTCGATGTCACAGTAAATAAATGATAACTAGTATTTAGAAGGAAGAAAAATAATGTTGAAAACTAACTTTTAACATTTAACATCCTTTTTGGGTCCTTGAAGGTAATGAAGATGAGAGACCGCATTAATGAGAGTTTTTCTTATGAAAAATATCCATCAACTTGCTAACAGAACTAACTCCAAAAGTATCAGACACAAAAAAGTCATATGTTTTTATGCTATCGAATCAAAATCAATGCGGTATCCTCTAGTATTTTAATAAAATGAAGAAGAAGAAATTTTTAATTTCTTATTTCCTCTTGTATTCTTGAGTGCAGTACTACTATATGATATCATAGGTATTTACACATATATATCATAGGTACTACTATATGATATCATAGGTATTTACACATATTTGATATCATAGGTATATTTCACTTTAAAAAATATATGTACTGAGACCGCTCAAAAACTCAAAACATTGCACTGTATCTACTGACTATAAAGTGCACTGTGAATACGGACATCGCCTATTCACAACATCGTCTGATATATATCCGTGAAAAGTTATGTCAAGATTATCAAGACGTCAATACCTATTTGCATAAAATATTATATTTTTTGCAATAAAACAAAAAGATATTTCATCAAATTTGGCCATCACACACCAAAAAAATAAAGCTATTGAAGAATCCAATTAAGCTTGTGGTACTCTGTGTCGTTAAGACTCCTGGAGCCGCCACAGTAATATAAGCTGGATCTTGGAGCATAATTTTGCGAGATATACATTTTCTGCCTGAGCGAGTATCAAGTTTACGTCGGAGCAATATCTTGGACCTTTTTTTAACGGGAAATCCTCGTGGTGCGGATTCTCAAAGAGAATGAAGATACTTTCATCCAACTTTAAAACTACAGTCCTACTCTAACCAAAGGTACTAAATAGAAAGGCTAGCTAGCCTAAAACAATGCTTTGGCTAAGCACGCGATACGTGTAATCAATAAATTTTATAAAATTCCGGAGGCATACGAAATATAACCTATATTTTATCGTTTGCTGTTGTTTCAGATTCTATGTAGGTATAGTGTATTTTTATGAGACGACATCAGATATGTTGAAAATTATGAAAAGCTGTATTTTTATCTAAGCATCACTGAGACGGAGTAGAGTAGAAAATACAGCACAGTGCTTAATATCGTTTCGTTTGTCTACAATATGCAGATGTCACGTTCTTACTTTGTTATTTCGTTTATCCACTTCCAAGATGAACTTGATTATTTGTGCCAATGTAAAGAGCAAAAAAGCTAGAGGGAAAATCTCATTTAAATGATTTAACTAAGTAGAGCAGCTCCTATAGGTTTGAGGAAGAGATCCAGTATTGCTGCTGACCCAAGAAATGGAGAGAATGTAAAACACTAGTGTGTAATGCTTAGGTTTATTGCTAAAAAACTTTTAATAAAATAAAGTCATTTATTCAAATGCATTTTTTATTTAATACATACACTTAGAGGTATGATGGATGGATGATTCAGTCTACTAAACGTGCCAGATGCTGTGTTTTTGTTTTGCACTGTTGACCTGGTATATGCTCGTTCCTTTTATTTTATTACAATAATTATGTACTTAATCCAAGATTTCATCAAAAATACTTATTTGCTAAACTAAACCATAATACCGTAACATAATATAAATGGCAAGTTTATGGAATTGTTCCTTGCCCAGACCGTTTTCTGGTTAAAATCCAGGGCTCGCGTGCCTACGAGTAGCACAACATGCTCCTAAAACCAGCCCTCGGTGTCTTGACGATCGCGAAGCAGCAACATTTACTTGATTGGTAACATCAAATATTATATTATTTTCAGGCTTTTGCTGGCTAGAGTTGAAGAAATAATGATGAATATAGAGCTGAAAAATTATTTAAAAAGTTTGAAAATAGCTTAAGACTTACACATTTATATGACATCTCACGAATGTATTTTAGCTCAGGCGATGTTCTGAATCGGGCGAAATACGTCATGGTTGTAGATACAGAAAGTATTTTAATGTTTAAGACCGTAAAGTTTATTTTTGCTTAACCATAGCCGTCACATCAACAAAGGCGGATAGTTAGGGCGAGGGCGAGAGCGAAATCTAATTAAAAACTTAATTATAAAGCAAAAGACATAGACATTTGTGTCAATCAAATGTTGTATCCACATCAACCGGCGGCATTACCGGCGTCCAAATGTCAAAAATGTCAGATACCATAGTATCGTTATTTTTCATAGAAAATGCCGCTGCAGCCCTAGATTATTATATTTTTCTCAGTATGAGCAGCAGAGCCGTCAACACAATACCTCCGGGTGGTGTGGACACAATAAATATGCACAAATGATTTTTCCCTTTTTACGGTTTCCAGGTCTAAAGCCTTGGCTGCATCCAACATAAAACATAAAACTTGCCTAGTTTATTTCAAGGCTTTAATTGAGTTTGCTGTTCATACCATTTAGTTTGATATAACAGTCCTCATCGCAGCTCCGTCTATTTTTCTAAACAGTATTTAGCACATAATTTCGAATATTGTTTAATCCAAGACATGAAACAATGTTTTAGTATATGTAGTAAGGCTGAAGATTTGACTTGGCGATTAAAGACACAGATAGTGTATTTTTTAATAAGATATTGTAATTAGAACGCGTTTTTTAAAATTCAGATCAAAACCTTATTTTTCAATAAAAATATTTAATTTTTATCTCTCTGTTTTTGCTCTTTGGTTCAATTACACCTTTCATTTGATCTCGCCTCGCCCTTGCTTGCTATCTCGCCTTTGTTGATGTCACGGTTATGCAAAAACTTACTTTACGACTTCACGTTTAAAATACTTTTTGCATCTATAACCGTGACGCACTTCGCCCGATTCATGACATCGCTTGAGATGAAATACATCCGTGAGATTTTGACATAAAACGGCATATCAGTAGCAGTATTTGCAAGCAAATAAATCAATTTACAGTCATTTCATAACTATTTTTTCAACTCTGACCAGCACGAACCTAGAAATAATGTCCTTGAAGATGCCAATCAAGCAAATTTATGATGCTCCGTTGTCAAGACGCTTAGAGAGTAGTTGCTGTTAATCATCTTAGGTTGCTGCGTTCTAGAGCCTATATAGTGTGCTTGATACGTGAGCAATGGATTTTATCAGAAATCGTTCTGAGCGAGGAATGTCTGTACCTCTTGTGCAGGAAGAACAAACACCTAATATATCGAAAAACAAAAGGAGTCTCATTTTTCTATGTTACGTCCGTTGAACTATTCAAAACGACATTAAACAGTTAAAAAATTTCAGAGGGAGATACTCATTGTGAGAGTAGCTCCTTGATATGAGGAAGTGATCTGTATTGCTGCTGATGACTGCGAATAAGGGGTAATACCTAACAAACCGGGTAGGTCAAGCATGAGTAACCGTGATTATAATGACAAAGGATCAGCCACATAAAAAGAAAGATAGCGTGAGTGCTTAGGCATATAAAAGCTTTTTCAACACACTTGCTCAAAATGTCGTTTTTATTCCACCGATTTTTGGCACATAATCATAGATATTAAACACGCGTGCTTTTTCTGTATATTATTGCACTAGTGCCTTTTGTTTATTAACCCGACCAATTTACATTTGTACCCTTTTACCAAGTAGTAAGTAAGAAGATGAAGCGATATAATTTAGTCGGGTTATAACTTACACAACAAACAGTATTTATGCGAAAAATAACAGTATGTACATATTTATTTCAATAAATGGTAACTTCAGCTTTATTACTAAAAATAACTCAAATTCATTTAAAATTTTCTATAATTTGTGTTTTAAATAACGAATTATTACATTTTTAATCTTGGCTGTTGGCCGATCTAGTTCGCGCCTTAACCTTGCGCGCGCATCAGTTTCGCAGCAAGCAAAACAAAAACAACGCGCCATTTTTCGTAAATAGTTGGCGGCTGTGGTGTGAGTGACGAAGTTTGGATTAATGGCAAGTGTGTTGAAAAACGTCGTATGAAACACGTGTGCCTGTGACCATTATATACGCGGCTTTCTTATGGCGCACTCGCTTTCGCTCGTGCGCACACAATATCGCCTTGTATATAATGGTCAACTTAGCACACTTGTATCATAATGTACTATTATGAATAAAAACATTTATCAATGTTAATGATTGTATTTATTTCTTATAAATTTTAAAAACTTTAGTTCAGTGCAGATTGTCATTGATGTTGTGCTGAAATGTAGTAAGTGTCTGCTCCCTTGCTGCTAAAGGCAAATTAATGTTTTCTTTAACTTGTGTTCATTACCTTTTGAGAATGTATTTTTCGAATGTTAATATCAAATCTCTTGAATCTTCTGTAATGTGAATAAGGAAACTTTCTTTAATCTTGAAAGAAAATACAAACATAAATACGTACATAGGTAGGTTGCTACCTACCTAATAGTATCTCTGGGCGGCTTACTATAGGTAAAGACAGATATTAAACATGCACGTCTATCACAATGAATATAACATTTCCATTGGTGACTATTAAGGCATGCAACATGTACAGTCGCCGTCAGATATATTGGAGCAGACAAAGTGACCAAATACTTCTGAACAGTTTAAAATGTTAATAAGTTCCATACACTACAAGTTACCATTAATATAAGAACATTCATTGCTTCATTAATATCTAAGCAGATGTTAGTCAATAAATTCTGTACACACAACTAACCAATAATATCTGAACACTTACTTGCCTGAATTGATTTATTGCATGACACTTTCATGACAGTGTGAAAATACTGAAAACTACAAAGAGTTACAAACTGCCAGCGTCATATTACTATAATATAATCTATGAAAAGAGTTCCTATACTTAAATTCCACTTCCTTCTGCAATTTTCCTGGATTGCTCAGGTATTTAAGACCGACTGCGTAGATTCATTTGACGTTATGAGTGTTCAGATATTATTGGATAGTTGTGTGTATAGAAGTAATTGACTAGCTTCTGTTCAGATATAAATGAAGTGATGAATGTTCTGATATTAATGGTAACTTGTAGTGTATGGAACTTATTGACATTTTGTTCAGAAGTATTTGGTCACTTTGTATGATCCGATATATCTGACGGCGACTGTACCTAAATACATAACAGTGAATTTGAAACCTTGTGGTGCTAAGGTTAGAAAGAAATATATTATAAATATAAATATAGGACATCAATCACATACATTGCGCTGATCCCAAAGTAAGTAGCTAATGCACTTGAGTTATGGAAATCAGACACAGCGGTGGTACCACAACACCCAGACCCGAGACAATATGGTTTTTTATTACTTCTATATTGACCCGACCGGGAATCGAACCCGGGACCTCGGAGCGGCGACGTCTTGAAACCCAGCGTTCTTAACCAATAGAAACTGTCTGGGCGGTGTGAGTCAACGGTCCTGAATAATAATAATATAACTCTTTATTGCACAACACAAAGTAAATTAAAGTTTTTAAGCTTATGGTAAATATATCTCATCGCTTAAAGCGATTTCTTTCAGACTACCTCTGGGTAAGGGAATAGATTAATTTTCATCATTACGAGCAAGTCGCTAGCGGCGGCCATTTCCTATATCCATTTTATCTGTGCTTTTGCTCTACTAGAGATAGAAATGGTTGGCTACCTTAAGATGTTTTTATTTATTTATTTATTTATTTATTTAATCTTTATTGCACTGTAAGTTGTAAAATTGGCGGACTTAATGCCTACTGGCATTCTCTACCAGTCAACCACCTGGTAATGCAAAGAGTTTAATCAGTGGCGGAATATTAATAATATGTGAGAAGAGTATTTTTGTCCCTATACAACTTCTGGCAGTACGACATCTCCAACCGAGGAAATCCTATCACCATTCGAGGATAGCTATCTATCTACCTGGGTCTTTAGTTTGTATATAGAGGACGGCCGTAAACAGAATACAATCTAATTAAATATAGCCTAGTCCTTATTTATTAGTGGTCGCGTTTTGACGCTCGCATCGCGCGCACGCGTTTTTTTGCCAGTTAAATATTGGTCACAAATGGTCGCGTTTGTAGCCGTGACTAGTGGGTAAATTTGCGTTTTGTTTACACTATGTAATTTCCATGTCATATGCCATACATAATTCGTTTTTAAAAGAGCCAAAGCAACTAAAAATAATTCAATATTTATTTTAATAAAAATTAGTGGTCCCAGCAGACTTTGCCTAGCCTTGGATTTCATTTCGATAAATAGATGAAGATTATTTTAAAAATAATGAGAATCAAAGGAAACGTTTTTGACTTCATAAGAAAACATCAGCTAAAAATAATATACGGAAAGTGTTTTGTAAAACCTTAAGATCACTTTTGTTATAGCCTTTTCAAAAAGAAACTGTAAAAAAAGCCCCCGCATCTGCCGTCGAAAAATGAAGAAGCATCCCGAAGTGTCGCTACAAGAAGTGAAAATGTATTTCTTTATTCATTAAATAAATAATAATAAATAAATATCCTTTGGACATTCCCACACATCGCCATCTAGCCCCAAAGTAAGCTACTCAAAGCTTGTGTTATGGGTGCCAGACAACGGATATAATACTTAAATACTTTTTTTTTTGTAAATACATACATGATATACATAGAAAACACCCAGACCAATACAAACAGACATGTTCATGCACACAAATGTTTGTATTGTGCGGGGATCGAACCCGCACCCGCTGCGTAGTAGGCGATTTCTCGACCACTACACCAGACGGGTCGTTAAACCATTGCTCGAATAAACCGGGTTCACATTTCTCACTTGCTGTCACGGCTATTGAAATAATGGAATTCAGGGAATATTATATAGGTAAGGTTGTTTGGGCGTTGTAAATAACTGGGGAATACGTTTTACCCGCACTAGTTTAGCGGTTGATACTTAGTCAGCAGCAAATTTTCATTGGAGCTTGCGAAGTTGGGATTGGGATTCCAACTCTCTGTGGCCATGCATCACCATTTAGTTTATATAAGACTAAAATGTGACTGGTAAAAGCTGAAACAAATGAACATTAGACCCCTTACACACTGCGACTTTAAGCATAGATGCAGTCGCATAATGTCAACCTTTACACACTGCGCTACTTTCAGCATCGACGCTGTCGCGAGGCTAACACGCATTAGGCCCCTTACACACTGCGACTTTTAGCATCGATGCAGACGCGCGTTTTGAAAACGCGCTACAACATCGTAACTCTCGCAATAAACAGATTTAATTTAGCATCGATGCAGTCGCGCGTTAGTATCGATGCAGTCGCCAAAATTCAGTATATAATTTGTCAATTGCCAGCTTCTGCATCGCGACTGTATCGATGCTAAAAGTAGCGCAGTGTGTAAAGATTCACATTTTGCGAATACACCGACGCAAACGCGCGTTAGCATCGCTGCTAAAAGTCTCCGTGTGTAAAGGGTCTTAGCATCGTTGCAGTCGCGATGCAGAAGCTGGAAATTGACAAATTATGTACTTTAGAATGTTTTAAACACTCACAGTGTCATATTTTATATTCATAAAGATGAAATAAGAAACCAAAAATTTCACGCACGGGCGGGACTTGAACCAGCAACCTTTTAGCAAACCGGGCCAAAAGGTTGCTGGTTCAAGTCCCGCCCGTGCGCGAAATTTTTGGTTTCTTATTTCATCTTTATGAAATTATGTACTGTATTTCGGCGACTACATTTAGTAAACCGCGTTTTCAAAACGCGCGACTGCATCGATCCTAAATGTCGCCGTGTGTAAGAGGTCGGGGCGTCTCCCATAAATACTTAAATAAATTTTAATATCCCGTCTTTTTTGTTCGTTTTCTTTGCTTGTCGAATATTGTAAACAATATTGATAAACCTTTTAACCGAGATAATTTATTTTAAAATAAGACGAATATAAAACTCGCCAACTACATAGGTTATTCATTGTTTAGCACTGAGAGCTTTTTATATCAAATAGTAAATGAATTTTATTTACCGACATAATTGAATTAAAAAGGATTGTTTACTTTATTTGACTAGCAAAGAAAAGCGGACAGTAGGTACAAGTTCGTGATTATCACAAAAACATTTGTCCTTTGCGGGATTCGAACCCGCGACCGCCAACATAGTAGTTAGAAGCTGATCTAATTAAAAAACAAAGAAAATCGTCTATTTTTATGGTTAAGGATGTTTTGAACACTCACAGTGTCATATTTTATATTCACAAAGATGAAATAAGAAACAAAAATTTGCGCACGGGCGGGGCTCGAACCAGCAACTTCTTTGCTAACCGAGTCAAACGCTCTACCAATTGAGCTACTGTGCTGTCGGTCCGACTTTGTGGAATAGGTGGTCTCTTATGGATTATTATTATTATTATTAATTAATTGTAGATCACACTAGCAGCTATTCAGCTGATGCGTGTGCGTCTTGGGGTTCGGAGATATTGCTTTTGTCCAATCTATTCTTGAAGCTATTTACTGATGGTGCATTAATGGTTTCCTCAGGTAGCTTGTTCCAATCTGTGACTACACGGTTGGTTAGGAAATTTTGCAGGGGGTTCTTTTTGGCTTTTGAACGACACAGTTTAAGCGCATGACCTCTCAGACGTTTGTTCGCAGAAAATTGGAATAGGCCTTGCAGATCAGGTACATTGTAATATCCTTTTAAAATCTTGAAGGTCTCAATTAGATTGCCCCTTCTTCTACGCTGTTCTAGTGTTGTTAGCTTCAATTCCTTTAGCCTCTGTTCGTATGACATATTTCGCAATGACTTCACTAATTTTGTAGCTCTACGCTGTACATTCTCTATTAGTTTTATATCTTTTATAAAATATGGGTCCCAAATTACGTAAGCAAACTCCAACAATGGTCTTATATATGTCTTGTAAATTTTTATGAATGTTTTCGATGTTAGTCTTGTGAAGGATTTACGTACAAGGTATAACATAGAATTTGCTTTCTTCACTATATTAACTATGTGAGTTTCCCATTTTAAATTGGTGGTAATGGTAATTCCAAGATCTTTTTGCGATTCTACTGGAGTCAGCTGCCGATTGCCAAGATAGTATGTCTGACGGGGATGTCTTGAAACTGCGAGATCGGGTTACCATACAATTTTGTATCATCCGCAAATAGTGAGAATGGCAGATTTATTGTATGTTTGAGATCTGTCAGGTACAGAATAAAAAGCAAAGGTCCAAGGACAGAGCCCTGCGGTACTCCACTAATAACAGCACGAGGATTTGAGATGGTACTTCCCACCCTTACACGAAAAGATCTATTACTAAGAAAGTCATTGATCCATGCTAGTAGTTTCCCACGTATACCTAAATGCTCTAGCTTGATACTTCATTAAATATCCTTAAAATTCAACTTGGCTCTTATAAGGTCTCTTTTAAGAGGCCACAAATTGTGCAAAGTTGGACCGACAGCACGGTAGCTAAATTGGTAGAGAGTTTGGCCCGGTTAGCCAAAAGTTGCTGGTTCGAGTCCCGCCCGTGCGCAAATTTTTGGTTTTTTATTTCATCTTTGTAAGTCGTCTAATTTAATTGAATTTGACTGAACAGATAAAAATGTAATGCGAGCTATCGTTCCGTTTAGTGCACCAAGCGGACCTAGCAAAATGCTATTATTGTTCGGATTCCACCGAGGAATCGAATGTTCACTCATTTTTATTACGTTATCGACAGAGAATATAGACATTAAAATTGCTTTGTGTGCGCCGTTCTTAACGTTGCAGTAATAAAAGATAATTTGAACGCATTTTATTAGTAGATTGTTCAGCTATGAAGGTTTTTCTTTAAAAAGATATTCTTTACTCATATAACGTACCGTAACACACAAGTTTCTTCTACCATGAACTACTAAGTTATAAATAGGGTCTATCAATTTTAACTACATTCCTTCTTGGGGCTTATTCTGACCCTCAAATACAACAAATTTTTGTATGGGACCAACATCGCAATCCCTAAAAAGCATTTCCCATACCAGAGTGCCGATCAGCTGATGCTAGTTTGTATAGAGAAGTCAAAATTTTGTTTGGGATTTCGATGTTGGTCCCATACAAAAAGTTGTTGTATTTTATCAACACAATTACCATCGAGAAGCAATGCAGTTGATTATGTTAAGCCCTGTATTGTTTCATGTAAAAAAACAGTGCAAAAACAGAGATTTTTTAACATAATGCAGACGCCCATAGAAGAGTAACAGTACTTACGGCTTTAATAAACGGAAGTCGCCTTCTTAATGTTGATTTTTATTTTTTTCTTCCAGCGACCATAATTGAAAAGATACCGACACAAAAAAACTCATTATTATGGTGAAATACCCCCAATTTCACCTTCTATTTAATTTAATCTCTTACCAAATTTTTTGATATTACCATTCTTTACCGACTTCAAAAAAGGAGGTTATCAATTCGACTGTTTTTTTTGTATCTATGTTACCTCATATCTCAGTCATTTGTCGACCGATTTGAAAAATCGACTACCTAGAGGGTAAAACTTCTAGTAGGTCCCATTTTTACCAATTCGGGATCTGATGATGGGATCTTTTTGGAGTCGGTGCCATCACTTTGACAATCAAACATCAATTATCAAAGCACCGACTCCAAAAAAATAGACTTAAAATGATTGAGAAATGAGAAACAGTTTGGTTTCTCCAAAGGTAGAAATACAACAGATGCTGGGGTGGCACTCGTCAAACACATTTTGGATGCCTATGAAGATAAACATGATGCGATAGGTGTATTCTGTGACTTATCGAAGGCATTTGATGGTGTCGATCATCAAACACTCATTATCAAGCTGGAACATTACGGTGTATCTAATAATGCGTCAAAACTGTTGAATTCTTACCTCTCAGGCAGACTACAAACAGTAAACGTTAATGGCATTAACTCCTCAGGTGCCCCGCTTCAAATGGGAATGCCCCAGGGCTCAATATTGGGACCTTTGCTGTTTTTGATCTATATTAATGACCTTCCTTTTTATTCAAAGGACTCCTGTGAGATAGTTCTGTTTGCTGATGATACATCTTTAATCTTCAAATCAAGAAGAGGCGAAAAATCATTTAACAATGTTAGCAGAGCTCTCTCTAAGGTATCAAATTGGTTCACTAGCAATAACTTGCTTCTTAATACAAAAAAGACTAAATGTATTAAATTCACCATGCCTAACGTGAAGCAAGCTACCACAGAAATTGTACTTAACGGTGAAAAATTAGATCTATCAAACACCACTGTTTTTCTGGGCATTACATTGGATTCGAAATTGCAGTGGGGACCACATGTTGACGCTCTGGTTGGGAGACTCGCTTCAGCTGCCTTTGCGGTTAGAAAAATTAGACATTTGACTGATGTTGAAACAGCCAGGCTTGTGTATTTTAGTTACTTTCATAGTATAATGTCTTATGGTCTTCTCTTGTGGGGTTCTGCTGCGGACATCGATACCATCTTTATTTTACAGAAAAGAGCCATTCGTGCCATTTACAAACTTAGTCCCCGCGAATCCCTGAGAGAATTCTTTAAGGAAATTAACATCCTCACTGTCGCTTCTCAATACATATTTGATAATATCATGTACGTACGTAAAAATTTAGATGTTTTCATGAAAAAAAGTGACATACATTCGTATAACACACGAAATAAAAGCAAACTTGTCATTCCAAACTTCAGGTTAGCCAAAACAATGAATTCATTCCTGGGAAATTGTGTTAAATTTTTCAACAATATACCTAATAATGTCATCGAACTACCTATTCACAAATTAAGTTACATGTCAAAACTACCCTAATGTCGAAGGGGTATTATAAAATTCAAGACTATCTTAATGACGAAAATGTATGGACAGTCCAGCCTGCACCAAACTGATGTACCTACCTGTTTATTTTGATTTGTATCATTTTTGAGGCAGCTAGTGGTGACCTGAGTTTGTTCCGGCGTTTCTTCTCAGCACTTGCCAAATTGTCTGTGTTTTGTCTCGAAGCGCTAGTAGGGCCCAAAAGATAAGGAGACATGTTCTTGCCCCATACGGGCCAAAATTGATTGATATTACACTAATTATTGACGTTCATAAGTGGCATTTTGTGTCCTAAATTGAATAAGTTATTTTTGATTTTGATTTTGATTCTCATTTTCAAATTATTTACATTATTGTTAAACTATTTGAACAGCATTACCTTACGGAATTTAGACGACATTTTCAACGCAAAGGAATTACGACAAAAGCAAATTGAGGTTTATGAATTCTATGCAAATTCGATATCCCTGAAGGCTAAGCTACCGGACGATTTAATGACGGAGGTGAAGGCTTTATCTTGAATTTTTTCCGCAGTTTTTCCGCTTCAAAACTCCGGTTTCAGTACCTTTAGGTAGAGCAGTTTTGTTGGACACGTTTGCTACAGGACACTTGAAGTTTTTATAAAAATAGTCAAACAAGTTCTTAACATTTTAAGGTAACATACTCGTATCTAAGATATGAATATAATATTCCATAGATTTCATAACAGTATCCATTAGAGACTAGAAATTTCAATAATAATAATAATAATAATCTTGACACAATATCTTGTTTCCAATATATTCGTAATAAACCTTTGGACATTCCCACACATCGCCATCTAGCCCCAAAGTAAGCTACTCAAAGCTTGTGTTATGGGTGCTAGACAATGGATATAATACTTAAATACTTTTTGTTTGTAAATACATACATGATATACATAGAAAACACCCAGACCAATACAAACAGACATGTTCATGCACACAAATATTTGTATTGTGCGGGGATCGAACCCGCACCCGCTGCGAAGTTTCTTTTATAATAGTATCCTACCACTACACCAGACGGGTCGGAATTTCGTGCGGTCGGATCGACAGCACGGTACCTCAAGTTCTCAATATTTTAAGGTAACATACTCGTAACTAAGATATGAATATAATAGTCCATATATTTTATAATAGTATCCATTAGAGACTAGAAATTTCGTGCGGTCGGACCGACAGCACGGTACCTCAATTGGAAAAAGCGTTTGCCTGGTTAACCAGAAAGATGCTTGTGTTACGAATGTTAGTTATGCTAATCCCCGACGAAATAAGAGATGTTAGAGGGTGTTTTAAGTTAAACGTGTATGTCTATGTAACTGTCCGTAGTATCGTAGCTCCCAAACGGATCAACCGATTTTCGTTATTTTTTTTTTTGTCCATATTATAGACAATCGTATCCCGAGTGTTCTGAGCCATATTTCATGAAAATCTGTCTATCCGATTTTTTATTTTGTTTCGGGGGGTTGACAGTGAAATTACTTTTTTTTAAGGGGTTTCGTTAATCAGTCTATTCCTAATCACACACGATGAAAAGTGCTTATTGTGATATAGAGCTGGAGAAACAGTTTGCATGTATATCTAACTAATGCATTAGTGCTTGTTCTTCGAATTAATATTAGCACAGTAACACAGTCAACTTTTGCCCACCGCCGCTATCACCTCCTGCAAGAAACTGTTAGTTTCTAATATATGTTGCTAGCTCCTTAATGTATTACTGAAGCATTAATTTGCTCAAGTCAACAAGAGTTTCTGTGTGCCAATAATTAGCCATCAAACAGTTCGCAGGTGCGCGGATAAAGTGCCCTGGGGATGGGGAAGTTGGGGATGCATATACTCTTTGGGTAGAACAGATACAACCAATATACGTGGGACACTCAGAAAACTGTGCGATACTAAAAAAATAGTTTTTCATTTCTCCTGTTCGGAAAATTGAACTTTCATTTGAAGATAGACGGGTGGAAAATAGCTTTTCAATCCCTAGGGTGGAAAGTAATTTAGTTTTAATTGCTACGATCAGACATGGAGTTAAAGATAATTGAGTCACATCATATTATTAAAATAAACAAGCTTTCCATATTTTTAAAAATTAGCCTAACATTAAAAGCGTTTTTATTATGGTCACTGATTTTAAAAATTTACAATTGGTCTAATTTTTAACAATTTAAAATCTACAAACAAATATTTGGTTGCCCGCCATACATAGTGACACTTTTTTTTTCATTTTAAATTGTCACATTTTTTGTCTTTGACAGTATATTTTTTAGTTTGGTCGATTATTGCACAGATTATTAACCAGGCGAAGGCGACTTGGCGCGATTTTGTTATTCATTAATCTTCTTACTCTCTCCCACCTTTAGCTGTCACTCATGGCGCTATCTCATGAGGCAAAATTAAATCTGGAATTTGACATAATCTGTGGTAATTTTGGTGACAAGGTTAAGGTTGCGTTCTGTTACTATTAACATTGTCTGTGAGAAAAAATCGATATTTTTAACAATAATTTGAAATATTTGATATCGTCCACGTTTTATGTACTCAGTTGTCTTCTGTGCCGTTACTGTCCTTCTAATGGTGTGTTTTATGTGTAACGACAGTAAACAAACTGATTGTGATGTAAAAACTTGAGGTTTCATCTCTCGCCAAACAACATAATATCTAAATAAATTTATTTAGTTTTCCTCACAGTCGAAATGAAAAATAGTATGTATAACTCGGGTGAAAGCACCCATTTCACTCTAGAATTATTAGCGCTCTCACTCCGTTCGAGGCCAAGAACTTCTCGAGAGAAATGGGTCACTTTCTCCCCTTGTATAACAATCTATTATTCCAGGTACATATATTTTTATTATATCTTATATTCATAAAGATGAAAATAAGAAACCAAAAATTTGCGCACGGGCGGGACTTGAACCAGCAACCTTTTGGCATACCGGGCCAAACGCTCTTACCAATTGAGCTACCGTGCTGTTAGTCCAACCCTGCGAAATTTGTGGTTTCTTATGAAAACGTCAATTGCGTGACGCTTAGCGCCATCTAGCCGTCTGTTTATGAAACAGACGGCCCAAGCAGTTATTCTTTACAGAATAAATTCAACTTGGAAATTGATGTCGCTTCGCTATCTAATGCTTTAGAATGTTTTTAACACTCACAGTGTCATATTTTATATTCATAAAGATGAAAATAAGAAACCAAAAATTTGCGCACGGGCGGGACTTGAACCAGCAACCTTTTGGCATACCGGGCCAAACGCTCTTACCAATTGAGCTCTTACCAATCTAGCCGTCTGTTTCATAAACAGACGGCTAGATGGCGCTAAGCGTCACGCAATTGACGTTTTCATAAGAAACCACAAATTTCGCAGGGTTGGACTAACAGCACGGTAGCTCAATTGGTAAGAGCGTTTGGCCCGGTATGCCAAAAGGTTGCTGGTTCAAGTCCCGCCCGTGCGCAAATTTTTGGTTTCTTATTTTCATCTTTATGAATATAAAATATGACACTGTGAGTGTTAAAAACATTCTAAAGCATTAGATAGCGAAGCGACATCAATTTCCAAGTTGAATTTATTCTGTAAAGAATAACTGCTTGGGCCGTCTGTTTCATAAACAGACGGCTAGATGGCGCTAAGCGTCACGCAATTGACGTTTTCATAAGAAACCACAAATTTCGCAGGGTTGGACTAACAGCACGGTAGCTCAATTGGTAAGAGCGTTTGGCCCGGTATGCCAAAAGGTTGCTGGTTCAAGTCCCGCCCGTGCGCAAATTTTTGGTTTCTTATTTTCATCTTTATGAATATAAAATATGACACTGTGAGTGTTAAAAACATTCTAAAGCATTAGATAGCGAAGCGACATCAATTTCCAAGTTGAATTTATTCTGTAAAGAATAACTGCTTGGGCCGTCTGTTTCATAAACAGACGGCTAGATGGCGCTAAGCGTCACGCAATTGACGTTTTCATAAGAAACCACAAATTTCGCAGGGTTGGACTAACAGCACGGTAGCTCAATTGGTAAGAGCGTTTGGCCCGGTATGCCAAAAGGTTGCTGGTTCAAGTCCCGCCCGTGCGCAAATTTTTGGTTTCTTATTTTCATCTTTATGAATATAAAATATGACACTGTGAGTGTTAAAAACATTCTAAAGCATTTTATTATATCTTTTCAAAGTACTCTCCACCAGCTTCTATACAAGGATTATTATTATTGTAATATATTATTTTATTATTTATTGCACTGACAAAAGAAAGTATAAATTGCGGACTTAATGCTTAAAGAATTCTCTACCAGTCAACCATAGCGTGAAGCAGAAACGATTGAGGCGGCGACACAAAAAGTAACAAATTAATGTTAAGCTACTAATACTTACATATATAATTAAAAATAAACCTACTTAAACAATTTTTTTGCTGCTAGCACGTTTTCTTCCGTCATAGTCGTCAAAGGGCTTCGTTCTTCATCCCCCAAGGTTGGTCGACCGCGCTTGAATTTGTTGTAACAACGATACACTGTGGCCTTTATCCATAAATATCATTTGAAGTCTATCGAACGATTCTTCCAGTTTCAAGCGACACTTAAAATGGTAAAAAATCATAGCCCTAAAATGTACCCGGCGCAGATTCATTTTTCAGTCAGACAAGATACTTTGAATTGTCTCGCAAAAAATGTGGAGGGAGATTTCGAAAATGGAACACACCAATTTATACTTATAAATAATGATATTTTCGAAAAAGATTCTAACCGGCCAGTCTTCCTTTTATAAAACCTTTTTTTTTTTGCAATATTAGCGACCTAGTTCATACTTTAACATTAATGAAATGTCGATTATGCTGATAAACAGAGAAAATCTATCGGTAATGGCACTTAGATAGATACATTTTAGAATGCATATTGTCATCACTTTCTCTAATCCGAAGTAAATGTATGTCAAGGCATTAATATTTTTTAAAGTTCTTATGATTATTGCAGTGAATATCAATATTACTTATGAAATTATGAAGACAATGAATGGTGCTGGATAAGATAATTATTTTGCTGCACATCATACATTTCAGTTACAAATTCGCTTAAAGAAAATATAAAAAATTGAGCTACGCAACGGAAAAAATATGTATCATTGATCTTCAAAACTTGCTGACCTATTTCCTTAAATCCGAATATGTTTCATCGAAATAAATGTGATCAGTGTCTATGAAATCACATAAAGTGAAGCGGAATCACTGATGCCAGTACCAGATAAACCACAGCACGAGAACAATCCAGCCGTGAATGCACTATTTGCCATCAGCAAAGCTATCCGGTATTCTATTAAGACAGAGAGGCGAGCTGAGAGCGCGCTAATAAATAATACCCTATAATGACGTCGTCGACGTAACCTTAGTGAAGATGTTTCATTTAGAATTAAGCCTTTTTGTATTAAATTTGCGTGTCGACAGGAGTAATTAGTTAAGCTTTGTGTAATGGAATCTTAACAGTATGATTGAACTTTAATTTATCTTAAAAGAATTTAATTTAACTGAGGCGGGCAATTATTAATAAACAAGTTGAATCACAAAAATAACTTTGAAAATCTTCAGAGTGAAAAAACGATTACTGTTTTTTTTCTTTCGTTTGTATGTTTATCAGTAGAAATTGTCATAGATGCTAATGATTTAAAAATGCCTACTACTATTTAGCTGTGTTATTAGGGTTCCGTACCTCAAAAGGAAAAAACGGAACCCTTATAGGATCACTTTGTTGTCCGTCTGTCCGTCCGTCTGTCAAGACCCTTTTTCTCAGGAACGCGTGGAGGTATGAAGCTGAAATTTATATCAATTACTCAGGTCTACTGTCCCTTGAAGCTGTGAAAAAATCACGCAAATTTTCGACACTTGCAAGGGAATCAAAACCTACAGGATGCTTCCCGTGAACTCAGAATCTTGAAATTTGGTACGAAGCAACGTCTTAGAGCATAGATAAAGGAAAAATTACGAAAACCATAAATTTTCAGTTACATCACATAATATATATATTTTTAATAATTTTAAACTTACTACCCATTTCCTCATAAACGCGTAGAGGTATTAAATTGAAATTCATACCAAATACTCAGGTCTATAATACCTTTAAGCTGTAACAAAATCAAACTTCTATGTCAACGCAATCAAAAGAAACAGCAATTTAAGCTGCATATTTTGAAACTCGCAAGTACTCGCAAGGGAATCAAAACCTAAAGGGTACTTCCAGTCGACCTAGAATCTTGAAATTTGGCATGAAGCAACGTTTTATAACACACATAAAGGAAAAATTCCGAAAACCTTAAATTTTTAGTTACATTACAAAATATATATTTTTTAATAAATATTAACTTATTACTTTTTTCCTCATGAACGCGTAGAGTTATCAAGTTGAAATTCATATTAAATACTTAGATCTAATTGCCTTTAACCCGTGAAAAAAAAAAAACTAAGTCAACGCAAAAACGCAAAAGTACAACCATTGATACCGATTGTCGTAATGAACGAACTTTGTAAACCTTGCAGGTTTGTACGGAACCCTCGGTGCGCGAGTCCGACTCGCACTTGGCCGGTTTTTTTTTTTACGTTCATTTCATACATTCAATTAAAAGCAATGCCAAGATTTCTACGTAACGAAATACCTTGAAAAAAAAAATCTTAAATTTCACTGAAATAACAGTCATAGATGTAAATAAATATATGTAAAGGGTCTCCAGTAAAAATAATTAGGAAGCAAAGAAGTAAGTAACATAAAAAATTACATCAAAATTATCCATTGAGATAAAGGTAGTCGTAGAAAAATCTACTCTGAAGTTTTAACAAATAATTCTAAAAAAAAGGTTTATTTTAACAGAACCAATATTTAAGGGCGCTCTCACAAGAGCGTTCTCGCGGTAAGGCGCACACGACGTATTCGTTGCGAACTCTTTGCTATCACTGCAGCGACAGTAGCGCACGTACACGCAGCAGGTACAGACGACAGGCAAGTCAAGTTAATCACTGCGGTATCTTATGCAGTTGTGATAAGGGCCATCAGTTTTCAACAAAAATGTATAACCTGATGTGCTAGCGACTGTACTATCGAGGTAGGTACCGTCTTAACACATTAAGAGCTAAAATCGCTTGCATCTCGAGTCGTCGTTTGTTTGAAGTGACGCCCAATTTCGGATTCGGATTGCTAGGTAATTAGCGATATCGCTGTGAGGGCTTGCCTCAGCTTGTGAACACGCTAAAATCTTGCTCCGTCGTCAAATCGCTCGTGTGGAAGCGCCCTAAAGGTATCTCTCAATGGCACTAGAACAAAAGCGAATGGGACAGCTTAATTACCCGTAAGTAATTTAGTTATTTAGGCAGGTGTATACGCAACGAATGGCGGCAGCGAAAAAAGGTTAATTCGGGTATAATTCAATCAGACTCCTCCCAATTACGATTGCCTTTTATTTATTTAGGTAAAACTCGCTCACTTGTAGCGTCATTTTGTCAAGCTTTTGTCGCGGGCCTAATCATGTTCGGTTAAGGATTGCAATTGTTTTTTTGAGTTGTACGTCAACTATAAGAAACACTTTATTAGTTACCAGTGTTAAGTGATCGCCAAATATTTTAGTGGTTTTGTACAGTTTTATTTTACGGTCGTAGCTAATATAATAAGTAGGCAGACTAATAAAATGCCTATTACGAGTATTACTACTATTACGAATTGTAAATAACCAACGGTTACACAAGACTTCCGCGAATCGTTCATATAGTTTTGATTTTACTCCATTACCTAACGCCTTTCAATCTTCTCCGATTAATAAGCTTTCTAACACAAAAAAAAACAAGCTGTATAATGTTATACTGCTTGTTCTTTTAATATCAGATACCAACATACGTGCGTAATTCACACTTCAAAAAGAAAGGTTAAAATGTTTGTTTAGGTTCAACATTTCAAAGTTGATAAATAATTTATGAAATCTTCAATTCTTAGAATCTTTTTGAACAGTACTAAAGATACTAATAAAGGTGTCGTTAAATATTTAGAAACTCTGCATACACTCTCTTTGCTCTCCAGACGTGTAATCGGAGAAGATACTTTCATAGAATATACTATATAATTACATTTTAAGTCAATAGTTACATTAATTTTCTACTGCGTCTAAATAAACCATTATTATTTCTGAGTGCGCCAATAACTGGCAAATATAAAAAATAATAACTCCATGACTTATGTGAAACGAAGGAAATTTGAAACAACTTTATGGAAATAAAAGAAAAATCACAGCTACGCGCATGAGCTATTGACCACCTATTGTACAGACTAAACCTGTTCTGACGTATCTGTGGCAATAACATGACAGTTATTATTATCGTGAGGGTGATTTCAGCTTAAACCACTTTCTTTTCCTGTTTATTACCGTTAATTGAAGAAAAACTTTATAAGATGGAATAATAAACCTACAATTGCGCTTTGGCAGGACTTGAACCTGTATCTTCTGCCTAATCGGATCAACGCTCTTTTCATTTCAGCTACCATGCTGTCAGTTCGACAGTGCGAAATTTCTGGTTTCTTATTACCTGTCTGTTTTGCAACAGTGCAATACAAAAATAACACTGTGAGTGTTAAATACATTCTTAACCAAATATAAACTTTACTGTAGATTAGTGTTATATTTGATCTATTGTTTAACTATACCAACATTACCAACCAATAATTAGAGATACAGTAATATTTTGTAGCAAATGAGATTTATTCTCTGTACCCGTAACACTCATTAAAAGCACTACTAAAACCTGTTTTAATATCGATAAATAAGAACTAACCAACGAATAATTCAAATATGGAAAGTATTTTCGTATGAACACAACATGACAGATAAAGCTAACCTATAACCAGCACTTAAAAAAAAGTGAAACAGGCCGTCTTTCGCAAAGCTTATATCTGGTAACCCTACTCTAGACTTTATTGTTTTATTAGACAATCTGGCTCTATTTGCCTCCTAGGCCCTAGATGCTAGATAGTCAGAATTGCTTGTAATTATAGTGAATACTCGTATATGCAAACGAAAGTTTGCGCCGATATTATGTAAAAGTATCGAGTCAATATAGATACCAAATATTGTTCTAAAATGATCTACAAATATTAGTTTAACATAAAAGTAATACTCTTTTTTTTATTTTTATTTATAAGGTACATCAACGATAATTACAATAATGCCAACTTATAACTAACAATATTTAAAAACTAATTGTATTATCAATTACAGATGCACACCACATGCTTTGTTTTCTTTTGATGTTGTCTAGTAATAACTAAATGGCAAACAGTTCTTACTCTAAATACTCTAATGGCAAATAGTACTCGTTCTTAATTACAGCTTAGTGGATTTACTTACACATAATTTCTTGAAAAGGCAGCTAAGTGTTAGATTAAGTTTTAAGAAACACGAGTGATTGTTTTTGCTGATATGAATAATAAAAGCTATTTCACACTTAATTCATCAGGTACAGTACTAGGAATGAATAGGTAGGTGCTTTAAGGTTTTCTTAAGTGTATCGATTTGAACACTAATAGAGACACCAAAAGCTCTATCAAAGCAAAATAATCAGTTGCAGGGATGAAAAATTAATGAGAAAATAAACGCACAGCATCTGACGATGGTAAAGATGGGTGACCAGTTTACGAAGACACCCATTTATACATGCAACGTGAAGTTTACGTATGGAATGTGAATAGGGGCGCGGGTCGCGGAGATCTCTCAATGTGGTCAATAGACCATCATGAAATATTCATCTGGAAGCTGGTGGTATCCCACGATCTCTTTTATTAGCATTTAAGACAAGTTTTGTAATGTAAGTCGGGGTTTCCTTTTATGTGGAAATATGCGCTTGGTTTATTTTTGAATAATGCTAGTATTAATTTGAATTTGTTCGGATGGATTTGACAAGGGCTGAACAAACTCGTTGCGAAGTTCATAGAATGGCGGATATGACAAGATAGCTGATGGCTTAGGCGGGTTATTATGTAACTACTACCTGGTTAATATAAGAATTGATCTGTCACTGCGCACGGAGAAAAGTGTGAAGTGATCTGTATTGACATGAAATAGACGAGCGCGGATGGGTGAGCGGGGAAACGGAAGATACGTGACATATTTGACAGGTTTATTTCTTCCGATAACCAATAAAGGATGATTCACGCTACAACGTGCCGGGGTCGGGCCGTGCCGGAGCTGGGAGAAATCCCATAGACATTCCGGACGGGGCACGTTCAGGCATGAAGCACTTCATATAAAATGTATACAATAATGTTTGACCACTCCCCGGCCGGCGCCCGGTTGGAGCCCGGCCCGGCGCTCGGTTGGAGCCCGGCCCGGCGCCGGCACGGTGTAGCGTGAATCGGCCTTTAATATAACCTGTTTATCGTAATAGTGTATCGGCGTTCATATCGCTCATGCCGCTAGTTGAACGCAACACCCAATGGTTTTAGGTAATACCTCTGGTATATTATATCCCAGCAAACTTTCTGTTACGGTCCGATTACTTCGAATTGAATGTAAACTAAAATGGATTTATGTTTCAAATGTATATTTTATCAAATAGTATATTTATTCGATGCTATTCCCCTGTACAGCTATAAAAAAGGGACGACAAAAATTCAGTGTCTACTGTATTTACAGTTTGAAAATCGATTGGTGAAATTTCTCAATTAATTTATTTTGTTGGTCTCATCCTATTCTCCGTAATTCGCGCTGTTTGGTCCACACTCCGATACTAACAGGCCTACTACGAAAAAACAAAATCCGTCAATACGATGATCGTTTTTCGGATTCAAAGCATTTTGTTGTAAGGATTTCATACAAAAAATGCTTCGAATCCGCAAACCGATTATCGTATTGACGGATTTCGTTTTTCGTAGTAGACCCTCTAAACCATAGCGGTTAGTTCGAATTGATAAACGCACTGGGCCCTGGTCCAACTACATGGTCAGAGTTAATCAAGTCCACATATTTCTAACCTGTGGTACTCAAACTTGTTACGTCAACCGCCCACTATGAGAATTAACTTTTTCTTGGGAAACATAATCCTTCATTATCTAGGGATTTTAGTTAAAAGCCAACGTAACTAGCGTTGGTGGGAAACGTATTTGATGAGAATCACTGTTTTTTTAGCCAACCTGAGAGCACATAATTGTGACCAAAATTCCCAATTGTTTTTTTTTATTGCTATAAAGAATTTCACCATGCCATTGCTAAGGCCATTCTAAACAACGCTTAAAAAATCTGCATCTGCATGTTCTCGTCTCAAGCACCTCAGTGTATGAAGACGAAAGTCTTCAACCAGTGTATGTTACCAGTGATTTCATACTGATCCGAAACATACAGCCTTACCACAAATAATTAAGCTAGGTTTGAACAACTGTTTAAATATGATACGGCCAAGTTTAAAATAAACGTCAATCCAGTCAAATGACGTAACGTACGTTTCACTTAAGCCGAATAGCTTTTAAACAGTAATTCAAACCTTGTTTATCCATTTGTGGTTAGGCCGATAGTCTCTTACTATCGGTCCCATAAAAAAGCTCAAAATCACACAACGAGCAATGGAAAGATGGAGATGCTTGGTTTTTCTCTAAGAGATCGAATCAGAAACAAGGAAATACGTAGAAGAACTAAGGTAACGGTCATAGCCCTACGAATCAGTAAGCTCAAGTTGCAGTGAGTAGGGCACATAGCGCGAAGACCTCTAGCTAGAAGCTCTAGATTGGAGCCTTTTTGACCAGAGGCGCAGCGTAGGCCGCCCACTAAAAAGATGGACAGACGACCGTGCTAACCCAGTTATTACGGAAATATTATGCCTCAAAAACAAGGTCCTATGTACAAAATTGGAACAAAATTTGTTTGTTAATTATATTAATTACTTTATATAAATATATTTTTAAATTTTAATGTAATTATAAATATGTTAATATGAGTTTTAGGTACACAGAAAAGAAAAGTTTTTACTAATATGGATTTGAAAAAAAATATAAAAGTGATAACTTGTAAGCTACTTGATAAAACTACATGTCCTTTCTTATAACTCAGGTGATCTTTATAAAGACCAGTAGTAATAACTGGGTTAAGATCGCATCTTCGTTATATTTGTGGTAAACCGGGGGGACATAGGTCCCGTATGTACAGCTGTGGACGTCCTTCAGCTGATTATGATGAATCTGCGAGATAAGTCTAATTGAGGTATATATATATATAAAGTTGGAATCATTATTATTTAGATTAAGTTTTTGACTGATGTAATAAAAAAAAATAGAACCTACGATCTCAAAACATGGATAGTACTACGTATGTCTATCTAATCGAGTTTATATTTACACATACTATTCCACCAATTTTGTGCAAAGACTGATGATAAAGTCCGTTTTCCTATGCTAGTCGAATATTGTAAACAATCATGACATTTATTTTTTACAAAATAAGTCATTTTAAAATACACCTACATAAGCAGTTAATCGTTGCACACTGAGATCTTCTTATTTAAATAGTGAATTCGTTTTTTTTTCACTGATATTATTTTAAGAGTCATGAAAACATTGTTTACACTATTGGACTTGCTAAAAAAACAGACTTTACTTTGGCTGGCATATTTCTAAGATAAACCTCAATTTATAGATTACCGTTCATTTTTCATTTACTTGCCTTTTAGGCCTATAACGACCTATTTTATGTCTCGAGTGCGTACGAGGGGGCGCTTTCGCACACTTTAATAAACTCTAACCCTACGGCGTAGGTGTGCCTCTAGCACATTCCGCCCATATTAAGCTTTAAGCTACCGTCAAAAGATTAGTTATTTACTTTTCGTGGCACACAATTACATTTAAACGCTCCTTAAAGGTTAATTTTACTGTTTCGAAGCTTGAAGCACGTTCCTAAACGAATACTTACTAATACGATAACCTAAACTTCTACCTTCGCTACGGTTTATATCAGTATGCATGTGGTCAATTAGTTATTAAAAATAGTAAACTATAAAGGCATTCGGATATTGTGAGAGCAATATCGCAACATTAATCAGGTCACGTAGCCAACGCGTCAAAGAAAGCATTTGCAAAATTCAACAGGCTTGCTAAAGTGTCGGTGGCCGAGGCATAGGTATACGCCCGGATAGCGTAAGACATGGGGTTCGATTCCTCGTCTGACACACTGGCTTTTTCAAGTGCATTTTATGTTATTAAGTTTGTATAGTGACAAAACACTATATAAACAAAAATATAATTAAAAATACATTTACCTATATTATTTATCAATAGATATTTCAGAAACTAAGTAGAAATAACTATGTACTTAGTTTTACTCCAGATTATGAAATAGTACTAGGTTTTACTAATTATACAGTTCTAGGCTAGGTTATATAGGTCAGTGCACACCTTAAGCTACCAAGACCTGATTGTTTTTTGTAACTTTAAATACGTCTCGCCTCAATCTTTAATCTTCAATAAAATTGAGATGTAGTACAATGCAAATTTATCCACAAAAACAAAGACACGGCTTAGCCCAAAAAAGTAGGATCGCCCCTTTTGTTTCAACAACACAAAACAAGTGTTATGCTCTCCCTAATCCCAAAGAAACAAACTTGTGTTTCAATCGAGCCATCGGTTCGTTAAATCCCTTCTTAAGACATCTAGAATTGATCTTCCACTTGGTACTCCGATTTGCGCCGAACAAACTTTATGTTATGTTTATTCTACATAGTTTCGAAACGTTTATGTATCAGAATTGAAATTGGAAGCAAATACAGGAATGTCGGGTATTTTAAATATTATGCATTGTTTACTGGAAATTATTTAAAAATGAATTTTCTTTTTGGATTATATTGTACAGTTTCGACATTGCAATTACAGTTTTTTCAGATTGAGCTGTGATATTTCGATTTAAAAAATATGAGAACAAATACTACTGTTGTTCCTAACGAGGAACACCGTTAACCGTATTCATTTTAAATTGTATTTCTTTTTTATAAAATACATTTTTAAAAGTCACCTATGTAGTAGTTGTTGTTATTTAAAGTTACCAGTAACTGTGTTGCTGTTAGTTGGACAAAATAAAAAATATAAGATAAATACATCTACTTAAACCCCAAATGAAAACACTTCATACGCAGGCTCAAATAATAATTATCACAAAAACAAGTCACAACAAAAAAAACAGACGGGCTTACGTTCAAAAACACGTCAGAATGAAGTATGTCACGAGTACGCTGCTTGCATTTCAAAAGCACTTTTCCCTTTGCAACATCAATACGAATAGGAGATGAAATGTGAAAAATCTGAAGGTATTTGTGAAAGCACGCATGAGCGCGCCGTGCCGCGCCAGCTTTGCATAATCACAGTAATTTCTACGAGACTCGACCCAGTTGTAGCGAGACGAGAACAGACATGCTATTTTATGGTAAATCGAAACTTATATTTTACATAAAGATAGCGGGTTTTCGGAGACTTCATCTTTATCGTTCATGCGATCAGAATCGAATACAGAACCTCAGAAAGAAATGTTTATTATTATTTAAACTTTATTGCACTGTTAGTTGTATTATGAACGTTTAAAATTAATGAGTAAAAATTATAACATAAATGCACACAAATAATACATAAAAAAAAGATTTAAGAGGCAATATAATACTAAACATACATAACTTATTTATAAATGACGAAATTGAAGATATTGATAATATCTTATCATCATCATCATCATTATCAGCCAAAGGACGTCCACTGCTGAATATAGTCCTCCCCCACGGCTTTCCACAGCGACCGATTACTATCGGTCTGCATCCAGTTTGATCCTGCAATCTTTATAAGGTCGTCTGTCCAAATTGTTGGTGGACGTCCTACGCTGCGTCTTTGGTCGAAGGGTCTCCAATCTAGAACTTTCCTGCCCCAACGGCCATCAGTTCTTTGCGCTATGTGCCCTGCTCATTGCCACTTGAGCTTACTGATTCTCAAGGCTATGTCCGTTACCTTAGTTCTTCTACGTATTTCCTCATTTCTGATTCGATCACGTAGAAAAACACCCAGCATAGCTCTCTCCATCGCTCGTTGTGTGATTTTGAGCTTCATTATAAGGCCCATAGTTAGAGACCACGTTTAGGATCCGTATATCATCACTGGTAACACACACTGGTTGAAGACTTTCGTCTTCAGACACTGAGGTAAATGAGATGAGAAAACACTCTTGCGTAATTACCCGAACGCTGCCCAGCCGAGTTGGATTCGTCGATTGACCTCTTTCTCGAAGTTGGACTTACCCAATTGGATCACTTGTCCCAGGTAGACGCACTCGTCGACAACTTCGAGAATTGAGTTTCCAATGGATACTGGAGTGGGTACAACAAGGGAACTCGACATAATTTTCGTCTTCTCCATGTTTATTTAAAGACCCACTTGTTGGGAGACTCGGTCAAGGTCTTCGAGCATAGTGGCAAAATCGTCCAGCGTCTTTGCCACAACGACTATATCATCGGGAAATCGGAGGTGTGTGATGTATTCGCCATTGACATTGATGCCGATTCTTTCCCATTCCAGAAGTTTGAAGGCGTCTTCCGATGCCGCTGTGAACAGTTTCGGAGATATAACATCTCCCTGTCTCAAACCTCTCCGCAGTGGAATCGCCCTCGTAATCTGCTCCTGTACTCGGGCCGACATGGTGGCGTTATTGTAAAGGCACTTTAACATATCTATATACCTATAGTCTATGTGGCACCGCTGCAGAGACTGAAGCACCGCCCAAGTTTCGATCGAATCAAAGGCCTTCTCATAGTCCACAAACGCTAAGCATAGAGGCATATTATACTCCTCGGACTTCTGTATAATTTGCCTTAGCGTATGGATGTGGTCTATGGTACTATAGCTTTTTCGGAAACCGACTTGTTCGGGAGGCTGGAAGTCATCAAACCTACGTGCGAGACGATTCGTGATGACCCTTGAAAACAGCTTGTAGAGATGGCTCAGGAGTGAGATGGGCCTGTAGTTCTTCAATAAGGTTTTGTCTCCTTTTTTGTAGAACAAAACCACCACACTCCTGTTCCACGCCTCGGGCGTGATGCCCTCCAGCAGAACGGAATTGAAAAGTCTCTGTAGGCCGCCTTCAGAAGCTCTGCTGTGATTCCGTCCTCGCCAGGTGCCTTGATGTCTTTAAGGGCCATCCTAATCTCGTAAAGGCTGATGTCCGGGATGTCTTCGGTGTAGTGTCGGGTCAGGATAGCTCGTGGGTCTCTGACCGAGCTATCAACGGGTTTGGCAACTGAGGTGTACAACTGCCCATAGAACCTTTCGATCTCCCTCAAAACCTCTGCTTTCGTCGACGCTACACTGTCGTCCTCCGTCTTAAGCTTCGTCAACAGGCTTTGTCCAATAGACATGTTCCTTGCAAACACTTTGGAGCCTTAGTTCCGCTCTATCGTTTCTTTAACACTATTAGTGTTAAAGCAACGGATGTCGTGTCGGGACTTCCATATTTGTCTATTAAGCTGCCTGCAGTTATCAGCATTAACGGAGGTCTGCAGTGCCATAGATCGACGTTTTGCCATAAGGTCGAGTGTGTGGACCGACAGTTTTTGGGGCCTAAAATACTTAGACCCCACCGTTTGAACAGTTTCCACAAACCCGTGGTTAATTTCGTCGACTGTAACGCAATTGTCTAGGCAATCAAAGCGGTTTGACAACTTGAGTTGAAAGCTCTCGGGATTTTGGATATGAGCACGAGTCGGTCAGAGCGTGGACTTCATCAGGCGGGATCTTTCCAATTTGACATTTATATTCAATGTGCCTCGAACCACTCGGTGATCGCTACCGGTTTTCACCCTGTTGATCACGGAGACATCGTGGAATAACCAATCAATATAAATATATCAATGATAATATCTAGGTAAATATAAAGACAAGAGTCAACGAAGAGCTTAATTCTGTAGAGAGCCAAGGTAAATCTAGTGGGCACTGAATGACTTTTAAAAGAAAATTTGTTAAATGACATTCTGATGTCATGGATGATAGAATTCCAAAGTCGAATCGCAGAGATTGAATTGATTGACATTTTTGACACTAAATATCCTAAACTATAGGTTAGTTATATAAAACTACTACAACTAGCATTGCTCTTAACCTCAAATCAAAACCCCTTTTTTTAGCTTATATCTATAACGTTCCTGTTATACCTATAACGAATATAGTAATTACTAGTGTCTATAGTTAAAAAAAAGTTTACCGTTGTCTTTGTACTATGACTGTTCTACGACCCGTCACACATTATGTTTTTCTTAGTCTTTTATTGAATTTTTCTCCTGAAACGGTGGAGAATATAAATATTTAAACGTGCGAAATAACGTCAACTATTGCTTATTTACATAATACTAGCGGTACGCCGCGACTTCGGTCGCGCGTTCTGAGTTTGCTCCCTCCCCTCCCGTCGCAGCGTGATGTTTTATATTTTAAAGCCTTAAAATAAATCCTCAATAAATTTCAAAATACTTTCAATAATTATATTAATTCCAAATCGATGCAGTAGATCAGTGCGTTCAAACAAACTCTTCAGCTTTATAGTATTAGTATAGATTTATTTAAAATTGGCGATGTGACTTGTAAGCAAAGTTCGGATATAAAATAAATGACACATAAGGCTCTTAAATTAAGGCTATTTGATAAATGTTACTTTGATTTTACTTGTCAAACGATAAGTTTTTTTTCTTATCCAAGTATATAAAAAAATATTTGGTTTAAGAACACTTTTCAGGTTTCGAAGTTTCGCTCCTATGAATTTGGTTATTATGAAGGTCCATGGGATCTATTTTTTGAATCAATCGCTTGCATATAGCGTATGATTTTCGCTGAAAAACTTAGTTAAAACAATGAAAATAACGCGGAATATATAGACGTACGTACTCATAAAATTCAGTGACGTTTTCAAAAACCAATCCCGTGTGGAATTAAACTAATTTCCATTAGAAAAATCGGACATTAATCAATGAATATCACACGCCATCTTGACGCGTGTGATACGAAAATAGCGGTTCAGGTTTTCATTTATGTTTAATGCGTTGTATTTGCCGTTTAAAAAATAACATTTAGAAGTTAATTTGTGTCTTCTTATTTAATAAAAAAAAAAAATTCAAGGAAACCAGTGGTCGTCTTCAAAAATATTTAAATAACGCATTCGTCTGCTATTTAGGAGTTCTAGAATAAAATTCGTTTGGATTCGGTGTATGATTTTAAGCTAACGTGGGAACACCAACCTACCTTCATACATTATGCACCGATTCCAAAAAAAAAATCTAGAACTCCTAAATAGAAGACGAATGCGTTATTTAAAGTTTTTTTAACAAATTTTAGACGGCAGTTAATTTAAAAAAAAAATATTCCATGATTTTTAATTTTTCTAATACCTTAAAAACTGCTGGAACAATTTTGATGAAACTTGCCCTGAACTGAGCCCTAAGTTAAACTATACACGACTGAACTATAAAAAAACATCTCGCTATGACTTCTCGTTTTTGAGAAATCCTGAGACAAACAAACAATTAAAATACAAACATACATACGCTTACGAAATTTTGCATATGTTAGCAAACCTTACTAGACCAATATCCTCCATGTCTGACGATATTAGTCGAATTCATTACCTCCTGTTTAAAGTCGGTTAAAATAGGAGAAAATAGTTCCCGTATCACTGAAATACAATGCACTCATCTTAAAAACTGTTAGACATTGTAGAAAATGAAATTTTCATTTAGTAAACTGGGTCAAAGCTTATGATACGTAATAAAAACATCAAATGAAGAAAACCGTCACGATTTACATTTTAGGATGAAAAACAATGTGTGTTTATTGCTTCCTCCAATTGTTCCAACGTTCTTCTGAATCTTTTTATGGTATACCAGGCGTTATTATATTCATGCAATAAGGCTGACAATAGCTAAGCAGCATTGACAAATGATGGTGGGCGTTGACAGCTTTTGTCGCGGGTTTAATCTAAGGACCTAAGTGAATCGTTTCCTTATAGAGTTGATACAACTCGTTGGCACTTGTCAACTTTTTATTTAACTTCTTTTATTCGGCCTATAAAATGTTTTATTGGGTGTTTTGGATAGCGCGATTTTTTGTTTCCTGCTATTAATATTTTAACGTTTACGGGGAAATAATCGATACTTTCTATCAGATGTAGATTGCTCCGTCGAAATATAAAATGTACCATATTCATCACGAGCGAAAAACGGCACCCTTATAGTTAAATCATCAAGTCTGTCCATCTGTCCGTCCGTCACAGGCAACCATTTTCTCTAGAAGTCTACCGTTTAGGAGTTTGACGCTTCTAAAGTGGTAAAATGGGCGTCGCCTCCCCTCTAACTTCTAAACTAAACGAGTGTAAATTTGGAAAAAAATATTTAAAGCAAATCTTAACAAAGACTTTTATTAAAAATTAGTTTGGACGGGGCGGACTAGTAGTTTCTGAGATATAGCACCTTTTCAACATCCGCAACCATAACTTTGTTTTTCATACAATCACTATGAACAATAAAGTTACATGTGCTGTCGATAAAATATTGTGGTATTTTTTAGCTAAGTGGAAGTAACTGGATTCTAGATTTCAGTTAAAGTTGGCATGGAACCCTCAGTGCGCAAGTTCAACTCGCGCTTGGCCGGTTTTTATAGATTTTGTTCAGAGATAGATGAGAATCTATCTCAGAAAATATTTGTGATCTAGCTATAAAACCAGGACTAGCCAGGCATAAAAATGCCAAACAATCCACAAAGAGTCTATAAGGAGATTGCTCAACGTTTGAATTGATTGCTTATTGTAGGCAAAAAAGTCGCTTGCGATGGGTCAGCGATAAATCATAAGAAAAACGAACGAAGAACTTTGGTGTCAGTCACCAGGGGGGAAATTCTCGTGAATTCGTATACAAAAAAAACCGGCCAAGTGCGAGTCGGACTCGCGCACTGAGGGTTCCGTGCCAACTTTAACTGAATCCATTTACTTCTACTTAGTAAAATACCACAATATTTTGTTGACTACAAATATAACTTTGTTTTTCATAGTGTTTGTATGAAGTACAAAGTTATGTTTGCGGTTGTTGAAAATGTGCTATATCTCAAAACTACTTGTTCGATCCCGTCCGAACCAATTTTCGTTGAAAGTATTTATTAAGATCTACATCATATATTTTTTTCAAAATTTACACCTGCTTGGTATAGAAATTAGATGGGGGGGACGCCCATTTTACCACTTTGGAAGCGTCTAGCTATGAAACGTTAGACTTTAAAAGAAAATGGTTTTAGAAACCTCCATGTTATTTTAAAAGACCTATCCATAGACACCCCACACGCATAGGTTTGAAAAAAAAAAAATTTTTGGTTTTAGTTACATGTATGAGAGCCCCCCCTTAACTGTCATTATTTTTTATTTTTTGTATGAGAATCGGTAAGCGGTTAACAAGATACGTCTTTCTACCAAATTTCAATTGTGTAAAGCTTATAGTTACATAATAAAATGGGTGTGACATACGGACGGACAGACAGACAGACAGACAGACAGACAGACAGACAGACAGACAGACAGACAGACGGACAGACTTGACGAAACTATAAGGGTTCCGTTTTTTGCCATTCGGCTACGGAACCCTAAAAATGGTCGTTCACCGATCGAATTTTCTTTGTCAAAGAAAAATAGTTTTTGATTTCTCAGGGTCACGATTTAACTGAATTAGGGATCCACTTACTTCCACTAAGCCAAAATACCACAATATTTTGTTAACAGCAAACATAACTTTCTTTTTCATTTCAATGTGCTATATTCAAACAATTAGGAGCTTGATCACATTCAAACCAATTTTCGTTGAAAGTTTTTAAAAATGTTCTTCATATAGATTTTTTCCAAAATTTACAAAAGGTAAGTATTGACTACTGGCTGAGTCAATGATTCGACGATCTTTTCCTTCGATGTGTAGACTGGAGATTCCAAATAAAACACTTCTTCTTGACATCGGTGACCGTGAGAGCGCGTACGAACTGGCCCACTCACGGCCCTTTATTTATTCAAAAATACATGGTTGACTTATCGACTAATTCAGATTAGTTACTAATAAAACAAACATCTGCGCATTCATTCTTACGTTTTTGTAACCTACCTACATTAATCGTCATAAAATTCCCACCCGCGACAATCCACTCTATGGGTTTCCTAACTACCCTCAGAAAGTGCGATATGGGGGATAGGAAATTCGAAGGCTTTACCGGCCTCGCTCCACCTGAGCGAGACAGCCTAGTACTAGGGTCTCCCTCGCCCTTACCCTATCTGCCTACCTAATTTGCAAATGGGAATTCCTAAATAATTGGTTTCTTATTATTGAAATAAAACGAGCCCTTAGCTAAATACAATGCTTACTCGCTATGGCCCTAACAGAAAATCATATTTATTTCAATCGAAAATCCTTATAAATAAATATAATTAAACTTATTACTAATACATGATTGGGTGACCGTAACAGTTGGCACTGAAATTATCTTTTCGTGTGATTCATCATCAGAATTAAGCTTATAAAAAGCAAAAAAATATTAATCTGCAACTACTTAAAATCATGTTTGTGCATAATATTTTTCATGTTAGATTGAATGTACTTACCTAATAAGTAAATGTTTTTAATTAGAAACTAGCGGTCCCAGCGAATTTTGTTTCGCGCCGGCTCCGTCCCGCCCCAGCCCCGGCCCCGTCAAAGGTGCTTACTGTCAAATTATTGTTTGTGTATCACTGACTGTGGAACAACAAGATTAATTGATATTGTTCGATTACAACACGATACATCCTTGTCGATATGTTTGTTCCCGAAATCCGATACTCTTAGTTTTAGCCCTAGTCAACATTATTCGCTTTCGTTAACGTTAGTAGGAACGCGTTTTGTTCGTAATTTAATGGCTTTTATTGCTTTATTTTGTGCAAAAGTCACGAAAAGAATGCTTATCTATTTTAAAATATTCTTTATCCATTATCGCTAAAGAAGAAAAACGAATAAAATTGATACTCAACTAAACAAATAACTACTAAAGTTCTCAAATAAAAGTTGGTATCTGTTAAAAACTAAATATCACAATATTGACTAGTTAGGAATTGACAATCTGTTTTTTTTAAACTCACAACGTATGCCAGAAAGTACCATCTAATGATTTGATAGTGACATAGATTAGAAAGTTCGAATTAAATAACTCACTATCAAATAGTCTATCTCACAATCAAATTCAAGTTTTGCTGCCAATGATAAAAAATATTATATAAGTAGGCTACCAATTTGTATTCAATTTTTGTGATGTGGTGGTAACAAAATAAAGAAAAACGTTATTATTTTTATTTAAAGCTTTTTGCATAAACAAACGGTACACATGGCGAATTTAATGCTAAATGCATTCTCTACCAGAAAATACTAATAAAGAGACAAAAGAAAAAGCGTGACGTAAATAATAACAAAATAACAAAAGAAAAAAAAAATACATACACACACATTTTCGGAATCATTATATAGAAAGGCATATTAAACGCAAAGTTTGTGATCTAAGTATAGAACACGGCATCCACTCACCTCGTAAAGCTGTAATCAATTCAAAAGGCGATCAATGCGTACCGCCAGTGCTACTAGTGATGGATTGCTCGATAATTTGTAATTTATTTAAGTAATTATAAACGACACACAGGAAAATTCTGTTACCTCGGTTTATACTACATATAAGAAATGATATGTTGTTCTATCAAGTAGCTTACTAATTTACCAGTTAACATTTATTTCAAATCCAAATTAGTAAAAATATACTTCTCTGTGTAGGGTAATGCATGCCCTACTTATTATATATCCTCATAAATTATTAAATATAAATTTTATATGAATAATGTTTATGAATTCAGCTAGTTCCATCCTTTGTCTTTTATTGTAATAAATTTTTTTGGACTAACGAAGTAGAGTTTACGTACGGTGAGTTTGGCTTTTTGTGAACTCCTTTTTTGGGGATAGATGCCTACTCGTATGGAAAATACAAAGAAGGATAGACGCCTGTGGTGCGGAATAGATGACCTTCATATTTTATAAACAAAAACTCAATCAAACTTTTAACAGGTATTGAGGACAGTTGGTGTTCTAGCAGCAATGATATTGTATTAAGAACTAGATCACCGGTGGCTCAGCTAAACAACACCTCACTTCAAATTGGGCTCATAATTTTGACGTAGTCTGTTTTTGATGGCATCAGTGTCTTAATGCCTCAGTGCGCCTTTAAAACTGCAGAAACACCTAATTAAATAAATAAAAACAGTCCGAATATCATATTTTCGTTAAGTAAATTGTATTTAATGAAGGCATCATTCATCATTGAAGTATTTTCAGTATAATTATTCAATTCATAATAAATATTCAATTAGTGAGTTTTGTTTTTTAGCCAACCCACGGACTAACATGGTCGATATTCTAAGACAGTGCTAATACATGAAGTAGTTTGGTACTATATTTTTTAATAATAATTTAATGACCGTCACAGTGTGGTGGTTTACGTTCCGGACTACAAAGATAAGCAGTCGCGGGTTCGAATCCCGCCCGCACGACCCTAACAAATATGTCCATGGAAATGTATGTTAATATGTCTGCTATATAACTATAAATTACACCTTATTTTTTTTTTAAAGTAATAGCGTAGACGCTCACGGATCAAAAGGTCACCGGCACTCGCGTTAACAAAAGTATAACAAAAGACTGTTGATAAACACATTTGTGAGGGATGATCCTCACGATTGTAGAAAAAAGTATGTACGCTAACTATTAGCGTGTTATTTGAAGGAATCATCGTGTTTACATGATGCCAGATGGCTATGGTGTATCAATAAATATTTATTTATTTATTAAATAAAAGGACTGCAAATATTTTAAATAATTTAATTTGTAAAAAATATACATGTGGTCACGTGATCGTGAATGCCTAGCAGTGAACGTGACTCTGATATTGGCGCCATGGCGTTTCACTTGATATATTTAAATTAGATTTATTAGATAATTATTCAACATTTTAAATGTTAATTAGTTTGAAAATAAAATGTTTTTGTTGATTAACATACTATCGAGCTAAAGTGTGAACTCAATTTTAAAATTAGGCCAACGTGTCTATTGCGATGTACCTACATACTTTAAAAAATATATTTAGAAAGCTACTCTATTAAGACTCTGTTCCGAATCTGATGTCTGATGTGATAGATGTCAATCCATTGACATCCATTAATTAGACGTGGCCATATTTGTGTACTCTTTTAGTTCGCGAGGCGTCATCTACTTCTAAATACAATATTATTGTCTAGCAGTGAAAGAATACTCCTTAAACAGTTTTTTTTTCCAAGAAACAAATTGGATATTGTCATCGTTTGCATAAAGTTTTACATAATTTGAGATCTAATTAAATAACCATATTAAAACTCGAAAAGAAATAGTATAACAAGAATTTATTCATATCACATAAATATTGATTATTATGTTTCAAAATGCAGAATCATAGAAGTCATTTTTTAAAAGAATAAAAATATAACTGAAATTAAAAAATAATAAATAACGATTTTCATTTTTACCGACTTCAACAAAAATTGGCTGTGAATTTCTTGAAAATGAGGTATCAAAACTACTGGGGCATTAATCACGCTTTTACCCTAACTACCTGAAAATCATATTACGTTTTTCAAACTAAATAAAAAAAATATATATTCATGTTTTATACGTAGGACCGCATGTTTCCGAGGCATAGTTTTTCCGTACTATCTGGTGCAAGTTTTGCTGGTGATAAGAGTTACTTATAGATATGACAAATACTATAGATTAGAAAGCTCTTGGAGTGTTTTGGACCCATATAAAGTACGGGCTGCAATGTGTGGTGTCACTAGCGTCATTTTATTTTACTTTTATGCTGATTATGCGCAGACAAACAGATAAAACCATTACACATTTATTTATGTTTGCTATAATTTTGTATTTCTCATCATTAACTGGTTTAAAATTAATGACACTGTTAATAATACACTACAGACTACAGTTAAGGTTGGCATGGAACCCACTAAGGGTTCCCTGCCAGTGTGAGCCCGACTCGCACTTGGCCGGTTTTTTATCTTGTTTTTATAGTGTTTTGTCACAATAAAAACTTAATAATACAAAACGCACATAAAAAAAGCAACTGTATCAAACGAGGAATCTCTTAATTGTGAGAGCAATCTCGCAAGATTGATGAGGTCACGCAGCCTACGCGTTAAAGAAAGCACTTGCAAAATTCAACAGGCTTGCCAATTTGTCCGTGGCTGAGTGGCAAAGGCATCGCTTTTTTCAAGCGCAATTTATATATATATTTTAATACATCGACATATTTGATCGATGTTTGTATTGTCAACTTGCCATCCCTAATACGCAGGAGTCCGATTCGTTCCATTAACTAGGCGGGGCGATGTTTGCGTAATCTAACCGCTTTGTTCGAAGGGCCAGACTTTGTGACGATCTGCACAGCCTGTGAGGCTGAAGTGGTAAATATTTTCCCCCTTCGACCATGTAATTAAAGTGTGATAACCAAAGTCGAACGAATCACTTGATGAATTCAGGAACGCCTGGATTTAACATGCTTACTCGTACGTGAACAAACGTTCGTGTGTGTCAGAGCACTGTTATGAAGATAATACGAACTAGATAGATAGAAAACCACATAAAGAATTTATTCAAGAAATCTGAATAATGAAGTTTCAAAAATTTAGGCGGTCTTGTTGCTTAAATATAATAATATAATATAATAAATGGCTTAGAATAATTTTAGCACTCACAGTGTCATATTTTATATTCCTAAAGATGAAAATAAGAAACCGAAAGTTGCGCACGGGCGGGACTTGAATCTGCAACTTCTTGCTAACCGGGCCAAATGCTCTTCCAATTGAGATACCGTGCTGTCGGTCCGATCGTCCGAAATTTCTGGTCTTTTAAGGATACGTCATTACGCGTGATGTCAGCGCTATCTACCCGTCTGTTTATGTCAGAAGTTGCCAAGTCCCGTCCGCGTGCAATTTTTGGTTTCGCTTGATGATGATGAGATGCTTGTGATATACGTTTCTAAGGCCGCAAACTGGACCGCCGCGGGTGTGGGTGCGGGGGCGACTGCGGAACTCGATTCGATATTTATGCTAAGTTTGTATTAACCTTTCTGGAGGTCCGCGGCGCGGGCGGCGGGAAATTGCCTTGCCCCTCGCGCCGCAGTCGCCCCCGCGCCCGCACCCGCGGCCGTCTAGTTTGCGTCCTTAGAAACGTATATCACAAGCATCTTCGTGCTTCGGAAGGCACGTAAAGCAGTTGGTTCCGGTTGAAATCGGTTTATATTAGGTTTGATTAAATTTGACAGCAAGGTTCGTCACCTGCCTTGCAAATACCCCTCAGCCAATCCGCACTGAGCCTGTGTGGTTGAGTACGGCTCATATTACCTTATACTTGAGGTAAGGCCTTTGCCCAGCAGCAACGATGTAACGGAATAGCTTTGATTATTACGTATTAATATTTATGCTCTATATTTGTAATACTAAGCTTAGTTTGCATAGCAGTCGGTTACTGCGACCACAGGCGTGTGTAAATATGCGAAACTGACATTGTTTGTTTACGTATCGTATAACATACAAGCAAGGAAATATGCGTCAAACATTATTTGATATACATTTTGCGGCTTTATGAAATTCCGTATACCATTAATATTCTAAGAGCCGATTTTAATAACGTCAGAAAATAATTTTCCGACGAAATGAGTTAAAATTGACGGATTTTAAAATAAATTTACATGAATGATTGCTGACAAAGCTTTCTTCGAATAAACTGCTTTTTTAAACGTCTCGTCTTAATTTAAAAGTCACCTGTTTGTCGACAGTCATTTATGTAAGGGCTGATTTTTCAATTGTCAGAAAAGAAATATTCTTCGAACAATATACAATATGACTAATTTAAAAACGTCATATAATTGTCGACAATCATACGTAACTGTCAATTTTCAAAATAGTCGCTTTATAATTTATCAGTCTGATAAGTATTATCTGACCATTGAAAAATCAGCCCGAAATGTAATTATAAAATCGGTTGTTTTTACATTGGTATAATCGACCCTCAGTAAACTATCTGTTTAACGGTGTCTTATTTAATGCAAAACCCGAAATATGTTTGCTCAGATTCAGTTTTTTAACCCGTTGTGTATTTTATCACCAACTTCAAAAGTCATAGCGAGATGATTATTTTTTTATTGTGATATCAGTGTAAGTTTTATCTAAATTGGTCCAGTAGTTTTGGAAATTATGGGTAGGTGATATCAAAAAATCATGTAATAAAAAATAACCGTTTTAAAAAACTGACAAAGGTCAAAATATAGAATTATTTAGGAGAAACAATGTCTTTTGCAGTCGGTGCATGATTTTAAAATCTTACGTATACAAAAAGTCTCTTATTATGCACCGAATTCAAAAGAATTAGTTTCTCCGAAACAGAAGACAAATGCGTAATTACAATTTTTTGAAGGCGGGTTTGATTTTTTACAAACATTTTTGTTCATATTTATTTTAAACCTTTCTTATAAGGCCTCGGAAAAAGTAAATCTTAGGTACATTTTGGAATTACTCGTATTCAACTTATTAGTTCATCTAAAATCAATAATGAAACATAATAAAACATTGGTATAAAGCATACCATTAATTATTAATATAATTTTATTTGCTTTAGTTCACTTCACTTTGAAAAAAAAGAAAATTTGTAATGTTATCTCATTCGTTTACAAATTTTATGTGAACACGGTTTTTCGTTGCAAGTTATTGTGTTTTTAAATAACCAATTTTATGGACTAAAACAACCACAAAGCCTGTGTACACGTTGAACAATGAAATTTACGGTAAAACTCAAAACGAGTACCAAGGCGTAACCAAAAGCCTTTTTTTTAAGGTACGAGTACATGGGTCCATTTCTCAAAATCACTCGTATGATATACTCGTAGTTGTGGCACATAAATTACATCATCATCATCATCATCATCATCATCATCATTATCAGCCGAAGGATGTCCACTGCTGAACATAGGCCTCCCCACGGCTTTCCACAGCGACCGATTACTAGCGATCTGCATCCAGTTTGATCCTGCAATCTTTTTAAGGTCGTCTGTCCATCTTGTTGGTGGACGTCCTACGCTGCGTCTTTAGTCGAAGGGTCTCCAATATAGAACTTTCCTGCCCCATCCTCCCAGACTCCCAACAGACTCCCAACTAGTGGGTCTTAAAATGAACATGAATAAGACGAAAATTATGTCGAGTTCCCTTGTTGTACCCACTCCAGTATCCAGAAAAGCATGAAGAATGAAAGTAGATATCAGAAAAGCATAAAGAATGAAAGAAGAGGCATGGCGATGAAATTGTTTGAAACAAATTTGAAGTGAATAGGTTTTTAAAAAGAAATATAAAAGAAGATGATAACGTCGTGATCGTAGAACACAGGCGCATGTGCATTTTATCAAACCTTACAGGGCGGCCATTGGAAATATTTAAAAATTACTTTTTTTGTGTATAACCAAGGAACATGAAAATTTGGACACTTGCAAAATGTCTATTATGGTGTGAATTAGGTATCATGAGCTTAAATTAACTGGTTTTTGAGGAAAGTCACATGCGTCATTTTACTTTGGATAAAAAACCGACCAAGTGCGAGTCGGACTCGCGCACTGAGGGTTCCGTGCCAACTTTAACTGAATTAGGGAATCCACTTACTTCTACTAATTAAAATACCACAATATTTTGTCGACTGCAAATATAACTTTGTTTTTCATAGTGTTTGTATGAAGTACAAAGTTATATTTGCCGTTGTAGAAAATGTGCTGTATCTCTAAAACTACTCGTTCGATCCCGTCCAAACCAATTTTCGTTGAAAGTATTTATTAAGGTCTACATTACATTTTTTTTTCAAAATTAACACTTGCTTGGTTTAGAAGTTAGATGGGGGGGGGGGGAGACGCCCATTTTACCACTTTGGAAGCGTCTAGCTATGAAACGTTAGACTTTAAAAGAAAATGGTTTTAGGAACCTCAATGTCATTTTAAAAGACCTATCCATAGACACCCCACCCCACACGCATAGGTTTGACTAAAAAGTGTTTTGGTTTTAGTTTCATGTATGGGAGCCCCCCCTAAAATGTCATTATTTTTTATTTTTTGTATGAGAATCAGTAAGCGGTTAACAGCATACATTTTACTACCAAATTTCAACAAAATGAATACAGAATAAAATGGCTGTGACATACGGACGGACAGACAGACAGACAGACTTAAGGACGAAATAAGGGTTTCGTTTTTTGCCATTCAGCTACGGAACCCCAAAAATGCGACTCATCGTAAGATCCGACGTTTTTCTGCGGATAATCATCAGAAAGGGTGTATTATTTACCAATAAATTGTCATGAATTAAATAACATTGGCATGAATCTTGCTTTGGTTATTTTTATTATTGTGCAATAGTCTATGGTATCGTATGTTAAATTCGCTTGAACTATGGAGTTTGACTGCATTGAATACTTTAAAAAAAATCATTTTTTTTTATAAAAATCCTAAATGACTTCAAAATAAAGTCTAGACTTAGATTTTAAAGTGAAACCAGCTGCGCTAAAATAAATGCCTTCAAAAGTTCATCTCAAAATTCAAACCTTTATTCCAAAAGAAACTTAAAGGCAATGTAATATCAAGATGAAGTCATCCGTTTAGAGTGTACCATTTGTTAAGAAGCAAACGTTCCGTTTCAAGAACAAATTATCCCTTTAAATTGAAAGGGTGAACAAACGCAAGAATGAAATCGATTTTAATTTAATTTAGGGTCAATGTTCTGTCTGAAAACATACGTGAAAAAAACTATTTTATGTATATCCATAAAAAAACGAGTAATTTAGAATGCATACCTCTTGCGAATAGTATTGGAATTAATCCCATCAGTTTTTGAAATTCTTTTTAAGTCCCAAGTACGAACAATTCCTTTATTCTACTTTTTTTACAACTTTACGCATTGATAGAGTATCTGCTTTTAACTTTATTGCAGTAATCACGGCCGATACATTAGGCGCTGTCACTAAACGCCCCAGGCACACGAAATAGAGGGCAGTAATGTACACGATATTTAGGTGTTGGTACCACAGTTTACTTCTATGCAGTAGGTAAATATCCTAAAACGGGTCACCAGAGGCTTAAACGCAATTTTGGCTTAAAAGCGTGTTTTCCGAATCCAAAGAAAAATCTTATTAGCAATTATTATTGAAAATTCTTTCAAGTAAATAAGTACACGTTTTTTTGTTAATAACGACAACTAAACGAACACTTGTGTTTTAATCTATACTTAATATTATAAAGCTGAAGAGTTTGTTTGTTTGTTTGTTTGTTTGTTAGTTTGTTTGTTTGTTTGTTTGAACGCGCTAATCTCAAAAACTACTGGCCCGATTTGAAAAAATATTTTAATGTTAGATAGTCAATTTCTCGAGGAAGGCTTTAAGCTATATAACATAAAGATACGACTCACAAGACCACAGCAGCAATGAAAAATGTTGCGAAAACGGGAGAAAGATATTCCTTTTGAGAGCTTCCGCTGCGTACGCTGCGATAACCGCTTAAGTTACACAAAAATCATGTATGACAGGATTGTTTAGCATTAAGAGTTCTACAATAAAATCTGCGACAGCATATGTCTATCTTTTATGGTTGACTTACTACAACCTTTTTTATGTTAATAAATTTGTAAAAAAAAAATGCATTATTTTTAGAGGTGTATTATACACACAGGTATTTATTAAAATAAATACATTTATCATAACGAGCATTTCATTTAGAACAAAGTTGCCCTGTATATCATTTAAATTCAATAAATATTTTAGGAGCTATCACAGTTTTAACATAACTCCGCACCAAAATAATGTTTGCAGCTCAAGTACAACGTGCGCTTGCGCTAATTATATTATAAAGCCGAAGAGTTTGTTAGTTTGAACGCGCACATCTCAGGAACTGCTGAACCGATTTAAAAAAATATTTTTGTGTTAGAAAGCTTATTTATTGAAAAAGGCTTAAGGATATAAAACATCACGCTGCGACGGGAGGGGAGGGAGCAAACTCAAAACGCGCGGACGAAGTCGCGGGGGACCGCTAGTTATCTTATACAATGTTAACTTTAGTTCCTCACATTTTCAAAACCACTTGCTTGGTTTACAAAAAATAATAAAAGTAATTCAACAGGTCCTAACCAAAAGAAAACCTTGTTTCTTTTTTAACTTCTGTTCTAAATAGAAAAAAATAAGTCATGGACCAAAGTGAAATTATTATAAAAAACACCTACAAATGTTGCAATTTTTCAAATTACCTATACTTTTAAGAAAACAGAAACGGATATTGTATATAATTATATTTTTTCAAAACAAGTGTTTTTCATTCATATCATTTCAAACGCCCACGAACTGATATTGTCATTCACTGTAGTCAGCCGATGTTGCACATCAGATTGACATCATCCAAATATAATAAGACTCTAACTTGTACTTACTATATTTTTTATTTATTCATTGCATTCTAACTTGCTTGTCCTAGGTAGACGTACTCGTCGACAACTTTGAGAGTTGAGTTCCCAACAGATACTGGAGTGGGTACAACAAGGGAGCTTGACATGATTTTCGTCTTTTCCATGTTCATTTTAAGACCCACTTGTTGGGATACTCGGTTGAGGTCTTCGAGCATTGTGCCAAGATCATCCAGCGTCTTTACCACAACGACTATATCATCGGCAAACCGAAGGTGTGTTATGTATTCGCCATTGACGGAGATGCCGAATTCTTCCCATTCCAGGAGCTTGAAAACGTCTTCCAATTCAAAAAAAAAAAAAAAAAAAAAATTCAAAATTACTTTATTTTGTACATAGGCTATTGCTAGCACTTATACACGTCCCAACATTGGCCCTACCACAGCTTCGGGACAATTGTGGGCTAGTGCTGAGAAGAAGCTGCGCAACAAACTCAGTCACTATTGTCAATGCCTCTTTTAAAAATATTACAATTAAATGTTCTTACAAGCTAGACCATACATTGTTATCGTTCATATAATCATTTATTCTATAATATCCTTTAGTCATTAAACATTGTTTAACAATAGATTTGAATTTATGTAAAGGTAATTCAATTATATTTTGAGGCAATTTATTAAAGAAAGTAATACATCTTCCAATAAACGAGTGATTAACCTTCTGAAGTCTGAAGTTTGGAACGGCAAGTTTATTCTTGTTTCTAGTATTGAAATCATGTAATGCAATGCCGCTGTAAACAGTTTCGGAGATATAACATCGCCCTGTCTTACACCTCTTCGCAATGGAATCGCCCTCGTATTCCGTTCCTGTACTCGGACCGACATGGTGGCGTTGTTATTAGACACTTTAACACCTCTATATACCTATAGTCTATATGACACCGCTGGAGAGACCGAAGGACCGCCCAAGTTTCTATCGAATCAAAGGCCTGCTCATAGTCCTCAAAATCTTAACATAGAGGCATATTATCTATACTCCTCGGACTTCTGCATATTTTCCCTTAGCGTATGAATATAGTCTATGGTACTGTAGCCTTTTCGGAATCCGGCTTGTTCGGGAGGCTGGAAGTTATCAAACCTACGTGCGAGACGATTCGTGATGACCCTTGAGAATAGCTTGTTGACATGGCTCAGGAGTGAGATGGGTCTATAGTTCTTTAATAAGGTTCAAGTGATCCAATTGGGTAGGTCTAACTTTGAGAGAGAGGTCAATAGACGAATCCAACTCGGCTGGGCAGCGTTTGGGAAACTGCGCAAGAGCGTCTTCTCATCTCAATTACCTCAGTGTCTGAAGACGAAAGTCTTCAACCAGTGTGTGTTACCAGTGATGACATACGGATCCGAAACGTGTTCTCTAACTATGGGCCTCATAAAGAAGCTCAAAATTACACAACGAGCGATGGAGCGGGCTATGCTCGGTGTTTCTCTACGAGATCGAATCAGAAACGAGGAGATACGTAGAAGAACCAAGGTAACGGACATAGCCTTGAGAATCAGTAAGCTTAAGTGGCAGTGGGCAGGGCACAAAGCGCGAAGAACTGATGACCGTTGGGGCAGGAAAGTTCTAGATTGGAGACCCTTCGACCAAAGACGCAGCGTAGGACGTCCACCAACAAGATGGACAGACGACCTTAAAACATCGCAGGATCAAACTGGTTGCAGACCGCTAGTGATCGGTCGCTATGAAAGCCATGGGGAAGGCCTATGTTCAGCAGTGGACGTCCTTTGGCTGATAGTGTTGATGATGATGATTCTAACTCCCAATATAATGTAATAACCTAACTAAATAACATATTATTTATATGTTATAACCTTGCTAAATAACATATGTATATACATAAAAACAAAAACGATGATCAATCGATCAATTTATTTATTCCTTCTCCACAATCAAAGTAAATACAATAGGTAAGCAATGTTACAATTTTAAGTTACAGAATTTTGATTGCGAGAGACTGGCATCTGAGCTAGGCTTCATGCCTGTGTTACAGAAAACCAGTTCTCTCCTCTCTAGATGTGATCAGATATAAATATAACACAAAAATATAGTGAGTTAACACAGCACAATAATGGAGAATTAGGCCAAAAAAGAAGAAGAATCGCACAAACTACAACTGAGTGTGTGTGTGTGTGTGTGTGTGTGTGTGTGTGTGTGTGTGTGTGTGTGTGTGTGTATGTTTGTGCGCATGTGTGTGTAAGTGTGTGTGTGTGTGTGAGAGTTTATGTGTTTATGTGCGTGTATGTGTGTGTGTGTGTGTGAGTACGTATGAATGTTTATGTCGGTTTTATATGCCGTTTACGGAATCATGAGATTTTCTGTGGTAGACTAGTCCAAATTCTGAAGGTATTTGGCCACCTTTCTCTTGCAGTGGAATGAGGTTAGGGGGGGGTAAATGTGTTACTCGCGATGGAGTCTGTTATATAAAAAAGGGCCTAAGAAGCAGAAAAAACGATGTGAAAAGATGGTTTTAAGGTTTGGTTTGTGGGCTATGAGATAGTTACGTCTTGCAGTAGCTTCCGAATGGTCATAGTAACAAAGACGATGCTGTTTAAGAACTGTGTTCATTATAAAAAGCTGCCGCACAGTAAGAAAATCGCAGTAATTATACAGGTCCTCCGTGGGGAACTGTGTGGGTTTGAATGTACATACTTTGAGGACAGTCCTCTGGGCTCTTTTAAGGAAAATAAATATGATGAATTTATAAAATATAAAAATCATCACCTCCAGCGCTGCCATATGGAATGGTGCCCAAAATGCAGTAGTGGCAGCGTTATCCCTCTGATAGCTTAACTTATCCGTTGTTATCGAGGTACCTGCCAGCCTTTGGGTCTTCAGTTGACTCAGACAACCTTTTGCGGAGATCCTTAAAACGGGAACGTGTACAAAGACCCCTAGTGCCCATGGTTTCTACGCCAAAAGGCGCAAATAAGTAGTTTTCAGTGATAGCTGCATATTTGCGCCTTTATTATGTCTGAAAATTGAAAATTCTGAGTGGACAAATCTATAGCTAGAAAACAAGAATTGGTTTTGAAAAACATTTTTATAATGAATTTATAGTCAATAAATCTCCCTTTTATACGGTGTCATAGCTTAGAAAGAGTTCTTTATAATCTATGATCAAATTTTATATCCGGCTTCTACCATAAACTCTAACAGCTGCTTTGCTAGTCGCCCTGTTCTTACTCAAAACAGGACAAATGTTATACAAAAAGCTCAAGATAAAATGGTAAAATTTACTGATGTCTTACACGACAAGTTAAGATTTTCCAAGCCCGCATTACTTCGAGTACTATATACAAAATACTCTGTGGCGTAGGGAGCGTTAGCAAATACGCGACGCCTACCACGCTTTAGCTAATTTGCCAAATTAATGATAGTGTGTAATAGATGGTCGAATGTGCTCACATTCTGATATTATGCTAATAGGTTCTATCTGAACTTATAGACCTAGAGTAGAACATAATAAATAAATACCAGAAAATATTAAAACACTGGGAGCAATATTGTTTAAAAATAAATTGTTTAAATGGCTTTTAGAATGTAATTTTTATAGTGTTAAGGAATTGAATGAATATTATGACTTTAATTATGCAATATAAAATAATAATCTATAAAATATTATTAATAATAATGTTATCTATGTACTTATAAATTTTACATGCCATACAATGGCGAAACATGTCGATTATTTATTCTCATAATGTAGGTATCCATCTTATGTACCGTGTTTCAAAGTAAATAAATGATTTGATAACCATTTCTTTGATCCCCACATATCATAGCTATGTTTAGCCAGAAATTCCGTAACGAAAGTAACCTAACACCTCCCACTCCGACCGGCACAGTGGTGATACTTTTTAGTTTTTCCATCTATTAATAGCAGAACTTTTGATGACTCTTTGAAATATCACGCTTGTCTCTTTAGTTCAGCAACCCGTCTTTAGGTGGCATTGGTTGTAAGTAACTTCAATTAATATCAAAGCAATAGAAACAAAGGGAAAAAAATGCATAAGTTGATAAAAAATGCTAAGCCTTACCGCGGCAGTATCCGAGTGCCACACGTCTTTTTTTACCTAAAACAAAGATCAAAAGATACGTACCCATCTTTCGTATTGGTCAATACTAATTTGACTGCCTATGTGGCGCAGCGGTAAGAGGGTCGCACTTTAGAGCGACGGCCGCGCCAGGGGGGGTCGATATCCGGGTCGGGCCAAAAATATATACCTGAGTTTTTCTGTTCAAAAATACTTAGGGTAGCCCGGAGTGAGGAAGTTGGCGGTGTTTTACCCCCGTGCCTTGGAAAATAAAGTGAAACCGTTGGTCCTGCGCCTGATCTCTATCCAGTCGAGTCAGATTGCTGCCCCATCGGGCTATTAGAGTGTAACGAATAGAGAGTGCACCTATGTTTGCGCACATACCTGTTCACTATAATATGTCCCGCGCAGTCGGTTAGTCGTTATGACTGGCCACCGTAGACGCAATCGGCTAGGGGGACTATTATTGATTTCAAGTTGAGACACGGTCCTTTAGTTGGACTGAAAATTGTTTTGTTTTACTATCTAGAATATGAAAAGCTTAACAAATCTGACACAATTTAATGAGGCTTGATTTTTCCATCTGATAAAAAATATTCAAAGGATTAAATACATTAAACCTGATGCTTTAGAATGTTTTTAACACTCACAGTGTTCTATTTTATATTCATAAAGATGAAATAAGAAACCAAAAATTTGCGCACGAACGTTTCATGAACAGACGGCTAGATGGCGCTAAGCGTCACGCAATTGACGTTTTCGTAGGAAACCACAAATTTCGCAGGGTCGGACTAACAGCACGGTAGCTCAATTGGTAAGAGCGTTTGGCCCGGTTTGCCAAAAGGTTGCTGGTTCAAGTCCCGCCCGTGCGCAAATTTTTGGTTTCTTATTTCATCTTTATGAATATAAAATAGAACACTGTGAGTGTTAAAAACATTCTAAAGCATTAGATAGCGAAGCGACATCAATTTCCAAGTTGAATTTATTCTGTAAAGAATAACTGCTTGGGCCATCTGTTTCATGAACAGACGGCTAGATGGCGCTAAGCGTCACGCAATTGACGTTTTCGTAGGAAACCACAAATTTCGCAGGGTCGGACTAACAGCACGGTAGCTCAATTGGTAAGAGCGTTTGGCCCGGTTTGCCAAAAGGTTGCTGGTTCAAGTCCCGCCCGTGCGCAAATTTTTGGTTTCTTATTTCATCTTTATGAATATAAAATAGAACACTGTGAGTGTTAAAAACATTCTAAAGCATTAGATAGCGAAGCGACATCAATTTCCAAGTTGAATTTATTCTGTAAAGAATAACTGCTTGGGCCATCTGTTTCATGAACAGACGGCTAGATGGCGCTAAGCGTCACGCAATTGACGTTTTCGTAGGAAACCACAAATTTCGCAGGGTCGGACTAACAGCACGGTAGCTCAATTGGTAAGAGCGTTTGGCCCGGTTTGCCAAAAGGTTGCTGGTTCAAGTCCCGCCCGTGCGCAAATTTTTGGTTTCTTATTTCATCTTTATGAACATTAAACCTGATTTGAAAACGTCACCTATATGTCAGCGGACATTTGTGTAAATTTCATTTGAAAGCCCTAGCCTTAAAGGTCAAAAAGTCGATATCACCATACTTAATGCTGGATTTTTATTGCAACAATCACTAACTAACTCTCAGTTAAAAGGTTTTAACAAAGGTTAACGAGACCAATGGATCGTATTAAGATTTTTATGAAAATCGGCTCCCGCAGTAAAATTTTGCGAATCAGCAGTTTTCAGATTGATTTTCCAATTATGAAACTTTATGCCTACCGTAAATTCACGCATTATGCTTAAGTCATTGTGATCGAAAGGTATGTCTCGGTTGTTGAAAGCTGAACGAAATGGGCGAGAGAATTTATGAAGCGGGCGTTAAATAGTGTAAGATTTCTGTCTGTCGATACTTTGCCTGAAGATTAAAATTATTGGACATTTTCTTAGGCGTTAGCTTAAATAGCACAGTGGCGCCTCGCTTTAACGGACTTGTGTGATGATTTAACCCAGGATTATGGTAATCCTGGATTAAATCTTCATTCTGTCTCTGTTAATGTCAAATAAATTGACCGAGACAGAATTATGATTTAATCCAGGATTTATGTTATCTTAGGTTAAATTATCATGTGCAAGTAGGCCTTAGTGTTTTATAAGTAGCACAGAGTTAATTTATTGCAAATGGCTAACATTATAAATTTAAGTTCTTTTGCTAACAATCTATTTTCACTGATTATTTTTGTAGTTTAATAAAGTAACATTATACTATTAATAACTTAATTTGACAAGTACTAATAACACAATGGGATGCGTTAAAACGATCGATTGTCAAATTACTTTCGAATCTTGATATCAAAACATTGGCCTGCTTTGGAAATCTTTTAATACTGTGCATAACCAGCATTATTCTACAACCGTCTTATCGATAGTTTTTTACTTATTTAAACACATCCCTAGGTGTAAATGGGAACCGGTGAATCCCGGAGGAAGGATCAATACGCTGATAAAATTAGCGGTTTTGCCGAAAAGGACAGGTGAGGGATGGAAAATCCAAGAGTTATAAGGAAAAATCTCGGGAAAAAAGGGTATATTCCTCGGGTATATTTGCCTTGTTACGGCTACGTTCTCAAACTAGTTTCCAGTTTGGGCTTCTTTGATAAGTTTGCCACACTCGCAAGTTTCTGCTGAATTATGACTGTTTCTCATCTTCTGATACATTACGTGGTACTAAGCTTTGTTGAACTAGGTAGTGTTGTGATTCTGACGAAGTGAGAAAGCAATGTTGAATATTTTTTTTGATTTGATTAGTTTTTTAGATTTATGCAGAAAAACAAATAAAGTTCTTAGAATAAGATCCGAATACTAATTTTCAGATATGTTTCATAAAAATTATAAAAAAACTACCAGGGCAAAAAAATAAAGGCAGATGACCTTATTTATAAGCCATTTTAATTTGGCAAACGATGTTCTAAACACTGTGTAATTATAATAGCACATTTTTTTTACTATTGTTTAAAAATAAACGTTTAAATTTGACTGTTTTATGGAATTTTCTGAGTAAATTTTTAAGGCACTAAAAGTGTTCAGAAAAAGTCATTGCATGAATAAAAATACAGCGTAATGCTATGTTCTAGGTCTAGGTATATTGTTGCATGTGTTGCATTAATAGCGTTGACAAAAGAGCAAGCTCACAGCGTAGAATATTTTTTTTGTAAATGTGTTTTATTTTTGCTATTTAAAATCACAGAATCATTTTTGGTTGAATCAGGCGTTGTAAGCGGAACATACACAAGCCAAAAAACAGCAAAATCCTGAAAATGTTCTATTCAAATCAAAGTAGTAGGCAATAATTTAAATCTGATGAATGATGTGATTCTGTTCTTTATAGAGACTACACTTACTATACGTGAAGTTTGAGCTTTAACTTGCTTGTAAACATAATGATGTTTTGTTCAAAACATTAATAAAAATGAAATTGGACTTGTGAATATTTGACACTCAGAATGTTATTTTTTATTCTAACCAGATGTTTTTTTTTTTAAAATAATTGTACGTAGGGGTATTTATTAATAACAAACAAGAAAAAATTAAACTAAGACAAACGCGGCAACGCAGCCAGCATCATAGCCTCCTTGCCGCAAGGAAATAGTTTCGTTTTTGAATAGGTAGATATTAAGTTATTTTTTTATGTTGCATGTCTTAGTTTAAATTTTTTTAGATGAAATAAGAAATTAAAATTTTGCGCAACTTTGTCTACGGATGCTGGTTCGATTCCAACTCGTGCGCAGCTTTTTTTTTAAATTTCTTATTTAATTTTGTTAGAACATTTGAATTGTTATAGGTTGAAAAAAAAAAACAATAAGTCCACTTTTGCAGTTGGGTGGAATATATGTCAAATTGTGCGAACTAGCATTCAAATTAGTGTACGAGTAGCGCTCTCGTTTTCACAGCCAACTGTTTAGTTCTACAACGCATTTCAGCGTCGACATCCTTGGTTTATCATAGTATAATAGTATTTAGTATCGTAATACCCCTTTATTGTTTATCTTATATATCTTTGGCAATAATGTATCCTAAACTGTTGTTATTTAAATAAGTAAAAACTATATTTAGATATAGACAACTCAATCTTCAAGCTATGAGATGGTTTGGCGACAGCTTATAATTTTCTCTCTCTGTGCAGTTTAGGTACAGTGAGGTTACCCGCTTTTGTTGTAGACTAACCCTTAATACAACTGCATAAGATACTGCATTGTTTACCTTGACGTGCTGTTTTCCGTACACATAGAGTAGGTATCAAATTGCGAATCGTATATTTTTTGACTCCGAGGTTGGCAAGGCCGGGTCAAATTGGTATTCAATCCGAACACTTATCAGATTTTGATGTGTACTAAGGCATATGCTACTCGATATACAATTTGCACATAAATGCGATTCTGCTGTTGAATTTCTACTGTATGCTGGTGGTTTTAGTGTCTAAACGTCACTCTAGTTGGTGATCATCCGACACTCGACATGACTCAACTGACACTTTGGACGATGGCTAGTACTAATACCAACCAACTTTAATGTAGGTACTTGTTAAGTATAATTTAGTTTAAGCCGATTTAAAGAGTCGAAGCCGAGTACGTCCGATAAAACTTATCTGCCTGAATCAGTTTAAAACGACCGATTTTAAAATGTCATTAACATAAATGATTGCTGACAAATAGGTGACGTTTTCATATTAGGCTTATTGTATTTGATTTGACAAATATTCCTTATCTTTGGAAAAAAATAGCCCTTAATAGTTCTCAATAAAGCCGCAAAAATGACACTATTTTTCCAGTCCTTTTAGAACTTAGCGTAAAAAATATTGTGATATTCTGTATAATTGATATCGAATCAAATCCTACCGATGGCTTACTGGTTAGCTAACCATAGAAAATTAATCAAAAGGTATAAAAACAAGTTTCAAAACAAAAAAAAAACATTCTGTAAAAACAACAAAAACAGAGTTCATACCGTCTGTGTTTATCAAAGAGCTCGCTTTTCCTTAAAACAAGAAACTCATAATTCACGCGGAAAAATTCACCGCTGAATTCATAAACAAAATTCACACCTGAGATCCTCCAACGAATTATACATTAAATCTTTCGTGGCCGCGATGCTGGAGGCGTTTTAAAAACCAACCAAGGGTACAACGAACGCGTACTTTGTGCAGGATCCAGTATATATTACATTTACCTATTTGTCGCAGCATAGGTTATAAACCTTCTCCAAAAAAACTGATTTAAAAGCTCAAAATAACGCCTTTTCCTTGTATATAGAAGGGAAAAAACATTTGGAGTCGGTGCATGATGTGCGTAGACTGTGAATGACGTAAGCTTGAGATCTTGCACCGACTCCAAATTAATTTGCTTTGTTATTTAATGCGTTACTTTAAGCTTTTTAATCAGTGTTTTTGGCGGTTTAATTTTTATCTCAAAACCTTCTGGATCGATTTTGATGAAACTTACACTTTACCCTAAGTAGATATTTACCTAATAGAATCTAAAAAGAATCATCTCGCTATGACTTATCGTTTTCGAAATCCGTGGACAAGCATACAAATATATAAACATACAAATACATACACTTAAGTATATCTGGCAAGCCCTAAAAATGTTTCCAATATGCGTGCAACTTTATTTTTGGCAGCGGAACTCCGAAACCCACCGTTCCGCATTAATTAGACGGAATGAGCCTAATTTCAGGTTTCTTCTTTCAACGTAATTGAAATAAACGTGAACTTTTAATCAGAGAATGGAACCCTTTAGCGCACTCTGCGAGACGTCTCCATCCAGAGTGCGGTGGAGTTTGTATACCTCATAAAGGTTTCTGTCTACTTCACCGTAGCATTTCAAAACCACACTAGGAATGTCTCAGGCAAAAAATATTCTTTGTTTTGAAAACTATGATAGGTACCGTACCCACAAGACCGTTCCGTCTCACCGACCAACACCGTCACGTTTCATGCATGCATCATGACAGCACCGGAAAAATACGCTCTCACTCTCTTTTGGCTCTTGCAATACATAATAATAGTCCCCGAGCCGATTTCGACTACGGTAGCCAGTCACAACGACTAACCGCCTGCGCGGGACATATTATAGTGCACAAGTGTGTGCGCAAACACAGGTGCGCTCTCTATTCCTTTCACTCTCAAAGCCCGATGGGACAGCAATCTGACACGATCGGAGATAGATCAGGCGCAGGACCAACGGCTTTACGTGCTTTTCCGAGGCACGGGGGTGAAACACCGCCAACTTCCAAACTCCGGGCTACCCTAAGAATTTCGGAACCGAAAATCCCAGGTCCCATCCCAATCCCAGATCGAACCCGAGACCTCTGGCACAGCCGTCGCTTTAAAGTGCGACCCTCTTACCGCTGCGTCAACGAGGCAGTTTTGCAATACATAACGGTGAAACAGCACGCTGGATTCGTTTAGAAGGCAACAGTAGAGCGTATAGTTTTGCTATTCGTGTCTGATACGCTCCTAACACGATCATGGTATGTTACGGTTGTAGTGGGCCCAGACCTTAATGCGTTTAGGAAATGCTTCAGTTGAGTGGGTATATGCCTTTAGGGTTGTAGGCACGAGGTATTTAGAACTCAAGGGCTTGAGTGAAGTTCCTTATAGGTAAAAAGGTAAATAAAGAAATCGGATAAGAAAGTTTGGACAGCAAAAGAGCTTTGTATAGTTACTTATCGGTGGATATACGTAGAAAAGGGCAAATCAGGTCCTTCATTCCTCTCCATTTCAGCAACTTGATTGAAATATTCATAACTTAGTTGTTTTTGCCACAAATAATTAAAAAATCAACGTGAAGTAGGCACAATAATTATCAAAATTCGTTGCCTATAATGCTGTAACTAGCTTATATTTATCTTGAATACTGAGTAATTTTCCATCGATTTGACCTTTAAGGAAATTTCATCAAAGAGATCATCAAAATTACTGCCTTCCTGTTATTATTGTACTCGTATTACAGATATTTCGTCTGGGGATGCTATTGAATTAATCAAAGTAAAGCCTATTTGTCACAGAAGGAAATTCATTATGTTTGTAATTATTTATAACAAACTTATGATATCGAGTCATCTACGTGTGTAATCTTATTTATGAAATTTTGATGCCCTTAAACGTATATCCGGTTTCACAAAAGTTTTTAAGCTCAGAACTTAATGAGGTTTGACGCAAACCTGCAAAACAAGCTCACAAACTTTTAGAAGCTTATCCGTTTCATCAGCAATTTATAATAGGGTCTCTTTAATTACTTTTTATAAACTTAGAAAAGCTTCTTTAGTAATAAATAAAGAACTTTTTAATGGTTAATACTAAAGTACAAGCAAAGTACATTTTTTTTATATCTGTAAACTGTTACACAAATATCTTGAGAAATAACAGAATTTCAATTAAACGTATGTGAAATAAATCCGCAAAGTGTTATAATAATTGAAAAAAAAAAACATTACTTCTGAGGGACATAGTACACTTTTACAATGTCCAAGTGGTGGATCGAACGTTTGTAACTTGACCCTTCTTAAAATTCTAGCCTTTCGGCTATATTCACTTTAAAATAAACTGTGGTACTTATTTTCTTAAATAAATCTATCCGTGCATGCTTGAGGCTTAATCAAGATTTTTTATAACCTACACGACGTCTCTTTTTGCTTGGAAATATTTCTTTCCCGTTTCCTCTTGAGAAACGTCAGTTGTAAAGTACCAAAGATATATAAACAACAGGACTAGATCAATTCTTAATATAAAATAACGTGCTATAATAATGGCAATTCTAACAATATAACAAAACAAGATGAAGACTAAATCCCACTCTAAGAAAAATACATATAAGATTATAGATCATCATATTCAGCCGCTGGAAGTCCTCTGCTGGACATAGACCACTCTTTTGTTGCAAATGATCTGCATCCTGTGTTATCCTGTGACCTTTCAAAGATAAATGGAATACAATACGTGTGTTGTTAACAAAATAAATAGAAACAAGAATGATGAGGAGATATATGCAGGCCCTTGGGAAATGTTTTCATTGCGGTATTTCTTACTCTAGGTTGAACAAATGTTCTTCTGTTTGTCACTATTTTAATTTACCTACACTCAAAATCTTCTACACGTACCTATTGCAATAATTTGCTTTGCCAATTTCATCAGAAATCTAAGATCCATGGCTAGTTTCCAGTAATCGATATTCTGTGTTCTTCGCGCATAAATATTGGATGAACTGCAGTAGATAAGATGTGGGCAGCCGGAAACTATGTTTTTTTTATTTTAAGATGAGAACAACGAGACCGAATGGACTCTTTCATTAAGATCAGAGATTGTTCCAATAATGGTCGTTTTGTTCCGTCGGATGTAACAGGGTATTCCTATAAATGTTTAGAGGTGTTTCGGGATCTGGGTCAGAAATTATTTCATGTGAATTCGGAATGTTGGGTCAATGTGCTTCCGATATCCGAAATGTACAGAGATGGGGTTGAGAGCCGTATTTGTTAAAGCGATTGACATCAAAGGGATGTCGTTTGGTGTTATGAGTATCTGTTGGCTTAAGCCAAGGACTAAACGGATGGGAAATTCTTATTGCTATATGTTTTTTTTTTCTATTTTTGACCAAGGCAAAACTTCAGTAGGCACCCATTCCCTAGCTGCACGCATTAAAAAAGTGTCAGCAAGTCTTTTATTCATGGGTAACCTACATTCAGATACAGTTTGAATCTGTTATTTTTAGTTCAGCAAAAGTTAAAAGACCTAAAGCAGTCACAAAATTACTCTCTTAACATAAAGTGTTCCTCTTTGCAATATTTCACAAAGACACGACACGGGTTGGTGCGTCGTATCTACCTAAAACGGTAATATGCAAACTACAAAAATGTACTTGCATTATATCAAAGAAATTTCCCTATTCCCGTATAAGATAATAACGCCAAGAGTACACCGTAGATAAATTTTAGTCAGCAGGCACACATTTTAATTTCTAGCTAATATGTTGTGGCAGATTGGCAATGACTTTGAGTCATTTGGCTCGTATTTATATATACTTGTGACATACAGGAACAACAGATGTGATTAATAGATCTAAACCTATTTGACTTTATAATATTATAACGGTAGTTATCAAATATGTTTCTCATCGGCTTTTTTTTAGTAACCTCGTAAGTAACGGGTCAAAAGAGACATGACTAACTAGAGCTATCATTTTCATTCGTATCCGATTCATATATTTCTCGAGTATGCAAAAGTATCAATATCCAAGTTGTATTCGAATCGAATTCCCACGGATTTGATTGGGTGCAAAATCGCCCTAGCAGCGCTAAAAAATTTGAATCTAAACAAGAAAAAAACTTATTACTAATAGCTCAAGAAAGCCTACTGTGTAAAACTCAATACGTTCATAAATGTTTCGTTGGATAATACTGGTATAAAATATGTACGCAGGTGTCATAAGGAAGTTACGCTCAAGTGCAATTTTTGTTGAAACTCGTAGCGAAAGTTCGCGACTACAATGAGCTGAGCATAAGTAGGTATGTATCACTTTTTGGGGATCCACACCTTAGATATAAATAAAATAATGAAATCCTTATCTAGAATTTCTGTCTCATAACCAGTTCTACACAGAAACTTGCGTATCATTACAAAGAAAGTGAAAACCGATATCCAAAAGTAAATGCAAAAAGTCTTAAATAAACTCGGATAATGATTATTATTAAACGAATATTTATTTGTTTCACATTCAACACTAAGAATACCTATCCTGATACCTATATCTACACACCTATATCCTACACCTGACACATACCTATCTTTATTTGCAGGGGTACTGCGTTTAAGCTGAAATGACATTACCCTTTGAAGATTTTACCTACATCTGGAGGCAGATTCTCGCGGCAAACGAACTTTTTTCGTGTGGTAATTCGATGGCGAGTTTAACAGATTTACCATAAAATCAAGTAAAATATCTACAAGTAAAATAACTGTCGCATGAACAAAATCTTACTACATAGAAATCATGTCATTTTTTCTTCGACAAAGAAAATTGGATCGTTGAACTTTTTTCGTCGACGAATTGCACGAAAATTACCCCCTGCCTTTTGAGAGAAACAGTGGCATCGGTACGGTGACCTGATGTAACGAAAAAGTGGTGGTTAGAAATTCCAGTCTAAGGAAATTTCTTCAGAAAAAAGTAAGTCGGGGAATAATATCGAGAAGGCCCCATAGACCTTACGAATTGATTAATTTAATTTACTACCTTAGACAGAACGTTAGATTTTGAGTAAATCTGCATATAATATTATTAACTTTACAATTTCACATTGTATGATAAATCTTTCATGAAGCATTTTTTTTAATATTATGTTTATTTCCCAATTTAGGTTAATTTTTCAATAGTCAGATAAGGAATATTCGTCGAACAAAATACAATATGGTTTATTTGAAAACGTCACTTATAGTCAGCAATCAAAGGTACCTGTCATTATTTAAAATCTGCCGCTTTACAATTTATCAGTCAGATATGTTTTATCTGACCATTGAAAAATCGGCCCTTAATCTAATTAGATTAAAGACCCGTTACACACTGCGACTTTTAGTATCTATGTTTTTTATTGTTTATACAATTGTTTTTCGTTTAATATCATTGGAACATACAAAATACAAACTGCTTTAAATTTCAGTCGCACAACAGATTTAACGTAATTGAACAAATTTAATTTAGCATTTATGCAGTAGCGCGTTAGCGTCGATGCCGAAGCGCCAAAATTCAGTACATAATTTGACCATTTCCAGCTACTAAATCGTGACTGTATCGATGCTAAAAGTAGCGCAGTGTGTAAAGGTTGACAGTATGCGACTGCATCGATACTAACACGCGATAGCATCGCTGCTAAAAGTCGCACTGTGCAAAGGGCCTATAGAAAAAACACTTTTGAGTGTTATAAATATTGAAACTATTGAAAAAAAAACACAGGTTCATTTTTCCTCCCTCACAAAATACCGCTTTACAAACAATCTGAAGAATAAAATGGTCAAATACTCATTTTTAAGGGTTCCGTAGCCGAACGGCAAAAAACGGAACCCTTATAGATTCGTCAAGTCTGTCTGTCTGTCTGTCTGTCTGTCCGTCCGTATGTCACAGCCATTTTATTCTGTAACTATAAGCATAACACTGTTGAAATTTGGTAGGAAGATGTATCCTGTTAACCGCTTACCGATTCACATACAAAAAATAAAAAATAATAACATTTTAGGGGGGGGGGGGGTCCCATACATGAAACTAAATCCAAAAAAAAATTTAGTTAAACTTATGCGTGTGGGGTCTATGGATAGGTCTTTTAAAATGACATTGAGGTTTATAAAGCCATTTTCTTTTAAAGTCTTACGTTTCATAGCTAGACGCTTCCAAAGTGGTAAAATGGGTGTGTCGTCCCCCCCCATCTAACTTCTAAACCAAGCAAGTGTAAATTTTGAAAAAAATACGTAATGTAGATCTTAATAAATACTTTCAACTAAAATTGGTTCGGACGGGATCGAACGAGTAGTTTTAGAGATATAGCACATTTTCTACAACCGCAAACATAACTTTGTTCTTCATACAAACACTATAAAAACAAAGTTATATATGCAGTCGACAAAATATTGTGGTATTTTACTTAGTAGAAGTAAGTGGATTCCCTAATTCAGTTAAAGTTGGCACGGAACCCTCAGTGCGCGAGTCCGACTCGCACTTGGCCGGTTTTTCGAATACCTATCTTACTAAATAGGTTTAAAAAGTCCATGTTTTGTGTATGATCTGATATATGAAATATTAAACGTTACTTACGAAGCAAACGCTAAAAGGTCTATTGTGATTCCTATTTACGAATGAATAATGTTAAAATGCACCGGACGTTAACAAGCTATATAATGAGTGTTTGAAAAAAAGCAGTGATTAGAAAAATTGATGGTTCAAAATATGTAATGCCTAGTTTAGTGTTAAACGAGGTCGATTAGATGTCAGTGAACACATACATTTTGACAAAAAATGTCTCCAGGTTTAAGGACATTAGTCGTATTTTCTGTGTCTGTGTTCTGTGCATCGAATATTCTAGTAAGATTGTTTTCTTAATTATTGATTTTTGTTACTATTTTGTAAGTTTGGGGCCCATCCATAAGAGTCCCAGAGGTTGCTGTGCATAATATTATTTCAAGATTTTAGGGTTCCTTAGCCGAGTGGCAAAAAATCGAACCCTTATAGTTTCGTCAAGTCTGTCTGTTTGCCTGTCTCGTAGAAAGATGTATCCTGTTAACCGCTTTACGATTCTTAAACAAAAAAATAATGATATTTAAGTGGGGGCTCATACATGAAACTAAAACCGTCATTTTTTTAGTCAAACCTGTACATGTCTAGATAGGTCTTTTCAAATGACAGAGAGGCTCCTAAAACCTTTTGCTTTTAAAGTCTACCGGTTGATAGATAGACGCTTCCAAAGAAGTAAAATAAGCGTCCCCCCGTCGAATTTCTATAAATTTTGAAAAAAAAAATATAATACAGATCTAAACAAACACTTTCAACGAAAGTGTTTTGGTTTGGACGGGATCGAACTCGTAGTTCTTTAAGATATAGCATATTTTCAATAACCGCAAACATAACTTTGTCCTTCATACAAACACGATGAAAAACAAAGTTGTATTTTATGTCAACAAAATATTGTAGTATTTTAGCTAAGTGGAAGTAAGTGAATTCCTTTACTTAGTTAAAATTGGCACGAAACCCTCAGTGCGCAAGTCCGACTAGCACTTGACCGGTTTTTTTTTAAAAAAAAATATTGTTATCATACAGATATTTATGTTCTCGCCTAAAACGGTACAATTTGGTATCTGTTTAATGCGTGAAAAGTCATAAAAGTCATTTATTTATGCAAGCAGGCCCATTGAGGACACTTTTACACGTCCCAATATAAACCCTACTACAGCTTCGGGACAATTTTGGGCTAGTGCTGAAAAGAAGCTGCGCAAGAAACTCAGTCACTATTGTCAATGCCTCTTTTCAAAAGTTTTACAATGTTTGTAGTGTAGTAAATAATACCAACAACACAGGAAAAAAAAAAGAAGAAGAAAAAAAAAGAAAAAAAAAAGTTATCTTAAGTAAAAATAAGAGACGATGTTTAACTTATAAGAGAGTTATAGCATAAACTAACAACCCTAGTTATAAGTATTGTAAAAAGCACTGTAAAATTTGCGCGGAGCGAAAATAAAAATTAACCCAACATAACAAAAACCTAAATCAAAAAGGCACGGACCAAAGAGTCTGTGGACTGTAGTTTTATTAATAAAAAAATAAAAAAAGTTTGTAGTATTCATGCAAGTCCAAACATTATTATCTTTTAAGTAATCATCTACTTTATAATACCCTTTTGTCATTAGGGTTTCTTTAATGATAGTTTTAAATATATTGATCGGTAAGTTTACAATGTGTTCTGTCAGTTTATTGAAAAATGTTATACATTTCCCTATGAACAGCTAGGAACTCGCTGCCTATCGTGCCGCGCACTCGGGTCCGAGTGCTTGGACACCAATATTGTGTGCCGACCACTCGGGCCCGAGTTGCATGTTTTTAAAGTAATAACAGCGAAAATATTTTTATTAAATTACGCGTAAAAATTGTGGTTACCTGAGTTATTCTTCATATTTTTTAAGGCAGTCAAAGTGTTATGGAATATGATCTAAACTTCTTTAAGGCAAGAGTATAGAGATTGCTACTAACCCAGATAACATAATACTACTAGTACTACTAAGCATCAGATGCGATCGACCGCGAATATCTGCTTAGCCACGGCGTAAAAAAAATTGATACATTTTGATATATTTTCAGGGTATGAGAATGATTCCTGAAAGAGCTACAGCGGACTACGCCAATCCAGACTATTTAACAGGATTGAAAGTGAATGTACGAAGATATGGAAGGCATAGTAACTACTATGTAAATATAGAGGGAACTCTAAAACACACATGGGGAAACAATGTCTCGGTAATCTATGTATTCTAGGTATTACCTATGTTGTTTTGTTAAAAAATATTCAATGACGACTAAGTGTGCATTTACATTAGAGCGTCAGCAGCGCGGCAGCAGCGGATGCCTTTACATTAGCAGCGCGACGGTCGCGCGGCTGGGTTGGTCCCACTACACCCATTACACATTTCAGTGCTAAAACGGGGATAGTATTACCACTGCAATGGGTAATGGGTATAGTGGGACGGACCCGCGCGACTTACGCGCCGCTGCGGCACTGCTGCCGCGCTTTCGTGTATATTTTTAACCGACTTCAAAAAAGGAGGAGGTTATCAATTCGACTGTATGTTTTTTTTTATCATTATTTTTTTTTTGTATGTATGTTACCTCATATCTCAGTCGTTTATCGACCGAATCGAAAAATTTTTTCGCCTACTTAGAGGTGGTACTTTCTAGTTGGTCCCATTTTTTCCATTTTGGGATCTGATGATGGGATCTTGGTGTAATCGAGGGAAACCCTCAAATTCTAAAGGCACGTATAGTATTTCTTTACTAGAATCTTAATGTTGACGTGTTGTTACGTCTGATAGTCAACATCTTGTGAGGCTGAGCTGATGGTGGAACTCCTTAACGCTTAGGAGTTCAGTTATTGTAATGACGAAACTTATGATAGGTAATTTGTAGCTTCTTAAAAAATTGAATCATAAGGTGGAACTCCCCCCCCCCCCCCCTCTTATGTAATCACTAAAAATGAAGAAATAAAATAAACTTTAAAAAAAGTAAAAACCGACTTCAAAACCAAAATGCACTGAAAAGTCTTAAATAAACTCTTCACCATTGAAAGGAAAGGAATCCGTTTTAGGCAATCAATTTCTTTTTGGAGTCGGTGCCATCACTTTGACCATCAAGCATCAACTATCACAGCACCGACTCCAAAAAGAAATTGATTGCCTAAAACGGATTCCTTTCCTTTCAATGGTGAAGAGTTTATTTAAGACTTTTCAGTGCATTTTGGTTTTGAAGTCGGTTTTTTACTTTTTTTAAAGTTTTGAAATCATCGGTAGCGCGACTGTCGCTCGTAAGTCGCGCTGGTGCCGCGCTGCTAAAGTCGCCTAAATGGGAAAGCACTCTAACCGTTGACGAGATGTCAACATAACTTTTTAGGGGTTTATTTTTTAGGGCGTTCGTCCAGAGTAGGCGTTCGATAAAAGTGTCCGAAGCGCAGACGCTGCGACAACATGCCGCGTTTCTTCTGCAGTTAATTGAACGCTGGGCTAGCGCGGCATTATTATATATGGCACTGCAGTAACATGGCACGTGCGTCGCGTTGTCGCAGTAAAAAAACTAGTAAGATTGCATAAATTGAATGGTTTCATGAAAATTAAACACTCCTAGCGTACTCTCTTATATTTGGGTCATAAAAAAGTTTAAAACACTAAAAATACAATCTGATGTAGTGGGATCCGAACCAGAGTGTCGGAGTTTGAAAACGCCTGACTTAAACGCCGAGCTATCTTGATATTGTCTTGAGCGGCAAATCCTCCAAGGTCCCGGGTTCGATTCCCGGTCGGGTCAATATAGAAATGAAATTCTGTCTAAGGGTCTACGTGTTGTGGTACCACCGTTGTGTCTGATTTCCATAACACAAGTGCAAATAGCTACTTACTCTGGGATCAGAGCAATGTATGTGATTGGTGTCCAATAAAGTTTCATGAAAATCGTTGAAGCCGTTTCTAAGATCCATTTATATGTCATATTGTATAAAACCGCGTGATTTCAATCTTACGGTTTCGAATCCGTTAGATTGTAATTGGTCGATTTATTGTAAACTGTACGGAACTACTCATAAAAATACTAATGTGGAACGTCATTTCGTATGTAATGGACAAAACACTAATAGGAAATTATTCAGTTATTCTTAAAAAGACCGTTAGTATGTTCTGTATCGTATTTTGTTTTTCATTTAGCTTGCTATAGTTTTAAATAAATATAAATATACTTTTACAGTTTCACGTGCAGCTCTACGAATTTCTGCATAACGAGTACAGGCGCACATTTGTCGAGTTTCATTTCAAACACGCATGCGAGATGTTAAAATCAGATCCTTATCTTGGAAAGGCAGTCGCCAATACAGGAGTAAAATGCCCGGCACCACCGGTAAACAAACAAATTTAAATTATTACTTTTTCATGCAGGTTGTCCCGTGAAGATCGTCCGATGCTAAAAATACAGATAGCTTATCCGTAGCCTTTACCACACCGTAGCTTAGCCGTATCAGATAAAGACTTACAAAAAAGCGATGGCATATTTTTCTCAACAGTGGGACTTTAAGAGTCATGGTAACTGTTGTTTGGCGAGCAATTTTGACCACATTTGTTTTCAATTCAAGAATTTTTCAATATAATTCAAATATTGCCCATAATATGAGGCTTTAAATGAAATGTTTAGGCATTCTTGTGGCCAGAGGCAGAAGAAAGCCGCTGCTGTTGTAAGGTCCCAGTTGTATATTGAGCAGTTATAGGTATTTAACAGTACCGGCATCGACATCTGAGCGTCAAAAACATCATCCAGTCGTCACTGTTTATTATAAGTGAAGGTTGTATTTGCATTGTCACTACTGTGTGACCAGTTACAGTCAAATGACATCCACTGATAAACCTAGACCTTAACGTTGGGTTTTCACTGCGACCGGTCGCCATCGGTCTGCATCCAATGTAAAAGAAAAATCCTAAACCCTCAATAAAATACCCTCAGATTTTAGCAACTTCACATAGGACTTATCCGACAGTGTAAGTATAAAACGTCTGATTTAAAATGACATTTTCATAACTGATTGCTGTCAAATAGGTGACGTTTTCAAATTAGGCGTTTTGAATCATATTAGACGATTATTCCTTATCTAGAGTTGGAAAAATCGATTCATTTATCTAATATATCTATTTATCTAATCTAATGCATTTGCAATTGTCATATTTTCAAATGAGGTGTTTTGTATTTTCAACAAATATTCCTTATCTGAAGTTATTAAAAATCAATTCTAATGCATTTGCAACTGTCATATGATAAATTTAAGTTATTTTTATGAGCACACCTTTGATGACCTCTAGCCGACTCTAAAGACTAACTTTACAACATTCACAATTTGATTCTTTGCAGGGATACTATTTGTTAGCAAACATGTCAATACCTTGCGAGGATTTTCCCTACATCTGGCCTTTTGAGAAAGCAAGAGGCGTTGGAACTGTGACCTGCTGTAATGATAAAGTGGTGATGGCGAATGCAAGTTTATACATGAGATTCGTACAAAAAAAGGTTTCAAAAAAGGATATTGTGAAAGCTTTATAATAAGACACGTTTTTTTTGTTTCCTCGATGTCTTATTTATGAAATTTAATAAAATATTATTTTGATTATTTTGTGTGTGTGTTCTTTGACGTATTTTTTACTTTCCAATTTTTTATATAATATGGCTTCGCTATCACTACATATTACAAAAAGTCGGTGCCCTGATAGATGGTGCTTGAAATGGCTAAAGCGATGACATCGACTCCAGGAATAAATAACACGCCTTAAATGGAGTATTTTTGAATATAAGAGGGGTCGCACCTTTTCACTCTGTTGTTTAATAAGCTACAAATTACCCATCACAGGCTCTGTCATTAAAAACACTTTACTCCTAAGCGATTAATAGTTCCACCATCAGCTCAGTTCCACACAATGTTGACTTTCAGACGCAACAACAAGTCTTCATTCAGATTCTACTTCGTAAACACTAAACGTGCCTTTTAAATTCAAGATTTTCCTTCGATTGCACTAAGATCCCATCATCAGACTACAATGGGACCAACTAAAAGGTATGAACCCTTAGGTAGGCGAAAAAAAAAATCGAATCGCTTAACAAATGACTACGATATGAAGTAACATAGATACAAAAAAAACATACATTCGAATTGATAACCTCCTCCTTTTTTTGTGGTCGGCTATAAACAAAGTCGCTTCCCGCTTTTTGTATTATATGCTTAAATCTTTAAAACTACGCAACGGATTTGATAATGCGGTTTCTTTTAATAGAAAGAGTGATTCAAGAGGAAGGTTAATGTGTACAAAACATTTATAATATTGTATAGATAGGTTTCTAAGTGATGACGTAAATAACCTAATTTTTTTGCGCTTACATTGCAAATGCTGGCTGAAAAAAGCATGGCCAGCAAAAAAGCTTTTTGCTGGCCATGATATGTGTCATTTTAATGTGTCTATGATATGCCTATCTGTTAGGGATAACCCACAATAAGCATATTTTATTGTATTTTATTTTTCAATTAATAATTGTTTTTTTACGAACTGATTTAAAAGCAATACAACATTAAACCTTATTCATTTTAGTAGCTTAAATAAATTATGCATCTTATACAGATCAAAATGGCCTTCTGTCATTAAAATAAATATTTTAGAATATATAATATCTTCTAAAATACAGGGACAGCGATTGCGGCCTTACGGTGGTACAGGCCGGGGCCGGAGGCTTAGAGTTGAACGTTGAGTGCTTTTCACATGATCAGTTATATATTGCTCTTTCCAGAGTACCTAACATGTTAAAAAAAGTAGATTGTTGTACAAGGGGAGAAAGTGATCCATTTCACTAGAGATATTTTTGGCGCTCGAACGGAGTGAGAGCGCTAATAATTCGAGAATGAAATGCGTGCTTTCACCCGAGTTAAACATACTATTTTTTATTTCGTGTGAAGTAAAATAAATGTGTGAGGAAAAATAAATAAATTTAGCTGTGTGATTGTGATGCGAAGATGAGATATTATGTTGTTTGGCGAGAGATGAAACCTAAAATTTTTACATCACATATCAGGTTGTTTACTGTCGTTATACATAAAACACACGATTAGAAGTACAGTAACGGCACTGCAGACTACATAGTACATAAAACGGAGGCGCTAATAATTCGAGAGTGAAATGGGTGCTTTCACCAGAGTTAAACATATTATTTTTCATATCGTCTGTGAGGAATAATAAATTAATTTAGCTGTGTGATTGTGATGCGATGATGAGATATTATGTTGTTTAGCGAAATATGAAACCTCAAATTTTTACATCACATATCAGTTTGTTTACTGTCGATATACATAAAACACACGATTAGAAGGACAGTAACGGTACGGCAGACAGCAGAGTTCATAAAACGCAGACGATATCAAATATTTCAAATCATTATTAAAATTTTTGATCGTTTTTTTCTCACAGACAATAAGAATAGTAGAAGAACGCAACTTTGTCACCAAAACTACCACAGGTTATGTCAAATTCCAGATTCAATTTTGCCTCATGAGATAGCGCTATGAATGACAGCTAAGGGTAAGAAGATTAATGAACAACAAAATAATCGACCAAACTAAAAAATATATTGTCAAAGACAAACAAAATGTGACAATATGTAATAAAAAAAGGGACACGATGTATGGCGGGCAACCGATTATTATATTTGTAGATTTTAAACTGTTAAACGTTAGACCTGAGACATTAGGGGACGTAAGGGAGCTTAACCAAGACCCAAAGCTCCAAGCCAACCTCACCTTCAAGCGGTGCGTCCTGTTTCAACAGACGAGGCTCTGGCGACCGACCGATGGCGGGATAACCATCCAACAAAAGGCGCAGTAAAATGTTGAGCTGTGACGGGCAGCAGCGTCACAGCTGCAAGGGGCTGCGCCTCTGCGCTCGCCAACCCGCCTGCCAAGCGTGGCAAGTACTGGCAAAAACCCCCTAAATGGTAGGACACAAACAATCCAGGCCCCCAGTCTCCGGCAGCCCCGCTATTCCTGACTCCGGTAGCGGTCACGGTAACGGCGGGGCAGGGGGTGCTAAGAATCCCCGGAGGCGATCGCGCTACCACCCCCAACGACAACTGGCCCTGGTAACTTGTAACGCGTGCACACTAAGGACAGACGAGAAGTTGCTCGAGCTGGAGGAAGAATTGAGCAGGTTACACTGGGACATAGTGGGTTTATCAGAAGTCCGCAGAGAGGGCGAGGACACGATAACTCTGAAGTCCGGCAACCTGCTCTTCTACCGGGAGGGTGACCAAAAGTCCCAAGGTGGTGTTGGGTTTCTTGTCCACAGGTCCCTCGTAAACAACATCGTAACCATCGAGAGTGTGTCGAACAGGGTGATATACCTTATACTCAGAATAACCGAAAGGTATTCGCTGAAGGTCATACAGGTATATGCACCGACCTCGAACCACCCGGATGAAGAGGTGGAGGAAATGTATGAGGACGTAAGTAGAGCCATACACACTTCCAAAACCTATTTCACTGTTGTTATGGGGGACTTCAACGCAAAACTCGGCAAGCGAGGCGAGGGTGAGTTGAAAGTGGGACCTTTTGGATATGGTCAAAGGAACGCCAGGGGAAATAGGCTGGCCGACTTTCTGGAGAAGGAGGGACTCTTTGCGATGAACTCTTTCTTCCAGAAGCCGCCTCAAAGGAAATGGACCTGGTTGAGTCCGGATGGCAAGGCGAGAAATGAGGTAGACTTCATCATGACCACCAAGAGACGGTTATTAAATGATGTCTCCGTGATCAACAGGGTAAAAACCAGCAGTGATCACCGTATGGTTCGAGGCACATTGAATATAAATGTCAAATTGGAAAGGTCCCGCTTGATGAAGTCCACGCTCCGACCTACTCGTGCCCATATCCAAAATCCCGAGAGCTTTCAACTCGAGTTGTCAAACCGTTTGATTGCCTAGAGAATTGCGTATCAGTGGACGAAATAAACAACGGGTTTGTGGAAACTGTCCAAACGGTTGGATCTAAGTTTTTTAGACCTGGCCGTAAAAATAGACCTCAAAAACTCTCGATCCACACTCTCGATCTTATGGCAGAACGTCGATCTATGGCACTGCAAACCTCCGTTAATGCTCAAACCTACAGGCAGCTTAATAGACGAATATTGAAGTCTCTGCGACATGACATTCGTTCCTTTTAAACAAATAGTGTTAAAGAAAAAATAGAGCGGAACCAAGGTTCCAAAGTGTTTGCAAGGGACATGTCTATTGAGCAAAGCCTGTTGTCGAAGCTTAAGACGGAGGATGGCAGTGTAGCGTCGACGAAAGCAGAGGTTTTGAGGGAGGTCGAAAGGTTCTATAGGCAGTTGTACACCTCAGTTGCCAAACTCGTTGATAGCTCAGTCAGAGACCCACGAGCTATCCTGACCCGACATTACACCGAAGACATCCCGGACATCAGCCTCTACGAGATTAGGATGGCCCTGAAACAGCTTAAACACAATAAGGCACCTGGCGAGGACGGAATCACAGCAGAGCTTCTGAAAGCGGGTGGAACACCGGTACTTAAAGTCCTTCAGAGACTATTTAATTCCGTTCTGCTAGAGGGCATCACGCCTGAGGCATGGAACAGGAGTGTGGTGGTGTTGTTCTTCAAAAAAGGAGACAAAACCTTATTGAAGAACTATAGACCCATCTCACTCCTGAGCCATGTCTACAAACTGTTCTCAAGGGTCATCACGAATCGTCTCGCACGTAGGTTTGATGACTTCCAGCCTCCCGAACAAGCCGGATCCCGAAAAGGCTACAGTACCATAGACCACATTCATACGCTTAGGCAAATTATACAGAAGTCCGAGGAGTATAATATGCCTCTATGTTTAGCTTTTGTGGACTATGAGAAGGCCTTTGATTCGATCGAAACTTGGGCGGTGCTTCGGTCTCTTCAGCGATGTCACATAGACTATAGGTATATAGAGGTGTTAAAGTGTCTATATAACAACGCCACCATGTCGGTCCGAGTACAGGAACAGAAGACGAGGGCGATTCCATTGCAAAGAGGTGTAAGACAGGGCGATGCAATATCTCCGAAACTGTTTACAGCGGCATTGGAAGACGCCTTCAAGCTCCTGGAATAGGAAGGATTCGGCATCTCCGTCAATGGCGAATACATAACACACCTTCGGTTTGCCGATGATATAGTCATTGTGGCAAAGACGCTGGATGATCTTAGCACTATGCTCGAAGACCTCGACCGAGTATCCCAACAAGTGGGTCTTAAAATGAACATGGAGAAGACGAAAATTATGTCGAGTTCCCTTGTTGTATCCACTCCAGTATCTGTTGGGAACTCAACTCTCGAAGTTGTCGACGAGTACGTCTACCTGGGACAAGTGATCCAATTGGGTAGGTCCAACTTTGAGAAAGAGGTCAATCGACGAATCCAACTCGGCTGGGCAGCGTTTGGGAAATTGCGCAAGAGCGTCTTCTCGTCTCAATTACCTCAGTGTCTGAAGACGAAAGTCTTCAACCAGTGTGTGTTACCAGTGATGACATACGGATCCGAAACGTGGTCTCTAACTATGGGCCTCATAAAGAAGTTCAAAACTACATAACGAGCGATGGAACGGGCTATGCTTGGTGTTTCCCTACGAGATCGAATCAGAAACGAGGAGATACGTAGAAGAACCAAGGTAACGGACATAGCTTTGAGAATCAGTAAGCTTAAGTGGCAGTGGGCAGGGCACATAGCGCGAAGAACTGATGGCCGTTGGGGCAGGAAAGTTCTAGATTGGAGACCCTTCGACCGAAGACGCAGCGTAGGACGTCCACTAACAAGATGGACAGACGACCTTAAAAAGATCGCAGGATCAAACTGGATGCAGACCGCTAGTGATCGGTCGCTGTGGAAAGCCGTGGGGGAGGCCTATGTTCAGCAGTGGACGTCCTTTGGCTGATAATGATAAACATTAGACCAATTTTAAAATCAGTGACCATAACAAACACACTTTGAATGTTTAGCTAATCTTTAAAATATGGAAAGCATTTTTATTTTAATAATATGATGTGACTCAATTATCTTTAACTCCGTGTCTGATCTTAACAATTAAACCTAAATTACTTTCTACCCAAGGGATGGAAAATCTATTTGCCACCCGTCTATCTTCAAATAAAAGCTCAATTTTCCGAATAGAAGAGATGAAAATTTATTTTCAAATAGGTTTTTCCATCCCTAGGGTGGAAAGTAATTTAGTTTTAATAGCTACGTTCAGACATGGAGTTCAAGATGATTGAATCTCATCATATTTTTTTAAATAAAAAGGCTTTCCATATTTTTCCAACATTAAAAGCGTGTTTGTTATGGTCACTGATTTTAAAAAAATACAACCGGTCTAATTTTTAATAATTTTAAATCTACAAATATAATATTCGGGTGCCCGCCATACATAGTGACACTTTTATTTTTTCATTTTAAATTGTCATATTTTGTTTGTGTTTGGCAATAACTTTTTTTAATTTGGTAGATTATTGCACAGATTATTAAGCAGTCGGAGGCGACTTGCCGCGATTTTGTTGTTCATTGATCTTCTTACTCACTCCCACCTTTAGTTGCCACACATAGCGCTATCTCATGAGGCTAAATTGAACCTGAATTTGACATAACCTGTGGTAATTTTGGTGACAAGGTTAAGATTACGTTCTTTTACTATTATTATTGTCTGTGAGAAAAATCGATTGATATTTTTAACAGTGATTTAGAATATTTGATATCGTCCACATTTTATGTATTATGTTGTCTTCCGTGCCGTTATTGTCCTTCTAATCGTGTGTTTCATGTTTAAAGATATGTAAAAACTTGAGATTTCATCTCTCGCCACACAACATAATATCTCATCATCACATCACAATCACATAGCTAAATTTATATATTTTTCCTCACAGTAGAAATGAAAAATAGTATGTTTCGGGTGAAAGCACCCATTTCACTTTTGAATTATTAGCGCTCTCACTTCGTTCGAGCGCCAAAAACATGTCGAGTGATATGGGTCACTATCTCCCCTTGTATAACACTCTACTACTGTATTTTCTAATCACAAAAAAAAAGAAAACACTTAACAAAGTCGCTTCCCGGTGTCTGTGTATGTATGCTTTAATTTTTAAAACTACGCAACTGATTTTGATGCGGTTATGTGTGGTGGTAAAGTTTTTCAAGGCGTCGCCGCTCCAGGATCCCGGTTTCGATTCCCGGTCCGGTCAATATAGAAATCAAAGTTTTCTATATTGTCTCGGATCTGGGTGTACCACATACTGCCGTTGTGTCTGATTTCCATAACACAAGTGCATTAGCTACTTACTTTGGGATCAGAGCAATGTATGGAGATGTTATAATATGTCTGTCTATCTATTAGGGATAACCCACAATAAACATTTTTTAATCTTTACTTTTATCGAAAAATAATGGCCTTATAAAGAACTGATTTAAAGCAATACCGCAGTAATCCTTATTCAAATAAGTACCTTCAATATATTATGCATTTAATATAGATCAATATTAGTTACGGAGCTGGCAAGGATTTCGGTATTAGTTTGCACTAGTTTCATGTCGAGGTAGATAGCAGTTTACGTCAGTACGAATTGATTTGGTCCAGTCAAGTAAAGCCCTTATTCGCTGCGTTTTTGCGTTACAGCCGATTGAAGTTGCTTAAAAAATACCCCCCGTATTGAATCATTTTCACATGTCTGTCTCTAGGGTTCATGGCCACAATCGTCTTGAAAAAGAAGAAAATCGAAGAGGTAGACATTCAGGGCTCTGCATTATCATGGTATAGTATTGTGAAAATGATTTGGAAAAGCTCTACTAAGTAATTCGCACACGGTTCTCATTGCGCCCATTCGATTTATTATGACTTTGAGGTACATAAATTTTGGTTACTGAATTGTAGGTGTATGTGTTTGAAATTCACTTAATCTAGGAGAAGATGGTTTTAATTGGTATGATTATGATTCTTTATAGTTTTTTTGTATAATTTTATTTGATATTATTCGCCGAACTCACGATAACTTCTCGACTTCTTCTGGTGCTGAAATCTGTGGGATCATATTTTTTTCTTTGATGCCAATAGAAAAAGAAATGCTACTGAAACTTTGACTAGATACTAAAAATGGTTTTTTGATGTATGCTTGAATTTAATAACAGATTCAGACTGTAACTTATTCTAATCACGGTTTATTTTTGGTTACTAAAGTAGATTTTTTAACCAAACCTCTAATTAGGGTTCTTTAGGCGCGAGCGTCGGATTAAAAAAACCCGGACATGTGCGAGATATATCCACGCTTTGAGGGTTCCTTGCCTTCTTTAACTGAACTAAGAGTCCACTAACTTCCACTTAACCAACATAACACAATATTTTGTTGACAGCAAAAATACTTTGTTTTTGGTTGTTTTTCTGTGAAGGACAAAGTTATATTTGCAGTTCATGAAAATGTGCTATATCGCTAAAACTATCAGTTAGATTTCGTTCAAACTAATATTTTTCAAGTGTTTGTAAAGGTCTACATAGTATTTTTTTTCTAAAGTTATGCTTGCTTTGTTAAGAATTTTGAGCGGGGACGCCCATTTTACCTATTTGGAAGCGTCTACCTCCTTAATATAAGACTTTAAAAAAAGAGTGCCAATGCCAATTTAAAAGACACTTCTATAGATACCCCACACACATATGTTTGAGCAAAAAAAAAGACGAATAATGGTCTGATGGTTGATGGTTTTTTTCTTCTTTTAGTTAAAACACGCACATATTATATTCGACTGCTGGTAACTAAACCATTACGTAGACTCCAATTGTCTGTGGTAAGGATATTTCTTTCTTGTATTACGAAATACCAAAAAACGATAATGACAGGGACGCCTCTCATAAATACCTCAATACAACTATTAACTATTGATCACCCAACCGGGCCTTGGTAAAAACCTAATCGGAGAAAGTTAACTATAGCTTAACTATTTTATATGATAAAAAATCCAGTCATTATTGTTAAAAATACCTAATTGCTATAATTTTATATGTTTCATGTGGTCAAAAGATTACCTGTGTTATGAAAATAATAATTATTTTACGAATCATTTTCATTTGAATTATAAACGGTTTAGATACCCATCTTAATAACTGTGATTTCAGCATCATTCAGTCAAAATTACAGACCATTTTAAATAAGTAGATAGGTAATGGGTATGGGTTGTGTTGTTCTGTAATTAAATGACTTTGTAACTTCTGAATAACATACAATATATATGGTCATATTATAATATAAGTATCATGGTCTTTGCGTTTCAAATTATGTATAAATGGATCATTTAATAGACGAACTATCGGTAAAATTATTAATAAAATTGACTGAAAAATAAGTTAAATAACTAGTTTCTGTTGAAGTGAAATCCAATGAACATGATTTCTCTGAAATACAATATTTTAGTTTTCTTGTGTTATATCGTGTTGTCCTTTGTAAGTATTGATATATATAAGTATTGATATATATTACAAATTTTGTTCAATAGGTAAAACTTCAGAATTCAGAATCTTCATAAATACTCAAGGTACCCAACGATATTTAACCTTAACTATCGATCACGAAAACGGGCTTTAGTTTCATACTTATTACCAAAGTTACATTCATAGCATGGGTTTTATGCAGGGTGACATTGCAAGGCAAATGAGATTGATTTTTTGACAAGCCTGCCAAATTTTTGGTTTGCCAATGTATCACTGAACTTGCGTACTGGGTGCACGCCACAGTGAGAGAGAGAAGATGAACGGCCAGATAGCATAGGACACCACGTCTCAATTCTTTGTTTGGCGCAGTTGATTTTCAATGAATAAAAAAAAAACAATTAACAAATACTTATAAAAATTGTTAGTAGGACTTTTAAACTATGTTAGTTAAAAAAATACTTTGAAATCATTTTGAAAAATCTCAATATTAGATAATCTAAGTTTACAGCGACCAAGTTCTGCACCACTACTCCGAAATGGTACGACAACGGTCAATACATACCTAGGAACTCCAGTCTGTTAGCAATCATTTTTAGGATGCTGCTACCACTCGCCCGCACCCTTGAGTAGAAGCAGTCTGCTTTAGCGAACATCCCTGATGCACTACAGAAGCGAGTTAATAAATGAAAATAATAATTAAAGTTTATATAGTGACAGAACACTAAAATGACAAAAAGTGTTTTAAAATGCGAATAATGTTCCTGCACTAAATGGTATAGGTATTAATGATTTCATTCACCTCCCAACATTTGGCCCTACAAAGTCGCTATTATTTATTATTAGGTACAGATTTAGGTTGATGACTGTGTTTTTTTTTTCAGTGTATGCGTATGATCCCTGAACGAGCAACAATAGATTTTGTAGACGAAAATTATTTGACTGACGTCGTTTTCAACGTCAGACGAAACGGTAGGAAAAGTAACTACTATGTGAACATGGAAGGGACACTCAAACATGCTTGGGGAGATAACGTATCGGTAATGTTTAGTTTTAAATCGATATTTTAAGGGATAGACCCTTCACCATGACCAATTTAAATTAACTCTCACCAACCACCAAAATATCGGTAGAGCGCATACGCTTGATATTGACTCTTAGATCATAAATCATTGTTAGCTCACTATTAAAACAATATAAATGTTTTTGATTACAGATAGATGTATTTCTATACGAGTTTCTGCATAACGAATATAAGAGGTCATTCGTGGAGTTTCATTTCGAAGGTGTTTGCAAGATGATAAAATCGGATCCTTTAGTTGGCAAAGCTGTTTTTAACGCAGGAATTCACCAATGCCCCTTACAACCGGTAAGTTGGAAAGGAAAAAAGTGTATTATTTCCACCGTCGACTCTCTCTTTGCATTTTTTTTTCTGACCCGCGCCAAAATGGACAAAGTGTAATGAGTTCAGCGAGATTTACCATTGGTTAGGTCTAAAATCAAGAAAAAATATTTCAAATATATTAGGAACTAGCGGTTTCTTACAGCTTCACCCGTGTAAATATCGGATCTTTCAAAATATCGTAATGAAAGCCTGTATGCTCTTCCAAGGTATGAACCAAACTATTGTAAAGTTACATCAAAATACATGAGCAGAAGGAAAGTAATAACAAACATCCATTCATTCATACATAGTAGGATTCCTACTGATGATATAAAATATCACGTTGTTATAAGTTTGACTGTACCTGGTTGCCTTTTTCGTTAACTAAGTAACATTCTTTCGTAAAAAACTAACTAACAAGAATGCAAGAGCATCGTCAAATTTTACTTTACTGGCAACAATTAACTTTAAGAAAATGTTTTACCCCAAGGGTCTTAACAAGCGGATAACTTGAGTTGATAAGAGGCTACCGACAAAAAATAGATGTAGGATGCAAAAGTTTGTGAGGATATACTTTTGTTTGTTACTCCTTCACGCATAAACTATGCAATGGATATTTATGAAACTTGTCAATAAGCTCATCCATCAGAATAGCACATACTCATAGGTTGACTGCATAGCAATATTTTTTGTGATCGGATATTAAAGCAGATGAAGCCGCGGGGTGCCGCTGGTAGCCCATATACCTATATATATCATTAGAATAGTCCCATCGATCAGAGCTATGCGTTAACTTTTGGGTACATTTGAAAAGTATGCGAAAGCCTATGGACTCAAATATAATGTCTCCAATAGTCAGTACAGCGGCATTGGAAGACGCTTTCAAGCTCCTGGAATGGGAAGGATTCGGCTTCTCCGTCAATGGCGAATACATAACACACCTTCGGTTTGCCGATGACATAGTCGTTGTGGAAAAGACGCTGGATGATCTAGGCACTATGCTTGAAGACCTCGACCGAGTATCCCAACAAGTGGGTCTTAAAATGAACATGGAGAAGACGAAAATTATGTCGAGTTCCCTTGTTGTACCCACTCCAGTATCCATTGGGAACTCAACTCTCGAAGTTGTCGACGAGTACGTCTACCTGGGACAAGTGATCCAATTGGGTAGGTCCAACTTTGAGAAAGAGGTCAATCGACGAATCCAACTCGGCTGGGCAGCGTTCGGGAAACTGCGCAAGAGCGTCTTCTCGTCTCAATTACCTCAGTGTCTGAAGACGAAAGTCTTCAATCAGTGTGTGTTACCAGTGATGACATACGGATCTGAAACGTGGTCTCTAACTATGTGCCTCATTAAGAAGCTCAAAATTACACAACGAGTGATGGAGCGGGCTATGCTCGGTGTTTCTCTACGATATCGAATCAGAAACGACGAGATACGTAGAAGAACCAAGGTAACGGACATAGTCTTGAGAATCAGTAAGCTTAAGTGGCAGTGAGCAGGGCACATAGCGCGAAGAACTGATGGCCGTTGGGGCAGGAAAGTTCTAGATTGGAGACCCTTCGACCAAAGACGCAGCGTAGGACGTCCACCAACAAGATGGACAGACGACCTTAAAAAGATCGCAGGATCAAACCAGACCGCTAGTGATCGGTTGCTGTGGATAGCCGTGGGGGAGGCCTATGTTCAGCAGTGGACGTCCTTTGGCTGATTATGATGATGATGATGAATAGTCAGTTTATGGTTTTCAAGCTAGAACGGGAGCGCAGGGCGCTGTCGGTGCGTTGTAATATGCTGGCACGTCGGTTCACATGTTGCACGTTGTGAAAATCACGCTTTTTAAAGACTACTGCCAGTCTCTTTACACGTGCAGCTTATGGGTCAGCTGAACGCAGCGTACCTACAGCGCGCTGCGCGTACAATACAACAATGCAGTCTGGATGTTACTTGGACTCCTGCGATTTTGCAGCGCTTTAACTACGTTCGCTGACGGCTTTTACACGTTGATCCAAAAGCGGTGCGCCTCAGTCGTAGATCGCCTTCGCAAATAGCATTCTGGCGGCATTGGCTAACCAGTAGGACTCGCCGATGCTAGAGTGCTAGATAAGTTTGCACGCTACCGCATCTTTCATTGTTTTAAAATGTATTTTACTAAAATAGGCTAAGTTTAAATTTGTGACTAACATGAATATGGAACACGTTCTGAAATATATATATTTTTATTCATTTATTATTCATAGTATATACTACAATCTCATAAGTACTGTATTGGTTCACTTGAATACATTAATCACTGTTAAAAAGTGAAATTAGAGAGAATGACTCGTTACACTAGCCGTTTTATAGTCTTAATTATGGTTGGAGGTAGGTACATTTTTTTATTTTTTTTATTTATTTAAAACTTCATGCACAAAACATAAAAATATTACATATAGCGGACTTAATGCCAAAAGCATTTTCTACCAGTCAACCATAGGTCAGAACAGAGAAAAATATATATACAGGCGGTGCAAGTAAAGTTATAGAGGCAAGAAAAGAGAAGAGAATAGCGATAAAGATAACTATAATACGATGATAAACATACATACTTCCTATTACTTATATACTATTATATAAAAATAAATAAGTATATTTTTCATTGTTTCAGAAACGTCATGTTCTATCAAACATGTCCATTCCATTTGAGAACTTTCCTTATATCTGGCCATTTGAAAAATCAAAAGGAGAAGGAATTTTTTATATTAATAAAACTCGTGTCGCTCAAGGAACTCTATACATGCGTTTTACGCAAAAGTAACACAAATATACGTTATAATTACACGTTTAAGATTTTTTCTCATATAAAGATAAGTCAAGTTGTTAAACCGATTACATAAAGCAGCGCATTTTTTTTCCATCTCGGCCGAATCATCATCATCCGTATTGGTAACCAGTACATCTGCTGAGGAAGTGATGTCCACGCTAGAATTGCAATTTGGTAACCCGGATGTCATTTTATCCCGCATAGAATGGAAAATAAACAGATTACAGGCGCTGCCACTAGATTATCACAAATAACTAGTGCAATTTTCTATAAAGATCAAAAACTTCGTAGCAGCTGTTTGTGCCGAACTATTGTACGAAGCTATCTGGATTCTTGAACGAAGAAGCAGTTAAAATTTCATCCTCTAACATCAATCTACTCAACATACGGCATAACGAAGTGTTCAAACGTAAACAAGAAAATAGTGTTAACTTAGTGCAACCGCAAACGACATTATTGCAAAGTGCGCAAAGTGAAAGTGATCGTTGTAGGTATTGTCGCGTTTCAAGTCATTCGTTACCGAACTGTAAGAAGTTTAAAAAATCGCTGCGTAGAGATAGATGGTCATTTGTTAAGCGTCAGGGTTTATGTTTTAAGTGTCTAATTACGCGGCACGATCGTAATACGTGTACCGCACCTGTATGTGATAAGAACGCTTGCGGTCAGCCTCACCACGCTCTGTTACATTACGATGTTTCCAAGCCTGCCCAAAACAGTAGCGACACCAGCGAGTGTGTTAACGTCAACGAGGAGTGCCAGCTTGAGTCATCGTCGAGGAGTGACACGCAATCAGAGACGGTAACAAACGTAAACGTAAGTACCTATAATGTTTTGTTAAAAGTTATTCCCATAACTGTGCGCGGGCCTCACGGCGCCGTCCGAACAACAGCACTACTGGACGATGGCTCAACTGTGTCTCTTATAAGCGCTAGCTTGGCGGCAAAAATAGGTGTAACTGGCGAGAAACAAACCCTGCGTGTGAGCGGGGCATGGAATAATCATAATGTTATTTGTGAATCACAGATCGTAAACATTGATGTGTCTTCCGATGATAATACTGAGATATTTAAGAGGCCTTACGTTAATTCGAGACGGGCCGAAATAGGTATTTGACTCGCATTCACACAAACGCTGCAGCTCTCGGACGCGTGTGTGCGTTGCGTAATACGGGGCCGTCGTTGCCTAGTACGACGAACGGTTTTGATCTTTTTTTTGATAGTTTGGATACTTTTTGTCTTTAAATGAAATAATGTTGGGTAGAATAAAACAAAGTGTCGATTAATTAATTTATAACGTGTAACAAACATAGTAAAAGAACAAAGAATGTAAATAAAATACCTGTACATATTAATAGGCTCAATCTTGAACAACTTTTCGTTTTTTAATCATTTCCCTTTTCTTGATAGCTTCTGAAATGTATTCTGGCTCTTTTATTTCCATTTGCCGGTCTAATCTTGGATCGATAATTTCAGGAAGCAAACAGTCGAAGTAAAATTTTTTCAATTTCTTTTCCATCTCGTTCCATAACTCCTTATCTTCCTCTATTATTTCGATTTTCATGTTTACATCAGTCCAAACTGCAAAAACACATGTTTTCCGGCGTGTTATGTTTATTTGCCCTTGGGCCTGGAAGTACCAGTTATGATGCTTGTTTAATTTCATAGTCCCATCTTTTTCCATTTTCCAAAAAGTTATTTTTTTCAGTTTGACGGCATCGTCAACACTCATTCCTTTAGCTGAATAAGGACATTTTATTTCAACTATTTTGTCTTCTTCCACGAGACCATCTGGACTCGCTCCTAAAAATGGTGAATCTTTATCTATAAATAAACCGCATAATTCAATGGGTTTTTGTAAAATGGTTTGTAATTGATTACGTGCAAGATGTTCACAAGTTTGGCCATATTGAATAGACTTGACATGATCCAATTTTTTCCCATTTACTATATCTCTGACTAGGGGCGCGCATTTAATAAGTCCTCGTTTACAGACTCTTCCAAATATAGAAGCTGTGAGTCGCAACTTGCGCTCTTGGTGCCATTCGACAGATTCGCCTTGTAGAATAGTCCTTCGTTCAAGTGCAAGGCGTTCTTCATCTGATAAAGTGATGTTTTTCAAATGTTCATTCTTCGCAAATTCAAAATCAGTGTCACTCAAGTCAGGTTTTTCACAGGACTCGCCGTAATTTTTATCAGTTTTAGAGGACTGTGGCTTGACTGTAAAAGTTTTTTTTAGTCTGCGTTTTGCCAAAGCTAATCTTTGTATGTTGCGTCTGTTTTCCAGTTTTTTTACACATTTGTTAGGACTTCGTAGGAAAACTTGTTTACATAGAAACGTTTGTGGTTGTCCTGAATTAAAAGATACTACTGATGCTGCACATCGCCCTCCGTATGATTGCCTTGTGGAGTAATTAATTCGCTTACCGCCAATAAATTTGGCTATCACACTGTTGAAAATTTCAGCGATATTACTGTTTACGTTATGCACGAGACTTGTTGCATTATTGACTAATCTGTACGTAATCTTCATTATTTCTGCGAAAATAAAGCCTCCCTCCGTACTTTTCATTCCTGGAACCAAATTTTCTTCAGATGATGCATCCTTTGTCGATTGTTTTTTGCAATAGTATGATTTGCACGAGCTATGATCACCAAAAACATGGTGTGGTGCATTCAACAAGTCTTGCTTGAGTTCTACAACTTTTTGCTGAAAACTTAGGTTATCTTGCCCCTTAACATGGTTTACAGCCCCTGTGGCAGAACGCCTCAGGCGCATTACATTATTTTGTACTGCTTTCCGGTATTTCAGTGGATATCGTGTATTTTTTGTTAGGTCGTCCAATTTGGTGGTGTAATTCCTTAATAAATGATTACTACATTCTATTTTTTCAACTACCAAATTACCGTAAGGTTTCGCCTTCTCTATTTTACTGTATGTACTCGAATCCCCGTCAGCTATCAGTTTTGAATATATAAGACCCTGAGTAGCTACTGATGCCTTAAAACCTTCAGCAAGAGCTGTTGACTCCATGCCACTAGAAGATCCTGTGTAATTTTTAAAGCATATATGATCAGGTATCGATCGATTTTTGTTCTCAGCTCTAGCACAAACCATGCAGTACTTATTTTTAACTGCCATGTAAATAACCTTTTTTGTCCTGTACCCTATTATAACTGCTGCTCCCGATAAGGCATTGTAATTTCTTCTATAAGACCTCTTAGACCAGCATGCGTCGGCAACCACCGTTATCATAGGTACTCCATTCGCGTTGACATCACCATATTTTACAGCTAGTTCGTATTCAACTTTAGCCGCTTCTTCCATACTTTTTTCTTTAGCTAATTCCCAAAGTTCACAAACTTTTTTATGGCACTTTGCGTACATAGTGTTGGACATACATGGTATATCAAGAGAAGCCGACACTTGTTCCAAACCTGAATAACCTGCGCCTATCGACATAAAACTGCTCACTGCAATATCATTAATATTTAATTGTGCGGGGCAATCTGGATCTTCACAATTTTTTAGTTCAAATTTTACATTACACATTCGGCAAGTGAAACAAAATTTTGAAAGAAACCCTTTTTTGATCTCTTTGGTCATTTTCAAACAGCTCAAGTTACAGCCTAGGGCTGAGTTGTGGTTAGAAATTTCTAGAAGTTGCTTGTAAATATAGGTGAAATCGACAATCCTGTTACCCTCCACCGTAAATTCGATATCTTCATTTTCAGGTTCTACTGTCAACTCATGGTCTGAATCTGTATCATCCATTGGCACCTGCAAATAAAGCTATGTTCTATTATATTATAATAACTATTCGATTAGGGTACTATGAAACTGGGTATAAAAGACAAGTATAAGTAACAGGGTCACAGAGTCCAACAAGTTGCAGTTAGATAGTTACACATCAAATCCATCTTCCACCTTTCACCTTCCATCTTTAACCATCCATCTCCCACCTTTCACCTTTAACCTCCTACCTTCCACCCCCCACCTTCCTCCCTCATTCCACCTTCCACCTTTCAAAACCCACCTCCCACCTTCCACCTTTCACTTCCCACCTTCCACCTTTCACCACCTTTCACCACTTTTCACCACCGTATATATTACATAATACTTAGTATGAGTAGGTAGGTACTAGTACTAGTCAATAGTGTCAATACTTACCAAGTCATCAAGTAAGTCAGAACTGGGCACATTTACGAGACAATCATTAGTACCAGCATCTTTTTGATTCGGCTGAAAGGCAATAAATATTTAAAATTTTGAAAAGAACATACGCATATAATATTTTGAATGAGTAAATGGTAGGTACCTATCAAGTAATTATCAAGTCAGAATAAAATCAATTAAATAAAATTGTATTATTTTGAAAAGTACATATTACATAATACTTAGTATAAATAAATAGGCACTAGTCAATACTTACCAAGTCATGAACTAAGTCAGAATAACTGGGCACATTCACGGCGAAATCATTAGTACCAGCATCTTTTTCGTTCGGCTGAAAGGAAATAAATATTTAAAATTTTGAAAAGAACTTACGCATATAATATTTTGAATGAGTAAATGGTAGGTACCTATCAAGTTATTATCAAGTCAGAATAAAATCAATGAAATAAAATTGTATTATGTTGAAAAGTACATATTACATAATACTTAGTATGAATAGGTAGGCACTAGTCAATACTTACCAAGTCATGAACTAAGTCAGAATAACTGGGCACATTCACGGCGAAATCATAAGTACCAGCATCTTTTTCGTTCGGCTGAAAGGAAATAAATATTTAAAATTTTGAAAAGAACTTACGCATATAATATTTTGAATGAGTAAATGGTAGGTACCTATCAAGTTATTATCAAGTCAGAATAAAATCAATGAAATAAAATTGTATTATGTTGAAAAGTACATATTACATAATACTTAGTATGAATAGGTAGGCACTAGTCAATACTTACCAAGTTATGAACTAAGTCAGAATAACTGGGCACATTCACGGCGAAATCATTAGTACCAGCATCTTTTTCGTTCGGCTGAAAGGAAATAAATATTTAAAATTTTGAAAAGAACATACGCATATAATATTTTGAATGAGTAAATGGTAGGTATCTATCAAATATTTATCAAGTTAGAATAAAATCAACGTGCTCCATCGCCGCACGCTACTCGCCGCTGTCCCGCCTCCGCCGGCCCCAAGGTTGGAGGCCAATGACCTTACGCGCTGTGACAACATTATTCGAGTTGCGCCATCTCACTCTCACTAAACTTGGATTCGCATAAAAACTTACTTGAATACTGTTTTTGTTGGTGACATTTTCCGATAGTTCATCTGCATGAGAATTTTTTAACCGTTTAACATCTCTTGCATAATTAAGAATTTCTCGATTTGCCCTTTTTTTCTTTTTCAACTTGAATTCTGTTCTTTTATTGCCCATTCTGATTCTGATGTGATACCTACAAGCATAAAACGTAAATGAAATAAAAGGCAAAAACTACATATACAATGTAATGTAATAATAATTTTCACACTCAAAGCGTAGGTAAAAAATATTTATTTAGATTACAATACAACTATCAGCATTTTCTGATTATCATAATTCAGTTATATCAGTTGTGATTAATTATATTACTTAACTCACCCAAGTATCAAACAGCGTTGAGCATTCTAGACGAACAAGAAAAATTACGATAATGCGGAACAGGCGCGCGGGGAACGGAGCGATAAGTCCTCTCTCTGGAAGGCCTCGGCCGGTACTGATTTCACGCGGCTCATGCGCTTGTTTATAAGGCGTTAATGAAAGTATTTTTTAAAAAATAGAATGACTTAATTAAATTATTTTTATTTTTATTTTATTTTGTCCTTATTTCAATGTATAATATTTATTAAAGTCATTGCATATGGAATATCTGTAATATGTCAAACATCGAGATGAAGTTGAACGATTATTGACGTATTTCGGCTGTTTTACTTATTTTTTTTAAGAATGAATCAATAAATATTTGAATGTTTCACTCTGTCACTTCCATAAAACACAGTATGAAAAATTTAATACGTATTTTTATTTGAATTCAGGTTTATCACTTTAGTCCTTATCGAACGGCATAGAAGACCATAATTTCTAAAATTGCGAAAAGGGTGCGTGGAAAAACAGTTATTACACAAAGTACAAGAAAATAAACTGAATTTTTTCTCTGTCACTTCATTAGACGAATAAATTTTCCATGCTTTAGGCTAATATTTACGTGTTCAAATTTAACTATTCTCTCGTAAGTGAATGTTGAAAAGTATGAAATATCACGACAACGGCGTTTCGGCGGAGAAAAAAAAGTAACGCCTCTTAATATAAATGCTAGAAGTGTTGAGCAACTTAACTTACCAATACAGAATTTATCATCTATTGATTGTTCTAGATATTCACACATACAAAAATTACGAAATTGTTTTGTTTTTGAAAAATGTAAACCCGAAATGTTAATCGGCCAAGATAATAATCACTTGCTTTTACCTATAGATATTATCGTGGGAAAACCAAATGAACCGATTGCCACTCGTACGCCTTTGGGTTGGTGCGTGCACGGTAGGGTCTCGGGTTCGTTCCCGGCGCGCGCGCAACGCAGTGATAGTGCCTTGTTGTTGAGTGCAATTTGGTTCTAAATGAAATGCTCATGATGATGAATGTATTTATTTTGATAAGAATAAATACCTGTGTGTATAATACACCTCTAAAAATAATGCATTATTTTTTTACAAATTTATTAACATAAAAAAGGTTGTAATAAGTCAACCATAAAAGATAGACATATGCTGTCGCGGACTTTATTATAGAACTCTTAATGTTGAACAATCCTGTCATACATGATTTTTGTGTAACTTAAGCGGTTTCCGCAGCGTATGCAGCGGAAGCTCACAAAAGGAATATCTTTCTCCCGTTTTCGCAACATTTTTCATTTCTGCTGTGGTCTTATGAGTCGTATATTTATATTATATAGCCTAAAGCCTTCCTCGATAAATGGACTATCCAACGTAAAAATACTTTTTCAAATCGGGCCAGTAGTTTTTGAGATTAGCGCGTTCAAACAAACAAACTCTTCAGCTTTATAATATTAGTATAGATAAGAGCAATTCATTCAAAATTATTCCCTAACTATTCCAAAAAATCAAAAATGCACAACGTTGATATTCAAGTTTTCACTTCTGCCGGCACTCCCGGAGTGCAATTTTTTTTTTAAGTCAAACCTATACGTGTCTATAGATAGGTCTTTTAAAACGACACCGAGTTTCCTAAAACCATTTTCTTTTAAAGTCTAACGTTTCATAGCTAGACGCTTCCAAAGTGGTAAAATGCCCCCCCCCCCCCCCTCATCTAACTTCTAAACAAAGCGCGTGTAAATTTTGAAAAAAATACGTAATTTAGATCTTAACAAATACTTTCAATGAAAATAGTAGTTTGGACGGAATCGAACAAGAAATTTTTAAGATATAGCACATTTTCAACAACCGCAAACATAACTTTGTACTTCATACAATCACTATGAAAAACAAAGTTATATTTGCTGTTAACAAAATATTGTGGATTTTACTAAGTGGAAGTAAGTGGATTCCCAAATTCAGTTAAAGTTGGCACGGAACCCTCAGTGCGCGAGTCTGACTCGCACTTGGCCGGTTTTGTATTTGCGCATACCTAGTCTGCGTGTCAGTGATCGTGAGGGAGGCGAACTCCACGGGGCAGCCGTCGTGCAGCAGCACGGCACCCAGGGCGACGCTACTAGCATCCACCGACAGCACGATGGGCGACTTAACACTAGAGCACAATATAATTTGTTTTTAAGCACGTCAACCACTTTTGAATGATGAGCCTTCCAAACCCAGTCTGAATCTTTTTTCAACAAACACCTCAACACATTTACGGATTCTGAATAATTAGGTATAAATTTTGATAAATAATTTATCATTCCCAAAAATCTTTCAAAAGATTTTTTTATCTGAGAGATAGGCATACCTAGTTTAGCTTCAACTTTTGATGCGTTGGCTCTCATACCATCTACATTAAATTTGTATCCTAAATATGTAATTTCAGGTACTATTAACTTGCATTAATCGCGATTTAACTTAATACCTATTGTCAAAGCTCGTTGCAAAAGTGCCTCTAACCTTTTGTCATGTTCGGCTTTAGATTGGCCCCAAACAATAACGTCATCAACAAAAGATTCTACCCTTTCTAAGTCCTCCAAGTGCTGTCGCAGCTTAGCATGAAAAATTTCTGGTGCACAACTTATACCGTAAGGTAAACGCAAGAATTGGTACCGGCCGAACGGTGTACTAAATGTACATAAGTCCGCGCTAGCGTCATCGATTTCAACCATCCAGAACCCACAGCGGGCGTCAAGCACTTTGAACACGCTGGCACCGAGCAGCTTCACCGCCAGCACCGTGGGCAGCTGGTACTGCGTGCGGCGCACCGCTCGGTTCAGAGGTCTAGAGTCCAAACATACACGAATGCTGCCATCTTTTTTAGCTGCTAACACAATGGCATTAACCCAATCAGTAGGAGGAGTTACTTTTCCAACAACCCCGAGTCCTTCCATTCTTTTCAACTCCAATAACAATTTAACTTAGAGCCCTAAAGGTATTTTTCGACTAGGTGATATTACCAGTTATACCTCTTTATCTTTTAATATGGAATATTTTCTAGGCAGTTTACCCAGTCTCTCAAATAAACTAGAACAATTTTCCATATTTATTGTATTTACACAATCTATCAATCCCATTAAAATACAATTTCATATTTTGACAGTTAAAATCTGTAACTACGAATAGTATCAAATATGATTCATTACGATATTTTATATTTAAATCTGTCTCGCTAATTATAGGGAACCGGTTTTCTGTAAAATAATGCACTCGCTTCGTAAACGGTTTAAGCTTTTAAATAGAAAAACCAGCACGAATGAAGTTGTCTTTAGAAATCACATTGACCATGGAACCTGTATCTTTTTAGTGTGATTTTCTGACCTTGATTCTATAATTTCAAACCACTCTTTAGTAGACTTACTTAGTTTTTTGTCCTCTTTTAAGATATCTACGTTTAACATATCCTCACTAACAATTAATTTATGACGAATTAACACTCAAATTTAACACTTTTCTCATTATTTTCTTTTCTGGACACACTTGCGAAAAAATTGCCTTTTTTTATCACAAACGAAACATAAAGCATGCCGTGCCGGAAAATGATTTCCACCACACCGCAAGCTGCCACAGCCCACGCTAGGGGCGCGCGTAACCGACGCCGCCGATGCGCAGCCTGTTGATTCACAAAGTTCAACTCGACGCTGATCCATATATGGACCTTCGCCTGGGTTGAAAAATTGATATTCACAAATTCTCATCGAATCTAGCGCCGATCACCCCAAACGGCGTGAGTTGAAACTAATCCTGGGCGAATTATTTGACACGTTTATAGGGCATCGCCAAAGCTGCAGCCTCCCCTCAGTCGATGTCACAGTAAATAAAGTATAAGTAGTATTTAGAAAAAAATATGTATGTGAAAATAACCACTTTTAACATTATTTTTTGGATCGTTGAAGGTAATGATGATGAGAGACCGTATAAATGAGGGTTTTTCTCACGGGAAATATCCCATTATATGACTTAAAGAAACATTTTTACGCTTCAACACCCTAGCGGTTGCAGTGCAGGCAACCGCATAACGATACAATATCTATCATGTCTCGTTTACATACGCTTGAGGGATTAAGAACGAAATTCGGTAAATATGCATTGTTATGTCTATTTAGATAAATAAAAAAGCTTACTCAACTTGCTAAGAGAACTATGTTTCTGATAAACAAAAAAGCTTACTCAACTTGCTAAGAGAACTTGAACAATGATCTCCCTATGTTTCAGATCGTTACATCGTTTATCACAGCAGTTTGCAAGCTCTATGGGAAAGTCAATTAGTCGTAATCTTTTATGACATTCTTCAGAATATCTCTTAATTTCTTTTGTGGTTCTATTACCCCCGATAATATTATTACTATTTACACACTTATTATTGTCAAATTTGTTGATATTAGATTTTGGTCGAATAAGATTAAAATTACATTCTATTACTAAAGGTAAATGATCTGAACATAGTGCGTCATATTTAACATAAACATTATCCACCAAGCAAAGCGCTGATTTCGTTACTAAGCAATGGTCCAACCATCTTGTTGACCCATGCGCGTCACTAATAAACGTAAAAGAATTCGATGCCAACCCTAACTTCTCAATGTCCACACAGGTTTATTCATTGTCGTCACAAAAATTCAGTAGTTCATGATAAAATTGTTCGTGGGGATGGGCATTAAAATCGCCTGTGACAAAGACGTTATCGACTTCACTACTGTCTATGATAGCGCTTACCGTACCGAGGCAGTGTGTAAATTCCGTAATGTTGTGTTTTGCATCCGTGGGCATGTATACACTTAGCACTAGAATAGACCGATCACTAGACACCATTTTAATAGCACATATACGCTGGTTGTCACACGGCACCACCGTGACATCAGCCAGGGCGCTGCGGCGCCAGAGCAGCGCGACACCAGCATAGGAGCGCCCGCGCAATATTCCTACGCCGCTATCCATAGCAGAAGTACCAGTGACGCCGAAGTCACCGTCAATGCTGCTAAGAAAAGGTAACTCTTCAGGCAGCAACCAGGTTTCTGGAACTGAAAATTCTTTAAATATGCTTGAAAATAGCTTATGACTTAAACATTTATTTGACATCTCACGAATGTATTTTAGCTCAGGCGACGTTCTGAATCGGGCGAAGTACGTCACGGTTATAGATACACAAAGTATTTTAATTAATCATTAAAGACCGTACAGCTAATTTTTGCTTAACCATAGCCGTCACATCAACAAAGGCGAATAGCTAGGGCGAGGGCTGTTTGTAAACATTCGTGTCTGACAACAAATTCCTTAATTTCTTTTCATATTCATCTGTGTTAATTACAACAGTTTCGTTTCCCTTATCGGCCTTTAACACTAAAATTTTCTCGTTATCACGTAGCTGTTTCAGTGCTAAACGCTCCTCTGTTGTAATGTTACTTTTAGGTAGCTTCGACTTACGTAAAATAACCGCTACGTCTTGCCTCAGAACTTCTGCGTCTGCGGTTGGAATTTTATTACGGATAATAGTCTGCTCCACATTACACACTATGTCTTCGTAAGGAATCCTCTGCGGTGTCAAGGCGAAATTCATTCCCTTAGCCAACACATTCTTTGACGGGTCATCTAAAACTTGACTTGAATGAATTTCGCCTTGACACCGCAGAGGATTCCTTACGAAGACATAGTGTGTAATGTGGAGCAGACTATTATCTATACTAATATTATAAAGCTGAAGAGTTTGTTTGTTTGTTTGTTTGTTTGTTTGTTTGTTTGTTTGTTTGAACGCGCTAATCTCAGAAACTACTGGCCCGATTTGAAAAATTCTTTTTATGTTAGATAGTCCATTTATCGAGGAAGGCTTTAAGCTATATAACATAAAGATACGACTCACAAGACCACAGCAGCAATGAAAAATGTTGCGAAATCGGGAGAAAGATATTCCTTTTGAGAGCTTCCGCTGCGTACGCTGCGGAAACCGCTAAAGTTACACAAAAACCATGTATGACAAGATTATTCAACATTAAGAGTTCTATAATAAAGTCCGTGACAGCATAAGTCTATCTTTTATGGTTGACTTACTACAACCTTTTTTATGTTAATAAATTTGTAAAAAAATAATGCATCATTTTTAGAGGTGTATTATACACACAGTTATTGATTTTTATCAAAATAAATACATTCATCATCACGAGCATTTCATTAAGAACAAAGTTGCCCTTTATATAATTTGATTCCAATAAATATCTTAGGAGCTATCACAGTTTTAACATAACTCCGCACCAAAATAATGTTCGCAGCTCAAGTACAACGTGCGCTTTCGCTAATTATATTATAAAGCTGAAGAGTTTGTTGGTTTGAACGCGCTCATCTCAGGAACTGCTGAACCGATTTGAAAAAATATTCCTGTGTTAGATAGCTTATTTATTGAAAAAGGCTTTAGGATATAAAACATCACGCTGCGACGGGAGGGGAGGGAGCAAACTCAAAACGCGCGGACGAAGTCGCGGGGGACCGCTAGTCCGTAATAAAATTCCAACCGCAGACGCAGAAGTTCTGAGGCAAGACGTAGCGGTTATTTTACGTAAGTCGAAGCTACCTAAAAGTAACATTACAACAGAGGAGCGTTTAGCACTGAAACAGCTACGTGATAACGAGAAAATTTTAGTGTTACAGGCCGATAAGGGAAACGCAACTGTTGTAATTAACACAGATGAATATGAAAAGAAATTAAGGAATTTGTTGTCAGACACGAATGTTTACAAACCGGTGTCCTATAACCCTACAGCCAGGGTAACACGTCGCATTCGAGCCTTGATCCACGAGAACCAAGATGTATTCACTGAAGACGAGTACAACGAGCTTTATAAACCAAAACCAGTGCAACCTCCTAAACTTTATGGTCTGCCTAAAATACACAAAAGCAACATTTTACTAAGACCTATTGTGAGCCAAATAGACTCACCGACATATGACTTGGCCAAACACGTTGCTGGAGTGCTGCAACCATTAGTTGGAAAAACACCGTCTTTTGTGAAGGATTCTTTACATTTCAGGGACATAGTGAAGTGTATAAGGTTGGAACCCGGAGATTTAATGGTGAGTTTCGACGTGGAGTCACTTTTCACTAATGTACCATTAAAGGATTGCATTGAGGTCATCAAGGATAAACTGAGTGATCATGAGTTACCCAAGGAATATATCGTTCTTATTGAAAATTGTTTGGACGGGAACTACCTACTCTTCAGAGATCAGTACTACCTCCAGATCGACGGCGTTGCAATGGGTAGCCCACTCGCACCGGTTATTGCAAATATCTGGATGGAGCATTTTGAAGACCTAGCTCTAGCTACTGGGCCGAGTACTGTAAAACTCTGGAAAAGATACGTTGATGACGTTTTTTGCGTTATCCATGGAGGTCAACAGGAAATAGAACGATATATTGACCACCTAAATTCCATCCATCCAAAAATAAAATTTACTTATGAGATGGAGAACAACAGATGCCTCGCGTTCCTTGACTTGGAGATCAAGGTGAAGGTGGATGGAACATTGGCACACACTGTGTACAGGAAGCCGACACACACAGACCGATACTTACACGCCTCTTCTCATCATCATCCTCGGCATCTTCAATCGGTTATAACGTCATTAACGAATAGAGCTCACAACCTATGTGACCCTGAGCATTTACATAAGGAGCTTGCACATGTTCAGGAGGTACTACGACGAAATGGATACAAGATTCCGAAGGAAAGAAGAAGGCGCAGGGAGAGGGGGAAGGCTTCTGAGGCTAGTAGTCAAGCAGCATTTTTACCGTATGTAAAAGGCGTAACGGACAAAATTGGATCAGTACTTAGTAAATACTCCATTAAGACTGTATATACTCCGTTACGTAAAATAGCACAAATACTACGATCGCCTAAGGACGTATTGCCTTTTCAAACTCCGGGGGTTTATAAAATAGACTGCAGCTGTGGTAGTTCGTACATTGGCCAGACAAAACGGACTATAGCCGAAAGAGTCAAGGAACTCATCGCTGCAGTGAAAAATCGGCAGACTAATAAATCCGCGGTAGCAGAACATCTGCTTAATATGGGGACTAATCACTGGATGGAGTTACATGACCCGAAAATCCTTTCCACGGATCGCCATTACCATACTAGGGTAATACGTGAAGCGATTGAAATCAAGAAGTATAATAATTTCAATCGGGAAGACGGATTTAAATTGTCATCGGCCTGGAATCCAGTGATTAATAAGTGCAAACCGTGTGTGTCGCCTTAATCAATAAACATTAACCCGGATACTGTGAGTGTTGTGTGTCGCACTGAACCTACTGACTCTAGTTCATGTGCACAACAAATATCGGATAGTTGGAGGGTAGCAGAAGAACCGGCCGCCCGATGCAGACGAAGACGCCGAGCGCCAGTCTCCTCGTGACCACGACGGTTGCAACACCGTTGAAACGTCGAGGGTGTAAGTAGTAACAATACTACTACATATTATAATATGCGTCGCGTATAGACCCGCAGTTATAAGTTTTAAAATATTAAACCATGATTTATACATTGTTTTAAATGCACATAGTGATTAGCATAATTAAATTTATCATAAAGATTTGCAATTAATTTCTTGACTTTACTTCCTGGAGGTGTAATTTTTTCAGCAGCAAAAGGTAAGTCTTGATGCAAGTCATGTAAGTAATCTGGATATAAAAATCTACTTCTAAAATATAACCATACTCGTCGTCATCAGAAACATTTGTTACATCGAATTTTTTAATTTCATCTAAAGACAAAAATTTGAACTCAGAAATTGGATACTTTTTAGTCATGGCATAACAATAAAGGTTATTACAATCTAAATATACAAGATATGAAGATGGTGTTGATGGATTATGGTTTGGTAAGTATTTATTGGAAGCTACAGCATGACGTAAGGAGCACTGTGCCAGACCACCACGAATTCCATTTTCCAGCATTTGATACATTTCTATATCACTAATCAGTTATAATTTTACATTCGCATGAAAAAGCATCGCATCCCAGCTCAGACTCGGTGATGTAATATAATTAGCAGGATCCAGTTTATAATATAACAGACTCGTAATTCTAAATTTTTCAAAAATATCACATAATAACATCACATCAGTTTTCAAGTATAAATCTGTGTATTCACCAAGGTTTGAAATATTAAAACAATTCCACACAGCACAAGCATGCGCATAATCATCATCAGAAATGTGCATGCTTGTTAGTGATTTCTTAAAACTCGATTTCGGCGGAAGTTTGACTTCATCAAATTTTGACCAACTGTCAATGTAGTCGTATGGATAAACACCTTTTTTTTTGTTATTGAAATTGTTAAGTTTCTTTAATTTCATTAGATAAATGTACGAAATCATTTTCACACAAACTATTACTTAACATATCTAGACTCGAACTCAGGAATTGGAAAGAGTCTATGAATTTAATTTCAATGGGACGTGCATTTTTGCTGATTCTATAAATTTACTAATTGTAAGGTACTTTTATTTAGACTTGGGAAAAATTTTAACATTTCCTTCATATTTCATCAGTTCTTCAATAAATAAATGAGCATCATAGCCTGATAGGTTGTGAAATATAACAGGAATGAATGAACATACTCTATACAACAGGTTACATCTAGAATGAGCTGCCCCTCTGAATTCTGATGTAATATGATCATGATCTCTTACTCTGTCATCGAATAGTTCATTGCATATGTGACATAAAGTAGCATTTTGAAATTGAGTCTCTTGATTCGGAGTTAAAGGTAACATAGGCTTTTTGTCTAACAATATTTCATGAATACGCTTAGCATCATTAATTAATGATTTTATAAAAACTTGAACACAATCTCTACCTCTGTAGGAAGCATATTTATTTAAGTTTTGATCGTGTGAGCAGCAAATGTAGTACCCAAAACAAGAGGGTTCATGTCTCTTTAAAATTTCAGTATTTTTAGATTTCTTTTCCTTAAAATGCGTTAAAAGACACTCGAAATCAGCATAAATAACAAAAATAATTTTCTGCTGTCTTTCATAATGCTGAAACTTTAACTTTACCTTTCTAGGTAAAACATATAAAACTCCATCACATCTGTGAGATCTATACTTAGTTTCATAATTAAAGTACTGTAAACAGGATTCACATCAGTAAATTATACCTTTATGTTTTGTTATTTGACGTCGCACTAATCTAATAAGATCTTTTATTAAACAATAATGACCTTTATTATCTCGTTCGATATAGAGTAAAATTTATATGAACTATTTTTTGACATTTTGTTAAATATAAGGGTCCAGTCACACAATATATGTTGTCGAGCCCATGTACATTAATACTTATTTCTGGATTATTGGTTTCAAATTGCTTGATATCGAGCATTGTGGGTGGAAAGGACATTCCCCTAATATCGAGTATAGTTGAATAATGTGGATACGACTTTACTCTACACACATTGTTTTAGCAGGATATAATGCGGCTATAATTGACCATAGAAAGCAATGATTGTCAGTATTGAAAATATTTAAACAACTTTTGGATTTTTTTATACATTGTGGTAGATCTATATACGTACCACCACGCAAAAGACAGTACTTATTTATATTAATTTCTAAGTGACTAATTTTTAAGATAGCCCATCCAGATTTACAGTGCTGAAATTCACTAAATCTTGTTTTCAAATTATCTGTTAGTCTCGAGAATATTTCGTTCAAGTCTGTTGACTGATAAATATTTTCATATATAGTAATAAATGACTTAAGCTGCATTTCAGTTGTCGCTGGCAAAGTAAAATAAGCAAATAACTCGAAATTCAATTTAATGCAATTATGCTGTTTCAACGACATGTGAATTAAATGTGTAATGTCTTTTCTGTTGTCACTCAGAAACGATTCTGCTGTGAGATACTCGACTTTCTGAGATGGGTTTAAACGGATAGTTACTATGCGGTTCTTAAATGCAGTAGTAACGATATAGATATTATCAAATTCTGTATTTAATAAACAGTTCGATTTGTATAAATTAGTTCTCAAATGATATCTGTATTCATTTCGTGATAATATGATTCTGCATTTTTCGCATTCGATTAATTTATTGTCTTCATTAGGAGGTGGAGTGGGCGGTGCTGGTTGTAACGAAACTGTTAAAGAAATCATTGATATTAAATATAAACATGGAAAAGATAAGAACTAAAGGTTAAGTTAGGATAACATTGGTTGAATAAAAAGATGAAAAGATAAATAGTTATAATTAATCTGATAACAAGGATGTTTTCAAGAATATTCACTTATCATTTCGGGTCGACAATCTTTAAACTCCTGACGAGTGGCTTTTATAAAGTTCATTAAATGCTCCCATGCTTCAGTACCTACATCAGACTTATTTTTTATTGTAATTATAGCATGACGCCATCTATTCATGGGTTGTATCTTCTTAATATCATCACACTTATAAACTTTCAGTTCGATGTAGTGCGATCCCTCTTTCTCTAGATTACTTTGGCGCATTACACCCTGCGGAACCCGTTTAGTCATATAAGAATGTAACGCCACATGTTTTTTACCGGTTTTTGGTAAGTTTTATGCAGCCTCATTATCGCTGTCACTGCCGAACACGTCGCTCGCAGCAGTTTTCCGAGGGAGTGCGTTGGCGTTGGTGGGAAGTGGCTCGGAGGCGGGCGAGTTAGAAGTGATTTTCTTTTTCTTGAGCTCGGGTTCGGGACTGCTGCGACGTGAATTCATGGAAGTTTTCATGTTTTTGGATAGTGGGCGGTCTTCTGCCAATAAAGAAAATATTCTGTTTTGCTTTATCTGACGTCGGGATACTTCTTTATACTTTTTTAGATGATACCAAGCCTTTGTATCAAAATTAGTCCTATTTTTTATAAAAATATCTGCATGTAGTGGCTTATTCTCTAGATTTTCTTCATTTATTTGATACGTCTTTAATTGAATATAATATTCCCCATCTTTGCTTTTATGTAATTGACGGCTATAAGCTTTGGGGTACTTTACAGTAAAATAAGAATACAAATTAGGTGAATTACCATGCTTAGTGGAGTCAACTTCAACTTCATCACCATCCTCGTCTTCGCTATCACTACCGAAGAGTTCATATTTTGAGTACTTGCTCGGCGTCACTGGTGTGATTAGCGGAGACTTGCGCTTTTTCGATGCAGAAACGCCTGCAGATGAGCGCGACTTCTTGGAGGTAGAAGGTGCAGGCACTCTCACGTTCAGCTCTTCGTCCGAATAATCAGATGCATCATGAGATGTATGTTTCGACCTGAAAGTATATTAAAAACCATATTTTAATTTTAATAAATACTGCTATATAATAATTACCTTGAATAAAATGAATGAAAAGACGAAAAGATGTATAGAATGAAAAGAAAGAATTAATAATAAATATTATTAGCATTCGAACAAAAGTAAATCACCGAATATCTCAAACAAAAAAAAAGGTAAATAACTACTTACATTTTTTTTTTGGTTGTTGTGTTTGCGAGGACTTACAAAGTCCTCGCTGGATCAGAATGTGATAATTTCGATCGCGATCCCGGCTTAAATACACAATATTCACGTGTTCATTTTCCATATCCAGAAAACCATAGTATAGAAAGGTAAACAGTATCACATCTCCGTAGCCTGCGAGATCAGCATAGGTCTACCACTCTTTATCTGGTGTGTGAGCATTCAAAATAAACTTCATTTTTTTTATTCAAACTTTTAGTCCGCCTTTTCCACTAATATTAGTAGTGTAACCAACATTTGTGTAAAAGGCAGACTTACCACCATATGTCATTTTGCAGTTATGCCTCACCTAATTATTTACCAACAAACCTTTGTTAACGCGGTTTAGCAGATATGATATCTACATAATATTATCACTTCCAAACCAATGTAGGATGATATCAAATGCATAACATTATATCCATGACTGATATGCAAATATTCATACAAATCATACTAACATATACCCTCGCAAGATTCGAAGGAATTTATATACTGCCTTAACATTTTTACACTGTGACGCCGAAATGCAGCGTAAGCGCAACCTAATCAGGTTTCAAGTTAATTTATTGCATAATCTTATGGTAAGAGTGAAGTGCATCTTTCGTATTTGTTCGAAGCCTCTGATCAATGACAATATAATAAAAAATATATAAATTTTTTGTTCAACGTTATTTACTAAAAGAGTTTATCTATACTAATATTATAAAGCTGAAGAGTTTGTTTGTTTGTTTGTTTGTTTGAACGCGCTAATCTCAAAAACTACTGGCCCGATTTGAAAAATTATTTTTGCGTTAGATAGTCCATTTATTGAGGAAGGCTTTAGGCTATATAAGATACGACTCATAAGACCACAGCAGAAACAAAAAATGTTGCGAAAACGGGAGAAAGATATTCCTTTTGAGAGCTTCCGCTGCATACGCTGCGGAAACCGCTTAAGTTACACAAAAATCATGTATGACAGGATTGTTTAGCATTAAGAGTTCTATAATAAAGTCCGCGACAGCATATGTCTATCTTTTATGGTTTACTTACTACAACCTTTTTTATATTAATAAATCTGTAAAAAAATAATGCATTATTTTTAGAGGTGTATTATACACACAGGTATTTATTCTTATCAAAATAAATACATTCATCATCACGAGCATTTCATTTAGAACCAAGTTGCCCTTTATATCGTTTGATTTCAATAAATATCTTAGGAGCTATCACAGTTTTAACATAACTCCGCACCAAAATAATGTTCGCAGCTTAAGTACAACGTGCGCTTGCGTTAATATATTATAAAGCTGAACAGTTTGTTTGTTTGAACGCGCTTCTCTCAGGAACTGCTGGACCGATTTGAAAAAATATTTCTGTGTTGGATAGCTTATTTATCGAGAAAGGCTTCAGGATATTAAACATGACGCTGCGACGGGAGGGGAGGGAGCAAACTCAAATGCGCGGACGAAGTCGCGGGGGACCACTAGTAAGTATTATAAACCACAATGAGTCACTGATACTTATGAGAAATAAAACATTAATTAATTAATATATTTATCCTCCGTAAATCTTAAGTAGTAGTAAGGATTAGAACAATTATGCCCGCTTTATCCACATATTTTTTGAGTTAATGATTTTCTTCCCAGCTAAGCCGTGCTTTTAAACTTTACCATGGTCCTTGTATCAACTATATAACAGTAACGGCAATGAATGGACTTAGCTAAATTTTAAAATGTTTCAAAATATTTGATCAATACTTACAAAACACAGCACAATATAATACAAGAAAAACGAAATAGTATTTTTCATGGAAATCATGTTCACTGGGTTTTACTTCAACGTGACTAATAAATTTCATTATATTTCAGACAATTTATATTTTTAATGCTACTTATTCGATAATAATGGTCATTTTAAATTCAGTTGAACCGCTTCATTTAACTATTGAATATTAATTATTAAAATACCTCATCATCTGTGCCAATTTGTGTACCATTTTAATTTGACCCGTTATTGTTACCGAATGATGTCTGTAGGATCCTTATACTAGTTATTAAAAATATTTTCAAATTATTTTGTTGTAAAAAATTTAACATCCAAAAATATTGATTCCAGAATATATTTTCACAAGCAACGATGAGCTTGTGCTCACAGATAATTATTAAAAAACCGGCCAAGTGTGAGTCGGACTCGCACACTAAGGGTTCTGTGCCAACTTTAACTGAATTCGAGTTCCACTTATTTCCACTAGGCCAAAGTACGGCAAAATAGCCACAAAAACAGAACGGCAGCTGCGGGTGCCCATACCTACATAAAAAACTGCTGCGCTGCTGCCGCGTGACTGCCGTGCGCCACTGCTGCCATTAATGTATGAAAATATTTGCAGCGCAGATAAATGTGAAAGCGCTCTTAGGGTATACTTTAAACTGTTTTGCACAACTCTTTGCCCTTTGAGGCATCGTCTGTTCCCTAGCGATGCTGTGACTAAAACGGTCTTAAGTCAATTTTTTTTCATTTGCTTTATTAAAAAAAGCCCAGCAATTCTGTCGCTTCATGCAAAGAAAATAAACAGATATAAATCTATTTTGCGATCGTGGCTTCAAGTCAAATCTCATGATGCGACTGAAAATGTACTGGCGGATATGACGTCTTTGTTAACACCACGCTCGGCCGCTCGGCTTTTTCATATTTGTACTTTTATTTTTGAAGATATGACGATGCAAATACAGTCACATATGCACTTTAGGTTGAGAACTGGTGACCTGGCATTAGAGCACCAGTCATCAACAGCTACTTTAGAATATCAGCTTAGAATTTGCATGTACCGTCTTTCGATACATTGTTGCTATGGTGAAAAACAAACTATATTATTATCTATTTCAACGTACTTCTATGATGGTTTAGAATATTTTTATCACTCACAGTGTCATATTTTATATTCATAAAGATGAAATACGAAACCAAAAATTTTCGCACGGGCGGGACTTAAACCAGCATCCTTTTGGCTGATCGGGCCAAACGCTCTTACCAATTGAGCTACCGTGCTGTTAGTCCGACCCTGCGAAATTTGTGGTCTCTTATGAATACGCCATTGCGTGACGCTTAGCGCCATCTAGCCGTCTGTTTATGAAACAGATGGCCCAAGCAGTTATTCTTTACAGAATAAATTCAACTAGGAAATTGATGACGCTTTGCTATATAATGCTTTAGAATGTTTTTAACCCTTACAGTGTCATATCTATACTAATATTATAAAGCTGAAGAGTTTGTTTGTTTGTTTGTTTGTTTGAACGCGCTAATCTCAAAAACTACTGGCCCGATTTAAAAAAATATTTTTACGTTGGATTGTCCATTCATCGAGGACGGCTTTAAGCTATATAACATAAAGATACGACTCATAAGACCACAGCAGAAATGAAAAATGTTGCGAAAACGGGAGAAAGATTTTCCTTTTGAGAGCTTCCGCTGCATACGCTGCGGAAACCGCTTAAGTTACACAAAAATCATGTATGACAGGATTGTTCAGCATTAAGAGTTCTATAATAATGTCCGCGACAGCATATGTCTATCTTTTATGGTTGACTTACTACAACCTTTTTTATGTTAATAAATTTGTAAAAAAATAATGCATTATTTTTAGAGGTGTATTATACACACAGGTATTTATTCTTATCAAAATAAATACATTCATCATCACGAGCATTTCATTTAGAACCAAGTTGCCTTTTATATCATTTGATTTCAATAAATATCTTAGGAGCTATCACAGTTTTAACATAACTCCGCACCAAAATAATGTTCGCAGCTTAAGTACAACGTGCGCTTGCGCTAATATATTATAAAGCTGAAGAGTTTGTTTGTTTGAACGCGTTTATCTCAGGAACTGCTGAACCGATTTGAAAAAATATTTCTGTGTTGGATAGCTTATTTATCGAGAAAGGCTTTAAGATATAAAACATGACGCTGCGACGGGAGGGGAAAGAGCAAACTCAAAACGCGCGGACGAAGTCGCGGGGGACTGCTAGTTTTATATTCATAAAGATGAAATAAGAAACCAAAAATTTGCGCACGGGCGGGACCTGCGGGCGTAGTCTGATGTATCATTTTTGACATTTCGCGTCGACAATTTCAATTTTATGATTTTCTAATTCATCAAATATCATTTTAACTTACGTAACTATATCTTTAATAAATCTTAAAAAATATTTGTTGTTTTTTAAGCATGATTCAAAAATTCTTCTCAATCAATAAATACACGAAAACACCAATTTTGTCTCAGCATTTTTCGAGCGCCGCCTGGTGGTTTTACACGGAACTATGTCGAGACTTCCGACACTGCAGGGCGATTCAGAACTATTCGATAAGACATTCGGTTTGGGTTTGGGACAGATTTTTTTATATTTTCTATTCAGAACAACCGAATCCGGACAACATTTTCCCGAACCCAAGTCGGAACCGAAGATGACGTCACATCGATCGATTATAGAGATTTTCATACACCGATCATTGTTTGACATTTCTTGCGTCACAGTATTTTCTGTCAGCGCTGGTAGTCTGATGTTGCAAAAATTTTACATTTTGTTTATCACAAAAAATAGCTTGCAGTATCACGAAATCTGATAAAATTAACCGTATTCATATCGCAATCTTCAAACGAACACATTTGCCACGAATCGTACCCGATATACATCCTCCCATTATCTAGGGTAAACGTTATAAAGGAAGATATTTTTATGCTGGAAAGCTTATAGTCCTTACTGTCGAACTGATGGTTTTTACTGTCAATAAATATGCAACAATTCATCAAATTTAATTAAAGATATCTGACTGATTGTAAATAGAGACAAAAAAATGGCATGAAATCATAATAAAGGTTCAAAAAATAATATTATGCAATAAACCTCATCTCAATACAAGCACACAGCAATAAAACCGGCTAAGGGCGAGTCGGACTCGCTCACTAAGGGTTCCGTGCCAACTTTAACTCAATTAGAGATCCACTTACTTCCACTTAGCCAAAATACCATAATATTTTGCTGACAGCAAATATAACTTTGTTTTTCATAGTATTTCTATAAATAATAAAGTTATGTTTGCGATTATTAAAAATATGCTCTATCTCAAAAACTGTTAGTTCGATCTTGTTCAAACCAACTTCTACATCATGTATTTTTTTCAAAATTTACACTCGCTTAGTTTAAAAGTAAGATGGGGGAGGACACCTATTTTACCTTGACTTTTAGAGAAAATGGTTTGAGGAACCTCATTGTCATTTTAATAGACCATAGACACGCTACACGCATAGGTTTGACAAAATATTTTTTTTTGGTTTTGGTTTCGTGTATGTTTCCTTAAACATCTTCATTTTGCATTGTTTGTATGGGAATCGTAAAGCGGTTAACATCTTTCTGCCAAATTTCAATAGTGTGATGCTAATAGTTTCAGAATAAAGTGGCTGTGACATACGGACGGACATACAGACAGACAGACAAACAGACTTGACGAAACTGTAAGGGTTCCGTTATTTGCCATTCGGCTACGGAACCCTAAAAATAAGCTTTGTGATACGGCTATGACGATACTCAAGCCTTATTTTAATCATTTTAGTTACTGATATTTTTCGAGATACGCGTGGAAAAACTTTCGCACTCGTACTCGTATACAGGGTTACAGGAAAAGTCGACCTAGATGCGTTAAGGGCGTGTAGTACACATCATTTCTGAATGATTTCACTATGGAACCTCCCATCCTAAACTTAACCGTTTTCAAGATATTCAAGTTTTAATTTTTTTTATGAAAATGCCCAATTTTTTGGCTATTGAATTGAATATTTTGTTTTTTTTGACTATTATGAATAACATTTTTTGTTTTTTACATGAATAATGAGGTGCTTAATGACGTCAATGACTAAAATTGCACGTAAGTTTACTAAATAGGTCGTTTTAGACGATCGAAACTTAAGAAAATAAGTACAAATTATAAAAAAATATTTTTCTTTTCTGGATACCCAAAAAAAAATTATGGCACGTGCTCTGCAGATGTGCTTAAAAACATCTACATTTTATCAGCTATCCAACGAGGTATAACAATCTAGGGTTGTATTTAAACTCATAGAAAAAAACTTAGTTGAAAAGGTTCAGGTAGTAGGTCTAACGGGTCCCTCGGCTATTGTCCTTCAAGTTAATCCGGTGCGTGTGAGCGAGACAACTTACGATTTATGCAGTTGAGAGTGAGAAAAATAATGTGCAAAAACAATTTTGGGGATACAACATGCCCATTGTTTTGTATTTGGTCGTTTGTTTGCTTGCCGTCCATTTTAGTCTGCTTATGTGATTCGCCCATGGTAGATGCGAATTATATACCTATACCTTTACATTAAAAAACGCAAGAAATGGCAGCCATCATTTTTCTTTTTAAATAACATGGAGTTTTTACCATAGGTTTCACCGACGGCTCCCAGCATTAGAAGGTTCGCGGTGAATATTAATTTAAGGAAAAATAAAAATAATTCCTGCAACACCGGTAATAAGTAAATCAATACCTTATGTCAGTTTGACATTAAATAAACAACGTTATGCAAATAACTTATCATTGCAACTTTTAAATTAAATTCCACAAGAATTCCCAGCCAATTATACTAAAATACAAAATCGGAAAATATAAAACACATTATCTTGACTTTCGGTACATCGTTTAATGTAGAGATCGGATAAATAGATAGATTCCATGCATGTAAGTAATAAAATTTTGCAACGTGTTTTTATGTGCATAAGTAGCTAAATATTCAGTGTCTGTTTATTGGTTTCATGATTTAAATATAATATTCAACTAGTGATTATTAAATGGTCAAAATCCCCGCAAGGTAGCGGTTTCAAACCGAGTTTATTATCGGTTTCTCACTTCATAAGATCCGAGCCCCTCATGTATTGCAAAACTATTTAAAAACAAGTTTTCAGCAGATTACTGTTAAAAAGACTTAAAAGACAGAGCAAGAACTTACAAAACCCGAAAAACGAAACCAGAACGAGCGCATAAAGATGCAAGAGACATGTGAAGTGCATTAGGAATGATTTATAATAGCTTTTTCAATTATTTTCAGGCCTTTTTCACGAATTGCTTCAGTTGAAAGTTTGAAAGAGTGACAAAGCAATAATTGCAGTACCTACAGTAAAAAATGACGGTGTAATAATTTATTTAAATAACACAAAATACCTTCTAATAAACGATTCTACCCCTCTAATATACGCTATTCCCTTTAATCAATGGTTGTCTGGAAGAGATAAGAGACAAGATCGCCAATATTGTACTTCTTATGATTTGATTGAAATTTTTTTGTTTTTTGTGTCTTTATTTGTGCAATATTCTTTAATATTTGTTATTATTATCATTAAATGCGAATCATTCCAGAATATTTTATATATCTTTTCTCATACGTTATGTATAGTAACAGAAAGTCGCGTTTGTTACAGTTCTTATAACTCGATACGGGGGTACAATTTTCATTATTTAGAGTTAGTTGAATTCATCGTAACGCCTAATAGGACATACGACAGCTATCATCATAAAATGATTTTTTACTTAATGTTAGTTTAATAACCATATATTACTTATTCATCGGCGCAACCTAGAACTTTTCTGTCCCAATGACTGTCCTTCACGATATGTACTCTGCCCGTTGCTACTTGAACTTATGAACCCTTACACACGACTTTTAACATCGATGCACTCGCGCGTGTTGAAAATGCGCTTCAACATCGGGACTCACGCAATGAATAAATTTAATTTCGCAGCGATGCAGTTGGCGTTAGTATGGATGCAAACGCCAAAATTCAGTACATGATTTGACAATTTCCAGCTTCTTCATCGTGACTGCATCGATGCTGCATCGTGACTGCATCGCTGCTAAAAGTCGCAGAGTGTAAAGGGTCTATAGTTTCACTGGTCTAAGTCCGTTGCGATCGCAGGATAACACTGGATGCCACCCACAAACGGTTACTGTAGAAAACTGTGGTGGAGGCCTATTCTAGCTTATACATATAGAATGATGATGGTGACGTATAAGTATTCGCTTAGATAAAAACCACTCAATTCAAAAGGACGGAAATGTCATTTTAGTTAGTATGATCACCCATCCAAATGCGACGAAACCGTAAATACCTACTTTGGTTTCATAAAAAAATAAACAAGAACTCAAGAGCTTTAGAAGCTGTTATTTATCTAGTAGTCTACCTTTTAGGTGTATTAATGAGAGCCGAATAAGGGTTGCTAATAGTGATCGAGTGTTCTAGTGGTTATCAACTTTCTTTTAAAAATTGTTACCCTCATCGTGCATTATTGTCTTAAATATACTTTAAAAAAATAATTTTAAGTAAAGGCGCAAATTATAGATTGTTTTATCAGCTACATTACTAATTAAATAAATAAACATCGTTTGGACATTATTTCGTAATATAATATTATATTATAATATTAAATATATAATTATTTCGAAAGTGCCTTAAAATTTGAGGTAACGTGAGTAAGAATGTACGTAAATTAAGTAGTAAATACTTTATCTAATTAAAAATATCAATTATGGAGTTAAATTCGGGAATTCCGACGGAATTTCATATTTTCTTATTATTCAACCCTCAACACAATTTGTTGTATACATCATTGGAATTGTTATCAGGCTTTTGAAAATGATAATTAAAAATACTGCGTTTATTTTAACCTAATTACCGCACAAATGCGACAACTAGGCCACGAGTATTAAATAAAATAATTTCTAGTTACTTATCTTTTTCCGACGAAAACGAAAATGACATTAGAAAATCGTGCTTGCGAGATTGACATTTGTAAAAATTGCAAGTCCCGACGAATGGAGTTATCGTCGAAATTAGCCGTATTCAAATACAAATCCTAAGTAAAGGAAATGTATGAAAATTATTTAAAAGCACCATAGTCTATTAAAAAGCATGTCTCTAGAAGTTAGTTCCTAGAAGTATCCGCAAGAGGCTCTTCACATTCGAAAACAATAGGAACACCGTATCTAGGAATTTAACCCTTGAGTAAAGGTAAAAAATACATAGAAAAATCTTTAGATTTTTTTCTAACATAATTCTAGCATAATTTTCGATTATTCTGCTAAGATGAGCTTTTACAGATTTTCATTACCCTCGAAAGCGTTATCGTCAACATCTGTCAAAATTAGTGTGTCGAGTCCTGCAAATTTGCGTTGTCGGCGTATCGACTGTCAAAACACCGTGTCGAGTCTCGCAATTCACGAGTTACTCGAGTTAGCATACGTCACTTCGCGTCGAAACTACCACGCCAGGTGTCCGTTTTCTCCGAAAAATCACTCAGAAATTAACATTCGGACGTGTTTTTACCCGTAAAGTGAGTATTAATTTGTATTTAATGTTCTAATTGGTCAAGAATACTAAACAACCCTAGAGCTATAGCATGGCATCCAGTACTTGCTTACATACAAATCAACGAAATAAAATGTGTATAAATAAGCTTTCTTATAAAAACTATTGGTGGTGGAAAAAATATATCGTCTCGTCCCTGTAAATTTCGCCATTGCCATTTCCGTTTTCAACTTTTTGGGTTCACAGGATATCATGGAAAGAGGAATAGTAAGGCGTAGGCGCCGATGACGGTAGCAGAATCTCCGCAGGTGTATTTTGAAACATCTGCGGGACACTTTAATTAAATCCTTTTAATTCGACGGTTGGTGTATTCACCAGAAAATACCTACAGATTATCTCAAGATATGGTTTTATATTAAACCTCTGAAATAAGACAGTTTACGTCTTGAAGAAACAAAATATTTAAAGTATAACCTGAGATAAGGCTATATTATCGTTGAACTATATTATTACTTTACCAAACTATTAGTTGACTCATAACCTCTTATTTTCACAACTTTATTTTCCCAATCCTAATCCTAACGTGGGTGTCGGAGCAATTCAGAATAACATTGGGTTTGGGTTTCGATTACAGAAACGGCTTCGGTTGTTTCATTTACGAAGCCTTTAAATAGAAAAATATTACATCATTTAATGAATATAATACATACTATACTATATATGTTCAATTTGTGTATCCTATATTGCTACAATATATTTTGTGAGAACAATGTACTTGATATGTGATTAAATGAGCTTAGAGTAAGAGTAAGGGTTAATATGAAATAAAATAATTGTGTATATTTATATTTTAATGCCTTCCTTATAAATGCACTATACCAGTCAAATATTGGGTACGTTTCAGTTTTCAGTTTCCGTGCTACAAACCTCTTGTTCGCTTTGCTTGGTTCCCAATTTCTGACAAATGTCTGTTCTAGAGCGATGACAGCGATTTTCGACAAAATCGGAACGCTATCATACATTGTCAAAAACGTGATAATATATCATAGCAGTGGTCATAGCCAGCCTTACCTCACTTTGAGTGGTGTCAATGGGTTCACGACGCGAGTTTTTTGATTTATTTAGTTTTCTACATGTCAAAATTTTGTGGCAGTTTTTACGTCCAGCCAGCATAAGTTTTAAAGCATCTGCCACGTAACTGAACGAATTTATCAAATAATAAAGTAAGCCTAAAACGTCTCCATTCACAATTACGATCGTATTACTTCACTAATTAATTTGATTGATTGACATAATATTTGATTGATTGACATGATAATTTAATTTTCGACATTTTTTGAGAAAAAAATTGATCGGCCTTAAATTTTTATTAAATTCATTTGAAAACTGATTTTTTAAGCGCAAAAATGGAACATTTATTAGGCAATAAACGGCAAACATGCCAAATTTGTTTGAAATTTTATTGCGCTGAAAGAGGAGACCGATTTATGGCTAATTTCCCTGCCAACATTACACGGTTAGTAGAATGCTTTTGATGAATAAAATCTAACTAAATGTAAACTTCTAAGCATCTTTCATGATAGGAAAAGACGTAATATTAATGGATAATTTTTATTTCTTGCTTTTTAGATGTAAAAAATGGCTTCAAATAACGGGCAGAAAGGATCTAGTCGACCTACCCATAAAATCACTCATCCGTAAATACATTTGTTCCAAACATTTTACACCGTCCGACTTCAATAAAAAAGGAAACAGATTAAAAAAATGCGCCATTCCATCACAAAATTTACATTTACCGCCGCTCCATGAAAACGCATTTAAGAACTTCCCGGTCCATCTGAACATCTCAGGTTAATACCCTAGTACAGAATACCCATTTTCACATACTAAGTTATAGTCATAAAGATAATGCTGTTGGTTTTATAAGTCATTTGTAACTATGACACAGAAAAAAATTTTGCTGTGTATCACTAAATTACGTAAATTCAGAATTATTTAAAGCAGTGTTCCCTGGTACTGCCTTTTGTATAAAACCCGAACACATCCTATATTCTTAACTTTTTAATACATTTTCAGGAACTACTAAACCAACCAACAGTACCCAAAAATTGGAGCAGCTTGTACAGCATGACCACACTTACGTTTGCCCATCTATTGATGGTCAAACGAAACTCGGTCATACTGTACAAGTTGCTCTACTCGACCATGATTACGTGGTTCCATCAAGTATGTATGCAATATAAAGTTGTTACTTAATAGTTATTACGTCTATTAGCTATCTAATTACTTTTACCACCCATTACAGATACTCAATCCCCCTCTTTCCCACACGCCCAAAAAATCATTATTGATCACGACTACATTTTATTACGACAACCAGGTTTGTTATAATAATCAGTATTAAGATTAATTGTAGGTAAAGCTATCTTGTATTGGTGGATACGAGTTATGATAAAGTTCATAACTTTTAAGATTATCAAGTTATTACTTAATATTTTACTATTGCAGATCCTTCCTGCCCGTCTTATCTCCCCACTTCATCAAATACATTAATTAACCCAAAAAAGCGAAAATCATCTCCTCCACGTAAGCTTTATTTTAATATTTGTGAGTTTTTATTAAGTTTTTTTCTATTATTTCATATAAAAAAACAAACTTACATTTATGTTCAAATATGTATTACAGAAAATTATAGTTGTACTCATCAAAATACACAATCATCCACCTCCAGTCAACCCAACATTCCCAAAAAGAAAACAAAACTAAAAAATATTGGTACGTTTATAATTTACGTATTTTCGGTTAAACGTCATTTAAAATTATTATAAAAATACAAATTAATATATAACTAGTAAATAATACTTAATGTTTTTCAGATTCATCAGAAACACAAAATTTAAAAGATAAATTAAAAGCTTGCGAAAAAGAAATACGGGACCTCAAAAAGGGTCATTTTAAAAACAAAGTCATTGGCATTGAGGAGCTTAGTTCAATCATATTTTAGAAATCAAAAAAGAAAACCTCAAGGGAATCGTTATACAGCTACCGACAAAGCCTTGGCTATGGCAATTTATAAAAAATCCCCCAGAACTTACAGAACACTGCAGAGAATGACAAAAGCTTATCCAAGCCCTAGAACACTTCAATTACTTTTGCAAAATTTGGATCTTCAACCAGGAATAAGTCGATCTTTAATTGAACATTTAAGAAATAAGGCTGTTAAACTTAACGCAAAAGAAAAAACATGTGTTTTGCTATTTGATGAAATGACCTTAAAAAAACGATTGATTTACAACTCAAGGAAAGACATAGTGGAAGGCTATGAAGATTTTGGAGATGGACTAAGAAATCCCAACATCGCAGATCATGCCTTAGTTTTCATGATTCAAGGAGTTTATAAAAAATATAAACAGCCAGTGGCTTATTATTTCGTTAAGGGAACAGTGTCGTCACAAAATTTGGCAGCAATAATAAAAAAAGTAATTGAAGCTATCAGTGATATCGGATATGATATCATTGCAACAGTCTGCGATCAAGGCCCAACTAACATCGGAGGGTTAAATTTATTGAAGAGTTTTGACGGAATCCCTCGCGAGTCCAATTACTTTCTTGCCGCCAGCAAAAAAAAATATATCATGTTCGATATTCCCCACCTGTTTAAAAGTATCCGTAATAACTTTTTACAGGGGGGGGAAATCGTATTTGGCGGCAAGAAAGGGAAATGGGCTCATCTTATAGAACTAGAAAAAAAACCGGCCAAGTGCGAGTCGGACTCGCGCACCGAGGGTTCCGTACAAACCTGCAAGGTTTACAAAGTTCGTTCATTACGACAATCGGTATCAATGGTTGTACTTTTGCGTTTTGCGTTTTTGCGTTGACTTATTTTTTATTTTTTTCACGGGTTAAAGGCAATTAGATCTAAGTATTTGATATGAATTTCAACTTGATAGCTCTACGCGTTCATGAGGAAAAAAGTAATAAGTTTATATTTATTAAAAAATATATATTTTGTAATGTAACTAAAAATTTAGGGTTTTCGGAATTTTTCCTTTATGTGTGCTATAAAACGTTGCTTCATGCCAAATTTCAAGATTCTAGGTCGGCTGGAAGTACCCTTTAGGTTTTGATTCCCTTGCCAGTACTTGCGAGTTTCGAAATATGCAGCTTAAATTGCTGTTTCTTTTGATTGCGTTGACATAGAAGTTTGATTTTGTTACAGCTTAAAGGTATTATAGACCTGAGTATTTGGTATGAATTTCAATTTAATACCTCTACGCGTTTATGAGGAAATGGGTAGTAAGTTTAAAATTATTAAAAAAATATATATTATGTGATGTAGCTTAAAATTTATGGTTTTCATAATTTTTCCTTTATCTAAGCTATAAGACGTTGCTTCGTACCAAATTTCAAGATTCTGAGTTCACGGGAAGCACCCTGTAGGTTTTGATTCCCTTGCAAGTGTCGAAAATTTGCAGCATAAACGGCTGTATCTTTTGATTGCGTTGGCTTAGAAGTTTGATTTTTTCACAGCTTCAAGGGACAGTAGACCTGAGTAATTGATATAAATTTCAGCTTCATACCTCCACGCGTTCCTGAGAAAAAGGGTCTTGACAGACGGACGGACAGACGGACAACAAAGTGATCCTATAAGGGTTCCGTTTTTTCCTTTTGAGGTACGGAACCCTAAAAAGAACAGGACCACGTTGCATTTTAAAAAGATAACGTCATTACATGTGAAGCCCAAATTTCGATCCAAAATGAAAGTAAAACTTGCTACTCAAATATTGAGTAACACCGTCGCTGCAGTTTTAAAATTACTCTCAGAAAAATATGGGAGCACTGAAAAAGCTCGTGAAATTTTAGAAACTGCAACAGTCATTGAAAGTTTGGACCAATTATTTGACTGCACGAATGGTCCTTCTTCGACAAAAGATATAAAAAAACGTATAAGAGAAAATGTTTCAAAAAATGTTTTAAAAATATTTCAATATATATTTTTTACCAATGGAGGACTATTAGTGTACAGGTAATTAATTCAAATTCGCAATCATTGTTACATTTCTAACTATTTCACGCACTTCTCGTAATCGCATATTTTTTTTAAAATAATTTTCAAGCAGCAGCGATGGTTGTACCAATGAGTGGAATATTTTAATTTCATTTTGGATATAAATATGGGTTTCACTTGTTGAATTGTATATCTTTTTAAAACTTCATTGGTCAGGTATATTTTTCTAGTTCTTTGAAGGCACCGTTGAAACTGTTCAATAAATATTAACTTATCTGATGTTAGATGGGTTTGCTGATTGTTGTCGTGATAACGTATTCAATCGTTGATAGCTTCAATATTTTTTTATTAATCGGTTGAATTTTGTGACAACCTGTGTATTAACGAAATAAGGCTGCAACTAAGCTATTATTTTTCTCATAAGCTCTTTGAATCTTGAAAAACATCGCATGAGATTAAAATGTTGGGTTTTATTATTCCGTCTTCATAATCTTGATTCTTCGTCTGTGCCTTTCTTTCTGTTGAATTTCAATTTTTTTAAGGCTATTACACCAAATAGTGAAATGCATATTTTCTTCTTCATGTGTTAAGTTCAATAACCTTATTTTTTATGTCTGATTATCGTTTGATTTTTATTCCTAGGTAGTGAGGATCCATTGTTTGCAGGAGTAAATAAGTGTTCTAGGTTTTGAAAAGGCTAAGTCATTGAAAGTGTTCTGTAAGGGTTGAGCTACATCTGGCAGCATTGAATGGCACTTACCTGTGCTTCTATCACATTCTATCATCCAGTAAGGTCATCATCCAGACGGAGGGAGAAAAGCGTGTTTCTGAGCGCCGCGTGTTGATTCTGTCATATTCGGTCTCATTCCGCTCTTTCTCTTGCTCTCGTAAAGTATGTTTCTGGGTGATAGAAAAAGATAGAAGCATAGAAAAGTGTGATTTGGTGCTGCCACATGTAGCTCAATCGTAAGTAGTCTGGTAGATTTTTTATAACTTGCTCTAGCTTTAGGCTTTTGCAGTTGTTTGTGGTTGTATAATGATTTTCTTGAGTTTTCTTTGATTGAAAAATATCATTGAATTAAGCTCATTCGTGCCTATGACTTAATGTTTTTCATGTACACCCGTTCAGTGTCCAACTTGCATTCAGTGCGCAGCAAACACTTCAAGCTGGAAGACCTGCCAATCCTGCTATAAGTTCCACACCAATTCCGTTCCTACAATTTAGAATACTTGTCTCCAACCTGAAACTCTTGTGCCTCGATGACGACAAGACTCTTAATATTTTCGAGATAAGTTTTTGAACGATTTTTACAATGTTTCCAACTACGCATCTTATCCTTGATGTTATTAGACAGAGATTTATATATGTTAGGTAATATTTATCATTTACTACTATGAACCAACCACCACACCAAAGCACTTATTGTAAGTGCTTGCTTAGCCGCTGCGTGTCGGATCTGTATCCCTACGCCAGTCTATTAAAGCTAGAAAAAGATCAAACAAAAATAATCATACTAAATTTTACCAACTAGTGTTTTTACTACTATTCGTTATTTAAACTACCGTGTAACATTATACATTATGTGCTTGCTTGGTCTCTGCGTGTCGGATCTGTATACCCACGCTAGACCAACTTAGCTACACAAAGATCTGGCAGACACTATAATTTACATTATTTTACATGCCTCAGTATTATTTAAGTCATGTATTAATTTGTATTTATAATTGTTCATCATGATGTGAGCAGTTAGAAAATGAAGGTACTGTTTATCATTTGTCACTTCAGGTATCATTTTGCATTATTTGCTTGCTTGGCCTATGCGTGTCGGATCTGTTTCCCCACGATAGACCAATTAAGCTACATAAAGATCTAACGGAACGAAACCTACTCATATAATTTTAGTTTTCTTTAATCCATGCATTTTAAGTTGTGTTTCTAATTTTTTATCTTTTCCTTGATGTTAGCCGTTAGAGAAATAAGGTGCTTTTTTATTTTGAAACTATTATATAGGTAAAATTTGACATTATTATGAATTCTTGGTTACTGCGTGTCGGATCTGTATCCCCACGCTAGTCCAGCTTAAGTACACAAAGATCTGACAGATACTATTACTAATATTATTTGACATGCCTCAGTGTTCTTTAAACCATGCATTAACTTGTATTTATAATTGTTCATCTTATTTTTTATGTGAGCAGTTAGACTACAGGTATCATTTTGCATTATTTGCTTGCTTGGCCTATGCGTGTCGGATCTGTTTCCCCACGATAGACCAATTAAGCTACATAAAGATCTAACGGAACGAAACCTACTCATATAATTTTAGTTTTCTTTAATCCATGCATTTTAAGTTGTGTTTCTAATTTTTTATCTTTTCCTTGATGTTAGCCGTTAGAGAAATAAGGTGCTTTTTTATTTTGAAACTATTATATAGGTAAAATTTGACATTATTATGAATTCTTGGTTACTGCGTGTCGGATCTGTATCCCCACGCTAGTCCAGCTTAAGTACACAAAGATCTGACAGATACTATTACTAATATTATTTGACATGCCTCAGTGTTCTTTAAACCATGCATTAACTTGTATTTATAATTGTTCATCTTATTTTTTATGTGAGCAGTTAGACTACAGGTATCATTTTACATTATTTGCTTGCTTGGCCTATGCGTGTCGGATCTGTTTCCCCACGCTAGACCAATTAAGCTACATAAAGATCTAACAGAAAGAAACCTACTCATATAATTTTTGTTTTCTTTAATCCATGCATGTTAACTTGTGTTTCTATTTTTTTGTCTTTTCCTTGATGTTAGTCTAGTTAGAGAAGTAAGGTGCTTTTTATTTTTTAAACTATTATATAGATATAATTTGACATTATTATGATTTCTTGGGTACTGCGTGTCGGATCTGTATCCCCACAATAGTCCAGCTTCGGTACACAAAGATCTGACAGATACTATTACTAATATTATTTGACATGCCTCAGGGTTCTTTAAACCATGTACTAACTTGTATTTATAATTGTTCATCTTATTTTTAATGTGAGCAGTTAGACTACAGGTATCATTTTACATTATTTGCTTGCTTGGCCTATGTGTGTTGGATCTGTTTCTATTTTTTTATCTTTTCCTTGATGTTAGTCCAGTTAAAGAAATAAGGTGCTGTTTATTTTTTAAACAATTATATATGTATAATTTGACATTATATGCTTTTTTCGTCACTGCGTGTCGGATCTGTATACCCACGCTAGTCCTTCTAAGCTACACAAAGATCTGACGGATACAATTAATTATTTTACATGCCGTGCTCTTAAAACTATGCATGTTAACGTGTATTTATTTTAACTTATAACCATTATTGTCATCTTATTTTTATTCAGCTAGAGGGAAGAATTCTGGACGGCTATCCTTCACAATTACGAGACCAATAATTTTTTTCAAAACCTACTGCTATGTTTTATTTACTTAATTGAACAATAATATTTAAGAATATTGATTAGGAGTATAGTGCCAATTATATCGATTAAAAACTATCGATATAATGATATCGATATAAGGAGATCGATAAAATAAAATCGATTAGCTGTTAACGATAGAAAGATTCGATCAGTACATATCGATAGAGAGATTATCGATGTAAAGATTGATTTAACAAGACCGTATGGACATCACTAAAGCTAGCTGACTCCGCTCACTCTCGTGAAGTGGATGTTTGTCACTAATGACAACAATTTTTTGCCTACGGCCAATGTATTGTTGTCCCGTATCTAAAAAGATTACATGATCAGTGGTCATAGCGATCATAATAAATTGTGTAGGATTTATATGTAAATAAATTATGTTTTAATAGAGAGAACTTAATTTCCAGAGTAGGTACTATATTATTTGCCTGAATCAATAGCTTTGTATTTTGACTTGATTGAGAGAAAATGATCAATACAGAACCATAGGTACAATGTCTAAATTGGGATTACTTATTATCTTTCTTTTTGTTAGGAACCTATAGTACTTACGGAGGAAGAGGATGAGAGATAGTATTGTCAACTCTTGGATCGCTGTACTTTGCTTGGTTATTTGGATTGTCTTTTAAACTCTTCAGCAAACAACATTCAAACTTCCTAGCATTTGTAGCATCGAAGTGAAGTGTGCCTACAATAAACTGCAGACCAGTGAAATACAATAGTTTTATAATATTTTATTATAGGTAACAAACCTTGGATACTATTACTATGATGTATGTAGAAAAATCATGTACAAAAGATAACTTGTTTTATTTTTATTAAGTAATTTATCACCCTTTATTTTCAAGGTTTCCAAATAATTTATTTGAACTTTTAACTCGACTTTCTTACGGTCTATGTTATGAACAATTAGAGCACAGCCAATGTCCTGAATGATAAGATATTCCCACTGGAACACACAAAGTTTCGTAGGAACTTGATTGTCCTGCAGAATGTTAATAAAATAACTGTACTGTCCACCGCGTTCCGTTAACAAAAACCTTTTACAAGTTATCCTGGCATCCTCTGTATTGCTAAAAAATGCTGTGTATTATAGAGATACACTTTTTATTTGTATTTCGTCGACACGGATTTTGAAGTTATTTTTCGTGTTTGGTAAACGCACTGCTGTTTATAGCAACTCATTCACATAGCGAAGATATACACCTAAATAGGTCAATACTCATTGTTATCTGGATTTTATCTGGATTTTCCAACATAAACGGGTGCTACAGGGCACCTATAGACTTATATTTATATGTATTCTACTAGACACGCTTTTCAAAACAAATTTTGTCACATTTTTAAAATGACAGAAGTATGAAGTGTTGCTACTTAATATTTTTGATTTCTCCTGTTTGATGCTGAATATTGTCGTGTTTCTTCGTGGACATTCAATCTTAAGCTACTATAGCAATTACATTTCAACATCGTGATATTTGAAAACGTTTTCAAGCAATAGAGAAAACAAAACATTCAAAAAACAAACAAATCCCAAAAAGATCATCATCGATAATTTTTCCCCATTTCTTCCAAACATGACAATAGCCATTACAACAACAACACTGAGCTGTCAAAGGTAGCAAAGAGTAATCGAACAGATATGACACCTTGCTGGTGTTTAGTTTTCTGCCTATGATTCGATAGATGTTCTAGTATTAGTACATGTCTATTTTTTATATTTTAAATATTAATGTTTATGTAATGTTGTTTCCACAAAAAAGGGTAATTATATGCCCACCAATATTATATCAACATAATTCGTACCAATTATCTTACAATACTACTCCTGTTCATACAGATATTTACTCAAAGTCCTTTTTTATTTTCTAGTCTAATATCTATTGTAAACAATCTTGCTTGACATTCCTTTTTACATAATGATTTATTTTAAAATAAGATAAATACAAAACCCAAATTTTACATAGGCAATAATTATTTAACACTGACATATTTTCTATCGCTCGCTAAGAAAATCGGATTTTAATGATGAAGTCAATTGAAATAAAACTCAAACTCCATAGATATAACTTGGCCCTATAATTCTGAAGTGGACACATAGATAAAACATATTCTACCTATAAGAGTTTTGGCATGTCTGTTTTTGGTTGATCTTTGGGTTTCTATGAAAATTGTGAGAAAACGAAAATTAATACTTTTTCGCCTTCAACGAATCTTTTAATCACTTAAATTTACTACATACAACCAAAAAACTGACTAAATTTTCAAAATACAGGCGCTATAACACATTTTCAAGTAATTTGTTTATATCGCCTTTTGACGTAAGGGACGTTTTGACATGGTAGTTTCTGGCAATTGACTAAACACAGATACTCCACTTGGCCTTAACTTACTGTAGAATAAAGTTTGCTCTAAACAGCGTGTCTAGTGTAACATAGAGGTCGTTGAGGGCACCCGATTAACTTTGACAGAAAATACCGTGACGTTCGGCAACAAATGTCAGAAAAAAATGTTCTGAATAGCGTCGATAATTAAAACTGCGCTGTAATCTCTGTAATCGAACGATAATGACGTCATCAATAAATATTTTTTTTCATAATTATTAATTTAAACCATTTAGAATTGATTACTGATCACTCAAATGGCCTATATTTAAAATGTTTGCTATATTACTTATCATTGTAAAATATTTTTAGTTGCAGGCTCCATAAATGCAACTACTAAAACCGGTGTTGTAATCGAAATCGATTTGTATGTTGTTCTGAATTGCTCCGAAAACACATGTTGGGTTTGGGATTAGGAATCGTATGCCGAAGGTTGGCTTTGGAACCCAATGGTTCTGAATCGCCCTGCTGAACCAGCAACCTTTTGGCTGACCGGGCCAAATACTCTTACCAATTGAGCTACCGTGCTGTCAGTCCGACCCTGCAAAATTTGTGGTCTCTTATAAATACGCCATTACGTGACGCATAGCGCCATCTAGCCGTCTGTTTATGAAACAGATGGCCCAAGCAGTTATTTTTTACATAATAAATTCAACTTGGAATGTAATTTTATAATCCGTCGTTTTTAGGGTTCCATAGCCGAATGGCCAAAAACGGAAACCCTATAGTTTCGTCAAGTCTGTCTGACTGTCTGTCTGTCCGTCCGTATATCACAGCTTTTTATTCTGTAACTATAAGCATCTCACTGTTGAAATTTGGTAGGAAGATGTATCCCGTATACGTGTGGGGTGTCTATGGATAGGTCTTTTAAAATGACATAGATGTTTCTAAAACCATTTTCTTTTTAAGTGGAACGTTTAATAGATAGACGCTTCCAAAGTGGAAAAATAGGCGTCCCCCCCTACCCCCTCTAAAAAAATATATAATGTAGATCTTAACAAATACTTACAACGAAAATTGATTTGGATGGGATCGAACTCGTAGTTTTTAACAAGTTTTCAACAACCGCAAACATAAATTAGTTCTTCATACGAACACTATGAAAAACAAAGTTATATTTGCTGTTAACAAAATATTGCGGTATTTTAGCTAAGTGGAAGTAAGTGGCTTCCCTAATTCCGTTTTAATTGGCACAGAACCCTAATTGCGCGAGTCCTTCCCGCACTTGGCCGTTTTTTTTACTATATTCAATCTTATAAGTATTGACAGATCTAAGGACTGATTTTAGCTACGTCATCTAATGAATATTCCGGGAATAAAATACACTACTCCTAAGTTGAAAAGGATCAGCATAGCTATCCAACGCGGCAACGCAGCCAGCATCATAGCTTCCTTGCCGCAAGGAAATGGTTTCGTTTTTGAATAGGTAGATATTAAGTTATTTTTTATGTTGCATGTCTTAGTTTTATTTTTTTTCTTGTTTGTTATTAATGAATTTACTTAATAAATTGAAAACGGTACCTATTTGTCTTCAAGCATTTAATAAACGTCATTTAATCGGATACGTCTTATGTGACGTTGGTAAAATTGTCCCTTAATCAATTTAAAACAAAAGTATAATTTTGGATTTTGGGAAAGTCAGAATAGTTTTTATTTTAGTTGACTTCATTTTATAGTCGTAAAATGGAGTGTGAATGTTTGGATGGGAAATATGATTTACATGTGGATGAAGCTGCTAGTATTTTTAAACACCGAATTTTTATGTAATTAATAAATCTTTATTTAATTTGTATCTTTTCATAACATGTTAAAAATCAATTATTAGTAAAATGCATGTACAGAGTTCCTTGGCAGATAATGGTTTTATTGACAGTCAAAGTGCCTACTGTTTTTCCTTTTAGGAACGGCAAAACGTAGTGGAAATCACCAAATGGAACAGATATGTTTGATAGAATATAGCGTTTCTGAAACAAGATTATATTTTTTTTAATGTTTTTATTTATGTGTAGCAACCTTTATGACTTTTCGTATATATAAAGCGAAGCCCATTGCTTTGCATTGCATCCACGCAACGCGACGTCGTTTTGCAAACACTTCTGAACGGCATGCCTCACGAGTCACGGTACGTTGCTTTGTCTAAACATGCGTGCAACGGCCATTAGGTCATATGGATCAGCTCAACGCAGCCGGAGACACGACGCAACGCCACTGTGCCCTCGCTCGTTGGAGCTTAATTTAATTATCGATAGTCAACAAACGGAAAAGTTGTGACAAGCAGTTGGAGCAAAAGTTACCTTTTTCAATTGACAGAATGGCTGTTGTAAAAACCATTGGTAAAGGAATTTATTTTAAACCAGCATTGTCGTGAATATTTAACCAACGGTAACAATTTACAGTAATTTTAATTGTGTTATTTAAATAATGTCTGTTGTGTAATGTAATCAATTGAAATAAAAAAAAACATACAAATGACGAATTTCGTCCCAAACTTACCGGGGGAATAGGACATGGCAGGAGTCCAGCGTTTCTAAACGCCTTTCCAATTAACGGATCAAAGTTGATCATCTTGCAAAGCTTTTGGTAATGCACCCCCACGAATGAACTTTTATATTCGTTATGCAAAAACTCGTATAGTTGTACATCAAACTGAAATTAAAGGTAGAGAATGTTTTTAGTATTAAGTCCGCCACATGCACCTTTAGTTTGTGCATGAAGTATTTTAAATAAAATAATTAAAGCTGAACATCATTTTTAGAGGTAGTTACAGAACCCAGAAAAAGGCCTTTAGGGCCTGTTTCAACATCGTCAAATAAGTACTAACCAACGAAATATTAAACGTCATATCAATTTAATATGGAACGTCATTTCATATGAGGCAGATAACGGTAATAGGAACTGATTCACACATTGTGAAACAGGCTGTAAAGTACTGTAAATCTCTCAAATATTATGCAATTTATAAAATCAGATAAGGTATATAAGTTAACCTTAAAAGCTCTTTCTTGAGCCGGTTAAAATGAACGTGGCCCAATTGGTGACGCAAAGGCCATAAAATTATTCCCAGATCTCTAAATATTGTTACTCTTTACTATTTACACATACTTTTGTGATACAAGATATTACCGATATGTTATCTCCCCAAGTTTGTTTGAATGTCACATCTATGTTCACATAATAGTGGCTTCTTCGGCCGTTGCGTCTTACGTTGAACACGTCGACGTGGATATAATTTTCGTCGTAGAAATCTACAGTTGTTCTCTCGGGTACCATACGCAAGCACTAAAAATCAAAAGTTAACAATAGAGTAATAATAATAAAAAATTAAGAATTCTCTCATACATCTCCTTAACATCATAACTTCAAATGATCGCAAAGGCCTCAGAAATATTTACATCGTTTCGCTAAACGCCCCGTCGTTACCCTAATTTTTACTCAACCCATATCTTCCCAAGACAAAAAAATGTCGACATTAATATTTTATAAATATTTTTTTACTCTTTATTGTGATTAAGGCAACTGAATTTTAGGATCGCACCTTAAATGGGGCGCTGAGTAAATATGCCAGCGGTTATCATTTTGATTAATATGGATAGTGGTATGTTTTCTGTAATTTTTTTGCAACAATCATTCACTGAAAAAACCTGACAACGTTTTTATAAAGATCTACTATTATTTTTATTGGTTGTTGGGCCTTAATGTTGCCAAATTGACCAGGTATGTGGCAGCCCTTGTATTTAAATAAGCTTTTCTGGTTAGTCTTCTTGTGTCTATACATTTCCAGATTCTTTGGAGCGTGATAATATCTGCTATCTCATCCGGGTGCATGATGTGGAGATGGATACTTCTCTTGCTCATAAGCAGACTGCATGAGCAGAGGATACGCATGTCCGTTTCTTCTTCTGTATTGTAGAACCTGCACAGAGCGTCCTCGGTCTTTAGTTACTTTGTTGGTTTAACCTGGAATTAATGATTTTGAGTGTTTTTGTGGTTACTTCCACGACTCAATTGCCTCTTATTTACAGAAGGTGGTCAGAAGCGTAGTGGCGTTGTATGGTGATGCTACAGAACAGTTCTACGCTGATTTTAGGGTTATCGGCTCCTTATCTAGCAAGAACATCTGCTACTTCGTTTCATTTTAACATTTGAATGCCCTGGTACCCATACTAACAGGTGCAGAATAACCTCTTTCAATAAATATGAAAGTATACAATATCTGACCATGGTACAATGGGTAAATACGAGTAGCTTTCTTCAGTAACAAAACACATACATTTCAACATTAACCAAAAACAAAGAGGGCTCCTTTCTTCAAGTTTCAAACGTTCCGAGGCTAGCCTGTAGTTGTGGGCGACCATCTTGAGCTTTTGGGCATGGAGTTGACGCCTAGTTTCATTTCGAACAAAGCGCTTCTCATCAATTTTTATAATGCGCACAGCAAAAGAGTGGAACTTTCTGCTCGCATATGGGTTTCTACAGCCCTGTTATTTTCAAAAATGAGTGAACAGGCTTCTTTTAAGTAAGCTCGCTTCATCATCGTCCCTGTCTATGTCGCGTTTAGTATAGTCTAGAGACAACAGCAAACCCATATCATGTAAAAAAAATGAGATGGAAGATGACCACTCTGAGACATACAAGGAATACTTTATAGAACTTTTCCGGCCATCAGTCCTTCGCGATATGTGCCCTGCTCATTACCACTTCTCATTCTCAGGGCTATGTGCGTTACCTTAGTTCTTTTTAGTCCAGAAAGACAGAATAAATAACTTATGCAGAAAAGTAAGCCATGGCATATCTCAACTAGCCGTTCAATACCAATCTGTCAAGGCTAGAGCCGTGCAAGCTCAGACACATCAATGCCCTCAAAGAAAACCTAGACTTATCACAGCGACTTGAAGATCTCCAACGGAGCATCGCAGAATCGTCGTAACTAGCCTCAGGATCGCCGACATGGTTAAAAAAAACACAAATGAACTAATTAAACCGAACAACATCAAATCAGTTGCAATCTATCCTAATGATAGAATAAAGTCGAGTGAAGACACGAAAACCCTCGTCAAAGAAATTTTAAAACCTGATCTTATGAAACTGCACGTGAGGGGCTTGCGGAAGACAAAGAATGGCGGAGTGATTATTAGCACCGATACTAAAGACGACATAAAGAAGCTGAAGCATTCGCCACTACTGACTAACTCTGGCCTTCTTGTGGGTGAGCCACAAAAACGTCAGCCCGAATCAACGTCATCGTTGTGCTTACTTTTTTATGAGAAACTGAAGTCTTTACGAACATTTACCATCAGAACTTAGTTGACAAATAACAAGGTACGAGTATGTCACTAGAGTCTTTTTTATCCGTTGCTAAACTGAGCAATAAATCTGGTAAGAAAGACGCTGAATATTGTAACTACATCATTTAAGTACCTGATCTGATCCGCAAAGCCCTGATGACCAGTAATAGAGTTTTTGTGAACTGGTCTTCTTACCCTATAAGAGATTTCACGCTTGTTACACGATGCTATAAATGTCAGCAATATGGACATGCAGCTAAGACTTGTCGGGAAGAAACCAGCACCTGCGGCCACTGTGCGGAGAAGTGGGTCATGCCATGAAAGATTGCGCGAAGAAGGCCGAACCACCAAAGTGCGCTACATGCTTGCGCTTCAACAAGCCACACGCTCACAAGACGGGAGATGTCGGTTGCCCGGCCAAAAGGGCAGCTAGGACTCGTTACATCGGTACTGTCGATTATGAGGGCACGTAATTATTAGACTAAGAGGTATTGCATAAGGTTTAATATTGTTGGTAACACAAAATTATCTTACTTTATAATTAGGAATAATATTTAATGTATTGTAATGAAAAGTAAACCAGGGCCTCAGCTTTGTCCTACTGACCCTCGTATTACCGCTGACAAATAATTTCGCTACCTGTTGCCTTGACCAAATAATTATTAGCAAACAAATTTACTGATGTGTCAAGAAACAAACACGCACTGAATTTGCCGAAGTAAATTCAATTATGCTGACGCTTCTAAAATGTATGAATTAGTATTGCTGTCGATTATTTTTAGATGATGGTTTTATTTTGACTTTGATTTACTTTTGAATTTTGTATAAGTTTAGTAATTATTGTTAAATTATGTAAGCCTTCAATAACTTGTGTAAGCTCTATTTAGCCTGAGATACAGGTTTATCCTAGTTCAGGTAAATAAGAGAATGCACTTGGTAATTATTTTAAGTTCTACGATGTAGCTCAGGACCAATGAATTTTAATAAACAATTTATTTATTTATTTATTTTACGTATCTCCACATTCCTGATTCGATCTCGTAGAGAAACAACGAGCACAGCCCTCACCACCGCTCGTTTTGTGTTTTCAGCTTCTTATTAAAGTCCATAGTTACCATGTTTCGGATCTGTATATCATCACTGGTAGCACACACTGTTTAAAGACTTTTGTTTTCAGACACTGAAGTAATTGAAATGAAAAGACACACTTATGCAATCTCTTAAACGCTGCCCAGCCGAGTTGGATTCGTTAAGTGAGTTCTCTTTCTTAAAGTTGGACCTACCTAATTGGATTATTTGTCCCAGGTAGACGTACTCGTTGACAACTTCTAGAGTTGAGTTCTCAACAGATAATAGAGTGGTTACAACGAGGGAGCTCAATAAGGGACATACTTTTCGTCTTTTCCATGTTTATTTTAAGCCCCACTTTTTGGGAGACTCAGTCAGGGTCATCAAACATAATGCTAAGATCATTCAGCGTGTTTGCCACTACGACTACCTATATCATCGGCAAACTGGAGGTGTGTGATGTATTCGCCATGGACGTTGATGCCGAATTCTTTCCATCCCAGGTGCTGGAAGGCGTTTTCCAACGTCGCTGTAATCAGTTAACAAGATATTACGTATCTCTGTCGTACACCTCTTTGCAGTGGAATCGCCTTCGTATTCTATTTCTGTACTCGGCCCGTCGTGTTGGCTATACAGATTCTTTAATATTAAAAATAAATTGTATATACCTGTAGTCTATTTGGCACCGCTGAAAAACCGGAGCACTGCCAAAATTTCGATTGAATCAAACGCCTTTTCTTAGTCTACAAACACTAAGCATAGCATAAGCATTTTATACTCCTCGGGCTTTTGTGTAATTTTCATATGCGTATGGATGTAGTCTATGTTACTATAACCTTTTCGGAATCCGGCTTGATTGGGAGGCTGGAAATCATGAAAGCTACGTGCAAAACGATTCCGTATGACCTTTGAAAAAAGCTTGTAGCTATGGATGGCTCAGGAGTGAGATTTTCAATAAGGTCCTTTTTGAGATGCAATAATAACGGGTAAAAAACTACAAAACCAAGCACCTTCTTGACGGTTAGAAGATTAAAAAATTCACCCAAATAATAATGTAGTAGGTATTTTGAGGTGAAGAATAAGCGCAGCTAAATGGGACGCTGGAAAATATGGGTTAAAAATTATAGACCTTATTATACCATACCTACATAACATCAAATGATTGCATAGGTGTACTCTATCGGCCTCAGAAATATGTTTATCGTTTCGCCAAACATGATTATGAAACCCTGTATGATTATGAAACTATAGCGGAAATTAACTCTTTTTGCCAAATTATACTATGATTCTTAACATATTTATTATATAAAAGAAATACCAATACTTACAAAAGAAATCACAATGTTATACAAGAAAAACAAAATATTGAGTCTCATGGAAATCATGTTCACTGGGCTTTACTTCAAAAGGTACTAAATTTTTTATCATATTTCGTCAAATTTATGAATTATTTAAGTGCTATTTATTCCATTATTATGGTCTATTAAAACGTTATGGGACCACATTTAATTTTAATTCAATTGGACATAACATATTATGTTATGGAGTTGTTTAATTTTTAATAACCGGCCAAGTGCGAGTCGGACACGTGCACTGAGGGTTCCGTCCATTTTAACTGAATCAGGGAATCCACTTACTTCCATTTAGCTAAAGTACCACAATATCTTGTTGACAACAAATATAACTCTGTTTTTATAGTGTTTTTATGAAGAACAAAGTTATGTTTGCGGTTGTTGAAAATATGATTTATCTCAAAAACTACTGGTTCGATCCCGTAGAAACCAATTTACGTTGAAAGTATATAATATAATTGTTAAGATCTACATTACATATTTTTTCCGAAATTTACATTCGCTTAGTTAAGAAGTTAGAGAGCGGGGGGCGACGACCATTTTACTACTTTGGAAGCGTCTATCTATCAAACGTTAGACTTTAAAAGAAAATAGTTTTTGAAACCTCCATGTCATTTTAAACGATCTGTCCATAGACACCCCACCCCACACACGTAGGTTAAACAAATCAATTTTTTTTCGGTTTTAGTTTCATGTATTCCTCTCCCTTTAAATAATTATTTTTTTTATTTTTTGTATAAGAAGCGGTTAACAGGATACATCTTCCAACAAATTTCAACAGTGTGATGCTTAAAGTTATAAATAAAATGGCTGTGACATACGGACGGACAGCCAAACAGACAGACAGACAGATGGACTTGACGAAACTATAAGGGTTCCGTTTTCTGCCATTCGGCTACGGAACCCTTAGACCACAAAAGCTGTACCAAATTGGCAATAATTTTAAATTGACCCGTTATTATATCTGTAATACCAGTCATGAAAGTGTTTCTCAAATTTGCTTGTGGTATATCCAGTAATATTAATCCCAACCAAAACCGTTTCCATGTAATATGATGCCAAAAGCCAAAAACGGATGGATTTTTGTGTCAAAAAGACTGAAGATCTCAATTAGAGCCAAAATACTTACCCTACGCACCCTAACTTTACTTCACAATTCTACTTCAAAATTCTTACAAACCTTACACCTTACCTAAAATAATGTTGTTTGCCCGTTTCGCTCCTGTCAATGGTGAATGGAGAATACTTTTTTGTACTTTAATAGTATACATATTACCGAAACGGGCAGACCACAATATTTCAAAAAATCAAATGAAAATTTATTTATTACAGACTACATAGGTCCATGGGTTAGTATAAGTAGCATTATAAAATAGGGGTTAGTGAATACTTTTTAACGCGGGAATAATAGATTTTTAAAAAAACTTTTTACTGTACCATGTACCTAAGTGGCACTCAGTGCGGACGCGACCCGGAAATGGTACTGGTTGCGACTTCGGTCATCGTTCGCATGAAGTGCCTCATTATAGGCGCATGCGGATCATCTGCCACAGTCCTCAGGATGCTGTTGTCACTTCCCCGCACTCGACTTATCAGTGACGCCACCTTCTTCCGAATAAAAGCCTCAGATCAGAGAAAGTACTAGATTTGTAACGGAGGCGTGGCGCGTGTCCCGCGACATGCCCAGAAACGAATATCGCTTGCGGAACAAGCCGGGCCACTCTGTAGTCACAGTTCAGACGTTTAATTGGAATGCTGTCCGAGATTTTTGCAAAAAGCCAAATTGCTGTGTGGTTACGTGCAAAAAACAGAAGCGAAACGAAAAACTACAAGAATATTGAAGTCACTTACCATATGTTCTAATACCAAAGAAAATAAATCAATTAGCAGTTTAATTATGGGTCTTGACATCAAATATTATTTTTATCATCTAGAGATGGAGCTATCGAAAAAAATACGTTTGAATCAAATTAATGTATTGAATAAAAAATGGTGTACTATACCTGAAAGCATCGTGCTTTACAGAGTTCCCATTGCTGCCAAGGAAGTATCTGCAGTTTTTTTATTGCGCATATAAGCACTGAAAATGAAATATGTTATATAGCAATCTTAAGCAATTCACAAATAAATAAATAATTCAAAATTTTAAATTACTAGTTCTTATCTATTTTTTCATTTGGTTAAAATAAAAAAATCATTTATTGAAGGCATATAAAAAAACCGGCCAAGTGCGAGTCGGACACGTGCACTGAGGGTTCCGTGCCAACTTTAACTGAATTTGGGAATCTACTTACTTCCACTTAGTAAAATCCACAATATTTCATTGACAGCAAATATAACTTTGTTTTTCATAGTGTTTGTATGAAGTACAAAGTTATGTTTGCGGTTGTCGCAAATGTGCTATATCTCAAAAACTTCTCGTTCGATTTCGTTCAAACCAATTTTCGTTGTAAGTATTTGTTAAGATCTACATTATTATTTTTTTCAAAATTTACACTCGCTTAGTTTAGAAGTTAGATGGGGGGGACGCCCACTTTAAATCAAATCAAATCAAATTCGTTTATTGCATGTCATAAATTACATAACATTGTACAAAGATGGTAGGTAGGTACATAAGGTCTATATGACACCCTGCAAGGGCATAGCAATATTTGAGAGCTCTAGTTACTTTTAAATTTATAAACATTTGAAACAAAACTAAACTTTACACTTTTAAATAAACTTTAATTCGACGGTTCCCGGGCTATTTGTATTAAGCGACATTTTGGGCGAAATTGACTTACATACATATTCGGAATCAGCGAATTTTTCCGCGTCGTTTGAGCTGGGTTTTGTGACGATCTGAGCACTTTTTTGTCGCTTCATACATTCGCATTGTCGGAGCCCATTTTGCACTGCGATGTATGTACCGACACAAAATTTTGTCAAATTTAGGAACTGTGTACTTAAGCTCACTATGAAATACCAAAGAGTTACTTAAACCCTCATTCCTGGATCAAAATTTACAGGCAATGTTCGTTAAACCAATTAGCCTCACCTTATAAATATTTTGAAATGTCGCTTTATACAATTGGCTTTACCTTTTGATTATATAACATTGACGCTTAATACAATTGGCCTTTCCTTACAGATACATAATAATGTCGCTTCATACAATTAGCTTTACCTCATAAATACATAAGAATGTCGCATAACACAATTAGCTAGATACTTGAATTTACTAGATGTGGTCACTTGAAACATTAGGTTTTTATGTGAATTTTAATATGACCACAAAAAACAAAGAAAATGGTTAAGGAAAATAAAGTGCAGGACCTAAAAAAAATATGGTCAATCCGTTGCCTAAAACAAGTCACTGCCCAGCTGAGTTTAGAATACTAAGTACCTAAATAAATTTAAAATAAGTATGTATGTATGTAGTTCGTTTAAGCGACATTTTGTAAACTTTATACCAGTGTCGGAAGTCTCGACATAGTTCCGTGTGTTCCGTGGCGCTCGAAAAATGCTGAGACAAAATTGGTGTTTTCGTGTATTTATTGATTGAGAATAATTTTTGAATGATGCTTAAAAAACTACAAATATTTTTTAAGATTTATTAAAGATATAGCTACGTAAGTTAAAATGATATTTGATGAATTAGAAAATCATAAAATTAAAATTGTCGACGCGAAATGTCAAAAATGATGCATCAGACTTCGCCCGCAGGCGTGGTAGTTTCGTCGCGAAGTGACGTATGCTAACTCGAGTAACTCGTGAATTGCGAGACTCGACACCGTGTTTTGACAGTCGATACGCCGACAACACAAATTTGCAGGACTCGACACACAATTTTGACAGATGTTGACGATAACGCTATCGAGGGTGATGAAAATCTGAAAAAACTCATCTTAGCAGAAAAATCGAAAATTATGCTAGAATTATGTTAGAAAAAAATCAAAAGATTTTTCTATGTATCTTTTACCTTTACTAAAGTGTTTAATTCCTAGATACGGTGTTACTATTGTTTTCGAATGTAAAGAGCCTCTTGCGGATACTTCTAGGAACTAACTTCTAGAGACATGCTTTTTAATAGAATATGATGCTTTTAAATAATTTTCATACATTACCTTTACTTAGGATTTGTATTTGAATACGGCTAATTTCGACGATAACTCCATTCGTCGGGACTTGCAAATGCAAATGTCAATCTCGCAAGCACAGTTTTTTAATGTCATTTTCATTATCGTCGAACAAAGATAAGTAACTAGAATTTATTTTATTAAATACTCGTGGCCCAGTTGTCGCATTTGTGCGGTAATAAGGTTAAAATAATGCAGTATTTTTTATTATTATTTTCAAAAGCCTGATAACAATTCCAATGATGTATACAACAAATTGTGTTGAGGGTTGAATAATAAGAAAATAGGTAGGAAATCCCGTCAGAATTCCCTAATTTAACTCCATAATTGATATTTTTACAACGTATTTACTACTTAATTTACGTATTTTCTTACCTACATTACCTCGAATTTTAAGGCACTTACGAAGTAATTAGTAATGTAGCTGATAAAACAATCAATAATATTGCACCTTTACTTGAAATTATATTTTTAAAGTATATTTGAGACAATAATGCACGATGAGAGGCAACAGTTTTTAAAAGAAAGTTGATAAATAACAGCTTCTAAAGCTCTTGAATTCTTGTTTATTTTTTAATGAAACCAAAGTTATATACGGTTTCGTCGCATTTGGATGGTTTTTATCTAAGCGAATACTTCTACGTCACCATCATCATTCTATAAGCTAGAATAGGCCTCCACCACAGTTTTCTACAGTAATCGTTTGCGGGTTGCATCCAGTGTGGTCCTGCGATCGCAACGGACTTAGACCAGTGAAACTATAGACCCTTTACACTCTGTGATTTTTAGCAGCGATGCAGTCGCGATGCAGCATCGATGCAGTCGCGATGATAATGCTGGAAATTGTCAAATTATGTACTGAATTTTGGCGTTTGCATCCATACCAACGCCAACTGCATCGATGCTATATTAAATCTGTTCATTGCGTGAGTCCCGATGCTGAAGCGCATTTTCAACACGCGCGAGTGCCACAATGTTAAAAAAAGTCGCAGCAACGGGCAGAGTACATATCGCAAAGGACAGTCATTAGGACAGAAAAGTTCTAGGTTGCATCGATGAATTAGTGATAAAAAAATAGTTATCAAACTAACATTAAATACAAAAGCATTTTATAATGATAGCTGTCGTATTTCCTATTAGGCGCGACGACGAATTTAACTAACTCTAAATATTGAAAATTGTGCCCCCGTCTGGAGTTATTAGTACTGTAACAAACGCGACTTTCTGTTACTATATACATAACGTATGAGAAACAATAAATAAAAGATTCTGGAATGATTCGCAATTAATGATAATAATAATAATAATATTAAAGGATATTGCACAAATAAGGACAAAAGAAACAAAAACATTTCAATCAAATCATAAGTAGTACAATATTTGACGACCCGTCTGGTGTAGTGGTCGAGAAATCGCCTACTACGCAGCGGGTGCGGGTTCGATCCCCGCACAATACAAACATTTGTGTGCATGAACATGTCTGTTTGTATTGGTCTGGGTGTTTTCTATGTATATTATGTATGTATTTACAAAAAAAAAAGGATTTAAGTATTATATCCGTTGTCTGGCACCCATAACACAAGCTTTGAGTAGCTTACTTTGGGGCTAGATGGCGATGTGTGGGAATGTCCAAAGGATATAAAAAAAAAAAAAAATGGCGGTTTTGTCGCTGGGAGCGATCTCTTCCAGACAACCATCGATTAGAGGGAATAACGTTTATTAGAGAGGTAGAATCGTTTATTAGAAGGTATTTTGTGGTTTTCAATTAAATTATTACACTATCATTTTTTATTGTACTGCAATTATTGCTTTGTCACTCTTTCAAATTTTCAACTGCAGCAATTCGTGAAAAAGTCCTGAAAATAATTGAATAAGCTATTATAAATCATTCTTAATGCACTTCACATGTCTCCTGCATCTTTATGCGCTCGTTTTGGTTTCGTTTTTCGGATTTGTAAGTTCTTGCTCTGTCTTTTAAGTCTTTTTAACTGTAATCTGCTGAAAACTAGTTTTTTAAATAGTTCTGCAATACATGAGGGGCTCGGATTTAACTCGGATCTTAGTAAGTGAGAAACCGATATAAACTTAGTTAAATAATCACTAGTTGAATATTATATTTAAATCATGAAATCATAGACAGACATTGAATATCTAGCTTCTTATGCACATAGAAACACGTTGCAAAATTTTATTACTTACATGCATGGAATCTATTTATTTATCTATCCTTCAAGATAATGTGTTTTTATATTTTCCGATTTTGTATTTTACTGTATTGGCTGGGAATTCTTGTGGAATTTAATTTAATAGTTGCAATAATAAATTATTTGCAAAACGTTGTTTATTTAATGTCAAACTGACATAAGGTATTGATTTACTTAGTAACGGTGTTGCAGGAATTATTTTTATTTTTCCTTAAATTAATATTCACCGCGTACCTTAAACCTTATTAAAATAAGGCTCGTGTATCGTCATAGCCGTATCGCAAAGCTTATTTTTAGGGTTCCTTAGCCGAATGGCAAATAAAGGAACCCTTATAGTTTAGTCAAGTCTGTCTGTCTGTCTGTAAGTCTGTCCGTATGTCACAGCCACTTTATTCTGAAACTATAAGCATCACACTATTGAAATTTAGCAGGAAGATGTATCCTGTTAACCGCTTTACGATTCTCCTTCAAACCATACAAAATAATAACATTTAAGGAGGGGCTCCCATACACGAAACTAAAACAAAAAAAATGTCAAATCTATGCGTGTAGCGTGTCTATGGTCTATTAAAATGACAATGAGGTTCCTAAAACCATTTTCTCTAAAAGTCTAGGTAAAATGTGTGTCCTCCCCCATCTAACTTTTAAACTAAGCAAGTGTAAATTTTGAAAAAAATACATGACGTAGATGTTGGTTTGAACGAGATCGAACTATCAGTTTTTAAGATAGAGCATATTTTCAATAACCGCAAACATAACTTTATTCTTTATAGTAATACTATGAAAAACAAAGTTGTATTTGCTGTCAACAAAATATTGTGATATTTTGGCTAAGTGGAAGAGGATCTCTAATTGAGTTAAAGTTGGCACGAAACCCTTAGTGAGCGAGTCCTACTTGCACTTGGCCGGTTTTATTGCTGTGTGCTTGTGCTGAGATGAGGTTTATTGCATAATATTATTTTCTGAACCTTTATTATGATTTCATGCCATTTTTTTGTCTCTATTTACAATCAGTCCGTCAGCTTTAATTAAATTTGATGAATTGTTGCATATTTATTGACAGTAAAAACCATCAGTTCGACAGTAAGGACTATATAAAAAAAGCTCTCTAATATAAAAATATCTTCCGTTATAACGGTTACCCCAAATAATGGGAGGATGTGTATCGCGTACGATTCGTGGCAAATGTGTACGTTTGAAGATTGCGATATGAATAAGGTTGATTTTATCAGATTTCGTGATACTGCAAGCTTTTTTTTTGTGATAATGAAATGTCAAATTTTTGCAACATCAGACTACCAGCACAGAGCTGTTTAAAGTTTTGATTTTTGAAAAAAAAACATAACTATCGCAATTTGTAAAATTTTAGAAAAAAATGGATATTTATTGATTAGGTTACATAGTCTGCATAATCTGATAGGTTTTTTTTTCTGATATTCCTATTATTAACGAAGATACATGTCGTTTAATGCAAAATGATCCTTTTATTTTATTTTTTTGTTCCAGGCTAAATGATTTTACCGCCTAAGATTAGTTTTTGTTGTTCCTGGCTAAGTGGCTTATCCGCCTAGGTTTATTAATACTTGCTCCAGGTTAAATGACCTAACCACCTAGTACTGAATGTAATAGCTCCAGGTTAAATGGTTTAAATTGAAGAGTTTTTCATATTTCATAGCTGAACTAAATGATTTAAATGCCATAAACTATACAATTTCGTGTATGGCCTATTCAGTTTAAGCGCCGATTTACTTACGCCGATTACTAATTTGTTCCTAATCGTGCCTGAGTAATGAAGTTTACTGAAAGGGGCAGTTAAAATATTGTTGAATTTAAAGGAACCTAGGAATTAATACAAATAGCCCGGGAACCGTCGATATGAAACTAATAAGGATAATTAGGAGAGATGTTAAAGTGTATTATGTATCATTGTATATATATATATATATATATATATATATATATATATATATATATATATATATATATATATATATAAATATATATTATATTTATTTATTATTATCTTTGTCATTGAAAAACTCTTGTATATTGTAGTAGCACTTATTAATCAAGTATTCCTTTAATGTTTTGGTAAATATTTTTGGGTATATTTTTGGTTTTTTATATAATTAAGTAGATGGTTGTATATTTTTATTAACATGTTATGAGGGCTGGATGAAACTAATTTTAATTTAGTAAATTGTGTTTTAAGTTTGTTTAAATTTCTGTTATTTCTTTTATTATAATTTTTTACTGGTGAATAAAAATCTGGGTATTTTCTAATGAATTTGCAGGACTCGAGAATATATATTGATGTGACGGTTAATATTTTATGGGTTATGAAGTGGGCTCTACAGCATTCCATTTGGTTAATATTTGTTATTATTCTAAGACATTTTTTTTGTAGAACGAAAACTTTGTCTACATCGCACGAACTTCCCCAGAAAACTATACCATAGGTGAGTCTGGAGTGCGCGTACGCGTAGTATGCCGTAAGGGTGGTTCTAAAATCTGTAACTCTTTTAAGATGATGTAGGGCATAGATGAAGGAACACATTTTCTTAAGTAATTTTTTAATGTGGCTTTTCCAATTTAAGTGACAGTCTAAATCTATTCCCAAAAGGGTTGCAGAATCTGCGGTTTCTAACTTTATATTTTTAAATGCATACGAAATTTTAAAAGTAGTTTTTTGGTACGGTTTGAATTGTATGATTTTAGTTTTGTTCAAATTTAGATGCAAGTTATGTATTTCTAACTAATTTACTATGTTCTCTAATGTTTTATCTAATTTTATTTTTAGTTCGTCATGATCCGAACAGGGGATTAAGATTGAAACGTCATCTGCAAAAAGGACGCACTGCTCTTCCAGTACGTTTGGAAGATTATTTATATATATTAGAAATAACAAACATCCCAAAACACTGCCCTGAGGAATAGAGCCAGTGACTTGTATTTTATCTGATATTGTATTTGTAATTATTCCGGTATCAAAGTCTGTGTGTTCTATTACTACATGTTGGTAACGGTTGTTGAGATAAGATTTAAACCACTCATGTGCCACTCCCCTTACTCCTGTTTCATATAATTTATTTAATAAAATTTGATGACTGACTCTATCATAGGCTTTACTCATATCTAGTAAAAGGCCTACAGCAATTTTTTTGTTATTTATTACTTCAAAAATTCTTTTTGTGTATTTGTATATTGCCAGAATTGTAGAGTAGTTTTTCCGGAAGCCGTTTTGATTTTCATGTAATATATTAAATTTTTCATAGAATAAGTATAGTCGATTTATTATGGCAGATTCAAATATTTTAGCTGAAGTTAGTAATAATGATATGGGACGGTAATTATTTTTATCGGTGGTCTTCCCTTTTTTATGGACAGGTTTTATGATTGATATTTTCAGGGCATCTAGGAAAACTCCTTCTAAAAATGATTGATTGATTAGTATGGTGTATGGAATAGTTAGTAGATCAACACATTGTTTTATAAAAGAAGGGGGGATTTCATCAATACCAGAAGATGTTTTGTTTTTAAGATTGTTTATTATGGTTCGTATTTAGATATTACGTAGTCAGATATTACTTTAGGGTCTGATAATATATTTAAGTTATCTATTGACGTGATACAAATATTTTTATTCTTCCGTTTTATTTTATTTGTTTCATTATGTATTATACGCCACATAGATTTTGTTTTGTTTTGCGAATTTTCAAATTGGTTTTTATTTGTTAGTTTTTTTGATGTATTGACTGCGTTTTTAAGTATATTGCAATATTTTTTATAATATTCCCTTAAGTGTTCACTTTTAGTTTTTGATATAAGTATCCTTAATAATCTTTTATAGCGGCACGATGTCTTCAGTCCTAATGTTAAGTGAGTATTTGAAATAAGACTTATTTTTATTCTTTTTATAGGCATACGTTTGTTTAAAGAATTTTGTAGAATTTTATTAAACGTATTAAAGTTTTCATTCAAACTTTTATCTTGTTTTAATATATCTTCCCAGGCTATAGTTGAAATTTCGTGTTTAAATTTACTTATATTTGCTTTATTGAATATTCGTTTGTATTTTATGAAATAATTTAAGTGATGGGTGTTAGCGGGTAGTAAAAATAATAGACCTTTGTGATCTGACAAGCCAAATTCTGAAACAATAATTTCGGTATCTTTCGTGTCAAAATTTGTAAAGATTAAATCAATACATGTTGCGCTATTTGGGTTTATTCTGGTAGGATCTTTAATTTTTTGTTGGAAACCATATGACAACATCAAATTTGACATTCTAAGTCTTTCGCTGCTATATACGAGGAAATCTATATTAAAGTCTCCTCCTATTAAGATATTTTTGGAATGATCTTTTTTACTGATATGTTCAAGTAATCTTTCTAAGCAAACATAGAACATTTCAACCTCTCTTTTGCTATTTGGTCAGTATATATTTATAATTAATAAGTTTCCCCTAAGTAACTCTATTGCAGTAATTTCAAAAATCATTTCATGAGACATTTTATTTATATCTTTTCTTTCACTGTATTCTAAAGTATTTCTTACAAGTATCGACTCTCCACCTCCAGCATGTTCCTCCCGATAGAAGGATGAACTCAATGTAAAGTTATCTATATTGAGTAAATCAGCCTTTTCTTTATTTAACCATGTTTCAGATAAAGAGATAATTTTTAAGTTTGGTTTGTTTTCTAATAAGGCTTCAATAAGGTGTGTTTTATTATAGATACTTTGAATGATTTGAAAAAGTATGTCTATATTAGTTGCGAAAATTAGAGGTTTTAGGTTTGTTAGTTGTATGTGTTTTTTTTATTTTGTTCATTTGTGTTTATTGCATTTGTGTTAGTGAGTGTTTTGTTTGTATTGGGGTGTGTTATGGTAATCGAAGTGTTTGTGTTTGACGCGGTGTTAATTGTATTTGTTTCTTGTGAAATAGGTAAGCAAGGCATGAGTGGAGGCTGCAGACTGGTATGCAATTGTTGTTCTCTATTTGTTCCTTTTGCTTCTAGTAAGCTTGCGTAAGTGTGACTTTCTTGAGTCTACTAGTCTCTGTTCCATTTATAAACAACTTGTTGTTTTTTATTATTGCATGTTGCCCATTACGTCGGGCTGTTTGTAGAGCATGGTTTAATTTTCTTCTTTCTTGTAAGGCTGTTGGACTTAGATATTCCGTAGCACTAAAGCCAGCCTCCTTTAGGTAGTAAGAATTATTTAATATATATTTTGTCATTCTTTTACTGATTAACTCAATCTTCAGTGGTCTTTTCTGACCTCGTTTACCTATAAATGTCACTTCCTCGATGTAATCCATTAAGTTTATATTTAGTAAGTCAGAGAACATATTCACAACTCTTCCAATTACATCCTCGTCTGTCTCCCAATAGTTTTCAATAAGTCCATGTAACACAAACGTTTTTTCATTGATATCATCAAATTGGTTTGCAGGTTTGTGAGGATTGTTTTGTAAATTTTGAATGTCATTTCTTAATTTTTCATTTTCCATTTGAAGGGCTCGGCAGCTGAGATCTAATGTCTTTATTTTAGCATTTAAAGTAGTCAAATCCTGCTTGAATTGCATTTGATCAAAAGAAATCTTTTCCAAACCTTGTTATAAGTCTTATTCAATTTTACATAGTGCGTTATCAATTTCACTGCGAATCAACGATTGTACTGAGGATAGGATATATTTATTATTTTTTTGCAATATTGATGTAAATTTTTGTAGGGAGATTTGCTCGTCGTCCAAATTGCTACAAACTTTCATTTCACTGTTACTGCGATTGTTTAGTGCATTCTGTTTAGGTGTATTTCCTTGAGGTGAGGTTGACAAAACATTATCACTGAGGGGGGAATTACTTTTGTTGAAACATGTCATTTTTTTCCTTATCGTGACGTTTTGGTCCGAGTCCGAAGACAGAGTATGTACGTGCTGGTCATAATTTTGAGTAGATGGACCCGGTAGAGCTTCAGAGCGCTTGCAGCTGCGGTCTGATTGGTGTGTTGCTATTATCAGTCTTTGGTTCTTTCGACCGGCAGAAGTCACATTTTCATGAGTTTTTGTGGTTAGCTGTCATGGTATTATAGAAGCGCTTTTTTGAGACATTGGCGCATTCCAGATCAAAGTTTTCGCAACATTTCGAGCATTCTAGATACCTTTTATGGTTTATTTCTTGTAGGCAACCTGCACATACTAAAGCCATCTTGCGGTCAGTAGCAGAAACTTGGTAGATACAAGCGAGTAGGTAGTTCTAGGGGTAACTTGTAGATGGCGTTAAGCAAACAACACCATCTAGCGGGGAGCAGTACAAATCTGGTCTTGTAGCCAATGACTCATATATTGTAAGCTTTCTAGGTTATATTATTGTGATGTTTCGGTACCTAAGAATCCTGCGTCTTGTTTTCTTATTACACTTCTTCTTACTAGTTTTTCTAACGTCTTTATCCGATTACTTACAGGTTTACTTCCGTACTTGAATGGAATTACCGGCGTAATTTCGTTGGAGTTATTTTCAATATTTCTACAACACACACTTTTATTTGCGCTGAGATAATATTACCAGTTGAGAATCACTAATTTAGGTCAATATTTAACTGTTCAAATCACCATTATATGAATTGTTATTATATTTTTTTACCTATTGTTTGCGGAGCTATTGTTTACATGGCAACTAGCGCCCTCTTACCACTTTGGAAGCGTCTAGCTATGAAACATTAGACTTCAAAATAAAATGGTTTTAGGAACCTCAGTGTCATTTTAAAAGACCTATCTATAGACACCCCAAAAGTATAGGTTTGGCTAAAAAATTTTTTTTTGGTATTAGTTTCATGTATGGGAGCCCCCCCCTTAAATGACATATTTTTTTTTTTTTGTATAAGAATCGTAAAGCGGTTAACGGGATACATACTTCTACCAAATTTCAACAGTGTGATACCTATAGTTACAGAATAAAATGGCTGTGACATACGGACGGACAGACAGACAGACAGACAGACAGACTTGACGAAACTATAAGAGTTCCGTTTTTTGCCATTCGGCTACGGAACCCTAAAAACAAGTATTATGAAATTATAACACTGAGACTTCTCAAAGAATTTGATTCTTCGAACAGGGTACAACTTTAGATACAACCTCTACAACTTGATGCCGCAAACCAACTGAACTGCCGGACTCCGCGCTCTCCCCGAATACAAAACTCTCCTCCAAAAATATATCGGTGTTGCCAGCAAATAAATTTAAATGTAACTGTTATAAATACCAATTCAAATAAATGATAGCAGCTATTTATTTGAAAATTACGACATACGGCCGTCCTACATCGAGCAGCCTCCTGGCGCTCGAATGGCTTGCAGTTCTAGGGTGCGATTGTGTAAAGCAATCGTATTCATTTGACAGTTCAAAACGTACGTAATGGTCTGTCAAATGGCAAAGAAAAGGGGGTTTGACAGGTCATATCGTACGTTTTGACCTATCAAATGAATACGATTGCTTTACACAATTCCAGCTCTGTTGGGTTAATACGAATACTCAAATCACATAAATAATCAAACATTACCTCATGATTTTGGATAATAAAAATAGCGTTCAAGTGCATATTAAAGTTTTCAAACGGAATTTAAAGAATTTAACATATGCATGAATAATTATTAATGCCAAGAAAACAGAAGTAAAATAAATAAAACATGAAATTTTAATTTTACACTCATAATATTGAAAACTTGGTTGCAATATGCTAAGATAGTATATATAAAACTTGTTGAAGATAACTAATAATTTCCTTGAGTCATTACGACATTCGCGCAGTAATAGTAAATATTCTACATTATATTACAACATTTTATATATACTAGGCCGTCTAGTACTAAAGTTAAATCTAAATACAAATATATCTTCTTGTTGAACTACTTAACCATTCAAAACAGCATATAAATATTGGTAATTTGAATACAATTTTGGTAAGATTTATCAAGATTAAATAATATTTGAAACTGTAAATCAATATTAATTTAGTTTTATTTGGGTCTTGTTTTTTTTTTGTAAAATAAAGTAAATAATTCAAACATTGTGCAACATTGAACATGGCAGATAAAATATTTGTGCCAGCAAACAATTTATGATAGATACCATTCATGGATATGGAGATAAAATGCTATGAATACGTAAAATTAGAAAAGAATTACTAAAAATGCCCATTGATTTGATTACACAGCAACAATGTGGAAAATGAGTTATTTTAAGCTGTAGAACTAATATTTAAAAAAAAAAACTTGCAGATTTTGTATACTACTTTGACTTAAGCTTATTACCGACTCAGTGTTTTTTTTAAGGTTGTCAATTGATCTTATCAATCATCAAAAGCGGCGATTTCAACTATAGTAAGTTAAATTTTGCGTATTCTTAATATTCATAATAAAAATAAAAAAAAACTGTGAAAGCATTCCGGGAGTGCCGGCAGAAGTGAAAACTTGAATATCAACGTTGTGCATTTTTGATTTTTTGGAATAGTTATTATGAATATAAAAGTACTATCATTTTTGTGATAAAATACAACAATAATAATAATAATAATAATAATAATAATAATAATAATACAATAATAATAATAATAATAAAAATATTTTTTTATAGAATACAATATTTATTTATTGCGCTATCGTACACAAACATTACAATTTATATTATATTAAATTACATTAAAAAGTTTATCTCTCAGAAAAATCAACTTACATCCATAATTTCGCCAACCGTCTTACGGTTTTTCGATCAGGTCACGTGTCCTGACGCGAGTTTCACATTTTTCCCCCATCCCACAAAAGTGCTCAACGCCCCTAAAGAAGTTTTCACTTCAAAAATTTTCAAAATCCTTTAAAACGTTCTCAACAAACGTAACTTGTAACTTCATAACTTCATAAGCGGCTGCTTAATACCCGACTTGTAGATTCACTACATTAATACTGTTTATTTTTACTCATTAACTTGCGGTAACTAAGTTTAAAGTGCAAATAAGTTATAGTTTATGTAATGCTTAGAGCACATTATAAAGAATAAAATTGAATAAAATACCTTTTAGAATGTTTTGAGAGTTTAAGTCGTAATGTTATTCGTCTGTAAATAGTGATCTCACATTTACTAACCTTCAAACATAGGTAATAAAGTTTTGTGATGTAACCTAAATATTTTATTTATAAAAAATATTGAATTAAAATATGAAATTATAACACTGAGACTTCTTCAAGACTTTTATTCTTCGAACAGGGTACAACTTCAGATACAACCTCTACAACTTGATGCCGCAAACCAACTGAACTGCCGGACTCCGCGCTCTCACCGAATACAAAACTCCCCTCCAAAAATATATCGGTGTTGCCAGCATATAAATTTAAACGTTACTGTTATAAATACCAATTCAAATAAATGATAGCAGCTATTTATTTGAAAATTTCGATACAAGTAAGCATAATAAATAAACAACAATAATATTTAATGAACTTTCCCTTTTTATGTTATGGTTCAAACATTCGAATACTATATAAACTAAATCAATTAGCATTATTATATTAAATTATTACACAAATCACAAGACTACGATTTTAAACAAACAGAAATTGGTTCCGATGCAATATTTATAAAAACAATACATTCAAAAACCCCGTTTGCACTCGGGATTTGGCGGAGCGAAAATAAGTGACATGACCACACTCGAGAACGCCTCGAAGGGCACTGAATAGACGATGAGCGATACGAGCGCGCGGCGGCCTGCTAAATTTTGACAACTTTTCACTTTTTGGGAAAACAATATATTGAAATACAAAAATTAGAAGGTAATGTAAAGTTCTATCTATTGGTATAACTTTGATATAATTTATTGATGTATTTCCAGACAAAGACGAATTCATGTTTCATTCAGAGCTCACTTTGGATTTATTTGCTTTTGAGTAAAGTATTAGCAATCGTGTTTTTGCTTTTACAGTCTAAAAGATAATATTTTCAAAATTAATATATGTAAATTTTGGAACTAAACGTGTACTTCTCGTGTTGTGAAACTAACCCGAATGGAGCTGAAATTTGGATAAAACGAAGCAATAGCGCCTTAAGATCTACATTATTATTATTTATTTTATTTATACTTGCTTAGTTTAAATGTAAGATGGGGGGGGGGGGACCGGATTTACTATCAAACGTTAGATTTCAAAAGAAAATGGTATGAGGAACCTCTATGTCATTTTAAAAGACCTATCCATAGACACCACCCCACACGCATAGGTTTGGCCAAACGATTTTTTCGGTTTTAGTTTTATGTATGGGTGGTCCCTTAAATGTCATTAATTTTTATTTGTGTATAAGAATCGTAAAGCGGTTAACAGGATACATGTTCCTAAAATTAATAATTAATTTCAACAGTGTGATGCTTATAGTTAAAGAATAAAGTGCTGTGACATACGGACGGACAGTCAGACGGACAGACAGACTTGACGAAAACATAAGGGTTCCTTTTTTTGCATTCGGCTACGGAACCCTAAAAACAGGCAAGCCAATGCCCCAAAGGTATTACCTGCACTTGCAATTGGTTAGGTACGCGCTAAAACTTATTTTTATAATTTTCAGTAAGCAAGCTTATTGTTGCAAGCGAAAATAATTGCTGGAATTAAATACAACTGGATATATGCCACAAAAGAATTTGAGAAGCACTTTAATAACTGATATTACAGATACAGTTCAGTCAAAATTACGGATCAATTTAAAATGATTGCTAAATTGGCACACATTTAGTGGTAATTTAAAATTAAACAACTCTATAACAATATGAAATTTTATATCCAATTGGACCATTATTAAATGTGGTTCAATAATGTAAAAAAACATAATTATCGAATGAGTAGCAGTTAAATCATTTATGAATTTACTGAAATTTATGATGAAAATGTTAGTACCCGTTGAAGTGAAGCCCAGTGAACATGATTTCCATGAAACATAATGTTTTGTTTTTCTTGTATAATGTTTTGATGTGTGTTGTAAGTATTAGTGTTTATTTTATAAACATATGTTTGGAGTCATAGTATAATTTAGTAAAGAGAATTCAATATTGCCCTAGTTCCATTTTTTTACGACCTCCAGCTAAACACGCTGGTTTCAAGGCGTCGTCATTCCGAGGTCCCGGGTTCGATTTCCGGTCGGGTGAATGTAGAAATCAAAATTTTCTATATTGTCTCGGGTCTGGGTGTTGTGGTTCCACCGTAGTGTCTGATTTCCATAACACAAGTGCATGAGCTACTTAATTTGGGATCAGAGGAATGTATGTGATTGGTGTCCAACAGTGGCGGCTGGTGGTTTATCGAACTGGTAGTGCACTTTAAGAAAATCGAAGCAAAAACTAAAAACAATTACGGTAATATAAATAAACAATAATTAATGCGTCACACATACAGTGAAACATGTCATGATGTCAATCATGGCTGCCGTTGTCGCCTCGCGCCCATGCCGGCCGGCCAATCCGTCAAACATCGGGTGCTCTCGGCAATCGTCGGTTCGCCCGTGCGGCGCTCGAGAACCCACTCATTACTCGGTACATTTCTATGAACTATCTTTTGTTTCACGCGTCAGGCGTGTTACCTCGTATCTCCTACAAGTTATATAGCAGTCCTCGTGCACTCGCCGAAGCGCACGAGAATTTGTCTTTACAGAAAAATATGTCTTAATAGTTTAGTAAAGCGCTCAAACTGTTTTACCATAATTGGAGATTATATCTTTTATACGTTTTTGTATGTTTAAAAATAACTATTAAAATGGTAATTAAAAAGAAAGACGAATTACTTAATATTTTGTAATATTTAAATCTTTTGAATTGGTGGTTCAGCGCACGAGCGCACTTAAGGTACAGCCGCCACTGGTGTCCAATATATATTTATTTATAATTATATATACAGAGTGTTCGGCGCTTAGATGTAGATATTCCTGGAGCCAATAGAAGACACATATGCGATCATTTTAAGTCATGTATAATAATTTTTGAGTTCCTTTTTTTCATATCAAATTGCGGATCAGAAAGTGAGCCAAAAGTACCAGATATTTTTTGATTTTCAGTGCTTGCGTATGGTACCCGAGAGAACAAATATAGATTTCTACGATGAAAAATATCTCGTTGTCGATGTTTTTAATATAAGACGCAACGGCCGAAGAAGCCACTATTATGTGAACATTGATGTGACATTCAAACAAACATGGGGAGATAATATATAATTAATACCTTGTAACATAAAAAGTTTAAAATAGAAAAGAGTAACAATATAAATAGTTCTGGGTATAACTTTATGGCCTTTGTGTCATCAATTGGGCCAATTGTAGAACATTTTAACCCACTCAAGAAAGAGGTTTTAAGGTTGACTTTTATATCCTAAGTGATTTTATTACTGGTAAACATTTTAAAGATTTACAGTTTGTTTTACATTGTGAACTAATACAATATATTTTAGTCCGCAAAATTGTCGACATAAAAAGCCTTTATTCTGTGTTCAGTAACTAAAAACGATGTTAAACTTTATTTAATTTATTCACTTTATGCACAAACAAAAGGTGCATGTGGCGGACTTGACCCTTACACACTGCGACTTTTAGCAGCGACCAGTAGCAAAATATATTTATATATATATTTTAGATACTTGCGTTACTTTAAGCGTAAGGATCGATATCCTAACGCTCATGATGCAGAACCTGGACATTGAAAAATCATGTAATGTATATTGGCGACTGTATCGATGCTAAAATAAAACCTGTTTATTGCGTGAGTCATCGATGCTAGAAATTGCAGTGTTAAAGGGGTCTTAATGCTAAAAGTTTTAATTTTAGTTTGATGTACAACTATACGAGTTTCTGCATAACGAATATAGAAGTTCATTCGTGGGGATACATTTCAAAGAGCTTTGCAAGTTGATCAATTTGGATCCTTTGATTGGCAAGGCGTTTAGGAACGCTGGACTCCTGCCATGTCCTATTCCACCGGTAAGTTTGGGACGAAAATTGACTTTTTTTATTTCAATTGTTTATACAACAGACATCAATCAAATAAGAAATAAAAAGTAATTATATTAGAATAAAAACTAGACCAATGACCTAGCATGTCAGACATTTAAGTTAATCAAATGCGTAATTATTATAGGATTTTTTTGCTTGTAACCTGACTGGCACAACTGTGCAATAAAAGTAACCGTCAATCGTGACTAATAGTTAAAAATCGTTGCCGTTAGTCAAATAAATTTGATAATATTGGATTTAAATAAAATTCTTCACCAATTGTATTACAACATCCATTCTGTTAATTGATAAAGGTATCTTTTGCTTCAACTGCTGGTAACGACTTTTCCATTTGTTGAGTTAACTATCGATCACGAAATTGGGTTCTATTAGCGAAGCCGCATTGGCATAGCGTCGCGTCTCCGTTGCGTTGCGCTGATCCATATGAAATTCATGCGCGCAACGGCCATCGTTGCGCGCATGTTGCGACAAAGCAACGTAAGATGTGGCATGCTGTTCAGTGTTTGTAAAACGTCGTCGCGTTGCGTTGATGCAATGCAACGCCAATGCGGCTTTGCTTTACTATACGAAAAGGCGTATACATCACTTTAAATATATATTTTTTAATGATTTTTATTTTTGTTTCAGAAACGTTATGTTCTATCAAACATATCTCTTCCATTTGATGATTTCCACTACGTTTGGCCGTTCGAAAAAGCAAAAGGAGTAGGCACTTTTACTGTCAATAAAACCCGCATTGGCCAAGGAACTCTGTACATGCATTTTACTCAAAAGTGATTTTTAACGCATGATGAAATAAAATAAAGTTTTATTAACTTACATTAAAATTTCGCTGTTGAAGAATCCACTCTTTCCACTCCTTTTTACGACCACAAATGATGTCAACTCAAATGAAAACTTTTCTTACCTTTACTAAAATCCAAATTATTGATTGATTGATTATTGATTGATTTTACCAACGACATATAAGAGTAAAAATTGTAGCACATCTGTACATCCGTCACGGTGGCAGCACCGTATCAATACGAGGCGTTCAGTATTAATTGTATGAAACTCCATACTTCAACACACAACTATCAACTTCGTAACGACACCAACTCGGATCGAGACTAACTCGGAACCCACTCTCGACCAGCGGCGCATGCGTTCACTATCCGTCCACCCTGTCAAACGGGCTGACATTCACAAGAAGAACTGTCATAAGTTGTATCAAACACGATCCGAGGCGAGGCGTTCGCTATCCAGGGCCGATGCCATCCGAGGCGTTGATGTTCCCTTTTATCTAACGCGCTTCCGTATGGTTGACGCCTCGTTGGTGCCGTAACCGGGTTGATAAGTCGGCGCCGAACTTTGTCCGACTTAATGAGTTCCTAAAAGGGCCGATTTTAAAATGACTTTATTAATTGTTTGCAGACAAATAGGTACCGTTTTTAATCAGGCGTATTGTATTTATTTCCACGAATATTCTTATTCTGACGTTTGTAAGACAAGACCTATCAGACCGAATAAGTATAAAAAGACCGGCTATAAATCGATATCGCCACACCAGCACATACAAATTTTGCATTGATACTAAAAATACTGATGCAGTCGCGCGACTGTATTGATACTCACGCGCGTGAGCATGATACAGTTGCTAATTCAATAAACAGAAACAGTTGTCAATGGCCAGCTTCTGCATCGCGACTGCATAGCTACTAAAAGTGGCAGTGTGTAAAGTGTCTCAAGATTAACAATTCGCGACTGCATCGCGACTCACGTGATGAACAGGATTTCTCATCGATGCTGTAGAGCGTTAGTATCGATCTAGAATCGCGACTATATCGCTACAGTCGGGCTAAAAGTAACGCAAGTGTGTAAAGGTTGACAATTTGCGATTGCATTGATGCTGCATCGCTGCTTAAGGATTTGGCCCACTGACTGCAGTATGCAGTCCAGTCCGTACAAAATTGACCGGATTAGGGCAATTTTGTATGAACAGGAGCACAGACCGCAGTCAGTATGCCAAATTCTTAAAAGTCCCACTGTGCAGAGGTCTTTAGGCCTTCCGGTAAAATAAAATTAACTGGTAAAATAACTTCTATTTAATAACAGCTATGTTTGCCAACATTAAAGAAATAAGCAGATAAATATTCGAAATTTAATAACGATAGTTGGATCGTGGAAGTTTTGCTAAGGGTTCTTTTTGGAGTGCGGGACCCTAAAACCGATTTCTCAGTAAAATAACCAAACTTCCGAGTTGCAAGTGGCAACAGCAATAAGGGGAGACTATTGATGTGGCCTACTAATATAAGGGCTTTGATAAGTGAGCCGACTTGCGAACTTGAAGTGATCTCCCAAACTTCTCTCTGTTTAGAGTGGAGAATGTTTACGGATTTTTTGTTCGGATATTGTTAGAAAAGTTGCTTTTAGACCATTTGTCAACTGATGTTTATTGTTAAATTTGGTATTTTATTTTTAAATATAACGTTCATTAAAGGGCTGTAAAAATTATACGAAAATAACATGTTAGGTTAGTTAGTTTGGCTGGGGTGTTTTCCGCGCTTAGCCTCACGATTGGACTATTGTGCATATGCCCCTCTTTTTATTCTTACCATTCCAGGTCTTCCCAGGAGGCTAGCAATCTGCTCAGATGAGTACATGTTGTGGTGATTCTTCTGCCCTCATACATGTTAAGGTTGTAGCACATTTATACACCCGTTACGGGAACAGCACCGTATCAACACGAGGCGTTCAGTATTTTTTGCATGAAACTCCATACCTCAACGCACATCTGTTAATTTTGAAACGTCACTACCTCGAATCGAGATCAATTTGGGACTCACTCACGACCAGCGGCGTATGCGTTGTAACGTAGTGCCAATCCCATGGCGAGGCATTGCTGTTCCCTTTACGTAACGTGCTTCCGTATGGTTCACGCCTGGTTGGTGCTGTTCCCGTGCCGGGTGGGTAGATTTGCTTCAACTTTTATAATAGACATTAGTGTGGCGTAAGACAGGTGGCAACAATGCGCGTTGAGAAAAGTTCTGAGATGAAATGCTCAATACAATAATCTTTCTATAGAAATGAGACTAAAGGCCTGTTTCACCACTAACATACGACAAGAGCTGAGAAAATAATGAATCAATTATGAATGTCATTTCATACGAAGTAAAGACATATAACGCTAACCAGAAAATTGTTCTATAACATGGTACATTAAGCCGTTGGTTCTGCGCCTGATCACCCGATCAAGTCAGATCTGCCGTCTCACCGAATAATAGGAGTGAAGGAACAGAGCTATTGTCAGAGCCAGCCCTTGTATATTGCGCATACACTTAAGTACTATTGACAATGCCCCGCGCTGATAGTCAATCTGAGTTGAGATAGACTGCTGTGGTAGGATACCACCAGGATGACGTCAGTTATATAATTGTACACCATTAAATTATTTTTACTATAGAACTGACACCACGAACAAATTTTGTGCTCCCATTAATTTTAATAATTGACATTAAAATTACAAAGAATTCGTTACGAAAATTGCGACCCATTTTTTGCTTGACATAGCTTCTTTTTACGTAGTGATAACAGCCCACGTACATACACTTACAACCCTTTGTAGGTATATTTTCGGATATGATAACTTTTGAAGAAGATAACACCGCTTCTATCGGTTTGCAGTTGACGCAACAAATTTGCGATAACTTCCCAAAACTTATTTTACGATAAGTCTTTATGACGTAACATTCTATTCTGCATAGATTCTACACAATTTTCCGGAAATCTCTTTATCGCAACTTTTGAATTATGGGAACCAGTTTTATCTTACGGACAGGCAAAATGATTTTATTTTTGTCTTTATTAAATACCTAGGTCCTACTTTTACAATAATAAATTGGTGGCTACTTCTAGAATAGTTAAATACGGGATGGTACTATGTACAATATATTTGCTATATAGTTTAAAGATAATTATTATTACCCTTCTACCAAAGTGCACAAAAAAACTGAGTGCTGAAGTAGAGGAGTACGTTGTGCGTTCACGTAAATTTTTTACGTTTTCATTGCTGGTTCTGAACCCGTCTGCATATCTGCATACCTTTCAAAACAGGAAACATACATAGCGTGTTAACGTCATATCAGTTATTTCGATTATGAAACATTATCCTTATTTCAGCGCTAACTAATGAAAACAATGATAAGTAAAATATTAATAGTGAATGGGTATTTTATGTTTTTTTTTACAAAAATGTATTTAATACAATGACCTGGTTGGAACAACAGCATTTAAATCAAACATTTTGAGACAATCATTATCTATTCCTAGATTTTATTTATATATACTGCACAGAGTGATTGTTATTCTGGAACTTGGATACTGTCCCATTATATATGTGTACAGGTGACTTAGTTATAACTACCGAAATTTTGTGTAAAGACTCCACGGATGAATATGAACACTTTTACTATGGAGGCAATAGTGAAATCGAGAAAAAACAAACAGCTTTTCCATACAAAAGTTCAATTGGCGCGCGGTCAAAATGTATGGTAGTGATAACAAAGTCACCCTGTATATGATTGTGTTTAAAAGCTCCGCCATGCCTCAACTATACTTTTTAAAGCTCTAAAGTTAACAACATCATTTGTTGATTCTTTACTTACTGCGGCATTTAGCAACGATGCTGTCGCGCGTTAGTATCGATGCAGTCACGATGCAGAAGCTGAACATTGACCATTGTATATCTGTGTAATGGCAGCTGTATCGATACTAACGTGCGACAGCATCGATGCAAACATCTGTACATTAATGGAGTCACGATGCTAAGACCTTTTGCACACTGCGACTTTCGGCAGCAAAACAGTCACGATGCAGCATCGATGCAGTCGCAAAATGTCAACTTTTACTCACTTGCACTACTTTTAGCATCATCGCAGTCGCGATGCTAACGCACGTTAGCATCGATGCAGTTGCGATGCAGAAGCTCAACATTGACGAATTATGTTCTGTATATTGGCGGATGCATCGATACTAATGAGCGTTAGCTTTGGTGCAGTCGCGTTTTTGCATCGATGCTTACGAGTGACTGCATATTGATGCAGATTAGCATTGGCTAAAAGGGGCAGTTTTATTTTATTTCATTGGACACCAAACACCTACACTGTTTTGATCCCAAAGTAAGTAGCTAATACCCTTGTGTTATGGAAATCAGACACAACCGTGGTACCACAACACCCAGACCTGAGACAATATAGAAAATTTTGATTTCTATATTGACCCGACCGGGAATCGAACCCGGGACCTCGGAGCGGCAACGCCTTGAAACCAGAATGCTTAGCCACTGCACCACGGAGGTCATCGCAGTGTATAAAGGGTCTAAAAGTCGCAGTTTGTAAAATGACTTAGTACGGGACAGTCGTAAAGTCCTCCCTCTTTACCCTTGATTTCTTATAGCGGCTGGTTGCAAACAGTCTGCGTCCATTGTTATCCTACAATTTCTGAAGTAATCGCCTACTAGTTTATGGCAGCGTTTACAAATAGCGTGTTCGGATACCCTTGATGTACCTCCATTTTAACATGGGCCTCATAAAGAAGCTCAAAATCACACCAGGAGCGATGGAGAGGGCTATGCTGGGTGTTCGAATCAGAAATGAGGAGATACGTAGAAGAGCTAAGGTAACGGACATAACTTTGAGAATCAGTAAGCTCAAGTGGCAATGGACAGGGCACATAGCGCAAAGAACTGATGGCCGTTGGGGCAGGAAAGTCCTGGATTGGAGACCCTTCGACCAAAAACGCAGCGTAGCACGTCCACCAACAAGATGGACAGACGATCTTAAAAAGATCGCAGGATCAAACTGGATGCAGACCGCTAGTGATCGGTCGCTGAGGAAAGCCGTGGGGGAGGCCTATGTTCAGCAGTGGACGTCCTTTGGCTGAGAATGATGATGATGATGATGACCTACATTTTATTTGTATCGGTTCCTATTAGATATTCCCGCCTTGCCAATCTTGCTACATGTCGATTGCAATCGCAATGCTATCGCTTAAAAAGTGGCCAATTCTCGTGCAGTATGTATACGAAGAAAGTTCAACAATCGTTTTTTTTTTCTAAGAACGAGCAGTTTTTCTTTTACCAGGTTTACGTACGGTTTACGTATTTCTTTGCGTTTCGACTTTTTCCGTGCGTATGATTTTTAGGGTTCCGTAGCCGAATGGCAAAAAACGGAACCCTTATAGTTTCGTCAAGTCTGTCTGTCTGTCTGTCTGTCCGTCCGTATGTCACAGCCATTTTATCCTGTAACTATAAGCATTATTAAATTGAAATTTGGTAGGAAGATGTATCTTGTTAACCGGTTACCGATTCTCATACAAAAAATAAAAAATAGTGACAGTTATTCATACATGAAACTAAAACCAAAAATTTTTTTTTGTCAAACCTATGCGTGTGGGTTGCCTATGGATAAGTCTTTTAAAATAACGTAAAGGTTCTTAAAACCATTTTCTTTTAATGTCTAACGTTTCATAGCTAGACGCTACCAAAGCGGTAAAATGGGAGTCCCCCCATCTAATTTCTAAACCAAGCAATTGTAAATTTTGAAAATATATAAAATGTAGATCTTAATAAATACTTTTAATGAAAATTGGTTCGAACGGGATCGAAAGTGTAGTTTTTGAGATATAGCACATTTTCAACAACCGCAAACATAACTTTGTACTTCATACAAACACTATGATAAACAAAGTTATATTTGCAGTCAACAAAATATTGTGGTATTTTACTAAGTAGAAGTAAATGGATTCCCTAATTCAGTTAAAGTTGGCACGGAACCCTCAGTGCGCGAGTCCGACTCGCACTTGGTCGTTTTTTCGGTTAATATCGAAGCTCTTAATCGAATTAACACACGAAATATGTTCGATTGATGGGAAGATCTAGGCATAGCTACGTAATAATCCTACCGTTTATTACTGTTCAGTTTTTCAGTATTTGAGCATTAACAATTTTGACAACTCGGTCAAAAGAGGACTATGCGGGTGAAACTGATTCAAAGCAGTACAAAATATCACGACCGAACATTGATCTAACTAGTGGGTTGTTGACAAGCTCTTTAATCATCAACTTTCTATAATAGTATGGTATAAACAGCTGATACTGCTAATTAGAGTCCGGCGCGCACCTGGCTAAACGCGGGGTGAGTTGAAATCATAGAAGTACACACGGCAGCACGTCATGCTACCCATTATACATATCTATAACTACGACGCAGTATGGAGTGTTAGAAAGAAAGTCTCCTTGATATTATTGGTGAAGTTGTCTATTTTATCAAAATTTGCCAATGTGCGATTAGACTCAAAGCTAACGGCCAATAGAGACAAAATACTGGGGGTTGGCCACGCCTCCCTGCTCCGCCGCCAGTCTGCCACCGGACCCGAGCTCCTCAGTTACGTTTTCGGCATTACTGGTGTCTGTTATGGTTTGCATGTTGTTTAATTACCAAAGATTTTTTTATAAATATGGCGCCTTCGCTATCCCAAGTAGAGAGTGAGTGAATAATTGCGTGTTACGTGTGAAAGACATTTGTGATCAGACTGGAGAAACGGTAAGTTATTTATTTATTTACTTTTTCGTTATGTTTGAAAGTGTAAACAAAAACAACAGGTTAACTTAGTTATGATTTTCCTCACATCAATTAAAACCTCAAATTAGTTACTAAAGTGAGATTTTTATTTGTTTTAAAGATTTAGGAAGGATTAATTTCATTCGAATTTATAGAAACACAAACAGTTTCCCAAACACTTTACTTGTTTTTATGTTTACTCACTGTTTCGAAGCACTTTTAGCTAACTAAAGTTGAGTTTTAAAATTTTCATAAATAAACGTAACAATTATAACAAAAGACTCAATTCATTATTTGATTTTATTACGAGTGTTTGACTTTCAGATAACGATTCAATTTAAATATCACATTACAAAATAAATGGATGAATCTTACGGATGTGTTTAACAACAATCTGTTGTTATTATCTTGTTTGTTTACCTACGCGACCGCCGGCGGCCATATGATACATGAGCGATGTGTCATTTACTTAGCTAGGTATCATTTTTTTTCTTGAAAAATGTAGATATATCTATAAACCATCAACAATATTTTAAAATGTTATTAACTTTTACTCACGACCAACGTCATCGATGCTATTTTTGTTTTTAGTTTTGAGATGGTTTTACTAATAACTTTTAAAATAGCAAATAAACTAAGTTTGTCGTTTTGTTTTAGCGAAAAACTGTTTATTTCTGGTTGCGGCGGTGGTAAGAGTCAGGGACCATCGAAGCCCACCACCGCCAGCGCTATGAGAGAGCCACGACGGCAGGGGAGGACGCGGCCATAGTCGCGGCACACTCCGCTGATCCCTTTCCCAGTCCGAGAGCTACTTCTTCTACTTACAATGTGAGTTTATTGCATCAATCCTAGATTTATCAATAGAAATAGAGTGAAAAAATATATAGCATATTTTAAAACACTGGCATTTAGTTTGCTAAAATACTTACTTATTTGATTGTTTCAAACTCTCAGGAAGTAGACCGACTATAAAAAAGAATTGATGGAAAAATTGCAAAGGCAATCCTTCGCCCAATGCATACTCTATAATAATTTATTGACTACCCCTGCTAGAGTTATTTCAAAAAAATATTTTGCTTTTAATTTAATCGAGTCACAAGTTATATTTATTAGTTAGGTCCCTCCTTAACAGGGAAAACAGAGTAATAAAGTTATAATTTTTTTTTTTTTTTATGTTTTGTCACTATACAAACTTAATAATATAAATTGCACTTGTAAAAAGCAACTTTGGCTGTGCAAGTGCAATTTATAGTAATGAAGTTTTTATTTATTTTCCATATCCGCCCGATATCTCAGTGGTTGTTATGAATAAATTTATATTATAATATAATTCATTATCATAACAATAAAAGTAAAAATAAGTCTCAAAAATATCAAAAAAATCATAGTGTTCATTTGGTTTGCTAAGGTAAAGTGTGATCAGGGCCTGTACAGCTGCGGCCATACAAGCTTTTACAGTTGCAGCAGTATAGCGTTGGTTCACACTATCATGTTCTATGTAAAAGGAACCAACACTTGTTTTTTTTTTGTTTTAGATTTCCTTGGATACAGTCAGGAGGAGACTGAAGGAAGCGGGGAAGAAGTGCTGCAGGACAGACAAGAAAATAGAACTATATTCTCATCACAAAGAGGCAAGAGTTAGTTTTTGCTTAGAAATTTATAATTTTGATTGGGAGAATAACATTGTTATATTTGTCGACGAGAAAAGTAGTCCTGGGTTCATATTAATGGTGAGCAAACAAATTAATGTTCGGGTCTCACAAAGACATAATTGTATTAAACTTATTGTAAATCTAGAAAAAGTGGCAAAATAAATAAAGCCTGAGTTTGTTTCGCTCCATCTTTTCAGTAGTAGCCCAAAAAAGTTCCGAAGCTGTGGTATGATATCATTAAGTTAGAACATGGTAAAGGTAATTTTGTGTTATTTGTGACCTTTTTTCTCCACCTAGATGTTGTTTGGAAGAGAACGCTCCTAGCGATAAGATGGCTTTAATTGTAGGTATCTATGTCAATAGTAATATCAGCATCAACATGTTCATACCTACAAACCATGATGAATTTGACATTGAATTTCAGCCATATTGCTCGTTACTAGTGTCATAATAATTTTTGTTCTTCTGTCTGTAAATCTTGGTAATCTTGTCCAATCACCAGTTGGACACACAAAAAGATAAAAAAATATAAATAAATGGTAGTTCTGGTCCTAAGGTGGTTAGGTTTGAATTGTTTAATCAGATTTATTTTTAGGTTGGTTATAATTTAAAAAAGTGAAAAAAATATTCTTGCCTCTTTTTTCATGATGGCATAACCAAAATGAACTAGCGTAGAGAAGTTTTATATGTTTTTTTTATTGTTAATAATGTTATCAAAAAGTTATCTTTTTTTCATAAAATGTTATATTGTAGGTAATTAAAATTACATCTATTTTAAAAAAGTTTTTGAGATATTATTGTTTTTGAAAATTTTTATAATCATCAATCAATCATGAATAAAGATATCATTGAGAGTTTTTATTATAAAATAAATATTGTAATTCTTTATGTGAGCTTGTTTTTCTGTTTCTATGGGTATTCATTTTGTTACAAATTTAAGCGATAATTTTGCAAATTTTATGATGGAGTATGTAATTCATTTTTTAACTCTTTCATTTTTTAACTGCCGTTTTTATAAATATCTTAGTATAAATAATTTATTATGATGTTATAAGTTATTAATTAATAAATAAATATTTTTCACTTATTATGATGTTATTATTTTTTCTAATCAATAGCTAGTTTATACTTTGTTATTTATATCAGAATTATAAAAGTTACTTACAAGTTACAGTAACTTTTTTATGAGCCATTATCATGCCTCGGATTCTCCTTTTGCGTTTCAAAACTCGTCAAATCGTCACCCCATCGATCGTTCGTTCTGTGGCCTTCAATACTATCTAATATCTTCTTTTCTTTATAATATCCCCTAACCCTTGGCTCACTAGTTTTCGGCACGGGTCGTGCGAACGTGAAGCAGTCGCAAACAAGTTAACTTGGCTTTGCGCGCAGCTGGCGAGGCGTGGCGAAAAAAATGAGAAGATAACAATTTAAAGTAAACCTTAAAGTAATGATATACGGTTGAAGCTAGTAGGAGTAGTCGTGAGAGTCGCGCGGCGGCTCTTGTGGCATCGGGATGTCCTTGCGAGCGAGCCGTTTGCTATTTCAACTGTATGTAATTAAGTTAGGGTTTAGTTTCAATTGTTATCTTTTCGTTCTCTTTGTCGCGTCTCGCCAAATGTGCGCTCTTAGCCTAACTTAAGACCCCAGATAATATAATACTACTAGACTAACCTCATGGTTGCATGACCGCGAACTGATAGGCTAAGTGCCTTCTGAACTCGTCAATCTGATCAGTGAAGATTATCAGTTGTGATTTGCTCTTCAGCTTCACTATTTTGTAATGGTTTGTGGTAAGTAAACCTGCCGCTAATGCAGAACAAAAGGTAATGTTACAGCGTAATAATAAGTCATTCATTAGTTCATTGCACTTATTGCACACGCTTGGAATAAAATGTTTCTGTCCAAGACTGGAACTGATCCCACACTTCGCATATCAAGCGGGTATTATCTACATTATGCTTGAAATGCTTTACCTAAGGCTAAACGGTTCAAACAATATATCAAAAGACAGTTAAAAAATGATGTGCATTTTGAGTGCTTAAGCACTATTTTACTTCTCACGATACTTTTATAAATATTTGTTTTAAAAACGGGCGACGTTACTAATAGTAATTAATAAAAGGGGGGCCAAAGCATTCTTTGAAAGTGTAACGAGAGCGTAAAGAGTTTAAATGAGGTAAAACTCAAAAAGTATTCTAAGGGCTTGTTTCAGATAGCTATATGGAACTTTAACAGGAACCGGTTATACAGGCACTAAAAGTAATAGGTATATAATCTGCAAAACTGCTCCTATATCATAAAAAAACGAAAAGTAAAGAAATACGCAACCGCTTGTTTGCATATCAATAAATCACACCATCCTTCCCGCCAAAATCACATGAGAAGCGAGCCCACGGCGCAATGCATACATCACGACTGCACAACTTATTTGAAGTAGGACTGAAATAGGATATTTGTCTTTTTCGCACGATTCTCTCCGTTCAACTTTCAAAGCGCTCAAGGTCAAAGTGTAGTAGTCTGACGTGCTGCCGTGTCTACTATCCCCTATCGGAAGAGAAGAACAAATAAAAGCTGTCAAATGAAACCATTTTAGAAGGACATTTATGTGTGTAAAATTGTTTATGTATGCGTGTCAGTGATGTTTTCCATACCGCTTTTTACATCAATATCGATATCGATATATCTATAACTGATATCAGTTAAAGTAGGCATCAACATAAATCACGGGCTAAGTACGAGTCGGACTCGCGCACAAACGGTCTCATATTCGTTGGTTCCTCTAATTTTTTTGTAAAATAAAAACAATTCATTTTATTTTATTTTATTAAATAATTCCACTTATACCATACCACTAACCACTTTTTATGATTTATGCAAAAGTTTGTGATGAAGGATGAATGAATGGATGTTTGTTAATCCTTCTCACCAATAGTACTCGGTGGATTTTGATGAAACTTTATAGTACTAATAGTTTATACATCAGAACAGTACAAAGGCTAAATTCATAATGATATTTTTGAGATTCGAATTTTTTTGCGGGTAGGTAAAGCCGCGGGAACCGCGGAATTAGTAGTAAAACTAAAAAGACACATAAATTACAAATGTATATTTTACTATTATATTAATATCTTAACAATATAATATCAGTTGCAATTAGTTGTAAGTTTAGTATTTTATTTATTTATTTATTTTCTTCATACATCTACCATTACAGACTAATCCAATTCGATAGATGCGGAAATAAGATGTTTTTTAAACACAATCAAATAAAAAAAAACACATCATAAATTGCCACAATAAATGAAATCCTAAAACATCACTCACGATTACAGATTATGTATAGTGTTACAATCTCAAATTCAGCTCGTGAACAAAAGAACAAATCTAGGCAGTCAGCGGCTAATTTGAGATTTTTTATAGCACGCGTTAGGGGAGATGTGGCCAGCAGCTGCGTTCTACCGCGCTGAACAGCGAATAAGCTCGGATGCGCCTTTGTTCGACTGAATGTTAACACGGAGCATTTCGAGACATTAAATTTCAACTTGTTGTTCTGGCTCCACACTACCATCCGGTCGGTATCCTGCTGGAGGCGGCGGCAGTCCGCCTCCGTATTAATAGTCAGGAGCAATTTCAAATCGTCGGCGAAAAGTAGACACTTTGCCTCTCTAACAACTTCCGGTAGGTTATTTATCATTATGAGGAAGTTTAAAGGTCCTAAATTGCTACCCTAGCTTACGCCTCATCTAGTGAAATATGTTTTAGACCTGTATCCACCATACTCTACATACTGTTTTCTGTCCCTCATATAACTCGCAAAAAATTAAGGTGTACAGCCAACCTTTGCCAACTTCCATAGTAGGTAGTATGTGGTTATCTTCTAAGTCGCACGCTTTCCTAAAATCGAAGTATGCGGCGTCCACTTGCAATCCTGCGTCAAGTACCGCAAAAGAACGCGGAACCCGCTCACATAGCACATAGTGCTCAAAGTCTCCCCTGTGCTGTGGTCGAGATTGACCGAGGCGGGAGTTGTCCACATCGACCTGCAGCGAGTCCGGGTGCTCGATCAGTCTCCCCTGATCCAGTGCTCCCGGTGTCTGGGCTAGGGCCACGGCAAGCGGTTCTGCCGCGAAACCGTGGACGTGTGCAGCCACTGTGGAGGCCCGCACCTGAGGCGGAGTGTGCTGAGCGAGCGTCTGGAAAACTGCCGACCTGTACCAACTGCCAGACCGCCAAGATGGACCGAGTTGACCATAACGCCTTTAGTAACGATTGCCCGGTCCGAAGGAGGTGGGTAACCCTGGCACGATTGGCAGTTCAATATTGCTAAGGTGGTCGTTGATGTGACGAACGTAAAAACCACATGCGCAGAAAAAGATAAGCGGTATCACGTTTTTCAGGCCAATCTCCAGAGGAGCCGGGCTGCAACGGACGAGCTCATTGCCGAGGCAGCGAGAAGGAAAATCGCCATTGCGTTGGTCCAGGAGTCTTACATAGGAGCGACAGGTGTAATGAAAAACTGCCCAGGCGTGCGAATCCTCTAATGTTGTAAAAGCACCGACCAACCGACAAAGGCGGCGATTGTCCTCTTCGACGATACGATCGATGTCACTCAATGTCCCATGCTCACCACAAGGAACATGGTTGCTGTAAAATTGAGAACCAAAGCGTGGGAAATAGGGGTGATATCGGCCTACCTCGAGGGCGACAAATCTATAGAGCCGGACGTGGAGAGGCTGAAGGAATTGGTCAATGGGCTTGGCCTGAGGAACGTGATACTGGGAGGAGACGTGAATGCGTGGAATATCTGGTGGGGAAGTAGGGAGACGAACGATAGGGGGGAGGAAGTCCAGGGCATGGTGGATGAACTAGGATTCCATATTCTAAACCGTGGGTCTGAGCCCACGTTTGACACCATCAGAGGCGGCAAAAGATTCTCCAGCAGCGTGGACATCACGGTGTGCTCCTCGCATATTCTCGGGCGGATCGAAGGGTGGAGAGTAGATGATAGCGTTACTTGTTCGGACCACAGGGCAATCTTATTTGAAATCAAAATTCAAAATTCACTAGGCTTAGATATAAAAAGGACAACCCGGATTTTTAATACAAAAAAAGGCAAACTGGTGTCAATTTCGTGAGAAATGTGAGAGGTCTTTAAGAAAATCAACGCATTAACTGTGGCTTCTCAATACATTTTTGACAATATAATGTACGTCCGTAAAAATTTAGATTATTTCATGAAGAAGAGCGACATTCACTCATATAACATAATGGGAAATTGTATAAAATTCTTTAATAATATACCACACAATCTTGTCGAATTGCCGGTTGATAAATTTAAGAAACACGTTGAAACCCGCTTATATCTAAAGGCTATTATAAGGTTCAAGACTACCTGAACGACACGAATGTGTGGTCTGTCCAGCCTGCACCGACTGATGTACTTACATTTGATGATTTTGATTTTACGGCAGCTAGTGGTGACTGAGTTTGTTCCGGCGTTTCTTCTCAGCACTTGCCTAATTGTCTGTGTTCTGTCTCGAAGCGCTGGTAGGGCCCAAAAGATAAGGAGACATGATTCGGCCCCTTCAGGGCACATTTATTTTTATTTTATTTTTCACTGTACATTTGACGTTCATAAGTGGCATATTGTGTCCTAAATTGAATAAATATTTTTGATTTTGATTTTTGATTTTGATTTTGTTGTGGGGCAATACCCCTGGACCCCGTTCTCGTCCTGTCCTTCATGAATAGGTGCTTGGTGCTTTCCCACTTCCCCACTAAGTGAAAGGAAGCCGTGGTGGTGATCCTGCGAAAACCGAGGAAGGCAGACAGTCATCTTCCCAAGTCATACAGGCCGATTGGTCTTTTGCCTGTACTTGGGAAGATTCTCGAAAAAATGCTTATCAGGCGAATTAGATGGCACATCCTGCCCAACATGTCTACCAGGCAATATGGCTTTACGCCCCAACGCAGCACCGAAGACTCTCTCTATGCCTTGATACAGTAGATTCGGAAAAAAATGGATGAGAAAAAACTCATGGTGGTAGTATCACTAGACATAGAGGGAGCCTTTTATAGCGCATGGTGGCCCGCCATAAAATGCCGGCTCGCCGAATCAGGTTCCCCATCAAACCTGCGGCGAATGGTAGACAGCTACCTCGAGGGCAGGTATGTTTGACTGAGGTACGCCGGAATGGAGTTTCGCAGGGACACCACAAAAGGGTGCGTGCAAGGGTCGATAGGTGGCCCAACCTTTTGGAACCTCCTGCTGGACCCTCTGCTCAAGGAAATAGAAAGAGTGGACGTGCGATGCCAGGCGTTTGTAGATGACGTGGTGCTGGTTATCTCAGGCAACAACGGGCAGAAAGTGCAAGAGCGGGCAAACGCGGTCATCGATCGTGTTCAGCAATGGGGCGTCAAAAATAAGCTGAAGTTTGCACCTCACAAAACGAGCGCGATGGTTGTTACGAGGAAGCTGAAATTTGACGCTCCAAGGCTGGCCATGGGCGGGGAGCGCATTGATCTGTCGAGGGAAATGAAGGTGCTGGGCTTGACAATTGACGATGGGCTGACCTTCAACACTCATGTTGCCAATGTGCGCTGGAAGGCTCTTGGGCTGTATCGCCAGTTGTCAAGGGCAGCGAAAGTGCAGTGGGGATTGTCGCCTGAGGTAATCAGGACTATTTTTGTCGCAGTGGTAGAGCCTGTGATTATGTATGCTGCGAGTGCATGGGCACCGGTGGCTAAGAAACTCGGGTTTAGGAAGCACCTCTACACTGTTCAGCGGGGTTTTGTGCAAAAACTGGTCAAGGCGTACCGGACAGTATCCCTAAACTCGGCCCTACTACTCGCTGGATTGCTCCCCCTGGATCTGAGGATCCAAGAGGCTGCCGCTCTTTACGAAGTAAAGAGAGGCAGCCTCTTGGATCCTCAGATCCAGATCCGCTCTTTACGAAGTAAGAGACCGAGAGGTTGAGGTTCCGGTACCAGTTGTCAGCACGCCACATCCCGCTGAACAGAGTGAATATGCTTTTGGCAGCGTGGTGGACGGTGCAGAAGTGGCTCATGGGGACGATTCCGTCTGTCATATTTTTACAGACGGAAACAAAATTGGCGGGAAGGTTGGTGCTGCTATATCTCTCTGGAGGAACAGAGTGGAGGTAACCACCAAAAAATTCAAATTGGAGTCCTTCTGCACCGTGTACCAGGCAGAGTTACTGGCCTTAAAAATGGCAGTGGATTTGGCACTGAAGCACGAGGCTAAGACGTTTAATGTATACTGTGACTCCAGGTCGGCTCTTGAAACCGTCGCCAGTGGCACTTCCCTCCATCCCATTGCGTTCGAAACACAGCAAAGACTTAGAATCCTTAGCCAAGTTATTTTGTACGCGATTCTTATTATATCAGATGTGTACCACTGCGGATAATTTCTAGATTTAGTTTTATTTCGATTTTTTTAAGGTGCACAGGAATCCAATACATTATTTAAAATACTATAAAACATTCCACAGCCTCTTCAGGATGTTGTATTTTATAGAATGAGATCCAGTCAATGGATGCCATTTGATAATATATTATAAGTCCTGCACTATTATAACCCTTGGATAGCCGGAGCGCCCGATGGTGGGCGCTGAGCATGAGTTTCGCGATTTTACCAAGCGCCCACCTGTGGGCGCTTTTTAATTACTTTTTTGCAAAAAAAAATTGGTGTATAAATGCTTATTCCTTGGGCATGTTGACCTTTATGAGTAAAAAAACAGATGTTTCTACACCATAGACCGCAAACAGATCCGGTTGCTGTCAGTTATTGATTAAAATTCGATTTTTTTTTCTCGCAATTTTTTTCGTATATGTCGTCACCCTACCACGAATTTGTTTGGTTCTATTTTTTCATTTTTGAATACATTTTTTTTTATTACAAGCATAGGTTATTTATTCAGTAACAATAAGCTTTTTACAGAATGATAATAGCTTGTTTCAATAAGATTTTATAACTGTTTACGTAACGTATATCCTGACACCGCGCGAATTGCGTACGCGCACGCAGTCCACCGCGGAAACGCGACCGCCACCGCAATTGCGCCTTAGGAGGATAATAGTCAAAACCTAATACCTAGAATAACTGCCATATATGCGCCAAACATTGTAACTATAAAAGTCATTACATTCCGCCCAGGTCAATAATACCAAATCGGCATGGGTTAAACATATAAGTTACTGCGTTTTTGCTTGCATTTTTTTTATCACCAAGCTTTCTGCTACTGACATCTCGCTTTTGTCGTTCTATTCCAAAGGGATAATAATTTATGGTTGAAATAGATAATAATATAGTTTATTTTTCACCATAGCAACAATGTATCAAAAGTCGGTACATGCAAATTCTAAGCTGATATTCTAAAGTAGCTGTAGATGACTATTGCTCTAATGCCAGGTCACCAGTTCTCAACATATAGTGCATGTGTGTGTTTGCATCGTCATATCGTCAAAAATAAAAGTACAAATATGTAAAAGCCGAGCGTGGTGTTAACAAAGACGTCATATCCCCCTGTACATTTTCAGTCGCATCATGAGATTTGTCTGGAAGCTACGATTGCAAAATATATTTATATCTGTCTATTTTCTTTGCATGAAGTGACAGAATTGCTTGGTTTTTTTAATAAAGCAAAGGAAAAAAACTAAAATCTTCGACTAATGGCCGTTTTGGTCACAACATCAAATCTTTTTTTCATCAAGTGGAGGGCGGCAACAGAGAATATATCTAATAATGCTGTTTTAATGCTATGTGCAGAACAAAAAGTAGTCTAACAGTTAATACTAGACAGTATTCATATAGGTAGTTTATCGCTAGGGAACAGACGATGCCTCAAATGGCAAAGAGTTGTGCAAAGCAGTTTAAAGTATACCCTAAGAGCGCTTTCACACTTAGAAGCGCTGCTGATATTTTCATACATTAATTGCAGCAGCGGCGCACAGCAGTCGCGTGGCAGAGCAGCGCAGCAGTTTTTTATGTAGGTATGGGCACCCGCTGCTGCCGCTCTGGTTTTGTGGCTATTTTGTGGTACTTTGGCTAAATGGAAATAAGTGGATCTCTAATTCAGTTAAAGTTGCCACAGAACCCTTAGTGTGCGAGTCCGACTCACAATTGGCCGGTTTTTTAATAATTATCTGTGATCAGAAGCTCATCGTTGCGATAATATTTTCTAGAATTAATATTTTAGGATGTTAAATTTTTTACAACAAAAGAATTTAAAAAACTTTTTAATAACTAGTATTAGGAACCTACAGACATCATTCAGTAACAATAACGGGTCAAATTAAAATGCTACACAAATTGGCACAGATGATGAGATATTTTATATTCAATAGTTAATTGAATGCGGTTCAATTGAATTTAAAATAACCACAATTATCAAATAAGTAGAATTTAAAAAGTATAAATGGACGAAAACATGATGAAAATTATTAGTATCTGTTGTAGTAAAACCTAGTGAACATGATTTCCATGAAAAATACTATTTCCTTTTTCTTGTATAATATTGTGCTGTGTTTTGTAAGTTTTGATCCAATATTTTGAAACATTTTAAAATTTAGCTAAGTGAATTCATTGCCGTTATTGTTGTATAGTTGATAAAAGGACCATACAGGTAAAGTTTATTAGCACGGCTTGGCGGGGAAGAAAATCATGTGACTCAATAAATTATGTGAATAAGGCGGGCATAATTGTTCTTTTTTTTTTTAATTCTTTATTGCACTGACAAAACTAAAGTACAAATGGCGGACTTAATGCTTAAAGCATTCTCTACCAGTCAACCATTGGGTGAAACAGAAACGATTGAGGCGGCGTAAAATTACACATAAAAGCAACAAATTAAATTTAAACTACTAATATACTTACATAAATAATAAAAAGTAAACCTACTCAAACATACTTGAATACATACAATTATCCATACATAGGCTAACAGAGATTAATAAAGGGGAAACAGAGAAGGACAAACCTTATCAAGCATCACGTGGTATTGTCACTGAGAAAAAGCTCACGAATAGACTTTTTGAACGAATACTTAGACGATGAAGTCTTGATGGTATCAGGAAGGGAGTTCCAGAGTCTTATAGCACTGAGGGTGAAGGAGTTAGAGACATAAGCAGTCTTGTGAAGAGGTGTGTATAGCTGGAGGGCATTGTTAGGACGGAGGGTTCTAGAACTTATGTCTCTCATAAATTTGAAATTACATTTGAGATAGTCGGGAGAATTCGGGTTATCGAGAATACTGAAAAGAGTACAAAGGACTCGAAGATTTCTGCGCTGACGAATAGTGAGCCAATTAAGTTGAGAACGGAATGGAGAAATATGGTCATACTTTCGTATGCCAAAAATAAATCGAAGGCAATTATTAAGGAGACGCTCAAGCTTGTTTAAATGGTTTTGGGACAAGTTGGTACAGCACACATCGGCGTAATCGATTACAGGCAGTACCAGTGCCTGGACCAGCAGAATTTTGGTACTTATCGGTAGAAAGTTCCGAAATCGGTAGAGTGTTCGAAGCGAGTAAGTTACTTTTATGCTAATCTCGGCGATCTGGTTAGCCCAGCTGAGTGAGTTATCTATCACCAAACCTAGATTTTTAACATGACTGCTATATGGTATGATGCAGTCGTTATATCGCAACGCAGCAATAGGTTGACCGATTTTACCCAATTGATATGGATTACCAATAAGTAAGGCTTGGCATTTGTTAGGATTAACTGAAATACCATATCTAGTGGACCAATCAGAAATACACTGGAGATTATTGTTAATGGCCTCAATCGTCAAACTGAAGTTGTCGGCATCAGTCTGGGAGTAAATCTGCAGGTCGTCAGCATAGAGATGATAAGAGCAGTCAAGGAGATCATGAGTAATGAAATTAATAAAAAGAGAAAAAAGTAAAGGCGAGAGTATGCCACCCTGGGGCACCCCTGCTACAAGGTCGCACCACAGGGAGACACTTTGATCCAATCGGATAGCCTGTTTACGATCGCGGAGATAAGAGGAGAACCATTCCAGTGCCGGTGTCGAGATACGCAAGTAGGAAAGGATAGCCAGGAGGATGTCATGATCAACGACATTAAATGCGTTGGAAAAATCAATAACTAGTACTTATTGATTATTTACACAGTTATTTTGGAGTCTTCTAGCCCAGCTACGAATATCTTCAGTGACTTTTAAAAGAGCTGTGGTAGTGCTATGAGCCGGTCGGAAGCCAGATTGGTACTCACTGATAAGATTATTAGAAAATACGAAATACGAAAACTGAAAGAAATGGAAGAATTGAGATGGGGCGGAAGTGACTGAGAAGGGTGGGATTTGTAGTTTTGGGTAATGGCCGAACAAAAGCTTTACGCCACACGTACGGAAACACTCCAGAATCTAGGAAAAAGTTTAATATATGTGTGATAATGGGAACCAAGTGATCGAGGATCGGAACAAGCATGCTTCTGCTTACGTTGTCACACCCAACCGCCTTAGATTTTATAGACAGAATAGTCTTGCGTACCTCGTCACCGGTGATAGGAGAAAAGTGAAAAGAATCAATGGATGGAGGATCTTTTAAAATAATAGAAGATATGGTGGAGGATTTGATAGTTGCACAGAGTTTAGATACGGAGGAGAAATGAGAATTAAGATCGTCAAGAGAATGGGAAATATTAACATGAGAAGAAGCAGACTTACCGATCCCCTGAGAATTGAGGAATTTCCAAATATTGGCAGAAGGAATTTGGACGAGATTATGATGAAAATGACGTCTTTTGGCTGCCCTTACCATCTGATTACACCTGTTCCTTGCCCTCTTGAATAAAATCCAGTGCTCCTCAGTACGAGAGCGCTTATAGATCCTGAATGCACGATCACGCTTTGTCATTGCAACGCGAACAGTATCAGTGAGCCAAGGAGCAGGAGGACGCCGCAGCCTAACCGGTTCTTATCCGTAGTACTACTTAAGATTTACCGAGGATTACTAAATTAATTAATTAGTGTTTTATTTGTAATAAGTATCAGTGACTCATTGTTTTTTGTAATACTTATAAACTATTTAAGAAAATACAGTTGGGATAAGGACCAAAAAGAACTAAAAAAAAAAAAAAAAACATCTGAAAATGGCCGATTCTGCACAATTCTTCTCGACATAGAACAATAACGGCTTACATAAATGCATTCCAATCTACCAGCAATCGTTTTTAGGATGCTGTTACCGCTCCTACGCACCCTGTGCACCAGGGAAGCGACGGTGCGTTTACGTATTGTTGTTAAATTAATCATGCCAAAATTTAAACATTTTCAGTGCTTGCGTGTGGTTCCTGACAGAACAAGCGTTGATTTCTACGATAAGAATTATGTATCTGTTCGTTTGTTCAATGTAAGACGCAACGGCAGAGGAAGCCAGTACTACGTTAACTTTGATGTAACATTAAAACACACATGGGGAGATAACATAACGGTAATATCTTTAAGCATTTAAGTTCGTGTAGATACGAGAAGAAAAGAATTTAACTAACATTGTCCCGCCTTCGACTCTGAGATTTAATTGACCATGTAGTATGCCCTGCTACGCGTCTATTCACTCGCACACAGGTTTAGCGCAAGAAAGAGAAAGTAAATAACCTCACTCCCTCCCACGTCTCACAGCACTGCCTACCGCCTGTCGCTCATTCGTGTCCGTGCGCGCCCGCCATTAAAACGCACGCAGTAACCACAGTATATAATCGTTATGTTTTTATTTCGTGCTAAACGAAACTTACCTTATAGTGATACGTATTTGTTCATTAAGTGAATGTGAAGTAAAACGCACTACCCAGCGTGGCTGCACCATGCATGCTTTACGCTTCGCAGCCGAGCTAGCACGCGATGCTAGCCAGTCCGCATTTTCCGCTCCGAATCAATACGCGATATTGATCTGTAGCAAATACCGGCCGAGCTGACACGCGATGTCAGCCAGTCCTAATTATCTAGATCATTTTTGATCTTAGCTGAGACTTTTGGTATGAGTTAATTCCAATATCCTACCCTCATTTCCATTGCGAAAAAAGGGGAACAACAATGATGAAATCAAAAACCAAAAATTTGCGCACGGGCGGGACTTGAACCAGCAACCTTTTGGCAAACCGGGCCAAACGCTCTTACCAATTGAGCTACCGTGCTGTTCGTCCGACTCTGCGAAATTTAAGGTTTCTTATGAAAACGTCAATTGCGTGACGCTTAGCGCCATCTAGCCGTCTGTTTATGAAACAGATGGCCCAAGCAGTTATTCTTTACAGAATAAATTCAACTTGGAGATTGCTCAATTGGTAAGAGCGTTTGGCCCGGTTTGCCACAGGGTTGCTGGTTCAAGTCCCGTCCGTGCGCAAATTTTTTGGATTCTTATTTCATCTTTATGAATAAACTATGACACTGTGAGTGTTAAAAACATTCTAAAGCATTAGATAGCGAAGCGACATCAATTTCCAAGTTGAATTTATTCTGTAAAGAATAACTGCTTGGGCCATCTGTTTCATAAACAGACGGCTAGATGGCGCTAAGCATCACGCAATTGACGTTATCATAAGAAACCATAAATTTCGCAGGGTCGGACTAACAGCACGGTAGCTCAATTAGTAAAAGCGTTTGGCCCGGTTTGCCAAAAGGTTGCTGGTTCAAGTCCTGCCCGTGCGCAAATTTTTGGTTTCTTATTTCATCTTTATGAATATAAAATATGACACTGTGAGTGTTAAAAACATTCTAAAGCATTAGATAGCGTAGCGACATCAATTTCCAAGTTGAATTTATTCTGTAAAGAATAACTGCTTGGGCCATCTGTTTCATAAACAGACGGCTAGATGGCGCTAAGCGTCACGCAATTGACGTTTTCATAAGAAACCACAAATTTCGCAGGGTCGGACTAACAGCACGGTAGCTCAATTGGTAAGAGCGTTTGGCCCAGTTTGCCAAAAGGTTGCTGGTTCAAGTCCCGCCCGTGCGCAAATTTTTGGTTTCTTATTTCATCTTTATGAATATAAAATATGACACTGTGAGTGTTAAAAACATTCTAAAGCACTAGATAGCGAAGCGACATCAATTTCCAAGTTGAATTTATTCTGTAAAGAATAACTGCTTGGGCCATCTGTTTCATAAACAGACGGCTAGATGGCGCTAAGCGTCACGCAATTGACGTTTTCATAAGAAACCACAAATTTTGCAGGGTCGGATTAACAGCACGGTAGCTCATTGGTAAGAGCGTTTGGCCCGGTTTGCCAAAAGGTTGCTGGTTCAAGTCCCGCCCGTGCGCAAATTTTTGGTTTCTTATTTCATCTTTATGAATATAAAATATGACACTGTGAGTGTTAAAAACATTCTAAAGCATTAGATAGCGAAGCGACATCAATTTCCAAGTTGAATTTATTCTGTAAAGAATAACTGCTTGGGCCATCTGTTTCATAAACAGACGGCTAGATGGCGCTAAGCGTCACGCAATTGACGTTTTCATAAGAAACCACAAATTTCGCAGGGTCGGACTAACAGCACGGTAGCTCAATTGGTAAGAGCGTTTGGCCCGGTTTGCCAAAAGGTTGCTGGTTCAAGTCCCGCCCGTGCGCAAATTTTTGGTTTCTTATTTCATCTTTATGAATATAAAATACTAGCGGTCCCCCGCGACTTCGTCCGCGCGTTTTGAGTTTGCTCCCTCCCCTCCCGTCGCAGCGTCATGTTTTATATCCTAAAGCCTTTCTCGATAAATAAGCTATCCAACACAGAAATATTTTTTCAAATCGGTCCAGCAGTTCCTGAGAGAAGCGCGTTCAAACAAACAAACTCTTCAGCTTTATAATGTATTAGCGCAAGCGCACGTTGTACTTAAGCTGCGAACATTATTTTGGTGCGGAGTTATGTTAAAACTGTGATAGCTCCTAAGATATTTATTGAAATCAAATGATATAAAGGGCAACTTGGTTCTAAATGAAATGTTCGTGATGATGAATGTATTTATTTTGATAAGAATAAATACCTGTGTGTATAATACACCTCTAAAAATAATGCATTATTTTTTTACAAATTTATTAACATAAAAAAGGTTGTAGTAAGTCAACCATAAAAGATAGACATATGCTGCCGCGGACTTTATTATAGAACTCTTAATGCTAAACAATCCTGTCATACATGATTTTTGTGTAACTTAAGCGGTTTCCGCAGCGTATGCAGTGGAAGCTCTCAAAAGGAATATCTTTCTCCTGTTTTCGCAACATTTTTCATTTCTGCTGTGGTCTTATGAGTCGTATCTTTATGTTATATAGCTTAAAGCCTTCCTCGATAAATGGACTATCCAACGTAAAAATATTTTTTCAAATCGGGCCAGTAGTTTTTGAGATTAGCGCGTTCAAACAAACAAACAAACAAACAAACAAACAAACTCTTCAGCTTTATAATATTAGTATAGATGACACTGTGAGTGTTAAAAACATTCTAAAGCAAAGGGGAACAAGTTGAGTGAAGATACAGCCAATTGGGCTTTAATGCTAATAATAAATAACAGCCAAAGGCATTCATGCATAATTACACATACTAAGCAGCGCTGACGATGCGCCATCATGGCCTCTAAGTATGAAGCAGCGGCCCTCGCCCGCACTCATCCGGCCCAACAGGCGCCTGCCTGGGTATGTTCTACCTGTGTGAACGCGACGGCCCATGTTGCGCCGCGAATTACGTCGTAACGGTGATCTACCGTCACAATTCCAGCGTTTTTTCAACGTTTTGCACTCGGAATCAGAATCCGACCAAAAAAGGGTATGTGTTTTTATGAAAGCTTTGTTATGTCACCTTAAAGCCACGTAATAAGTACAAATGTACTTATGACGGGCTACCGTATTCCACTCGTGGCGAAACCACGACCGAACACTTGTCTCAGCCAATCTTTTGACAAATATTAAAATGGAGCATAATGCAAGCCATCACACTTACAAACAAAAATAGCAATAAAATAATACCAAGTACCTTTTTCGTAAGTACCGAAAAATAATAGTGGCAAATTTATTTCAAATCGAATGAATTTATATTTATTTTGTACACGTATTCTGCATCCTGTAATTTTTTTTAAAGGACTTTTACTTCACTCTTACGCCAGAGGACGTCATGTGATACAACCATTCATTAAAATTTGAATCAATTAATTATTGTAAACCAAATAATTCTTATTTTTTTTATGAACCATATATATGACCCTTTTTGAAATAACGGGATTTTAAGTCATGAAACTAGAGCTTATTTTATCGGTTGAAAAAATAATAAAAAAATTATTTCACTTACAGATTTTTTTTTACAGATTTTTTAATTTTTTTTCGTAAAAATAGAATTATAATTCGTTTAACTAAGTTTTTTTTTTAAATTAGCGCCAAAAAAAAATTTAAAAATTGTTTTGAATACACTGTGAACCATTCTAATAGAAAATCATAAATAACATGATAACAGATCGGTAACTTGTAAAAAAAAAACTCGCCCATTTACATATTATTTTTCTTACTAACATTTTAAGCCTACTCTATCAGCTACAAAATGATACCAAAATCACAACTCTATGTTGATTTGTTTAGGAGCTATTATTGATTGAAAACGACCCCCGAACTATTACAATGGAATACGGAGAGCAGGTAGCGGCCCTTTTAGCGACAGAGGAAGGCGGAAAAAATCTAAACCGACCAGTTGTGTGCCTGCTTTGGTAGAGATTAACTGTGTCGTAATCGGAACGTAATCATATCTTTTTTTGTTGTGCGTCGTAGTGCTAAAATGCCACGTGTTTCATATTCAAATGAACATATCGCCGACATCCATTTTGTTTATGGCCTGTGTGACGGAAATGCTGAAGCTGCTGTCAGGGAATACCGTAACAGATACCCGAATTGGCGAATACCAAATTATCGCACGTTTATTAACGTTCATTTACGCATTCGCCGACATGGCCTACATCAACCGGCTCCTGAACGAGTAATGCGTATTTCTGTTGAAAATGAAGAAGCAGTTTTAGCAGAAATTGAACGAGACCCACGAACAAGTCGCATCGCTGTGCGCCTAGGTAATATTAAAAAACCTTGATTTCTACACGTCTTACTTATCAAAAAAATCAAAAAATAATAACATTTCTAATTTTTAGGTATGTCGCAGTCATCAGTGTGGAAAATCCTGAATAGAGAAGGGTTGCATCCCTATCATTTCAGAAAGGTGCAAGATATCAGGGAACCTGATTATGCGGCTAGATCCGTCTTCTCGGCATGGATTTTACGCCAGTTCCGAAGAGACACATCTTTTTTGCGGCGTATTATGTGGACAGACGAGGCCAAATTCACGCGAACAGGCATTACGAATTTTAGGAATCTCCATAAGTGGGCCGCGGAAAAACCCGCTGATCTTATTAGGCCAGCTTCATTTCAGCACGAATTTTCTATTAATACCTGGGCTGCCATGATCGACGACCAGCTGATTGGGCCTATCGAAATTCCACCAAATTTAAATGCTGTAAACTTTTTAAATTTTTTACAAAGACAGTTTCCAGAATTGTTGCTGGATTTACCATTATTGTACCACTCACTTCACTTTGGAAGAAATGTTAGGGCACATCCGAATGCGCATTTTCCAAGATGGATTGGACGGAATGGAAGAGTAGCGTGGCCTGCACGCTCACCCGATCTTACTCCACTTGATTTTTTCTTGTGGGGTACCATGAAACAAAAAGTTTATTTTCATGAAGTAAAAACCCGTGAAGAACTTCTCCAACGAATTAACGTGGCCGCCGAAGAATTACGCGCAGATCACGCTATGTTGCGCCGAGCAACAAAGCAAGTAGCCCTTCGGGCAACTGCTTGTATGGCAAATGGAGGAGGTCATTTTGAGCACGAACTTTAATGTTATTACAACAGTTAACATATTTTTTTTATCAAAATCTCTTTTATCTCTTTTATCAATGTAGGGTAACTTGACAGTTTTTTTAAGTCACTTAAACCGATAGATAACTGTTTTTATCGCCTTCCTCTGTCCCTAAAAGGGCCGCTACCTGCTCTCCGTATTCCATAGTAATTGTTCGGGGGTCGTTTTCAATCAATAACAGCTCCTAAACAAATCAACATAGAGTTATGATTTTGGTATCATTTTGTAGCTGATAGAGTAGGCTTAAAATGTTAGTAAGAAAAAAAATATGTTAAGGGGCGAGTTTTTTTTTACACTTGAAATAACTGAAAAAAAATGTAATTTTTTTTTATTTTAATAACAAAATCTTTAATTTTTGTTAATGTTACCGATCTGTTATCATGTTATTTATGATTTTCTATTAGAATGGTTCACAGTGTACTCAAAACAATTTTTTAAATTTTTTTTGGCGCTAATTTAAAAAAAATCTTAGTTAAACGAATTATAATTCAAATTTTACGAAAAAAAAAATTAAAAATCTGTTAAAAAAAAATCTGTAAGTGAAATAATTTTTTTATTATTTTTTCACCCGATAAAATAAGATCTAGTTTCATGACTAAAAATCCCGTTATTTCAAAAAGGGTCATATTATAAGAATGTTTTTAAATATGTATGAAACCAGCCCCCCTTGGGTACTCGATATGACAAAGGCACTTGTATACGATATCCGTTCATTTTTAGATTTCTTGTCCAAATAGGTACCCTAATTCTGAATCATAATCAGATTTTTTTGACACTTCTCATAATATTGAACAAGCCAATATTTGTCAAAGTTAAATATATATAGTATAAATAGTTAAATAAATAAAAAACTCATAGTAACTAACTCGGAAGATTGGATTGATATTTATTGTAATCCTCAAAGGTAATCCAGACATTTACCCAGGCAATAAAATTGTGAGTAAATTTACAATGAGAAATCTGACCATGTGCCGAATATCGAATACTCGGCGAACATTCCTGGTCGATCAGTCGAATCTATACTAATATTATAAAGCTGAAGAGTTTGTTTGTTTGTTTGTTTGAACGCGCTAATCTCAAAAACTACTGACCCGATTTGAAAAATTATTTTTACGTTGGATAGTCCATTTATCGAGGAAGGCTTGAGGCTATATAACATAAAGATACGACTCATAAGACCACAGCAGAAATGAAAAATGTTGCGAAAACGGGAGAAAGATATTCCTTTTGACAGCTTCCGCTGCATACGCTGCGGAAACCGCTTAAGTTACACAAAAATCATGTATGACAGGATTGTTCAGCATTAAGAGTTCTATAGTAGAATCCGCAACAGCATATGTCTATCTTTTATAGTTGACTTACTACAACCTTTTTTATGTTTATAAATTTGTAAAAAAATAATGCATTACTTTTAGAGGTGTATTATACGCACAGGTATTTATTCTTATCAAAATAAATAGATTAATCATCACGAGCATTTTATTAAGAACCAAGTTGCCCTTTATATCATTTGATTTCAATAAATATCTTAGGAGCTATCACAGTTTTAACATTAACTCCGCACCAAAATAATGTTCACAGCTTAAGTACAACGTGCGCTTGCGCTAATATATTATAAAGCTGAAGAGTTTGTTTGTTTGAACGCGCTTATCTCAGGAACTGCTGGACCGATTTGAAAAATATTTCTGTGTTGGATAGCTTATTTATTGAGAAAGGCTTTAGGATATAAAACATGATGTTGCGACGGGAGGGGAGGGAGCAATCTCAAAACGCGCGGACGAAGTCGCGGGGGACCGCTAGTATTAGATAAACGTATTTAGCCGGGACCGGGTAGTACGAAAACTTCTGTCGGAGAAATCGTGTGCCCTTATAAAGTCACAAAGCTCTCTGAAGCAGATTTTTAATCTTCTTCAGAAACACAACTTATACTTATTAAATTTTAAAATAATATATAAATAAATTTAAAAGACAAATTACCTACTTATTTGCCTTAAAATGTCTGATAACGATAATATTTCAAAGCCATTGAATTATCGTATTCTTTTTGTAACTCAGCATTTATTCATATAGCATTGATAGACACCTATAAATATTTTACGATCTTATCTTCCTTCCTTCTTCCTGAAAATGAATTTATGATTCAATTGCTTTTATACCAATCATCTAACACTTTATACAACCAAATGTTTTCTCAGGTATTCGAAATTTAAATGTATTAAATATTATTTATATGTTTGGTATTCGGACGAATATCTTTAAAACAGTCGCATTAATACCTAAATATCCCATACTTAAAAGCAATAGAATATCATGTATGTATTTCAAATCTATAATTATAAAATATGTTAAAAACTGCAATTAGCAAAGATAACGATTTGTTAGACTTACCTTCAACCCCGTTACCTTACTGAAGATAATGCGCTCACTAAACTAAAAAGTGTTTTCTGTATGTAGCTTTTACGTGCCAAATTCAGTGTGTAAAACTATAATATTCGCAAACCGTCTCAGCTCAACAATATGTATTCCGTATTGTTTGCAATTTTTATAACACGCCACAATAATAATGAAAAAATCTATTTCGGTTTCAGATTACTAAATAAATAATTTATATATTTTTAGTTAATCATTAATAAAATTAAATAAAAACTAACAAATACCTTCTTTCTACCTAGCAAAATATGTGTTTATAGTAGAAAGTTATAACTTATCATTGGATGATCAAACGAACTTACCTTAAGTGAAGTTCGATCCAAATTGTCCTGACTTCGACGAAGAGATTTAATTGACCATGTAGTATGCCCTACTACGCGTCTATTCACTCGCACACAGGTTTAGCGCAAGAAAGAGAAGGTAAATGACCTCACTCCCTCCCACGCCTCACAGCACTGCCAGCCGCCTGTCGCTCATTCATTTCAGAGCAAGGAGACCGATGTATGAGATGTACAACATTGATTATACTTATTGTAAGGGTGACGATTATTTTTGCATAAAAAACGTACACGGGAATTGGGAAGGGTGGGACCTTAAATCTCTTCGTCGAAGTCAGGACAATTTGGATCGAACTTCACTTAAGGTAAGTTCGTTTGATCATCCAATTGTCCTGCCTTCGACTCTGAGATTTAATTGACCATGTAGATGTTTGGAGTAAAATCAATGTTGTTACAATAGAATAAGTTGACATCTCTGATGTTAGTAGTGATTGATCACTAAAACGATCATATTAAATAACAATTCATTGATCATGTCACTATCTTTGACATATACATGTATCACTATTACTAAAAAACATTAGTTGTATGATAACTATGATAAGATATAACTTTCTACTAATAAAAATATCTTTATTAGGAAGAAAGAAGATATTTGTTAGTATTTTTTATTAATGATTAACTAAAAATTGATAATTTATTTATTTTAGTAATTTTAAACTGAAATAAGGCATTTTTGTTTAATTGTGGCATGTTATAAAAATTGCAAACAATACAGAATACGTATTGTTGGGCTGAGACGGTTTGCGAATAATATAGTTTTACACACTGAACTTGGCACGTAAAACAAATGATAATTTTATTACGAGGAAAGCCACATACAGAAAACACTTTTTAGTTAGCACCTTATCTTTGGTAAGGTAAAGGGCGTGAAGGTAAAGTCGTCTGACAAATCGTTATCTTATTTTTGCAGTATTTAGCATATTTTATAATTATAGTTTTGAAATACGTATGTACATGATATTCTATTGCTTTTCAGTATGGGATATTTAGGTATTAATGCGACTGTTTGAAAAATATTCGAACGAATACCAAACACATAAATAATATTTTATACATTAAAATTTCGAATACCTGAGAAAATTTATTTGCTTAATTTGGTTATGAAATGTGTTTAATGATTTGTATAAAAGTAATTGATTAAAAGATTCATTCTTAGGAATGTAATTCTTTTAAGATCATGATTATATTCACGGGTGTCTATCAATGATATATGATTATTTGCTGTGTTAGAAAAAGAATACGATAATTCAATGGCTTTGAAATATTATCGTTATCAGAAAGTTTAAGGTATAGGTAGGTAGGTAATGATTTTTTATGTATTCTTTATATTTCATTGAGTATATTAGTTTTTTTCTAAAAAAGATTTAAAATCGGCTTCTGGCAATCGCAAACGATTTCTCCGATATAAGTTTTGGTACCACCCGGCCCCGACCAAATACGTTTGCCTAATATTCGACTAATCGACCAGGAATGTTCGCCGAGTATTCGATAGTCGGCACATGTTCAGATTTCTCGTTATAAATTTAATCATAATTTTATTGCCTGGGTAAATGTCTGGATTACTTTTAAGGATTACAATAAATATCAATCCTATGTTTCGAGTTGGTTGCTATGAGTTTTTTACTTATTTAACTATATTTATATTTTTAAGTTTGACAAATATTTGTAACATATTTGGCTACAGATGAGACTTGTTTCAATATTATGAGCTGCGTCAAAAAAAAAATCTGATGATGGTTCAGAATTATGACAAATTTATCCAAAAATAAACGGATATCGTATTAAAAGTACCTATGTCATATCGAGATCCCAAGGGTAAACAGGTTTTATACATATTTAAAAACATCCTTAAATATGGTTAATAAAAAACATAGATAATTTGGTTTGACATAATTAATTGATTCAAATTTTAATAAATGGTCGAATCACATGACGTCCTCTGGCGTAAGAATTAAGAAAAAGTCCTTTAAAAAAATCCTTTTCAAAATAAAATACTTTTTCTCAACTATAACACCCGACCTATTTTATTATTATTTTTTAATTTGCAATTGTTCCACTATATGTAAGTAACTGGTGAATATCAAGACAAAATGTTCTTGAAAATTTATTAAACACAGTATATCGAATACTATAAACATCAAACAATAAAATGCATATAATAAGTACCTATTTTATTGCTTATTAGAGCAACGTTTTCAAGGAATTGTTCCTTAATAACTTAGTGGCTTTCTAGGGAAGATTGTCGGGGAGTGGGTGGATGTAATTGATTACAAAAAACTGATGATTAGAGAAAATATTTACTTGATGTAGTTTATTCTTAAATCACAGAATAAATAGTAGGAAAATAAACATGGTTCATATTTCCAATAACTCGAATTAGATTATTATAGTGCAATTTGATTCTAATGCTGCATTGCATTTAGGATAAGTCAGTTTTTTTATTTATTTTATATATATATATATAAATAATAATTTCCTAGCCTTTTGTTAAAAAAATATATATTGATAGTGATATTTTTGTAATAATGAATATGGCTTGTATTTATTTCACGTCAAACGTAGGAGTGTGTGTAAATGGCAAATAAAAATAACCGAATTATATGAAATATTGTAATAATACTTGAGAAAATGAAATTGTGTCAATTGATATGCTTTGCTTATGCATTTCCATAAAAAGTAAAAAAGGCATTATCTTCATAAAATGAGCTTGTTTCAATTTAATAGCTACCTACTCTTATGGTATACCTAACAATGTGTCGATAAGTTTTGGTTTGTGCTATCTGCCGCATACTTCAATACAATAGAACGTTTTATTTGAATTATTCTTAGGTGGTGCTCGTGGTAGGTAGTAAATGGTAACAAAAAAAAAACAAGGTCATAGAAACAAAGGTCAATTCCAGGTGACCAAAGGTTGTCAAAATTTTTACTGGGCGGTGGCTGGCTTTTCCAAAGATAAAGGACACAGATCTTTATTAAGTTTTCTCGACTCGAGATTAAGTACCGAACTTTGCGACGGTTAAATGAACGCATTCATAAAAAAGCATATCACTTTCAAAGCATATTTTTCGAAAAACGAAATAACCTCTAAAACAATAGAATACAGCGCACCCTAATAAATCTAATATGACGGTAGTACTATATTGATTTCGGGATTTGATAAGATGTCTCATTGGTATATTTTAAAAAAAATAATACGCTTTCCAGGTAGTTGTTATTGCTTCAGTAAATAAAATCTAAGCTTTACCGAATTATTTACTGAAAAGTTGATTTAATCTTAGTTGGATATAAAATAAATACGGCAAATTTTCTACCATTCAGAATCATACATTTGCCAGGTATTTAGCAAAGCTCATTCTCATTTTTATTATAGCTGTTAAAATTAAAACCATTTAATGGAGTTTTTAAACGGACTGGTTTTTATATGGACCCAACCATATTTTGGTACGCCCTAGGCAAGCTTACAGCTTGCTTGCTTGCTAGTTATAATTAAAGAGCCAACCACAAGCTAAATAGCTATAGGTATGAGCAGAAAGCAGAAATGTATGTAGAAAAATCTTGCTTTCTTAAAAAGTACATTGTTTTCTTTTTACAAAATCTATTAAATTCAATATTTTAAGTAGTATTATTAAGCAATTTATGTTTACCATAGCATTGTCTAGTTAGACAATTTTATAGCCATTGGCAAGAAATAAGTACAAAAGAGTTGTGATCAATGGATAAGGACCCAAACCACCCATAACTATGTGAGCTGTGGTGGGATGCTATGCTACCGTTTTTAGAGCTTTGTGGAAAACATATTAGGAGCGTGTACTGCAGGTTGCAGAGTACGTGTATTTATGATTAAGGTCTAGGTTGTTAAAGTGTTTTTGAGTCTCTCATGTTTACTATTCTGAGTAAAAATTTACAAAATAAACATTAATTTATTCGATTTGAAATAAATCTTCTGCCACTTACGAAAAAGATACTTGGTAAACCATTTTATTGCTATTTTTGTTTGTACGTGTGATAGCTCACATTATGCTCCATTTTAATCTTTGCCTTAATATTGGCTGAGACAAGTGTTCGGTCGTGGTTTTGCCACGAGTGGAATACGGTAGCCCGTAATAAGTACATGTACGTACGGCCTTAAGGTGATATAACAAAGCATTCATAAGAGCACATACCTTTCTTGGTCAGATTCTGATTCCGAGTGCGAGACGTTGAAAACACGCTGGAATTGTGACGGCAGATCACCGTTGCGACGCAATTCGCGGCGCGTCATGGGCCGGCGCGTTGGCACAGGTATGGCCGGATGTGTGCGGGCGAGGGCCGCTGATTCATACTTAGAAGCCATAGTGGCGCATCGTCAGCGCTGCTTAATATTAATCATGAATGTCTTTGGCTGTAATTTATTATTATAGCATCAAAGAACAATTGGCTGTTACTTCAGCTAACTTCTTTCCTTTTTTTCGCAATGAAAATGAGGGTAGGATATTGGAAGCAACGCATACCAAGTCTCAGATAAGATCTAGAATAATCTAGATAATTAGGACTGGCTGACCTCACGTGTCAGCTCTGCCAGTATTTGCTACAGATCAATATCGCGTATTGATTCGGAGCGAAAAATGCGGACTGGCTAGCATCGCGTGCTAGCTCGGCCGCGAAGCGTAAAGCATGCATGGTGCAGCCACGCTGGGTAGTGCGTTTTACTTCACATTCACTTGTTAAATAAAGAAAAAACATTTTTGAACTAACATGTCACTATAAGATAAATTTCGTTTAGCACGAAATAAAAACTTAACGGTTATATACTGTGGTTACTGCGTGCGTTGGAACGGCGCGCGCGCACGGACACGAATGAGCGACAGGCGGCTGGCAGTGCTGTGAGGCGTGGGAGGGAGTGAGGTCATTTACCTTCTCTTTCTTGCGCTAAACCTGTGTGCGAGTGAATAGACGCGTAGTAGGGCATACTACATGGTCAATTAAATCTCAGAGTCGAAGGCAGGACAATAGTTATCATACATCCATTCTTTTTTAGTAAAAGTGATACATCTAGATGTCAAAGATGCTGACATGAAAAATATTGTTTTATTTAATATGATCGTTTAAATGATTAAACACTACTAACGACAGAGATGTCAACTTATTCTGTTGTAACAACATTGATTTTACTCCGAACATCTACATGGTCAATTAAATCTCAGAGTCGAAGGCAGGACAATTGGATGATCAAACGAACCTTAAGTGAAGTTCGATCCAAATTGTCCTGACTTCGACGGAGAGATTTAAAGTCCCACCCTTCCCAATTCCCATGTACGTTTTTTATGCAAAAATAATCGTCACCCTTACAATAAGTATAATCAATGTTGTACATCTCATACATCGGTCTCCTTGCTCTGAAATGAATGAGCGACAGGCGGCTGGCAGTGCTGTGAGGCGTGGGAGGGAGTGAGGTTATTTACTTTCTCTTTCTTGCGCTAAACCTGTGTGCGAGTGAATAGACGCGTAGCAGGGCATACTACATGGTCAATTAAACCTCTTCGTCGAAGTCAGAACAATTTGGATCGAACTTCACTTAAGGTAAGTTCGTTTGATCATCCAATTAAAATTGGTTTTTCGTATGACTTTTATACCATAATGATTTATTTAGGCTTTCAATAAGTGAGCTTGACCAAAAATATTTCACAGTTTTTTTCCTATTTTGGATCTTTTTTAACGACTTCAAATAAAGAAGATAACTAATTTAATGTGTACGTATGTGATATCGTTAAAATAATTGATAATATTTAAGTACGTTGATATAATAAGACTACCAAACTGGTGACTATATTTTGTATATTACGTATGTATGGATTAGTCGAAAAAGAGAAGCCGTAGCGGGATGATTTCCATTTCATTCAGTCAGGTCAACTTAGGATATTGTTAAGTTTGTTAAAAATCCGTTCAATAGTTGTTGAGATAAAGGTTTATAACAAAAAAATCATAAAATAAAAATGATATTAAATAAAAACAGCTTTCAAAAAACTGACGAAAAATTTCAAAATAGCGCTTACCCTCTGTTACGGAGAAACCAATTCATTTAGTCAGTGCATGATTTCAAGCTAACTTTCAGTGGCCAGGTCATCAGGTTACCCACTTTAATTGCAAAGTAGCCCTTATGACAACTGAATAGGATATCGCACTGTTTACCTTAACGTGCTGTTGTCCGTAAACACAGGGTAAAAGCGTTATCTATACTAATATTATAAAGCTGAAGAGTTTGTTTGTTTGTTTGAACGCGCTAATCTCAAAAACTACTGGCCCGATTTGAATTTTTTTTTTACGTTGGATAGTCCATTTATCGAGGAAGGCTTAAGGCTATATAACATAAAGATACGAATCATAAGACCACAGCAGAAATGAAAAATGTTGCGAAAACGGGAGAAAGATATTCCTTTTGAGAGCTTCCGCTGCATACGCTGCGGAAACCGCTTAAGTTACACAAAAATCATGTATGACAGGAATGTTAAGCATTAAGAGTTCTATAATAAAATCCGCGACAATATATGTCTATCTTTTATGGTTGACTTACTACAACCTTTTTTATGTTAATAAATTTGAAAAAAAAATAATGCATTATTTTTAGAGGTGTATTATACACACAGGTATTTATTCTTATCAAAATAAATACATTCATCATCACGAACATTTCATTTAGAACCAAGTTGCCCTGTATATCATTTGATTTCAATAAATATCTTAGGAGCTGTCACAGTTTTAACATAACTCCGCACCAAAATAATGTTCGCAACTTAAGTGCAACGTGCGCTTGCGCTAATATATTATAAAGCTGAAGAGTTTGTTTGTTTGAACGCGCTTATCTCAGGAATTGCTGGACCGATTTGAAAAAATATTTCTGTGTTGGATAGCTTATTTATCGAGAAAGGCTTTAGGATATAAAACATGACGCTGCTACGGGAGGGGAGGGAGCGAACTCAAAACGCGCGGACGAAGTCGCGGGGGACCGCTAGTTTTGAGCTATTTTGACAGATTTTTGAAGGCGGTTTGACTTTATTCTGGAATCAGTAACATAATATAATGATGTTCAACTTCATTTACAGTATGATATACAACTATACGAGTTTCTCCATAACGAATATAGAAATTCATTCGTGAGATGGCATTTCGCGGAGTTTTGCAAATTTATTCGTTACGATCCCTTGTTTGGCAAGGCCCTTAGGAATGCTTGTACCGTTGTACATATTTTATGTGTAATAAATTGAGTACCTTAATATATTTAGTATTCATCGGATCCACATTAACATTTTCATCACATTATCTTTGTTTTTCCATGCTTTCCATCCAAAGATTGCTGGTTCGTTTGCTGTAAACACGAACATAAGAGTTAATCATAGATTCTATCTACCATAACGCAGTTCGTATTTTCTCCCTAAAAAGTCGTACTGTAGACATTAAACTATAGGCATTACCTGCCTTTCTACTCTTCTTATTACTATTACTCTGTATTTTTGGATTATTGATGTTTTCTAATCCTTTTTGAACAATATTTATTGTGAATCTAAAAATGTCAAACTTTCAAAGCTCTGTTATTCTACTTTTCTGTACATAATACTGTAAAAATAGCTGTGTTTTACCTTTGTTTGCAATTTTCCTTTAATTTGCATTGGGTGATGATTCATTTTCCTGTTTATTTATATATATTGCTTGATTTCTGAAATATTTTTATCTTTATTGACATGGTTGTTATGACAATATCTTTCAAAGTCTGACAACTTCTATCAAAGTTTATTACTTTTTCGGGTTTAATCCTCTGTAAACCACCAGTATTCATGTTCTATTTTTGAACCTACCTCGATCTAAATTTGAACGGCCCCGGCCCCCTATATAAGCGTTAACTTTTTTCATTCAATTCATTCGATTCCGAGTTCTAAGCTCGAACAGTTCTATTATACTCCAATAAATAAATACTCTACATCTTCCCTCAAGAAGTCTTGAAGAACCGCCGGTGACTACTGAAACACCTCCTCACGCTAGGGGAGGGACCGGACACCGGAGGAGTATCCAAGCACATTGACTGCAGTAACACCTCCTCGCTCTAGGGGAGGGACCTGTCTCCTTCTCGGAAGAGGATCCGAGACCAAGTACTTCTGGCACTCCAACTGATCATAACATTTTCTATATAGTGCCCGTTACCCTCATTACTGCACATCGGCGTCTCTGCTCTTCACGGCGCCTGTCACCGCTGCACATCGGCGTCACTGCTCTTCACGGCGCCTGTCACCGCTGCACATCGGCGTCACTGCTCTTCACAGCGCCTGTCACCGCTGCACATCGGCGTCGCTGCTACCTCCGCTGTGTCGGCCCTGCACTCCGACGCCGCCCTTTGCTGCCCCAGGACAATACTTATTGAAGATTTGAAGATACTTACTCACGCCCACTGCACTTTACTTACATTCATACAGACATCACCTCATCTCATTTTTCGGTACTGTATTCTTTTTGTTGTAATATAAAATCTATTCCCTCTTCTACCTCTTTCTTTTACCTTCTTCTACTTCTCCACATTTGTCGCTTCACGACAAATTGGCGCCCAACTTTTAGTCTTCAGTCTTCCCTCTTTCTTTCTTTTCTTACATCTCATTCTTTTCATCTTCTATCTTTTTCTAAATTCAAAAATAACACTTTATCTAGTGTTCTTTACCTTTTCACCCTCTTTACCTTTTCACCCTCTTTACCTTTTCACCCTCTTTACCTTATCACCCTCTTTGGCTATCTCTTTTGGTTAACATATTATTAACTCCTTCACTATCTTCATATCTTAACCCCTTCACTATCATCTCATATCATCTTAAATCTTAACACCTTAATTATCATCTCAGAACTTAACCCCTTGAAACTCGGAGATAGTAAAATTTTGTTTTAGTTAACTTAACTTGAGAATTATTAACTTAACTAAATCTACCTTAATTGGTCTTAAGTTAACTTTGTTCTTTTAACTTAACTTTGATTTAAATAACTGTTCTCTAATTAACTAAACTTGAGAATTATTAACTTTACTAAATCTACCTTAATTGGTCTTAAGTTAACTTTGTTCTTTTAACTTAACTTTGATTTAAATAATTGTTCTCTAATTAACTTAATTAACCGAGAACTCTTATTTTTCATAAACTCTCTTCCTATTTATTTTTACTCTCCGATTTTCTTTCTCAACCTATATCTTCACTAATTCACTTTAATCACTATTTGAAGAGGAATTAAGGTACCCAATTTTATTTTGAACTTTATCGAATTTTTCATAACTTTTTAACTTTACTATGTCTCGTTTAATTAAATTTGATTATCTTAACAAAGCTGAACTTATTTATGAAATAAAGATTAGACTTGAGGAACCAACAAACACGGTTATAGACTTAAGAAAACAAATACAACAACTTTTTTCGATAACTTCATCAGAGGAAATATTAATTTCTCCTCTTCCTATTGATGAGGAACTTCCTGAAATTGAATCTACTCTTAACTACATTGAAGGAAAAATCTCTAGATTAATACAGGGTGATTCTAAATTTACTCGCTCAATTGAATCTTATCTAAATCATGTTTACTATAGATTTGAACGCATTGATATTGACTTAAGTCCTGAATTCTTAACTACTTTTAATGATCTTAAAAATAAATTTGATGTCTTAACTAATAAATTCGAGTCTTTTACCTTTCATCCAGCTGAAGATATAGTCAGAACTATTGATACCTCAGCTCCAATTACTTATAATCCTATAGATCCTCAACCCTCTCATAACTTTGTAATCCCTCAAACCTCTTTTCAACCTCTAACTTCCTCCCTTACCCAATCTACTATAAATCTTAAGATTTTCAAAGATATAAATCGTTATTCTTATAACGGTAAATCTTGCCCCAGGTCTTTTCTTCAAAAGTTAGACGAATATTGTATTTCAAGAAACATAGATAAAAATCTTCTTATTACTCAAGCATATGAAATCTTTACTGATAATGCTCTCCATTGGTTCAGATTCCAAATTAAAAGGAATCCTAATTTATCCTGGTCTGAAGCTTCCCAACTTTTAATTAAGGACTTTGGTCAATTTGATTTTGATAATAAACTTCTTGAGGCTATTAAAGATCGGACTCAAGGTTTAAATGAACCTATAGCTATTTATATTTATATTATGTCTGGGATGTTTGAGCGTCTTTCTGAAAAATTACCTGAATGTAAAATTGTTGACATCCTACTTAGAAACATTAGACCTTGTTACTCAGTTTTTGTGGCTCTTAAAGATTGTAACACTATTGATTCTTTATTAACTACTTGTCAGAGTTATGAAAAATTCCTTGATAGAGACCAAAACTTTAAAGAACCTTTGGAAAACTTTTTAACACCTGAATTTAATTTTAAACCTCAAACACCATCCTCCACAAAACCACAATTCTTTAAAAAACCTTATCATGTTAACACCGTTCAGGAAGATATTAATACTCTTAGTAAGGACATCTTCTGTGTTCGTTGTCGCAAACATGGACATAATCTTAGATCGTGTGCTCAACCTCACTTTATAATTTGTTTTAAATGCGGTTTGAAAGATTTTAAAACCCCAGATTGCCCTAAATGTAATTCTAAACCTAACACTAGCTCAAAAAACTAATAACTGACTTGAATAGCACTTCTAAATTTGACATTACTGAATGGAATAATTGGATCTTAACTATAAAAAATTTTTTTTCTTCTTATAAAATCTCTTCTACATTATATTCTAGTGAAATAGATTCCAAACGTCCTTTCATTAATGTGCGAATTTATAACTTAAATATTTCTGGTTTACTTGATTCTGGTAGTTCAATTACTATTTTTGGCAACAATTCTCACTTTAAAATTCTCGAACTGGGTTTTAAGCTTTTCAAGTCAGACTACATTACTATTTCAACTGCGAGTAATCAAAAAATAAAATCACTAGGTTATTTTGAATTACCAATGATTTTTAATAAACAAACACATTTAATTAAAGCTTATGCTTTTCCTGAATTATTTCCTTCTCTTATTCTTGGTATTGATTTTTGGAAGAAATTTAATTTACTTCCTTCTATACTGTCTTCGTCTGGACTTTCCGATCTCAATTGCTCATCTATTCAAGAAGCTAATAGAAAAGTACTTCCTTATGATCATCTTTCTGAAGATCAGAAGAATATCGCGGATACCATTATAGGTCGCTTTAGAGAAATTTCTTTTGAAGAAAAAGGAGTATTGGGACGAACTCATCTCATCACGCATAAGATTGATACTGGCGATTCTCTTCCGATCAAACAAAGATGTTATCGGTTATCTCCTGTAAAACAAAAGGCATTAGTTGAAGAAGTGGATAAAATGCTGAAATGGGACGTCATCGAACCTGGTGAAAGTCCCTGGCTATCTCCAGTGATTATCACTCCCAAGAAGAATGGAGAATGGCGCTTCTGCATTGATAGCAGGAAACTCAACTCCGTCACTCGTCGGGATGCTTATAACCTCCCTCTTATGAGTGAGATTTTGGACAACCTCAAGAATGCCAAATACTTATCTAGTATTGACATCGCCAAAGCGTTTTGGGAAACGCCACTGAATACTGAAGACAAAGACAAGACTGCATTTTACGTTCCTGGAAGAGGCATGTACAGATTTAAAGTCATGCCCTTTGGACTAACTAATTCTCCAGCTACTCAACAAAGACTTATGGATATGTTGTTTACCCCTGAGTTTGACAGCAAGGTCTTCTGCTATCTTGATGACATCGTTGTCATAAGTGAAACCTTTGAACAACACATTGCTCTTCTATTAAAAATCCAAGAAAAACTTTCTTTTGCAAACTTGACTATAAATTTTGAAAAATCACAGTTTTTTAAAAAAGAGCTCTAATACCTCGGTTACGTCGTAGACGAGTATGGTCTCCGTGCTGATCCTGACAAAATCAGGCCGATTTTGGAATATCCTACCCCATCTTCCAGAAAAGAAGTACGAAGATTCATTGGCACTTGCAGCTGGTTTCGAAGATTCATCCCAAACTTCAGCACAATTGCTGCTCCACTTAACAAGCTTACATGTACAGGGAAAAATGCTCCGAAGTTCGCTTGGAACCCTGAAGCTGAATCTGCTTTTCTAAAGCTGAAGGAAGCTCTGGTTACTACTCCGGTGCTCGCTTGTCCAGATTTTAGCCTCCCTTTCTCGGTACATTGTGATGCGTCAAATTATGGTGTGGGAGCAATGCTTACTCAAGTCCAGAATGACAGGGAAGTGGTCATTGCTTACATGAGTAAATCTCTTAATAAAAATCAGCAAAATTACTCGACTACGGAGAGAGAAACCTTGGCTGTTATTACTGCTCTGGAACATTGGCGCTGTTATCTCGATAATGGTATGCAATTTACCATTTACACTGACCACGCAGCACTAAAGTGGTTTCTGAATTTATCTAATCCTTCTGGAAGACTTGCTCGCTGGACTCTACGTCTATCTGCTTTCAACTTTATCCTTAAACATAAAAAAGGTAAAGATAATGTTGTTCCGGATTTGCTTTCAAGATCTAAACCTTTGGACAGTGTGGACTCTTTTCATCAGTACAACAACATTTTACTTGGCTGCAGAAATAATCCTGATTCTTTTCCTAATTATATGGAGAAAGATGACAAGCTATACCGACATATCTATTCTCCACATAATCTTAGTGAAGACTTCACTTGGAAAGAAGTTCCACTACCTCAAGACAGACAAATGCTCATCTCAACTAATCACGGCTCCGATACTGAACCTCATCTAGGGATCTTTAAAACTTATAAAAAACTCTCTTTCCGTTATTACTGGTCTGGAATGTTTAAAGACATTGCCAACTTTATTTCTAAATGTGATAAATGCCTAGCTTATAAACATCCTAACCATTCTCCATACGGACCTATGGGAAAACCCAAGATCTGTTCTAGACCCTTTCAAACTATTTCGCTTGACCTTATGGGCCCATTACCCATGACAAGAAATCGAAATCAATATATTCTAGTGATTAATTGTTGCTTTACCAAATATACTCTAATTTTTCCTCTTTAACGTGCTACCGCTTCTAATATAATTTATTTTCTCGAGAATTCCGTTTTTCTGACACATGGTGTACCTCAAACGGTTATCATGGATAACGGACCTCAATTTCAATCTCACGAATTTAATTCATTTTTAAAGAAATACAAGGTTCCTTTTATTTCTCACTCTCCTTTTTACTGTCCTCAAGTCAATCCTACAGAAAGATATAATAGAACTATAATTACTGCGTTAGCCACCTTAGTAGGAGACGATCATAGAAAGTGGGATAATTACCTCTCTAAAATTCAACAAGCCTTAAACAGTTGCGTTAGCTCTATAACTGGCTTTACGCCTAATTTCTTAGTGTTTGGTCGAGAAACCATTCCCTGCGGTTCTTTTTACACTTCATCTCGAAGTATCGAAGAAATTACCTTTCTACCTCGCGATATTTACGCTGAAAATGTTGGTTTTCTCGCGTCTTATTTCGATAAAGTTCAAACTGCATTATATTTAGCTCATGCTAAAAACAGCGCGCGTTATGATTTGCGTCGAGCTTTTAAAGAATTTAATGTCGGTGATATAGTTTGGCGTAAGAATTATGTGCAAAGCAATGCAGGTTCTTACTTTAGCGCAAAACTTGCCCCTAAATTTGTAAAATGTAAAGTTTTTGAAAAAATTTCACCTTTAGTTTATATATTGGAAGATGCTAATGGTTCTAAAACCAAATGGCATATCAAGGTCATTAAAATCTAATTTTCATAACTTCTATTTTTTTTCTCTAACTTTCATTTCGTAACTTCATTTACTCATCATTCATAATTCATTCATCAATCATCTTTCGTGATTATATTTATTTCGTATTTAGTTGTATTCTGGCTTTTAAGCTTATACGACGTACTTTAAATACGTTATCCTTATCCTCTAGTTTTCTTTTCTTTTAGGAGCATTTAATAGCTCTTATTAATTGTATCTTTAAATCTCTTTTCTTCTTTTCTTTCCTTAAGGAGGCTCTAAACCTCTTCTCTTTACTTAAGGGACTCTAAATCCCTTACGTTAACTCGGGAGGCTCTAAACCTCTTCTCTTTACTTAAAGGACTCTAAACCCCTTAGTACTAACTAGTACGTTCTTTTGAGCGGTTGATTAATCGTTAAATAAGCCTTAGGTCCGAGCGGTTGATTACTCGTTAAATAAGCCTTAGATTGGAGCGGTTGATTACTCCTTACGTAGGCCTAGAATCAAACTTTTTTTTTCCATCTATGGAGCGGTTGACAACTCCCTAAATAAGCCTGTCGTTATTGAGGAATTCTTTTCTAGAGTGGCAGTCATTGAATGTGAACTCCACCCTTACGGTATGAAGATGATAGAATGCTAGAAGAAGAATAAATATTTTTATGTAAGGTTGTATATTAGGCGAAATAGATTCCTAGGTTTTCTTTAGGTCTTCTTTTAAAAAAAATTTCTCTAAGTCGAAAATATTTCTGGGGTTGTGGGGGAAATGTACCGTTGTACATGTTTTATGTGTAATAAATTGAGTACCTTAATATATTTAGTATTCATCGGATCCACATTAACATTTTCATCACATTATCTTTGTTTTTCCATGCTTTCCATCCAGAGATTGCTGGTTCGTTTGCTGTAAACACGAACATAAGAGTTAATCATAGATTCTATCTACCATAACGCAGTTCGTATTTTCTCCCTAAAAAGTCGTACTGTAGACATTAAACTATAGGCATCACCTGCCTTTCTACTCTTCTTATTACTATTACTCTGTATTTTTGGATTATTGATGTTTTCTAATCCTTTTTGAACAATATTTATTGTGAATCTAAAAATGTCAAACTTTCAAAGCTCTGTTATTCTACTTTTCTGTACATAATACTGTAAAAATAGCTGTGTTTTACCTTTGTTTGCAATTTTCCTTTAATTTGCATTGGGTGATGATTCATTTTCCTGTTTATTTATATATATTGCTTGATTTCTGAAATATTTTTATCTTTATTGACATGGTTGTTATGACAATATCTTTCAAAGTCTGACAACTTCTATCAAAGTTTATTACTTTTTCGGGTTTAATCCTCTGTAAACCACCAGTATTCATGTTCTATTTTTGAACCTACCTCGATCTAAATTTGAACGGCCCCGGCCCCCTATATAAGCGTTAACTTTTTTCATTCAATTCATTCGATTCCGAGTTCTAAGCTCGAACAGTTCTATTATACTCCAATAAATAAATACTCTACATCTTCCCTCAAGAAGTCTTGAAGAACCGCCGGTGACTACTGAAACACCTCCTCACGCTAGGGGAGGGACCGGACACCGGAGGAGTATCCAAGCACATTGACTGCAGTAACACCTCCTCGCTCTAGGGGAGGGACCTGTCTCCTTCTCGGAAGAGGATCCGAGACCAAGTACTTCTGGCACTCCAACTGATCATAACATTTTCTATATAGTGCCCGTTACCCTCATTACTGCACATCGGCGTCTCTGCTCTTCACGGCGCCTGTCACCGCTGCACATCGGCGTCACTGCTCTTCACGGCGCCTGTCACCGCTGCACATCGGCGTCACTGCTCTTCACAGCGCCTGTCACCGCTGCACATCGGCGTCGCTGCTACCTCCGCTGTGTCGGCCCTGCACTCCGACGCCGCCCTTTGCTGCCCCAGGACAATACTTATTGAAGATTTGAAGATACTTACTCACGCCCACTGCACTTTACTTACATTCATACAGACATCACCTCATCTCATTTTTCGGTACTGTATTCTTTTTGTTGTAATATAAAATCTATTCCCTCTTCTACCTCTTTCTTTTACCTTCTTCTACTTCTCCACATTTGTCGCTTCACGACATGCTGGACTCTTGCAATGCCCTTTGCCACCGGTAAGTAGGTATGAGACGACAATAGTCGTTCGTATTGTTTCTATTCAAAAGATTTTTCTCCTTCTTTAGGTTTTTGTCCATTACACCGTAGCATACAATAAATGAGCTAGGAATGTGTCAGGCAAAACATATCCTTTATTTTTTAAATAATGACACCTTGCACACTAGACCATACCGTAACCGACCAACACTGTCACGTGCCATGTATCGGGCGTATCAATACCGGCAAAAGACGTTCTCGCTCGCTCTCAGCCTCGCTCCATACAACGAGACAGAGCTCCGACAATCCGTTCAGTAGGCAAGGCAGAGCGTATGCTGTTGCTTTTCGTGGCATGTCGTTCAGATTTGCATGTAAGATCCTTTGCACACTGCGACTTTTAGCAGCGATGTAGTCACAAAGTAGCATCGACGCAGTGGCAAAATGTGAACCCTTACACGCTTGCGTTACTTTTAACATCTATGTAGGTAGTCGCAATGCAGAAGCTAGACATTGGCAAAGTATGTATTGTATATTTGGCGACTGCATCAATACGATCGTGATTGTATCGATGCAAGAAGTAGCACAACTGTGTAAAGGTTTACAGTTTGGACTGAATCAAAAATCTATTCATTCCGTGAGTCGCATTTTTAAAACGCGCGACTTCTTCGATGCTAAAAGATGCAGGGATCGCTAAGGGATCTTAAACGAAATCGCAGCGTCGACGCAGTGCAACGCTTATTACTGCACTTAAAATGTACCAACAATATAAAATTTGTAAATCTATACTAATATTATAAAGCTGAAGAGTTTGTTTGTTTGTTTGTTTGTTTGTTTGAACGCGCTAATCTCAAAAACTACTAGCCCGATTTGAAACAATATTTTTACGTTGGATAGTCCATTTATTGAGGAAGGCTTAAGGCTATGTAACATAAAGATACGACTCATAAGACCATAGCAGCAATGAAAAATGTTGCGAAAACGGGAGAAAGATATTCCTTTTGAGAGCTTCCGCTGCGTACGCTGCGAAAACCGCTTAAGTTACACAAAAATCATGTATGACAGGATTGTTCAGCATTAAGAGTTCTATAATAAAGTCCGCGACAGCATATATCTATCTTTTATGGTTGACTTACTACAACCTATTTTATGTTAATAAATTTGTAAAAAAATAATGCATTATTTTTAGAGGTGTATTATACACACAGGTATGTATTCTTATCAAAATAAATACATTCATCATCACGAGCATTTCATTTAGAACAAAGTTGCCCTTTATATCATTTAAATCCAATAAATATCTTAGGAGCTATCACAGTTTTAACATAACTCACAGTTTAACTAACACCAAAATAATGTTCGCAGCTAAAGTACGACGTGCGCTTGCGCTAATTAATATTATAAAGCTGAAGAGTTTGTTTGTTTGAACGCGCTTCTCTCAGGAACTGCTGGACCGATTTGAAAAAATATTTCTGTTTTGGATAGCTTATTTATTGAGAAAGGCTTTAGGGTATAAAACATCACGCTGCGACGGGAGGGGAGAGGGCAAACTCAAAACGCGCGGACGAAGTCGCGGGGGACCGCTAGTGTAGTTATAAAGTGTAAACTACCTTTAGATTAGTTTTTATATTAAGGTATTAAAAACATTACAATTGTTGTTTCAGAAGCGTTATATCCTATCAAACTTGTCTATTCCGTTGAATGATTTTCACTACGTTTGGCCATTTGAAAAAATGAAAGCAGTTGGCATTTTTACACTCAATAAAACCCTAATTATTGGTCAAGCAAGTTTGTACGCGCACTTTACGCAGAAGTGACTTTTAATACGTTATTAAATCTTATAAATTATGTTTTTTTAAACTACCGTGGTTTCATTATTTACAAATTACTACTGAACCCCCCCTCTTTCCTGTTCCTTGCAGAAGCAACTAAGTATCAGATTTCTTATCCAAACTTCCACACCCCTTTTTAGTTAAGTGAATTATATCTTCTATACTTTTAAAGTGCTTTGACCTGAAACAAAGACTTGAGAGACTTGGCACTGGCCTGTGGTATGGTTGTACGTGGCAATTGTGGTGAGACCCAGAGTAACCTAGTTAATTTGATGAATTCTGGCACATGAAATAAAATAAAATTAACGATAGCTACACCTATCGATTCGATTTTATACTTTATTTCGATTTTGTTGTTAAAAGAGAGTACCCGAGAGTAAAAACCGAGCAACGTGTACATAAAATAAAGCAAAATGGTATCTATACTTTATCTATTTTAATACAATATAGTTGAAGAGTTTGTTTTGTTTGCATGCACTAATCGCTCCTGAGATCTACTGGTGTGATCAGAATAATCATAGTTATAGGAGTACTTCAATTGCTGCTGACTTCATAAAATTACGCTGCAAACTATGGTATCGGAGTTAGATCAAAACACGCTGACAAAGTCGCCGGTGACCGCTAGTCTGAAATAAAACTCTTTTGTCGCAGCTCTTGATGACCAGATGAGCAATTCATGCAAATTTCCCTAAACCAATTTATAAATAAAAAATAACATGTCATTTCATAAAGGGACTGATAAAGCAAACCAGATCTTATTAGATTATTGTGATGCAAGCCGTAAGAACAACATTTCAATACCAATCACATATATTGCTTTGATCCCAAAGTAAGTAATAAAACAACTTTTTTACGGAATTACTTTTCGCGAGTTTATTAATTTTATCCCGACGTTTCGAACACTTTACAGCGTTCGTGGTCACGGGTAGACTAAGATGTTATTTGTCATTTACAGAGTTTCGAAAAATATACACTACCGTCACTCATATTATTAATCAACGTTTCTATCCACGCAGAAAGAGCTAAATGTGTCTTGTGATTTTGCAGTGAGTGGTCTAGCTTGGGTCCTAGTTAGAACTGGATCCCATGCAGGTGGAATTTTCCAACCATCTTCTCTGTTAAAATTTGGATGTTTTCTTATTTCTATAGCTTCGCGTAGCATACGTGGAATGAACCGACGTTCTTTTGATAGTGTAGCGACATCTATGATCAACCACTGTCACTACATTTCAACGCAACACGCTGACTCGGCTCGACGCGACCAGATGGCGCTATAGTCGAAGTATGGAAACTAAACCGCGATATTAAAGATTTAGAGCGGACAAACTATATACAAATAAACCAAGACGGTGAACATCGGACCTTGGTCCCCGGCCATAACACCCGGTCGGTAGGAAGCGCTTCCCTTTGCCTTCCTAACCCTGTTGCGCCAAATTGGTGACCCCGACGTGATGTCATCCATACCCGTGGAGCCGCACCGTCGTCGTCAGCGTCGCCTTCTTCTCCTCACCACCAGCCAGCAGCATCCAGCCAGCAGTCTCCTCCAAGCCAGTTCCAGCCTCAAGGACACCACCGCAGACCGCACCGGTTCTTCCTGGTTCCTCGGCAACCTCACCAGCTCATCATCCCGACTCACCGTGGACTTCGAGCTTCATCCTCACGCATCGTGGACCTCTCGCATGTACATCCCGACTCACCGTGGACATCACGCATGCTCATCCCGACTTATCGTGAGGACATCGCGCATCTCATCCCGACTCACTGTGGACATCGCGCATCTCGACGCACCGTGGACATCAAGCATGCCCATCCCGACTCACCGTGGACATCGCGCATGTACATCCCGGCTTATCGTCGAATACTGGCACTTGCAAGCTCACTACGCACAGACTGCTGAGCTTAACCACCCTGGCTCAATCAACCTCCGGTTCTTCGGAGGGGAGTGATGTAGCGACATCTATGATCAACCACTGTCACTACATTTCAACGCAACACGCTGACTCGGCTCGACGCGACTAGATGGCGCTATAGTCGAAGTATGGAAACTAAACCGCGATATTAAAGATTTAGAGCGGACAAACTATATACAAATAAACCAAGACGGTGAACATCGGACCTTGGTCCCCGGCCATAACACCCGGTCGGTAGGAAGCGCTTCCCTTTGCCTTCCTAACCCTGTTGCGCCAAAATAGTACTTCAGGTTGGTCAAAACGTATGAAGTGGTTGGGTTTGTCTAAGGCATGTTCACACACTGCAGAGTTTATGTTTCGTCTATGTTTAACGTCAGCTATATGTTCTTTTATCCGCACGCCTATACTTCGTTTGGTTTGCCCGATGTAGAAAAGGCCACAGTCACATTCCAGTCTATACACCCCTGCATTTTGAAGAAGTATGGTGCACTTGACAGGTGGTAAAAAATGGTTAATCTTCTTTGGTTCGAAATAAGTCTTGATGGAAGCTCGCTTCAAGATATTCCCAATCTTGTCAGTGACCCCCTTGATGTAAGAAAGTACGGCAGGTGGGTGTTCCACTGTAATGGGCTTGGCACTGGCACGGGGTCTGCAACGACGTGGTACTGAAAGCTGGTTGTCCCGTAGTAACTTCCTTACATGCTGAAGTTCAGCAGCCAGGTGTCGGTCGTCACAGATGCCCAACGCTCTCTGAAACAAAGTTTTGCCCACGGTAGCTAACTGTGAAGGATGATGTTGAGATGCACCATCGAGGTACTTGTCTGTATGGGTGGCCTTTCTAAAAACTGTGTGGCTAAGTGTGCTATCAGAATTCCTAGTAAGTAAAACATCTAAGAAAGCTAGTTTATTGTTTGCCTCAATTTCCATAGTAAATTGTATTTGTGGATGAATAGAGTTAAGATGGTTCAAAAAAGCAGAAACTTTATCTGTGGGTAATATTGTGAAGGTGTCATATACGTACCGTTTATAAAACCTTGGTGATATAGGTGATGTGTTCAAAGCTGTGGCCTCAAAATCTTCCATGAAGATATCAGCAACAACAGGTGATACTGGGGAACCCATCGCTACACCATCAATTTGTATGTAGAATTCACCATCCCATAATAAATAGCCAAATGTAAGGCAATGCTCTAAAAGTTCTGTATACTCTATGGACATATCCAATTCAACTAACTTTCTTCTGGTAATTTCAATGCAGTCTTTCACAGGTAAACTTGTAAATAAGGACTGTACATCAAAACTAATTGATTCATTACACATTGTTTCATTTTCTGTCAATTGCAAGGTCTTTATTTGGCTTATGAAGTCATAGGAATCCTTAACATGTGCCGTAGTTCCTCTTCGTAGTACAGATAGTGTTTTCGCCAAATGCTTCGCCAGCTTGTACGTTGGGGAATCAATCTGACTCACAATAGGACGAAGAGGAACATTGGTTTTGTGTATTTTAGGCAGCCCATACAGTTTAGGTGGCTTTGCACATGTTGGTACTAAAAGCTTAGCATCAAGATTTAAACCATCGCTATGTTTTTTCACTAGGTCGCTAGTTTTCTTTAATATTTTGCTCGTTTGATCTATTTTTACATGTTTGTAGGTTGTTTCGTCCGACAGCAACAGTGATATTTTGAGTTTATAATCTGATGTATCCATTATAACCGTAGCGTTTCCTTTATCTGCACGTAAGATTGTCAATTCCGGTTTAGATTTTAAGTTTTTAAGGGCTAAACATTGGCCACGAGAAAGATTCGACTTAGGTATTTTGCTGTGTCGTAAGACGCATGATATGTCTTGTCGTATTGATTCTGCGTCTTTTTTCTTCAAATCATTCTTTACTAAACAATCCTCTACGCTGCAAATTATGTTTTCAAAAGGAGTTTTTCGCGGTGTTACTGCAAAATTGAGACCTTTACTAAGAATATCAATGGTGTTTTTATCCAATGTTTGTTTTGATAAATTGACAACTGCCCGGTTTCTGTTGTCTATGGTTGGAGATGTGACATTCGATGCGTTCCGTTTTACTAAATTTTGCGATGACAGTTTGTTGTATTTGTGTTAGTTTGCATTTGTTATATTTTGATGTTTCGCGTTTATTAAGTACCTGAATGCATTCTGCAAAATCTAGTAGGGACATCTTTAATTTTAATTCTTTACATAGATTATCCACAGCTGCATTTAAATGGACAAGGTCTCTATGATGTTGATAAATGAGATGACGGAGCATTTTTCGACTTGCCTGGTTTAGGATCTTCGCAGTCCCACGTATGTCTTTCTTTGGAGTGATTTGTACACATCGCGGGATGAGGTTGTGATCGCGGCACCTCTTAAGGAAATTTAAAGATGATATTTTCCTTGCGCGTTTAGTCTTGAGATCTTCCAACCGGCTCATTTTGTTTGCTGTATCCAGTCTGTAATGGTTCACATACTTGTTTCTGAAGTTAAAGCGAATATTACTCATCGAAATAAAACAACCTTTTTACGGATTAACTTTTCGCGAGTTTATTAATTTTATCCCGGACGTTTCGAACACTTTACAGCGTTCGTGGTCACGGGTAAACTAAGATGTTATTTGTCATATGCTAGACCACTCACTGCAAGATAAAAAGACACAGTTAGCTCTTTCTGCGTGGATAGTAACGTTAATTAATAATATGAGTGACGGTAGTCTATATTTTTCAAAACTCTTTAAATGACAAAAAACATCTTAGTCTACCCGTGACCACGAACGCTGTAAAGTGTTCGAAACGTCGGGATAAAATTAATAAACTCGCGAAAAGTTAATCCGTGAAAAGGTTGTTTTATTTCTATGAGTAATATTCGCTTTAACTTCAGAAACAAGTACCAAAGTAAGTAGCCAATGCACTGTGTTATGGAAATCAGACACAACGGTGGTACCATATCACCCAGATCCGAGACAATGTAGAAAATTTTGATTTCTATATTGACCCGACCGGGAATCGAACCCGGGACCTCGGAGCGGCGACGCCTTGAAGCCCAGCGTGCTTAGCCACTTCAACACGGAGGTCGTCTAAATATATACTCTTACAAAATATATAAATATATATGTACTGCTTTAGAATGTTTTTAACACTCACAGTGTCATATTTTATATTCATAAAGATGAAATAAGAAACCAAAAATATTGCGCACGGGCGGGACTTGAACCAGCACCCTTTTGGCAAACCGGGCCAAACGCTCTCACCAATTGAGCTACCGTGCTGTCAGTCCAACCCTGCGAAATTTGTGGTCTCTTATGAAAACGTCAATTGCGTGATGCTTAGCGCCATCTAGCCGTCTGTTTATGAAACAGATGGCCCAAGCAGTTATTCTTTACAGAATAAATTCAACTTGGAAATTGATGACGCTTCGCTATCTAATGCTTTAGAATGTTTTTAACACTCACAGTGTCATATTTTATATTCATAAAGATGAAATAAGAAACCAAAAATATTGCGCACGGGCGGGACTTGAACCCGCAATATTTTTGGTTTCTTATTTCATCTTTATGTATGAGCATATATGTACTCTTACAAAGTCGATCTTTTCTTATTTCCAGATAAAAGACAGGTAGGTACTGGAGGTTATTTTGTAATATTAAAACAGGTAATTTAACTCTTTTAGCAAAATGGGAATAAAGCAGTGTTTTTTTTAAACAAACATGATAATTGCTTAAAAAACGGGCAAGCCTCAAAGTTATTTCCTGCACTTGTAATTGGTTAGGTACGCGCTAAAACTTTTCTTTATAATTTTCAGTGAGCACAAACGTATCGTTGCAAGCGAAAATAATTGCTCGAATTAAATGTAACTGGATATATGCCACAAAAGAATTTAAGAAGCACTTTAATAACTGATATTACAGATATGATTCAGTCAAAATTACGGAGCAATTTAAAATGATTGCTAAATTTGTACACATTTAGCGGTAATTTAAAATTAAACAACTCCATAACAATATGAAATTTTATGTCTAATTGGACCATAATTAAATGTGTTCCAATAATAATTATTATTTTGTTTTTATAGTGTTATGTCACTATACAAACTTAATAATATAAATAGCAAATTGCACTTGTAAAAAGCAACTTTGGCTGCTGTGACAAACGAGGAATCGAACCCCGTGTCTTACGCAATCCGGGCGTATGCCTATACCACTCGGCCACCGTCACATTAGCAAGCCTGTTGAATTTTGCATGCCTTTCTTTAACGCGTAGGCTGCGTGGCGTCATCAATGTTGCGAGATTGCTCTCACAATAATCGAAGGAAATATTTTTACAAATATTTGACAATCGGATATTGCTCAAGGTTGACAATTCCCGACTGCATCGATTCTGCATCCCGCCTCACGAACAGTTTTTCTAACAGTGAACAGGTTTTCTCATCGATGCTGATTTGTAGTCAGATTGAAGGCTTGACCTGGAGGTAAAAGGCACTGATAGTGTATTTTTTGATAAGAGATTATTATTAGATCGCGTATTTATTTTTTGTTTTAGATTTTGATCAAAACTGCATTTTCAATAAAAAAAAATATTTTGCTATGGTTCAATTACACCTTTTATTGATCTCGCCTCGCCCTTGCTTGCTATCTTCGCCTTTATATTTTCATATTTTTTTATGTAACGTTGTTATGTACGATATGAGGAAGTGATCTGTATAACAGCTGACGACTGCGAATACGGGAACCTAACAAACCGGGTAGGTCAAGCATGGTAGGTGATCATGAGTTTAATGACAAAAGATCAGCCACATAAAAAGAGAGATAGCGTGAGTGCTTGGGCATATAAAAACATTTCTGGATGTAAATGATTATATTTATTCTGTAAAAAAAAAGTAAAGTTAGCCTGTAACGTCCCACTGCTGAGCAAAGGCCTTACCTCAACTATGAGGTAGTACGAGCCATACTCCACCACGCGGGCTCAGTGCGGATTGGTGGAGGGGTGTGTGCAAGGCAAGCGACTAACCCTGCTGTCAGATGTTATCAAGCCGCCCATAGGGCATCTGACTAGGCTTAACGAATAATATCAACCGATATTAGCCGGTACCAACGGCTTAACGTGCCCTTCGAAGCACGGAGACGCTCTTGATGTACGTCACTTATATGATCGGAATGGTCACCCATCCAAACACGACTGCGCCGTAGGTTGCTTCACTTCAGTATCACAACCAAAGCGCTGCTACCACTGCGCTACGAGCACCTCATTTATACTGTATAAATTTTTAATACTTTAGTTAGGTGCAGATCGTCATTGATCAACATCAATGACGATCTGAACCTGTCTTTAGAAAGGAGCAAATACTGCATTTCAGCACAACTGCTGAAATGCAGTATTTGCTCCTTTCTCAAGACAGGATCAAGTTCTTTCTTCAATTTGTGTAAATTACCTTGTATTAATGTATTTTTTGAATATTTGTATTAAATCTCTTGAATTTTCTGCAATTGGAATAAGGAACCTTTCCTGAATCTTGAAAGAAAATACAAACATAAATTAGGACATAGGTAGGTTCGAATTATTAGCACTTTCTCCCCTTTTATGACAATTACTATTGGTTGATAGATATCGTGGTTCAGCCCTTTGTTCAGAGATATGCTGTTTAAATTAATTTAGCGTAAGTAATACATGTTTTTTTTAATTCAAATAAAACTTTGCATCTTATGGTATTGTGTTGAATAATGTTCTAACCTAATGTTATCCCTGTAGCTGACTTCAGGGATAACATTAGGTTACACGGGTGTAGGTAATAAATAGCAAGCAAATAACAACAATAAGATCCAGTACCCAAATTTTTCCTAGTCCTTTCATTATATTATGCAACTAGCGGTCCCCCGCGACTTCGTCCGCGCGTTTTCAGTTTGCTCCCTCCCCTCCCGTCGCAGCGTGATGTTTTATACCCTAAAGCCTTTCTCGATAAATAAGCTATCCAAAACCGAAATATTTTTTCAAATCGGTCCAGCAGTTCCTGAGATAAGCGCGTTCAAACAAACAAACCCTTCACCTTTATAATATTACTAGCGGTCCCCCGCGACTTCGTCCGCGCGTTTTGAGTTTGCCCCCTCCCGTCGCAGCGTGATGTTTTATACCCTAAAGCTTTTCTCGATAAATAAGCTATCCAAAACAGAAATATTTTTTCAAATCGGTCCAGCAGTACCTGAGAGAAGCGCGTTCAAACAAACAAACTCTTCAGCTTTATAATATTACTAGCGACCCGCCCCGGCTTCGCACGGGTGCAATACTAATACTAAATACACTATAGAAAAACTGTGAACGTTGTATATAAAAAACATAGCGGCCCGCTCTATAATTTATATTTTAAAACTACTATCATACAATTATTTATCGTAACTTACTTATAATTACTGATACGTTGTCGCGCTGAAAAGCACGTTTTTATAACCTAAGTATTGCTATTTTCCTCGCTGGAGAGCTCCGATATAATAAACGCGTCCGATCGCTGCTAAATTCAAAGTGCTACAGGGAAAACCGCGGCCCTAGACGCGCTATTTATAGGCACGCTCTTGCCGCACCGGGCGGCCGGCCTGTACCGCCGCAAACGTCCCGCAATTTTTAAATCTATAATATCTTCGAAAATATTCACTCAAATCATACGTTGTAATGTGCCATATAGATCTATATTAAATGAACAATGTATTCAAGGTATTTGATTGGTTAAGGATTAATGCTGTATTGGTTAAAATCGCTTCGAAAATTAGCCATTATTTGTCGTAAAAAGTAAATACCAAAAAAACGTTATTGTGGGTTATCCATAAGATATAGACATATACCATCACGGACTTTTCTATAGACCTTTTCAATGTGTACAATATTTAGTACATTATTTTGATAAAACTCGTAGGGTTCAGCCTGCGTTTGCAATGTAAGCGGAAAAAATGTAATTATTTACGACATCACATTAGAAACCTCAAAAATAACAGTACTTCTCCACTATTTAATGGATGTTATTATACATATAAACCTTTCTCTTGAATCACTCTATCTATTAAAAAAAACCGCATCAAAATCCGTTGCGTAGTTTCAAAGATTTAAGCATACAAAGGGACATAGGGACAGATAAAGCGACTTTGTTTTATACTATGTAGTGATTAGCGCAAGCGCACGTCGTACTTTAGCTGCAAACATTATTTTGGTGCGGAGTTATGTTAAAACTGTGATAGCTCCTAAGATATTTATTGAATTTAAATGATATAAAGAGCAACTTTGTTTTAAATGAAATGCTCGTGATGATGAATTAGCGCAAGCGCACGTTGTACTTAAGCTGCGAACATTATTTTGGTGCGGAGTTATGTTAAAACTGTGATAGCTCCTAAGATATTTATTCAAGGGCAACTTTGTTCTAAATGAAATGCTCGTGATGATGAATGTATTTATTTTGATAAGAATAAATACCTGTGTGTATAATACACCTCTGAAAATGATCCATTATTTTTTACAAATTTATTAACATAAAAAAAGGTTGTAGTAAGTCAACCATTAAAGATAGATTTATGCTGTCGCGGACTTTATTATAGAACTCTTAATGCTGAACAATCCTGTCATACATTTTTTTTGTGTAACTTTAGCGGTTTCCGCAGCGTACGCAGCGGAAGCTCTCAAAAGGAATATCTTTCTTCCGTTTTCGCAACATTTTTCATTGCTGCTGTGGTCTTGTGAGTCGTATCTTTATGTTATACTAGCGGTCCCCCGCGACGTCGTCCGCGCGTTTTGAGATTGCTCCCTCCCCTCCTGTCGCAGCGTCATGTTTTATATCCTAAAGCCTTTCTCGATAAACAAGCTATCCAACACAGAAATATTTTTTCAAATCGGTCCAGCAGTTCCTGTGATAATCGCGTTCAAACAAACAAACTCTTCAGATTTATAATAAATTAGCGCAAGCGCACGTTGTACTTAAGCTGCGAACATTATTTTGGTGCGGAGTTATGTTAAAACTGTGATAGCTCCTAAGATATTTATTGAAATCAAATGATATAAGAGAAACTTTGTTTTAAAGGAAATGCTCGTGATGATGAATGTATTTATTTTGATAAGAATAAATACCTGTGTGTATAATACACCTCTAAAAATAATGCATTATTTTTTTACAAATTTATTAACATAAAAAAGGTTGTAGTAAGTCAACCATAAAAGATAGACATATGCTGTCGCGGACTTTATTATAGAACTCTTGATGCTGAACAATCCTGTCATACATAATTTTTGTGTAACTTAAGCGGTTTCCGCAGCGTATGCAGCGGAAGCTCTCAAAAGGAATATCTTTCTCCCGTTTTCGCAATATTTTTCATTTCTGCTGTGGTCTTATGAGTCGTATCTTTATGTTATATAACCTAAAGCCTTCCTCGATAAATGGACTATCCAACGCAAAAATAATTTTTCAAATCGGGCCAGTAGTTTTTGAGATTAGCGCGTTCAAACAAACAAACAAACAAACAAACAAACAAACAAACTCTTCAGCTTTATAATATTAGTATAGATAGCTGAAAGCCTTCCTGGATAAATAAACTATCCAACATAAAAATAATTTTTCAAATCGGGCCAGTAGTTTCTGAGATTAGCGCGTTCAAACAAACAAACAAACAAACAAACTCTTCAGCTTTATAATATTAGTATAGATTAGCGCAAGCGCACGTCGTACTTAAGCTGCGAACATTATTTTGGTGCGGAGTTATGTTAAAACTGTGATAGCTCCTAAGATATTTATTGAATTTAAATGATATAAAAGGCAACTTTGTTCTTAATGAAATGCTCGTGATGATAAATGTATTTTTATGATAAGAATAAATACCTGTGTGTATAATACACCTCTAAAAATAATGCATTATTTTTTTACAAATTTATTAACATAAAAAAGGTTGTAGTAAGTCAACCATAAAAGATAGACATATGCTGTCGCGGACTTTATTATAGAACTCTTGATGCTGAACAATCCTGTCATACATAATTTTTGTGTAACTTAAGCGGTTTCCGCAGCGTATGCAGCGGAAGCTCTCAAAAGGAATATCTTTCTCCCGTTTTCGCAATATTTTTCATTTCTGCTGTGGTCTTATGAGTCGTATCTTTATGTTATATAACCTAAAGCCTTCCTCGATAAATGGACTATCCAACGCAAAAATAATTTTTCAAATCGGGCCAGTAGTTTTTGAGATTAGCGCGTTCAAACAAACAAACAAACAAACAAACAAACTCTTCAGCTTTATAATATTAGTATAGATAGCTGAAAGCCTTCCTGGATAAATAAACTATCCAACATAAAAATAATTTTTCAAATCGGGCCAGTAGTTTCTGAGATTAGCGCGTTCAAACAAACAAACAAACAAACAAACACTTCAGCTTTATAATATTAGTATAGATTAGCGCAAGCGCACGTCGTACTTAAGCTGCGAACATTATTTTGGTGCGGAGTTATGTTAAAACTGTGATAGCTCCTAAGATATTTATTGAATTTAAATGATATAAAAGGCAACTTTGTTCTTAATGAAATGCTCGTGATGATAAATGTATTTTTATGATAAGAATAAATACCTGTGTGTATAATACACCTCTAAAAATAATGCATTATTTTTTTACAAATTTATTAACATAAAAGAGGTTGTAGTAAGTCAACCATAAAAGATAGACATATGCTGTTGCGGACTTTATTATAGAACTCTTAATGTTGAACAGTCCTGTCATACATGATTTTTGTGTAACTTAAGCGGTTTTCGCAGCGTACGCAGCGGAAGCTCTCAAAATGAATATCTTTCTCCCGTTTTCGCAACATTTTTCATTGCTGCTGTGGTTTTATGAGTCGTATCTTTATGTTATATAGCCTAAAGCCTTCCTCGATAAATGGACTATCTAACGTAAAAAAAAAAATCAAATCGGGCCAGTAGTTTTTGAGATTAGCGCGTTCAAACAAACAAACAAACAAAAAAACAAACAAACTCTTCAGCTTTATAATATTAGTATAGATATACAGTTATATGAAAAACCATAAGGTTTTTTTTAAAGGTCATGTTCCCCTTCTATTTCCCGGGGTCTCAAATCCTGGGACCTTTTTTCTTCTCGCCACTCAAAAACCGCGGCACGAACTGCAGCATCGAGATCCCAAGGAAGCGTCCTAGCTAGAACTAGGGCCCAATCCCCCGCAATAGTGCAATAGCCCCTCATTACTCGCAGTGCGACTTGGCGCTGCGCCAGGCGCAGTTGCGCTTTACTCTCCCGGACTAGGGCGTTGTACCACACGGAGGCCCCATAGAGGGCCATTGAGCATACAACGCCCGTCTACTGGTCTACAGATATTGGACATTAAACTGCTCAGTGCACCTGCTGTTTTAAGCAACTTAGGCGCCAGGTAGTATCTTCCATCTGAAATAAGACTCAGGTACTTGGCTTTTGCCTATTTCAATACCCGTGTCACCCATGACGAGATTTGATCCTGGTGGTAGCGCTCGTCTTGGCCCATGGAAGCCTCGGATTTTTCGAGCGCTACTTTCAATCCTAGGTTGCAAATTCTTTGTACCACAATCGCAACCGCATCGGTTGCTTTTCAAGCTACCTCTTCAAAGTGAGCTCCACGGGCTGTGACGAGCGTTTCGTCCACGTAGCATGTTACGCTAACACCGTCAGTGAGTCGCCCACCTCACTCACAGTCACCCAATTGTAAGTTCTACAGGAGTGGCCCTAATCCAGACCCCTGAGGCACCCCGCAAGACGATTGTCTCGAGTACACGCCATTGATGAAACTGTGCGCCCAGCTAGGTAATCGACCACTACTTTTTGTAGATATACAGGTACTCCGTGGTGCCATGCCCATGGCAGAGTATTGAACGCATTGGCAATTGCACGTTCCGCAAAATCTTTTAGGCGGAGAATGACATGGACTGTGGACTGGTGGGCATGGAAACCGAATTGTAATTCCGAGAGGTCAGGTCCAGTACCCTTTAGGTGCCGAACGAGGCGAGCCACACTTATCCTTTCTAGGTGTTTACCAGCCTCTTCCAGCAGCCCTTTTGGCCTATATGCAGACGACGAGTTCAGTGGTTGCCCCTCCTTACGTAGGAGAGCAAGTCACCCATCCTTCCGAATCTTCGGAAAGTAGCCATGAGTGAAACACGCACGATACAGTGCCCCTAGACCGTCTCACAATGCTTGTAATGCAATTCCCATGCCTTATCGGGGATTCCATCAGGACCTAGGGCAATCTTCTTGGCCTTCATTCGAAGAATTGCTGCTTCAAACTCGCCCAGTCACACTGGATCTGAGGTACTTACTTGAGCTTCAGGTTAGGCTGTATCACTGGTGGAATGAAAGTTGGGATAGAAAGAGTCCAGCCACCGCAGTATGGAGAACCGGTTCCATAGCATCCGTTACCGGAGGTGCGATAAAAAAGCCCTTACGTATCACGACTGAGTGACGACAGATCTTTACGCGTTCGAGTCTTAGCTTGAGCAATGGCAATCTGTTGATCTTTTTTTGCTGTCCACCACGCTTCGTAAAGTGATTTGTCTAGCTCTGAATCTCTTTGGCGTCTGCGGCGATGTCGCGAAGATTCGCGACATATGTCTAAAGCTCTGCAATGTCTCCTGACCACCAATTAAGCTGCCGCTTAGGTGGTAGAGGCCCAGATCGTGGCATAGGCGCATCGCATATATCCATCATTTCTTCAACCAACCATTCCGCCTCTTCATCTTATTGTAACGGCTCAGTGAGCGAAGGAATCCAGGCTTTGATTAAGGCTGACTCAGCATGTCTCGGTCTATTGCTTAAAGACGCCATCGAGGTTAAACGGAGTGAGAAGATCTGAGTGTTGTGGTGTTGGGTGATATAATTATGTGTATCAAGATATATCGATGGTCAGAAAGTGTCTTCACTTGATCCTCCTTAAACATCCGCCAGCCATTTGCTTTAGATGCCATCAGTGGCAGCTGTACCTTAAGTGCGCTCGTGCGCTGAACCACCAATTACAAAATACTAAGTAATTCATCTTTATTTTTAATTACCATTTTAATAGTTATTTTTAAACATACAAAAACGTATAAAACATATAATCTCCAATTAAGGTGAAACAGTTAGAGCGCGTTACTAAACTATTAAGACTTATTTTCCTGTAAAGACAATTCTCGTGCGCTTCGGCGAGTGCACGAGAACTGCTAATATAACTTGTAGGAGATACGAGGTAATACGCCTGACGCGTGAAACAAAAGATAGTTCATAGAAATGTACCGAGTAATGAGTGGGTTTTCGAGCGCCGCACGTGCGAACCGAGGATGGCCGAGAGCAAACGATGTTTGACGACTTGGCCGGCCGGCATGGGCGCGAGGCGACGATGGCAGCCATGATTGACATCATGACATGTTTCACTGTATGTGAGACTCATTAATTATTGTTTATTTATTTACCGTAATTGTTTCAGTTTTTGTTTCGATTTTCTTAAAGTGCACTACCAGTTCGATAACCCACCAGCCGCCACTGGATGCCATAATGCAAAGATACAAAGAATAGGTCTACAATAGACTCTCCTTGTGGTCGAACACAAGTGGGCTCAGTTCCAGTATTCAATGAAACAACATCTGATATGTTGTATGTATATCAAGTATGATTTTTCTATCACCCCTTGCAACCGCTTCTGCGTTAAAATCGCTACAGGATCTCTTCATCTAGGTAATGCTGTTTTTGTTTTCGCATATTACAAGGCCAGTCATTATCAGATAATAATGACCCTTTTGCCAATGTAAGATCTGGGTTGGATGCAAACGGCTTGTCATTAGCTTCCGACGGTGATCGCCGCGCTCGTGGCATTACGTTCTAGCCCCGGTTTATCGTCATAAGACTGTTCTCTACACACAACGCACACTACGAAATCGCACCACGAAGCTATCACACAGTACTCAAAGCGTTTCATAATGCACCAACAACAAGGCTAAAATTCACGATACCCTTTTAGGTATGCTACAGAAGCGCGCAAACGTCTCCTCTCGACAAGCACCACGGAATGCCCATTTTACCACGTTGGAAGCGTCTATCTCTCAAACATTATACTTTTAGACAAAATGGTGTCTGAAACCTCGATGTCATTTTAAAAATACCTATCCATAGACGCATAGGTTGGACAAAAAAACATTTTTTGGTTTTAGGAGCCCCTTAAATAACATTGATTTTTTATTTTTGTATAAGAATCGTAAAGCGGTTAACAGGATACATCTAGCTACTAAGTTTCAACTGTGTAATACTAATAGTTTCAGAATAAAGTGGCTGTGACATACGAACGGACAGACAGACAGCTTGACGAATTTTGAAGAGCATTTATTTAGGATGGTTTCCCCTCTTTATGAATATTTTTAGTACTGGTTGTGACAAACCATAAAATAGGTCTTTTGTCACTTTCCAGGTTTTTTTTTTGTTTTGGTTTAATCCTATTACATCCTCTTCGGGTGCCTTCGGGTTCTACCTTTGCGGACGACCCCGGCCTGCCAATGCCGCTCCAGGGTCTCCGATTTCTCTTCAGCCCGAGGCATCTACCCTGGTAACACGTACAGGGAACCTTACTCTTTTTTTTTATAATTCCGGTGCTGCATCCAGCAGTGCCTGGCGCCCACACCTTCTTATATACACACATCAAAAGTGTCTAGGGATCAATCATTTTTATGCGGATTTCTTGAGATTGAGATGTGGCTTTGTAATAAATTTATGATTTTATAAATTTATATGGATCCTTTTTGGTGCATTTCATAATTTGAAATAGGAACTGTCAATCAAATTCGAGTAAAATATGAAAATCAGCTGTCAATATTTTCCCTATGAAAACATACAACGCATTGAAGACATTATTAGTTCTACTGTTTCCCTACTACTGATTAAAACCAACGTTATTATGGAGCGGCGATGTCATTTAAGCAGGGAAGAAATGCTCAGAGCCGTGGGAATAATAGAAGCTGGTTCCCGGCAACGTACTGTGGCTTTAGCTCTGAATACAAGTCAGAGTGTTATCAGTCGACTTTGGACACGTTACCGAAGCACTGGTACCGTGGCTGAGCGCCATGGAGGACGGTATTGCTGCACCACACGTAGAAAAGACCCATACATCCAAATCACAGCTCGAAGAGCTCCAACAATAACCGCCATGATGTTAGCCGTGAGGTTTCATCACTCTTCAGGGAACTTAATTAGCGACCAAACAGTCAGAAACCGCTTGCATGAAGTGAACCTTCATTCCCGAAGACCGCTACGGGTACCACCTATAGCAATGCACAATCGTAGGATTCGATATCAATGGGCTCTTGAACACAGAAATTGGGCAGAAGAACAATGGCGTTTCGTGTGTTTTTCTGATGAGTCTCGTTTTGGTATGAGACCGGATACAAGACGTATACGACACTGGAGAACCCCTGGACGCCAAAAACGATTAAAATCCTGCCAGGAAGTCCATCCTTATAGTGGTGGAACCATCATGGTATATGCGGGTATTTGGATCGGCGGAAGAACTGATTTGATTCGGACCAGAGGCAACCTCAACGCTCAAATTTATGCTGAGACGATTGTATCAGACGTCATCGTTCCTCTACAAGTGCAAATCGGTCCCTTATTTCAGTTAATGCATGATATGCACGACCGCACGCCGCAAGAGTTGCAAGACAGACTCTCGCCGCAGCTAACATCAATGTTCTGCCCTGGCCTGCTCAGTCGCCAGACTTGAACCCGATTGAGCATGCATGGGATATGCTACAGAGAAGAGCTCTGCCGAATATGGAGGATATCCGGTCGAAGTCAAGAAGACCTTTTTTTGTTGTTGCAACGAACATGGGCGGCCATTCCACAGCGTGATTTGGATGAACTCATTTTGAGTATGCCAAACCGATGTTCTTGTGTAGTTAGTGTTCGCGGTAGAAATACGGATTATTAATTGTTTAGGTTACCCAATAAAATTTTAAAGAAAACTGTTATTTCAGTCTTTTTTTCGAACTTTAATGTTAGTGGTTCAAGTGGTAGTCAAAATTCCCTTTATTATGAATGGCAAATTTCTTTATTAATGCAAAGGTGACTTGGTTTATCGTTACTGTAGACAAACGAAAACACTTTATTTGATGAATCTTTAAAGAAATTTTTAATTCATATCAATCAGGAGAAATTAAGTTATGGCAAAAATATATGTTGATCCTTAGACACTTTTGATGTGTGTATTTAATTTTACTATACTATAAGTTAGAATTTGTGATTGCTCCCTAAAGAAAAACTTGCTAATTATCGGCTCCGGTCTCACCCCAAAATCTACCCACAACTCCCATTGTGTTCTGCCATAGGCTAGACCGGCTTTATCTAATAGGGTTCAATTTATTTATTTAATTAATTGTTTAACTAATTCTGTATTCAGTGATTTAAATTTAAATTAATTTGCAATAAATCTGATATTCAAAAGATTTTTTTATTATTTAACACTACGAAACCTTAAAAAAGGCCAACCAATGCCCACAAGGTTTTTCTTGCACTTGCAATCGGTTAGATACCCACAAAATAATAATAATTTTCAGTAAGGGCAAGCTTATCGTTGCATGTGAAAATAACTGCTGGAATCTGCTAGAAATCGGGCAAAGCAAAGCGCAAGGACACACTACCTACCTTTTCTCGAAGTGTTTCGTCGATTTTTCGAACGCCTATAACTTCTGTCCTAATCATACCTGACGAACGTAACTTTCTTTATATAATGTTAGTGATGAACTTATTGAACATGCCATGTTTAAATAGCAAAGCTTGATGACTTACACTTTACTGTAAATATCGTGGTTTGCCTGTTTTGGTAATATGAATACCATTAAAGTACAAAAAAGTAATACCCATTGACAGGAGCGAAACGGGCAAACAACATTATTTTAGGTAAAGTGTAAGGTTAGTAAGAATTTTGAAGTAGAATGGTTAAGTAAAGTTAGGGCGCGTAGGGTAAGAATTTTGGCTCTAATTGAGATCTTGTATCTTTTTGACACTGAAATCCATACGTTTTTGGCTTTTGGCATCATAATACATGAAAATTGTTTTGGTTGGGATTAATATTAGGTACTGGATATACCACAAGCGAATTTGAGAAGCACTTTCATGACTGGTATTACAGATATAATAACGGATAAATTTAAAATGATTGCCAATTTGGTACAGCTTTTGTGGTATAAGGGTTCCGTAGCAGAATGGCAAAAAACAGAACCCTTATACTTTCGTCAAGTCCGTCCTGTCTGTCTGTCTGGCTGTCCGTCCGTATGTCACAGACATTTTATTTTTCACTTTAAGCATCACACTGTTGAAATTTGTTGGAAGATGTATCCTGTTAACCGCTTCTTAAGCAAAAAATAAAAAATAATTATATTTAAGAGGGAGCTCCCATACATGAATCTAAAACCGAAAAAAAATTTGATTTGTCAAACCTATGCGTGTGGGGTGTCTATGGATAGGTCTTTTAAAACGACATGTAGGTTTCAAAAACTATTTTCTTTTAAGGTCCAACGTTTAATAGATAGACGCTTCCAAAGTAGTAAAATGGTCGTCGTCCCCCCGCTCTCTACCTTCTAATCTAAGCGAGTGTAAATTTCGGAAAAAATATGTAATGTAGACCTTAACAAATACTTTCAACGTGGTTTCTACGGGATCGAACTAGTAGTTTTAGAGATTAATCATATTTTCAACAACCGAAAACCTAACTTTGTTCTTAATACAAACACTATGAAAAAAAAGTTACATTTCCTTCCAACAAATGAGTGCAGTACTACCAACAGTATTTAAGCTAAGTGAAAGTAAATGGATTCCCTAATTCAGTTAAAATTGGCACGGAACCCTCAGTACACGTGTCCAACTTGCACTTGGCCGGTTTTTAAAAATTAAACAACTCCGTAACATAATATGTTATGTTCAATTGAATTAAAAATAAATGTGGTCCCATAACGTTTTAATAGACCATAATAATGGAATAAGTAGCACTTAAATAATTCATAAATTTGACGAAATATGATAAAAATTTAGTACCCGTTGGAGTAAAGCCCAGTGAACATGATTTCCATGAAACTCAATATATTGTTTTTTTTGTATATCATTGTGAATTCTTTTGTAAGTATTGGTATTTCTTTGATATAATAGATATGTTAAGAATCATTATATAATTTGGTAAAAAGAGTTAATTTCCGCTATAGTTTCATAATCATACATAATCATGTTTGGCGAAACGATGTAGATATTTCTGGGGCCGATAGAGTACACCTATGCAATCATTTGATGTTATGTAGGTATGGTATGGTAATAAAGTATATAATTTTTAACTCCTATTTTCCAGCGTCCCATTTAGCTGCGCTTATTGTTCACCTCAAAATACCTACTACTTTATTATTTGAGAGAATTTTAAAATCTTCTAACCGTCAGGAAGGTGCTTGGTTTTGTAGTATTTTACCCGTTATAAGTCCATCTCAATAAGGACCTTATTGAAAATCTCACTCCTGAGCCATCCATAGCTACAAGCTGTTTTCAAAGGTCATCACGAATCGTTTTGCACGCAGCTTTGATGAATTCCTGCGTCCCGATCAAGCCGGATTCCGAAAAGGTTATAGTAACATAGACTACGACGATACGCTTTGGCAAATTACACAGAAGCCCGGTTGATTGTTGATTCAATAAAAATTTTTGTAGTGCTCCGGTTTTTTCAGCGGTGCCAAATAGACTACGAGTATATACAGGTGTTAAAGAGTCTGTATAGCCAACACGACGGCCCGAGTACAGAAATAGAATACGAAGGCGATTCCACTGCAAAGAGGTGTACGACAGAGATACGTTATATCTCGTTAACTGATTACAGCGACATTGAAAGACGCCTTTAGCTCCTGGAATGGGAAGGGTACGGCATCAACGTCCATAGCGAATACATCACATACCTCCAGTATGTCGATGATATAGTCGTTGTGGCGAACACGCTGAATGATGTTAGCATTATGTTCGAAGACCTTGACCGAGTCTACCAAAAAGGGTTTTAAAATAAACATGGAAAAGACGAAAAGTATGTTCTTTATTGAGCTCCCTCGTTGTAACCACTCTATTGTCTGTTGGGAACTCAGCTCTTGAAGTTGTCAACGAGTAAGTCTACCTGGGACAAGTAATCCAATTAGGTAGGTCCAACTTTAAGAAAGAGGTCAATTGACGAATCCAACTCGGCTGGGCAGCGTTCGAGAAATTGCACAAGAGTGTCTTTTCATCTCAATTACTTCAGCGTCTGAAAACAAAAGTCTTCAAACAGTGTGTAGGTACTTTCAGTGAGGTAACTATGGGTTTTATTAAGAAGCTAAAAATCACAACGGGCGGTGAATAGGGCTGGGCTCGGTGTTTCTCTACGAGATCGAATCAGAAATGAGGATATACTTAGAAGATAACGGACATAGTAAGGTAACGGACATAGCCCTGAGAATTAGAAGTGGCAATGGGCAGGGCACATAGTGCGAAGAACTGATAGCCAGAAAAGATCTTTATGGAAACCTTGTTTGTCATATTATTATTATTTTACATGATATGGGTTTGCTGTTATCTCTAGAGGCCCAGAAGAAGCCTATTCACTCTTTTTTTGAAAAAAACAGGGTTGTAGAAACACATAGTGACTTTGCGACGCGGATGTCAAGCTATGGAGCTTGGCGCTAAGGATACAATCAGCATCGCCGACCAGCCTCCTAGCTGGTAAATAGCTGATCTGTCCCAGAGGTGACAGCAATACATAGAGCAGGAACGAACTTGACCTTTGTAGAGTGTTAGAAGCTATCAAGGCGTGAAGTATCGCTTCACTAAAAGGATGTCCAGCTTTTTAGCCGCAGATTGAGCTTTGTGTTCAATGCTTGCACCGAAATTGAGACTAGGTGTCAATTCCATGCCCAAAAACTCGAGATGGTCGCCCACGACCACAGGTTAGCCTTGGAACGTTTGAGACAAGGAGGACTTTGTTTTTGGTTAATGTTGAAATGTATGTGTTTTGTTACTGAAGAAAGCTACACATATGTATGTTAGTATGCCAGTATTTGCTAAAAAACACGGTTCATAGTACCATGGTCAGATATTGTATACTTTCATATATATTTTTTACTGGAAGAGGTTATTCTATGTATATCATGTATGTATTTACAAACAAAAAAGTATTTAAGTATTATATCCGTTGTCTGGCACCCATAACACAAGCTTTGAGTAGCTTACTTTGGGACTAGATGGCGATGTGTGGGAATGTCCAAAGGATATTTATTTATTTATTTATTCTGGACCTGTTAGTATGGGTACCAGGGCATCAAATTTTAAAATGAAACGAAGCATCAGATGTTCTTGCTAGATAAGGAGTCGATAACCCTAAAATCAGTGTAGAACTGTTCTGTAGCATCACCATACAACGCACCACTATGCTTCTAACCACGCTCTGTAAATAAGAGGCTATTGAGTCGTGGAAGTAACAAAGACAAAAACACTCAAAAACATTAATTAAACTAACAAAGTAACTAAAGAACTGTTAAAATTCGAAAGATACAAAACGTGTACAGTGAGCCAGCAACTAACCGGTCACTGCAAACTGAGCAAACAATTGTTCAACATTAACATGACCGAAGACGCTCTGTGCAGATTCTACAATACAGAAGAAGAAACGGACATGCGTATCCTCTGCTCATGCAGTCCGCTTATGAGCAAGAGAAGTATTCATCTCCACATCATGCACCCGGATGAGATAGCAGATATTATCACGCTCCAAAGAATCTGGAAATGTATAGACACAAGTAGACTAACCAGTGAAGCTTAATTAAACACAAGGGCTAGTAGTATCAGCTTTTTTTTAAATATTAGACACCAATCACATACATTGTTTTGATCCCAAAGTAAGTAGCTATTGCACTTGTGTTATGGAAATCAGACACAACGGTGGTACCACAACACCCAGACCCGAGAAAATATAGAAAATTTTGATTTCTACATTGACCGGACCGGGAATCGAACCCGGGACCTCAGAGCGCCGACGCCTTGAAACCAGCGTTAACAATTAAAATAGCCACTACACCACGGAGGTCGTCAAATACCTGGTCAATTTGGCAACAATAAGGCTCAACAACCAATAAAAATAAAAGTAGATCTTTATAAAAACATTTTCAGGTTTGTTCAGTGAATGATTGATGGAAAAAAAATTCAGAAAACATACCACTATCCATATTTATCAAAATAATAACCGCTGGCATATTTACTCAGCGCCCCATTTAAGGTGCGATCCTAAAATTCAGTTGCCTTAATCACAATAAAGAGTAAAAAATATTTCTATAATATTAATGTCGACTTTTTTTTGTCTTGGGAAGATATGGGTTGAGTAAAAATTACGGTATGGACGGGGTGTTTGGCGGAACGATGCAAATATTTCTAAGGCCTATGCGATCATTTGAAGTCATGATGTTAAGGAGATGAGTGAAAGAATTCTTAAGTTTTTGTTATTATTACTCTATTGTTAACTTTTGATTTTCAGTGCTTGCGTATGGTACCCGAGAGAACAACTGTAGATTTCTTCGACGAAAATTATCTCCACGTCGACGTGTTCAACGTAAGACGCAACGGCCGAAGAAGCCACTATTATGTGAACATGGATATGACATTCAAACAAACTTGGGGAGATAACATATCGGTAATATTTTGTATCACAATAGTATGTGTAAATAGTGAAGAGTAACAATATTTAGAGATCTAGGAATAATTTTATGGCCTTTGCGTCATCAATTGGGCCACGTGTAGATCATTTTAACCGGCTCAAGAAAGAGGTTTTAAGGTTGACTTATATACCTTATGTGATTTTATTAACTGGATAATATTTGAGAGGCTTACAGTACTTTATAGACTGTTTCACAATGTGTGAATTAGTTCCCATTACCGTTATCTGCCTCATACGAAATGACGTTCCATATTTGAATATTTCGTTGGTTTGTACTTATTTGTCGGTGAAAACAGGCCATAAAGGCCTTTATTCTGGGTTCTGTTACTACCTCTAAAAATGATGTTCAGCTTTATTTATTTTATTTAAAACACTTCATGCACAAACATATGGTACATGTGGCGGACTTAATACTAAAAGCATTCTCTTTTCAGTTTGATGTACAACTATACGAGTTTTTGCATAACGAATATAAAATTTCATTCGTGGGGGTGCATTACCCAAAGCTTTGCAAGGCGCTCAATTCTGATCCGATAATTGGCAAGGCGTTTAGAAACGCTGGACTCCTGCCATGTCCTATTCCCCCGGTAAGTTTGGGACAAAATGGTAATATTTTTTTTTTTTTTTTAATTTCTATTAATTACATTACACAATAGACATTATTTAAATAATACAATTAAAATAACCGTAAATCGTTACCGTTGGTTAAATATTCACGACAATGCTGGTTTTAAATAAATTCCTTTACCAATGGTTTTTACAACAGGCATATTGTCAGTTGAAAAAGGTAACTTTTGCTCCAACTGCTGGTTACAACTTTTCCGTTTGTTAACTTTCGATTATTATATTAAGCTCCAACGAGCGAGGCCACAATGGCGTTGCATCGTGTCCCCGGCTGCGTGGAGCTGATACATATGACTTAATGGCCGTTGCACGCATGTTCAGACAAAGCAACGTACCGTGAGGCATGCCGTTCAGAAGTGTTTGCAAAACGACGTCGCGTTGCGTGGATGCAATGCAACGCAATGGGCTTCGCTTTATATATACGAAAAGTCATATAGGTCGCTTCACATATATAAAAACATTAAAAACAATTACAATCTTGTTTCAGAAACGCTATATTCTATCAAACATATCTGTTCCATTTGGTGATTTCCACTACGTTTTGCCGTTCCTAAAAGGAAAAACAGTAGGCACTTTGACTGTCAATAAAACCATTATCTGCCAAGGAACTCTGTACATGCATTTTACTAATAATTGATTTTTAACATGTTATGAAAAGATGCAAATTAAATAAAGATTTATTAATTACATAAAAATTTCGGTGTTTAAAAATACTAGCAGCTACAAACATTCACACTTCATTTTACGACTATAAAATGAAGTCAACTAAAATAAAAACTATCCTGACCTTTCCCAAAATCCGAAATTATATTTTTGGCTTGAATAGATTAAGGGCCAATTTTACCAACGACACATAAGACGTATCCGACTAAATAACGTTAATTAAATGCTTGAAGACAAATAGGTACCGTTTTCAATTTATTAAGCTAATTCATTAACAACAAACAAGAAAAAAATAAAACTACGACATGCAACTTAAAAAATAACTTAATATCCACCTATTCAAAAACGAAACCATTTCTTTGCGGCAAGGAGGCTATGATGCTGGCTGCGTTGCCGCGTTGGATAGCTATGCTGATCCTTTTCAACTTAGGAGTAGTGTATTTTATTCCAGGAATATTTATTAGACGACGTAGCTAAAATCAGTCTTTAGATCTGTCAAGACTTATAAGATTGAATATAGTAAAAAACCGGCCAAGTGCGGGACGGACTCGCGCAATTAGGGCTCTGTGCCAATTAAATCTGAATTAGGGAAGCCACTTACTTCCACTTAGCTAAAAGACCGCAATATTTTGTTAACATCAAATATAACTTTGTTTTTCATAGTGTTTGTATGAATTTATGTTTGCGGTTGTTAAAAATTTGTTAAAAACTACGAGTTCGATCCCGTCCAAATCAATTTTCGTTGTAAGTATTTGTTAAGATCTACATTATGTATTTTTTTAGAGGGGATAGGTGGGGGACGCCTATTTTTCCACTTTGGAAGCGTCTATCTATCAAACGTTCCACTTAAAAAGAAAATGGTTTTAGAAACATCTATGTCATTTTAAAAGACCTATCCATAGACACCCCACACGTGTACGGGATACATCTTCCTACCAAATTTCAACAGTGAGATGCTTATTGTTACAGAATAAAAAAGCTGTGATATACGGACAGACAGACAGACAGTCAGACAGACTTGACGAAACTATAGGGTTTGCCATTGCCATTCGGCTATGGAACCCTAAAAACGACGGATTATAAAATTACATTCCAAGTTGAATTTATTCTGTAAAGCATAACTGCTTGGGCCATCTGTTTCATAAACAGACTGCTAGATGGCGCTAAGCGTCACGTAATGGCGTATTAAAAGAGACCAGAAATTGTGCAGGGTCGGACTGACAGCACGGTAGCTCAATTGGTAAGAGTGTTTGGCCCGGTCAGCCAAAAGGTTGCTGGTTCAAGTCCCAACCGTGCGCAAATTTTTGGTTTCTTATTTCATCTTTATGAATATAAAATATGACACTGTGTGTGTTAAAAACATTCTAAAGCATTAGATAGCAAAGCGTCATCAATTTCCTAGTTGAATTTATTCTGTAAAGAATAACTGCTTGGGCCATCTGTTTCATAAACAGACGGCTAGATGGCGCTAAGCGTCACGCAATGGCGTATCCATAAGAGACCAAAAATTTCGCAGGGTCGGACTGACAGCATGGTAGCTCAATTGGTAAGAGCGTTTGGCCCGATCAGCCAAAAGGATGCTGGTTCAAGTCCCGCCCGTGCGAAAATTTTTGGTTTCTTATTTCATTTTTATGAATATAAAATATGACACTGTGAGTGATAAAAATATTCTAAATCATCACAGAAGTACGTTGAAATAGATAATAATATAGTTTATTTTTCACCATAGCAACAATGTATCGAAAGACGGTACATGCAAATTCTAAGCTGATATTCTAAAGTAGCTGTTGATGACTGGTGCTCTAATGCCAGGTCACCAGTTCTCAACCTAAAGTGCATATGTGACTGCAGTTGCATCGACAAATCTTTAAAAATAAAAGTACAAATATGAAAAAGCCGAGCGGCCGAGCGTGGTGTTAATATAGACGTCATATCCGCCAGTACATTTTCAGTCGCATCATGAGATTTGACTTAAAGCCACGATTGCAAAATAGATTTATATCTGTTTATTTTCTTTGCATGAAGCGACAGAATTGCTTGGCTTTTTTTAATAAAGCAAAGGAAAAACAAAACGACTTAAGACCGTTTTAGTCACAGCATCCCTAGGGAACAGACGATGCCTCAAAGGGCAAAGAGTTGTGCAAAGCAGTTTAAAGTATACCCTAAGAGCGCTTTCACATTTATCAGCGCTGCAAATATTTTCATACATTAATGGCAGCAGTGGCGCACGGCAGTCGCGCGGCAGCAGCGCAGCAGTTTTTTATGTATGTATGGGCACCCGTTCTGTTTTTGCGGCTGCCGTTCTGTTTTTGTGGCTATTTTGCCGTACTTTGGCCTAGTGGAAATAAGTGGAACTCGAATTCAGTTAAAGTTGGCACAGAACTTTTAGTGTGCGAGTCCGACTCATACTTAGCCGGTTTTTAAATAATTATCTGTGAGCACAAGCTCATCGTTGCATGTGAAAATATATTCTGGAATCAATATTTTTGGATGTTAAATTTTTTACAACAAAATAATTTTAAAATCTTTTTAATAACTAGTATTAGGATCCTACAGACATCATTCGGTAACAATAACGGGTCAAATTAAAATGGTTCACAAATTGGCACAATGATGAGGTATTTTAATAATTAATATTCAATAGTTAAATGAAGTGGTTCAACTGAATTTAAAATGATCATTATTATCGAATAAGTAGCATTAAAAATATAAATTGTCTGAAATATAATGAAATTTATTAGTCCCGTTGAAGTAAAACCCAGTGAACATGATTTCCATGAAAAATACTATTTCGTTTTCTTGTATTATATTGTGTTGTGTTTTGTAAGTATTGATCAAATATTTTGAAACATTTTAAAATTTAGCTAAGTGAATTCATTGCCGTTACTGTTATATAGTTGATACAAGGACCATATGGTAAAGTTTAAAAGCACGGCTTTGCTGGGAAGAAAATCATGTGACTCAAAAAATATGTGGATAAAGCGGGCATAATTGTGCTAATCCTTAGTACTACTTAAGATTTACGGAGGATTTATATATTAATTAATTAATGTTTTATTTCTCATTAGTATCAGTGACTCATTGTGGTTTATAATACTTATAAACTATTTTAGTAAATAAGGTTGAACAAAATATTAACTTTAAAAAAAAGTAAAAACCGACTTTAAAACCAAAATGCACTAAAAAGTTTTATTAGCACCGACACTAAAGACGACATCGAGAAGCTGAAGCATTCGCCACTACTGACTAACTCTGGCCTCAGGTCAGCCTAGGATCACAGTCATCGGTGTGCCCACTTCTTTACGAGAAACTGAAGTGTTTACGTACATTTACCATCAGAACTTAGTTGACAAATTACAACGTATGTCACTCGAGTCTTTTTTGTCCGTTGCTAAACTGAGCCATAAAGCTGGTAAGAAAGACGCTGAGTATTGTAACTACATCATTCAAGTACCTTCTCTGATCCGCAAAGCCCTGATGACCAGTGATAGAGTTTTTGTGAACTGGTCTTCTTGCCCTATAAGAGATTTTACGCTTGTTACACGATGCTATAAATGTCAGCAATATGGACATGCAGCTAAGACCTGTCGGGTAGAAACCAGCACCTGCGGCCACTGCGGAGAAGTGGGTCATGCCATGAAAGATTGCGCGAAGAAGGCCGAACCACCAAAGTGCGCTACATGCTTGCGCTTCAACAAGCCACACGCTCACAAGACGGGCGATGTCGATTGCCCGGCCAAAAGGGCATCTGAGACTCGTTATATCGGTACTGTCGATTATGAGGGCACGTAATTATTTTACTAAGATAGAGGTATTGCATAAGGTTTAATATTGTAGGTAACACAGATTTGTCTAATTTTATACTTAGGAATAATATTTAATGTATTGTAATGAAAAGTAAACCAGGGCTTCAGCTTTGTCCTACTGACCCTCGTATTACCGCTGACAAATACTTTTGCTACCTGTTGCCTTGAGCAAATAACTATTAGCAAACAAATTTACTGATGTATCAAGAAACAAACACGCACTGAATTTGCCGTAGTAAATGCAAGTATGCTGACGCTTCTAAAATGTATGAATTAGTATTGTTGTAGATTATTTTTAGATGATGGTTTTATTTTGACTTTGATTTATTTTGAATTTTGTATAAGTTTAGTAATTATTGTTAAATTATGTAAGCCTTAAATAACTTGTGTAAGCTCTATTTAGCCTGAGATACAGGTTTATTCTAGTTCAGGTAAATAAGAGAATGCACTTAGTAATTAATTTTAAAATCTATGTTGTAGCTTAGAACCAATGAATTTTAATAAACAATTTATTTATTTATTTTATTTATTTATCAGATCCCAAAATGGAAAAAAATGGGACTAACAAGAAGGTACACCCTCTAAGTAGGCGAAAAAAATTTTCGATTCGGTTGACAAACGACTGAGATATGAGGTAACAAACATACAAAAAAAAAACATACAGTCGAATTGATAACCTCCTCCTTTTTTGAAGTCGGTTAAAAACGATGTTAAACTTTATTTATTTTATTCATTCACTTTGTGCACAAAAAAAAATATACACACACTGCTACTTTTAAGCAGCGATGCAGTCGCAAAATGTATATTTTACACACTTGCGCTAAGTTTAGCATCGATGCCAACGCTCGTTAGCATCAATGCAGTCGCGGTGCAGAACCTGGACATTGAAAAATCATGTACTGTATATTGGCGACTGCATCGATGGTTACTAAAGCGCCACTACATCGATGCTAAAATAAAACCTGTTTATTGCGCGAGTCATCTATGCTGAAAGTTGTAGTGTTTACGGGGTCTTAATGCTAAAAGCATTCTATACCTTTAATTTTAGTTTGATGTACAAGTATACGAGTTTCTGCATAACGAACGAATTTCATTCGTGGGGATGCATTTCAAAGAGCTCTGCAAGTTGATAAATTCAGATCCTTTGATTGGCTAATTTGATTACAATTGATTGAATAATTGTATTACAACATCCATTCTGTCAATTGATAAAGGTATCTTAAGCTTCAACTGCTGATAACGACTTTTCCATTTGTTGAGCAAACTTACGAACGAAATTGGGCTCAAACTTAGGAGCGAAGCCGCATTGGCATTGCGTCGCGTCTCCGTTGCGTTGCGCTGATCCATATGACATAAATGGCCATTGCGCGCATGTTCCGAAAAAGCAACGTATAATGTGGCATGCCGTACCCCTATCACGAATAATTTGCGTCAAAGTATTCGTATAGTAACGTAGTCATTTGTATGAGAATCTGAAAGCGCCTCTATCGGACGTAAAACGAATTAAATTTGGCAGCTCCAATACCTGACATTTATTGTGCGTAAACATTTTCTATAGTGTTAAACTGGATTTGCGATCACGAACCTTTCTTTGACGTATAGTATCGTGAGTTGCAACAAGATTACTTCAGATTCTAAATGTCAAAAATGAGCGAAGAGAAACTAGGTAACTTTTACGGATAAGACCGCCTAAATTGTTTATTTTTTTTTCTAAAATTATCACACAGCTGCATTTGAAGACTGATTCAAGCTCCTGGAATGAGAAAGATTCGGCATCAACGTCAATAGCAAATACATCTTTCACCTCCGGTTTATTGATAATACTATTCGTCCAAGCAAAGATGAGATTTTGGAACTACAGTCGAAAGCCTTAACCGAGCCTCACAACAAGTGGTTCTAAGAAAGAGGTCTATCAACGAATCCAACGCGGCCGGGGAACAACAGAGGTCGGGAAACAGCGCAAGAGCGTCGCCATGTCTCATTAACCTCAGTGTTTGAAGACGAAAGTCTTCAACGGGTGTGTGTGTACTAGTAAGAACGTACAGATCCGACACAAAGTTTCTTACTATATGTGCTCAAAACATCACATATAACAACAGACAGAGCTTTGGCTTTTGGCGAGAAATAAAGAAACGTGTGGAATAAAGAAAACGATAGTGGTCATATTTATAATTCTAAAATTAAGACATTACATTAGAAATATGAAATTTATTACAATATTTTTTATCTTATACACCTTATTTTTAACTTAAAAAGAAATCAGGAACAGGGCACTTGTAACATGTGTATCGATTTTGATCTTGTTGGGTTCATTTTTGCTCTAAATATATATATGGGAGTAACGAAGACCGCCAGAACTGCTACACTGATGAGTAAGTGAGTGAAAACTCACTCACTCATTCACTCACAAAAAGCAGCAGCATTTTCAAAATTAAATTAAAAAACGTTGGATCGTGCAAGTGTTGCTAAGGGTTCTTTTTGGGGTGCGGAACCCTAAAACTGTTTTCTCAGTAAAATAACCGAACTTCCGAGTTGCAAGTGGCAACGGCAATAAGGGGAGACTATTGATGTGCCTACTAAGATAAGGGCTTTGATAAGTGAGCCGACTTGCGAACTTGAAGTGATCTCCCAAACTTATCTGTTTAGAGTTGAGAATATTTACGGATTTTTATTTCAGATATTGTTAGAAAAGTTGCTTTTAGATCATTTGTCAACTGATGTTTATTGTTAAATTTGGTATTTTAATTTAAACTAAAACGGCCATTAAAGTGCTGTAAAAGTTATACGAAAATAACATAATATTAAGGTTAGTTACTTTGGCTGGGGTGTTTTTCTTGTCACGATTTTGGGCCATTGCCATTGTGCATATGTCCCTCTTTTTATTCTTCCCATCCCAGGTCTTCCCAGGAGGATGGCAATCTGCTCAGATTGCCAACGGCCTCTGGGAATGTAGCCGGAGATTTGAGAATATTTGCAGGGTTCGGGTTGTTCCGCCACATCCCTGCACTCCATGATTCTTCTGCCCCCATGCATGTTAAGGTTGTAAGCACATTTATACACCCGTTATGGGAACAGCACCATATCAACATGAGGCGTTCAGTATTTTTTGCATGAAACTTCATACCTCAACGCACTCAAGTTAACTTCGAAACGTCATTACCCAATCATTACCTCGTATCGAGATCAACTCGGGACCCACTCACGACCGACGACGGCACATGCGTTGCAACGTAGTGACAATCCCATGGCGAGGCGTTGCTGTTCCCTTTACGTAACCTGCTTCCATATGGTTCACGCCTGGTAGGTGCTGTTCCCGTGCCGGGTGGGTAGATTTGCTTCAACCTTTATAATAGACGTAAGGCGTAAGACGGGTGGCAACAATGCGCGTTGAGAAAAGTTCTGAGTTAAATACGCAATACATGAATCTTTCTATAGACACGGGACTAAAGGCCTGTTTCACCACTAACGTACAAGAGCTAACAAAAGAATAAATCAAATATGAATGTTATCTCATACGAAGTATAGACATATAACGCTATCCAAAAAAAATTAACAACTGTCCGTTTTTCTGAGCAAGTCTAATATTGTAAGCAATCGTGACATTCCTTTTTAACGAAATTATTAATTTTAAAATGAAATAAACACAATTTCACAACTAACACGGGAATTCATCCATAAATACATAGAAATTGTTTTTAAATCAAATATTTTATTGTTATTTTTCACTGATACTATCTTAAAAGCTATAAAAATATTTTTTATATTATTGGACTAGCCAAGATAAACGGAGTATATAACATTGTACTTTAAGCCGTTGGTTCTGCGCCTGATCACTCACCGATCAAATCAGATCTGCCGTCTCATCGAATAATGGGAGTGAAGGAACAGAGCTATTGTCAGAGCTAGCCCCTGTATATTACGCATACACATAAGCACTATTGACAATGCCCCGCGCTGATAGTCAATCTCAGTTGAGATAGACCGCTGTGGTAGGATACGACCAGGATGACGTAAGTTATATAATTGTACATAATTAAACTACTATTCTATTATGGTTATTGAACAAATTTTGTGCTCCAATTAATTTTGCCACTTAAACATTAAAATTACAAGCAATATGTCACAAAAAGTTGCGACCCATTTTTTGCTTGGCATAGCTTGATTTTACGTAGTAATGACGGGCTATTTTTCTACATACACTTACATACCATTTGTAGGTATATTTTCGGATATGATAACTTTAAAGAAGATAACACTTAAAGCACCGCTTCTATCGGTTTGCAGTTGACGCAACAAATTTGCGATAACTTCCCAAAACTTATTTTACGATCAGTCTTTATGACTTAACATTTTATTCTGCATAGATTCTACACAATTTTCCGGAAATCTTCATCGAAACTTTTGAATTATGGGAACCGGTTTTATCTTACGGACAGACAAAATGATTTTATTTTTGTCTTAAATACCGGGTACCTACTTTTATAATTAACCTCTAGAATAGCTAAATACGGGATGCTACTATGTACAATAAATTTGATTTGTAGTTGAAAGGTGATTATTATAACCCTTTTACCAAAGTGCATAAAAAAATGAGTGTTGTGGTAGAGGAGTACGTAGTGCGTTCACGTATATTTTTTTTCGTTTTTATTGCTGGTTTTAAACCTATCTGCGGATCTGCATACCTTTCAAAACAGGAAACGTACATGACGTGTTAACGTCTTATCAGTTATTTCGGTTATTAAACTTTAACCTTACTTCGGCGCTATTTCGTGAAAACAATTATGAGTAAAATATTAATAGTGAGTTGGTTTTTATCAAAATTTATACATAAATGAATTTAATACAATGACCTGGTTGCAACAACAGCATTTAAAATATACATTTTCAGACAATCATTGTCTATTCCTAGAAACATATCATTAATTTGACAGTGTTTCGGCACAAAATGGTCTTTATAACTAAATTACGGTTAGGTCTACAATTATAGATCATACATACTGCTCAGTGTGATAACGGTATTGTGGAACTTGATTACCGTCCCATAATAGATATATAGATATTATATATATATATATATATATATATATATATATATACAATACAATCATATATATATATATATATATATATATATATACATATGTATAGATGATTGTATTTTAAAAGCTTCGCCATGCTTTGACAGTATTTTTAAAGGTCTGAATTTAGCAACATCATTTGTTGGTTCTTTATTTACTGCGACATTTAGCAACGATGCTGTCGCGCATTAGTATCGATGCAGTCACGATGCAGAAGCTGAATATTGACGATTGTGTCTGTGTAATGGCAGCTGTATCAATACTAACGCGCGATAGCATCGATGCAAAAATCTGTACATTACTGAAGTCTCGATGCTAAGACCTTTTGCACACTGCGACTTTCGGCAGCGATACAGTCACGATGCAGCATCGATGCAGTCGCAAAATGTCAACTTTTACTCACTAGCGCTACTTTTAGCATCAACGCAGTCGCTATGCTAACGCGCGTTAGCATCGATGCAGTTGCAATGCAGAAGCTCAACATTGACAAATTATGTACTGTATATTGACGGATGCATGATACTAATGGACCTTAGCTTCGATGCAGTCGCGTTTTTCCATCGATGCTAAAAAGGGCAGTTTTTTTTTAGTATTTTTGGACACCAATCACATACATTATTCTGATCCCAAAGTCAGTAGCTAAAGCACGACACCCAGACTCGAGACAATATAGAAAATTTTGATTTTTATATTGACCCGACCTGGAATCGAACCCAGGACCTCGGAGCGGCGACGCCATGAAACCAGTGTACTTAGCCACTACACCACGGAGGTCGTCGCAGTGTAAAAAGGGTCAAAAGTCGCAGTGTGTAAAGTGACTTAGTACGGGACAGTCGTGACGTCCTCCCCCTTGACCCTTGATTTCTTATTGCGGCAGGTTGCAAACAGTCTGCGTTCAGTGAAATCTACAATCTCTGTCTCAAGTGATTGCTTATTATTTTGGCAGCATCTACAAATACCTTGTTCGGATACCCTTGATGTGCCTCCATTTTATTTGTAACGGTTCCTATTAGTTATTCCGGCCTTGCCAATTTCGCTACATGTCGATTGCAATCGCAATGATATCGCTTAAAAATTGGCAAATTCTCGTGCAGTATGTATACGAAAAAAGTTCAACAATCGATTTCTTTTTTCGAAGAAAGAGCAGTTTTTATTTTACCAGGTTTACGATTTCTTTGCATTTTGACTTTTACCATGCGGTAATTTTTTACGTGTGGATATATTACTTAATTCGTGATTCTCGTAATCGAATTAACAAACGGAAAAAGTTCGATTGACGCCTACAGTATTTGAGTATTTACAGTTTTGACAAAACCGGTGAATAGAGGACAATGCGGGTGAAACTGATTCAAAGCAGTCCAAAATGTCACGACCGAGCATTGATCTGCCTGTTAGGTTGCTTCAATTATAAACTTCCTGTAATAGTATAGTATGGTGTATACTGATACTGCTAATTAAGGTCCGGTGCACACTTGGCTAAGAGAGGGGTGAGTTGAAATAAATACTATTATAATAATAAAATCGTAAAACGTTTATTTTTCACTACACCAACAATGTGTGTGTGTTTGTGTGGTGTGTGTGTGTGTGTGTGTGTGTGTGTGTGTGTGTGTGTGTGTGTCTGTGTGTGTGTGTTTATGTGTGTGAGAGAGTGTGTGTGTGTCACATCGTCAAAATTAAAAGTACTAAATATAACAAAAGCCGTGCATGGTGTTACCAACGTCATAACCGCCAATACATTTTCAGTCACATCATGAGATTTGGCTTGAAGCCACGATAGCAAATCAGATTTATATCTGTATCTATTCTTTGCATAAACAGAATTGCTTGTTTTTAGGGTTCCGTACCTCAAAAGGAAAAAACGGAACCCTTATAGGATCACTTTGTTGTCCGTCTGTCCGTCCGTCTGTCAAGACCCTTTTTCTCAGGAACGCGTGGAGGTATGAAGCTGAAATTTATATCAATTACTCAGGTCTACTGTCCCTTGAAGCTGTGAAAAAATCAAACTTCTAAGCCAACGCAATCAAAAGATACAGCCGTTTATGCCGCTAATTTTCGACACTTGCAAGGGAATCAAAACCTACAGGGTGCTTCCCGTGAACTCAGAATCTTGAAATTTGATACGAAGCAACGTCTTATAGCATAGATAAAGGAAAAATTGCGAGAACCATAAATTTTTAGTTACATCACATAATATATATTTTTTTAATAATTTTAAACTTACTACCCATTTCCTCATAAACGCGTAGAGGTATTAAATTGAAATTCATACCAAATACTCAGGTCTATAATACCTTTAAGCTGTAACAAAATCAAACTTCTATGTCAACCCAATCAAAAGAAACAGCAATTTAAGCTGCATATTTTGAAACTCGCAAGTACTCGCAAGGGAATCAAAACCTAAAGGGTACTTCCAGTCGACCTAGAATCTTGAAATTTGGCATGAAGCAACGTTTTATAGCACACATAAAGGAAAAAATCCGAAAACCTTAAATTTTTAGTTACATTACAAAATATATATTTTTTAATAAATATAAACCTATTACTTTTTTCCTCATGAACGCGTAGAGCTATCAAGTTGAAATTCATATCAAATACTTAGATCTAATTGCCTTTAACCCGTGAAAAAAAAAAACTAAGTCAACGCAAAAACGCAAAACGCAAAAGTACAACCATTGATACCGATTGTCGTACTGAACGAACTTTGTAAAGCTTGCAGGTTTGTACGGAACCCTCGGTGCGCGAGTCCGACTCGCACTTGGCCGGTTTTTTATAAAGAAACGGTCAAAGAAAACTAAAAATCTATGACTAAAGGTCGTTTTAGTCACAGCATCAAATCCATTTTACCAAGTGGATGGCCGCGAGCAGAGGATTCAACGGAGATTATCTGTGAATGCTGCTTTAATGCTAAATGCAGAACAAAAAGTCATCTAACACATATTTATCAATATTCATATTAAAGTTTATCGCTAGGGAATAGGCAATGCCTTAAATAAATAAATAATCACATAGGTACATTGCTCTGATCCTTAGGTAAGTAGCCCATGCACTTGTGTTATGGAAATGAAATACCTACAATTGTTGTGTCACAATATCAGAACCCGAGACAGTATAGAAAAATACGATTTCTACATTGACTGACCGGGAAGCGAACCCGGGACCTCGGAGCGGTGACGCCTTGAAACCCAGCGTGCTTAGCCACTACACCACGGAGGTCGTCAAGGTTTAAGGTGTGCCTTGACAAAACAGTTACACTTGTACAAAACAGTTTAACCCTTTATAGGACGGCTCATAGAAAGTGGCCTTGAAACTGGATAGTCCATATTTAATAGACAACCACTTCAATATTGATTCTTATGAACACTAAGCATATGCGTTGGAGCACGCTGGCCTGTCAACTAGTCAACATTCGAATTCGGCGAGCTTAACTGACCAGTGAACTTGTAGAGTTAGTGCAGGATGCAGAATGAAATAGAAATTTGATTTTGTCGGAGACATTTTTGTTAAATGCTGTTTAGATGTCTTATAAAAATAGAAAAAAACGTTTAAAATCCGTTAAAAAAAGAGATGTCCAGTTAACTGACCAGAGAACTTGTAGTGTTAATGCAGGATGCAGGATGCTCAGTGGCAAGTTTACAGGCCGCCATTTATTTTGGATTTATATTTAATAAATATATATAATTAACAATAATTTCATTTTTTATACTACACCATATCATTATTTGCATTACAAATACGAATTCATAAAGTTAATAATGAATTCTAAAAAAAGGTATAGTGAGCGTTAAAGGGTAGTACTAGGGTAGCACTCTAAGAACCCTTTCACATTAGGCGACTTTAGCAGCGTGACGGTCGCGCGACAATCTTACTTCTGATAATTTCATACCTAAATGGCAGCAACGGCGCGCGGCAGTCGTGCAGCAGCAACGCCGCTGTCTTTTATGTATGGGCTTGGGTATCCGTAACTAGGCGCTCTAATGTGAAGGCGCACTAAAATGCAAAAATTTTAAAAAATGTTGGACACAACGTGTCAAATGAGCTTTTCAGCGTTGGCCTTGACATATATATACACATATGAATATAAATATTTGCATTACACAAAAAAAAATATTATTTGTGATCTAACGCCAATTAAGTCGGACAAGACTTTTTAAGTAAACCAGCGAAGCATACCGCAGCAATCTGCCAGCAACTTTTAAAAGCCCGGTCTGGGTGAAGGGTTTACGCCTGCTCTGAGGGCTCTCCTACTTGCGCGCTAGTCGATTGACTTTGAAACTAGAATCCGATCCCTCTTGCCAAGTTGAAGGGCGAGTCGAGAGCATACGTTGAGATCTCAAGAAAAACTACTTTGGGTAAGCTTTGGGGATTGTTTTCGGGAAAGAAAAACACAAATTGGAGTTGGGAAGAGGAGTAATTAAATACCGTGTGAAGCAAAGAAATAAACATACTCGTATTCTGACTTGATAGTGCACTAGGGTTGCATACTTTACATTTGTACTTTACTTTTAAGATGATCACACTTCAAAACATTCTTAATGCATCTTTCACATCTGAATTGTGCTTCAAATCATTTAAAATCTAACTAACTAACTTCCACTTACTTCCACTCAGCTAAAATACCAATACTTGCTTGATAGTAAAAATAACTTTGTTATTCATAGTATTTGTATAAAGGACAAAGTTATACTTGCGGTTGTTGAAAATGTGATATATCTCAAAAAGAACGTTCCAAGTAAGTACCTAGTTCGATCTCGTTCAAACTAAATTTCGTTGAAAGTATTTGTTAATCAGTACATCGTGTATTATTTCAATAGAGGGAGGAGGGGGGGGGGGGGGGGCATTTTACCACTTTGAGATCATCATTAGACCTATCCATAGACACCACAAAGAAATGTTCTAGTTCCATGCATGGGAGCCTCAAATGTCATTATTTTTCTTTTTTTGTATTTACGGGAATCGTAAAGCGTTTGCCAGGATACAGCTACCGACCAAGTTTGATCTGTGAAATGCTGATAGTTACAGAATTAAAGGGCTGTGTAATACTGACGGACAGAGAGACTTGACGAAACTATAAGGGTTCCGTTTTTCACATTTCGGCTACGGAACCCTAAAATGACATAGGTACTTGACTGACACCACACGTTTATGACACAAATGGTAAACCTACACGAAGGATGAATATTCATTCATGCTAAGCAAACACAAAAAAATACAAAAGTGCAACACCCTTTAAAAAATATGAGTTAAAAGCTGGTATTAATTAACTTGCCTGTGGAAGCAACTAAGTATTTTTAAGAAACTCTGGAAACATCTAAGTATTTAATAGGTATATAAGTCTTTTATAAACAAAGAATATGATTAGTGCCATAGGCGTGGAAATGTAAAAAAACTTAAGCTCTGATTAAATAATATTAATACAATGAGCAAGGGAAACAATCATCTCAAAACAGATAAAGTATTATTACACTTAGTGCAAGCCGTAAGGTAACCCAATTACTGAGCTCACTACTACCGACCAATAAATTAAAGAGATTGCACAAAAACTGGCTATTTCTCTTTAGGGATTAGGACGACGGTATTTTTCCTGGTTTCAAATAGATAATAGAAGACATTACCAGTTTCCACTTCCATATTGATTTAGACCTTTGTTATGATATTCATGACTTTTAGAATGCTATTTTGACATTCACAATTTCACATTATACAGGTTGTGCCCTGTAATAAAAGATAAATTCGAAATGTAGACCCTTTAAATATTCAGTAATCAATTCTAAGTGATTTAAATAAGCGAAAATCAATTTTCTTTATATTTTTTTCAAAATAAATTGAACCAGCAATGTGTCTTATCTATCATAGAACTTGCCTTGATTTTAACATATATTGATTGCGGATTAAAGTTTTGGATAACTATATCTCTGACTAGTTTGACCAGGTCAAGGTAACCACGTATACTCTATAGAATCTTTGATTAAAAATTTTACACCTATTACAGGCCACACGCTGTAATATATCAAAATATTATTTTTTCATTCAAGTCTTCTTGTCAACGACGATTACTTAGTTAACTACAAATTAAAGCAAACTTCAGTTTACGAGCTTAGGGCTTTAAGGGCTTACGGTAATTTCATACACTCCTATAGAGCGGTAAAAATGGAGCTCATTTGTAATATATTTGTGATTTTCATAATCTATGAAAATTTGTCTTTTCATGAAATAAACTCTGTCTTGAAATATTTTTCCATTGGCGTAATTGAATCAACTAGTCGAATGCAGCAAATAGTGTAATAAGAAGTGGTTCTAACCAACACAAGCGAGAAATACTAAATGTATGTTATATCTAGAAGATAACTTCAGTTTACTTTGTAAAAGCAAGGTTCAGTGAGCAGGTGGCAGCATAACAAATACATTTTAGGGATCAGACGCATTACTTTTGCTTCGCAACGCGGGTTTATCGTTTGATCTCGTGAGCAAAACTCAAAATAATTGTTTCTACCATGATCAATAATGGTTTACGGGTAGATCATCATCATAATCATTATCAGCCAAAGGACACCCACTGCTTTTAAGATAACGCCGCTCCGAGATCCCGGTTCGACGAGTAGAAATCAAAAATTTCTACATTATCTCAGGTCTGGGTGTTTCGGTTCCACCTTTGTGTCTGATTTCCATAACACAAGTGCATTAACTACTTACTTTGGGATCAGAGCAATGTATGTAATTGGTGTCCAATATGTATTTACATTATTTACTGCTGACCAAAAGCTTCCCCCAAAGACATCCACAGCGACCGATCGAAAGCAGTCTGCATCCAGAGTGATCCTGTGATATTTACAAGGTCGTCGGTATATCTAGTTGAAGGACGTCCTACGCTGAAGTGTCTGATAGAGATTGCATTATATCACTAAGCTCGAAGACCTGTTTTTTTGTGAACTATCATTCAACACTTTGGCGTCAACGAGAGCACTTAGTTACCTTTTCTTTAATTTTAATATGAGCTTGCCGGTTTTTTATCTCAAAGTATGCCATTTGCCGAATTACCTTTCAAGATCATTAATACCAAGAGGCCAGGAGTTATGAAAGGGACGAGTTGGGTATCCATACAACTTTTCTTCTGTAAACGGGGCACAAATAAGTTTAGATATCTAAGGGTAAGGTCGGATCCAAAAATAGCATACCTGAAGAAGTTACAAGACATTACAAAGAGTTTTTCTGAAATCATTTTGGCCGATTTCAATCAGGAAGAATCTTAATACAGGGTCACTGGTAATTCGATACATTCCTTTGAAGGGCTAAAAGTTGAGCTCATTTGCAAAAGATATTGTTATAAAAAAAATAGAGTATATATAGTAACTACATCTTATCTAAGAGACTTTCACTAAGGAGTTATTTAAAAATAAAAATCTACACGTCCGGCGGAGTTTCAACAGCATCCTGATGGCCATGAGAGATAGGCCCTCATGTTCCTTGTTCAGACATTAGGTTAACTTGCATACTCAAGGCACTAAAACTCTATTTTTTTCAAATAAATAAATGTTATATAATTTAAAATGTAATTTACTAACATAGATATTCAAGTTTTATTTATTGTTACTGACACAATTATACGAATTCAACCTTATAGAAATTACCACCACAGAGGCAAACGTGAAATCGTTTTACACCCACGTCGGCCACATAGTCAACAATCTTAAAATCTTCAACAGTTAAATTAATCACATCGAGGTAGTCGGCGTAAACCGTAAGCGCCGCGCTTCCTATGGACAAATATTATGACCAGAGAAAAAACCGGCCAAGTGCGAGTCGGACTCGCGCACTGAGGGTTCCGTGCTTAGTAATATACCACAATATTTTGTTGACTGCAGATATAACTTTGTTTTTCATAGTGTTTGTATGAAGTACAAAGTTATGTTTGCGGTTGTTGAAAATGTGCTATATCTCAAAAACTACTAGTTTGGTCCCGTCCGAACCAATTTTCGTTGAAAGTATTTGTTAAGATCTATATTCCATATTTTTTTCAAAATTTACACTTGCTTGGTTCAGAAGTTAGATGGGGGGGGGGGGCATTTTATCACTTTGGAAGCGTCTAGCTATGAAACGATCGTTAGACTTTAAAAGAAATGGTTTAAGGAACCTCAATGTCATTTCAAAAGACCTATCCATTGACACGCATAGGTTTGACTAAAAAAATGTTTTTTGGTTTTAGTTTAATGTATGGGAGCCCCTCCTTACAAGTCATTTTTTTTAGTTTTTGTAAAAGAATCGGTAAGCGGTTAACAGGATACATTTCCTACCAAATTTCAATTGTGTAATAGTTACAGAATAAAATGACTGTGACATACGGACAAACAGACAGACAGACTTGACGAAACTATAAGGGTTCCGTTTTTTGCCATTCGGCTACGGAACCCTAAAAAGACACAATTCTACGGATTGTATGAAATCTGAATTAAATGTTTTATTATCAATATTTTTTACAATTTTTGACTCAGCTAAGATGGTATGCTAGTATTTCAGAAACTTACGGGACTAAGATCGGCCCGGGTTTTAGGGAGCTTTATCTTAAACACGTAGAGCGTTGCCCTCTCAAATTAAACAATGGATAAACAATGGAGACAGACCGCCGCAGTTATCAACCTTAGAATTTTATTAGAAAACAATGGTTCAGCTGGGAACATTGATGGTTGACTTAAACGTTGAGATAATGCACACTTAAGATTGTAGTCCAAATACGAAACTAGTAAAAAATTTTTTTGTTACAACTAAAGAAGTTCATTTCACTTAAATTCATACTCAGACATAGAAACAAAATAAATAATTCACGAAAAAATAAAACTGTCCTCTTGAATTTCCTTACAGAAGCATAAAGACCCTTTTTTAACCGGAAAACTTCAAAAAAGGAGATTCTCAGTTCGACCTGAATATTTGTATGAGTATGTTTGTCAGCAAATATCTCGCGTTAAGCTGGACCGAATACGATGTGGTTTTCATTAAAGTAATTGTGAAACCAAGGAAAATGATTTAATAACTATTTTAGTTCAATCAAGTACATTGTGACTTCAAATGAGTTTCTTTCTTCTATTAGCGTTATTTTAGTGTTTGTTTTTTAAAAGCGGTTCAATTTTTATAAAACACTAGCGGTCCCCCGCGACTTCGTCCGCGCGTTTTGAGTTTGCTCCCTCCCCTCCCGTCGCAGCGTGATGTTTTATATCCTAAAGCCTTTTTCAATAAATAAGCTATCTAACACAGAAATATTTTTTCAAATCGGTTAAGCAGTTCCTGAGATGAGCGCGTTCAAACCAACAAACTCTTCAGCTAATATAATTAGCGCAAGCGCACGTTGTACTTGAGCTGCGAACATTATTTTGGTGCGGAGTTATGTTAAAACTGTGATAGCTCCTAAGATATTTATTGAAATCAAATGATATAAAGGGCAACTTTGTTCTAAATGAAATGCTCGTGATGATGAATGTATTTATTTTGATAAGAATAAATAACTGTGTGTATAATACACCTCTAAAAATGATGCATTTTTTTTTTACAAATTTATTAACATAAAAAAGGTTGTAGTAAGTCAACCATAAAAGATAGACATATGCTGTTGCGGACTTTATTATAGAACTCTTAATGCTGAACAATCTTGTCATACATGGTTTTTGTGTAACTTTAGCGGTTTCCGCAGCGTACGCAGCGGAAGCTCTCAAAAGGAATATCTTTCTCCCGTTTTCGCAACATTTTTCATTGCTGCTGTGGTTTTGTGAGTCGTATCTTTATGTTATATAGCTTATAGCCTTCCTCGATAAATGGACTATCTAACATAAAAAGAATTTTTCAAATCGGGCCAGTAGTTTCTGAGATTAGCGCGTTCAAACAAACAAACAAACAAACAAACAAACAAACAAACAAACAAACAAACAAACAAACTCTTCAGCTTTATAATATTAGTATAGATTTTCTTTTGTGAAATTTTGCCAGCTTCTATTTATATGCACAAGTATGTGTTTTTGTGATATCCTTGATCACTAAAAACTTTCCTTTCTTTCTTTAAATAATTCGATATAAATAAAAAGTCCTAAATTAGAACATTACAGGTTAGGCATCAATCATCTTTAATTTACCGTGTTATCTGTACCAAGTAACTCAAAGAAGCAGTAAAATTAAAGCCTTAGAAGACATTTCCATTGAAATCGGTAGATAAAGACGCATAAATTAGAAGGCTACCTTTTGGATGAGGTCTTTTGAAGATTGAAATATGACTCGCGCGGCAAGGATTCCATCTCAACGAGTACCTTGGTACGAAACGATTTTTAGTTACTTATAGTAAACACACTTTAAGACTTATTGCAACACGATAATCTGTTAATAGAAGCTTGACCGAAACATAGGGGCTTAAGTAGTCAGCCCAAAAATAAAAGCTCGCATTCATAGAGAAAGCTACGTGGTCAATGCAAAATTGACGTCAGAACAGAGTTTTAGCGTTAGTTTTTATCCAACTTTGAGGAGGTTATCAATTCGACTGTATGTTCCTTTTTTGTATGTTTGGCACCTCATATCTCAGTCATTTGAGGACTGATTCGAAATTATCTTTTACCCAATGCTTAGAGGGTTTACTTTCTAGATCTAGTGATAGGGCATTGATGTAATTTTTGTGTTTTTGTACTACTATCTTTTTGCTGACATATCTTTACATCTGATATTTACAACTGCATTAGCGGCGCAGCGGACTTTAAAGCGACGGTTGCGCCAGAGGTCTCGGGTTCGATCCCCGGGTTGGGCAAAAATATATACCTGGTTTTTCTGTTCAGAAATTCTTAGGGTAGCCTGGAGTTTGGCAGTTGGCGGTGTTTTACCCTGGTGCCTCGGAAAAGCACATAAAGCCGTTGGTCCTGCGCTTTGTCTCTCCCCGGTCGTGTCAAATTGCTGTCCCATCGGGCTATGAGAGTGAAAGGAATAGAGTACACTTGTGTTTGCGCATACACTTGTGCACTATAATATGTCCCGCGCAGTCGGTTAGTTGTTGTGACTGGCCACCGTAGTCGAAATCGGCTAGGAAGACTACTACTACTACATCTGATAGTCACCATTTTGTGGAGCTGAGCTGATGGTGGAACTCCTAAACGCGTAGGAGTACAGTGATTATAACGCCAGAAATTATGTTAGGTACTTTGCAGCTTATTAAAGAGTAGAGTCAAAAGGTGGAACACCCCCGATCCCTTTTCTGTAAACCACTATGCAAATAAAATTTACTTTTAGGAAAAAAGTGGCAACCACCTTCAAAAACAAAATGTACTACAAATCTATAAATAAACTTTTGACTCTTTTAAAGAAAGGACTCCATTTTAGGCAAACATTTTTTATTTGCGTCGGTGCCTCAAAAGATGCTGTATAAGGTGGCAAATGTGGTGAATAATAATATTTAACAATTTGCTAACCAAAAATATGTTTTACTCGATTTTATTAGTTTTTAACAAAAAAAAATGCAGGGTTTTTACGTAATGCAATATAATTCAACAATAGTAATGCAATTAAAACTTTTATTTGTACGTCATACGTACATAATTATTACTTTTATTTTTCTATTTATTTAAGGTCAGCCAACAAATCATACACTTCACAATCATACAAGACAAGAAATGACAACATAGTTATTATAAAGTTTTATATTATTATTATTTATTTTTTTAGTTTTATTTATTTATTTTTTATATTATTATATAGTTTTATTTTAATTAAAGGCTGTTTCGACATGCGAAACAAACATTAACAACCTGTAGGAACCTGCACTTCACGATTAATGGATTGTATTTATATTTATCTTTTTAGGGTTCCGTAGCCGAATGGCGAAAAATGGAACCCTTATAGTTTCGTCAAGTCTCTATGTCTGTATGTCTGTCTGTCCGTCCGTATGTCACAGCCACTTTATTCTGTAACTATAAGCATCGTACTGTTGAAATTTAGTAGGAAGATGGATCCTGTTAACCGCTTTACGATTATGATAAAAAACAAAAAATAATGATAATATGTAAGATAAAAAATCTCATACATGACACTAAAATCAAATATATTTTTTTAACATACCTATGCGTGTGGGGTGGCTATGGATAGGTCTTTTAAAATGACATAGAGGTTCCTGAAACCTCCTTTTTTAGTCAAACGTTTAATGGATAGACGCTTCCAAAGTGGTAAAATAGGCGTGTCACCCCTTCTTATTTCTAAACTAAGCGAGTGTAAATTTTGAAAAAAATAATAATGAAGATCTTAACAACAGTTATATTTGCTGTCAACAAAATTTTGTGTTATTTTAGCTAAGTGGATTCCCTAATTTAGTTCAAATTGGCACGGAACCCTCAGTGCACGAGTCCGACTCACACTTGGCCGGTTTTTAAATTTATCAAATAATTTCGGAATAGTCAATTTAAGTACGTAAAATCTGCAAGTAAGTAATCTTCTGTTGCATAAAATATCAGTAGGTCGGCGTTTCAACAAATCTTTCTTCTGCTAAATTTACAGGTACAAAACATTCTCTTTTGGTCTTTTAACTGTATACAAGGCTTTCGGTATAGGATAAAAATATGAAATGATACAGACCATTTAAATAAAATTAAAAACTTAATACCTACCCTTTGTTATTTCACGAGCTACTATGTAAGAATTACAAATAGAAAATGTAAGGTTTTTGTTTTCGCTGTTAAACCAGGATTTTATTACTTCAATTCCACTGCGACTCGACCTTTCCATTCGATTAAAAATAGCTCTAACCCAAGGCGTGAAAGGGTGAGCTGGAAGGTAAAATTTCACCGGACTAGGTTTTCATGCGACTGTGCTTTTCTTTCAGTTTCGAAATACTGTTTATTTTTATTTAGTGTTTGCCCGAGTGCGCCTAAGACCCTTTACACACTGCGACTTTTAGCAGCGAAGCGGTCTTGATGCTAACGCGCGTTAGCATCTATGCGGTCGCAAAATGTCAACCTTTACATACTGCGCTACTTTTAGTATCGATGCAGTCGCGATGCAGAAGTGGAAATTGAAAAAATATGTACTGAATTTATGCGACTAAACTATATCTGTTCACTGCGGGAGTCGCGATGCTGAAGCGCGTTTTCAAAACGCGCGACTGCATCGGTGCTAAAAGTCGCAGTGTGTATGGGGTTAAAGAGTCGAAGATAGAACGAGCTCGCCCAAAAGAAGCCTTTTCAGCTTTCACTCTCGTTTAAATAGATTCGGATTGTTATCACTAGGAAACACCGACCCGGGCAGCGAGTTCCACTCCATTGCCGTGCGCATTGTAAATAGGTAAGGTAAGGATGGTATCCCGTGGTGCACCTAGACAAAAGATGTTAAAGGACGAGAGGGGGGTGGTGAGATGAGCTCATGGAGTTTCTTCGCACACACACACACTAATTGTTGTAAGTATGTGGCTGTTCGGGCAGATAAGCTTTGAATAGTCAGCAGGCCGCTCTTATATTTTGACGTGTATCTTAATAATAATTCATATTGTCGTTGTATTATTATGTTCTAGCTATTCTAACAAAATGACGAAATTGCACGTTTTCCTCAGACATAACATGATGAACTTAAGCTATGAACACTATTTACCATGGACGAACAACAGCACGTCAAGGAAAACGCTGAGGTATCTTATGCAGTTGTAATGAGGGCTAGTTTGCAACAAAAGTGGGTAGCCTGATGTGCTGGCCACTGTACCATGTTTTAAGTAAATAAATGAAATCTGAACGTATAACAGAAAACGTCATGCACGTAATTACAATGATGGTGATATGGATAGCTGCATGATGAATAGCACAAATGGATAGCTGTAGACCGATGTTTACTGATTTAAAGGTGCTAAATCTTCCTTCAATGTACATTTTTAACTTTTGCCTGTTCGTAAAAAATAACTTAAATTACTTTAAATGTGTAGCAACTAGGCATCCGCGGCAAACTCGTAATAAGGTAATCAAATTTACACATCATTCATCTAAAACCAGTTTTTTTTCAAATAGTGTCAATTTAATAGCCCCAAAAATGTATAATCACTTTCCTGATAGATTAAAAGATTTAGATAGTAAACGATTTAAAAAAAAACTTACTAGTAATATTGTTATCAAAAAACTATTACTCTCGTACAGAGTTTTTGAGGATAAAATAAAAATGTAACTAATGTAAATATTTTAACACATGAAATTAAGGTGATTAAAAGATCATATAATGCTTAAAATGTCAAATGTTAAAATGTCAAATACTTTCAAAATCGAAAATATTGTACGCCCAAGTGGCAGGTTATAACTGAACTGTATTAGAAAATAAGAACAACTCATGTGTACCTATAGCTGAAACAATAAATGCTTTATTGATTGATTGATTGTTAAAAGCTTTATATAAAATATACCCAATGTCTTGTCTTCCCAAATTAAGAATACCAATAGAATGATATCTTTTACTATAAAACAAGTTTTAATATTTAAAACCTGCGTACTATTTCATGTTTCAAAGACGAACCTAAGTTAGCACAAAGTATTAAGCTGAATAACGATTCGCAAAAATAGTCAGGTGCTCAGTGATTCAACAAACATTCTCGTCACAAAAACTCCAACACACGTTTTCCACGCAAACAGAAAGGTTAAACTATCGGAAATAAACTATAGCTGCAATCTGTACTCCGTGTTTACTGAACTAAACACAACAGTACGTGACAACAGTCGTTAGAGCTACCTATCAGATGCCAACTACGGCTAAACTATAGTTTGCGATTTGTTTATCTTCAAGGCCATAACTTAACATTATTGTCGGATTCTCTGGCAATAACTTGTAAACAGGAATAGTCGGTTCGAGCCAAATTATTCAAGTTAGATTTTAGTCTAGGAAAGATATTGTTAAATACAAAACCGGCCTGGTGCAACGCTTATTTCACTACTTTGGATGCGTCTATCTATCAAACGTTAGGATTTAAAAGAAAATGGTTGTAGGAACCTCTATGTCATTTCATTCCAAAATACCTATCCATAGACACCCCACACGCAAAGGTTTAACCAAGAAAAAAATTTGGTTTGAGTTTCATGTATCCCATACATGAAACCCGCCCTTACATGACATTATTATTTATTTTTTGTATAAGAATCATAAAGCGGTTAACAGGTTATATCTTTCTACCCTATTTCAACAGTGTGATGCTTATAGTTACAGAATAAAGTAGCTGTGACATACAGACAGACAGACAGACAGATAGACAAACAGACTTGACGAAACCATAAGGGTCCCGTTTTAAAACATACAGTCGAATTGATAAACTCCTCCGTTTTGGAAGTCGGTTAAAACACTTAAAAACTTCGAGACTTGTAGGTTTTTAACAATAATTTTGAACGCCTACATTTTAGTGAGCAGCATAATACTACGAACCAAACAACAAACAAAAAAACAATTTTTTGTTATGATTTTGCGTTGCCATCTTTCTGCATGACCTAAAAAGCTTTGAGAAAAAGCTTTGGGAAAGCTTATAGCATTATTTTCACCTTTGACGACCTCCGCGGTCGAGTGGCTATAGCACGCCAAACGGGGTAGGTTCCGGGTTTGATTCCCGGTCAGGTCAATGTAGAAAATGATCTTTTGTATATTGTCTCGGGTTTGGGTGTTGCGATACCACCGTTGTTTCCGATTTTCCACAACACAAGTGCTTTAGCTACTTCGCTTGGGATCGGAGCAATGTACATGTGATGTTGTCAAATATTTATTTATTTATTAATATTTGTACACTAAATTTGTGCAATAAAGTCTTTAAATTAATAAGTAAATAACGTACCATTTACTCTCAGTACGAAAGAATACATGGAGCATCTATTAATCAGCTAAATAATGAAATGAGCAAAGTTTCCTTTGATAACCTGCGTCGCCATATTTGTGTCTCTGCACAAATAGAATACTAAATGCACAATTTAAAAGCTCTTTCTGGTTAATGATTTGTTAGTTGCAACTTTTATTCAGTCGAAGCTCAGGTTTTAATATTCATTCGCTTATAAAAGTATATTATTAATATTTAGATTCGGTATTTCATAAAAGTGATTCATTAAGATTTTATGCTGGTGAAATTCATTCCTTTAATTGCAATGTCTTACCCGTATGTGTACTATTTGTGGGGTATTTTTATTTATTTTCCACTTAAAGGAAATTTTATCAGTTTTTATATTTTTTGGTGTCAAATGAACCAACATCTATCAATTTGTAAGTCCATTGTTTATTTGGGAGCTAGAGCCTTTACACACTGCGACTTTCAGCCGCGATGCAGTCGCGATGCTAGCGCGGGTTAGTATCAATGCAGTCGCAAAAAGTCAACCTTTACACACTGCGCTACTTTTAGCCTCGATGCAGTCGCGATGCAGAAGCCGGAATTGTCAAATTTTGTACTGAAGTTTGGCGACTGCATTGATACTAACGTGCGTTAGCATCATCGCAGTCGCGCTACTGCATCGATACTAACGCGCGACTGCATCGATGCTAAATTAAATCTGTTCATTGTGTTCAGAACAGGGAGTATAGGCGAACATCTTCGTGCAATTCTTATACGAAAAAAGATCCCCGATGGAACTTAAGGTATTTGTCGACTTTATTAATTTTGATTTTGTTTGTGCAAAAGTTTTTTCACTTGATATTTTAGGTAAAACTGTTAAACTCGCAATCGAATTACAACACGAAAAAAGTACATAGAGGCAGAATGCTTAACCTCATTGGTCTTCTCGGCTTAACAATAAAATAAAGCAAAGCTCACATTGAGCTTAAGCGCGGTTGCGAGTGCAACCATAAAGTAGCCTTTAATCCCGGAAGGACTGTAAAAACACCTGTGACAGCAGTTAATTTAGTAATAGATTAGGCATTCGTATTGTGGTGAAAAAATTTTACGTAAAAAACCTTATTTTTCTATATTTGCCACTTGAAATAGAATTAAGTACTCGAAGCTATAAAAACTCGAACTCAAAGCGATTTCAGGGCACTGCATTTACTTGTTAAAAGACTATTTGATAAAAAGTTATGGTGTTATTTTAAACCAACATCAAACCAAACAAATGAAATTATTTTTAAGCGTTCTACCTAAATGAGAATATTTAAACTTAAAGCGTTAACTTTACTAACTTTTTTTTAATGTCTTTTAAAGTAGGTATCATGGGCAGGTACAATCAATGCACAGTTAAATGTTAAAGCTTATTTTAATATCTTAGCCTATTGACTATGCCTATTTTATTATTAATGTGAATATATTTGTATAGACGTAACTTATTCTATTTTTTTTAAATGTTTTCATCGTGTATAAATAAAAGTTATTAGATACATAAATTGCCTTATCATTTGCACACATACGATTCTCCGAGCTACATTTGAAAGTTAAATATAAAGCCATAAGTTGTTTACATAAATTGATTCATTTACTTAAACACTTTAACAACAAAACTGAGCATACACGTATAACTTCTGATCTCCAACGAGATAATGTTACCAACTTTGTGTACTAATTAAGATTTTAATGATACAAACAAGTACGCCTACACAAAAACGAGCAGCAACACGACATCAGACAGCATTGCCGTATCAAACTTTTCTCATTATTCAGTAGTAGGGGTGTGGGTGTGTGACGACCTTTGGGGGTTTGTCGATGAAGTCGGTTTAAAAATTCAGGGCGACTGGAGTTGTGAGGAAGACGTATGTGTACGGTGATATATATGAAATAGAAGACAAAATTAGTTTTTTTATCGATGTTTTTTTGCATACAATATTTAACTCTTAACCGCCTACCATACGTCTCACAGATCCTGTTAACATAAAAATTGTAAATATCTTTGCGCCTGAGTGTTGTATCGACTCGTTCGATCGTGTACCTTTTCCCCGCACCCCTCTGTACCGAACAATGGCTCGTGGAGGTTAGACCTGCGCGCGTTTGGATCAGGTGTGTAAATGAATACTAGAGTTGGTCCGAGAGACCTCTGGTAGGAGGTTACGTACTTTTTTCTAAAATGTTTTTTTTATTGTTTTAGTTATAATGGCTCTTAATAGCTATAGTCTGTGAAGCCACTTGGACAAAAGACTGTAAGCAGGTTCAAGTTTATGAAAAAACTGGCTGAACAGCTGACGCGGCCGCATATGGCACATCGTGAAAGCAATGTGAAATTGCAACGTGACATACGTACCAGTATACAACGCATCCTTCAGATCCAACCAGCAGTTGTTCCAAGCACCATGTGGTGGTGTGGTGAGGAGAGATTGGTGGTTCGTTAAACCTGTTCTACATGTGAATATAAAAAAAACGCAAAACACAATACATGTGTTTCGAATGCAAATCACCAATTTGCCTCAAATGCTCGAAAAAGATCTGTTTTCACTGCCGTGAAAAACTCTAGGTTCAGAGACTGAAATTTTGTCACATTAATTATTATAATGATACTTGTTATTTTTTTTCAAGTTTCTTAATGATTCAATTACATAAAAAATAAAACAAAAAGTTCTTATTACCTTAAGTATTTTTTAAGAACTCATTTTCTATAAGTGTCAGTAAGTAAGCTAAAAACAAGAGATAATACCATTTATCTTGATTTATTATTATTTTTTGTTGATTTTCGTGTTCCTCTTTTTTTAACTAAAAAATATAATAATGTTCAAATTAGAATTTTAATTGAAATCTGTACCATCCCTCAATTTATATAGATATAATATATTTTTTATGTCTCGGATCCCACAGACGTACGGTAGGTGTTTGTGTTACAATAATACGTGTTACAATAATTAACCCCTAACTACCTACGTAGTTAAGGGTTAATTTTTACTTCCATTTTGTAAGTAGCAATAAAATATTTACAAGTTTTGAATTGTTACTTATTTACTTATTCATGTTCTAGTATTGTTTGCAGTTCAGGGGAGGTAATATTTCATAACACTAATTGTATCATCCCAGAACTATTCGGTTTGGGTACCTTTAACTTGCCATTTTCACCTTTGTTGTGTCAATAATTTTTAGGTGCAGGGCTATCGTCGCCTCTAGCCGTTTCCATTAGGTATATGAAAACAACTGCAAAATTTCCCGTCACTCTAAAAAAAGTTGTGGAATTAAACATGTCTTCTTTAAAATATACAAACCATGATCCGAAGCGCCATGATTTTTCATTAACGTTTTGTGTTGAGTTTGTCATCTATGTTTGATACTTGCCACTACATCTATACTAATATTATAAAGCTGAAGAGTTTGTTTGTTTGTTTGTTTGTTTGTTTGTTTGTTTGTTTGAACGCGCTTATCTCTGAAACTACTGGCCCGATTTGAAAAAATATTTTTACGTTGGATAGTCCATTTATTGAGGAAGGCTTTAGGCTATATAACACAAAGATATGACTCATAAGACCACAGCAGCAATGAAAAATGTTGCGAAAACGGGAGAAAGATATTCCTTTTGAGAGCTTCCGCTGCGTACGCTGCGAAAACCGCTTAAGTAACACAAAAATCATGTATGACAGGATTGTTCAGCATTAATAGTTCTATAATAAAGTCCGCAACAGCATATGTCTATCTTTTATGGTTGACTCACTATAATCTTTTTTATGTTAATAAATTTGTAAAAAAATAATGCATTATTTTTAGAGGTTTATCATACACACAGGTATTTATTCTTATCAAAATAAATACATTCATCATTACGAGCATTTCATTTAGAACCAAGTTGCCCTTTATATCATTCGAATTCAATAAATATCTTAGGAGCTATCACAGTTTTAACATAACTCCGCACCAAAATAATGTTCGCAGCTTAAGTACAACGTGCGCTTGCGCTAATCTATACTAATATTATAAAGCTGAAGAGTTTGTTTGTTTGTTTGTTTGTTTGTTTGTTTGTTTGAACGCGCTAATCTCAAAAACTACTGGCTCGATTTGAAAAATTATTTTTACGTTGGATAGTCCATTTATCGAGGAAGGCTTTAGGCTATATAACATAAAGATACGACTCATAAGACCACACCAGAAATGAAAAATGTTGCGAAAACGGGAGAAAGATATTCCTTTTGAGAGCTTCCGCTGCATACGCTGCGGAAACCGCTTAAGTTACACAAAAATGATGTATGACAGAATTGTTCAGCATTAAGAGTTCTATAATAAAGTCCGCGACAGCATATGTCTATCTTTTATGGTTGACTTACTACAACCTTTTTTATGTTGATAAATTTGTTAAAAAATAATTCTTTATTTTTGAGGTGTATTATACACACAGGTATTTATTCTTATCAAAATAAATACATTCATCATCACGAGCATTTCAATTAGAACCAAGTTGCCCTTTATATCATTTGATTTCAATAAATATCTTAGGAGCTATCACAGTTTTAACATAACTCCGCACCAAAATAATGTTCGCAGCTTAAGTACAACGTGCGCTTGCGCTAATCTATACTAATATTATAAAGCTGAAGAGTTTGTTTGTTTGTTTGTTTGTTTGTTTGAACGCGCTAATCTCAAAAACTACTGGCCCGATTTGAAAAAATATTTTTACGTTAGATAGTCCATTTATCGAGAAAGGCTTTAGGCTATATAACATAAAGATACGACTCATAAGACCACAGCAGAAATGAAAAAAGGTTGCGAAAACGGGAGAAAGATATTCCTTTTCAGAGCTTCCGCTGCATACGCTGCGGAAACCGCTTAAGTTACACAAACATCATGTATGACAGGATTGTTCAAAATTAAGAGTTCTATAATAAAGTCCGCGACAGCATATGTCTATCTTTTATGGTTGACTTACTACAACCTATTTTATGTTAATAAATTTGTAAAAAAATAATGCATTATTTTTTTAGAGTTGTATTATACACACAGGTATTTATTCTTATCAAAATAAATACATTCATCATCACGAGCATTTCATTTAGAACAAAGTTGCCCTTTATATCATTTAAAATCAATAAATATCTTAGGAGCTATCACAGTTTTAACATAACTCCGCACCAAAATAATGTTCGCAGCTAAAGTACGACGTGCGCGTGCGCTAATAATATTATAAAGCTGAAGAGTTTGTTTGTTTGAACGCACTTCTCCCAGGAACTGCTGGACCGATTTGAAAAAATATTTCTGTTTTGGATAGCGTATTTATCGAGAAAGGCTTTAGGATATAAAACATCACGCTGCGACGGGAGGGGAGGGGGTAAACTCAAAACGCGCGGACGAAGTCGCGGGGGACCGCTATATATTATAAAGCTGAAGAGTTTGTTTGTTATAACACGCTTATTTCAGTAACTGCTGGACCGATTTGAAAAATATTTCTCTGTTGGATAGTTTATTTATCGAGAAAGGCTTTAGGGTATAAAACATCACGCTGCGACGGGAGGGGAGGGAGCAAACTCAAAACGCGCGGACGAAGTCGCGGGGGACCGCTAGTATAGTATAAAACAAAGTCGCTTCCCGCTCTCTCCCGTATGTATGTTTAAATCATTAAAACTACGCAACGGCTTTTGATGCGGTTTTTTTAAATAGAGTGATTCGACAGAAAGGTTTATATGTATAATTCATGCACCTGTGCAAAGCCGAGACGTTTCGCTAGTTTATTATAAATGTGAAATGGCGCACAGCTCACTTATGAGATTAAATTACTGTTTAAAGTATCGACATGAATAACCGATACCTTACGCCCATCTCTTTCATCTTCGCAACAATGCAAGTACTGCGGGTTGATAAACAAAACTATCGTCAGAAGAATTCGCATTAGCATCTTAAGAAATCAACTTACCTACTCTCTGCGCTCAAGTTTTGGAGTGCCTCCAACTTCCATGTCAAATTTGAACTTGTTTCTTACTACAAAAGTTTCTACGATGTTCCATAAACTATGCCATTAATTTGTGCCACATGCTTATTAAACCACTGTGGAAAGAAGGATGTTTCATAAATGAGAGTAAGTGGCAGTGAAAATTTTACGGTTAATGGGGAAATGGCTAGTAGGATTGTACTCGTATATCCTTTTATTTTCTCCATACATAAAATAAAATCGTGTTTGTCGCGCCATTTATAACTCAAAGTCGGGAGGGCCTGTTTTCGAATTTTGACTTTGTTAGATTTTTTATTTATTTTATTAATATGATAACCATGGATTGAGAGGACGGGCCAGAGCGAAACGAAGTTTGCTGGCACCGAAAGTCTCACATAAGATAAATCTTGAGCGTAATTACCTCAACACCCGAGCGGTCGCATGCGACCGCATAACAATAGAATACCTATTGTGTCTCGTTCACATACGCTTGAGGGATTAAATCAATGTAAATCTTATATCATATATAATCTTAGTGCTGTTTTCGTAGGTATTATTTTAAAATTAAAGTTAACTTCTATTACTGATATTAAATGGTTACCTAAATAGTTTTTGTTTTCAGCTATACCCTCTTTGTGTTTTTTATCTATGCAATATGTTACTGCAACAAATATAATAAGTAAGAAGTTATTTATTTAAACTATAGATATTGATTAATAATAATGAAACGAATGCCTATTATTTTATTGGTCCTGTCTCATATGTTTGCTAACTTAAAGAAGCAGCCATTTTTTTTTACAGAGTATGGCCTGTAATAGGAGCAAAAAAATTAGTCAATGATTCTATAAAGTAGATTTTGCTATCTGAACCTGGTGGTAGTGCTCTAAAATACTTTATCTCATAGATATTGCAATCCAAACTTAGAATCCCTAATCAATGTTTACCTTAATCGCGAACTCATTGTATTAAAAATGTCTATGTCAAGTTTTATTTTTTTGTTTATTTACTGGACACATTTGTTTGCTATACATTTCTGATACGATTTATTTTGTTAGAATACAATAGTCAAATTATTTTTCATTTTAGCAAATTAAAACATTTACGATCGATTACTGGATACAAAATTTTTTGCTCCTATTATAAGCAAATCAAAAGCAAAAAAAAACCACGCGGTTTGGTCCGTGATTATGGCAAGACACCCAAAGGTATCACGCTTATTTCCTGGGAACGGGATCGGGTCTTAGTTTGGGTTGCAACTTGTGTCGATACTTTAGCCCCCACCCATCTTAGAGAATCAGCCCTTCAAGCTGGAGCAGCAGTGGAGTTGGCCGAAAACGCCAAGCGTCGCAAGTAAGTCTCACTTGCAAGTGATTATGTGTTTGCACCGTTTGGCGTTGAAACATTTCGGCCATGGGGCCCTCTGCTAAATGACTGTTTAGATAGAGATGAAAATGAGCCAAAATTAACGCGGCAACGCAGCCAACATCATGGACATAGTTTCGTTTTTGAATAGGAAGATTTTTGTAATGTTGCATGTCTTAGTTTTAATTTTTCTTGTTTGTGATTGACATCACATTCCAATAAATAATCTAGATGACTCAAGAAATCAGTAGCATCTGTATTGTATACTCAGAGATAGTTGTACAAACGATGCTGATGCCAAATAAAAAAAAAATATGGATAAAACCCACAAAATCAGTTTATCATTGCGATTCTGGCGAGCGAGTCAAAACAACCAACGCCAGGTGCCTCTTCGTAGCTCCTAAACGGATGAACCAATTTGGGTTGCGCTTTTGTTTATAGTGCCTTTATTTAGCAAATACCAATAGAAACGTGAAAATAACTCTAATCTTTATTTTGGTGTCACAGTACGATAAGAAACTCTTACGACGACAAAGGATAAGTACCTTTTATCCTTAAAATCATTTATCAAGGGGTTAAAAGACTTATAAAACTTTGCACAGAAAATCTACAATACAGTCTAAAAATTAATCATGTGTAAGTATGCAGCTTTACAAGTACCGCGGTTGGAATCGTGATCGAACATGCAAAATCATATTGAACACGAGAATTAACCCTTTTGCATATGCAACGAATCGTGCGTTGTCTCTCAATAAACTGCGCTCGTAAATGCATCGAACAATTTCACATTTGTAAAATGTACTACAACGTCAACTGCTCAATTCATTTTAATACATTGGACTGGGAATTTAATTTGGAGAATCAGTTTGTCGAGAATGATTTTCCTTACCTAATAATTTATACTAACACAATTGCTGAAATTTGTATTTTTTTCTTCAAACTTCAAAAAAGAGGAGGTAATCAATTCGACATGGATGTATGTCTGTATTGTTAGAATTGGAATTTAGTTTGTTGGTCTGTTTTAAACTTTCAAACACAGGTGCAAAATTTCGTAAGTTTATGTATGTTTGTTTGTCTCAAGATTTCTCAAAAACAAAAAGTCACATCGCCATGATCCCTGTTTAGTTCAAGAAGTGTAGTTTGATTTATGGTACGGACCAAGTTTCATTCAAGTTCGTCCGGTAGTTTTTGAGATACGAGTAATAACAAAAAATATATAAAATAATAATAAAAAACGCCTTCTAAAAACTGCAAATTTGTCTCTGTTTAGGGGAATCAAATTCTTTTGGAGTCGATGCATGATGTCAAGCTTAATTAAAATTACCAGGTCACTACACACATCATGCAATACAAAGTATAAATGCATGCAATGCACATACGTATTCCTCATACTTTGTAGAATCTTTTGTTTAATTTTCAGAAAAATAAAAAGAACATGTTGTATACAATATCACTTTTTCACTGAAACTTTTATGTACATTACTGGTCGACACGTGTCGGCACTGAGCCGGCACTATTGTGTTCGTAGAGGCCTTAATTGATCAGCACGTGCAACCACAGCACAGCACAGCACACCAATGCTACTTAATTTAAGATGCACAATATCTGGATACTCTCAAGAATATTTCCTTTGATATTTTCGATCCCAGCTCCCGTGTACATAGCCTATTTTCTTAAGCCAACACGAAGTTCAGTTTACGGAGAGTTACCGTTAGCTCTCAGTACGGAGTTTTGATAGAATGGCCGTCTGAACTATGATCCGGGAACTTAAGATTTTTATCCATTTACCGGATGGGATGACGAAAAACTTTTTGATATTGAAACTGGGGTAAGTAGGCTAATGGTTAGAGTTTTAGTTCTTAGTGAACTTGGTTATAGTGGCTTTTAAAAAAGAAATCATGGAGGGAATCTGTTCAAAAGGCTTTGGATTTTATACTATTATTCCAAACGTATGACTGGTAGAGAATGCCATATAGGCTTAAGTCCTTTTTTTCTGCAAATTTTGGTTGTGTACGATGTAGATGTTTCTGAGACCAATAGAGAACACTAATCTGCTATGATAAGTGCGATAGTTTTTAAGTAATTGTCAAATAGGTGTCCTCTTTGGCCCCAAAAATACGAGTGTCTACATCGTACCGCTAAACAACCCTATATTTGAAAATACTATCTT